>CM029496.1:25970527-27383978 GCA_017140595.1 Eucalyptus curtisii | reverse complement strand
TATACCCACACACGATTATTTTACTAGGTGTTTTTAATACGAAGAAAATAGGCCAAACACATTATTTTAATTGAGGCATTTGAGTGCAATGCACGATATCTTTGGCCGAAATTGAATGATCGTGTGATTGTTATGAGAACCCGTCCCCAATGTGTGTCGGGTGGATGTTGCCCCTATATGGGATGCCCCTGGACAACGAATGCCGGTCGCAGTAGAGACTAGACCGATGCTCATTCAGGATTGCCGTCTCGTGTAGACGTTGCCGTGCTTAATGGGGTGAGACGATACTTGGTTACGCCAGAAGACCGCCGAATGTTGAGTAGGCCATGCCCTAAGGGCCGTATGATTGATTTAGAACGCATGATTGATTGAGATAAACACGCCTGATTAAGGGACAAAATTGTGTGGCACGGAATGGGACGTGTCATAACGATTTGGCCTCATACTCGGAGCCCCTGTGATTGATTGAGCTGTGTGAGACGTTCTAATTGATGTGTGCATTTATTATATGCATCTGTGATATGAATTGTGCTGACGTGCATGAAGGAATTGAGGTGAGGTAAGTCCTCTATGATGTGTGTGTAGGCTGCCTCTACGCATATTTCCTTCCTAATCGGGGTTTAGGGCGTGAACTCGCTGAGATTTATTCTCATCCTGTCGTGGATCACCATTTTCAGGTCCCTAGTGTGAAGAACCTAAAGCTACAAGCGGAAGGGTCAGGAGCATAGGTGGCTCAGTAGTTCTTTTTGAGATAGACCTTTTGTATAAGAACCTGAGGTGTTTATAAAAGTGTGTTGGTTTGGAATTTGTCGTCCTGCTTTTCTATCCCATGTTTGTGTTGTCTAGGGATTGCTTATTATACACTTCTGCATGTGCAATAAAATGAATGGGTCGGTGACGCATCCTGGGACGTCGCAAATTTTATTGACCACCGAGAGATGTGCGCGCGCTCGAGGTTCAGGGCGTGACACCTGTCGAAACCTTAAAGGGGACCCTCCCGACCCCCTTGAGGAAAGCCAATGAACCATGCTATGTATCGGTGAGGTACCAACTGAGGTAGGACTTCATCGACCCATACCACGGACTCAACTAGCTCTCAGGTCAGGGTGGTCCAAGGGATAGGGAAGAAGGTGTGCTCAAAATCCATCACCTGCGGGACCTCGTATCGTACCTGTCGAACCTAGATGGAGGTACCTGAAAATTGTAATTCACGACGGGGTCAGACAATGTCTCAGTGAGTCTACACTCTAAACCCCGATTAGGAAGATAATACACCTAGAGGCAGCCTAAACACCTATCATAGAATACTTACCTCGCCTCAGTACCTCCCTACACATCAGTACAGTTCATATGACATATGCATACAATCAATGTACTCAAGAATCAGAACACATCCATTTCAAATGTCAATCAATCATAGGAGTTTCGATTATAAGGCCAAATCGTTATGACACGTCCCATTCCGTGCCACATAATTTCGTTCCGTAATCAGGTGCGGTTATCTCACTCATTCAAGTGTTCCAATTGATTACGACCCAACGGCCACAGTCGACTCAACAGTCAGCGGTCATTTGGCATAGCCGGGCGTCGTCTCGCCCCATCGAGCACGGCAACGTCCATATCTAGATGGCATTCCCGAAAGAGCATTGGCCTAACCTCTACTACAATCGACATCCGTTAACATGGGACACTCTCGAAGGAGTATCGTGTGGCGTAAACGCTCGTGACGGGTTCTCATAACAATCACACGCACATCCAATCCCAACCAAGGACATCGTGCTTTGCACTCAAATGCCTCAATTTAAAATAATGTGCTTGATCTATTTTCTTCATATTAAAAACACCCAGTATTTGTGGGCACATGGTCCAATTGAACCATAAATCGTGATATCCTCACTTTCAAAAATCCACGATTTTATATAGTACTTAAAAACACTTTTGGTGTCAAAACACGACACTCGGTATTTTCTAATTAAATACCAAAAATTCATATTTTTGAAATAATAATTCAAAATAATCAATCAGCATTCAATTGCACAATTTAACACTCAATTGCACAAACCAATACCACCATGACGATCAGCATGAAATTCTAACGACCGGCTATCCCGATATAATTTACGAAAATAAATAAATAAATAAATAAATAAATAAATTGCATAATAATTAAACGAAAGCATTAATTAACCTATATATGCTAATCTAATCACATAATTGGACTAATTAAATTAATCTACCTAGGCTAGATGTACATAACCTACTAAACTAACTTATTAAATCAACTAACCACATAATTGGCCTAACTAATTAATCTAATTTAACTAAACAAGCTAACTAATTACACTAATTTCACTTAGTCTAATCTAACCTTTCCCTAAGCATAATTAACCCACTAATTAAGGTTTAGGATGTTAATTAACCGGATTAGTGAATAAACCGGTTCACGGCGACGGCGACGCGAAGGGGACCGAAACTCAGGCCTACGGCGACACTCAAGGAGGTCCGGAAGGGCTCGAAAACGGCCAAGCAAACCTCATCCCACAACCGAGGTTTGCTTCTGTGTTGGGCTAGACTGAAGGGAACTGAGGGGCTGGAATAGGCCAGGCTTAGGCTGGTTAGTCCGGCAGAAGGAGTTGGACATGGTGGGACGAGCAAGGCGGCGACAGGCTGGCAGCTCAACGAAACGGCAGGGCTCGGGCTCGAGCGGCTGGAGTCGCGGACGGGGATGGGCGCGTGGGCGGCCGAGCGGGACGGCGTGGACAGCACGACTGGACCCGCGGCTTCGGGCTAGCTCGATCACGGAGGAGGCGGCGTGAGGGTGGTGGCTGGCCTTGCTAGTTCTCTGGTTTTGTTTATGAGTTGCAGCAAAGGAAATAGAGGTTTAAGGAGAAGAGCATAAAGAAGAAGCTGAAGAAGAAGGAGCTGGAGTTGCTGCTGGTGGAAGGGGGACAAAGGGCCTCCAAAGTCAAGGCTAAATATCCAAAATACTTGAGTAATAAGCCCCAAAGTCTTCAGCCTTGATCCACAGTCAATTCTCTTCCCAATCTTCTCCAACAAGCCAAGTTGATGGCCAAAAGTTGCAGCCCCCCCTGCCTACGAATTTTATGCATTCCCTCACCGATTCAACTTAATTTCACACCAATCAACCTCCAATTGATGGCCAAAATGCTGAGGAGGAAGCCCAAAAAAATTTCCATTATTTCCATCACCAACTAGTCCCTTTTGAAGGCCAAAAATCCACACCAAAATTGTCATACCCCGAACCCCGAGCGCGTGCCCATTCCTTTCTGGTCGATAATATTTTGCGACTTCTCAGGACGAGTCGCCAACCATTTTTGTTTTATTGTACATGCGGAAGCGAAAATAAATCCCTTGACAGTAATCATCTCGGGATAGAAAAGTAGGATAATAGATTCAAAACAAACATGCTTTTATATTCACATAGAGTCATGTACAAGGTCTACGATCAAAAGACTACAAGGCATGGCTTTCCAAAAAGAAAGCGGTCCTAACAGACCTACACTTCCGATCACCTCCTCTCGGCTCTAGGTCCTCCACTCGACGATCCTGAAAAATTGGCCCACAACGGGGTGAGATATAAATCTCAGCAAGTTCACGCTCTAAACCCCGATTAGGAGGGAAATACGCTAAAACGCGTCCTAACCACACAATCACGCATTTAGCATAAAGGACTTACCTCACCTCGGTTCCACTCTGCAGGTCAGTACGGTTCATATACCTCATGCATAAAATCGATGCACGCAACAATTGAAACGCATTACTCAACTTAATAAATCACAGGGGTCTTGATTATATGGCCAAATCGTTATAACATGTCAAATACCATGTTACACAATTTTGTCCCATAATCCGGCGCATCTATTTCACTCAACATGCATTCCAATTGATAATTTCGCCCACTCTAGGGTACAGCCTACTAGAAGTTCGGCGGTCTATTGGCATAACCATGCATCGTCTCACCCCATTGAGCACGTTTACGTCTCTCAAAGATGACTTTCCCGAAGGAGTATAGATCCAGCCTCTACTGCGACCCAAATCCCAATAAATGGGTATCCCATAAAGGGTAACGTCCATCCGACACAGTTTGGGGATGGGTTCTCTTAACCATCACACGACCAATCAATCTCGGCCTAGGACACTATGCATTGCATTCAAATGCCTCCATTAAAATAGTGATCCTGGCCTATTTTCTTCGTATTAAAAACATTCGGTGAAAATAGTCGTGCGTGGGTACACGGTCGGATCGGACCCGGAAAATTCATAACCTTTCTTTTTGAAATCCCACTGGTTTATATAGAATATAAAACCATTTTCGGTGTTAAAACCCGACACCCGAGATTTTCTGGATAAATGTCGAAATTCACAAATTTTAGAATAATTGACCTAATTTGCAACCAGCACTCAATTTTCACAATTTAACACTCGATTGTAGAAATTAACCACATCATTGCAATCGGCACAAAATCCTGGTCACCGACTATCCCGGTATAATTTCTAGAAAATATTTAATAATTAAATAATTACTTAAATTAATTAAATAAATACATTAAATATTAAAAATGCTAACTTAGGTTAAATAATTCTAATCTAACCACCTACTGAGTTAATTAAATTATACTAAGTATCCTAACTATAGAACAACATACTAATCTAATTAACCAGAATTTATAACCACCTAATTAAATAATCTAACTAACCCAATTTAACTAACTAAACTAATGATTAAACTAATTACACTTAAATAAATCTAAACACCCCTTAGACGTCATTAGCCTACTAAGAAGAGTTTAGTGCATAAACTCACCGGTTTATTGCGGAAACCGGTTCACCGTGACGACGGCGCGACGGCGGCCAAAACTTGGGTTTGCGGTGGCGTCGTCAACGGGCTTGGACCGAGCCTAGAGTTGGCCCAACAAATTTCAGCCCAAACTAAGATTTGTTATTGCGTTGGACTGAGCTTAATCTGAGCTTGGGGCTGCTGAATTCCTGTGGGCTAAACTTGGGAATGGGCTGAAGCAGGCTTCTTGGGCTGCTGACTTGAGAATTTCGTTGGGCCAAACTCCAATGCCGAAGGTGGGCTATGATGGAACTAGAGGAGGATCGGTGGGCCAAAAATTTGCTTCGCTAGGAACGTGGACTGAATCCGTTGGGTTGTTGGCTCGGTTGATTTGGTGGCCCAAGGAAGAGACTTGGACGCTACTGGAGTGAAGATGGACGAAGAGAAAGAGATCGTGGCTATTGGAATGAAGTTGCACGTCAACGTTGGTGGAGATGCAGCTGGATTTCTTGTCGCGTGGGGCTTCGCTGGTAGGGGAGAGGGCGTCGAAGAGGGTCAACTTTGTTGGGGAGTTGTTCCTTTGGTTGACCGAGGGAGTTGAGGCGTGCGGCAAAGAGGAATCAATGGACGTGTGGCAGCAGGTTGGTCGATTGGTGGGGATGCGGCAGCGAGCTGAGGTTTCGGTGGTTTTGTGAAGAAGAAAAATGAAAGAAGAAGATGCCGAACAGCTGAGTCTTCAGTGAAGGATGAGCTCGTGCGAAGAAGGAGAAGGGCTGAAGCGTGCACTAGAAGATTGGCCAAAAAGGAGGGCTTAAGGTCAATAGAAAATATCTAAGAATAAATGCATGGTTCCCTTCTAAGCCTTCATACCTATACTCATGTCTCCCATTTACTTTCCATCAAGAAATTTCCACAATTAATCAAATTGAAGCCAAAATTCTAGCCCTCTTTCTAGGATCCGAATTTCACTTTCTTGGCCTCAATTTCTTCACAAATTCTCCAAATCAAAGTCCAATTTCGATGAAGAAAAATCCCATACAATTTTCTGCAAGTCCTCGACACTCAAAGGCTCGGCTTAAAAGTCCAAATTTCCTTCAATTGAGCCCTTCCGAATTTCCGATATTTTTCCACGACGTCTGAATTAATTTTCCGTAAAAATCTTGGAATCTCCGAAAAATTTTCGAAGGATGAGTCGATGTTTCTCAAATAGATCGTGACACAATAGAACTTTTAATTTCTGAAATCGGGTTCAAATTCGCAGTTAATTTCAATCCGATGCGATTTTAGCGTGACCTAATCTATCAGGTAACTTTTAGGAATTTTTGGTGCATTGACCCGTGATCAATTTATGTTGAGTCACATAGTGCATCTTCGACACATTGTCGACTCTCGGTTGTCGTGGAAATCTTGAGGTTTCGAATACGGATACCGAGTACATAAATGACAGAAAAATCGGTCTAGTGCCGTTCGACGAGAATTTTGCAATTAGGTGGAATCACCCACATACTAATCACATATCTCAATTGAATTGACCTATCTCCGGTCTCTGATCGATTTTTGATGGTGCCGTAATGACCCTTGCATATCAACACGGTCGAACAGTCGATTCTTGGTTGAATTCTCAAGTTCATTGCGATAAAATCCCTTAATGGCTTCCCCAGATAGTCTAGTTATCTCATGAGTGATCAGCTCAGAGAATAGCACTATAGATGCGTCAACGAAAGACCCGATTTATTTAATCGAAAACGAAATCTGAAAATTCAGGCTGTCACAAAAATGACCCTCTGAATTTCCAAATTTTAATTCGCCAATTTTGATTTTTCGCCAAAAATCCCGAGCTTGCCGAAAATTCTTCGAAGGATGAGTCGACGTTCATAAAATAAATCGTGACACGCCAAAACTTTCGATTCCTAAAACCGAGTTCAATTTCATAGTTAATTTCGATCGGACGTGATTTTAGCGTGACCTAACCTACCGGGTAGCTTTTAGGAATTTTTAGCGCGTTTGGCCCGTTGTCAATTATTTTCGTTCCACATTGTGCATTTCCAACTCATAGGCGACTCTCGGTTGTCGTGAAAATCTCAAGGTTTCAATTACGGGCACCGGGTACAAAATCAACAGAAAAATCGGTTTAGTGCCGTTCGACGCAAATTTTGTAATTAGGTGGAATCACCCACCATTTAATTACATGCTTCTGTCGAATCGACCTATCTCCGGTCTCTAATCGAGTTTAACGGGGTTGTATTGACCCTTGTAGATTAGCACGGTCGAGCAGTCGATTTCTGATCGAATTCTCAAGTTTGTCGCGTTTATATTCCTTAACGGTTTCACCAGATAGATTAGTTATCTCGTAAGTGATCAGCTTAGAGAAAAATACTATAGGCATGTCGATGAAAAGCCCATTGCATTTAATTGAAAATATAATCGAAAATCAAGATGTCACCCTTATCCCAAGAAGTAAGCATGAGAAAACAAGTCGAATAATTATTCGATAGTTTTATGTAGACTTCATAACTTTGCCGTACGGCCTTGTTTTGCAGAAGCAGGGAGACAAATGGAATTGCTTGAAGCAGTCGTTGTGATACACAAAACTATATCCCATTTTCATCAAAATAACTTTTGATCCTCATATGTATCGTGTAACTAGTGAACTTATATTCAATTTCTATCCGATCTCCAGTTGCACCGCCATCATCTCTTTTGGAAGTTGAATACTTTGGTTGAGAAGGCAAAGATGAATCCAGAGAGGAGAGACAATCCGACCAGCACGATCGCGACCACTCCCAAGAGTCATGCCTGAACCCAAAATAACTCCTCACGAACTCTTCAACTGTCTCGCCACTGTCGAGCACGTCCTTAACATCTCCAAACTACGAGGCCACCGGTCCGTACAATGTCCAAAAAATTGGACATGCCCAGGAATACCACCTCCACCAGACAGGTATTCTCTGTTAAAACAAAAGTATGAGTCCTCATCAGTCATGCTTTTCCTTTAATTCTTTTTTTTTTTCTTTTATTGTTTTCCACTTTGGTTTCAGTGAAGATATCGATGAACTTACTGTTTGCGGCACGATGAATCCCAAGAAAAGGTTCCAAATTGCAAAGAATGCTGAAGCGATTATGGTGGCTATGCTGTGGTTGGGCGTCACTGCCACGCTCATCATTCCATAGAGAGTGAAGAATAACAAGGTGAAGACCATACAGAAGATGTACCAAAAGAACTTGCCGGCTGTCCATTCGAACCCGATCATTGCATAGACGATCACTCCATAAATGACAGTTTGGATGAAGATGTAGGGAATCTCGATGATAACCTGTGCGAAACAATATTTTCAAATAACATGATGGTTTCGCTCAAGACTCTTTAGGGTGCTCCATGGAGTCATTTCCTATTTTCCAATGAACGACCTTAGTTATGTAAGTGAAACTAGTCCTTACATGTGCAAAGGCATAGGGCAGAGCAGAATACATTCCAGCCGCTCTCTCTCTATAGAAGATGGTCCTCTCAATAGCCACAACGGGTTGAACCGACTTCGTATTTTGAAATCCAATGAAAATGACAGCCGAGTACATTGAGCCCATGGCATTGAAGAGATCTTGCTGATTTCTCCTACAAGTCCCAAAGTTTTGAGCAAATGATGTCTGTAACTGAGCCATTGTACTTCTTCTACTGAGTCCAATTTCTGTGTGTTTCACAACCAGAAAAGAGTAGGTACTTATGTATCTATGCATATGAAATTCTATCCATTACCTTTTAGAGCCGAGGTTCCAAAGTATCGTGCCGAACATCAGGGCTATGAAAGTTGTGAATAGAAGTCTCACGGCTGTGTATGCCTGGTTGCGCTCATAAGACCAGTGTTGTTTCCACAGGCAAGCCATACACTGGGTGACGAACGATTGTGAATATTGCGTTGGGAAATGGAGATCTTTCGAACCCAGTGGAGGCGTACTCAGTTTGTTGATCAGAGCTTTGTTTCTCCTGAATTAAATCTCTGGAGAAAGACACGGTAAAAAATCTGCTACTACGCTTCCATGCTCTTTTCTTTTCAACCTTCAATTTTATGATAATTTCGTTAATGTTATCGAGCCGAAACACGAAAATGTTTCTGCTTCTGGTGAAGTAACAACTTACCTAAACAGATCTGAACTCCTGTACACTTCGGTGAAGTTAACCCCAAAGATTTCTTCTTGAGCAGCTGTTGTCACCTCCAACATCCAAGTTGCCGGATTGTGTCCGTCTTTAATTTTCGGAACTCCGTTAATGCCCTTTGATTGAACGCATAAAAATGTTAGCATTTAAAGCTCAATGTAATGTAAACTCATCCGCAGTAAGCTCACCTCAAAGTAGTTGATCAGATGCAAGGAATGCTGGCCTATTGGACCGACATAGATCTCCTCTCCCCCTTTTTTCAGAAGAAACAGCTGCATATTAATAAGGGATATATCTCAGATACTTAGTTGTGTGCAAAGACAAAAGCAAACAGATTGTTCGGTCCCTCATGAGAATTTGTGTCAAACCTCATCAAAAGCATCAAATATGTCAATGCTCGGCTGGTGGATGGTGCAAACAACAGTTCGCCCTGTGTCAACTGTGTTTCTAACTGTTCTCATTACTATAGCAGCTGCCCTGGCATCAAGGCCAGAGATAGGCTCATCCATGAATATGATTGACGGGTTGGCTACAAGCTCCACTGCAATTGTCAGCCTTTTCCTTTGTTCGGTGGAGAGGCCATTCACACCAGTCAACCCAACTAGCGCTTCTCGTAACGGGGTAAGCTCTATGAGCTCCATGACGTCTTCAATGAACATCTGCAGATGTTGGATCCAAAATTTCGACTTAGCACTCTGTTGCTGGGAGGGACTCAAAGGCAGCGACATTTTTACGCTGTCTAAATTGGTTATGAGCGGTGGTTATCCTTTGATAGATGCCAAAAATTCTTTCGATCTATGTGGTGAACAATGTAAACTATGAGAAAAATTCCACTTGGTATAGCTTTTCGAGAAAACCTGAACTGTCTTCTAGAAAATTTGTAATGTATCTTTTTCTACCTACAAAAAATGTAGAATTCACCTAAGATGCCAGGTGATGTAAAACTAATGGATCAAGTAATATAACTACCTTCCTATTCTTAGAATCCACTTCAGGAGGTAATCGAAGCCATGCAGAATACACCAATGACTCGTAAACTGTGACGTGAGGAGAGTAGATATCGGTTTGTTCACAGTATCCTGATATGCGAGCGAATGTTTCTTGCTTCTTTGGGTACCCAGATATCGTGATCATCCCATCGATGTATCCACCTGTTTTTCTTCCAGCCAACACGTCCATTAGAGTGGTCTTTCCAGCACCACTGACACCCATTAAAGCTGTCAATACTCCTGGCCTGAAAGCACCGCTTACACCCTTTAGAAGTTCCAGTCGATCTTCAGGAATACCTTGAGCTTTCATTTCCCGCAAATGCAAGTTCATAAAAGTGATGTTCAGCACATATAAAAGTTCTAAGCCTCAGTTCAATTGTCAGAACCAAAACATCTTCCGAGCAAACAATACCCGGGGAATGTCTATGGTGTATCTGATATCATTGAAAGCAATAGAAAGTGGCTCGAAAGGAAGAACCATTCCCCATTTCCTATTCAGGTCCGAATCCTTGATTCCTTCTACTCTCGTAGACAATTTTCTATGTGTGACGCTTCTTTGGGGCCCACTCTCGTTTTCTGTATTATCACGTTAGTGATTCCTTTAGCATAAGTTCTACTAGACAGGCAAAAAGTACAAGATGTGTTGGTTCTGTGGCGCACCAGATGAACTCCTCCGGTTCCTTGACGATAGCTCAATAACCTCACCATTCTTGCTTGCGATTTTCTCTGCCAGAGTCTATTTGGATAGTACAGCTTGAGGCTTCCCAATTGCTGCAGCAAAATGAAAGTCGTTCAACAAAATGGTACACTGAATCCCCCAAAAGTAAAAGCCTTGTGAGAGACTTACAGTTAAGATATTTCAAGGCCACAGTGAACAAGAAATTGAACAGAAAAATGTATCCAATCTATGCTCCTACTCCTATCCGATACCAACGCGCTTCAGGAAAAATTCCGTGGGATTTCAGGACCGAGACTCGTAAAGGTTCTGTGGAGTTAGGAGGAATCTGTGTCACAGAAGTTCTGAAGCTTCAGCGGCTGACACTCCAAAAGTTTATTCAAACTTTATTAATTCTTTGTAGTCTTTAATGAAAGTTTTGTAAGAAGGTGCTTACATGTCTCCACTGCTTTCCAAGAAATTTGTTTACAGAGATTGCGTTCTGTCCATACATCATTGGGGAGATCCAATAACCCCATATACACCACGGCTTAACATCATCTGGCTTCAAATTATGTCACATCAGGAAATTGCATATGTGATTGCAAATCAAAAGAATAGTTTTTTAGACAATCGGTTGACCTCTTGATATGATGAATCCGCCCAAGACCATAAAAGCAAGTAATCCAAATGATCCAAAAGTATTTGCCACTATCACATTCCTTCCTAATGCCGCAATGAGTCGAAATAATCCAGACGCCATCTGATGTAGACATAG
Source organism: Eucalyptus curtisii (assembly GCA_017140595.1). Lineage (NCBI taxonomy): Eukaryota > Viridiplantae > Streptophyta > Magnoliopsida > Myrtales > Myrtaceae > Eucalyptus > Eucalyptus curtisii. The sequence goes on along the minus strand of CM029496.1, from coordinate 27,372,608 downwards.
TAGCAGAAAATACTGTTTGAAGAACCTAGTAGCAAAGAGTTTATCAGTATGTGAATCATTGGATCAAAGTCTGAAATTCTAAATAACTGTAATTTGATCAACCTTCCAGCATAAGGGTCATAGCCTATGACATAGTAAGTCATGATCACCCAAATAGCAACTTCTACTATAGTGATTGGAATCTTCAGGATCCATGTGGGCAGCGAATATGCCCACACAGGAAAGTAAGAGGAGGTCTCTCTGCTTGTAGAAGACTGGGAGCTTCATGATGGTCATGGCGAGTTCCGAGAATCCATTAAGCATTATAATGATCACAGTGAAGAAGAGAGCGCCAAAATAAATCTCACCGTCTATCACAGTATCTCGGTGCATCTCAGTCCGTAGGAACACCGTCATTGTTATGAAAGCCATAAGGGTAAGCTGATATGCATCCAGAGAAGGAAGTGTTGGGACATTACAAATGGTATTGACAGATCAAATGCATTACTTAGTCAGGATTGGAGACCAATATAGGTGTGAGGGAAACGTACTTAGTATTATTTAATAAAGTTTAATATATATACATCAAAATAAACCCTAAAAGTGGTAAAGACTCATTTAACCTTCTTATTTCTAACACTCCCCCTCAAGCTGGAGCATAAATATTTATCATGCCCAGCTTGTCACAAATATGTTCTATCCTCCCATTGCCCAAGGATTTAGTGAAGATGTCTGCAAGTTGTTCGCTAGTTCGAATATGACTGGGAAGAATTACTCCACTTTGCAACTTCTCTCGGATAAAATGACAATCAACCTCAATGTGTTTTGTTCTCTCATGAAACACGGGGTTGGAAGCTATATGCACTACAACTTTATTATCGCACCATAGAGTCATGGGTACTAAATCTTTAAAGCCTAACTCAGTCAATAACTGTCGAATCCACACTAATTCACGTCACTTGTGCCATGGCTCTATATTCTGACTCAGCACTGGAGCGAGCAACAACACTTTGTTTCTTACTTTTCCATGATACTAGATTTCCTCTGACTAAGGTACAATACCCAGTAGTTGATCTTCTATCATTTGGAGACCCAGCCCAATTAGCATCAGAAAAACCTCCAACCCTGATATGACCATGGTTTTGGTAGACAAATCCTTTTTCCCGAAGCTTTCTTCAAATACCTCAATATCTGAATAACTGCATACCAGTGAGATGTACGAGGGGAAGACAAAAACTAGCTTACTACACTAACAGGAAAAGCAATGTCTGGTCGAGTAACTGTAAGATAATTCAGCTTACCTACCAGTCTTCTATATCTCTCTAGATAGTCAACCCCATACACCTGAGCATACCCTTTGGCAACAAGTCTTGCTTTTAAACAAGCAAGAGAACCATCGGGGTTGACTTTTACAACATATACCCATCGACAACCAATAGCAGTTTTGCCTAGAGGAAGTGGTACTAAGTCCCAAGTTTGATTAATCTCGAGAGCCTTTAATTCTTCTTCCATTGCTGTCCTCTAGCCAGAACTTTGTAATGCCTCAGCGACAGACTTAGGGATAGGATATTGTTCAACAGTTGTTAAAAAAACTCGAAAAGTAGGAGACACAGAAGAGTGAGAAATAAAATTTGCAATAGAATGTTGAGTACAAGTACGTGTACTTTTGCGATGAGCAATAGGAAGATCAAGATCAGATACAAGAGGAGGGTTAGCTAATGGCGGATCTGGAGTTGAAGATGACGTAGTAGTGACGGGAGGAGTGGGGGGAGCAGTAGTAGCGACATGAGGACGTCGAGTATAAACTCGGAGAGGAGGTGGTTTCTCGGTAGATACTGGTGATACAGTTGGAATAGTAGACAAAATGGTGGTCACATACAAGTCTTCATCCAATTTAGACACATCAATTGGAACATTATGATAAGTAGTGGTTTCAAAAAATGAAACATCAGCTGTTATAAAATATTTTCTCAGTAATGGAGAATAACAGCGATATCCCTTTTGAGTGCGGGAATAACCCATAAACATACACTTGATTGCCTTGGGATCAAGTTTTGATACTCCAGGTCGATGATCATGAACAAAACAGACACAACCAAAGATACGAGGTGGTAGGACAAACAGTGGTTCACTAGGAAACAAAGTGGAAAAAGGAATACCACCTTGTAGAATAGAAGAAGGCATGCGATTAATGAGATAACATGCAGTTAGAACAGCATTAGACCAAAAGGTTTTCGGGACCTTCATCTCAAATAACATGGATCTAGTAACTTCCAATAAATGCCTATTCTTCCTTTCAGCAACACCATTCTGTTGTGGAGTATCAGGACAGGAAGATTCATGGATCATACCATGTTGAGTCATAAAATCAGAAAAAGATGTGGAAAAGTACTCTTTAGCATTATTAGAACACAAAACTTTAACATGCATGCAAAATTGAGTATAAGTTTTAGATATAAATGCACGAAAAATAGAAAATAATTCTGAACGATCTTTCATTAAATATAACCAACTCTAGAATAGTCATTAAGAAAAGTAACAAAATATCTGAAACCCGAATTAGAAACCACATGACATAGACCCCAAATATCTAAATGAACTAATAAAAAATGAGATGCTGCTCGTTTAATGACTCAAGGTGTGTAACTAACATGATGTAATTTACCAAGTTGGCATGACTCGCATTCTAGACTAGAAAGAAATTGAAAACTAGAACCAAACTTTTGAAGACTACATAGAGAAGGATGACCAAGACGACAATGGATTTGATGTGGGGATGCAACACTTGAGCAAGCAATTGAAGAAGCATCTTCAAGTACATACAACCCCCCTTCCTCACATCCTCTACCAATTGTCTTCTTTGTAGGCAGATCTTGGAAAATACAAGAATCAGGATAAAAAGTTACTGAATACTGAAAGTTTTTGGTTAACTTACTAATAGGCATGAGGTTAAATGGAAATTGTGGAAGATAAAGCATTGAGGACAATGGCAATGAAGGAGTTGTGTTAAATGTGCCAATTCCCTTAACATGTGTAGGTGATCCATTGGCTAGAGTAACTATGGACGAAGACGGAGAAAGAGAGGAAAATATACCTGAAAGACCTGACATGTGATCAGAAGCCCCTGAATCAATGATCCAAGGACGAGAAGTAGCTGAAAGGCATGCAGTAGCATTACCTGTTTGTGCCAAAGTAGTAGTGGAAGAAACAGGCTATGAGATTTGAGATTGTTTGTACCAAGCATATTCCTCACTAGACATAACCACTACCTTGTCTTTAGATGACTGTGGAGTAGAGTCAATATTAGACGTCGTATTAGCGAACTGGTGCTGCTACCCTGGTCTCCCATGTAGCTTGTAGCAAAATCATCTCGATGAGTGCTACTGCTCTCTGTTACTCGCTTAACCCACAAAATCATCCCGACGAGCGCTGCTGCTCTCTGTTCCCTAGCGAGTCCCTCGGCTACTACTGTCGCCCCTTCCCTCCGTCAAATCGTGGGCAGGATTCGGTCCCTGGCGGTGTTGTTGATCCTCTACAAATCCAGTGAGTCAGTAACCAAAGAACAGAGACCCATCAAGTCGCATGAGCACAAGCGAACCGCGCGAGTGCGATCGAGTCGCGCTAGCGAGTGGTGCGAGGGCAATCGAGTCGGGCGAGCAAGTAGCGCGAGCGCGATCGAGTCGCGTGAGCAGCGCAAGTTGCGCGAGTGAGCCGCACGAGTGAGTGGCAAGAAGAAGTGAGAGAAACCCTATTTCGATGAGCGGCGGTGACAGCCAACTATTTCGGCGAGTCGACGGCGGCGAGTGGCTGCTCCGTCGTCTAGGGTTAAGCCCTAGGCTCTGATACCATGTGAGGGAAATGTATTTAGTATTATTCAATAAAGTTTAATATATATACATCAAAATAAACCCTAAAAGTGGTAAAGACTCATTTACCCTTCTTACTTCTAACAATAGGAAAACCAGTATTTCAACTTACTCACTTGGAACATTTTGAGAAAATAGACAAATGAATTTCTCTTCATTAGCAAAAGTTCCCTTGAAATGCAAGCTCTCAACAGTTCTTTCTGGCTCACCCCATACTTCTTAGTTGTTAAAGCAGCCGGAAGGCCTTTTGACTTGTCGAATGGGATCACAAGCTGATCGCCCAGTTTCTGACCAATGTGGAATGACTGAAATGCTTCGGAAAATTCCTTGACTGTTACAAACCTATAAGGTGTGTCCTTATTCGCCCAATACTGCTCTTGATCTTTCCTTGAAGTCACCTTCAGATGATATTACAGAAGATAGAATTAATGAGTCAATTGTTTCTTATAGCGCCAAAAAATATAAATGTGAATGTAATTTGGAATATTACTTCTTGCAAGAATTCAGCTACTCCTTTCCTTTCAGGACATTTAAAACCCATGTGTCTGAAAAACTCGAGCACGTTTTCTCGGGGACCTTGGTAAACAATTTGCCCATCTGAGACAAGGATGATATCGTCAAACAGGTCATAAGTTTCCGGCGCAGGCTGGAGGAGGGATATTAGAGCAGTTCCATTGAGGATATTAGACAAGGATGATATCGTCTAAGTGAGTTCATTATTTGGAATGTTGTCGAACAATCCAAACCAGTCAATATTTCGTCCATAAAGAGTGCTTTGACTGGCCCGACTAGCATCTCCCTTGTTTCGTGTCAACACAAATTGAAGAAAAGCAACCTAACTTGATAGAAAAGGGATTTCAATCATCTAAAAACTCTGGATACCAAAGTGGCCTTCTGGGTCTTACCTGTTGTGACTCGTTTCTTTTGTCCCCCAGAGATGCCTCGTATCATTTCATCTCCCACTATCGTGTCGGCACAGATTTCAAGTCCTAGTATCTAAAATTAGGCATTGCGAAAAGAACAGAAATTTTAAACTCTTCCTTGTGGCAAAAAAAGGGATGGACTAATGGTGTTTTAACTTTCTTGGCTATACCTTGATTATATAATCGACGACAACATTAGTCTCCTGTCCTTCCAGTGCTGCTGCCTGTTGAAGATTAAGATCAATAGAAGCCCGTACAGGAATTAACTAATGTTTTTGGCCATTCGGTAAAAAGTGTTAAGAACAGCAAGAACATAAGCTCTACTGATGCTATTACTGATATCAGTAAGAACAGGGGAAGTAAGATATACAAGAGCAACGAAGAGAAAACATATGAAGAAGAGGAAGTAGAGAATATAAATGCTGCTGAGAAGAATGAGAAGAAAAGGGGCTAGAAGCTCTATATTGGGATACCCTATTTCGAACACTCTGTATAATGCTGTAAGTCTTGGCAAAGTCTCATTAGTTAGTCTGGTGTACGTCAGTTCTGGAAGTTAGTTAGTTTTTTGCTTCAGTTAGTTAGTTTTCATTTCTTCAACTGTTCAATACCTGTAAAACAGTTTCCAGAGATAGCCTTTGTATATAAAAAGGCTAACTCTCATGATTGTAAATAAGAAAAGAAGAGAATAGAAAGAAGTTGTTCATCTCAAGATCTCTCTACTGTTCTTTCATCCCAAGATTTCCTATTTCTTCTTTGCGCATAAACTTCTTCATGGTATCAGAGCATTTGCGTCCTGAAGAAATCATCTTGATGCTGCACAAAAGAGTTAAGTCTACATCAGATCGAAGCTAGATTCGAAGCTTCATTGATCTCTGAAGATATCTGTATCTTCCAACAAGATCTATGAGTTGAGCCTCTGCGTCCTGAAGAAATCATCTTGATGCTGCACAAAAGAGTTAAATCTACATCAGATCGAAGTTAGATTCGAAGCTTCATTGATCTCTGAAGATATTTGTATCTTCCAACAAGATCTGTGAGTTGGTACTTTTCATCCACATCTAAATCTTCATTAGCAATATACTTGTAGCAGCGTACTGTAAACCAGTAGAATTCGTGTCTGCAACTAGAGTTGATCAAAGATCAGGAAGAATAGAATGGCAGCAAGAAGTTTGAGATATCCATTTCCTATTCATGTTAATATCTCGAATTTTGTTACCATCAAATTAGCTGAGGATAATTTCCTTCTATGGCAAGCTCAATTCTATAGATTCTTAAGGAGCCAAGATCTGTTTGGTTTTGTGAATGGGGAAATTCCACCACCTGTAAAGACATTGCAGGTCGAAGAAGGAGGTCAAACTTCTGAGGTTCCTAATCCTAATTATAATGACTGGATAAAAACAGATCAGCTTGTATCTTCTTGGATTAGTGGTGCTGTATCAGAAAATATACTCAGCTTGATAATTGGCTTAAATACTGCTTATGAAGTTTGGCAAACTCTGCTAAATCGGTTTACACAAAAGTCAGTAGCTAAGGAGTTTGAGTTAAGAGGAAAACTGCAGGATTGCTAGAAACGTGAACGAATATTATCAGCATACCTTAGGGAGTACAAGTCAATATGTGATCAATTGAATGCCATAGGAAAACCGGTTGATGAAATCACAAAACTATTTGGAGTTCTGGAAGGCCTGGGATCTGAGTATGAAAGTTTTAAAACTACAATCTATTGCTTAAAGCCCCAACCAGAATATGACGAAGTAATCTCACACTTAGAAAGATTCGAAGCCAGGTTATAGAATTACTCTTTAAATCGTTCACCCTAACCTAGCTTACTATGGCCAGAGGAAAACTGAAGCTATACATAAAGAAGAGGCTGACAGAGAATATATACAACAGGATACTATCCTTAGAGGATCAAGAACAAATAATCGTGGAGGAAGAAATTATGAAAGAGGAAGAACATATAATGCCAGATACAGGAACTTTGGTTATCCTGGAAGAAACATGAGTTACAGAAATAATAACTCAAACTATGAACAAGAAAATCAGCAGTTCAAACAAACCCAATACCTTCTCTGGCTTGAGTCCTGTTCAAGGATTTAGACCATACAATGTATCAGCACAAAGGTATTATGATACCAGGTCATATCCTGCATCAAATTCAACTCTTCACAAAAAGGTGCAGGTGGAGAAAGCAGCAGAACACACTCGACTTGAGTGTCAAATCTGTAAGAGGCCTGGTCATGATGCCTTACATTGTTGGTATCGGTTTGATAACTCATATCAAGCTGAGGAGATACCAACACAACTAGCAGCACTACATCTTGAGGAGGCAAATGATCAAGAATGGTATCCAGACACTGGAGCAACAGCCCATATTACCTCTAATGATGGTATACTTCATAGTCTTTCTAAAAATAACAATGCCGATACAGTCATGATAGGCAATGGTCTGTGTTTACCTGTCAAATACATTGGTAATGCAATACTGAATACTGCAATTGATGCCTTGCCTCTAAATGATGTGCTAATTGTTCCTGAGATTAAGAAAAATCTTATATTAGTGTCAAAGTTAACTGATGATTACCCCTGTTCCTTTATCTTTAACAAAACTGGTGTGTATATCAAGGACAACACCACCAACACAACCATGAGGCTAGGAAGCAAGGTTAGAGGGCTGTATGAGTAGACACTCATGCTGCAGAAGTCTACTTCACTCAAAGACAAAGAATTGTTGCAGAAAGCATCTGGCATCAATGACTGGCTCACACAAATCAGAATATCTTGAAGCATTTGAGGAATCAAAATCTGATTCAGTACAACAAAGAACCACAGTCTGTATGTAGAAGTTGCCAAATAGCTAAGAGTACTGCTCTACCTTTTCCATTATCAAATTCTACAACTACAAAACCTCTAGAACAAATTCACTGTGATATCTGGGGGCCTTCTCCAGTTAAGTCTTTTCAGAGTTTTAAGTACTATGTCATTTTTGTTGACAATTTCTCTCGATTCAGTTGGATATATCCATTAAAGCTGAAGTCAGATTTCTATAGTATTTTTCTCATGTTTCAAAAGTTAGTAGAAAATCAGCATAGCTGTAAAATCAAGACTTTCCAGTGTGATGGTGGAGGAGAGTTTATTAGCCAAAAATTCAGAACTCACTTATAGAATTGTGGCATTCAACAGCATATCTCCTGTCCATAAACACCTGAGCAGAATGGAATACCTGAAAGGAAACATCGACATATAGTTGAACTTGGTTTGGCTATGCTATACCATGCAAAAGTTCCATTAAAGTTTTGGGTAGATGCATTTGTAACACCCAACTACATTGTTAACATTCTTACTACTTAAAAATTACAGATGAAGTCTCCCTTCAGCAAATTATATCAGCATAAGCCAAGATATGAACATCTCAGAACCTTTGGATGTGTTTTCTATCCCTGTCTTCGACCATATGCACAGCACAAGCTTGATCCACGATCTCTAACTTTTGTGTCTTTCTAGGATACAGTGATCACTATAAGGGATATCGATGTCTTGTCCCTACTACTGGTCATGTCTACATTAGTCGACATGTAGTATTTGATGAAAATTTCTTCCCTTTCTCTCAGAAATTAGCAACAGTTTATCCGTCCTACACACACTTGTATAAGTTGTGGATAGAAGAAGAGCAGTTCCTAGCTCCCTCCACTACAGATCACATAAAACATTCAACTTCTCAATACACGGGTTGGGAACAAGAATCCACGGTGAGCAAACAAATGGAATGGTCTCACACCGAATGCCTGAGAACAAGCAGTTTGTTTCTCCAGCTGAATTCCCTATGGATCAAATGTCCATCACCACTCAGAATAGTCCACAACGAGTTGAAATACCTGTTCCCATAACTGACACAACAGATGGACTAGATATGGAACAACACACTCCAAATAATCAGACAAATTCACAAGGTAGATTACCTACTCACCCTATGCAGACTAGGTCTAAGTCTGGCATTATCAAGAACAATCCTCGATATGCATGTCTTGCTATGTATGAAGTACCTACTGAACCAAAAACAATCAAATTAGCCTTAGCACATAAAGGCTGGTATAAAGCAATTACATAAGAGATGGATGCACTTTATCATAATAAAACTTGAGAATTAATCCCTCGAACTGGTCAAATGAATGTCATTGGCTGTAAGTGGGTATTTAAAACAAAGCTCGCAGCTGATGGTAGCCTTGATAGACTTAAGGCTCGACTGGTTGCTAAAGGATTTCATCACGAAGAAGGCATTTACTTTACAGAAACCTTTAGTCCAGTCATCAAACATGCTACAATTTGTATAGTTCTATCTGTAGCCATGATGAAACACTGGCCAATCCATCAACTAGATGTCAAAAATGCATTCTTACATGGTACATTGAATGAGATAGTTTACATGGAGTAGCCTCCTGGTTTTCAAGATCTCAAGAAACCTCATCATGTATGTCTCCTCAGGAAGTCTCTCTATGGACTTCGACAAGCTCCTCGAGCTTGGTTTGACAAGTTCAAAGCAACTTTCGCTTGAATATGGGTTCTTTTGCAGCTCAACCGACCCATCCTTATTCATCTATCATGCGATATAGACACCATTCTTCTACTACTATATGTTGATGACATTATCCCGATTGGAAGCTCCTCTCGTTACTTTCCAACCTTATCCATTCTCTAAGTCTTCGTTCTCTATGAAAGACCTTGGCCCACTACATTACTTTCTTGGCATTGAAGTTAAAAATACTTTTGATCACCTGTTTCTTTGCCGGACTAAATATGCCGGTGATCTTCTTACTCGAGCTCATATGCTTGAGTGCAAACCAATTACCACCCCCGTATCACTAAAACCAACTGTTCGATAAATGATTCTCGCTCCCCTCTCCAATCCCGTCGAGTATCGAAGCTTAGTAGGTGGCCTTCGCATATCGACTTTAACAAGACCCGACATTGCATATGCTACAAATCAGCTGTGTCGAAATTACGTAAAACCCACTATTGCAGACTTACATAAACTCAAGAGAGTTTTGAGATATATCAAAGGCACTATAAGTCTTGGAGTCTTCATTCACTCTCGAAGCTCTCTCCACCCGTATGGGTTCTCGATGCGATGGGCGGGATGTGTTGAAACAAGAAGATCAACAACGGGTTTTTGTACATACCTTGGCTCCAATCTCATATCTTGGGTAGCAAAGAAACAATCCACGTCAGTCGATCCTCTACGAAGTTCGAGTATCGTGCTCTTGCTTCTACATCTGCTGAACTTACTTGGATCAACTTTGTCCTTCGTGATATAGGATGCTCATTGACTCGTCCAATACAGCTCTTTTGTGACAATAAATCAGCCATTTCTCTTACTATCAATCCTGTCTTACATGCTCGCACCAAACACATTGAGGTAGACTTTCATTTTGTTAGGGAAAAAGTCTCCTCATGGTCACTAGAAGTGAAATATGTTCCAAGTACCTATCAACTTGCTGATATATTCACAAAATCTCACCCTCGTATTACACACTATCAGTTACGAATCAAATTAGGAATTGGTTTCTCACCCATTCCCAATTTGAAGGGGGATGTTAAGAACAGCAAGAACAAAAGCTCTACTGATGCTATTACTTATATCAGTAAGAACATGGGAAGTAAGATATACAAGAGCAACGAAGAGAAAACATATGAAGAAGAGGAAGTAGAGAATATAAATGCTGCTAAGAAGAATGAGAAGAAAAGGGGCTAGAAGCTCTATATTGGGATACCCTGTTTCGAACACTCGTATAATGCTTTTGTAAGTCTTGGCAAAGTCTCGTAGTTAGTCCGGTGTACGACGTTCGGAAGTTAGTTAGTTTTTTGCTTCAGTTAGTTAGTTTTCATTTCTTCAACTGTTCAATACCTATAAAACAGTTTCCAGAGATAGCTTTTGTATATAAAAAGGCTAACTCTCGTGATTGTAAATAAGAAAAGAAGAGAATAGAAAGAAGTTGTTCATCTCAAGATCTCTCTACTGTTCTTTCATCCCAAGATTTCCTATTTCTTCTTTGCGCATAAACTTCTTCAAAAAGAATGTATAAAAATCTGCAATCAGAAAACAGTTTGACCATTCATTAGTCCTGATCTCATCTCTCACCTTCATAAATATATCTATGTCAGGATTAGGTTTGATGTTTGCTTCCTTCTCTCTCCTTAAAACTCTGCTAGCATATCTGAAAGAAAATGTTAGCGTTATACCTCTTAATCCTAGCTGTTTTTGAGATATCAGCCTTACAATCATGGTAACGAAGAAAAATAGTGCAAACTTATCATAATGGGGTTCGACACCTTGACAACTAGCTGAGAAAGCCAAAGTTTCCCTAACAGTCATTTCACCTATATGGAGATCATATTGACTTATATAAGCTGATGTCCTCTGCGGTACAAATTCTTCCATCCCTTGTCCATTGTCCGTGACTCTTCCTGAAAACTATGATTGACAAGCTCTTTGACTTTTACACTTAAGGATTTCACTACTATAGTAAGACTGCTCTTAAAGTACGCTCTTTATGCTTACCTTCAAATCTCTCGCGAGCTTCCCCGCTAATGCTAGAAGTAATGTGGTCTTTCCGAGCCGGACGCCTGAGAAGTAATGTCATTCTGTAAAAGAAAAATAAAAATTGGGTCAACAATATCAGAACTCACTTCTTGAGCATTGTATGCTGGTAAAATCTGTAGAAACTCTCTCTTCTTACTGCGAGGCTTGATGATTCCGCTGACATCATTGAGGATTGGTAATGGCTTCTTTCTACTAGGAAGGATGTGAAAATAGTTGAGAAACCCCTGTTGACATTGATTAATATGGGATGGTTTTCAGTCTGTTTGAGTAGGATTCAAGAGGTAGATATAATGAATTGACTGTTACATTACCTCAAGCATGTTGACAGAGAAATTTAAAATTGTGGGTAAAGCTCGCTTTCCAACATAAGCTTCAGCCTCGACATTTAGATGCTCGAACTGGACTTCAATCGTGGGAAAATCCAGTCCAACTCTGTTTATAGTATAGAAGGGAAAACACAGACCTCGTCAAGATTTATAATGAAACTTTCTGCTCGGAGAAGAAAATACCATTTCCCATATGAAGTTTCTCTCTCTTAATTAAAAAAATATATATATTCTACTTACTTTGACATGCTCTTAAAGATTATGGCAATGACCAACTAAATGAATATCTGAAGTGCTTATTAGAAGTCATCATTATGTACCCCTCAATCCTCTGCTTCAGCTTTAACAAGAACTTCTGTTGATGTATCAAGACTGCACGTTCTGTTTTTTTCTTCTTTGTTTTGTTTGGTTAGTTTGTTGGTGTCCTGTTTTTTAGGAGTTGGTTAATTATTGTTTTACTTGGTCAATCTTATCTTGTAGGAGCAGTTAGCTGCACGTATTTTAGCTATTATGGTTTGTTGCTGGTTTTATGGACCTTAGTGGGCAACGTGGGTTTATGGTTATGTTCTAGTATGTATTTTGAACATTTTTTTTTTCAGTTTTTCTGAATACGACGCATAGCTTTTGCTGTCAACTCCTCCTCTGTTTTTTTTTTTTTTTTTTAAAAAAACAACACTGGTATCAGAGCCTTCTTGATCTTAAGGGGCTGTGAGTGACTTGTGAGATTGATTGAGAGGTGTGTCTGCATCCATAGAAGTTAAAAGCAAGATGGAGGCAGGATCGAGTGGTTTTTCAGCAATGGCTCCACCAGCGTTTGATGGAGAAAATTATCAAGCACGGGTAGTGAGAATGCGAGCCTATCTAGAGGGTTGTGATTTTTGGGAAGCTGTGGAACAAGATTATGAAGTTGCTTCCCTTCTCGACAATCCAACCATCAATCAAATCAAGTTTCACAAGGAGAGGACGACAAGGAAAGCAAAGGCAAAGTCTTGTTTATATGCTACAGTCTCACTTGCCATTTTCAGCAGAATTATGGCTTGTGAATCGGCCAAAGCTATTTGGGAGTTCCTCAAAGCTGAGTATCAAGGAGATGAGAGGATCAGAAGCATGAAGGGGCTAAACTTGATCACGAATTCGAGAGACCGCAGATGAAGGAATCGAGACAATTAAGGAGTATTCGATAAGTTGATAAGCATTGCAAATCAGGCAAGAGTTCTAGGCACCGACCCTCTCGATAATAGGCTAGTGCAGAAGATTCTTGTCTCCTTGCCCGAAAGGTTTGAGGCAACCATTGCCTCTTTGGAGAATACCAAGGATTTGTCTCGAGATCAAGTTGGCGGAATTGCTAAGTGCTCGCAAGCACAAGAGCAAAGGAGGTTAATGAGGCTGGAAGGAAGTACGAAGGAGCTCGCTGGCCAAAGAATAGCAGAATGTAGGAGGAAAAGTCAAGAAGTGGAAAGGGAAGAAAGGAAATGGCAGTAGTGGTTCAGAAGCTGCTGCAGGAGAGAATAGTGCGGGCAACTCTAAGAACAATTGGGGAAGATATTCCTCATGTCAGCACTGTGGAAAAAAGAATCATTCACACTTTTGGTGTTGGAAGAGGCTAGATGTCAGGTGCAGAAAGTGTCATAAGCTTGGACACATTGAGAAGTTCTGCAAAGAGAAGAGAGATCAGCAACAGGGTGAGGCACATGCTGCAGTTCAGCAAGAGGTAGATCAACTGTTTGTTGCCTTTTGTTTCTCCTCTAGTACTCCATGTGACAGTTGGCTTGTTGATAGTGGTTGCACAAACCATATGACAAGTGATGAAACACTGTTTATAAATCTTGACAAGTTGTTGAAGTCAAGTGTGAGGATTGGGAATGGGGAGTACTTAGAAGTGAAAGGTAAATGGACTGTAGTAATGGAGAGTTGTGCTGGAACTAAGCTAATTTCTGATGTGATGTATGTGCCTAAAATTGATCAGAATTTGCTGAGTGTGGGGCAGTTGGTAGAAAAGGGATTTAAGGTGATATTTGAAGAGGAGAAGTGTTTGATCTTTGACTCCAGTGGTCAGGAGTTGTTCAAGATAAAGATGCAACAGAAGAGTTTTTCTTTCAATCCTCTTGAGAAGGAGCATATGGCATTCAAGTGTCAGGCTAATGATTCAGAAATATGGCACAAGAGGTTGGGGCAGTTTCATCATAAAGGCGTGCTGTTCATGCATAGGAATGAAATGGCAACTGGGTTACCAAGCTTGGAGGAGCAGATCACAGGGTGCAAAACTTGTTTGCTGGGTAAGTAGACAAGACTTCCCTTCAAGGAATCCACTTGGAGAGCTACAGAAAAGCTACAACTGATTCATACAGATCTATGTGGTCCACAAGTGACTCCTTCACTAAATGGCAGCAGGTATTTCATTATTTTCATTGATGATTATACTAGAATGTGCTGGATTTACTTTATGAAGCAAAAGTTAGAAGTTGCTGGGGTATTTCTAAAGTTTAAGAAATGGATTGAGAACCAAAGTGGCTGCAAGATTCAAGTCATTAGATTTGATAATGGAATAGAATACCTTTCACGAGAGGTTTAACTCTTTTTCGTGAAGAGGCTGAATTGAGCATCGCTTATCGCTCCTTACTCTCCACAACAAAATGGAGTTAGTGAGAGGAAGAATAGAACTATTATGGAGATGACTAGGTGTCTGTTGTATGAGAAAAATCTACCAAAAGAGTTTTGGGCAGAAGCAGCAAACACATCGGTTTTTCTGCTGAATAGATTACCTACGAGGGTATTGGAGATGAAGACACCCTTTGAAGCTTGGTTTGATGTCAAGCCAATTCTAAGAAATTTGAAGGTGTTTGGCTGTTTGTGTTTTTCTCATATTCCACAGGTCAAGAGAGACAAGTTGGGAGAGAAAGCTGAACCTGGGATCTTTGTTGGCTACAGTTTAGTGTCAAAAGCTTACAGGATCTATCAACCACAGACAGGAAAGGTGATCACTAGTAGGGATGTTCAGTTTCTAGAAGATGAGAAATGGGATTGGACAAATGAGCCACAAGGCAAGCACAAAGAGGTCTCATTGGAACTTGACGAACTGGTGGATGATGTTTCAGTTAGAGGTACCAGATCTTTGACTAATATATATCAAAGGTGTAGTGTGGCTGTTTTGGAACCTGCGGGTTATGAGGAAGCTAAAAGTGATCAGAGGTGGATGAATGCAATGTAGGAAGAGTTGGCTATGATAAAAAAAACCAAACATGGGAGCTAGTGGAGAGGCCTAAAGATAGGAATGTGATTGGAGTAAAATGGGTTTTCAAGACCAAATTTAATCTTGATGGCTCAGTGAATAAGCATAAGGCCAGGTTGGTGGTGAAGGGATATGCACAGGTTTGGGGAGTTGATTTCTCAGAAACCTTTGCTCCTGTGGCAAGACTAGATACAATTAGAATGATTCTTGCTTTGGTAGCTCAACAAGGATGGAAGGTATATCGTTAGATGTGAAATCTGCATTTTTGAATGGAGTGTCGCGGAGGAGATTTATGGTGAGCGGCCCGAAGGCTTTGTCACACCAGGCCGGGAGGAGAAAGTTTATTTGCTGAGAAAGGCTCTCTATGGCTTGAGGCAAGCTCCCGAGCATGGTACGGTAAGATGGATGAGCACTTGTTGGGTTTAGGTTTCAAGAAAAGCCTCGGTGAATCCACTCTATATGTCAAGAAGTTAGTATCTGACTTAGTGGTGGTGCCTCTTTATATGGATGATATGCTGGTGACAGGGAGTAATAGTGCTAAGATTATTGCATTTAAGCAAGAGATGATGAAGATGTTCGAAATGACTGATCTTGGTGAGATGTCATATTTTCTAGGAATGGAGGTTAGGCAGACTCATAATGAAGTTTTTATCTGTCAAAAGAAGTATTTGAAGGAGATCCTAAGGAGATTCAACATGGAGGAGTGCAAGAGTGTGAGTACACCAATGGGTCATAAGGAAAAGCTTCAAAAGAAGGATGGATCAGTACCTGCAAATGAAAAAGTTTATAGAAGTTTGATTGGCTGTCTTATGTATCTCACTGCAACTAGGCCATACATCATGTTTCCTATAAGTGTCTTATCTAGATTTCTCAATTGTGCAAGTGAGTTGCATATGGTAGCTGCAAAGAGGGTGTTGAGGTACTTAAGAGGTACTCTTTCATATGGGATTAAGTTTTGTAGAGTTCAGGAGTTTAAGTTGCAGGGGTATTCTGACAGTGACTGGGCAGGATCAATGGATGATATGAGGAGCACTTCAGGTTATTGCTTTACATTTGGGTTGGCATGTTTTTCCTGGTGTTCGAAGAAGTAGGAAATAGTGGCTCAATCAATTGTAGAAGCTGAGTTCATTGCAGCTACTGCAGCTGTGAATCAAGCATTATGGTTAAAGAAGCTGATGGATAATCTGCATATGCAGCAAGAAGAAGATATAGAAGTGTTTGTGGATAATCAAGCTACTTTGGCCATTTCACAGGATCCAGTATTTCATGGAAGAACAAAGCATTTTAAGGTCAAGTTTTACTTCTTGAGAGAAGTGCAAAAGGCTGAAGAGGTGAAACCGGTGTACTGTAGTTCAGAAAACCAGATTGCAGATATATTCACGAAGTCATTTCATGTTGGTCGATTTGAACTTCTCAGGGCAAAGCTAGGAGTGTGCAATACTTGATCCAGGAGGAGAGTGTTGATGTATCAAGACTGCACGTTCTGTTTTTTCTTCTTTGTTTTGTTTGGTCAGTTTGTTGGTGTCCTGTTTTTTAGGAGTTGGTTAATTGTTGTTTTACTTGATCAATCTTATCTTGTAGGAGTAGTTAGCTGCACGTATTTTAGCTATTCTGGTTTGCTGCTGGTTTTATGGACCTTAGTGGGCAACGTGGGTTTATGGTTACGTTCTAGTATGTATTTTGAACAATTTTTTTTTTTCAGTTTTTCTGAATACGACGCATAGCTTTTGCTGTCAACTCCTCCTCTGTTTTTTTTATTTATTTATTTAAAAAAACAACTTCTCGTTGTCTTCCACAGCTGTCTTCAGCAACCTCTCCAACAAGTTCCTCCTCTCCATCAAATCAAGATTCTCGACATCGACTTCTCTTATCTAGCCTTCTTCGTCGGCAAAAATGCTCTGCCGAACACGCAAGGGTCATGGGTCAAGAAAGTTTGAACCTTTTTTAGATTCCTTTTGAAAGCTTCTGAGAATAGTTAAACAAGAGGGAATTACATTTGGTGTGTAAATATAGCCTGAGAAGAAGAAGAAGATGCCAAAAGGGGCTCAATAATTTTTTTTTCCGATATAGTCTTGATGCACATGTGGGTTTGAGACAATTGCATATATCATACGAGGAAGGAAACAGGTTGAAGCATGCTCTGGCAGGACTATTTCTAAGAGATATTTGACTTTAGAAATGAATTGAAGTGGTAAGGAGAAGGTGGATGATTACATGTATGGTAGCATTTTATTGCCAATCCTGCCAGTGAGGGACACCGGAATTAGGCTGGGACGGACATGGGATTTAGGTTGGGACGAGAAAAACTTTTTACGCATAAAAGCTTTAAAATTACGTGCGTGAAAAATTTTTATGAGGGAAATTTTAGTGCACATTTCTGTTGATGACGGGCGAAGGTGGTGCAATCGCCACAACCATTTCTTGGTCCCTTATTCAATGAGGCGATGCAATAGTATTGCAATTTACATCTTGCAGAAAGTGACCTTCCAGTTTGAAACGTAATGCAGCATGTATGATAGGAAAAATAACATATGATGGTCATCTTTGTCAAATTAGTAATCAAGAGTGGCCGTAGATATCCGGCAGTCATTAGCTACTCCTTTCATATCACACTTCTTGCATCTTTTAGTGACAATAAATTTTGGCATAATCGTAAGTATTCCTCGGAAACCTTGAAACATTGATATGACTTCTGCATGTTGAGGCACCGTATACTCAGGAAATTTTTATGGATTTTTAGAATCCACGTGATACAACCGTTTTTGCAGCCAAAAACAAGTTTGTGCATGTGTTGCAAGTGTTCGGTGATTTGAATGCGGATCAATTTATATTGCATTATTGGGGACTAGCCGTACTTCCGCCTTGGAATAGTAGTTATTTCCTGCTACCGAGGAGGGAAGGAATTGAAAAGAGATAACAAAAGATTCTTCAACGCAAAGCGTGCTCGAGGAGCACTGAATACTTATTGCTACCTAACGGATCTTGCTTGCAAATCTAGTAGCTAGGAAGTCTTATTCTAACACCTAAAGAAGTCAGTCAACCCTAATTAGTTTTATATACGGTGCCTATTTAAATTGATACGCACGTTGGTAACAACCAAAACCGGTATTTTTGTATTGGAGTTTCATCTTAGAGGTCAAACAAGGTACCTGGCACATGCAACCATTCTTTCTGTACAGGAAAACTAACCCGTCGCTCATGTGTTTGCTGTATCCACAGTGAATGTTGGATGTATGCCTTAAAGCTACTATGTAATAGTTTCATATTAGGGATTTCAGTTGTACTTTCATTATTATTATTTAATTAATGGCAATGATGTCTTCATTCATTTGTCCAATTATTTTATATTTATGAATGATTCCATAAGATCAGTTGCAACTAGACCTATTCTTGAGACGTCAAAAATATATGTGACGGGTTCATAGTTAGACTGAAGTTTTAAATTGTTCCCGGTCGATGGATTATTGAGTGGATATTAATAATCCCGTTGAGACTGGTGTGTTCTTAACTTCACCATTAAGTATTGGATACTTAAGGGAATGATGAGTCACAAGTCATTGGGTATTGTGATGCCTGAGTTAAGAACACGGGTGTTTGTATTAGACAAGTTCATTGAACGTGACGCATATAGAACAGTTAGCGACATGAAAGCTTTTAGCATGGTCAATGTCTAATTGTTCATGCTTCGGTCGTATGTAAATAATCCTTAGACCTGAGGCACAGTGTTAACTTGTGTGTTGAACAACTATGGTTCATGGGTGCACATAATGCCTGGTCATTGATCCGTCTTTATACCCGATGGTCATAGTTTGTTCATATACGAAGTTACACGTGTGTGCAATATGGAATCTGTCTCATTGTTAAATGCAAGGTATAATAGCGATGTCCTATGCAATCTAATTATGACACTACATTGAAATTCTTGGCTGGGGTTGTAACCGAGAATAAATTGTTTATGTCTTGAATAAAATGCATGTCAATTAGATTTGTGCATATGATCGAATTAATGACTTGACAAATATTTCATGGTCTTTGTTTGATCGGGACATAGTAAGATGGAGGGTTTGAATTACACTGTAGCCAAAGCTGACAGGTTCATTATGTTCTTAAAGCAATCACACTATCTGGGTAGCCATGACATATTGCTAGATGTCAATTATGGCTTGTAGGACCCAAAGATTAATCGGGACAATTAATTTTTTTTGGGAGTACTAATGTGTTAGTACAAGTCTTACGACCAGCTTAGTGATGAACCTAGGTATGTCACACACCATAAACAATTAGGATAACGTGGAACAAAAGAGAAATATAATTGCAAAGGTGTTTGCAATTACTACAATCGAATTGAGTCGATTTAAAATTAAATTAAATGAGATTTAATTTAATTTGTATTATAGTCACGAGCCTATTTGCATATGATGAACATACATGCCCAAAGTGAATATATGTTAATGTATTCCCAATTGTACATATAAAGATTATGTTCTTTTTATTTTTTAAAAAAGGGATTGATTAAATATTTATTTATTCGTTTAATTAATTAATTATTCATTTAATTAATTAATTAATAACAAATTAAAAAAATTAAAGCTTCATGCATGTGTATGAAGCATAATGGTCAGCGGTTGCTGACCATTATGCACGAAGCATGGATGGTTAGCAACTGCTGACGATCATGCATGATTGTTCATGCATCAGCAGACTATCAGCAACGGTTGCTGATCGTCCATCGATAAGCAACCGTTGCTGATCGGTTTTATTTTTATTTAAAATGTTGAACAAGGGACATAAGAATGGGCTGCTAAAAATAGAGAGAAAGGGGTGTTTTGTTTTGTGTCTTTGAGACGCAAAAAAGAAAAGTAATTCTCTCTAGTTCGGGCCGTGACTAAAACATCAAGGATACATCAGATTGTCTTCACGAGATTGCTAGCACGATCAAAGTGGTGATTATTCGATAGTTCTCTCTTCCGTTCGACGTTCGTTATTGGTGTGTCTGAACTAGAGGTCCGACGTTTGTGGGATTCGAACTGACAAACATCCGAACCAATTCGTTTAAAGCACGCTTCGAGAGGTAATTCGTGTAACTCACTTTTTATATTCAGATTTTTTATTAAAACGCACGAACAACGCCTTCGGAGAATGATGTATAAAATATATCATCTTTGTTTCCGCTACTTTCTTTTGTTAATTTTATCTATACATGATTCCTGAAATCCCAATAGTGGTATCAGAGCCAACCTTAGGCGTTTTTCGTGCGTTTAATTGATTTATAGTTCAAATATATTTTTGCATTCTAATAGCCAATTTATTTTGTTAAGAGACTTGGTTATTTTGCTCTTATGTGGCCTATAGAAGTTGATTAATTTATGTGATAAATTTAATTAACTCAGCAAAAATTAGAACTAAATCAATTTTGAATCAAAAATCCATAAATTGTTATACTTTGTGTTTATATTCTGTGATTGATTCACAATTGTGAATTTAAAGTTGACAACACAACTTCCGTTCGGAACGTAATTTCCATTGTTCAACTTTAAACTTGATTAAATGCAGAATTTTATCTATGCCTTTCGGAGCTTTAAATTTTGAATTTATGGCTCGTAAGGAAGGGTGGTGATCATGGAAAAATCCCTAATCATTATCATTGTTGTATGGATGAATGTATGATGATTACAGGTATTTATTTTTGGGGTTGTAATTATTAAATAGAGGCTGCGTCCTTCCTTTTATATTTATTTTAATGAAATGTAATTTTAGCATAGTTTAGTATTTCAATTGTTGATGTAAATGCTACAAGAGAGGATGAGCCATTGGAGGAGCCATTAAGCCAGTGAGCTTTATGGGCCCGGTCTTTGAAGAGTTCAAAGATTGAAGAAGAAGTGAAGAGCAGTTCCCTATTATTAAAACATTAAAATGGCTAAATGGGTCTCTTTGGCTCGAGACCCATTGAACCATAATTCCATGATCACCACGTAGGATAGATGTTTATGTGATATCTATTTATTTATTATGTTTATGTTATCATGCATGTTAAACCAGTTAATGTGCAAAGTGAGACCGTTAATAACGACCCAAATCTCCTTATTAATAATATTAAGTCAAAACAGGTTTCGGACTCGTGGTCTTCCATCGTCGTGGTTTGATCCAATATTATAGTGGTTAACTGTGGGTTAATTACCATTCATAATATTGGACCACTTCATTATGCATGTGATTCTGTGGGGTTGGAGCCAAATGATTTCTAATAACTGTTAGGTGAGCAAATCGTTTGTGTTTTCAATACTTGCATGAGACGATGGGCGAGACTTAACTATGATCATGATGCCAATAACTGTTAGGTGAGGCTTTCATGGTCTAGAGGCCGAAGTTATGATTGGGACTCGCATATGATGCGTTGAACAAGTTGGTTCACTCACTAAGTTCATAGAACACCAATAACTGTTAGGTGAGGCGGGCTTTAGATTAGTGCGACTCCAATCCCCACTAGTAATCTTTACCCAACAAAGATTACCGCTTCTCATCTTAAGGAGTATGAGATTCAAATATAAATTTAGTGGGAGGATCTATTTCATTTAAAGGCCAAAATGAAATAGTTATTTTGAAAGATACAACGGCTAACAATTTATTTTCTGCAACAGATATATTATTACTCTGAAAATGGTGACCACAAACCCACTCGCTTCTATACTTGACAAGAATTGTTTGACTGAGCCCAATTTCACTGACTGGGTGAGGAATTTGAGAATTGTTCTCAATTCAGAAAAAAATTGGGTATGTGCTTGATGAAAAGATGCCAACCTCCTTTCCTGAGGGTGGGACCCAAGAGGAGTGTGTCACTTATGATAAGTGGCGTGACGATGACTTAAAAGTTAGGTCATATATGCTTGCTTCTATGAATAATGAATTACAAAAGAAGTATGAATCTATGGAAGATACTAGGTCGATCATTTTGCATTTAAAGGAATACTTTGATGAGAATGGTCAAACCTCTAGATATGAGATATCTAAGGCATTGTACCGTATGAGGATGGTTGAAGGATCATCAGTTAATGATCATACTTTGAAAATGATCTGGCACATTGAAAAATTGGCTGGGCTGAATCTCGTTATGGATAACGAGTTAGCTGTGGATTTGATCCTCCAATCTTTACCCGATTCCTTCTATGGTTTTGTCCAAAACTTCCACATGCATAAGATGGAGAAAACTCTCGCTGAGTTACATAGCATGCTGGTAGTTTATGAGAAGGAAATGCACAATATGAGACCAAATGTAGTGGTTATGGCTAAGGCTTCTTCTTTAAAGGGTAAGACCGTTTTAAAGAAAATGAAATAGAAGAGGCCTGTCAAACCTGTTGTGCAACCAAAACCCAAGATTGATAAAGGGAAATGTCATTACTGTGGTGTCAAGGGGCACTGGAGGAGGAACTGTAGGAAGTACCTCGCGAGCTTGAAGGTTAAGCCCAAGGACCAACCTTATGAAGATATGGTGTCCATGCTTATTGAAACTAATCTTATGGTTAGTGCTAAATCCAGCTCATGGGTTCTAGATTCTGCTACAACTTCAAATATTTGTATGTCTTTGCAGAATTTGGAAATAAGCAGGATGCTAGGGCGAAATGAGATTGTCCTGACATTTGCCAATGGAGCAAGAGTTGATGCATTAGCTATAGGGACTTTTCGTTTATGTTTGCCTTTTGGACATGTATTGGTTTTAAAGAACTATTTGCATTATAATAATGCTGTTAGGAACATCATCTCTATACCTTGTATGGGTAAAGAGAATTATGAATTTTCTTTTGCTGATGATGTATGTTCTATTTATTATAATAGAAAATGTGTTGGTTCTAGCTTATTAACCAACAATCTTTATACCATTACAATGTCCAGTAATGCGATTACTGATGTCAATAAGCAAAATAGAATTGATATAAATGCCATAACTAATAAACGCCCTAGAGACGGTCCAAATAAAAAGCATGTTTGGCATCTCCGATTAGCTCATATTGGAGAAGACAGAATTAACAAGTTGAGTAATGATGGGTACATTGATCCATCAAATTTTGAGTCATACTCAACTTGTGAAGCATGTCTTCTAGGAAAAATGACCAAAGCACCTTTTGTGAGACAAAGTGTGCGAGCTGCTGACATATTAGGATTAATACATACAGATGTATGTGGACCAATTAATGAAACTGCTAGAGGTGGTTATAATTACTTCATTACCTTCACTAATGATCAGTCACGGTATGGTTATTTATACCTCATGAAGTATAAATCTAAATCCTTTGAAAAGTTCAAGGAATTCAAGGCTGAAGTTGAGAAACAAACAGGAAAATGTATTAAGGCTCTTCGATCGGATCGAGGAGGTGAATACCTTAGTACTGAATTCTTGGACTATCTTAAAGAGAATGTCATTTTATTACAATGGACACCTCCTGGAACTCCAGAACATAATGGTGTATCTGAACAGATAAATCGTACTTTATTAGATATGGTGCGATCTATGATGAGTTACACCGATTTGCCAATATCCCTTTGGGAATATGCCCTTGAGACAGTTGTATATATGCTGAACATAGCGCCGTCCAAATCTGTTCCAACTATGCCCTATGAGATATGGCATAGTAGGAAACCCAGTCTTAATCATATTAAGATTTGGGGTTGTCCAGCTTTCGTGAAAAAGCTGAAAATGGATAAATTGGAGGCAAGATCTGAACAAGGTCGCTTCATTGGATATCCAAATGAAACTCTTGGATATTATTTTTATTTTCATTCAGACGAAAGAATTTTTGTGAGCAAGCACGCTTCTTGTCTGGAGAATTAGTTCGTCCAAGAAGGTGGTGCTGGGCAGAAAATAGTCTTACAAGAAGAAAATAATGAAGTACCAAACAACCGAGTTCAAATACCAATATCTGATTCAGTGGGAGCTTCTAATACACAACCTCTTAGGAGAAGTGCGAGAACGTCTTGCTCACCTGCTCGTTATAGACACTTGGTTGATCATATTGAACCATTATTCATTGTGAATGATAGTGATCAACTTGGTGATCCTAAAACCTATGCGGAGGTGATGTCGGACATCGATTCTGGTAAATGGCTAGAAGTCATGAAATCCGAAATGGATTCAATGTATTCCAATGAAGTTTGGACCTTAATTGACCTGCCTGATGGAATTATACCAATTGGCTGTAAATGGATCTTTAAGAGGAAGATGAATGCTGAAGGTCAAATTGGAACTTACAAAGCACGGTTGGTGGCGAAAGAATATCGTCAGAAAGAAGGAATTGATTATGACGAAACTTTCTCACATGTGGCCATGCTAAAATCCATTTGGATTGTGTTGGCTATAGCTGCACACCTTGATTATGAGATATTCCAGATGGATGTCAAAACGGCTTTTCTAAATGGTTTTCTCGATGAGGACATCTATATGGAACAGCCACGGGGTTTTGAATCCAATAGTGAAAAACGGAAGGTGTGTAAGCTTAAGAGATCCACGTATGGACTCAAACAAGCCTCCAGAAGTTGGAATATCCGTTTTGATGAGGTAGTCAATCATTCGGCTTCATAAAAAATCCGGATGAACCTTGTGTATATAAGAAGATCAATGGGAGTGCAATTGCATTTCTAGTTTTGTATGTCGATGATATACTTTTGATTGGAAATGATGTACCAATGATATCATCGATAAAACTATTCTTGTCACAGAAATTCTCCATGAAAGATTTAGGAGAGGCAACCTATATTTTAGGTATCAAGATCTATAGAGATAGATCAAGACGATTGATTGGCCTCTCACAATCTACGTACATAGACAAAGTGTTAACACGGTTTAACATGCAATGTTCCAAGAGAGGATTATTGCCTTTTAGGCAAGGGATCCGTCCTTCTAAGGAGATGTGTCCCAACACTCCTAAAGAAAGAGAGCAGATGGTGAAAATACCATATGCATCCGCTAGTGGAAGCATAATGTATGCTATGCTATGTACTAGACCTGATATTGCTCATGCTGTAAGTATTACTAGCAGATATCAGTCTGATCCAGGAGAAGAGCATTGGATAGCAGTCAAGAATATTCTTAAGTACTTGCTAAGGACTAAAGATTTATTCTTGATATATGGAAAAGGAGAATTTAAAGTTGTAGCTTATATTGATTTTGATTTTCAATCGGATCCTAATGATTATAAGTCTACGTCTGGGTTTGTCTTACATTCAATGGTGGTGCAATTAGTTGGAAAAGTTCCAAACAAAGCATAATTGCCGATTCCACCACTGAGGCAAAGTATGTAGCCGCTTCTAAAGCAGCAAAGGAAGCTGCTTGGATGAAGAAGTTTATTTCTGAACTTCGAGTCGTTCCTTCAATTGAGCAACCGATTACATTGTTTTGTGAAAACAATGGGGCGATAGCTCAAGCTAAGGAACCAAGGTCTCACCAAAAGTCCAAGCATATTGAGAGACGCTTCCATTTCATCAGAGAAATTGTTGGGAGAGGTGATATCGCTTTGCAGAAAATTGCCTCAGCAGAAAACGTGGCAGATCCCTTCACTAAGACCTTACCTCAGTCTTCTTTTGAAAGACATATTGACAAAATGGGTTTGAGGTACCAGACAAGTTGGCTTTAGTGCAAGTGGGAGATTGTTGGATGTATGCCCTAAAGCTACTATGTAATAGTTACATATTAGGGATTTCAGTTGTACTTTCATTATTATTATTTAATTAATGGCAATGACGTATTAATTCGTTTGTCCAATTATTTTATATTTATGAATGATTTTATAAGATCAATTGCAACTAGACCTATTCTTGAGATGTTAAGAATATATGTGACGGGTTCATATTTAGACTGAATCTTTAAATCGTTCCCGGTCAATGGATTATTGAGTGGATATTAATAATCCCATTGAGACCGATGTGTTCTTAATTTCATTATTAAGTATTGGATACTTAAGGGAATGATGAGTCACAAGTCATTGGGTTTGTGATGCTTGAGTTAAGAACACATGTGTTTGTATTAGACAAGTTCACTGAACGTGACGCATATGGAATATTTAGCGACATGGAAGCTTTTAGCGTGGTCAATGTCTAATTGTCCATGCTTTGGTCATGTGTAAATAATCCTTAGACTTGAGGCACAGTGTTAACTTGTGTGTTGAACAACTATGGTTCACGGGTGCACATAATGCCGGGTCGTTGATCCGTCTTTATACCTGATGGTCATAGTTTGTTCATATACGAAGTTACACATGTGCGCAATATGAAATTTGTCTCATTGTTAAATGCAAGGTATAATAATGATGTCCTATGCGATCTAATTATGACACTGCATTGAAATCCTTGGCCGGGGTTGTAACCGAGAATAAATTGTTTATGTCTCGAATAAAATGCATGTCAATTAGATTTGTGCATATGATCAAATTAATGACTTGACAAATATTCCATAGTCTTTGTTTGATCGAGACATAGTAAGACAGATGGATTGAATTACACTGTAGCCAAAGCTGACAGGTTCATTATGTTCTTAAAGCATTCACACTATCTGGGTAGCCATGACATATTGCTAGATGTTAATCATGGCTTGTAGGACCCAAAGATTAATTGAGACAATTAATTCTTTTGGGAGTACTAATGTGTTAGTACAAGTCTTACTACCAGCTTAGTGATGAACTTAGGGATGTCACACACTATAAACAATTAGGATAACGTGGAACAAGAGAGAAATATAATTGCAAAGGTGTTTGCAATTACTACAATCGAATTGAGTCGATTTGAAATTAAATTAAATGAGATTTAATTTAATTTGTATTATAGTCAAGAGCCTATTTGCATATGATGCACTTACATGCCCAAAGTGAATATATGTTAATGTATTCCCAATTGTACATATAAAGATTATGCTCTTTTTTATTTTTAAAAAATGGATTGATTAATTATTTATTTATTCATTTAATTAATTAATTATTCATTTACTTAATTAATTAATTAATAACTATTAAAAAATTAAAGCTTCATGTATGTGCACGAATTCTTGCACATGCACGAAGCATAATGGTCAGCGGTTGCTGACCATTATGCACGAAGCATGGATGGTCAGCAACCGCTGACCATCATGCTCGATCTTTCGTGCATCAGCGGACGATCAGCAATGGTTGCTAATCGTCCATCAATTAGCAATCGCTGCTGATCGGTTTTATTTTTATTTAAAATGCTGAACGAGGGACATAAGAATGGGTTGCTAAAAATAGAGAGAGGGGTGTTTTGTTTTGTGTCTTTGAGACGCAAAAAAGAAAAGTAATTCTCTCTAGTTCGGGCCGTGACTAAAACATCAAGGATACATCGGATTGTCTTCACGAGATTGCAAGCACGATCAAAGTGGTGATTATCCGATAGTTCTCTCTTCCGTTCAACGTTCGTTGTTGGTGTGTCTGAACTAGAGGTCCGACGTTTGTGGGATTCGAACTGACGAACATCCGAACCAATTCGTTTAAAGCACACTTCGAGAGGTAATTCGTGTAACTCACTTTTTATATTCAGATTTTTTATTAAAACGCACGAACAACACCTTCGGAGAATGATGTATAAAATATATCATCTTTGTTTCCGCTGCTTTCTTTTGTTAGTTTTATCTATACATGATTCATGAAACCCCAACAGCGAATTCATAATTTTACGAGTAAAAAGGGTGGGATGAGGCGACTAACGCCTGAGACCCTCTTTCAGGAACTACAGGAGTTCTAATTCTAAGACAGTGTATTAGGTTTGAGTCATGATTATTGTTCATTTTGAGTGAATCTGTCACTGCGACCCCACCGTGGTTCCAATTCCACGGGTCCATAGCTCAATCTTTTAGCATAAATGCTTTGAATGATTCACTCCCCCCTAATGATTATCGTGTTTTTGTGGATTATAATCTTCCTTTTGGAACAGACTGATGCAGCTCGGTTAGTCCATAGAAAGACCTATAACTGTAATTTTTGACTTGGTCCAATGAGTGAGTTTCATTACGATTAAAAAATAAGAAAAAGAAGGAGAGAGTTGAAAAGTCAAAGAAGGAAAAAAAAATGGAAAGGGAAGGGATATAGAAAGGGGAAAGAAGGGGTGCTCAGAAAGTCAAGAATCACACCACCTGAAACAAAAGGAAAGAGAAAAGAAAGAGAGAAGAGGGAAGATAAAGGAAGAAAGCAAAGGTGATTCGGTGTTATATTGCATTGCCCAATAAGAGCTCACATCCTTCGTTCATCCGATTAGAGTAGATTTTGGGATTAGGGTTTAAATTCAAAGTTATGTGAAATTCGAATAATGAAGTTCGATTTTTGAGTTGTCAAGCTACAAAATTTCTTGGAAATGGTAGTTTATGGCATTGTGGAGCCGTAGGCTATGTGGTGAGTCATTTTTGAGTAACAGTTTGGTTGGAGCGAAATTTTAGGATTTTGTGTTCAAGTTTCACGTTGTGAACGGCTTGAATAATTATTTCAGGCAAGGAATTTATTAGTGTGTGGAAATTGTTTTATTAGCATTTAGAAGTAATTAAGTCATTTTGTAGTTGAGGTAGTGTTTTCCTTGGAATTAACATTGATTCTCGTTTAATTACTAGGATTATGAGATCGTTGGCTCGTTCTTTGGTTTTGGGCATTCCAAGTGAGTTGTGCTATCTCTTCTATGAATTTGTAAACTTATGTCTTGATAGCGATAAAGATTTGATTATCACATGAGTTATTAAAGCATGTTCATTGCATAAAAGTTTGGATTGGGCAATTATTATATTTTAATATATGGGAATGGTTTTATGAAAGGTATTGTGAAATAATACATACGTATCGCTTTGCAAACTGATATATGGAATGAGTTCTAAAATGATTTGAGAAAGGTGATATGAAAGACACTTCGTCGTAAATGTGGTTTATGAAAGGAATTTTGAAATAGCTTGAGAAATGTCCTGTGAAATGTATTCAGTTTGATGAACGGAATGAAGAAAGATTATGAATTTTGTTTGTGAAATCAATTACTGATATTGATTGTGGATTTGATTTTTGATTGTTGGTATTGGAGGATATGGGTTTGGTAGTCAATATTGATGTGATCCCATAGAAGGACTTATGGGTATGCAAACCGAATTTAGAATATCCTTTTAGGTCGAGTCATCGGCTTTCTAAGTGAAGAAGGAGAGAATTTTGGTCGTTTTGTCATTAGGCATTGTGTCGTGACGATGGTTTGATATTGAACAAAAGATTAGTTGACGAGTGGACCATTGATATGTGGTTTGATATGAGATGGATCAAGGAGATGGACCATTGGTATGTGATTTTGATGATATTGATCGATGGACTTGACCAATGATGTTTATGATAATTTAAACAAATGTTTTTTGAATTGTATAAAACTTTTTTTAAATGAAATGACTTGTACATGATGTGATATGTGTATTAAAGAGTTGGATTTATGAGTTTCTAGTAATGCTTTATACTCATATATATATATAGTGGTTGCTCGATCTGCTTAGGAAAGATATGTACCATTCACTGAGCTGTGGTTGCTCTGCTCACCCCTCTCTTTCCCAATCTTTTCAAGTTCCTTGGTTAATGACCATTAAAGTGAGAGTGTTATCGTGGGGGCTTGGATTTTGGCGGTTTAAGGCTATGTTCTTTAGGTGGAAAGACGGTCGTCTCACCCCATCCCTATACGATTAGGGGTGTGACAATAACTAAGTTTGTCATCAAATGCTTGGCCCTATTTGAATATTTTGTTCTTACTTCATTAGGTAAAAATGAAGATGTCGGATATCTGTGATAATCCAATCTCGGGTTATGGAGTCGTGAGTTTGAGTTTCTTCTAGTGATTCACTCAGGAAAATGTGCAGGCATCGTTTTCCTACAAGCATGGATTGTTGTGATGAGATTCATACTCTCCATTGCTTGTAATTGTGAGTGATGTAATAGGGAGGTGCAATAAGCTAATTATCTGGAATCTTTGACCGGATGTAATCATAATATAAGGGTGAAACGAGATAAAAATCTTGTGACTCGATTTCTCTTTCTCGCTTTTACTCTCTATTTCATTGTGTTTTTTGTGTCGAATCCCAACATGTACAATATATATGTTTGTGTTGACGACTTTATTCATGATTATGGACTCACTAACATGGTAGATGGGAAAATGCATTTGAAGGGTTATGACCTTCTCTACTTTCTATTTAAAAGACTTTCATGTTGGGAGGCATTAACTGAAGTTGTGTTCGCTGCTAAGTGATCTCCCTATATTTAGTTTTGCATCAAAATTTCTTAATGTGTTGATCGCATGGTCATTTGTTTCATTGTTGATGTCAATCTATTTGTTCTTTTCCAGCTTGGATGATAACTACCCATAGAGGCCAACCATAGACAATATCTCCTGTCTGAACACAGCTCACTACTTTCACTGTTCTAAGCTCTACATGTTGACCTTAAGGCCAATAAGTTATGGGCTAACAACAATCTTTCTCTCATATGTGAATTGGCTCTAACACCATTTGTTAGAAGAGCATAGTAGAAACCCAATACCTCACATAGGGAAATCGTCAAGAGAGTACCCAAGTCCAAACCTATTTATATATCCTGTTGGATCAACATTCTCAAAACTCTATGTTACTGGCCAACTAAGATATATTGAATACTACACATCACACCGCACCAGTTGTTCGATGTGAAATTTTTTTAACACAACTCACATATGCATCTGAGTACTCTCAATGGCAACTCTCAATATCCCGAAAGTGCAGAGTTGGAACTCCATTCTAACGAATGATTCTTGTTGTTGTGGAGGATCCAGCTACATAAGAATTAGTGGAGAGCTTTCGTCCCTTTTCCCCCTGAGTCTTTGTTATTAAAAATGTTGGTTTAAGTATACGTGGTTGCCCTTCTTCGACCCTTACTACTTAAGGGCGAACTTCTCTTTTAGTCCACTAATTGAACGAGATTCCATGGTTGGCATGATTTTGACTTAAGTATGATCGGATTTTGTGGGTTCAACGATAGCTTAATTAAAATACAAGTGACTATTAGTCAGTCTTTCCTGTCCACTATTTATCCATATGAAATTTGTTTATAGAGTTCGATGCACAAGAGGAATGTAACCTTGGTTTGTCTTGAAAATTGTGGGGTTGAGTTTGCTTTGTGTCTTCATTTGAATGTAAGCATGTCTTTCAGTTCTTGACCCGGTGCTTTCTAATCATCTTGTTCATTTGTCTTTCCCCATGTGGTATTATTCTGATGAAGGACACGTAGTTTTAGCCAAAAAGATTCTACTTACAACAATGAAGGTGGAAGTTAATGCAACTGAGCAATAAGTTGCTTTGACTCAATTTAGCACAAGAGTGAAGATGCTTAGACCTAAATCCAAGTGAGTTAGAGAATGACATTTGTTGCAAAAGGCATAGTTGCTGCTCTTGTTGCTCTTTCTCATACAGTCTGCGAAATCTCTAAATACAGCTTTCAATGGTCTGAGGGTTGATTTCAAGCTTTGTCCAGGAGTAGAGCAATCTTTTAGAGCTTTAATGACAATTACGCTAAAGGCATAAATGATCATAATCCGTGACTTTTGTTTAGTACATGATAGTAGATAGCAGATCGTCGCTAGTAGCGAGTACTAAAGACTGTTGAGCTTAGTACTATGTCGTTGTCATGAGTAGAGCAACGTTCTTAGTACTTTAGTAGCAATTAGGCTAAAGCATAAATGACCATAATCTTTGTCTCTTCTATTGTATTTCATAGAGGATGTTGATAGTTGCTAATGTCAGAGATTGTCAAGCAGTACTATGTCGCTGCAAGAGAGTGCTTGAGATGCGAGGGACCATAAACCAATAGGCGCCAAAGAGAGGATGAAAATTAAGGCATTGGGAGGATATATCTATGATGGGTACCTTAATGGACAACTTAATATAGCTCATGCTTTAGGTGACCAGCACATGGAAATAATGGAATATAAGGGAGGAGGGCCACTCACTATCAAGCCAGAGTTGAGGAGAGTAGATCTGACTAAAGACAATGAATCCAATTTCTATGTTATCACACCCAACTCCTACAAGTATAGTAGAAATGGTATAGCTATCCTCCTGCCTGAAAGACATAGTCTCGAACATAAACCAGCATAGACCTGTTATCAATACATACATACATACATACATACATACATACATACATATACTGATGAAACATTGAGTTGGTTATAGAATTGAAGTTTCTACAACCTCAACAAATACCATTTTAGACATACAACCAAAAGTTCAACTACTAAAAGTTCGCCGTCAATATCATTTTTGTCCTACTTCACACTAGCTAAAGAACTTGAAAAAGTTTTGGAATGAATAGAGAGAGCACCCATAGTTCAGTGAGTAGTACATATATCTACTAAACAAATCAAATATCCACTATGCATATCTCTAAAGTAATACCAAAGACTCAAATGTATGTACCAATCCAAATATGAGTTATTTCATTTTGATAGAACTTCATACATATCAGAAATAATCATTTAATCAACATACATAATAGTCAATTCCATTGATCGGACTATATCAAATTACAAATAATTGGTTCATTTAATCAAATGAATTTAGAATTCAAAATTCAACTGTGGTCAAGTTTAACGCCCTGTGACAAAGGGGACCAAGTTCTCCCTCGGCAAGATCTCCACCTATATTGGTCAATGGCTTGGCCTAGAAATTATCCTAATAATAGTATGAATACCCACAAACTCCTTAATGCACTATGAACACAACAACAATGACCATCAAGCCTAATCCATCCTCCAAATTGACAAATTAAATTCATGATTTATCTCATAAATGATAATACATTTCACAAATCATTTCAAAATTCATCTCAAGACCTTTCGCAATATCTTTCACAAAACGTATCTCAATACGTCCGTAAATAATCAAAAAGTAGCAAATGCTGGATTTAACTTTATGCGACAAATATATTCTTTCATAACTCATAATATATTGAATCTTAATCATTTTTAAGACATGAATTTACAATATATAAGAGAAAAACACCACTTACCACTATTAAAAAGCCTAACTCGGAAGTTACACAACCTTGAAAGTTTCAAAATCCTATTTAAGAAGCACTATCAAAATGTCATATTTATGCGCCAACTAATTTCGACCAAGACTTTACTGGGCAACATTATTTTTGGGTTGAATCATTCACTCTGTCACATCATTTTTCTGCTATTGAACCTTGATTCAAGTGAACTTATAGTCAAATAAAAGCTTTTTCAAATAAATTAAAGGCCCTAAATTTTGCTGGCCCAAAATCTAACCGACAACGGACTTAAACAATATGAAACACTGTAGGCCGAGTTACTAATTGACAATTTCCGAAGATTTCGATAATTTAATATCTCTCAAAGAGAAAATCCAAATCGCAATCTGTAAAATCTTACAAGTTCCTAGGTATGTGAGGGACTAGCTCTTCCTATATGATAGCTCAGACTCGATTGGAGCGTCACTTGACAAACTAACATAGCTAGGACTACTATTTTCTTTTTACTCCTAGACAAAAAGGAAAAAGAAAAAAAGAACCAACTTTTGAGAGGAAAGACAGTGAGCAACTCTTACTAATCACACGCAAAAAGATGTATTCTAGTATCAATTGATGTTTCCCGACCAATCACCGTGATTTTTGTCTCTTCTTTCTCTGTGATCTCCCTCTCTTTTCTTCTTTCCATTTTTTTTTTATTGTTTCTTTCTTTTCTCTGTGTTGTCACAACATTTTAAAGTTGTGTTTCTTTCACATAAAACGATAAATTTCTGGAAATTAGTTTTTAGAAAATTATTTTCCAGAAAAATGACAAAATTTTTCGATATTTGACTGAAATTTGAAGAACCGAAAAATATTGTTCACTGTATGGATATGATTTGATTTAATTTTCTTAATTACACATATACTATTTAGGAGCTAGTGACTTGTGCACGATCAGCTGGGAACAAGACACATCCACCAAGATCTTGGGTTTAGCCTCGATGGACCCCAACTCGGTCAAGGCCACTTGGGTCTCGAGCAAGAGCGTAGTCATCGATTCTACATCCACAGAATCTCAAATTGAGATCTTAGTGCCTTCACTTCTTGGTGCCTTGGCTAGGAACCACAAAGATCGGGCCCAAGACCTTGATGCCCGTGCTCGAATCCTCAGCAACCAGGCCTGGATCTACAAAGGTTAAATGTGAGATCCCAGTGACCTAGGTCCCCAGTGCTCGAGCACAAGTCCATAGTACTCAAGCTATGGTCAATCTGTAATATAAGGGCCCAATTAGCCCCTGTCTCTTAAAAGCCAAGCCCAAGCTCAACCGTGTTTTTCCTTCTTCTTATTAGTGCTCGTGCATCGAAGCAGAAATGGAAAAGAAGAAGCTGAAGGGGAAAGCAAGCAAGAAGGAAAGAAGAAAATAAGAAAAAAGGAAAAAAATTGTCATGCATAGCTGATCCATACACCTCGACTAGCCAAATCAATTACGAATCGTAACGCATGGTAAGTATTCAAGCCAATTATTTATCTAGTTGGAGTAATTTTAGAAGTTAGGGCACAAATTTGGAGTTATGTAAATTTTGAACTATGAGGTTCGATTGAGGAGTTTTTGGAGTTGTGATTTTTGTAAAAATAGTAGTCTAGGGCATTATGGAGCTATAGAATATGACGAAACTCAATTTTGAATTATGGTTTGTTTGGAATGGAATTTCGAAGTGTTGTGTGCGAGTTACGCGTAACAGCAAAAGATAAATATATGACATAAAAAAAAAAAAAAAGGTGCCCTTGTTCATCTTCGTTTGCAAAGCCGCCCACTGCCGGCCTCGTCTGCAAGCACCTGTGCCGTCCGCCGCGCCCACACTACCACGATGTTGCCGCAACTGCCAATTGCTGCTCCCGCACTGCCATCTCGCCTGTCGCTGGAGCCCTCTATCGCCCACGAGTTCGCTGCTCTCCCAGCAAGTCCTAAATAGAACACCAGGCCCTTGCAAAGACGCCACTGCTTCGCTGCTCCGCCCAAGCACTGACGTCGCCTTTGTTGCAGCGCCAGCCCGTCTGTTTGACGCCTTTGCAGCGCCTCCACTCGTGACGCCCCGCTTTGACACCAAGCAGATCGCTTCAAGCCCCTTTCGTTTGGCATCGCCAATCCAAACGCCGACGCTTAGCGGATTCGCTCGAGCCTCCTCCGAGCGTAGCTGCGCCTTCCGCTCCGCCCGTGCCGCTCCGACCAGCGACCGGACGCCTGCCCGTGACGCCACCCCTGTTGCCGAGTTCCCTACTATTTGTTTGGGCCCTATTTTGTTTTCGAGCTGCTGCCCCTACTCTGGTCACACGACTCCGACTGACCCACGACGCCATCCGCGACTTGCTACTGTCGCCAGTCCATTCATCACGGATCCGCTCGCCACCGGTCCTCGCCGGAGCTCCGAACGCCGGTGACCCGCCGTCCTTGGTGACCCATCACGAGTACAAGCCTTGCTTGGAAGGAAAAAAAAACATTAGGTAGTTTTTTTATTTATTTATTGTAGTTTTATTGCTTGTTTTATAATTTGCTTTTTCAGTAGAATTGTTCTTTAATGTATGACTGAAATTCCCGACATGAAATTGCCTCTGAAATTTGGGATTGGTAGTCCAATTTTCGCGCCCAAAATCCGACTCGCAATCGCTTGCAAAATCGTCAGTCTGATCTCAAGCTCAAGATTCGATTCGCGATTTAGTTTACAATTGACCAACCCGATCTCATGCGCGAGATATGGTTTGCCAATTTATGGATATCAATCATATCTTGTTTGATTTGCCATCGTAATAGTTGAATCAATTTTTTTTCGTAAAGAAAAAAATCCAAAACAATATTTGAGTTAGGATTAGGTTTGTTTTATAATATTTCTTGTTATCTTGTATATTTAGAATAGGGCTTTTATTTCGAATTTTTAAAAATAAAAATACAAAATACAAAATGAATTCATTTAGGATGATAGTTTTTTTAAATTTAAATTGCACATTTAATTATTTGGAACTTTTTTAAATTGCACATTTAATTATTTGGAACTTTTAATTTCGAATTTCATAAAAGAAAAAGAGAAAAATTAGAATTAAGGCATTCTTTGCACGTCATTGCATATTAGGATAGATCACATGCTTATTAAGAAAAAATAAAAATTATGTGCATGTCATATAGAATTAGGTCATGAAAT
Organism: Eucalyptus curtisii; assembly: GCA_017140595.1. NCBI lineage: Eukaryota > Viridiplantae > Streptophyta > Magnoliopsida > Myrtales > Myrtaceae > Eucalyptus > Eucalyptus curtisii. The sequence continues at coordinate 27,336,493 of CM029496.1, read as the reverse complement.
TCACATCATTTAGTGATGGTTGCTAGGTTCATTTAATTAGACATGCATTTCATGAACCTAATTCTATAAGACGTGCACATGATTTTTATTTTTCTTAATAAGCATGCGATCTATCCTAATATACAATGACGTGCAAAGGATGCCATAATTCTAATTTTTCTCTTTTTCTATGAAATTCGAAAATAAAATTGCCAAATAATTAAACGTGCAATTCAAATTTAAAAAACTAACATCCTAAATGAATGCATTTTTTTTTAATTCGAAATAAAAGCCCTATTCTAAATATGCAAGATAACAAGAAATATTCTAAAACAAACCTAATCCTAACTCAAATATTTTTTGGATTTTTTTCTTTATGAAAAAAAAAAATTGATTCAACCAACACGATGGCAAATCAGACAAGATAGGATTGATATCTATAAATTGGCAAGCCATATCTCACGCATGAGATCAGGTTGGCCAATTGTAAACTAAATCGCGAATCGAATCTCGAGCGTGAGATCGGATTGACGATTTTGCAAAGGATTGCTTTGGGCGAGAAAATCGGACTGTCGATCCCAAATTTCAGAGCCAATTTCATGTCGGGAATTTCAATCATACATTAAAGAACAATTCTACCAAAAAAGCAAACTATAAAAAAATAATATAAATAAATAAATAAACTACCGAATGTTTTTTTTTTCCTTTGTTTTTCTTTTTTCCTTCCAAGCAAGGCTTGTACTCGTGGTGGGTCGCCAAGGGCGGCGGGTCAACGGCGTTTGGAGCTCCGGCGAGGACCGGTGGCTGGCGGATTAACGGCGAATAGACCGGCGACAGCAGCAAGTCACGGATGGCGTTGCAAGTCAATCAAAGTCGTGCGACTAGAGCAAGGACAGAAGCTCGAAAACAAAATAGGGCCCGAACCAACAGTAGGGAACTCGGCAGCAGAGGCGGCGTCACGGGCAAGTGTCGGGTCGCTGGTCGAAGTGGCTCGGGCAATGCAGTAGGTAGCTACACTCGGAGGAGGCTCTGAGTGAATCTGCTAAGCGTCGGTGTTCGGATTAGCGATGCTGCCCAGAAAGGGGCTCGAAGCGGATCTGCTTGGCGTCGGAGTAGAGGCGTCGCGGGTGGAGGCGCTACAGAGGCATCGGACATACGGGTTGGCGCTGCAGAAGAGGCGATGTCGGCGCTTGGGCGGAGCAACGAAGTAGTGGCGTCTTCGTAGGGGCTTGGCGTTCTATTTGGGACCTGCTGGCAGAGCAGCGAGCTTGTGGGCGATGGAGGGCTCCGGCGACAAGCGAGACGGCAGTGCGGGCACAGTGGTTGGCGGTTACAGTAGCGTTATGGTGGTGTGGGCGCGGCGGCACAGGCGTGGCGGACAGCACACGCGCTCGCAGACGGGGCCGGTAGTGAGCAGCTTTGCGGACGAAGATGAACAGGGGCACCTTTTCTTCTTCTTCTTTGTTGACACCCGATTTTTTGTTAACATTTTAAACATTCATTTTTGCAAGAAAAAATATAAAAAAACAAAAAAAAAAAAAAAAAAAGAAGAAGAAGAAGAAGAAAACAAAACAAAAGAAAGGAAAAAAATAAAAGAAATAAAAATATGAAAAAAGAAAAAAAAAAAAGAAAACCAAAAAAGAAAACCAAAGAAATAATAAATAAAAAAAGACGAAAAAGGAGGAGGGGACTCTATCTCGGGCTCTCTTTGTCACGCCTAGATCCTCAGGCACGCGCACATCCCTTACCTTTGGTCGATTTCAAAATGCGATATCCCAAGACTATGTATCGCCGACCCTTTTATTTATATATGCACATGCGGAAGCAGTTATAAATCCCCAGACAATAAAACAATGGGATAGAAAAGCATGCCATATTTTTCATATTGAAATTCACAACCACACATGTACAGGGTTCACAAAAGAAGATAGGATCTCAATCCTCATCCAGATCATGCTCGGGATCATCCTGATCCTCCTCAGATCTTTCACCACTAGGCTCATTTTCTTCAAACTCTTCATCTACTTCTTCTCGCTAATCCTCGGCTTCAAATGCCGGCTTGTCTTCGGGAAATCTAGGGGCCTGAAATATTATCCCACAACCGGGATGAGACTACGTCTCAGCAAGTTCTACCCCCTAAAACCCGATTAGTAAACTAATACACCTTAGGGCTGCCTATGCACAACATGAGTCAGAGGACCTACCTTGGCCTCAGATTTCCACCTGCATATTAGCACAGATCAAATAGTCACCCAATCAATCATATCACTGATCGAAGCATCAATCAAATCGACCTAGTCGATTACATATCAACAAGACCAACTTCCGGTCATTTCAATTATTCCAACTCAATTCCCAATTATGAATCACGGTCCTTAGGACATAACTTATTTATAGGTGGTAATCACGGCCCCACCGGGCAATTTTCAATATAATCGGTAGCCACACTCCGCACACGTTCCAATTGATATTCACTGCCACACAAGGGCATAGCCTACTCACAGTTCGGCTATCTACTGACATTAATGCCAGACATCGCCTCCCCCCCTTGGAGCGCGGCTTCGTCACTACATCGACGGCATTCCCGAAGGAGCATAGGATCCAGAATCAACTGCCACCGGCTTCCCTTTGTCTAGGGGTATCCCATATAGGGGTAACGTCCAGCTCAACAGCCCGGGACGATTTCTCTTAATCATCACATGGCGGGTTTATCCGTCACACAACGGATTTACCCAGCACACGGCAAACCCAACCATCACGCAGCGGTTTTTTCCATCACACAGCGGATTTATCTAACACGCATCGGATCTATCCGTCACGCAGCGGATCTATCTGTCACACAGCTAAGCGTCGTCCCGCCCCATTGAGCACGACAACATCTGCCTCATGGCGACTTTCCACAAAAAAGCATCGTTCGCCCGACACACAGCGGGAGACAAATTCTCTTAACCAGCACACGATTATCCACTCCCGGCCAAGGACATTGTGCTTTGCACTTAAATTCCTCAATTAAAATAATGCCCTGGCCTATTTTCTTCGTATTAAAAATACCCAATAAAATAATCTTGTGCGGGTACACGGTCGGCCTAAGCCAAAAATATAATATATTTCTTTTGGAAAATCAACAGTCCAAAAATACATTTTCGGTGTGGTAAACCGACGCCCCGGTAATTTATATTAATTACTGAAATTATACAATTTTGGGATAAATTCCCAAAATCACAACTTAAATTCAAATTGCACAATATAGCACTCAATTGCAGAGATTAACCACACCATTGCAATCAGAACAAAATTCCAATCACCGGCCATCCCGATTGAATTTCCGGAAAATAAATAATTAAATAATTAATTTCGAAAATTAATATTTAAGTCCTAAAAATTCCACTTAGGCCCGAATTGCCTAATTAAACCCGATAAGGGTCGGGAAAAATCTCGAGAAGCATCCAATAAATACTATAGGCAATTCTCTATCTAAGTACACTAACCAATCAACTAATATGCGATGCAATTCACTAATAATCGCTAATCTGTTCTAATCTAACCACCTAATTACACTTAACTAACACTAATCAACCTTTAAGTATAATTAGCCAACTAAGAAGGCATTAGTGAGCAAAACTCACTTGGCAAAGCGAAGATCGGAACGAAATACAAATGATGCAATTCACGGTTTAATAATCGCTAATACCTCCTTCCACAAAAGTCCATTTTTTCTAATCTAACCACCTAATTACACTTAACTAACACTAATCAACCTTTAAGTATAATTAGCAAACTAAGAAAAAGGCATTAGTGAGCAAAACTTGGCAAAGCGAAGATCGAACATCCAGCAAGACCGCCTCGCATGTGGGCAATGACGACGACGCGACAAAGAAGTTATTATGGGCGGTCGAACTTGGGCCGACTTGTTTCACGGGCCCAAGATGGGCTGAACTTGCTGGGCCTCGCTGAAATACAAATGATGCTGGGCTTGAAACTAAACTGAACTAGGCTTCACCCGAGCCGCATTTTTACGGATCCTACCAGGCTGCAGAAGAAGAGAGGAGTTTAGAAAGCCATGAGAGGATTTTCACTCAACACTCACTTTCTAAAAACCTATATCCCGTGACATTACACTTTGCCTTAAATAGGCAAACGAAGACATAAGCGTACATATGACCAAAAGACAAAGGTCCAGAGAAAAACAACAGACTCCGGAAAATTCGGAGGGGATTATTCGCACGCTACGAATAAGATCAGACCGGGTGAATAAGATTTCGGTCTAGTGAATAAGAAAGTGAAAATGTTGGCTTTGCTACGTTAACTTTTTGTACGGACAATGATTTTAACCATGTCCGTCCGTTGTAGTTGTCAGGTGAGTCTTCATCCGAGCCCGCACCTGCCATGAAGAGGTGTTCTTCGTATTTCGTGTAAGGGCTTCAAGCTCACTGGTGAGAGAATCTTTCTTGATGAGGATGCTTCTTCTTCTTCCCACTCATTTGTGTCATCATCTCCTAGACGGATACACTACGGGACATGCTTGGCATGCTCGGCTGAGGCCAATTGTCCCATGCTTGTAGAAGGATGATGAAGGTCCCGGAGTGTTCGGGATCTTCGGGAGGGTGGACCTCCCATGCATGCGGTCCCGTGTTGAAACTAAACTGAACTGGGCTTCAAATTGAGATGGGCTGACTGAGCTTGGGCCGAAATGCAACTGAACCGGGCTGAACTTCGGTGGACTGAAAATGGATTGCTGAAACCTTGGGCTGTAGTTGGGCTGGACTTCAAAGCTGAAGATGGGCTTCAATTAAATTAATTGTTGGGCTGCTTCTTGGACTGACCCATGAAGATGTTGGGCCCGCGAGATTGAAGAAGCTGCTGGTTCGTGGGCTGACTCGGTGGCTTAGTGGAGATGGGCCCTTGGGCTGACTGGACACGGCAGAGAGAGAGACACGGACGCTGCTGCTTGCTGGGATTTCGCTGGCGTGCAGCTGGCTTTGCTTCGGTTACTGCCGTGCTCAATGAGGGAGAAGGGGATGTTTGCTTGATGACCGACGAGGCAGAATCGTGGGACAGATGGCCACGAATGAAGGTGGAGCGGTCAAAGGCGGAGCTTCGGTGGTGTGGGTGTTGACCGGTGTTGGATTACGGACGCATGGCAACGGACTTTCAAGGCCGCGTGAAGCAACTGCAGGAAAATTGGACGCTGGCTTGCTGTTGGGCCTTGATCGATGAAGACTTGCGGGCTCGCTGAACGAACAAGACACGAGCAGGAGAAGACCACGCGGACAGGGGCTGCTTCGGCTTTGTTGGAACGTGGAGCTTGACCGAAGAAAATGAAGAAGACGGACGTGTGGCGCGGTGTGGGCTACAAGCGGTAAACCACTGGGCTTCGTGGGCTTAAAGGTTGACCAAGAGCTGCTGGTTGAGGGACAAGTGGTGAGGATGAGGGGAATTCGGTGGGTGGAAGGTGGAATGTCGTGAATGGAGGAAATGAAAATGGAAGTGAATTATGGGCAGAGATGAGGGGCTGTTCGAAGGAAGGAAAATGAGAAGATAAAACCGTACAGAAGGAAAGGAAAAAAAGAAAAAGGAAAAAGGAGCTGCGGAGGGTAAGGATTGAAGAAGACGTGTTGGAGAAGCTCGAAGAGGGGCCCAAAGTCAGCAAATCTTATCCCCCTTAATTAAACACATGTCCCCTCTAATACTTTCCAACAAATCAAACCCAAAATTAACCATTTTGATGCCAAAAAATGGAGCCATAGTCCAAGCTCCAAATTTCACTCTTTGGTCTTCAGATTCTTCAACAAATTTCCAATTTGATGTCCAAATTTTGATGTAGAAAAAGTCCATAAAATTTCTACAAGTCCCCTTCACCATATAGCTCGGTTTGCAAGTCCAAATTTCCTTCAATTTGGGCCAATCCGAATTTTCATTAATTTTCCACGACGTCCGAATCAATTTTCCGTAAAAATCTCGGAATCTCTGAAAAATCTTCTGAGACTGAGTCGACACTCCTAGAATTTATTGTGACATGACAAAATCTTTAATTTCTGAAATCGAACTCAGATTGGCGGTTAATTTCACTCGGACACGTTTTTAGTGTGACCTAGGCTACCGGATAGTTTTCAGAACTTTTTAGGACAAATGACCCGTGGTCGATTTGCTTCGAGCCACGATGAACCCACTCGACCCATTAGCGACTCTCGGTTGTCGTGAAAATCTTAAGGATTCAAATACGGACACAGGGTACCAAAACGATAAGAGAATCAGTTTAGTGTTGGTCGACGAGAATTTTCCAATTTAGTGTTGTCACCCACGATTAGCCACACTTCTCAGTCGAACCGACATATCTCTTATCTCAAATCGATTTATATCTGTGCCGTAATAACCTCTAAAGATAGACACGGTCGAGAAACCGATTTCATGATCAAATTCTCAAGTCTATTTGCCTTAAAGTCCTTAATAGCTTACCCAGTCTAGTTATCTCGTGAATGGCCAACTCAGAGAAAAACACTGTACTCGCGTCGATGAAATGTCCAATTTATCTCATCGAAATCAGAACCTAGATATCACAGTCTTTCTTTTTCTCGATGGGGGACAGAGGAGCGAGGGGACGGGGGGAAAAATTTCCCAAACCGAAAAGGGGAATCGAGGAGAAGAAGATCGATCGATCGCCATCGCTCCCTTCCCCGCCTCGCGCGCAATTCGAGTCAATTGGGACCATCGTCAGTGGCGACGACGACGACAGCGGTGCTGACAGAGGGCTCGGGGAGATCTGGCTCTCGAGCGGGTTGGGCTCTCCGATCGGTGACTCAACAGCTAGGGTTTTCGGAGGATTTCGATCGATCGGAGGCGACGGCAGTCACGGCGACGACGACGCCAGCGGTTCTGCTCGCTGGATCTGACCCGATCTGAAGCCGACCGGAGATCCACTTCATCTTTTGCCATTCTCGGACCTAGAAGACGAAGCGTAGCAATCGGCGATTGTGATCGGAGGATCTATCCGTCGTTCGAAGTCTGCGGCGTCGGAGTTGAACTTCTACAGATCTGACACTTTTTCCGAGATCATCGGCTCGGATACCATTGCAATTTCTGGAGAGGCTCGCCAGTCTCGAATCTCTCTAGATCGAGCTCACCAAATCGGTGAGCTCTCTTTCCCTCTCTCTCAATCCGTTAAGGTTTTGGCCCCTGATTTCACGATCTCGTTCGCTCTCTCTGACTCGAACATTTTCTCTCGGCTCTGTCTTGCACGCCTCTGTCTTGCGCATCGGATTTGACTTGCTGGAACGGCTGGTCGAGGAGCTTGGAATTTAGGACTCATATAGTGTTGATGGCAGCGACGGTCTTTGATCATTCGCCGATTCATTCAAGGTTGGTACAACTTCTTCAACGGCAGTTGATCCCCTATTTATACTAGCAATGGTCGCTAAGAGAAATGGGGTGTGATTCCATATTGATGCTTGTGTGAAGCCTGTGTCAATGAAATCCTGGTGTGATAGATCAGTGGATGCTTTATGTTGATTAGGTTTTACCATTGATGATCCTTATGTCTTGATCAATTACTTGATGCCGATATAATCTGAATGTGTTGTTTATTTTTCTGTCTTTGAGTGATGATCCGAGATGTCGATGTGAGTCCTGTGTCGATCGGAAGCCAAGCAACTTGTTTCTGAATGCGAATTGTGACCTTAAAATTGGAGACTTTAGGCTAGCTAAGACCATATCTGAAACAGATTTGATGACTGAATGTGTTGTTACTCGTTGGTACGTGCTGCATTCTTGAATTTGCAATGTTATAGTTAATCATGTCTTTGATGTTTGAATTGCGTTGACTATATGTGGGACTCTAAATGGGATATGGTTCTATGGGATTCTGTTTAATCTGTCATGCCATATTCACTTCATGGATTCCATCTAGACTAGAACTATTCATTCTCAACTATTGTAACAGTGTTCATAATGTAGAAACATAAGGCACAGGGATGCAGAAAATGTGTTGCAAGGGTATGTCTGGATAGATTTTGCTTCCCTCTTGATATTTTGTAATGGATGCCGTGAGCTTTTGGATTTGGTCATCATTTACTAGATTCGACAATTGTTACAAACGGAGCTACAATTTGTAAATGATTAAGTGTTCTGTTTTCATGCTCTACTTTAATGACCTGTGTTGTTTGCCATTTTCACATGATTTTTTTGTGATTACATTCTAAAGTTGATGCCTAAATGAAAGTTGTTCATTAGGTTCCAATCTATATCAAATAAAAATTTCGTGATAATTGAAGATCATTTACCCAGGTCGAATATATCTAGAATATCCCTGACCTTGTTTGAAATTTTGCTTGATTGGTTCTCTGTTTTGGATGACCTTTTGTACAAATGATCTGATACGAGATGGTTTCTATGGTTTTCTGTGTTTGATGCCTTCATGAGAGTTGAAGATGGTTCGACTAGCTTTCCAACGAGCTATAATACACCCTGATCCGATATCATTAGCCACATGAAATCTTCTTTAAAAGTTAGGGAGTAATTCTGGGAAAATTGTTGTGTTCGTACCAATGTGTCATGTTACAGATTATGTCTATTCTGTGCATGCTTGCTGTTCATATGCCCTGGTATGTGGAATTGTTCAATCGTGCATTTGATGTTTGCTGTGCATGTGTGCATTTGCTGTGTTAAGTGATGTTAGATAGCAAAGCTTTTTGCAGTACAAAGAAGCAAATTTCCTTTGCTACCATATAACCTGGGTGGGATTTTATCTGTTCGCAAAATTTTGCTGCCATGTATTGTTTCCTTTGCTTTCAAAAGTTTCTGTTCTCTTATGCTTCAATGTCGATGAAACGTTGTGTTATTACATCCCATTTGTGTCACTTACTAAATGATCCGGTTCGCGATGCGTAAAATTTCCAAGTTTTCATGTTGTATTTCCAAATTTCTGAATCATGCTTTTGGCTTGACATCAATGTTATCTGAGGTTTGAAACATGTTTAGAACGTCTTTGAAGCTTGATCAGTTGTGCTCATGATGCACCTAAGCTTGCCTTGATGACTAGATACATTCCATGACTTGATGAAGTGATATCTCCCGTTTCATCAAATCTTTTAAAATGATGTCCTTTGTCAATTGTCTACAAAACGGTTTTAGGTATCACGTGGGTTACATATCGACTGCTTCGTAGGTTTTGAACACGTGTTGCATGAGCATAATTCAATGATGCATGTGTTTGGATAGGTGATCCTTAGTTAGTCTACTCATTGGTTGCGATTGAATAAGAATCAAGATTATATGGCTTGAATGCTTGTCATGTTATACGCTTCGCATGTGATCATTAGATGAATGATTTAGGTATGACACATAATAATGCTGAACCTTGGGATTTCACTTAGAATTTGGTCTAAGGATTTCATGACTTTAGTCACCATTTGTGAACACAAAAGATGTCTTGTTTTTTATTGTTTGATGTGTTTGTTTGTTTTCTTCTGTTGTATGCACCTAGTTATAGGTTTCTTAGGCTAGGATTAGATTAAAATTCTGAAGGTGGAGAAGGCGTGAAGATGGTGGAGGTCGATGTCCACTCCGACCCATTATTATGTATTTGTTTTTTTTTTTCCGACATATGTCTCGGATTCCTTGTGTTGTATAAAACCTGACGAGTTGCGGGTTTTCTCTTTTTCCCTCATTTTTCTTAATTGTGTTCTCTCTTTTATATTTTTAGGATTGCATGATAGATTTTACTGTTTTTCTTGATTGTTTACTTAATGTCTTGCAATTTCAATTTCTCTTATTGATTCCTTTTATTGTTTTCTTAGAATTAGAATAGAATGAAAGTAATCCACCACGCATGATCACTTAGTATAAAAATGATGACCCCGAAAATGTAAAAAGAAGTGCATGGACATGTTAGGAAAAACACAACATATTGTTTAGGTACCGAAAGGGCGTTAATAGCAATATTAGCGCAACTCAAGTCCCCGAACCTAAATATTTGGTTGCGTAAGAATCGAGGGAACACTCCCGACCCTCGATTGGGTTTTCTAGTCGACACCCAAAAAACGAGGCTAGTGGGGACTCCCGTCTATTTTTAGGTTGTCATAAATGATTAGACCATATAAAATTCGCTGTCACGCGGGGTATGAGCTTGGGAGAGCTCACGATCTCATGGTGGAAACTCTTATGATCAAGTACTCCTAAACCCGACCTTTTCCCCTTTGACATTCGAGGGTGGCGAGATCGGGTCACGACATTCTTCTTCTTTTTTTGCTGAAACACTTCACGTCTTCTCTCTCACATCGCTTTCTCTCTGTCTCCTTTTGCAGGTGCCGCTCCACAACTTTTGACTTTTGGAGCCCCACCCCCAACGAAGAACAAAAGAACCCAAAGGAAAAGAAAACTTTTGCTTAAACCTTTGACCTCGAAAACCAAGAAAAGCCCCCCTTTTCACCGTACATGGCATCCTTTTATAGGCAAAAAAAAAAATGTGATCTTCGTGGAATATTTCATCTCCATTTCAATATACACGAAGATTGCCTATAATATCTTGATCACAAAAAATCCTTTTATTTTCCTCATCTCCTGAATATTCTCCACTGATTTTATTGCCTATTGCTAAAGATAAGATTGCAATGCCATTTTCTCAAATCCACCGTAATATCATATCAAATCTCCATTTCTCACAAAATATTTAATAAAAAAAACAATGGACTTAGGCTAATTTGCTCCCTTTGTGGGCCTAGTCCAGCCTGTCAATTTAAAGCTCAAAACGACTAATTCGAACCCATCCGCCACCGGTCCAATAAATAAATACAAATTAAAAATAAATGCACCTAAATTTATATGCTATGCAATTAATATTTTTTCAGGGATAAAATTAACCTCTAATTTTCTATGCAATAAATAATTAACCTCTAATTAAGTGTCAACAGCTGCCCCTCTTTGAATGTGAGCTCGTAAAAGTTGCATTCAAAGACAAATTAAGACCTAAATTTTGGACTATGCACAGGCACTAAATGATTTTTTGTCATTTTAGAATGCAATTTATATGATGCATGGAAATGCTAATGAAAATGATAAAGGAACCTACCTGGAATAACTTACATTCAAGGAGGGTAGAGTAATTCAAGATAGTTGGTGTTACATGTTCGGGAACTGTACCTTTCTACGGTCGCCCAGAATAGTAACGAGGCTTTGTAAAGGGACTGCTTTCCTAGGATCCGTACATTTCTACAGTGGCACCAGTATGACAGCAAGATTTTGTAAGGAAACTGCTTTCCTAGGACCCGTACCTTTTTACGGTCGCCTTGACGATAAAATTTGACTTTCTAGGACATGTATCTTTCTACGGTCGCCTGAATGGGGAAATTGCTTTTCTAGGACCCGTACATTTCTACGGTCGCCTGTTAAAGCAATGAATGTTATCTAGGACCCGTACCTTTCTACGGTTGCCTAAACAGGGATTTACTTTCCATGACCCGTACCTTTCTACAGCCGTCTAAATAGGAAATCACTTTCCAGGACCCGTACCTTTCTACGGTCTCCTAAACGGGAAATCATTTTCCAGAACCCGTACATTTCTACGGTTGCCTGAATGGGGAACAACTTTTCCAAGACCTGTATCTTTCTACGGTCGCCTGTTAAAGCAGCAAATATTGTCTAGGACCCGTACCTTTCTACGGTCGCATAAACTGAGGTTTTTGCTTGGATAAGACCCAAACATTTCTTCGGTCGCCCAACGTTGCAACATAGATCATCTAACCAAGAACCAAACATTTCTTTGGTCGCCTTAATCAAACGGAATCTGGAGAAAAATCTTTGGGGGACAACTCCATCGAGTGTTAGTGTACTCAAAAGGGAATACCAAGTATTTAATGTATGGATAGAGATATACTTACCTAGTAACATCTCTGCTTCTAGGGGATATGTCTCCTATAAACTTGGTCGTAGGAGAGGCAACATGCATTTAGAGTCACAGACATGCATTTATTCAAGTGAGGTTCATTCGTGATGATTTCTATTAATCTTGATCACCTAATTTCCATTGGAAAGGATTTCAAAAGAATATTCTAATATGAACACATGAGTGTCATGTATGTGTCAAATGAAAGATCTTTCGGTCTGAAAGGACTTTTCACTCATCCTCATTAAAATGGTCATTTCATCCTGACCTTTGATGCAGGATTTCAACAATCGCTCTATCTCACCATTGTCATGCCAAATAAGGGTCTAAGCAATCTCGCAAGTGGTACGACCTCACTAATCTGAGAGGTCTTTAAGAGGGACCGTAATGTGGGTTTGGTCAACGGCTTAACAAATGAGACTCTTTGAGTTGAGGTTATTGAAAAATGAGTGATATTCCGTAATCATCTTGGGGTTTACAAGTCAAGAAACATGTGAAATGAGGTAGAAATTGTCTTACTTGCACTTCTTCAAGCGATGCTTTCAAACATATGAACTTTTATGTTAATTCAAGTGCCCTAATCTGAAAAGACTTTGCAAGAGACGTAACGTAGGCTTGGTTCATTGGTGAGAAACAAAAGGATTGTTAGGCTCAACAAGTGTTTTGGGGTCAAAGTTGGTGATCTTCTTGACATCTCCACCAACTTTCTTCTTCACCATCGAAGATTTTCTCCATATCGAAACTCCATTGAGTGTAACATTTCAGCATTTGAGTCTTTTTTTAGTACCATCTTGTTAGAGATATGACTCACTACATCAAGTGGTTGATTTTTTCTCTTTGGGCGTTGGCCTTGCTTTTACCAAGCACACTGCTTTTTCATACCCTCATTTTTTGCACTTACTTTCTTTGGACTTGCACAACCTCCATCTTTTATCAACATTGTAAACCATGCTACTTGAATGGTTTGTTTTTCTTGCCTTGCCCCAGTGTGGGGGATGATCACCAACTGGATTTAATGTGAAACAAATTCATAGGCTCAAATGGGCTATGCAATGGATAAAAGTGTATATGATAGAGAAAGAACTGATCTTCATCATCCTAAGGCACTTCAATTACCGTATAAGTTACATTGCGAAAGCAATACTCGAAGAGTGATGCAAGTGTGAGTAAGAAAATTCGTATCATTCATTTCAAATTTTGTTCCAGTATAGGATGATCATTGACAGGGATAATTTAAAAAGCTCTTCATGTGTGTGGACTCAAAGGGTTAAACAATGGATATACCTGTAGTGTTTCGGGTAGAAGAAGAAACTGCCTATCATCACCTCGGTTGACATACTCTTTACGAGATCACCCTTTTCCTTGTAGACATGGAATTTTCCCACACAACTCACCAAGGATTAGTGTATGAAACAGCGTGTGGAATAAGACTTGCCTTTCGTCATTCCAAAGTATCCCATTTAACACATTCAATTTATCTCACACAATTCATCACGAAAAACATGCAAGATTTATAACAAATTTGGACCATTGAATTTGCAACTCATTGAGGCAATTTATTCATCATAAAAATGCTTGCAGTTCAAAACATGACATGGCAAATTCTATCATGGGTAATACTTTTTGACAGCATCAGAATTCATTTGAGTGGAAAACTCACGACCATCAATTTCTGCCAAGATCAAGGCACCTCCAAGAAGTACATTCTTCACCACATATGGACCACTGTAATTCGGAGCAAACTTGCCCCTAGGATCTGGAAAAATTGGCAACAGCTTCCTTAGAACAAGATCATTTACCTCTTTGGCTTCTTCAGTGTCACCTAAATTAATAGTGACGGTCTGCTCGGATGTAAGAGCCTTAGCTCTTTCATGTTGTTCCCAGCTACGCTGCACCTCAATGGAATCTTTGATCAAGTCTTCGGGACCATCATTGTCAGCACTTGCATTGGATTGGACAATTTCCACACCTTTGCATGTTATATGATCGTCCCTAAAACATAAAGTAGAAGGATAAAAAAGACAAACAGGGTGAAACATATTTTATTTTTTGAAATATTTTTTGAAAAAAAAATAATTTGAAAAGCAATTGGAAAGCATTTTTTTAAACATTTTGACACGATAAAGCATGATGAAACCCAGGTCTCAGAATTCTCATTGGATTTTTCTTTTGTTTTATCGGCTGGATATCATCACTAGGCTGGTTTGGTGTACCTCATCATGCCCTCAAAATAAAACTTGTAATTTTATTGAAATTCATCAATCAATTACAATTTATTGAATGGAAAATGTGATTCCTACGCCCTAAAAAGAAAGCGAAAAAGAAGAAATCGAAAACAATTCCTAGAAAGTAATAAAAATTCCCACGCGGGAGAATGTGCGAAAGCGATAAATAGGTCACTCTTCAAGGCCCATTTCTTCTAGAGGTCCTTCATCAATAGCTCCTATGACAAGATCGTCGAACAGGCTTGTAATTCCTCCTAGGGCATCATCAGAGTTCTCTATCTTTGGAGGCGTCGGATCATCCATGCCATCCCATCTATCTGGAACTATGTCGGGGATTAATATAAAAGTTGGAATGAGCTGAATACTTCACCAAATAATCGAATTTGCCACTTGGCTGTCCCAGAGTGTCTATCACTTCTGCTTCATCTTGCTCCATCTTAGTGACATTGTCAGGCTTAGTTTTTTTGGCAGTGACCAACAGTGGGTCATCCTCCAGTCCAAGCATGTCTTCATCGCCCATTTGGGCCTTGTTTGCCTGCTTTGAAACTACAATCTCAGGGAGAGCAGGTGCAGGAGTCGAATCCACTCAAAGGGATTGATTTTGAGTTGTTAGAAGCTACATAGAGATGACTAACTGTTGGAGTTAGTCTTCCATAGCGGACATATGATCACGCATTTTAGTTTGATCAGCCATTCTAGCTCTTGATCTTGTAATTATGAGCAAACGTGAGGGATCCGTTATCACCTAATTCGAAGAAATGGACAAAAGTAAGTATCTCATATGAAACATGCCGGTCCATGGCAACGATCTAAAAGATTTTATTCATTGATGGAGTTTTTTTTTACACAACCTAACAAAATAAAAACTTGAAATGCCCTAAACAAATAGATTAGAAAAGTAAATGACTCGACTTCCTAAACATTAATCTAGAAATGAAAATAATAGGATTGATTCAAGCACATCATCTAGCTTGATCAATACACACTCGGGACACCACTTGGTGCAATCGTTTATTGTCCTCTTGAGCTTTTTCAGCAACTCTTTTGAGACGTCTATTCTCAGCACGGTTGGTGATCTTCAGCGGCACATCTAGTATCTTTAGAAGCAACTCCTCTGGAACCTTGTGCTGTTGAATGTATTTAGTTGAAGCATAGTACTTCCTTTCCTTACCTTTCAGCTCATCCTCAGGCCATTTGAGTTTTTGTGGATGGCACATGTCCCACATTGATTTGATGGTGAGAATGGAATCTTCCTAGCCTCGGTCTCCATCAACGAAGCTTACTCGGAGTTGATCTGCTTGCAACACCGGGGGAAGCTCTTGCACAACTTGGTACCGACGGGTCACTCTAGTCGGATAGTACTCCGTTGCCCCAGTGAATCCCAGTAAAGGGATTGGGCCAACACCTCATGAAAGTCTCGCCACACAAACTTGGAACCACTTAGCATGACATAGGAAACCCTTGGAAGTCGATTTTTTCATGAAAGCTAGCCATCTAGAATAATGGTAATCCGGTGCATGTTTTTAGTTGTTCTCAAATCTCATAATAGGGTGATTAGAATTACTAATATCATGTATAGTCATTAATCCACCAAACCCTTTTATATGAGAAAGAAACCAAATTTGCAAAAGCTCAAGAGAGGAATGAAAAGTTTTATCACTGTCTCCTTTAAATCAAGTGAGGGAAAGAAAAGTTTCAGCCAGAATAGTGTTTACGAAATTTTTTCCTTCCAACACTTGTTTAACTAAATGAGCAATCAAAGGGTTAATAGCATTTTTAAAGTAAGGAAAAACCATAAACCCAAAGAAAGCTAATAGGAAAAACCTTCGCATTTGAAATGAAGTGCCACTTTCAAAACATTCTTTTAGAAAAGATAAAAGACATGTATTGCGGTGAGCCTTTAAAACCTTTCTTACATTGTCCTCCTTAATTCTCAAAAAATCAGATAAGGCCAAAACGAGATCTATTCCGATGGGCGAACTAATTAATTCGGCTTTCAAGAATTTTCCTATGGCAATGCTATACTCTTCCAATGTGGGAATGAGCTCATGCTTACCGCCAAAGATAAAAGTTGAAGTCTCGGGGCACCAATAATAGTGCTTGGATGAGGCCGCCATGAATGTTGATACGCAGCAATGGAAGTAGTCGACTAATGTGTGACTCTACAAATTGATGGCCAACTTGGTCTAACTTGTCTCACCATGTGCTAAGCTCTTCCTTTGGAGGGAGAATAATTCGAATGTCCGGTATTCCCGTTGTATATTGACCCAGACTTAGGACGATCCTAATGCCATGGACCGACAAAATGATATAATAAAGTAAGTAGATTGCAAGGGTGCGAATTTAGAAAACTTACTTTACCAATAAAGAAGGGGCAATCACAGAGACGTGCGCATGGTAAGTGGCTCGATTTCTAGTCTATAAGCTTAACAAGGTGGAGTCACAAGGATGATCAGACTAGCCACAGGCATGTGGACTACGTCGAGTCCTCATGACTCCGGCTTGGTCAAAGAGCCGACCCGGGTCAAGGGCATGCGGACCGAGGCGGGTACTCTTGACACTAGAAAGAAATTTCAGGATCGAGATGGGCGACTCGTACCGCGGGCATGCGCTCAGAGTGGTATCCATCTCGATACCATCCTAGATAATCCTATGCGGCCCAAGTTTGACGGCAGATTGTGTGTGCAATAGTGTAGTGTAAATGCAAGGCATGCACAACAGTTTAGATCAAGCAACACTTCAACACGAAAATAAACCATACATTCCTTCACCTCCCTACAAAACAGAGGTTAACAAACACTTCATCTTATATCTCCCAATCTGCAAAAACATTTAACACCTTAAATGTTTAGGGACGTACCGGGATTCTCGCTACAAAAAAAAAAAAATATATATATATATATATATATATTTGCAAAATAGAAGAGAAAATTGGTCTAAGTCCACTAAGAGCTTTAACTCAGTTTCCCAGCGGAGTTGCCAAGCTGTCGCGACCAAATTTTCGGGAGTGAGCTCACCTAAGATTTGGCTAATTGATTGCTATGCCTAGACTTAGCTCGGGCTCTCCCAAACCCATACAAATTCTCGACTTAGATTCAAGTTCTTAACATGCAATTGATTTTTTAATCATGACTCGCCACCAATCTATTTTTGGTGGGTCGATTAGAAACCTAAGTAAAGTAACAGGAGATTTACTTTACTCATACGAACTAGAGATTGTGAGTTCGGGGACTTGGTTACGCTAGATTTCTCTAATGCCCTTTTGGTACCTTTTTCTTTTTTGAAAAAAAAAATGTTTTGTAGGCAGCTTGAATTAATTTTATTCACTTTCCTAACATGTGAGGTGATAATGTGGGTGCGCAAACCATCAATTTAACATGTGAGGTGATCATGCTGAGGCAACCCCTAGTGGGTGACGGCCTTTGGCCCGGCCGGGCGAGGGCCGCCGATCCTCGCCACTAGTCGGCCGAGGTTGTCGGCCCCTGGCCAAGGCTCAGCAACCCCGGTCAACCCTCCCCCCTCTGTCGCCGGTCCTTCTCGGTGGCGGTGGGGAGGTGGCCCTCAGCCACCTCCAACTTTTTCTTTTAATTTTTTAAAATTTTTTTAATATTTTTAATACTTTTAAATGTTTTTTATAAATTTACTTTTAAATTTAATTTAATTCATTTTTTTACCACGTCCGCACCAAAACGACGTCGTTTTTGTATTGTCCAGCCACGTCAGCATGCAAAATGACACCATTTTGCACTTGCTTCGCCGGTAAATTGACACGTCAACGTTTTGGCCGGATTTTGGCGGAGTGGCACTTAAGTGATCCATTTCTATCCGATTTTGGCACTTAAGGTGCTGCATGAGAACATTTCTCATTCTCACAATTTATGTTCTTTGGTTCCCTAGAACAAAAAAAGAATAGAAATCTGTTTGGTAAGGCCAAGTTGTTTTTCTATTCTCCGAAATAGAAAAGTTAGCCCGGGAATCGAAATGAGAAAAAAAAAAAATTGCTTATTGTCTTGGGAACAATTTCTAGAAATAAGCAAATTTTCTTTTTTATTTTTGTTTTATTTCTTTCTCTTGCCGCGGCCACCTCCAACCACCGAGCCACCGCCGACCGCCTCCCACCGCCGGTCGCCGCCGCCGGCCGCCGCCGCCGCGCGCCGCAGGTCGTCGCTGGCCGCCGATCGCCCGCTGCAGTTGCCGCGCGGTCGCCGATCACCGGTCGTCGGCCGCCGCCCGTCCACCGGCCGCCGGTCGCCGCGCCGAGCCCCTAGGCCGCCACCTCATGCGGCCGCCCGTCCGCCTCCAACGGCCGATGGGCTGGGCGACAGTGGTCGGCGATGGTGGCGGCGATCGGCGGACATGCGACGGCGGCGGCGGCAGCGGGCGACGATTGACGGCGGCGACGGCGGTGGCCGCGATCCGTGGGCAAGAATAAAAAATAAATGAATACAAAAGAGAAATTGTTGCGTTACCAAATGCATTTCTATTCTTTTTTTATTCCAAGAGTAGAAATTTTGTGTCGGGTTCTTTTACTCGAAATTGTTCCCCGGAATAGAAATAGAAAAGAACTATTTCTGAAAAAAAAAATATATATATATATATATATATATATTTCTTCCCAACCAAAAAATTTTACCATGCGCACCCTAAGTGTCACTTTCGTAAGTTTTGACACTTAAATGTCCATTTGTGACAACTTATGGCACTTGAAGCGATCTTTTGCGATGTTGGTGCTTGTGCCCAAGTCCTTGGTGCCAGGGCTCGAGAGTCCATTGAGGTCAAGCTTAGGACCACTGGTCATTGGAACCTAGGCCCGGGATCGATGAACACAAGCCCAAACATTGGGGACCCAAGCACTAGCATTAAGGTTCTAAGCCCAGCCTCAATGGACCCAAGCATGGTCATTGGGGTCCTAGGCTTCATCCTTGATGGACTTGGGCTCGAGCACAAGAGATCCAACCATTAGGGTTTTGGGCTTGACCACAATAGACTTGAGCGGGTGTGGGGGATCTAAGCATGGCCAGTAGGTCCCGAGTAAGTCTTGGGCTAGGCTTGATGGACTTGGGCTTGGCCTTTGTTGACTTGGGCCTAGGCACCAGAGATTTGGGCAAGGGCATCGGATCTTGAGTTCATCGAGGCCAAGCTTCAATGGATGTGGGTTCAAGCGACGAGGACTCGAGCACGAGCACCAGGCCTTGGGCTTGAGCTTCACTAGATTGAGCTCAAGCGTGGGGGATCTGAGCATGGCATCGGGGTCCAACCCCAAATCTCAATAGTCTCAGCCTCTAGTGGTCTCGAGTCCAGCCACTAGGGTCTAACCCAACCTCAACTGACTCAAGTACAATTGCTAGGGGCCCAACATGGGCCCTAAAGCCTCGGGACAGACCTCGTTAGACTTGGACATAGTCACTAACGTCTTGGACCTCGGCCTTGATGGACTCGGGCTCAAGCGTTGGAGATCCAAGCACAAGTACGAGGGACCCAAGCATTGCCTTTGGGGTCCTAGGCCTAGGTTCGGGGTTTTGTGCTCCGCCTAGTTTAAGGCATAAAGCACTGGCACCGGGGCCTTGATGGCCCCGAGCTTGAGCGCGGGCACTAGGGCCCTAGTATGGAGTCCCAAGCACGAGCACTTCGAGCCCAATCTTGGGCATGGAGATCCTAACCTAACACAGACACTAGGATCGTGGGCTTGGCTTTAATGTTCCTAGGCCTGGGCCTCGAGACTCAATCCTTGGTGCCGGGGACCCGAGATTGAGCATTAAGGTTCTAATGTCCAAGTACGGATATCTTGTTATATTTTAGAAAATGATTTTCGATTTTTTTAAAGAGAAAATTATTTTCCTAAATGTAAGCATATATTTTCCGTTGACTCACTTTTACTGAGTGATCCAAATGTAAAAAAATAAGGGTCTAAAATTGACAAAAGAGGGGAGCTCATCATCGAGTATCCAATAACAACATTCAGTATTCACAGCGGATCTCTACAAAAATGAAAAGTGCTGCTGATAGTATGCCACATATTTTCCTAAAAAATATTTTTCATCATCGAGCATCCAGACAAGTGTTTCAATTTATTCATCGAATTGCCTAAAGTAGTCGTTTTGGTTACACTTTCATATATGACTGAGTATAAAATTATATTCCACTTTCTTCAATAAAACTTTAGATTAACAAAAATATCTTGTAACTACTAAACTTATATTTTGATGTCTCTCCAATCTCCCGTGGTGCTGTCATCACCTCTTCTGGAAGTTGAATGCTCTGATTGAGAAGGCAAAGATGAATCCAAAGAGGAAAGGCAAGGCGACCAACACTGCTGCAACCACTCCCAAGAAGTCGTGTTTAAACCCAAAATAGCTCCTCACGAAATCTTCCACTGTCTCGCCAGTGTCAAGCTGGTGCTTAATGTCTCCAAACTGTGAGGCCACCAGTCCATACAATGTCCAAGAAAGTGGACAAGCCCAGTAATACCATCTCCACCAGACGGGCAGTCTCTGTTAAAAAGAAAAAGAAATATTAGCTCTGCTCATTTACGCTTTTCATTGTTTTTCTATTTTGGTTTCAGGGTAGATATCGATGAACTTACTGTTCGAGGAACGACGAATCCTGAGAAAAGGTTCCAAATCGCATAGAATGCGGAAGAGGTTATGGCGGCTATGTTTTGGTTGGGCGTGACTGCCACGCTCATCATCCCATAGTAAGTGAAGTACAACAAGCTGAAGAACATACAGAAGATGTACCAAAAGAACTTGCTAGGGGTCCATTCGAACCCGATCATTGAATAGACAATCACTCCATAGATGACAGTTTGGAGGAAGATGTAGGGAATCTCGATGATAACCTGTGCAAAACAATTTTGTCAAAAAACATGATGGATTCTTTCAAGAAACTCTAAGAGTGCTAAGGGCTTCTTAAAGTCATTTCCTATTTTCCCAAGAACTGAATAAATCTAATACTTTCACTTAGAACTACCTAAGTCTGATACTTTCACTTAGATATGAAAGTGAAACATTACCTGTGCAAAGGCATAAGGCAAAGCAGAATACATTCCAGCCCCTCTCTCTCGATAGAAGACTGTCCTCTCAATAGCCACAACGGGTTGGACTGACGTTGAATTCTGAAATCCAATGAAAAGGCAAGCCGCGTACATAGAGCCCATCGCGTTGAAGATATCTTGCTGGTTTCTCCTGCAAGTCCCACAAGTTTTGAGCAAATGATGCCCATAACCGAGCCGGTATACTTTTTTTCCCAAGTCCAATTCCTCTGTGTTTTGCAAATAAAAAGAAAGTAGAACTTGTATATCTGTGAATTGATTTCTGTCTATTACCTCTTGGAGCCGAGGTTCCAAAATATTGTGCCGAACATCAGAGCAATGAAAGTTGTGAATAGAAGTCTCACGGCTGTGTATGACGGGTTGCGCCAGTATGACCAGTATTGTTTCCATAGACAAGCCATACACTGGGTGAAGAACGATTGTGAATATTGCGTTGGAAAATAGAGATCTTTCGACCCCGGTGCTGTTGTACTCAGTTCGTTGATCAGAGTTTTATTTCTCCTGTTTCAATCGTTGAAGAACACGAGACATAAGAGTTCTGCCACGAGGCTTTCTAAGCTCCACTTTTTAATCTTCAACTTTATGATAATCTCTTTGAGCTTCTCAAGCTGAAAAACAAAAATTATTCTGCTTCTGAAAAGTTAATTCTTACCTAAACAGTTCCGAATTCCTGTAGACTTCGGTGAAGTTAACCCCGAGGATTTCTTCTTGAGCAGCCGCCGTCACCTCCAACATCCAAGTTGCTGGATTATATCCGTCTTTAATTTTTGGAACTCCGCTAATGCCCTTTAATTGGAACACGTGTAACGTTAGGGTTTAAAGCTCAATGTAATCTAGACTCTCTTTCTTACTGCGCAGCAGTGAGCTCACCTCAAAATAGTCGATCAGGTGCGAGGAATGCTGGCCTAGTGGACCGACATAGATCTCCTGTCCGCCTCTTTTCAGAAGAAACAGCTGCACATCAATAAGGAAAATCTCTCAGATACTTCGTTGTGAGGAAAAGTAAAAGCAAACAGATTGCTCGGGCCCTCATTAAAATTTGTGTCGAACCTCGTCAAAAGCATCAAATATATCGATGCTCGGCTGGTGGATGGTGCAAACAACAGTTCGCCCAGTGTCAACAGTATTTCTAACCGTTCTCATTACTATAGCAGCTGCCCTGGCATCGAGGCCGGAGGTAGGCTCATCCATAAATATGATTGACGGGTTGGCTACGAGCTCCACTGCAATCGTCAGCCTTTTCCTCTGCTCAGTGGAGAGGCCATTCACACCAGGCAACCCAACCAGCGCTTCTCGTATCGGGGTAAGCTCTATGAGCTCCATCACTTCTTCAATGAACATCTGCACATGGATCACATTTCTAGTCAGCGCTCCATCGCTGGGAGGGACTCAAACGCAGCGAAGTTTTACGCTGTCAAAAATGTTTATGAGCTATGCTTATCCTTTAAGAGATGCCAAAAATTCTTTCAGTCTACGTGGTGAACAATGTAATCCATGAGAAAAATTTCGTCCAGTATGGCTTTTTGAGAAAACCAAACTGTCTTTTGAAAGATTTGTCATGTATCTTTATCTACCGATAAATGTGTAGAGTTCACCTAAGATGCCAGATGATTTAATGAATCAAGTATCAACCTTCCTAGTCTCAGAGTCCACTTCAGACGGTAGCCGAAGCCACGCAGAATACACCAAGGACTCATAAACTGTGACGTGAGGAGAGTGGATATCAGTTTGTTCGCAATATCCTGATATGCGAGCAAATGTTTCTTGCTTCTTTGGGTACCCAGATATCGTGATTGTCCCATCGATGTATCCACCTGTTTTCCTTCCAGCCAACACATCCATCAGAGTGGTCTTTCCAGCGCCGCTGACACCCATTAAAGCCGTCAATACTCCTGGCCTAAAAGCACCACTAACTCCCTTTAGAAGCTCCAGCCGATCTTCAAGAATACCTTGAGCTTTCATTTCCTGCTAACACAAAAATATTCAGCACATCTAAAAGTTCTGCACCTCAGTTCAATTGTCAGAACCAAAGCATCTTCCTAGCAGTACCTGGGGCATGTCCACGGCGTATCTGATATCATCAAAAGCGATAGAAAGCGGCTCAAAAGGAAGAACCATTCCTCGTTTCCTATTTGGGTCCGAATCATTTGTGCTCCCACCTCTTGTAGACAATGTTCCCGATGCGGCGCTTCCTTGGCGTCCACTCTCTTCTGTATTATCACGATGATGATCCTTTAACTTAAGTTCTACTTTTACAGAAAAAAACAATACAAGATATTTGGGTTCTGTGGCTCACCAGATGAACTCCTCTGGCTCCCTCTTGATGATAGCTCAATGACCTCTCCGTGCTTGCTCGCAATTTTCTCTACCAGAGTCTCTTTTGATAGTACGGCTTGAGGCTTCCCAAATGCTGTATTAAGATGCAAGTAATTCACTAGAACTGTATACTGAATCCCGAAAATGAAATCCTTCTGAAGAGAGACTTACGGTCGAGATATTTCAGAGCCACAGTGAACAAGAAATTAAAAAGAAACATGTATCCAATCGATGCTCCTACTCCGATCCAATACCAACGTGCTTCGGGAAAAATGCCGCGGGACTTCAGGACCAAAACTCCCAAAGGTTCTGTGGCGTCAGGAGGAATCTATACCACAAAGGTTCCGAAGCTTCATCAGTTGATATTTTAACAATTTTAGCAATCTTTTGTAATTATTTGTGTAGTAATTCTAGTTTCATAAGAAAGTACTTACGTGTCTCCACTGCTTTCCAAGAAATTCGTTCACGGCGATAGCATTCTGTCCATACATCATTGGCGAGATCCAATAACCCCATATCCACCATGGCTTAATATCAACTGATTCAAAACAATGCCACATCAGGAAATTGCATATGTGAGTGCAAATCGAAAGAAGAATTATTTAGACATCCAGTTGACCTCTTGATATGATGAATCCGCCCAAGACCATAACGGCGAGTAATCCAAACGACCCAAAAGTGTTTGCCACAATCACGTTCCTTCCTACTGCCCCGATGAATCGGAATAATCCAGAAGCCATCTGATTTAGGCATAGGAGCAGAAGATACTGTTTGAATAACCTGGTAGCAAAGATTGTATTAGTATCTGAACTGGAGCAAAGTCTGGAATCACCGAATAAGTAATCTGATCAACCTTCCGGCGTAAGGGTCATAGCCGATGACGTAGTAAGTCATGAATACCCAAACTGCAACTTCTACAATAGAGATCGGGATCTTCAGGATCCATGTGGGTAGCGCGTATGTCCACTCAGGAAAGAAGAGGAAGTCCCTCTGCTTGTAGAAGACAGGGAGCTTCATGATGGACATGGCAAGCTCCGAGAAGCCATTGAACATAATGATGATCAGAGTGAAGAAGAGCGCCCCGAAATAAATTCCACCATCTGTCACTGTATTTCGGCGCATCTCTGTCCGAAGGAACACCGTCATGGTTATGAAAGCCACAAGGATAAGCTGATATGCATCAGAAAAAGGAAGTATTAAGACATCACAAATGTAATCGACAGATCAAAGGCATCACTTTGGATCGCAGAAAACTAGGAAAACCAGTACTTCAACTTGCTCACCTGACACATTTTGAAAACATAGACGAATGAGTTTCTCTTCATTAGCAAAAGTTCCCTCGAAATGCAAGCTCTCAACAGTTCTTTCTGGCTCACCCCGTACTTCTTAGTTGTTAGAGCAGCTGGGTGGCTTTTGGACTTGTCGAATGGCATCGCAAGCTGGTCACCTAGTTTCCGACCAATGTGAAATGACTGGAACGCTTCGGAAAATTCTTTGACGGTTACAAACCTATAAGGTGAGTCCTTATTCGCCCAATACTGCTCTTGATCTTTCCTTGAAGTCACCTACAGATCAAATTACAGAAGATAAAAGTGAATGAGTCAATTGTCACTTATAACGCCAAAAAAATAAAAATAAAATTAACTTGTGATTTGAAATATTACCTCTTGCAAGAAATCAGCTACTCCTTTCCTTTCAGGACATCTAAAACCCATGTGTCCGAAGAACTCAAGCACGTTTTCTCGGGGACCTTGGTACACGATTTGCCCATCCGAGAGAAGTATAATATCATCGAACAGGTCATAAGTTTCCGGCGCAGGCTGGAGGAGGGATATTAGAGCAGTCCCATTGAGGATGTGTATGGACTGTCTGAGTGAGTTCACTATTTGGAATGTCGTCGAACTGTCCAAGCCGGTTGATATTTCGTCCATAAAAAGAGCTTTGGCTGGCCCGACTAGCATCTCCCCTGTTTTTTGTTAACACGAAATTAAAGAAAATCAACCTTAAGTTGACAAAAATAAGTGATTACAATCATCTAGCAACATGGGCTGCTAAAGCGGCCTCCCGAGTCTTACCCGTTGTGACTCGTTTCTTTTGTCCACCGGAGATGCCTCTTATCATTTCATCTCCCACCATTATGTCGGCACAGATTTCAAGACCCAGAATCTAAATTTAAGCATTGCAAAAAGAAAGAGAAATTTTAAGTCTTTGTGTTTTCCCCTTTCTTCATGGCAAAATTGGAAGAACGGACTGATGGTGTTTTGACTTTCTTGATTATACCTTGAGTATATAATCGGTAACTACATTAGTCTCCTGTCCTTCCAGTGATGCTGCCTGCAGAAGATTAAGGTCAATAGAAGCATTTATAGGCATTGATAAATGTTTTAGACTGGGTTTTGCACATCCAGAGATAAGAAAGTACATGGATGAAAATTCTGCAATCAGAAAGCTCTTCCACCGTTCACTAGTGTGATCATTTCTCACCTTCATAAAGATATCTATGTCAGGATCGGGTTTGATATTTGCCTCCTTCTCTCTTCTTGATAACTCTACTAGCATCTCTGAAATACAGTGGTAGTATTATACCTCTTAGTCCTTGCCCTTTTTTTGAGCTTATCCTTCAAATTATGATTAACACAGAAAAATAGCCCGAACTCACCATAACGGGGTCCGACACCTTGACACCTGGCCGAGAAAGCAAGAGTTTCCCTAACAGTCATTTCTCCTATATGGAGATCATATTGACTTATATAAGCCGATGTCCTCTGCGGTACAAACTCATCCATCCCATGTCCGTTGTATGTGACTCTTCCCGAAAACTGTGATACACAAGCTCTTTGTGTGACTTGCACACCAGAAAATTTATCTCTTAAAGTGAGACAACTCTAGAAGTACTTTCTTTATGCTTACCTTCAAATCTTTGCCGAGCTTCCCAGCTAATGCTAGAAGTAAGGTGGTCTTTCCAGAGCCTGGAGGCCCTAGAAGTAATGTCATTCTGAAAAAGAGAAATAAAAATTGTGTCAGCAATATTAGAATTTCACTCCTTGAGCAGTGTATGCTGATAAGAATCTGTCTCTCTTCTTACCGGCGAGGCTTGATGATTCCGCTGACATCATTGAGGATCGGTAATGGTTTCTTTCTACTGGGAAGGATGTGAAAACAATTGAGAAACCCCTGTTGACATTGATTAACATGAGACAGGGTTCAATCAATTTGAGCATAATCCTAGAAAATGTAGATATGTTATGAATTGAATGTTAAATTACCTCAAATATGTTAACAGTGAAATTAAATATTGTGGGTAGAGCTCGGCTCCCAACATGAGCTTCTGCCTCGACATTTAGATGCTCAAATCGGACTTCAATTGTAGGAATGTCCAATCCAACTCTGTTTGTTATACAGTAAAGCAAACACAGACCTTATAAAGATTGTCTTGAAACTTTCAGCGCAGAGAAGAAATTACAATTCCCAGATTAAATCTCTTTATTAGGATAAGGAAAAAAAATTAAGCCACTTTCACATTCTTTTAAGAAGTATTGCAGTGACCAACTAATTGAATATCTAAAGTGCTAATGAAAAGTCATCAGCAAATACCTGTCAATCCTCTGCTTAAGCTTCATCAAGAACTTCTCATTGTCTTCCTCAGCTGTCTTCAGCAACCTCTCCAACAAGTTCCTCCTCTCTATCAACCCAAGATTCCCGATATCAACCTCTGTTATCTTGCCTTCTTCCTCAGCGAGAATGCCCCGCCGAATACGCAAGTATGTTGGGAGCTTTTCAAGTGCAGCCCACTTCAGAGCCTCCTCATCATCCTCATCCCTGCTAGACCTTGAGAAGATCTCCTTCCCACCGGTCCTCCATATGTTTGAGCTGCTCAAACGCGCACTGCTCAGCCTTGAGCTGCTAAGCCTTGCACTGCTTATTCTGAGTGCATCACCAGTGTCCATAGTCACCCACTCAACCTACACAAATGCTTCACTGAATTGTAGTTTTCTTGGAAGAAGGCCCTTGTTCATGAAAATGTGCATGAATAGGGCCAAGAAAGTCTGAAGCTTTCCCAGATGCTTTTGAAAGCTTCTGATGGTGGTTTAACAAGAGAGAGTCGCATTTGGTGTGTATTTATAGCTTGAGAAGAAGAAAAAGATGCCAAAAGGGGTTCAATGAATTTTTTTTTTTTTTTTCTTTTGATATGATTCTGTTTCACAAGTGGGTTTGACGCAATTGCATATATCATAGGAGGAAGGAAAGAGGTTGGAACGTGTTCTGGTACTTCTTTTCTTAAAAACTAATTGCACTTTAAAAATAAAATAGAAGTGAGACCGAGAAGGTTGATGATTCCATGTATGGATAGCATTTCATTGCCAACCATGCCGGTGGCAAACGCACGTAACTTAGGCCAGGACGGACACGTAAATTAGGCAGGGATGAGGTACTGTTTTTAACTCAGAAACTTTGATAGATGTAAATGTTGAAATTTTGCACATCACTTGATAATAGGGTATATGTACTCTTTATACACATTTATCGCATTTCCACATTTCACTTAAAAATTTTTTGGTTGAACTTTCAAAGTCAGCTTCCGTGCGCTCTTTGTTCTCTAAACTTTTGTCCACATTCAGCGCCCGGAAGAGAAGGTGGTCAGCCATTCTACGATGTTGTGCAATAGTCGTGAATTCCTTGTGTAAAGTAATGCAGCATTTATGATTGGAAGAATCACTTATTATGGACATCTCTGGACACGTCAGTTATTAAGATTGCTCACAGATATATTGGAGTCATTAACTACACCTTTCACTTGATCCTTGTTCTGTCTTTTACATTCGTTTTGGCATAATTGTAAGTATTTATCGGTAATCTTGAAGCACCTTGATCTTATCCGTGCTTGGTAGTGGATATGGAACATAATGCAGACATATTTTTATTACATTACCGACCATATGTACTTCCACCTCGGTAACAACCTTTGTTTTTGACTACCGAGGAGGCTCAGGAATTGAATAGAGATGAAAAGATTCTCCAAGGTATGGCAAAGCTTGGGAAGCACGAAATTTTTTGTAATAAACTAATGTACCTTGCTTGCAACCCTAGTAACTAAGGACGTCCCATTCCCTACTTCTGAGGAAGAGGGTCACCCGTAATTAATTTAAAATATGGCGCCTTTGTAAATTAAAACGTACATTGGGAACAACCAAAGACATTGTTTTTCTAATTAAGTTTCATCTAGAAGATCAAAATGAGGGACTTTGCACATCCAGCCCCTGTTTCTAATAAAGGAAAGCTCACCTACCACTTATGAATTTATGGAGTACGCAGTCAATTAATTGTTAGGGCGCGTTTGGTAACGATTATATCCCTAGAAACTGATTCTGATCAGAAATTATTATTTTTGATTCTGTTCCCAGGAACTAATTCTTAGTAAAAAAATGCGTTTGGTAACTGTCCAAAATTTTTTATTCAGGAATAGAATTGCGTTTGATACTATGCTCATTGATTCTGTTCCAAATCAATTTCTTTTAATTTTTAAATAAGTTGTTTACTTTTTACTTTTTTCTTTTCTTTTTTCTTTTTTTCCTTTTTTTTTCTTTTTTTTTTTTTTTTTTCTTTTCTTTTTTTCTCTTTTCTCCTATTCTTCTTCTTCTTCTTCATGTGGCCGGCGACGCTCACTGGAGCGTCGCCGGCCCTCGTCGGCTGAGCCTCGCCGGCAGCTGGGCGAGGTCGGCCTTACCACATCTGGCGAGGCCGAGCCTCGCCGATGGCCAGGCCGGTCTCGCCCAACAAGCCTCGCCCGATCTAGCAAGGCTGAGCCTCGGCGAGGCTCGTCGGACCGGCGGACGGCTACTGGCGGTGGACGGCGACAGCGGGCAGTGGCGGACGGCGGCGGGCGGTGGTGGACGGCAATCACGAGATGATGGAAGGGAAGAATGAGACTTTCACTGTTTTGATTCTTTTTTTTGATTCTCAGACAGAGAATCGCATTTTTTTTTTAATTCTCAATTCTTGTCCAAATCTATTCCCGAGAACAAAAATTTTACCAAACGCGATTCTCATCCCAAACTGATTCTAGGAACAAAAAATCAGAATCAGGCACTGTTTGGATGATTACCAAACAGTGCCTTATTGACCATTAGATGCTTTTTCTTAAAAAAAAAAAACCAAATGTCTTTTTATTTTATTTTATATATAAGTAAAAGGGTGGGGTGAGGTGACTAATATTGGTGACCCTATCTAAAATCACTTAAATTTTATATCTATGACTGAATGTTTGGTATGGATTATAATTATTTTTCATTGTGAGTCAATTTGTCACCAATCGTTCACCACGGCCTTAGTGGGAGTACTATGTTACGGTCTGGCTGAATATACGTAGTAAAAGATTCAGTTTCTTTTTCGACAAAACATGATAGACGCAAGGACCCCATCCATGAGGAATTTTTTTATGTTCCCTGGTGATCCTTACAATGTTATTATAGATAGATGTGGATGCTCTAACACCCCTTTGTGTTTCAATAAATTTCTAACTCGATTTAAAAAATGACAATTTTATCGACAATTGAGGCTTCTCGAAGCACTAATAAATATATAAAAAAGCATCCGGGATAAAAAATGCCCACCCGTTTATTTAACTACTGTTATCGCCATTTATGCATTTTTTTTTCTTCTGCTTTATTCAATTTTTATTTTTTATTGATGGGATTTACATCATCGCAATGGAGTAGTTTTGAAGGTCACGCTCACACCCATCATCCAGCAAGTGGAGTCTTATCTCGATACACATAAATGAGTGGTTTACATGTTTTTAATGAGAATTGATCGGTTTAAAGGTTCGGATACTATCAAACCAATTCCCACAGAAATACAATAGACTTTCAATACTCCTATGAATAATTAGCTATATTATTTAATTAACCATATCTTCCATGGAAAATCGGTGGATACTTTGATATTAATATATGCAAAAAGTCAGAGAGAGAACATGATAGCAAGTTCCGATGTCAGAACAATGGTTGACATGTAATCATCCCATCCCCAGATCTTGATTCATCATCGACATGCATGGCATGATTCCATAGAAAAAATCACAAATATATATAATACTAACGTTTGATATCATCATTACCTTTTTGTCTTTCCAAATGAAACGAAGAAATCTAGCTCGTCATACAAACTCAACCGCAATATATACAGGAAAAAAAAAATCCACAAAATACATAATTCACAGGATTCGATTCGATCACGATTGTCATCATCTTTGCTTGGGATTGATTAATCATGTTTAATGGAATGCATTTAGACAGCAGGCTAATGGTCTTTCCATCTTGACATGCTCGCTGTATTAGTCGCAGACTCTCTTTCCGAATCGGAGGGTGCGGACACAGTTTTCTGTTTTTACTTTTGGGCCTTCAAAAGTTAACTCAGCTGTCTATGTCTACTCTGACCCTAGCTACGATTATAATATTAAATAGGATTGCATTTTTTTAAAGTTTACTTTGCCACATAATGTGCTGTGGCCCACCTAAATTATCGGGAGGTCGCTTCTGGGTTCTGTTTAATGCTGTCGCTTGATGAAGAAGGGTTTCTTTTTTAACTAAGAGGAGCCAAAAACGTCTGCACTGACCTCAGCCGAATTCGATAATATTCTTCGTCATTTTCCTTTATTTTTCAACCTTGTTCTTCGAGATCGAATGGAAACCCATGCGGGTTTGACTTTGCTACATGCTCATTCTGATGTAATCACTCTAGAAGGCTTGGGGAGGACGGAAAGAGTACATGGTCTCTTGGCTTTTAAGGTGGCTACGAACTTGTTTGGGTCAAGATTGATTTCCCTTTATTTGCTTGGGAACAAGGTTTAAGTTTTACTGTGCTTCAAATCATTCCAAGATTATTTTAATGATAAATAATTTCGTGAAATTATTTTACTTCTCCCAGCTTTTCTTTATTAAAGTTCCATTAGATGGTTAAATTTTCGTTATGTTGTGACTGAAAAGTCTTTTCTTGCTTGTTACTCGATCTAATGAGATACAAATGAAGAAACAATTGTTATTTCAGTCATAAGTTTGTTCAACACTTATTTCAATGGAATCTTAAATCTTTTTGCAAAATTCTATTATAGTCCTTCCGACAAAATCCAAAATAGTTCATTTAAAATTGCTAATGTAATAGTCCAATCTTTACCGATGGTTCTACTTGTCACGGCTGGTGATATGATGTAAATAAGTTTACTCCAAAAATTACATTTTGTTTAATTTTCTATTTTGTCTTATCTTTCCACTGTTCATCTTCTTGTCTCTACAACAAAGGCAAATCATCAAACAATTTGTAACACATGCTCTTTTGGGTCTTGACTTGGGAACCCGTTTGGTCAAAGTTGATTTCCAATTTGAATGTTAACTCAATATTGAAATCTCATCTTCTTCCTTTTCGGAGTCTCTCTTACTTTTGATGTTGATATGCAGTCTGACTTTTACTTTTCGTGCACATTTATTGCTTGGATATCAAGCCTTAGGCTTTACAAATTACTGTGCTCGAAATCATTCCAAGGACATTTCGATGGCAGCTAATTTCGTGGAATTATTTCACTTTTTCCTAGCTTTTCTTTTGTGGAGTTCCCTTTTAGAATAATCAAATTTTATTTATTATTTTTTTGGCTTAAAAGTCCTTTCTTGCTCGTTACTCAATCTAATGAGGTATTCTTTATAATGTTAACATTGCCACACGCGAATTAATTTGGCTATTAGTTGGCCTTTCCTTAGGACACAATTAAATATGTGTGCATATGTCACGATAAAAATGTGGATTCTACTATTTTTCGCAGTGTAAAAAGCATTAATTACCACCAAATCCTTATTTTAAACATTTCTATGCTGATTTAATTTGACATTGGAACAAAATTATGCCGCTCGTAAGGAAAAACATATTGATTCATGATGAAATGAGATTTAATTTATATATATATATATGTGTGTGTGTGTGTGTGTGTGTGTGTGTGTGTGTCTATTTGTTTCACTATAAACTTCTTGTAGCTGGAAAATTTTGTGCAATTTCAAAGCAAGCAAATTACGAAAGAAATTGTCTAATCGGATTCATAAAACATTATATATAATCATGTTTTTTGAGAATGTAAAAGAACATGAGCATTTGTGAAATATATTCAAGAGATTATAAAAAAGATTTATGAAAAAAATAGATGACAATTATCAAGAAAATAAAGAAAAAAATTGATAAGAAATAGGAAATAGAAATAAAGGGATTGATTCTTCTCACTTAGACGCAAAGCAAGAAATAAAGAGAGGAATCTTATGAAAAGCACAAAATTTCTCGATAATAGAAGGAACTTGCTCTACGTGTCTCCTTTATTTGTCATGTTGCAGTAAGTTTGAGATGACAAAACTTTTGGGTGTATATCTCATTGCTCGAATGATTTTTTAGGAGATATCACTTTTATTTATGCATAACTTTTGGAGAGGTTTCTCATCGCTTCAACAACTTTTTTTGGGAGATTTTTCTTTTAATCATGCATAGTTTTTTGAGGGGAATGCTATGGAAAAATGGAATTTCTTGAAATTAGAAGGAACCATGCTTTGGAGCAAAACCTCTACTCTCTTTTTTCCGTGCAATACAAGCAGCACTATTTGGAATTGCTTAAAACTGAGAATCTAATATCAAATCCTGATCCAAGATTAATCATCCTGAATAAGTATACGACCCATTTCTCTCACCTTCATTTTTTTTTTTTTTGTTTGAAATTACTCTTCTTCTTTGGAGAAGGAGCACACCCATGTAAGAACTTGTGGATTAGGTGATGCTAATCATATATATTGTCACTTGCATCAAATATTTTTCACGCGAACACTTTCACATGTCTATCTTTTTCAATAATTTCACTAGGAAATCCAACAATTCTAGCTTCTAATGCAATATCCTTGTGTATTCTGCACCATGTGTACTGTATCCCACAGGATCCGGAGAAGATCCATCTTTCTAGTCTAATTGATTTCTAAGCTTATAATAAAATTATAAAAGTTACATGCGTCCGACACGGTCGGCGGGGTATAATAATATGCAGAGAGTCTCCATCTCACGCGATCCACACCTTTATTTTATTTTTATACGTGCTTTTCAATAATTGTTAAAATAAATTAACCAAGAAATCACCCCCCCAAGACGTTTCTTCTGTCAATGGTATTCTCAGTTTTAATAACTTCGTGGGTCGTATTTTTCTAGTCGTGGTGGTTTACTAATTAATAAATGAGATATGTTCAGAAGTTCTAAAACTTGTCAAGAAAATGCAATTGAGTCCTAAAACTTACAAAAAGTGCAATCAAATCCCAAAACTTGTCAAGTTGGTTCAATTGAGTCCTAAAGCTAACATCGTCAGATTTACTAACGGAAATTGCTGACGTGGTGCTGACGTAATATTTCAAACGAATTTTTTATTATTCATATGGCTTTTTAAAATTATTTTTTATTCAAAATCTTTAAAAATTAGATTAAAAACTTAAAAGGAAAAGCTAAATTTATTTATAAAAACAAAATTGTTCAAAAAAAAAAAAAGGCACCGGCTTCCATTGCCGCCCATCGTCGGAGGGGCTGGCGACAGTCGTCGGCCTTGGACGAGGTGGCCAACCCTCGCCCGGGCGAGACCTCGCGCGGCCCTAGGTGAGGGCCGGCCACCCCTGCCAAGTCAGGCGAGGACGCCCAGATCTGGGCACGCCAGCCCTTATGGGGGGCCGGCGACCATCGCTTGCCGTGGGCGAGGCCTCGTCGGCCCTCACCTGGGGTCGATGATGCTCGCCCAGATCTGGGCACCGAGCAACCGAACCTCATGGTCCTCCTCCTCCTCGGCCTCGCCATTCTCGTTGGCGTCGTCGTCAGTGGCAGGGGCAATGTCTTCCTCATCGGCAGAGCTAGCGGAGTGGGCGATGACCTCGAGCTCCTCCTCGTCCTCCTCGTTGATCGGCTCATCGAGCTGCGGCTACTCCTCCCCCTCAGACTCGTCTAACCACGTCTCGTCGAATGACGCCTACTCGCCCAGATCTAGGCGAGCAACGCCGACCCCGGGCGAGGGCCGACGAGGCCTTGCCCGGGCGGGCGATGGTTGCCGGCCCCTCGTGAGGGCCGGCATGCCCAGATCTAGGCGTCCTCACCCGACCTAGCGGGGGTGGCCCTCACCTAGGGCTGGCAAGGCCTCACCCGAGCAAGGGTCGGCCCCCCTGCCTAGGGCCGGCGATTGTCACTGGCCCCTCCGACGATGGGCGGTGGCGAAAGCTCCATCGGTGCCTTTTTTTTTTTTTTGAATAGTTTTGTTTTTTTTAAATAAATTTAGCTTTTCCTTTTTAGTTTTTAATCTAATTTTTAAAGATTTTGAATGAAAAATAATTTTAAAAAGCCATATGAAAAATAAAAGATTCATTTAAAATATGACATCAGCGTCATGTCAGCAATTTCCGTTAGTAAATCTGATGGTGTTAATTTTAGGACTCAATTGAACCAATTTGACAAGTTTTAGGATTTGATTGCACTTTTTGTAAGTTTTAGGAATCAATTGCACTTTCCTTGTAAGTTTTAGGACTTCTGTTACACATATCCTTTAATAAATTAATATTTTGACACATGGTCGATGGAAATTGTGTGTCGACCGATGGACCAAACATGAGGCAGAACGAATACGATGACGTTTACCATGATGAAGATCAACGAATACGATGACGTTTACCATGATGAAGATCATCTTATGACATTCATTGAGGTTTCTGAAGGCTTTATCCAACTGTAAAGAGCTGTTGCTTCCTACATTCTTTGCCTTTTTTTTTATCCCTGGGTAATACGAACGGTCATGGGTCGATCTTATCCATTTTCAGCGAATTTTATGACGAAAATATTTTATACAAAGTCCAAAGTCAACGGAGGAAAAACCACATAATCGTTTGAACAAAGCTGGTGTTGTGGTTGATAGGTAATGTCCCTTGATAGAAAAAAAAAAATCTAAAGAGATATGGGTACATTTTTAATTGAGCAGAGAGACACATATCACAATTTGTAAGCTCTCTCGTGAATGATATCGACCCAATTAATAATTTTTAGAGAAAGGAGATTATGTTTCAAGGCTACTTAATAATTTTTTTTTCTAGACATTATCCTAGTAATTCTTTAGTCATATGCACCCCTCTTTCTTGAGAAAATTTCAAATAAAGATATGAAGTGGAGTTATTTTTTTTAAAAAGATTAATAATGAATTTTATTTCAAATAAGGGCCTGAAGATGGCAAGTCAGTTTCAAATAAGTGTCCAAGCTCGCTAACTGAGCGCTTGATTTTTTTAGTGGTTGGATCAAGGCATTTTTGTCAAAAGTAAAATTTGGATAAAGGTTAAAAAGAAAGAAAAAACTAAAAAAGCCAAAAAAGTAAAAAAAAAAAAGGAAATTCCATCTAGAGTCGAACTCCATGGTCTTTTCTGCCAGTTGAAAAGCTAATGGAGTGTGGGAGCAGGGCAAGGGAAAAATCTTAATATCGTTAATTCTTTATCCAAAGTTGATTTTCCTAAACATTTAGTTAATTCTACCACTTTACAGGGGAGGCACTCAATGTTGTAACAGAGCTCATGCATTTCCTACTTTCTTTGAGCTTGACTTGGAGTGGAGGTTGATCACAATCGTGAGTCTTACCGACTTAGACTCACTATAAATATATGATGTTTGAGTATTACTGACCGATAAATAAAAAGGTTACTTTGTATTTTTGCAACATGTCAATCGGTTTTGACTTCGCCGGAACCGAACACCAATTGATCTTTCTAGTGGAGCATTGAGTGGGAACCACGATTGAACAAGTCATACCCGACTCACCATGACTGAACTCCTTTGCTAATCTGAGTCTCTGTGCCTACAACATTAAGGAAAAATGAAGAAGAAGAGGAAGACCTCAAGATATGCTAAACCCATTTCTCAAAACACATTTATGAGCCTCTTCACAATATCAATCTCTCTCCTTTCTTGTTTTGCTTGCAAATTGCTTCGTCGAATCTGCTCACTCACCCCAGAAACCTTTACCACCGATTCTGCCCATACCAACCTCGCAACAGCTCCAATGGCAATTGTCCTCCATGGCCCTCTTCCTCCACCTAAGGCTCCGACGCCATGGTGGCTCAAACTCTCAAATCTAAGAATTGGCTGGTTTCAATTTTCTTTTCTTTTTTTGTGGCTTTTTATATTTATTTTTTCCTTTTCAATCTTTATCCATATTTTGTTTTGGACAAAAATGCCTTGTTCCAGCAGCCAGAAAAATCAAATACTCGTTGGCTGGCGAAAAGTTGGCTGCCTGATGAGTTCAAGTTCTAATTTAAGATTGACATGTTTACTTTAAACTTTCTTTTAAAATAAGCTCAATTTCTAAAAATGACCTCATTTTAAACCCTTATTTGAAATTTTCACATCCCTTTTTAACTCTTCTAAAGAAATCAAGTTTGAACTTCGAAGATTTGCTGACAAGTTGGATGATTTTCTTTCGCTTGTTTCTATGTTGGGCACACCTGTGATTGGAATCTTTCGTCAAACAACAGCTGATTTTGTGGATCAATAACTCAATTTCGATTATTTTTTCTTTTGAATGCAATCAATGATTCAGAAAATGTCGAATAGATTGATCGGGACATCCCACCTTCTTCAGATTCAAAGGTTCAACCAAACCCAAATGTCATATCATAACTGTAAGGCTCTTTTGCCCGGCTGATGCAAGACTTTGTTTTTATCTTTGCACGTTGCATTACGGTTATTGGACCTTATTGCCCAACATCATTCTTTTAACTGTTGATTAGCCGGAAGCATTTAGACTTAATTTGAGCACATTCTACTGGAGGTTTGATTCAGATTCCTTTACACTAGCTGCCAAAACATCACAGCTTGTCCTACCACATTGATCTTTCTGGGAATATTCCCATTGGGGTCAATGTATTTTGATAGTATACTAAAAACAGCATATCTTGGAGGGCTAGGAACATGATGATCTCCAATAAACAAGGTCAAGCTTACTCATCTCCTTTCATTATCTGAATTATACATTCTTTGTTGGATGATATCTATTTGTCTCATGGCTTGTGATTGAACGTATCTTCTGTAGAAATAATGATGCACGCATATCTAACTTAGGGAAGTGAGATAAAAAGAGAATTTGTAATTATTAACTCGGAGGGGAAGGTGCGCGTATTGAGTACACATTTTTATAAAGTACACGGCATAAATAAGATGGGAATTGCATTACGTACTAGATGATGGAGGGAGCAACGGCCTCTGCCATCTCCCTCAACTTGTCATCAGATTAAAATATTTATGCCATTAGAATTTTCGTTTAGGGGATCATAGCCAATCTCCTAAATTCTAAAAGAGAAAAGACAAGGTTGGTTACCCACTTTTGGCATTTCTTGTCTCGTCTCTTTAGGCATCTTACTCTGGCACTATGCTTTATATGACTTCACGTGCTCATGATGTTTATTGGAAATGTTCTGGGGTCGTCTAAACTGTCATGACACAACTGAAGTCAGCAAAAGAAAACTCAAGTGCAAAGTTGATCATTATCAGATTGAGTATCGGAGAAGAGCACGCATTACTTGCACTAGGTGTATATGAGCTCAATTCATATTAATCGTTGGATTAGGTGGGTTCTGCTTTATCCGACATATCATATGAGCCCAGCTCACATAATCCGGACACAGTTAAGTTTTTTTTTCCTTGAGAGGACAGTTAAAATCCGCAAATGATGGGAGCATGAAATGTGAAGTGAGATTGCCACCCATAAAACAAAGTGAGATCTGAAGTGTGGAGCACAAACTGAGAGTTCACGTGTGCTTCACATGCATATCATCATTGTTTTCAAAGATCAATGTTAACTTAGTGATCAGGCTCATCCCAAAATCACTCAAATCACTTATTAATCGAATTTACCTGAATTCAAACACCATAGAAGTCAGTAAGCAGGAATGGATGTGATTTCACATCTTATTACTCCACCCCGCAAATTATTTCACAAGTAGAGTGAAAAGACAATGACATGTTCATAGTTTTGATCCACATGAGTACATTGTGGACTTGTATGGAAACTAAGAACTAGTGATGGCTTAGGAGTGCTTACTCCTGACTTGAGACTTGACTAGTCAGGCTCTATTCTTGTTTAGTCCCATTAAAATGACAGGCCTCAAGCTCATTACAAGATCATGCTCCATAAGCTTCACTAGTTCATCCTCTGGAAGTGTCACCATGACCACCCGGCTCATCGGCCCATCTTCCGGTGTAGAAGGAAGGATCACGACCTGTCCTTCTTCGCATGGTGGCTCGAAATAACAAGAGACCCGAATTGGTGCATGCGTGTCTTCAAAACGGGCCGTACCAGATTCAATGCCCTCTAGATTAAGAAATAGTAGCTCGAAAAAGTTCAAGGATCTAGTGTTCTTGGGTCTGGTATCATCATTAATCTCTAACCACTCTATAAAATCCATGACCCCATTCTTGTCCAATTTTGCCATCATCTCTCCTATGGCCTTGGCTGCTCCTGGTAAACTACTGTCTTCCTCATTATCTCCAGCATGGAGACTATTATTGTAGACCATACAGTTCCCAAAAAACTCTCTTTCAAGACCCAAGAGTTTTCTCACGTCCAGGCCCAAACACATGCTCACAAGGCCCTCTCTTTCTCCCTTGACTTTGCTTATGCAGGCCCAAAAGAGCCCAGCCAGAGCCTCGAACGGCGACGGGCCTGGCCCATCCGGTGCGTCCACGGGCCGGGCCATGGCGATGCATGATCGGACAATGGGCTCAGTGAATGCAAAAGAGAGAGTGCCGAACTTTGCACTAGTGGTGAGGCTTGAGGCGTTGATGGAGGACTTGCAATGGTTGATCAATGAGTTGTTGTGGTCGGGGTCGTTCCGGTGGCTCGGTCGTCGTTTTGGGAGTGCGCGGAACGACGGAGGAGCAGTCAGTTGGGCATTGAGAGTCATGTCTGCCCAAGCCTTGATGAACATGGTGGCACAGATTGGATCAGCCAGGAGATGGATGCAGCTCAATCCAATAGCAAACCCTCCTCCCTCAAATTCAGTCATCTGCAAATCAAAAAAGGAGAACGTAATCTCTTCTAAAGATACGCTCAGTCTAGTGAAAAACGACCATTTTGAAAAGAAATCAGCATCAGAAGCAAAAATTGGTGTTCACTGTTACATCAGTTGAACCTGAACGTAGA
Source organism: Eucalyptus curtisii (assembly GCA_017140595.1). Taxonomy (NCBI): domain Eukaryota; kingdom Viridiplantae; phylum Streptophyta; class Magnoliopsida; order Myrtales; family Myrtaceae; genus Eucalyptus; species Eucalyptus curtisii. Next base: position 27,296,828 of record CM029496.1, on the reverse strand, counting down.
AGGTGGACCAAAAATATGGAGTGTTAAACATCTCCTCCCAGTGGACGAGCCTCAACTCGTCCTCCCTACCAGCATTCCGCAACCAATCCTCGACGCTTCCTCTAGCGCGAGCCTCCATCACCCTCACTCCTGCGTCGTTGCACTCGATCTCCCACCGCCCTTCGCCGTCCAGTTGCAGACGCCCCGTCGCTTTAGGAAAGCTCGTGAGGGTCCTCGCGAGGGTCTCCCTCAGCGTCCTGGTCCGTTCCCCGGCTTCCCTGCCCGGGTCGTCGGACCTGTAGTAGTACACGACCCTCAGGTGCTTCGGCTCCATCAGGCGGTCGAGGACCGACAGGGGCAAGCGCTTCCCCGGTTGGACGGGCTTCGTGCTCACCACAGTTCTCTTGCACGTATACGGGATCTCGGCCATGGATGAATCGATTTGTCGAAAGAGTATCGGCTTCGGAGGTATGCAAATGTGTTTTGTGTTGAGAGTCCGCGGTTTTGGTTGGTGTTTATAGCTTGGACGATGTCTCGTGGTTACCAGAAAAAAACTACCTCCTTTAGTTTGTTGCGAGAATGAAAATTTCATGATGTTAGCCTGACGGGCTGGGACAAGTTGGGCACATATTCATAGGTCTTTTTATTCCTTTTAGGGATAATTACATAAATAGTGCCAAAACTTCAGCCTAATATGCAATGTCATTTCTAAATTTTTAATTTATATAATGTGGTCTTTGAATTTTAGTCAAATGTGTAATACCGTCCCTAAATTTTTTATTCATTCGATGTGGTCATTAAATTTTTGATTTATGTTCAATCTAGTCCATAGATTATATGAAAACATTCAATATTATCCCTAAATTTGAATTGATAAAAAGATACATTAAACATAGTCCAATGGCTTTTACTAAACATGTAGACTACACTGAACAAAATTATGAATTTAGGAATAACGTTATATGTTGAGCTAAAGTTCAAGGAGCATATTAAACAAATTAAAAATTCATGGATGATAATATTAGGGTTGATTGGTTCTTGGTTCAATCCGATTTTCAGGTGGGTAAATGAAGTGATGGGGAAGAACACTGCGGAGAACTTTGATTCTTTCTAATTTTGAAGCCAAATAAGTTCGCCTCATTTCAGTTCCTTCATCATGCCTAAGCCAAAAATTAAGGAAAATATACCAGAAACGTAGACTATACATAGACAAGAAAAGAGAGGAAACAAAAAACAAGTCGAGAAAGTCTAAGAGGGTTGCACATCAATTCGAGTCTCTAGACCTCAGCTAGTGGATGGACATCATCAAAGCAAGCAACTGCTGCTTCCTTAATCAGAGGGGGACGGAAGTTGTGCTGGAGATGAGACCGCGAGAGGGAAGAGAGGGAAAGAGCGAGACGTGAAAGCACGGGGAGGCAAGGCGGGAGGGAAAGAGGAGGTAGAGAAGGGAGTAGGGATTATTAAATAAAGTATCCTTTAAGAAATATATCTTTTTTAAATAATAAAATAAATCGGTTCGATCTAGAGCTCCGATTTCCCATCAGAAATAGAAATTGAATCTAAAATCACAAATTCCATTTTTATGGTATTAGGAATCGGATTGCCACCCTTGAGAATAGTCTAAAACTAGCCGGTTCGATTCGGGTGATTCTCCATGCTCACCCCTAGACGACAATGCATATTTCTTTTTTTTATTTGAGAACAAGTGAAAAACTGAATAAATGCGAAAATTAGGAAGAGAAAAATATATATTAAAATTAAAACCTTTCCGGCCTACTGGGCCTTCCAATAAAAAAAAATTAGGAATTTTTTTTTTTTTCTTTTGGGCCACAAAATTATCGTTTGTTTTCTTCTTCATCAATCGGATCGGAGATCATAAAAGAATTGGAGAAGGCACCACCACCATCACCACCACCATCACCATAACCGCCATCGCCACCGCGAATCGGACCGAAGCGATCCCGCCGAATCGACTGGGAAAATCCGATAACGAAGCAGCTCCGATCGGATCCGCCGCCGAACGCAGGGGAGAGAGATGTCGAGCTCGGCAATGGTGGGAAGCGCCGGCACGTGGGCGCACGCGCTGGTCAAGATCTCGCCCTACACCTTCGCGGCCGTCGGGATCGCCATCTCCATCGGCGTCTCCGTCCTCGGCGCCGCCTGGTAAACGTTCCCCACCCCGAAAGCCCCTCCATCGTATGCGGGCAACGGCCGTAATCCGCGGTCGCTGTTGATTCGTGCGATTCATGTTTCGGGTCGTGTTCTGCTCGCGAGTGATCGTGTGTGATTTCGTTGTTCTTTCTTTCCTGATCTTGTTAGGGGGATTTACATAACGGGAAGCAGCTTGATTGGCGCTGCGATCAAGGCTCCGAGAATCACTTCGAAGAATCTTATCAGGTACTTAACCCTAATTTTCCCGAATTGAGTGTACGGTGGAATTACGTCGCTCGATTGGCCGAGAAACGGGTGCAGAGAACGGGGATGAGATACTAGCTAGTTAGATCTTTAACGCTAACCTAATTGCCGCCATTGTATCCCCTTCGCTACAGCAACTGATTAGAATGAATAGATCTTTTATTAGTTTTCTTACTTGAATTCTCGAGGCACATTATAGAAGCAGGAGAGTCATCAACTCTGGACCTCAATTTTGTTTAAAGTTGCCGTCTTTGCGTAGAAGGAGCTTTCTTGATGAAAATTCGAGTGCTTGCCTAGGGTTTTTCTTCGAAGGGTGAAGCTTGGGTGAGAATTTACGTCACCTTTGAACCGGTTTTCTTTACAACTTTGGGTGTAAGTTGATTGTGTATATCATAGAATTTGATTTTACTCACTTAAGTTGCATTTTAGTAGTGCGGATGAAGCTGATTGCTCCATTTCTTCTCATTTTCAGTCGATGGTAAATATATGTCACACTCTACTCTCAAGTGTCTATCAGTTCTATCCACTAATTACTTAGATCATATCATGTACACATTCTGTCAAGTAGACTTTGATCAGTCATGAATCTTACATAAAGGTCTGAACTAGCTGAGCCCACTTCGTAGGGGATCTTTGTTACCTGTTGTATACAAGCCAAGCTCCTCTCAAACTGATGTTTGCCGCAAGATTGCTCTTCTAGGTGTTTTGAGATCACGTTAGTTGATCTAAAAGTTTAAGCTAGTGGATGGAAGTGTAGTTTCATATCTCGAAACTCTATGGTTCCCCTTCACACAAATCTTGGCATTTGGATCAAATCCAGATTAAGGCAAATGAGGGACTTTGAGATGTAAATAAATATAGGATTTCTTGTGCTTATATGATACAGGTTTATGTGGCACCACTATCAGTTCGCCTAAAAAGTTAAGTAGCTATATGGAGGTGTGGTTTATCGTTTAATGTCCTAACTCCTTTTTGTGCCTCTAAATCTGTCTAAATCATATATTAGAAAGGTTTGAGAACTTGGATTATATCCTTAAAGTTTCCACAAAATCTCTTACGTTTTCCTTTATCTCTTGTGATCTGTATCTCTAGATAAAGTGATGTACAATTCTGGGCAATTGCATGATGTAGAAAACATGCTGAAATGTTGAATCAACTTTTCATTCGCCTTATTAGATCCTTTCTTTGGCGTTGATCTGCAGCATTCACATAGCAGAAATTGTAACTGAACTTGCTTCATCTTGCATCTTGGCATGCAATGCTGTGTCTTTATTCTAAAAAGTCCTGTTTTGTACTAGACTGGTTGCATTTGTGCTAATTCTTTTGATGTTTTCTCATGAAAATCTTACAATTGTTTGAGCAATTTAATTTTTTTTGAAAAGTCATATTCTCTCTCTCCCCTCCCCCCCCCCCCCCCAAAAAAAAAAAAAAAATTGCTTCCTGCATTTGTGGCATAGAAAAGTTGATTTTTTTGCTATCTCATGCCTTCTAATGCAATGTGGTGCACCTTCTCTGTTATTGCAGTGTTATCTTTTGTGAAGCTGTTGCTATTTATGGTGTCATCGTGGCAATTATTCTGCAAACAAAGTTAGAAAGTGTTCCATCATCTCAGATTTATGCTCCGGAGTCTCTTAGAGCTGGATATGCAATCTTTGCTTCTGGGATTATAGTGGGCTTTGCAAACCTTGTCTGCGGGTTCATCTCTCGACCCTATATTCTTATGCATCAGAATGGATTTCTCTGGGAGAGACCTCTCCTTTCTTTAACCTGATTTTATCTCTGATTTATAATCATTGCCACATGTTCCTGGTGATAGGGTTTGCGTGGGAATAATTGGAAGCAGCTGTGCTCTGTCAGACGCTCAGAACTCCTCGCTTTTTGTCAAGATCCTAGTGATAGAGATCTTTGGAAGTGCACTTGGGTTATTTGGTGTGATTGTGGGAATAATCATGTCAGCCCAAGCTTCATGGCCTTCAAAAACCGTGTAAATTGTTGGTCTTGAGGAGCTCAATTAACCAGAATGGAGATATGGTTCCTTGCTCCTGCTGAACTCTGTATTCTGAGTCTTGGTTTGGTTCATTTGTAGAGTTGTAAACCGATGTTGACTCTGTTCATTCTCTTATTTCATTAATTATGAGGGAATGGAGTAAAGCTGGATCACTACGAATTAGAGAATTTTTACTTTGCATGTGACCATATGCTACTATAAATGGAAAGATGGGTGCAAAGAAGGACATGTATTTCTTGAGAATGCTTCTGAGCACATCAGTTTGTGAGCATTTATCTGAGCTTTATGAGCATTTCAGCAAGACTCCGAATTTGAGAGCCTTACCTTAACTGGTATCTGCTTTAGCCAACACAGACATAAATTAGAAGATATCTTTAGCATGGGTGGCAAGCAGGTTGTTGGGCTTTGTCAATGGAGATGTAGTCATTACTATAAATTTATCTGACAAACGGGTTGTTGGGCTTTCTAACAAGCCAATTGCAAAGAAGAGAGTAGAAATTTGGAGCTGTTTGATGTCTGTATCGGAATTAGTTTCCTCTTCCATATGGATGCGAACTTACATGACCTGGAGGTGGGGACACTAGGAAATTTGAGTGCCCATGTGAACACCAGGACTCAGGGTAGTATGCACGTCCATGGCACTCGACTGATATTCCTTGATTCGTTATTTTGGACACAACTTCACGGTTGTACGACTGCTTTAGAAGTTTTCCATATTTGCGGCTTCCCTTGATATGATTCTGGATCAGTGAAAATGAGGATAGTCTTTTCTTGTCTGATTTGCATGAGTAGAAAAACTTTGGGCATTAACCTTCATGAAGGACAGCGTGGTTACGCGAAATGTAGCTATCTTACTCTTAGCAAGCTAATTGAGTTTCTAAACCAATAAGTGACGTGTATACGGCCCCACAATTTACAATTACAACCACAAAATATTCATTTGGACTGGAATCCAGTAGCAACGTGTTCCTTGTTCATCAATTAAGCCATCAAATTGAAGAGTCCTCCGGTAGAGGAACTTCATCAAGGAAGGGCAAATTCCTCTGCTAGAGCTCTTGACACTCTTCATGACCTGACGCCATAGGATCAAACCGTTCACAGCCAACAACGGGCAAACCTTGTTTAATGCGACCCAGTCGCCGTGAATGTAGAACTTGCTTGGAAGTAACTGGAAGCCGTAGAGACTGATATTCGCATAGAGGTGAATGCAGATTCTCAACTCCCCATTTCTTGAGGCACAGACATGTTAGTGCTTCTCAAACCGTGAGGAGTCGTCGGGTGAGCTGCATCCCCGACCAACACCACATTGTCCCAGAAGATTTGCTCTGAAAGATCACAGTCGTATATGACGTTTATAAAAGGTTCTTTGGTTTCTTTCATTACTCTAGCCAACTCAGGGAGCCAAACTTTCTCTGCTTCTCTGTGCATTTCCTGGATCATTTCGCTGCTGACTTCATGGTAACAGAGTTCTCCTGTATGAAATTTTAGAAATATGATATTATCTGTTGTTCCATTTTGGTTTTGCCACACCTAAATAGATGGTAAAGAACTTTACAATTGATTAAATATTATGCTTCCTGATGCATCTGTGTTAAGCAAAATGTGGATTTTTTCTACCATACGAAGAGTGCTATGACTGAAAATATTCTTAACTAAGAATGTTCTGGTCTGAGGAGATAGTAGTTACATAGTCCTTTCAAGATCAGGTGATCCACTACTATAAACTGCATTGCTATCCTCTGAGGAAATAAGTCTTCAAAATTATGACTGCACATAGTCATCAAGACTCGAGTCTGCCGAGAACTACTTGTTTCATGTTGACGATGTTTGAAGAAGTCTGGCATTGCATATTTACTTCACTTGATAGAAAATGGCAAGGAAGATAAACATTTTGGCAAATGTTGTCTTTCCTGATAAAGATAACAGCATTCAATGGTGGTTGACAAAATCGAAAATTCACCAGAAAAAAAGCAGAATTAGGATTATACCAGAAGATTTACTTTAGTTCAGGCTAAGGCTGATTGATGTACCAAATCCAATTAAGCCTTTTGTTCAGGAGTTCATATAACACGCTATGAGTCCCAAAACCCAGGTCAAAGTACAGACACTTCCCAAGATCAGGATAAGCTCTCTTGATCCCCAAAATGGCTTCTGAATTCTCTCGTCCTGAAAAATCGAGAACTCCCCTCCATGCACAATAACCTAAATACCTACAAAAATAGTTGCTATCATTTCACACCACAAGCTTAAATGCAAGTCTTTTGTGATAAAAAAAAAAAATGGCATCGGGGTCCAAATTCATTGATTTCAGAAAGAACCTCAGTTCAAGGTCAGGGAGGAAACTCTGTCGAATGGAAGACAGACACCCATCTGCTGCGACAAGCAAGTTACCAGTTATCTCAATGCTGTCATTGGTCTTAAGAACTTTAGTTTTGACTTTGACTTCAGCCTTGTCGTCATATAGGCTGAATGACAGGAACACATGACCCCATAACACAACACGCGGTGGTAGTTCCTTGGGAAGAAGGCCATGGAAATCGGTCCAGTGCGCTGCTCTGAAATTGAATTTCTCATCCCTTGTGAGCACCCGGCTCACTTTCTTTTCACCATCCGTTGCATTGTTCTGCAGTGTTTTCCAATAAATTAGCAGGAATTGGATACAACGAGACCATGTATTCGAGCTCATTCAGAGTAGAACTCGGTCTAATTTGGCGTGACTAACTCTTGAAACCAAACCGAGTCAGTGAAACAATCAATTGGGTTGTCGGGTTTTACCTTTTTCACAAAGACAGAATATGATCCTCACGTTATTTCACAGAAACAATATGTTTTATTCACATCTTCACGCACGTTTCTTATTTGATCTTTTCCACTTTTGTTGGCTACACTACAGCACCTTGTGCGTAAATCATACACAGACATTAGTTTTTTTCCGAATGTAAATACAACAAATTGAATCTATCACCAGATTCACCCCAAATTCCTTTTTTGGCTGAACTAAACAGAATTCTATTTTAAGTTTTCTGTTCGATTTCTGTGCTAAGAAAACCACGTTTCTAGCTTTTATGGCTTTTGTATCAGTTAAAATCCGCCCATCTTAGCTAGATTACGAACTCAAGCTTCAAGCTTTGTAGCCGAATCTAATCATCTTCGCCGAGATAATAACATTCGTTTATTCTTCAATTCCGAACCAAACAACAAAGGACAACCCAACTCGCAAAAACTCATTTTTTTCACGTCCTCGTCAACTCAGAAGACGGACAACAGGGCGTGACCTGATCAACAGCGAGTGGCAAAGTGGCATCGTGGAGCCGCTGCGCCGTCCCGAACCAAGGCCCGATCCGCTCCCGAGCCGACCGCCTGAGCCCAAGCCCCGCGCCGGTGGGGCTCCCCGTCGGCGGCGCGCTCGACTTCTCGACGACGACGATGTCCCATCCCGCTGAAATGAGCGCGTGCGCGCAGGATAATCCCGCGATGCTCCCTCCCACTTACGTGATCGTCTCGTGAAGCTTCTGGCGTTCGTGTTCCCTTCTGGATGTTCGGTCGAAAACATGTGGCGACTGGCTCGGAATAATTAGTTATCATAGCCCGACAACGATGGGATGGTCGGATATTTTATGCAATAATCTTATAATATGATCCTGACATCTGCCAGAACTAGTCAGACGATTTCCAGCACGCGAGTTATTTGTGCTACCCATCTTGCAAGTGATGTGATTGATAGTCCACATGTAGAATGAATGAACAATAGGTTAGACAGACGTGTTTGTTGTATTATAATTAAAGAAATGTTTCGATTGAAGTGCAGACTTTGGGATATTCTTTTTAGCTACCTTAAAGTATCATCTTAGAAATTTTATTTTTCTTTTTCAATAAGTAATAATCGGCGTGTGAATGCATACATAGCTAACTTTAACGCATCAATATATTAGGAATATTTTCTTATCCATGGATCAAGTTGACTAATTTGTAAAGGTGATGAACAAATTTTTTACTGCTTTATAAGGACTATTGCTGTTGTAATAAGAAACAAGTAAATTCCATGCATCAGTTGGCCTAATCCAAGTGCTTCAGTAGATGAAATGATCCTTAACTCTCTTAACACAAATCTAAAGCGACATCAGTCAAAACATGTGGCGGTTTAGCCCATAATGATTGAGAACCATAGCTAGCCAATGACGACTGAATATCTTATGCAATAGTCTTATAATACGGCCATGACATTTACTAAAACTAGTCAAATAGTTTCAAAATCAAACATAGAAATATATTTATGGTACCCACCATGTGAGCAATGTGATTGGTCATCCGCGTTACGTTAGCCATGTAGAACAATGGGCGGTAGGTTCGACATATTTGCTGTGTGGCACCCCGAACCCCCCTTAGGTCGCCACAGGCACCTAATGCTACACTTAATCTCATCTCTTAGAAGAAGCGTCGTAAATCATGGACATTTTTTTTTTTGAAAATGGTCCCAGCGCGACTCATTAGCGGAAGCAAAATATAACATCACCATCTCCCCCTCCACAAACCATGATACAATTGCACACCACTAAACATCATGAGAAAAGACAAAGCCACAACACTTTATTTACATATTTTCAAGATGGGTTTCCTTGGGTCGGTACATCAAAAGAAAGGCCGGGACATGAAGCCACACTCGACCATAAACCCAAAAAGAAACACTCGACCCACTACGACTAACGTGCAAGATCCCCCATCACTAGTGTCGACTAACCATCCCAAAAAGTTTCAGCTCTTACTTGATGCGCACGGGCCCTCACACCCATCCTGGTGCATCAGGCGATGGCGGTGGCAACATCCCCCGCATCACTCCATCTCGACGAACGTGAACGGATATGAACTCCTGAATGACAGGGCCCTCAGCTAGGCCCACGTCATACATCACTACGGCGCGAATCCGAATGAATGTAAGACCGGGGATAGTAGGCCAGTCGATCTCCACACACTCGACCTCCACATCCTGAGGAAGGCCGTAAAAGACACCCCGCGTGACAGTAGGGAGCGGAATCTTTCTAATATGAAATGTTGGTCCTCGAAGGGGTGAGTACAACCACTCAACAAGTAAAGGACCAATAAACCACACCACGCATCATGCCATGCAATCATCACAATCATATCATCACATGTCATACGGGCATCCATGCACAACATACCATGGCATCGTGCACAAGTCATCATACCTCATGTACATACATCATCATATAGTCATTACCATCATGTCATACACTTACCATCATCATGTCACATGTACCATCATCATTGCCATGCATCCATGCATATAACATTATCATCATATCACATGTACCATCATCATTGCCATGCATCCATGCATATAACATCATCATCATATCACATGTACCATCCTTATTGCCATGCATCCATGCATATAACATCATCATCATATCACATGTACCATCATCATGTCATGCATATATCATCATGCATCATATCATGCATATTTCATCATGCATAATTCAATTTCAATTTTTATCTTGGACCGCCACATTTCTCTTTCCCGGGACCAATGTTTGCATCCCACATGTATCCAAGATACAATTCGGACCATCCGGCTCCCCACTCTCCGGGCATCTCGTACCCCAACCGGCATCACGAGGACCCTCCGGCATTCAGCCATTCAAGGCCACCGGGCAACCAGCCGTACCCTTCTAGCCAGGCATCTCGCACCCAAACCGGCATCGCGAGGTATCCCTCGGCATAATTACCATGCCGAGCTTCCGGCTCCCCCACTCTCCGGGCATCTCGATACCACTCGGTCTCCCGAGGACCCTCCGGTATCCGGCCATTCATGACCACCGGGCAACCGGCCGTACCCTTCTAGCCAGGCATCTCGACACTCCCGGGGCATCGTCGGCTCACACCTCCGACAGCCTTCTCATTTATCTCAATTCTCATCTTCAATTATAGCTCAATTTTAACATGGCATGTGATGTGATGGCATTCAAGATCATATTCATCATTAAATTCATACATGCATCTCAATTCATTATCATGCATGCATCAAGACACCATCACCCAATCAATACAATTCATGGAGTCCATGCAATTTAAAATGGTCCATATTTCATGCCCTTTTTACAAAATTCCAGCATGTACCATTTTTAGAAAATATTTAAATTATATATCCATAAGCTTCTCAAAAATCATGAAATCAAGGCATGTGATAGATAAGACAATAAGATAACAATTCCATGAAAAACACATGCCCAATAGAGTTCCACACAAGAAAATACAATTCTCACCGAACAGCATGCAATTTCGGATAGAAACAGAATGCACAGTTTCCGAAATAATTCAATTAAAATATCCGAACGACCTCCGAAAATTATGAAATTTTACCAGGTTATAGTTAAGATACTGAAGTAGATTTTTCATGAAGACTTCTAGGCCAGATTCATTTTAGATAATTTTCTATAGTCGTACGAAGCTTCTGGTTCTCATACCGAAACGTCCAGTGTATGTATCTCCGAAATATCGAGTTTTTACCCACTTATTCTTCTTAGTTTCTTCTGAAATTTGGATATGTTTTACTTCAAGAGGTCCCCTATAACTTTCATTAAGGGATCTAAGTAAAATTGCAAGAGTATAGTCATCATATGGGTCCATGAAGTCTCGGGTGTCCAGTACCGCGTCTCCAGATTTACCGTCTTCAAGAGTAAGTCGATTCACTAGGCTATACTTGTTCATTTTACTTTAAATTTGAGTATGTTAGTCCTTAAGGTGTTCTATACAAGTTTCATGAAGAAGTCTAAGAGATATTCTTAGTAAAAATCAACATGCAACCACAAATCTAACAAAAGGTCAGCAAAATCGTTCCAGATCTAGTGTCTTCGCAGGATGAGGGTTTGACCCCCTTAAATCTCCATCATTTTGTCTCAAATTTTAGTATGTTGTAGTTTAAGATGTTGGCTACAACTTTCATGAAGGAATCAGAGTCAAAATCTAACTCGAAACATGCATGCAAGCCTTCACAAGATTCTGGGTCAGGCGGATCTCACGAAATCAGCAAGCAAAATCAAGAACAAATCACATTCTAGCTTCGGTTTTGCCTTCCCTATGATCCGAAATCTACCACCAACGAATCACACATGCAAGGCACACATGCAAGGGTGGAAATCAGTCCCAACTTGCCTCTAGAACCGAACGAACAGCAGCAAAAAGGACGGCACACCGGCGACGAACGGACGGCGTGCGGGCGGCGACGGGCGACTCCTCCTCCCTCTCGGCGATTCCCTCTCTCTCGCAACTCTCTCTCTCTTTCTCACTTGGCCGAATACCACCAACCGGCCACTCTCTCTCTCCCTCTTCCTTTTATTTCCCCAAATCTTCATCATTGGCAATGATTACTTGCCACTTCCAATGGCCAATGCATGCAAGTCCCTTCTTGCCACTTGGCATGCCACATGCAATGGGCTTGGGCTTGAATTGGGCTTGGATTGGGCCGGCCTCCCTTGTGGCCGTCGGCAGCCCATTCGTGGGCTTCAATTGGGCCGGCCATTCGGCCCACCAAAGGCTCAAGCTATTGGGCCTAGGGCCCAAGCTAAATAAAAATCAATTTTACCCTTTCTTATTCTTTCTTTTAAGAATTTAAATTACTAAATTCCACATGACCAAAATCTTGTAACATTTTATTTATAGAGACTTAGTCTATAAAGTGCATAGCCAAGTATAGATTATTCTCATTAATTTATCAAATTTAAAATCTCATGAACACAAGCATATATCACTTAGTCCTAAAAGGAGACTAATGGCTTAAAGCATAAACCATAGGTAATTTCATTACCTAATCATGGGCTTTAACACACCTTAGAGCTTGTCTTGGATTTTTGGGATGCCACATGCTGTATTGTAATTAAAGAAATGTTTCGGTCGAAGTGCAGATTTTGGGATATTCTTTTTGGCTATCTAAGGGTGCTACGTTAGAAACTTTCTTTTCCTTTTCAATAAGTAATCACTGGCGTTCCTATTTCTTGATATGTGAATGCATACATGGCTAACTTTGATGCATTGATAGAACATGAATATTTTCTTATCCATGGATCAAGTTGACTAATTTGTGAGGGTGAGGAACAAGTTTTCCCCGGTTGTACAAGGACTATTGCTGCTGTAATAAGAAACATGTAAATTACACAAGTCAATTGGCATAATCCACTAGTGCTTCAGTAGATGAAATGATCCTTAACCCTCTTAACACAAATCTAATGTGACATTGATTGGAACATGTGGCGGTCTGGCTCGGAATGATTGAGAATCATAGCTAGATAACGACTATGGGATATTTTATGTAGTAGTGGCCATGACATATGCCAAAATTAGTCAGATAGTTTCAAAATCAAACACAGAAATTATTTATGATACTCATCATGCGAGCAATGTGATCGGTCGTCCGCATTACGTTAGTCATGTAGAACGAAGAACGATAGGTTTGACATGTTTGCTATATTGCAATTAGAGAAATGTGTTGATCGAAGTGCGGATTTTGGGATATTCTTTTCGGCTATCTAAAGATGCTACATTAGAAACTTTCTTTTCCTTTTCAATAAGTAATCACCGGCGTTCTTATTTCTTGATATGTGAATGCATACATGGCTAGCTTTGACGCGTGATAAATTAGGAATATTTTCTTATTCATAGATCAAGTTGACTAATTTGTGAGGGTGATAAACACGTTTTTTATTGCTGTACAAGGTCTATTGCTGCTGTAACAAGAAATATGTAAATTACATGCATTAGTTGGCCTAATCCAAGTTCTTCAGTAGATGAAATGATTCTTAACCCTCTTAACACAAATCTAAGGTGACATCGGTCGGAACAGGTGGCGGTTTGACCCGGAATGATTGAGAATCATAGCTAGACAATGACAGCCGGATATTTTATGTAGTAGTCTTATAATATAGCCATGACATATGATACCCATCATGTGAACAATGTGATTGGTCGTCCGTGTTACGTTAGCCATGTAAAACGATAAATGATACGTTTAGCATGTTTGTTATATTGTAATTAGAGAAATGTTTCAGTCGAAGCGCGGATTTTGGAATATTCTTTTCGGCTATTTAAAGATGCTCCATTAGAAATTTTCTTTTCCTTTTCAATAAGTAATCATCGGCATTTCTATTTACTAATATGTGAATGCATAAATGGTTAGCTTTGACGCAGTGATAAATCATGAATATTTTCTTATTTATATATCAAGTTAACTAATTTGTAAGGGTGATGAACAAGTGTTCTTCTGCTATTCAAGGACTATTGCTGTTGTAACAAAAAACAGGTAAATTATATGCATCCGTTGGCCTAATCCAAGTGCTTCAATAGTTGAAATGATCCTTAACCATCTTAACACAAATCTAAGGTGACATCGGTCGGAACATGTGGTAGTTTGGCTAGGAATGATTGAGAATCATAGCTAGACAACAACGGTCGGATATTTTATGCAGTAGTCTTATAATAGAGCCACGACGTATAGTACCCATCACGCGAGCAATGTGATTGGTTGTCTGCATCACATTAGCCATGTAGAACGATGAACGATATGTTCGACATATTTGTTGTATTGTGATTAAAGAAAAGTTTCGGTGAAGTGCGGATTTTGTGATATTCTTTTCGGCTATCTAAAGGTGCTACGCTAGAAACTTTTTCTTTTTCAATAAGTAATCACCGGCATTCCTATTTTTTGATATGTGAATGCATACATGGCTAACTTTGACGCAGTGATAGATCAAAAATATTTTCGTATTTATAGATTAAATTGACTAATTTGTGAGGTGATGAACAAGTTTTCCACTGCTGTACAAGGACTATTGTTGCTGTAACAAGAAATAGGTAAACTACATGCATCGGTTAGCCTAATCCAAGTGCTTCAATAGATGAAATAATCCTTAACTCTCTTAACATAAATCTAAGGTGACGCCGGTCGGAACATGTGGTAGTTTGGCCCAGAATGATTGCGAACCATAGGTAGACAACAACGGCTGGATTTTTTTTTTTTGCAATAGTCTTATAATATGGCCATGACATCTGCCAAAATTAGTCAAATAGTTTCAAAATCAAATACAAAAATTATTTATAATACCCATCATTCAAGCAATGTGATTGACCATGCGTTACATTAGCCATGTAGAACGATGAACGATAGGTTCAACATGTTTGTTGTATTGTAATTAGAGAAATGTTTCAGTTGAAGTGCGGATTTTGTGATATTCTTTTTTGCTATCTAGAGGTACTCCATTATAAACTTTCTTTTCCTTTTCAATAAGTAATCACCGGCGTTGCTATTTCTTGATATGTGAATGCATACATGGCTAGCTTTGACGCAGTAATAAATCAGGAATATTTTCTTATTCATAGATCAAGTTAATTGATTTGTGAGGGCGAGGAACTGGTTTTCTACCGCTGTGCAAGGACTATTGCTACTGTAATAAAAAATAGGTAAATGATATGCATCAGTTGGCCTAATCCAAGTGCTTCAGTAGGTGAAATGATCCATAACCCTCTTAACACAAATCTAAGGTGACACCCGTCGAATTGTGTTGCGGTTTGCCTTGGAATGATTGGGAATCATACCTAGACAGCGACGGCCAGATATTTTATGCACTAGTCATATAATATGGCCATGACATCTACAAAAACTAGTTAGTTTCAAAAATCAAACATCAAAATTGTTTTGATATCCATCATGCGAGCAATGTAATTGGTCATCTGCGTTACGTTAGCCATGTAGAACGTCAAACGATAGGTTCGACATGTTTGTTGTATTGTAATTAGAATGTTTTGGTCAAAGTGCGGATTTTGGGATATTCTTTTCGGCGATCTAAAGGTGCTACGTTAGAAACTTTCTTTTCCTTTACAATAAGTAATCACCAACATTCCTATTTCTTGATATGTGAATGCATACATGGCTAGCTTTGACACAGTGATAGATCAGGAATATTTTTTTATTTGTAGATAAAGTTGACTAATTTGTGAGGGTGAGGAACAAGTTTTCTGCTGCTGTACAAAGACTATCGCTGCTGTAATAAGAAACATGTAAGTTACAAGCATCAGTTGGCCTAATCCAAGTGCTTCAACAGATGAAATGATCGTTAACCCTCTTAACACAAATCTAAGGTCTATGTTACCATCATCGGTAATGATACTGGTTTAAGTCGAATTACTTAAGAAGATGCATCTCTTGCTCTATCTAGCTAGAGCTTGAAATAATCTATAACATATCTGAAATCCACATTGACATGCTTAAAATGGCAACAAACATAGGACGATTAGCAGTTGCCGGCCAAGAAAACGTTGCTCAATCAGATCTATCAGAACAAAGGGTTGTGTCCGAAGAAGGGCACGGCTCTCAGTTGAAGCATCTCGCATTCCTCCCAATTGGCTGTGTTAGGATTGAAAGATTTGCGTTCAGGAAGCTCAAGACCTTGTTTTATCCTCCCGACTCGCCGGGCATGCAGGACTTGCTTGGATGCAACAGGTAGCCTAATGGATTGGTATTCTTCAAGAGCAGCCGTCAGATTTTCCGACCCCCACTTCTCCAAGCACCGGCCTAGGACCGCTGCGTCCAGAATCGACATGTTTGTGCTCCTTGAGCTGTGTGGTGTTGTGGGATGTGCTGCGTCGCCGACAAGTACCACGTTGTCCCAAACTATTCGTTCTGGGGGATCACAGTCGTAAATGACATTGACGAAAGGTTCTTTAGTTTCTCTCACGACCTGAACGAAAGTTGGATGCCAAATTCTCTCTGCATCTTGGTACATCTTCTGAATCATTTCATCACTTACTTTCATAGTTACCGAATTTCCCTGTATTTGTCAATAACAGACAAAATAAGAGATAGCGTAAGACGCAAGGGACTTACCGAAAGGCATGCATATATAATGATATCTATATGATGGCTCCTATTTTCTAGGTTTTAATGGCTCCTATATATATATATGCTCGTGTAGTTCCGCCAATAAATCTCGTGAATAAACAGGAAAATTATTGGAAATGTCTGTCATGATTGTTTGGGTCTTTCAGTACATCAGCAACTGCTATTACTATCGTACAGTCGAGAAGGAGCAAGATGGGCGACTAGTACCTCCAACTGAGGCTCAGGTTGGTTAAAAAACCATGTCCAGTTCAGCCTTTTGTTCGGGATCTCAAAAAGAAGGTTATGATTTCCGGGCGTCAAGTCGAAGTACATGCATTTTCCAAGCTCCGGATGTGCCTCCCTAACTTTCTTGATAGTTTCGGAATCTTCAATCCCCGAAGAATCAAGAACTCCTCTCCAGGCGCAGTAGCCTGAATACCTATTAAATCGACAAAATCATGAAAGACAACAGAAAGGTCTAAGTTAGGGATTGATGCATAACAATTTGGACAAAAAAGTAACAACCTTGGTTTGATGTCGGGAAAATAGTGCTTGCGAATCAGAGAGTTCCATCCATCTGCAGCGACGAGCAAATCTCCATCTACTTCCGCAGTTTCTTCGGTGTCGAGAACTTGGGCCCTGATTTTGACGGATCGCTTATCATTGGAAACAGAGAAAGAGAGGAAAAGATGGCCCCACAGGAATATTTCTGGTGGCAATGCAGAGAACAGGTGGTCATGCAGACTGGACCAATGTGCTGCTCTATGATTGAAATTCTCATCTCTTGCTAGTATCTTCCTGGATTTCTCGTCATTGATTGCTTGGTTCTAGTACAAATAAGCGCATAGCAAGTTTGGTGAGAACCAGGATACAATTTTGAGTGCCACATAACAAGCAAGATCAATCTCTCTATGTTCAACTACAGAAAAGGAAAAGGACCCATATCTCCTGGAAGAGCTTAACATCTCCTCAGTGTCGAGCGAAGCAAGAACTTGACAATCAAGGTGCAAGAAGAAAGACATAGCTGCGATCTTAACTTCAATGCATATGATAATTCAAACCTTAGGAAGACTTGGAGTAGACTGAGTTTATCGTATGAAGTTCCCTTACAAGATCAATGGCGGCAGGGGAGGTGATGTCATGGAGGAGTTCAGGGTGTCCAGTCCAGGACCCGATGAGCTCCTGAGAGAGCGGATCCAACGCGAGTCCTGCACCGGTGGGGTTTCCTTTCGGAGGCCTGCGCGATTTCTCTATGACCACAACGTCCCAACCCGCCAGAATTAGCGCATGTGCGCATGACACACCTGCTATGCTCCCTCCTACGATCACGGCCTTCGGCTTTGGCTTGTTTTGATGAGAAAGATCATGACCGTGATTCATGACTTCTGTTTTATCTTCTCCAAGACTTGCTCTGTGTTTCTATCTGATAAAGATGAAGAAAAGGGGCCAAGAAAAATGGGACTTTGAAAGATTTTAAATGAGGATCTCCTATACTTTGATACTGTAAGAACATAGAATTGAGTCTACTTTACACTGATCCGTTGTACCGTATATATAGAGATATCACTACTTATAATTATGACGAAAATTACAGATGTAGGATAAAAATTTGATCTCTATGGAAATTGAATAAAAAACAAATAGAAAAATATATCCAAATAAACTACTCGATGTTATCTTTTCATGCTGATCTTTAGAAGATTTTGCCCTGTAATGATTTTGATTTTTACTTTTTAGAGGCTGTCCAAGGCTGCTTAGTGTTGTGTCTCATTTGGTTTTGTGATTTTAGATTGCTGATTTAGACTATAGTTGCGGGAAGTTGAATCCCGGAGCCCAGGAGTTAATAAGTAGAAGATAATTGCTAAATTAATAACCAGATGCCTAATCTTGAAGCAATAAAATTAATATATTTATATATCCATATCAAGTCGCATGATCTTTATTTTCAAATTAAACGACTGCCTCATCACGGAGTTATAATTAGACCTTAACTTTAGTTAACTCATATAATTTAACTACGAAGATCGGGTCATGATTAAGTTCACTTTAACCATCAAGTTAAAATTAATTTTCTATAATTCCAGATTTCCAAATTATATGATTGCCCCAATGAAGTTTCTCATTTTACATTTCTGCCCTTAAGTCCAATCTCTCTTAATTAAGCTAAACTAATTAAATCAAATACCCAAGGCCATTCATTTACTATCTAACAAACAGGAATATCTTATTTACACTATGGACATGCCACAAAGTTTATAAAGTTACCACTTTTAAATTAGTTATAAGTCCTAACTTTGATTAGTTAGATAAATTGTCTGGATTAAGTAGTTAATTCTAAGAATAACTTGATTACCTATTATCATAACTTAGTCAGGATAGGATTAGAGAGGGTATGATATGAAATCCATGGATTCTACTATGTTCTATCTACTATTTGGTTGATTGCAGTAATAAAATTGGATACTCTCATATCCTATCATGTCAATAGTTTTGTATAAAGATGGCATATCGATATAAATGAACCTAAAAATATACAAATAGAGATGGTAAGAATCCATCACGATTCATTGCTAAAACAACCACAAATGCATAAACAAAAATAACATTTATCAATCAAACCATAATTATTGTACGATTTAAATCTTAAAGGGCAAAGGAACTCATTGCAGTATTTCAAAATCACAGGTTCGACTATGACACGAAACTTTAACAAGCAATTGCAATATCTATAGGATAGATTCGTTAGTGAATGTCAAATCTAGTAAGATATAGAAAACGTGACCACTCACCTTCATGATTCCAAAAAGTATCGTCTTCAACTCTCTTGTCACTTTTGTGAAGCTTCGACATGAACTGTAGAGCTACAAAGGAGAAGGAGTTTGGACTCTCACGCCGTTTTCATGAATTTTTAACATGAATCTTTTATTCTCTCATTGTTTTGGTTGAGTTTTGACATGGACCAAAAAACAAGGCAGTTGTGAAGCTTCGACATGTATTGTTGCCCCTCATTCTACTAGATTAGAAAGATCTTTTTAAAGCTCGAATTTATTCATTTAAAATATGGTTACTTCTACTTCATTTATATTTACTTATTTTTATTATTTTTCCTTCTCTTTTTTATTTCTTTTTTCTTCCTTATTCATTAAAAATTTTTATTAAATAAAAAATATAATAATATACCTAAAATATGTTACACGCACACACACACACACTAAACATATATAAAAAAAACAGAAATAAATAACAACAAAAATTATTTTACATTAGAATTTAATTTATATCTAATTATTATTTTAATTTCATTAATTTAATAAGCTTGCCATTAGAGAAAAATAACTTTTATATCATTGATATAAGAAATCTTATCTACTTTTATTCTACCTCCCTTATTAGATATTTTTATTTAGTCTAATCTATTGTATATCCCACATTTTTTTGTCTTGGGTAAGAACCAAACATAAGATATGATAAATTTATCATATTATGATTTTTATCCTAACTACCAGACATAACTTTACAATTTATATCGAATTTTAACTCTTCTCCATGCAAATAGTATGGAGATAACTAGAAGGTGTATTTTTATCTATTTATTTTACGTACATTTTTTTTTTCATTGATTCAACAATTAGACGAAGAATCATGAATTGAAAGGCAAAAGATACAATTAGAGAGTCATATATGACCACAATGAGATCCTTTTGTTAATCATTTGGAAGTGTGGTAATGATGATTAAATATTTCCACTTTCTAGGGAAAATTTCAAACAAGACCTCGAAGTAAGCTTTTTTTTTTTTTTTTTTTTCAAAAGAATCCCTAAAATAGATTTTGTATTAAATAAAGTTATGAAGTATCCAGTTCAATCTCAAAACACACCCCCAACACCTAGGCTGGCAAAATCTTCATCCTATCTTCAAAGTTCAAGTTGTGGGGGAGATTCTTATAAGATTTTTGAAAACTCTAATCCAATTGGAAAGCTCTATAGTTTCCTAAAGTTTTGCTTACTTTCTCCCTCGGTACTATGAGCAAACGCAAGTCGATTTTGGCCATTTCTCACGCCTCATATGGTGAAAAGAATTTAAACAAAGTCCCACGACAATGTAGGAAAACTACATAAGTGGAATCGTGGTCGATAGAGAATTCTCATGATAGGAAAAATCTAAAAAGATACCGATATGATGCGAATGAATAAAGAAAAAAAAATGTATATATATATATATATATATGTATATATATATGTATATACATATGCATATATGCATGTATATACATATGCATATACATATGTATATAAAATAATGTCCGACTAATATACCGTATTTTCTCTCATTTGTAAGCTCTCGCACAAATAATGTTGACCGCATTAATAATTTTCAGAGAAGGGACATGATGTTTCAAGAGTACTTAATGATTTTTTTTTTTGTCTAGACATTATCATAATAATTTTTGGGGAGAAGAATAGCGTGAGTATTATAACTTTCGTACGACACTCATTTGATGATCATAATTTTCTTTTTGGCTCCCTTAAGTGCCAAATTGGAATAAAATCGATCATTTGAATGCCATTTTCGATCAATCATTCTGCATGAATTTTTTGAATTTTTATTTTATTTTTGTTTTTATTTGACTTTTTTTCTTTTCGGGGCTGGCGCCTTATTTTCCTTTTTTAGGGCTAGCGATCGGCCCTAAAAAATTCAAAGAAAATTTAAATATTAAAAATATTAAAAAATTATCTATGTCAATGCTGACAAAGTCATGTAGAACGACTAGCGTCCACGTCGGATTTTTTGATGAAGCAAATTGTAGCTGGCACTCAAGTGAGTGAAGGATAAGTGAAAGCCGTGCGAAAGTTATGGCACTTGCACTATTCTTATCCAAATTCTTGGGCTATATGCACCTTTCTTTTTCTACTGTTGTTAAGGATTTCCGTAATTTTGAACTTTCGAAGATGTGCGAACAGGCGGAGTGATTTTCTTTGGCATCCTCCTTTGCAGGGTACACCTTTGATCGCGAGCCTTAGTCAAACAAAAAAGCAGCTGATTTTGCAGACAGGAACAACAGCTCATTTTTTATTCAATATTCATTTTGAGCGTCATCAATGACGCAGAAACTTAATTGATCGGGCCACGCTTACCATCTTCAGTGTATTCAAAGGGTTGACAAAACCCTAAACGTCATATTATACTTCTATGGCTCTTTTGCCCGCCTGATGCAAGACCCTGTTTTATATCTGAATGGTGACCTGAGGTTTTGCCTCATTGGCCAAAGTCATCTTCTTAGGGATCCTCTAGGCTTAAATTGAGCATATTCTGCTAGCTAGGTTTGATTCAGAATCCTTTACACTAGCTGTCAAGAAATCTCAGTCTGTCCAAACCAAATAGTATAGCACTTTGACTTGTTAGGGAATTACTCTTTGTGATTGGGGTCATGAAATTTGGATTGTGCACCAGAAGGACCATATGTTTGAGGATTAGGAACGTGAAAAGATCTCCAACAAACATCCCTTACTCATCTTCTTCTATCATGTACGTTGTAGATTATACATTCTATATCGGCTGATATTTGTTGTCTCGTGTTTAATGACTGAACATGTATCCATAAAAATATTGGTAGATGCATATCTAACTTAGGAAGTTGAGACAAAAACAATCACAATTCTAAGCTCGGAGGAGGGAGGGGGAGACATGACAATCTCATATGAAATTGTATAGAGTAGGGCACATGTTATGACAAAAGTTACAATAAGTACTAGGCAGTCGGGCCAATGGAGTGACGGCGTTCACCTGTCCTCTCAACTTGTCACCATATAAAAAAATGGGAAAATTCCAAAAAAAAGCCACAGGTGTCCTCATTTTTTCAAATAAGGCCCCAAAATAAACCTTATTTCAAATAATGGCTAGAAGTCGTTATACTTGGTTCAAATAATGATATGGTCAAGGACATTTTCATCATTTTCCTTTTTCCTTTTTTTTTTCTTTTTTCTTTTTTTTTTTTCTGGTTCTTCCCAGCCACCGGCGATGCCTATAGAGGGTTGGGTGAGGGCCACCCTCGCGACCATGAGCCTTGCTGGCCCCAAGCGAGGGTGCCTGCAGTTGGTGAGGACTCAACGGCCCTTGCCTGCTCCGGGCGAGGCCACACTCGTTCGGGCCAGCAAGCGCTCGACACTCATCATCGGCAGTGGATATTGAAAAATGCTTTGAGGTTGGGCAAACTGTTGGGACACGACTTTAAGCAGAAAAAAGAAAAGAAGAAAAAATCAAGTGCTGATTTGATATTTTTCATATGATTCTTGGAGAGAATCATGTATATGCACTTGGTATATCCGAGCCAAATTCACATGCATTGTCAGATTGAGTGAGTTAATTCAGGGATATCATAATATATATTTCAGAATTATTTTTCTCTATTCAGGGTATAGTTTGGTTAATTCCCACTCCCTTCACCATACTAGAAACTTGCCAAGAGCCGCTCATTATAAAGATCCTCAACTCCAGTGACCACTCCCGCTCTCATCGGAGTGGGTGGTTACAATTGCCATCTAATATTATACTCGCTTGATGCAAAATTGCAGAGAAGATCAACAGTTTGGCACATGTTCTTTCTTTTCCCGATTAAGACAATAGCATTCAACAGTGTTTTCACAAGACCGTAAATATTTTAACAAAAAAACAGAAAAGATTATACCAGAAGGTTACCTACAGTTCAGGCTCTGGCTGACTGATGTACCAAATCACCAATTAAGCCTTTTTGTTCAAAAGTTCATAAAGTATGCCATGAGTCCCAGAACCCAGTTCATAGTGCAGACATTTCCCAATATCACGGTAAGCTCTCTTGATCCCTGAAATGGTTTCTGAATTCTCTCATCCTGAGAAATCGAGAACTCCTCGCCACGCACAAAACAGTCGCTATCATTTCACACTACAAGTTCACATGTTGCAATAAAACAATGGCATGGGGGCCTAAATTCACTGGTTTCAGAAAGATCCAGTTTAAGGTCGGGCCAGAAACTCTGTCGAACGAAAGAAAGACCGCCCATCTGCTGCGACAAGCAAGTTAAGGCTTATCTTGATGGTGTCATTAGTCTTGAGAACTCGAGTTTTGACCTTGACTTCAGTGTTGTCACCAGATAGGCTGTCCTACGGGAACACCAGATAGGCTGTCCTACGGGAACGCTAATCCCATAACACAACACCAAACGGTAATTCCCCATGGGTAAGGCCGTGGAGGTCGGTCCAGTGTGCTGCTCTGAAATCGAATTCCTCATCCCTTGTGGGCACCCCGGTCACCTTCTTTTCACCGTCCATCACATTGTTCTGCATTTTTTTTCGGGAAATTAGCAATGATTGGATTGAGTGGAATCATGTAGTGCAACTCATTCTGACGCAAACTCAAGTCTAATATGGCGTGACTAACACTAGAAACCATACCTAGGCAGTGGAACAATTGATTTTTTTCACAAAAACAATATATGATCCTCATCTTATTTTACAGGAACAATCTGTGAGATATCACATCTTGCACGTTTTTCGTTCTCTTTTCCACTTCTTTTTGGCTACAGCAGAAAGGAACTGAAAACAAACCTCTGTTCTTGCGCATAAATCACACACAGTTGTCTTTCCAATGTTGATGCACTTAATTAAACTATCACCAGATTCACCACAAATACCTTTTTTGGCTGAACCAAACAGAAACCTATTGTGACCTTTCTGTTCAAATTGCTATCCTAAGAAAGAAAACCACACTTCTAGCTTTTAAGGCTTTTGTATCAGTTGTAATTTGCGCATTCTCTTAGCTAGATATGAACTGAAGCTTCACGCATTGAAGCTGAACCTAATCATTTTAGCTGACGAAAAAGCTTTCACTTATTCTTCGAGTCTGAACCATTCGAAGAAACATATCCTTTTATGTCCTCGTGAACTCAGAAAACGCACAACAGAGTGACCTGGTCAATAACGAAGGGCAAAGAGGCGTCGCGGAGTTGCTGGACCCTTCCAATCCGCCTCGATCTGCTACCGAGCTGAAGGGTTCGATCCCGAGGCCCGCCCTAGCAGAACTCCCGGTTGGCGCCGTGTTCGATTTCTCGATGATGACATCCCATCCTGCTAAAATGACCACGTGCGCAGAGGATAATCCTAAGATGCTGCCTCCAACTATCACTGCCTTGGCCTCGGGCTTCGTGGGTTTCTAAGTTTCTTGGCCATGGGCTTTGTGGGTTTCCAGGTTTCTCCGTCTTTACCCTCCATTGGGAATCTATGAACATAATTGTCTCATGAAAGCTTGTGCCTTTTGTGTTTTGTTCCTGATGTTCAGTCAAAACGTGTAGCAGTTTGGCTCAGAATTATTGAGTCATAGCTAGACCACGACAACCAGATATTTTGTGCAGTACTTTTATTATATGGCCATGATATTTGCCAAGACTATCAGATAATTTCAAAAAATGATACTTTATGTGTGATGCCTATCATGTGAGCATGTGAATGTCATTGACGCTACGTTAGCCCTTTAAAAGATGGACGATCGCCTCAACATGTTTGCTGTACTGTGAAAACAGAAATGTTTTGGTTGAACCACAGTTGCTACTTTTCGGCTGTTTAAAGATACTCCCTTAAAAACTTTCTATTTCATTTTGATAAGTAATCAATAGCTTTCTTATTGATTGAGATGCGAATGCGCAGATGGCTAGCCTTGACACACTGTTAGATCAGGGAACGTTTCTTATTCATAAATCAAGTTGACTAATTTGTGTGAGTGAAGAACAAGTTTTGTGCTGCTGTACAAGGGCTATTGCAACTGGAACAAGAAATAGCTACATTAAATAGTGTTTCAGTGAATGAAATGATCATAAACTCTCTAACACAAGTCTAATATGAGTGTCACCATCCATGATAATCCTGTTTAAGTCGGATACTTAAAAAGACCCCTCTCTTGGTATATTCGGCTGGAGCTAAAAAAAATCCGTGACATGTCTGAAATCAACATTGACATGACCAGAATGGCTTCATAAATGAGATGATCACCATTTGCCAACCAATAAAAGGTCGCTCGCTCCGAGCAAAGGATTATGTCTGAAGAAGGGCATGCCTCTCTGCAGAAGCATCTTGCATTCCTCCCAAGTGGCTGTGTTAGGATTGAAAGGTTTGCACTCAGGAAGCGTAAGGCCTTGTTTTATCCTCCCGACTTGCCGGGCATGCAAGACTTGCTTGGATGCAACAGGTAGCCTAATGGATTGCTATTCTTCAGGAGCAGCCGTTAGATTTTTCAATCCCTACTTCTCCAAGCACCAGCCTAGGACAGCGGCATCCAGAATCGACATGTTTGTGCTCCTTGAGCTGTGCGGTGTCGTGGGGTGCGCTGCGTCACCAACAAGTACCGCATTGTCCCAAACTATTTGTTCTAGGGGATCACAGTCGTAAATGGATTTTACTTCTTACTTTATACGCATAAATTCTACATTTATTTTTTCTCATTCTTTTTTAAAACTTTTCTCCTTTAAAAGACTGAATGGAAAACAGCAATTTCAAATTTCAACAAATTATGATAAAAAAGTTGATTTATTTAAGGATTTGACATCTTAGTTAATTGTTCGGTTCACATTCTCCCAAGCGCCTCGCAAGCGAGAGGGACTAGCCTGAGCTTGCCGTTTTGAGGAAGTACGATCAATTGAAGAGATTCATCATATATATGTCCACGCCTTTCTTACAACTCTTTTAATCGTCCGAATTTTTCTTAAGAAGTCTTTCCTCGTATGAATTTCTTGCCATATAATATGGTCTTGCACATGTGGGTTGGGTTAATCTCTATGATTGTTGTGAATGTGTATTTTAATATTTGAACATTCTAATAGTCTCTCTTACGTATAGGCTATATTTTTGCATAGAATAATATAATGGGGATGTCCATTGGGAGGTAACTAAGGGGGTCTGGAAAGATTCAAACATGGCACCTAAATGTGAGATTTCGTAAGACCATTGTCAATTGTTTTAAAAACTTGAGCTAATGAGTTATGAATCAACTAAGATATATTGATTACTTCACACTACATTAATTCTCTAATGTTGGACTTTCTAACATAACTTACGAGTACATCCCAACAATCTCTCCATTACATGTGAACTTGTTGTTGATATGCATGTGCGAGTTTTGTTAAAAAGTTTCACATTAGAGAATTAGTATGGTGCAAAACAATCACCATGGCAGTTGTTTGAGTTTAAATTTCTCAGACCCTTATTTGCCTCTCAAATTATATATTTTCATGCTTAAGCCAAAAGTCCAATTAACATGTGAGAGGTTTGAAGAGTCTCACAAAATCTTACGGGATTGTAATCAATTGATCACATTGTTTGGCCCGCATGATATGCGCCTCCTTTGATTGTCAATCTTTGACAAAAGTCTCACCTAAAACTGATTTATTATTCACTTGTCACTGTCAAATTACTCTTCGATCAAAAACCGATTAAAGAGAGGAATGCTCTATTCTAGAAAAGGAATAATAAATAACACATTGAATCTTGAAATTACTATTTGCCATTTGGTCAGCTTCGGCGGGGAAACCTACCCTGTCAAAGTACAGAACGGCAACAAAATAGTTGTTTATGTAAAAGCTTTCCTAATGTGGACTACATTAATTGATATTGTAATTTACCGTTTTATGGTTACCGTAAAACGGGGTTTGGTTAAGGTGAGATATAATATTTCTTAATTAGTCTAATATGGGATTAGCTAGTGTGGGGCAAGTTGAGCCTGGCCCGTAATGAGGGGGCCTCGTTGGAAACTCTATAAATAGTGCTTAAGTCTCTTCTCTAACACTAATTCTCACATATATCCTCACATAAGGAGCGTTTACCTAACGCTAAAAGGTGAGGGGGCCGTCTCATTGAGCCAGTGATACGGAGGGCAATAGAGGAGAAGGACTTGCACGTGGAACATCAGTTTTCCACTTCCGTTTCAAGAACGATGGATCTCAAAACAGGTTCGTTAATTTTTCTACTCAATTATGCATGTTCTTGTTCTGGTTATGGAGATCTTGGGATTGCGCAATTTGCATCCAACATGTGGTATCAGAGCAACCATAATCTTAGAACTCGAACGCATAAAATTTTTGCCCTAATTTGTGATTTTCGAGATTTTTTGTTCAATAAAAATAAAATTAAATCACAGATTTGGATTGAGCTCGTCGAGACGAGCAAGACCGAGGGCGGCACGTCGCCAGAGGAGGTCCCACGCGACCTAGCGCGTAGCCACGCCCCGCTAGGGCATCAGAGACGCACCCCACGAGTGGTCACGCGCCTTGAAGCCCTCCCACACGTGGGGCGCGGCACGCAAGTGCGCTCCACGCGCCGCGCACTCAGGCGGCACGTGCGGGCGCGTGGAGCATCAAATCGACGCGTGGCTGGTGGCATTGGATTCGTATGGCCAACCTCTATGTTGTGGTGTATCTATTTTACATGTTTGATGATTTTATGGATGTGAAAATACATACAAAACCCTAAATACGTGTATTTTTAGTGTAGTTTTGCGTATTTTTCTTGTATTTTCTATGATTTTGAAAATACAAGTGTTGGGTTACAGGTATGTTATCACATAAACATTATAAAGGTGTGACTCATTAATAAAAAAAAATTAAACTTTATTGTGAACTAAAGTTGGCTTAATGAGATACAATCATTATGTGATAGTAATTGAGCTATGTATTGATGTGATGAGAAACAGTAAATGTTATGAAACTTTTGTTGCTCAAGCATACTCCTTTACACTCTGGTAACCTTTGAATGATGGACGTCTTAAGAACTCGTGACCAAATTGATTGTACTAATTAACACATTTGCTGAATGTGGGTAATGCATGTCGGTTAAGTTATTGCATATTGTACCTAAACTCATCTAGTCACTTGTTGTCCATCAAGTTGAACATTTTTTTTATGGTTAAGAAGTATGAAAATATTTATACAGAGCAATAGTATCTACTATTATAATTTAGATATTTGGTTTTGTGGTTTGACTCAATTTATAGGCCATTGGTTGATGCAATGATAAGTTGTTACTTAAAGTTTGCTAATAAATCAATTGTTGGCCTTGGAGTCATATTTTGCCTTATGAAACTCATGAGCGATAGTGGATCAGCTGTTAAGCTTGTCGATCTGTGGTACCTTGTATTGCTATTGATGTTAACTTGTGATAGATCCTCTAGATCATCATTCTTTCTATGTTGTTTTGGTAATCTGTAATCTAGGTGCACAAGAGACGCTTTCTTTTATATTATGAGAAATTTCTTGTGTTACTATGGTTGGTGATTTTCCTAGATGAATAAAGCAGTGTAATTAGTATGATATGTGATTTTGGTGATTTACTGCCCTTGTCACTAAAGTTAAAATCACACATATATATATATATATATATATATATATGGTGTATGTGAGCAGTAAGGTTTATATCCCTGCTATGAGAGAGTTTCAAAGATTCAATTGAGTAGTGACCGCCAAAATGGTACACTTGATTGGATTTGAGAAATTTTGGTCTCGTATATTGATTGGGATGTCTCCTGGTCTAAGGCGTAGTCATATTCCCAAGTAAGGTGACTGTGTATTAGTTCATGGAGGGATACATGATTGTATGGTGGAGTGACTGATCCTAATAGTTCATATACCCAAATGTGATGAATTCACGAAAATTAGAATATATTCTCATGACCGCTATCATGTGGAGAGTGTACAATTGCATGTTATGTATTCTGCCCAAATGTGATTATATGATTTTGCATGTAACTCTTTGGATGTGTACTTATACGTCAAGTTACACAGTGGTCACATGATGCTAATTACATACATTGATTGTATGTGAGCAGTAAGTTTTGTATCCCTAGTATGAGAGAGTTTCAAGGATTCAATTGAGTAGTGACCGCCAAAGTGGCACGCTTGATTGGATTTGAGAAATTCCGGTCTCGTATATTGATTGTGATGTCTCTTGGTCTATGCGTAGTCATACCTCCAAAGGAGGTGATTGTGTATTAGTTCATGGAGGGATACATGATGGTATGATGGAGGAGTGACTGATCTTAGTGGTTCATATGCCCAAAGGTGATAAATTCACGAAAATTGGAATATATTCTCATAACTGCTATCATGTGGGGAGTGTATAATTGCATGTCATGTATTCTGCCCAAATGTGATTATATGATTTTGCATGTAACTCTCTGGATGTGTACTGTACGTCAAGTTACACAGTACTTACATGATGCTAATTACATACATTGCTTGTTTTTCAGTCACATTTTCTGTAATTGATAACTCCACTATTATTAAGGTTTTTACTACTACAAATTTTAAGTTGTTGGACAAATGATTTGCTACTTGGGAAAATAGTAATAGAATTTGTTTACTGTCCATGAACCGTTCCATTTTGGAAGACTTTAAAAGTGGCTTGTCTACTGCCTGCACTGCTAAAAGATGATGAAAGCCTTATTGGCTTGAAATTATGTCTTGTCTACTACCAAAATTAGGACACATCTGCAAAGATTGTGTTTAAGTCCTAATGATATATACGTCTCATATAAGGTTCAAAAGGTTGTTTCCAAAAGTTTTTTATTTAAGGAATAATCTCACACATGTCTAAAGAAAGAGTAGAAAATGTGATAATGTTGATATTCTATCTACTCTTAACGGTTATTTAAAGACTTCTATTGATTATTGTGAAAGTAAAATGACCGAGGTAAAGAATAAATCGATTAGAATTAGTCTTAAAGGTTGTCAGGCTTAATAGTGACCGTGAGTATTTTGGCAAGTATGACAATGCAGAATAGCTTAAAGGGTCATTTGTCAAATACTTGGTAAATTCTAGGGTGGTAACTTAATTTACTATGCCTGAAAATCCTGACAAAAAGATTTTCCCAAAAGGCATAATTACACTATAATTAACATGGTGATGAGTATGATGGTAAGACTATTTTATTCGGTTTTCTGTGGGTTGATATTTTGAAAGAAAATTTTTCACATACAAAACGTGTTTCTTACCAAAGTTGTTCCCTAAACTTCTTTGAATTATGGATTGGACATAATTTTAACTTGACTCATATTAAAATATAGAGGTGTCATGTAAAAGTGAGATTATCTAATCCAATTTTAAGTGGGTTGCAATTCAGATCCACTCGGAATTATTTTGTATCTTACATAGATTGTTCAAAGGGATATGATTTTTATGACTCTAAAGAAGGTACAAGAATTATGGAATCACATACAGTAAAGTTTCTAGAGATTGACGTAATTGTAGAGGATAGCTGCTCTCAGACTATTAAAGATAATAGTATGATGGATGTTACTATGTTTTTGTCTTTGCCTATACAGATAATTATGGAATCTCTTGTACCATAGACTAAACTTGTTAAGGTTTAAGGTACTATTCTTGATATAGTTTATGATGAAATTTCTCAAACCTCTCAAGAGCATAATGAAGTGATTGCATCAGGAGATCTGTTAGGGAAAGACGGTCAGTTATACCATTAGACTATATACTTTATCTGTGAGAGCATGATTACAATATCCACTACATGGTTGATTTAGCGACATATATATATATATATATATATATATATATGTCATTTCTTGTTCTCAATCAAGTATGTGATTAGATGCCTTAAAAGATGATAAAGTTTTCACTCTGAAAGAGGGGTGGATAGTTTATAGTGAAGAAATAATTATTTCTTTTTAGTATCTTTTAAAGATTCTTTCAGAGTAAACGTGGCATTAATAGTTCTTTTTTATAGAAACTTTCACCAAATAGATATAAAATCTATATAGTGCAATCGGAAGATTTTGCAGCACTGTTTTAAGTAATTTTGTGTGTAGACTGAAAAGTCTTATTCATGATCTTAAGCAAGTTTCCAGACAATATTATTAAAGTTTCATAGTATTGTTATTTTGTTCAATTGGGAACAAAGTAATTCAATATACTGCAAGGTCATTGGGAGGAAATTTATCTTTCTCATACTCTATGTACATGATATTTTGCTTACATGTAGTGACCTTGAGGCATCTCTTGTTCTTTGCACCAAGATCCGTAAGAATTGTTCTTGTCATATTTTATTAGATTTATCTCATAGGACATTTGCTGATTGTATTTTGGAAATATTCAATATACATCATTGCAAGCTAAAAATTGCTCCTATTGTTAAGGGTGATGGACTGAATCTATCACATTGTCCTTATTTAGATATTGAGAAAATTTAATTAAATGGTGTACCTTGTGTCAATGCACTTAAAAGTATAATGTATGCTCGAATTTGCACTAGACTAAATATCGTTTTTATGACGGGACTTCTAGGCAGATTTCAGTCAAATTCCAGACGCAATCACTAGGTTACTGCCAAGAAGGTTTTAAGGTACTTAAATACGACAGGAGATTATATGCTAATTTACAGACATGTTCAATTCTTGCGGCTAGTAGGGTATTCAGATGTAAACTTTGTTGGCTGTTAGGATGACATGTGATCAATAACAGAGCACATATTTATGTTAGTAGGAAGTGTAGTAAATAAAGTTCTATGTCATCTTTTATGCTGTAAGCAGTGTTAGTAACATTCTTTTAGGTTGTTACTTGGGCTATTAGGCTCCGGAATGAGTTGACCGTTTTAACTTTATGGATAGACCAATACGGTTATATTGAGACAAAAAAATTATAGTATTTTTTAATAACAACATAGGTCTCAAGGGGTCTAAATATATGGCGGTCAAAATTTTTGACCATAAAAAAATGGTACAGAAATGTGACGTTATAATATAGCATATTTTCATAGATGATGTGGTTGCAGATCCACTAACTAAAAGCCTACGCTCGTGTGTATTTGAGTGACATGTCATTAGAATGGGCTTAGGAGTATCTTGAGATACTGTTGTTTAGTGGAAGCTATTTTGGCTTTACTCTGATAAAGTTCACATATGTGTTCGTTACACTTAGTAACCGTTTAATATGTATCAACTTTCGCATTCAATAAAATATTTTTGAATGTGTTGTTATTATGTTGAATATATATTGATGAAGTCTCAAGGTATTGTATAAACCTTGAGTGAAGGCTAGGGGCATTCGGTTATTAACCTTGTGCATATGCCTTGTTATGCATAAAGAAATGTTAACCGTAAGGACAAGGCATATATGGGTTCATTGGAATCATAAAGACATTCTCTAGTGGCACAGGTTTTTTGTGACACTTAAGGTAAGAGAATGATGACTGACAAATGAGATCTCTCTATGAGAGATGTTATTAATTTGCCACACTACCATATTGAATCCATATCAATAAAGTTGAGAACATTTGTGACCATGGAAGACTATGTGTGTATACATGCAGTTACCGCCATGATTCGGTGCTTGAGACTTTATGGGATATGATTGACTATTAAAAATTATCTCTAGATTAAGGTGCGCACATACAATACAATTTCAATTAATATAGTCCAAGTGAGAGAATGTAAGAGTTTTCCTAATGTGGACTACATTAACTGATATTTTAATTTACCGTTTTACGGTTACCGCGGGGTTTGATCTAAGATGAGATAGAAGGTTTCTTAATTAGTCTAATATGGGACTGGCTAATGTGGGCCGAGTTAAGCTTGGCCCGTAATGAGGGGGTCTGATTGGAAACTCTATAAATAATGCTTAAGTCTCTCCTCTAACACTAATTCTCACATATATCCTCACATAAGGAGCGTTTACCTAACGCTAAAGAGTGAGAGGGCCATCTCATTGAGCTAGTGATACGGAGGGCAATAGAGGAGAAGAACTTGCGTGTGGAACATCAGTTTTCCGCTTCCGCTTTAAGAATGATGGATCCCAAAACAGGTGCGTTAATCTTTCTACTCAATTTTGCATGTTCTTGTTCTGGTTATGGAGATCTTGAGATTAGGCAATTTGCATCCAACAGTTTAATGCTTCGGCAAGCAAAAAAAGAGGGACCACAAAAACATAAAAGAAATTAGAAGCTTTTCAATGAGGCTATATATGAAGACACTGCAGGTGCGGGTTGATCAGGCCTCGTTTGTACGAGTTTGGAACTAGGAATGAGCATGGTCTGGGTTGGGTCGGTCCACCCTCTAACCCTAGGACCAACCCGCACAGTGCTGATCCTCAATTTTTGGGACCGAGAACCGACCCTATTGAACTTGGGACCAAGGACCGGACCAACCCAATGGGTTTGGTCCGGTTCCAGGGTAAATCTTAGACCAACCGATAATTTTTTATTTCATTTTTTGTACTCCTTAAAAAAACGATTGATGACCAGACTGACCTAATGGGTTTGGTCCGATTTCAAGGTCAACCCAAGATCAACCAATAATTTTTTATTTCAACTGTACCGACCTAATGGGTTTAATGATGAGCGATGTTAGCTAAGGAAGGCAAGCGGTGAGGTTCAAGTGGGGTGAGCGTCGAACAGTATGAGCATCAAATGTCGAGCGGTGAGCAATAAGCCAAGCAAACATCGAGCTACGAGCAGCATGAGTGGCCCAAAGCGAGCGAGGTGAGTGTTGAGTGGTGAGCGGAGAAGTTTTTTTTCGATTTTGGCAAATTGAAAATTAAGAGGATAAATAAGATAGAAGAGAACGAATACTAGATGATGATGCCATAAGATACCTTTTTGGACGTCGTGAGGACTTCTCACAAAAATATTTTCCTCCTTCATAAATTATGACTATTGACACCGTAAAAAACATTAAAAACCTAAGTTTTTAAAGAACAATATAAAATTACTTGAACTTCTCACTAAAGAGCTGTTTAATGTTGTTGACGCCATTTATTTTAAAGTTTTCTCTATATGAAAAAATTATAAATAATATATATATATAGTCAGGGTTGATCCAGGTTGGACCGACCCGAAACTCTTAGGACCGATGACCAACTCGTACAGTGCTGGTCCATGAATTCTAAGACTAAAGACCGACTCAGTTTCCTTGAAAACCGGGCCAGGACTGACAGGGTTGGGCCAGTCCAGGGTCAATTCAGGGTTGACCCTGGACCGATGCTCACCCCCATTTGGAACTCTCCAAAATTCTTCTGCCGTTCTACAGCGAGAATGGAGCCCTCCCGCAATAGAACGCGACTTCTACTCGTCCTTATTCCGGTGACGATGCAACCTCGTCTCTCTCGTGCTGATGTCGGCACTGCAGCTTTCTACAGTCCTCCATAATCGCGTACGTACAATCTCTCTCTCACAAGTTTGATTATTGTCTTTCAGCGACCGCGTGTTATGCCAATGATCCAGCACAGTTCCTATCGAGCAACCTCTTTGCGGCGGCAGGTGAAGGGATCTGGGACAACGGAGCGTCGTGCGGGAGGCAGTACCTAGTAAATTGCACTAGTGCCTTGGGCTCCGGCTTCTGCATTCCCAACCAGACTATCCAAGTTCAAATCGTCGATCGAGTGCTGTTTTCGTCCTCATGTCCCTCAAGTGACGACACGACCATCGTCCTCTCGACGACGGTGTTTGACACGATCGTCAAGTTTGCCTCGGCCGTCAACATCATGTATCAACAGTTGGTTCCTTTGCTCACTTAATTGGTTGTGTTTTGATTGAAATTGAGCACCCCTTTGACATAACCAAACATGACACGAATTCAGTGAGAGAAACTTGAATTTGACACGGTTCGATGTTGATAAGCTCAATCATGGCATGTCTTGACCTTCTTTTCCGTAAAATGGAAATCGCCACGAATCTCATTGAACTGAATTTACACAGTTTTGACTCTCTTGGCTAAGTTTGGCTGAGTAACCGAATTTGCACAGTTTTGTCATGTGCGACGAAAGTTACAATGTTCATCAAGTTGGAGGTTGAACGTGTGAAGGTTTTTCACCCCTCTGCCGATCCGAGAGCTTATTCGGCAGCGTGATATTAGACATATTTTCATTATCTTCTAAGATAGCTAGTCTTCTTGTTATAGAATAAAACATCGAATTTTCTTATTAAATTAGGGTACTTTCTTTTGCTATTTGTATTCTTTGGATGTACCTCTTGATTGTAAAATATTAAAAAGTTCAAGTAAAGATGTAACTTTTTGTCTTTTTTCTTTCTTCCTCTATCATGATGATCCTAGAACATTCACATGGTTACTGCTAAGGGCGTTGTTAATTCTTGCACCCCGTTAATGGGCTGAAACCAGTGTTGGGCCGTTCTGGTGAGGAGAGAAAAGAGCTTGGGCTTCAAAAAGCCCATCTTTCCTCCAATTCATCGTCGTCCTTCATCGCAAGTCCGATCCGAGTCCGAGCAAAGGGAAGAGCGCAACCGAAGCTCTTCCGCAGTGTCGATGACGTGTGCTCGGTCGCTGGAAGACTCCCCATGATAAGGGAATAGCATCTTAAAGCGCTCGCGCGCATCTTAAGTCTCTTTCAATTCTATCCACTTACTACTTAGATCATATCATGTACTCATTCTGTCAAGTAGACTTTGATCAGTCATGAATCTTACATAAAGGTCTGAACTAGCTAAGCCCACTTCGTGGCGGATCTTTGTTACTTGTTGTATACACGCCAAGTTCCTCTCAAACTGATGTTTGCCGCGAGATTACTCTTCTAGGTGTTTTGAGATCATGTCAGTTGATCTAAAAGTTTAAGCTAGTGGATGGAAGTGTAGTTTCATATCTCAAAACTCTATTGCTCCCCTTCACACACATCTTGGAATTTGGATCAAATCCAGATTAAGGCAGATGAGGGACTTTGAGATGTAAATATAGGGTCTCTTGCACTTATATGATACAGGTTTATGTGGCACCACTATCAGTTGGAGGTGTGGTTTATTGTTTAATGTCCTAGCTCCTTTTTGTGCCTCTAAATCTGTCTAAATCATATAGTAGAAAGGTTTGAGAACTTGGATTATATCCTTAAAGTTTCCGCAAAATCTCTTATGTTTTCCTTTATCTCTTGTGATCTGTGTCTCTAGATAAAGTGATGTGCAGCAATTCTGAGCAATTGCATGATGTAGAAGACATGCTGAAATGTTGAATCAACTTTTTATTCCGCTTATTAGATACTTTCTTTGGTGTTGGTCTGCAGCATTCACATAGCAGAAATTGTAACTAACTTGCTTCATCTTGCATCTTGGCATGCAATGCTGTGTCTTTATTCTAACAAGTCCTGTTTTGTACTAGACTGGTTGTGTTTGTGCTAATCCTTTTGATGTTTTCTGATGAAAATCTTACAATTGTTTGAGCAATTTAATTATATTTGAAAAGTCATGCCTTCTAATGCAATGTGGTGCACCTTCTCTGTTATCGCAGCATTATCTTTTGTGAAGCTGTTGCTATTTATGGTGTCATCAAGGCAATTATTCTGCAAACAAAGCTAGAAAGTGTTCCATCATCTCAGATTTATTCTCCGGAGTCTCTTAGAGCTGGATATGCAATCTTTGCTTCTGGGATTATAGTGGGCTTTGCAAACCTTGTCTGCTGGTTCATCTCTCGACCCTACGTTCTTATGCATCAGAAAGGATTTCTCTGGGAGAGACCTCTCATTTCTTTGACCTGATTTTATCTCTGATTTATAATCATTGCCACATGTTCCTGGTGATAGGGTTTGCGTGGGAATAATTGGAAGCAGCTGTGCTCTGTCAGACGCTCAGAACTCCTCGCTTTTTGTCAAGATCCTAGTGATAGAGATCTTTGGTAGTGCGCTTGGGTTATTTGGTGTGATTGTGGGAATAATCATGTCAGCCCATGCTACATGGCCTTCAAAAACCGTGTAAATTGTTGGTCTTGAGGAGCTCAATTAACAAGAATGGAGATATGGTTCCGTGCTCCTGCTGAACTCTGTATTCTGAGTCTTGTTTTGGTTCATTTGTAGAGTTGTAAACCGGTGTGTGTTGACTCTGTTCATTCTCTTATTTCATTAATTATGAGGGAATGGAGAAAAGCTGGATCACTACGAATTAGAGAATTTTTACTTTGCATGTGACCATATGCTACTATAAATGGAAAGATGGGTGCAAAGAAGGACATGTATTTCTTGAGAACGCATCTGAGCACATCAGTTTGTGAGCCTTTATCTGAGCTTCATGAGCATTTCAGCAAGACTCCGAATTTGGGAGCCTTACCTTAACTGGTATCTGCTTTAGCCAACACAGACATGAATTAGAAGATATCTTTAGTATAGGTGACAAGCAGTTTGTTGGGCTTTGTCAATGGAGATGTAGTCACCACTATAAATTTATCTGACAAGCGGGTTGTTGGGCTTTCTAACAAGCCAATTGCAAAGAAGAGAGTAGAAATTTGGGGCTGTTTGATGTCTATTCCGCAATTAGTTCCCTCTTCCATATGGATGCGAACTTACATGACCTGGAGGTGGGGACACTAGCAAATTTGAGTGCCCATGTGAACACCAGGACACGGTAGTATGCACATCTATGGCACTCGACTGATATGCCTTGATTCATTATTTCGGACAGAACTTCGCGGTTGTACAACTGCTTTAGAAGTTTTCCATATTTGCAGCTTCCCTTGATATGATTCTGGATCAGTGAAAATGAGGATGGTCTTTTCTTGTCTGATTTGCATGAGTAGGAAAACTATGGGCATCAACCTTCATGAAGAACAGCCTGGTTACGCGAAATGTAGCTACCTTACTCTTAACAAGCTAATTGAGTTTCTAAACCAATAAGTGACGTCTATAAAGCCCCGCAATTTACAATTACAACCACAAAATATTCATTTGGACTGGAATCCAGTAGCAACGGGCTCCTTGTTCTTCAAATAAGCTATCAAATTGAAGAGTCCTCTGGTAGGGGAACTTCATCAAAGAAGGGCATATTCCTCTGCTGGAGCTCTTGACACTCTTCACGACCTGACATCATAGGATCAAACCGTTCCCAGCCAACAACAGGCAAACCTTGTTTAATGCGACCCAGTCGCCGTGAATGTAGGACTTGCCTGGAAGTAACTGAAAGCCGTAGAGACTGATATTCGCATAGAGCTGAATGCATATTCTCAACTCCCCATTTCTTGAGGCACAAACCAAGAACCGCAGCATCTGATATAGACATGTTAGTACTTCTCAAACCGTGAGGAGTCGTCGGGTGAGCCGCATCCCCGACCAACACCACATTGTCCCAGAAGATCTGCTCTAAAGGATCACAGTCGTATATGACGTTTATGAAAGGTTCTTTCGTTTCTTTCATTATTCTAGCCAACTCAGGAAGCCAAACTTTCTCTGCTTCTCTGTGCATTTCCAGGATCATTTCACTGTTGACTTTCATGGTAACAGAGTTTCCCTGTATGAAATTTTAGAAATATGATATTATCTGTTGTTCCTTTTTGGTTTTGCCGCACATAAATAGATGGTAAAGAACTTTACAATTGATTAAATATTATGCTTCCTGATGCATTTGTTTTAAGCAAAATGTGGATTTTTCTATCATACGAAGAGTGCTATGGCGGAAAATATTCTTAACTAAGAATGTTCTGGTCTGAGGAGATAGTAGTTGTATAGTCCTTTCAAGATAAGGTGATCTACTATAAACTGCATTGTTATCCTCTGAGGAAACAAGTCTTCAAAATTAGGACTGCACATAGTCATCAAGACTCGAGTCTGCAGAGAACTATTTGTTTCATGTTGACAATGTTTGAAGAAGTTTGGCATTGCATATTTACTTCACTTGATAGAAAATTGCAAGGAAGATAAACGTTTCGGCAAATGTTGTCTTTCCTGATAAAGATAACAGCATTCAATGGTGGTTAACAAAATCGAAAATCCACCTGAAAAAAAAAGCAGAAATAGGATTATACCAGAAGATTTACCTTAAGTTCAGGCTCAGGCTGATTGATGTACCAAATCCAATTAAGCCTTTTGTTCAGGAGTTCATATAACACGCTATGAGTCCCAAAACCCAGGTCAAAGTACAGACACTTCCCAAGATCAGGATAAGCTCTCTTGATCCCCAAAATGGCTTCTGAATTCTCTTGTCCTGAAAAATCGAGAACTCCCCTCCATGCACAATAACCTGAATACCTACAAAAATAGTTGCTGTCATTTCACACTAGAAGCTCAAATGCAAGTGTTTTGTGATAAAATAAAATAAAAATGGCATGGGGGTCTAAATTCATTGGTTTCAGAAAGAACCTCAGTTTAAGGTCAGGGAGGAAACTCTGTCGAATGGAAGACAGACACC
This sequence comes from Eucalyptus curtisii, assembly GCA_017140595.1. Lineage (NCBI taxonomy): Eukaryota > Viridiplantae > Streptophyta > Magnoliopsida > Myrtales > Myrtaceae > Eucalyptus > Eucalyptus curtisii. The sequence continues at coordinate 27,257,406 of CM029496.1, read as the reverse complement.
CATCTGCTGCGACAAGCAAGTTACCAGTTATCCCAATGGTATCATTGGTCTTAAGAACTTTAATTTTGACTTTCACTTCAGCCTTGTCGTCAGATAGGCTGAATGACAGGAACAGATGACCCCATAACACAACACTCGGTGGTAGTTCCTCGCGAAGAAGGCCATGGACGTCAGTCCAGTGCGCTGCTCTGAAATTGAATTCCTCATCCCTTGTGAGCACCCGGCTCACCTTCTTTTCACCATCCGTTGCATTGTTCTGCAGTGTTTTCCAAGAAATTAGCTGGATTGGATACGACGAGACCATGTATTCGAACTAATTCAGAGGTGAACTCGGTCTAATTTGGTGTAACTAACTCTTGAAACCAAACCGAGACCGTGAAACAATCAATTGGGTTGTCGGGTTTTACTTTTTTCACAAAGACAGGATATGATCCTCATGTTATTTCACAGAAACAATATGTTTTATTCACATTGTCACGCACGGCTTCTGTTTGCTCTTTTCCCCACTTCTGTTGGCTACAGCAGCAAGATGGGAACTGAATCCAAACCTCTGTCCTTGTGCATAAATCATACACAGTTGTTTTTGTGAGTGTGAATGCAATAAAGTGAACCTATCACCAGATTCACCCCAAATTCCTTGTTTGGATGAGCCAAACAGAATTCTATTTCAAGTTTTCTGTTCAATTTCTGTACCAAGGAAACCACGTTTCCAGTTTTTATGGCTTTTGTATCAGTTAAAATCCGCCCATCTTACCTAGACTACGAACTGAAGCTTCAAGCTTTAAAGCCGAATCTAACCATTTTCGCTGGCATAATACCATTCGTTTATTCTTCAAGTCCGAACCAAACAACAAAGGACGACCCAACTCGCAAAAACTCATTTTTTTCACGTCCTCGTCAACTCAGAAGACGGACAACAGGGCGTGACCTGATCAACAGCGAGTGGCAAAGTGGCATCGTGTAGCCGCTGCGCCCTTCCGAGCCAGGCCCCGATCTGCTTCCGAGCCGACGGTCCGAGCCCGAGCCCCGCGCCGGTGGGGGTCCCGGTCGGCGGCGCGCTCGACTTCTCGACGACGACGACGTCCCATCCGGCTGAAATGAGCGCGTGCGCGCAGGATAATCCCGCGACGCTCCCTCCCACTATCACTGCCTTGGCCTTGGGCTTTGTGGGTTTCTCGGTTTCTTCCTCTTGGCACTCCATCGGGAGTCTACGAACGTGATCGTCTTGGGAAAGCTTGTGGCTTTCGTGTTTCGCTCCGGGCATCTGGTCAGAACATGTGGGCGGCTCGGCTCAGAATAATTGAGAATCATAGCCTGACAGCGACGGGAGGGTTGGATATTTTATGCTGTAATCTTATAATATGAACAGAACTAATAAGACGGTTTCAAGAATCAAACCCAAAAACAATTTATGATGCCCATCATGCGAGCGATGTGATTGGTAGTCCATTTTAACTTAGCCGCGCATTTGACAAAAATTTTTCAAAGCGAGAAATTGATTTCATTTAAATCAATTTTCAATTTCTATTAGGACAAGTTTACGAAAGAAAAAAACCCGTTTGATAACGACGCAAATTTTCTATTTCAAAAAAATCCGTTTGATATGAGAATAAAATTTCTATTTCTAGGAATAGAAATTGATTAGATAACAACATAGGAAATCCTCAAATACAAAATAATAGTCGAAATAATACTAATACATTACAAAAGTTGAAAATACAATTTCATGAAATTTTCGGCATATTATTATCCCTTGCCATTTTATTGGCAATAGTTTTCCTAAGCGTATTTATTTGGTTTCCATCCTCAGTCAATGTATCGTTTGCAAGCTCATCCTGCGTAGGTTCAAATAAGTACCGCGAAAGCATGAATATGGGTGCCATCAATGGCGCCTATACAGCCCTGTCATTTTATCAAAGACTAGTATTATACAAGATTATCAACAAAATAAAATTAATGGTGTAAATGAATATATAAGAATTCTACCTTGAAGTAACGTTTATGGTTAGGAACCAATCGGGGGAAGGTTGGTTTATTTTGATTCTCGAATTGAATTGGTCCAGTTGCTCATCCCTAATTTCTTTATTGTTGCACAATGAACCTTTAATGGCTCTTGCATAGCAAAGATAGAGATTCTCTGGAATCTCTTGCCTTCGAATCAAAATTCAAGATTGTGTAACAATCTAATTATTTTGATTTTGCAAGAATCTTGAATCCGTAAAGAAACAAGGTTACATTTCTAGGCACGTTGTTTATTCATCTATTATGTAAGAACTTTTTCTTCAACTGGCCATGTGCGTGCCCTTTCTAGGAGGAAAGACGCACATTGTTTTTAAGTAAGCATTTAAGAACTTTGGTTGTTTTTGAAAATTGGGAACCCATTCGATTGCCTTTCATCCTAAAGAGGAAGTTATCAAAAAAAAAATGAAAAAAAAGAGAAAAAAAAAACACGACCAAAATAAGAAAAAGAAAATTAGCAATAATTTGTGAAGTTGTGGTTATGAGTGAATTAAGTTAGCAAGAAAGTGCAAGGTTCTTTTATATGGTTTGATTTCAACTTTTGATTTCTATTTCAGAAAATGAGAAGTTAAAAATTTCAGCTTATGATTTCTTCAATTTCTCTATTTTTGGAATAGAAATCTGTTTCAGAAATAGAGAAATCAAATTGCGTTACCAAACGGATTTCTGTTCCAAACCTGTTCCGGGGAACATAGAAACAGAGAAATCGAGAAATATAAATTTTGTCATACGCGCCCTTAGCCTTGTAGAACGAATGAATAATAGGTTTGACATGTTTGCTATGTTGTAATTAAAGAAATATTTCGATCGAAGTGCGGATTTTAGAATATTCTTTTCGATCATTTAAAGGTGCTACGTTAGAAATTTTCTTTTCCTTTTCAATAAGTAATCACCGATATTCCTATTTCTTGATAATGCGTGCATGTTAGTTTTGATACAGTTATAAATCATGAATATTTTCTATTTCTTAGATCAAGTTGACTAATTTGTGAGGGCGATGAACAAGTTCTCTATTATTATACAATGACTATTGCTGTTGTAACAAGAAATATGTAAACTACATGCATTAGTTGGCCTAATCCAAGTTCTTCAGTAGATGAAATGATCCTTAACCCTCTTAACACAAATCTAAGGTGACATCGGTAGGAATAGGTGGCGGTTTGACCCGAAATGATTGAGAATCATAGCTAGACAACAATAGCCAAATATTTTATGTAGTAGTCTTATAATATGGCCACGGCATATGATACTCATCATGCGAGCAATGTGATTGGTCGTCCGCGTTACGTTAGCCATGTAGAGCGATAAATGATAGGTTCAGTATGTTTGTTGTATTGTAATTAGAGAAATGTTTCGGTCAAAGTGCGGATTTTGGAATATTCTTTTCGGTTATTTAAAGATACTCCGTTAGAAATTTTCTTTTCCTTTTCAATAAGTAATCACGGGCATTCCTATTTATTGATATGTGAATGCATACATGGCTAGCTTTGACGTAGTGATAGATCATGAATATTTTCTTATTTATAGATCAAGTTGACTAATTTGTAAGGGTGATAAACAAGTTTTCTACTGCTATACAAGGACTATTGTTGCTGTAACAAGAAACAGGTAAATTATATGCATCGATTGGCCTAATCTAAGTGCTTCAGTAGTTGAAATGATCCTTAACCATCTTAATGCAAATCTAAGGTGACATCGGTCTAAACATGTGGTGGTTTGGCCAGGAATGATTGAGAATCATAGCTAGACAACAACGGCCAAATATTTTGTGCACTAGTCTTATAATATAGCCACGATGTATGGTACCCATCATGCGAGCAATATGATTGGTCGTCTGCGTCACATTAGCCATGTAGAACGATGAACGATAGGTTTGACATGTTTGTTGTATTATAATTAGAGAAATGCTTTGGTGAAGTGAGGATTTTATGATATTCTTTTTGGCTATCTAAAGGTGCTAGGCTAGAAACTTTCTTTTCTATTTTAATAAGTAATCACCGGCATTCCTATTTCTTGATATGTGAATGCATACATGGCTAACTTTGACGCGGTGATAGATCAGAAATATTTTCTTATTCGTAGATTAAATTGACTAATTTGTGAGGTGATGAACAAGTTTTCCACTGTTGTACAAGGACTATTGCTGCTGTAATAGGAAATAGGTAAACTACATGCATCAGTCCAAGTGCTTTAATAGATGAAATAATCCTTAATCCACTTAACACAAATTAAAGTGACATCGGTCGGAACATGTGGTTTTGGCCCGGAATGATTGTGAATCATAGGTAGACAACAACGGTCAGATTTTTATTGCAATAGTCTTATAATATGGCCATGACATTTGCCAAAATTAGTCAGATAGTTTCAAAATCAAAAATAGAAATTATTTATGATACCCATCATTCAAGCAATGTGATTGACCATTCACGTTACATTAGCCATGTAGAACGATGAACAATAGGTTCAACATGTTTGTTGTATTGTAATTAGAGAAATGTTTCGGTTGAAGTGTGGATTTCGTGATATTATTTTCTGCTATCTAAAGGTACTACATTATAAACTTTCTTTTCATTTTCAATAAGTAATCACCAGTGTTCCTATTTCTTGATATGTGGATGCATACATGACTAGCTTTGACGCAGTAATAGTGCAGGAATATTTTCTTATTCATAGATCAAGTTGACTAATTGTGAGGGCGAGGAACCAGTTTTCTACTGCTGTACAAGGACTATTACTACTGTAATAACAAATAGGTAAATTATATGCATCAGTTGGCCTAATCCAAGTGCTTCAATAGGTAAAATGATCCATAACCCTCTTAACACAAATCTAAGGTGACACCGGTTGGATCGTGTTGCGGTTTGCCCTAGAATGATTGGGAATCATACCTAGACAACGACTGTCATGCCTCAATCCTCCGAGCGCGTGCCCATCCCTCCGCGATCGATTAAATAGCGACGTCCCAGGACGCATCGCCGACCCATTTATTTTAATACACATGCGAAAGCGAATAATAAATTCCCAGACAATAACAAGATGGGATAGAAAAGCAGGGCCAAAATTCATAATCAAAATAAGTCTTTTATAAACACACAGGTTTATATACCATACCAGGCTATTTACAAAAATATCGGCTCAACAAAAAGAGAACTGTCCTATGACCCACTAGTCAAACACGTTCGCCGATTCTTCGGTCTCCACCTTCCCAGATTCCGGGGCTTCAAGTCCTCCACGACCGCCATCTAAGGACTTGAAAATATTATCTCACAATGGGGTGAGATGACGTCTTGGTTGACCACTCGGTAGAAGAAGCAGCTTCAGGCTTCGTTGGTTGACTGGGACACGGCAGCAAGGGTGATGGGAGCAAGCTAGCGTCAATTCAGTGGGGTAGCAAGCTTCTTCGTTGTTGGGAGTTGACCGAGCAAATGGAAGACTCGGACGTGTGGCGCTGCAGGGATGGTTCGGTGGAGATGGCCGCATGTGAGTGGGGAAGGAGTTTTCGGTGGAGAGGAAGAAGCGAAGATGTAGAGGAAAATGAAATGAAAGCAGAACAGAGAGGGATCGAGAGGAAGCAGCGCACGAAGAAGAGGGTAGCTGGCCAGCGTGTTTGAGAAACCAAGGGGGAAGAAAGTCAAGGATTATCCATTCCATTGAATGCTTGGTCTCCCCCCCCCCCCCCATCATCAATACTTTCTTGAATATTAACTCACAAATTACTCAATTTTCGTGCTAAAATTGCAACCCCCAACCATAGCTCCGAATTTCACCAAATAAGCTTCAATTTCTTCTCCGATTTCCCCAATTCGATGCCCAATTTGTTGAAGAAAAAGCCCACACAATTTCCACACTTTCCTTTCACCAAGTAGCTCGATAAGGAGGCCAAAAATCCCTTCGACTTGGCATATCCAAATTTCAGTTATTTTTTTGAATTCTCCGAAATGATCTTGACGAAAAATCTTCGAAGGATGAGTTGACGTTCCTAAAATGAATCGTGACACGATAAAACTTTCAATTTCTGAAATCGAGTTCAAATTCGCGGTTAATTTCAATCCGATGTGATTTTAGTGTGACCTAACCTACCGGGTAGCTTTTAGGAATTTTTAGTGCAATTGACCCGTGGTCGATTATTTTTTAGCCACATTGTGCATTTTCAACACATTGGCGACTCTCGGTTGTCATAAAAATCTCGATGTTTCAAATATAGGCACAGGTTACCCAAAACAACAGAAAAATCGGTTTAGTGCCAATCGACGAGAATTTTGTAATCAAGTGGAATCATCCACACTTTGATCACATCTCTGAGTCGAATCGACCTATCTCTAATCTCTGATTGATTTTGATAGTGTCGTAATGACCCTTGTAGATTAGCACGGTCGAGCAGTCGATTCGTGGTCGAATTCTCAAGTCTATTGCATTAAAATCCTTTAATGGCTCCCCCATATAATCTAGTTATCTCATGAGTGATTAGTTCAGAGAATAGCATTATCGGCACGTCAATTAAAGGCCCAATTCATTAAATTGAAAACAGAACCTGAAAATTTAGGATGTCACAAAAGATACACCCCAAGGGTTGCCTAAGCACAATCATGAGTCAGAGGACTTACCTTACCTTAGTCCCTTCTTACAAGTCAGTACAACTCAACCATTCAATCCATCATTTCCACAAATCAATTCATCCAATCAGATCGAACCATCCATCAATCGATTCAATCGATTCCATGTCATCAAGACCGTGCCTCGGTCAACCCAATCAATATTATCTGTAAAGTCCAATCACATCAAAGACTGCTCGGTTTAAGCTGAATATAGATTGTATAGCTCACTCTAAGCTGATAAACAGTATACTACTCGCACTGAGCTGATATATCGAGGCCTTCAGGCTGATATAGTAAACTGACAATGCTCATCAGAAGCTGTTAAGGTATACTGCTTGCGCTAAGCTGACATATCAAAGCCCATAGGCTGATATAATATACCGGTATACTGCTCACGCTAAGCTGACATATAAAAGCTCGTAGGTTGATATAATATATCATCCTGACCAATTGACAATTTCGCCATTTTTACCAAACTCGATAAAAATAATCGTGTGTGGGTACACGGTTGGCCTTAACCAAAATACAATATTTTCCCTTTGAAAATCGCACTAATTTCAATAGTCCACAAACACATTTTTGGCGTTGTAAACCGACGCCCGATATTTTCTAATTAAATATCGAAATTAAATAAATTTTGGGATAAATACCCAAAATTGCAAATCACACTCAATTAGCACAATCCGGCACTCAATTAAATAAATCAACCATACTATTGCGATCAGCATAAAATTCCGGTTGTCGGCTATCCCGGTCTAATTTTTGGAAAAATGAAAATTAATTAAATAATTACGAAAATTAATTATTAAATACCAATAAATAGCAAAAATGCACACTTAGGTCGGAAAAGCCTAATTAAATATCAAAACGGGCCCAGAAAAATTCCGAACCAATCTAGATAAATACTAGAGCTTATCTACTTGCTACTTACACTACTCTAGCCACCTAACATGCAATAACAAGTAATTATATTGCTAATCTATTCTAACTATCTACCTAATCCATATTTAACTTAAACTAATCAACTCTTAAGTATAATTAACTCCCTAAGCGGAGATTAGTGAGTAAACTCACTTGATTAATGATCCAACGGGTTCACCTCGATGGTGACGTGGAGAGGATTGATAAACTCCAAAGCGGGGCCACCCTTCGAGATCCCAAAGGGCACCAAAGCAGGCCAAACAGTGAGCTACAAACCCAGGAGCTTCAGTTTTGGTCTTGGGCGGAACAAGGCCGGACGGTGGCCGGTTGGGCTGGGAACGGGCAAGAACGAAACAACGTCTGCGACAGGGACCAGGCGGAGGCAGGCGGGGCTTTCGGCGACTTCAGGCAGCGACGCATGGCGGCCAGGCGACTGGACGAGGCCTTTACGTGTGAACGGGCAGGGACGATGGTGAGAGACGTGCGGGCAAGCAGGAGGCACGGTTGGCGTGCGGGTGGCGCGACGGTGACGCGGCTGGACTCCGGTGGCTCGGCGGGCTGCTCGACGGCTTGGGGAGGGGCTAATGTCATGCCTTGATCCTCGGGCATGCGCCCATCCATTGCCTTGGTCGATTAAAAATTTGCGATATCCCAAGACGTATTGCCGACCCTTTCATTTTCATATGCATATGCGGAAGTAATTAAAAATCCCCAGACAATAAAGCATTGTGATAGAATAGTAGGACTAAATTTCAAACCCTTAAAAACATTCTCTTATATACATTGCAAACTAGTGCGCGCGCGCATATATATATAAGGTGAACTATTAAGGCCAATTCACATTAAGCCAGTTTAAAACAAGGTCTACAAGCAGAAGTGGGGTTCTACAAGCTACGAGTCCCCGTCCTCCTCTTCATCATCCTCCACACTCCAACTGGAGCCTTCAGCAGATCGCACCGGACTTTCGAGATCTTCAAAATCAAAGTCTGTTGCATCTAGGGACCTGAAATGGTTATTCAATAACTAATGAGACAATATTTCAGCAAGTTCTACCCCCTAAGACCCGATTAGTAAACCAATACGCCTTAGGGCTGCCTATACACAACACAAGTCAAAGGGCTTACCTTGGCCTCAGATTCCACCCTGCATATTAGCACAGTTCAAATAGGCACCCAATCATTATCTCACGGATCGATATCTCGACCAATCGACCTAGTCGATTACATGTCAAACAGACAATTCTTGGTCATTTCAATTAATACTGTCCATTCTCTAAAATAAACCATCGGGTTACCAAGCCAGTATATTATAGGACTCATTTTCCTTAATGACATACCAAGCTACCGAGTATATTCATCATAATGTCCATTCTCCAAAATGACCTATTGAGTCACCGTGCCGTTATGGCATGTTGTCCATTCTCCAAAATGACGTATAGAGTCGCCGAGCTGACATGGTATATCGAGTATATTCATCATAACGTCCATTCTCCAAAATGACATGTTGAGTCATCGAGCCGTTATGGCATGTCGTCCATTCTCCAAAATGACATATAGTCATCGAGTCGACATTGTATACCGCCCATTCTCCAAAATGACATACAGAGTCACCGGGCCGGTATAATATTTTTATTCTGAAAACACAATCAATTTACCCTTTTTATCATTTTCGATAAAAGTACACGTGCGTGGGCACACAGTCGGCCTTAGCCAAAATATAGTAATTTCATTTCTATAAATCCCACCATTTTCTGTAGCCCACCAAAATATTTTTGGCACTGTCAACCGATGCCCGGTTATTTTTCAATTAATAACCAAAAATTATTCAATTTAGGAATAAATCCTAAAATCACTCATAAATCAATTTAGCACAAAATAAAGCTCAATTAAATAAACGGACTGCACCAAAATCATCAGCATAAAATTCCGGTCACCAGCCATCTCGGTTGAATTTCTAGAAAAATAATTAATAATTAATTAATTTCGAAAATTAAATAAATAAATATTAAAAATCCAATTTAGGCCCATATTGCCTGATTGGAAGCCAAGGCGGATCGGGAAAAATCCCGAGACCCGTTCAATCAATAATAGAAACTCTCTATTTGCTAACGACTAAGTCTAACCACCTAACATGCATCATTAAGTCACTAATTTAATTGTTCTAAACTAATCTAACCACCTAATTACAATTAATTAAATCTAACCAACCCCTAAGCATAATTAGCAAACTAAGAAAGCATTAGTGAGTAAAACTCACTTGGCAAAGCGAAGACCGGAACACTGCGATGGCGGCCGAAATCCAAACTTTCAGCGGCGTCAATGGATACTCGGGCTGGGCCTACAAGCCTTGCAGGCCCACAGAGAAAGCTGGGCTTGGGTCGAAGATGCTGGATGGAGGCCCGCTGCACTTGCATGGACCAAGCTGCACTTAAATGGGCCAAGAGATCTTAACTAATTTGCCAAAGCTAGGCCAAAATGCTGCTGTGGAGATGGGCTTTGCTGAACTCTGTGGGCTGAACACTTGAGCTTGCCGTGACTGAGCTTCAAGTGAGCTAAAAACTTGGGCTGTTGCAGCTGAAGATGGGCTAAAGACACAGGCTTCCAATGGGCTTACGGATGAACTCACGTGGGCTGCTGGATTTGCTGGCCCAAACCTTGGGCTGGAGATATCCAAGAGTGGAAATGGGGGGGTCTGCTGGCACACGGATCTGCTGGTCTTCAAGGGAATCAGAGAGGTTGACTGATCCAATTGAAGGCACGAGGAATCAACTGGTCTTCGTGCAGGCCGAAATCTGCGAGCTTTGAAGGCAGTTGGTTGACCGAGCGGTAGACGGAGCTGGCGGTGGAGACGTGGACCGAAGACTGCAGGGGAAATCAGCTTCGTGGGAGTGGCAGCAGGCAGTTCGGTGGGGAAGCAGCATCTATGGCAATTGGATTGAAGGTCTCTCGGTCTGGCTTCTCGGTGGATCGCGGCTTTAAGGGGTCAACAATTAAATTTGCTGGGGAAAAACATCTTGACCGTGGGAAGCAAGATGATGGACGAGTGGCAGACAAAGGCAGCTCGATGGATGCTGAATTGTTGGGCTGCAGACGCTGGATGGAGTTTGGGTTTGATCAGTGGAGATGGGATAAAAGGGGTTGATTTCGGACAAGGTAGCGTGAGAGGACCAAAGTAAATGAATCAGTGGAGTTGGGGGCTTCGAATGGGACTAAAGAAAAGTAAACACAGCTGGCTTTGGATGGAGAAACATAAAGGAAAGCAGAAGCAGGTTGGCGTGCAAAAGAGAACAACCGAAGGAGGGAAGATAAGTCAAGCAAACATATCCTAAGATTCATTAATGTTTGGTCCCCTAGATCTTTATACATATCACCTTTGGTCCCCCATTTCTTTCTTAAAAGATAATTCCACCAATTAACCCAAATTGAAGCAAAAAATTGCAGCCCTCAACCATAGCTCCGAATTTCCCAATTTTCGGTCTTCAATTTCTTCAACAATTTCCCAACTTCGACGTCCGATTTTGATGTAGAACAAACTCACATAATTTCTATGAGTCCTGCTCACCGTATAGCTCGGCTTGCAAGTCCTAATTTCCTTTAATTTAGCCCATCCGAATTTTCGTTAATTTTCCGCAACGTCCGAATTGCTTTTCCGTAAAAATCTCGGAATCTCTGAAAAATCTTTGGAGGATGAGTCGATGTTCCTAAAATAGCTCGTGACATGACAGAATCTTCAATTTCTAAAATCGGACTCGAATTCACGGTTAATTTCCATTCGACGCGTTTTTAGCGTGACCTAAGCTACTAGGTAACTTTCAAAAATTTTTAGTGCAAATGACCCCGTGGTCGATTTTCTTCGGGTCACAATGAACCCACTCGACTCATTGGCGACTCTCGGTTGTCGTGAAAATCTCGAGGATTCAAATACGGACACAGGGTACCAAAACAATAAGAAAATCAGTGTAGTGTCGGCCAACGATAATTTTCCAATTTAGTGGTGTCACCCACGATTAGCCACACCTCTCTGTCGAACCGATCTATCTCTGATCTCAAATCAATTTATATCTGTGCCGTAATGACCTCTAAAGATGGACACGGTCGAGAAGCCGATTCCTGGTTGAATTCTCAAGTCTATTTGCCTTAAAATCCTTAATGGTTTCTCCAGATAGTCTAGTTATCTCAAGAGTGATCAGCTCTGAGAACAGCCCTATAGGCGCATCAATGAAATGCCTGATTTATTCAGCAGAAAACATGGTTGAAAATTTGGGATGTCACAGCTAAGCTCGGTTCTCTGGGTTTTTCAGAACTTCTCTAGGTCTGGAATGGAGGAGGGGTCGATGGATGAGGAGGAAGGAGAAGGGGGGAAACCGGCTGCTATGGAGGGGGCCACCTTGGTCTCCTCTCTATCTCTTTGTCCCTCTTGGCTTAGTCCCACCAATTGGCTGGCTTCCTCAACACTCTTGCAATAGCCAAGGCTTCCATAGGAAGCCATTGAGAGGGTCCAAAGGTGTGGGGCATGGGGGGTTACGAATTTTGATGTGTTTTTGCCTTCAATTCCACTTCCATTCCTTCTTGAACCGACTAAATTCGACCCTAAAAAATTCCACCAACGTGTCCTAGATCAAATTGGTATTTTCCTCGCCAATAGAACCTACTTGCATCCCAATTTTGACATAGAAAACGGTCCTCTGAATTTTCTGGACAAAAACGGCCATATCTCGACTTTTCGCCAAAAATCTCGGTTTGCAGAAAAAATCTTCGAAGGATGAGTTGACGTTCCTAAAATGACTCGTGCCATGACAGAACTTTCAATTTATGAAATCGGATTCAAATTTACGGTTAATTTCCATCTGGCGCGATTTTAGCGTGACCTAGGCTATCGGGTAGCTTTCAAAAAATTTTAGTGCAAATGACCCATGGTTGATTTTCTTTGAGCCACAATGAACCTCTCCGACATATTAGTGACTCTCGGTGGTCGTGAAAATCTCGAGGTTTCAAATACGGACACAAGATACCAAAACAACGGAAAATCAGTCAAGTGCCGATTGATGAGAATTTTGTAATTTTGGTGGAATCACCCACGTTTAGCTACACATCTTTGTCGAACTGACCTATCTCGATCTCTAATCGACTTTTAACTGTGCCGTAATGATCTCTGCAAATAAGCACGGTCGAGTAGCCGATTCCTAGTCGAATTTCCAAGTCTATTGCATTAAAATCCCTTAATGACTTCTCTAGATAGTCTAATTATCTCAAGAGTTATCATCTTTGAGAATAGCACTATAGGCATGTCGATAAAAGGCCCAATTTATTTAATTGAAAACATTAGTGAAATTTCAGGATGTCACAACGACGACCGGATATTTTATGCAGTTGTTGTATAATATCGCCATGACATCTCTAAAAACTAGTTAGATAGTTTCAAAAATCAAACATCAAAATTGTTTCGATATCCATCATGCGAGCAATGTAATTGGTCATTTGCGTTACGTTAGCCATGTAGAACGTCAAATGATAGGTTTGACATGTTTGTTGTATTGTAATTAGAATGTTTCGGTCAAAGTGCAGATTTTGGGATATTCTTTCCGGCTATCTAAAGGTTTAAAAACTTTATTTTCCTTTTCACTAAGTAATCATCGACATTCCTATTTCTTGATATGTGAATGCATACATGGCTAGCTTTGACACAGTAATAGATCAATAATATTTTCTTATTTATAGATCAAGTTGACTAATTTGTGAGGGTGAGGAATATGTTTTCTACTGCTGTACAATAGCTATTGCTACTATAACTAGAAACAGTTAAGTTACATGCATCGGTAGATGAAATGATCGTTAACCCTCTTAACATAAATCTAAGGTGAATGTTGTTATGGCTAATCAAAGCAATAAACAAAACAAAAACCAGAGGCTATGGTCTTCGACAGAGGAAGATAGCACAGAAAAACAGAGCACAAGACTTGCATTCATCAGTTCTTAGAGAAACTGTCGAGTCTGGTCCCTAAATACAAGCAATAACTGCTTACGTACGTGCAACATATAACCGCACATAAACGTGTTAATTCACTTCCTAAAAATAACGAAAATACCAGCTGCATAATTTAACAAACTTAGCTATAAAAAACAAACAGAAGAAAAAACCAGAACAGAGGAACATCAGCAACATCAGCAGCACTGAGGCATAACACTCCAACAAATGTCACCATTATCAGTAATGATACTGGTTTAAGTCGAATTACTTAAGAAGATGCATCTCTTGCTCTATCCAGCTAGAGCTCGAAATAATCTGTAACATATATGAAATCCACATTGACATGCCCAGAATGGCAACAAACACAAAATAATCAGCATTTGCTTGCCGAGAAAACATTGCTCGATCAGATCTATCAAAGCAAAGGGTTGTGTCCGAAGAAGGGCACAGCTCTCAACTGAAGCATCTCGCATTCCTCCCCATTGGCTGTGTTAGGATTGAAAGATCTGCGGTCAGGAAGCTCAAGACCTTGTTTTATCCTCCCGACTCGCCGGGCATGCAAGACTTGCTCGGATGCAACAGGTAGCCTAATGGATTGGTATTCTTCAAGAGCAGCCGTCAGATTTTCCGACCCCCACTTCTCCAAGCACTGGCCTAGGACCGCTGCATCCAGAATTGACATGTTTGTGCTCCGCGAGCTGTGTGGTGTTGTGGGGTGTGCTGCATCGCCGACAAGTACCACGTTGTCCCAAACTATTCGTTCTGGGGGATCACAATCGTAAATGACATTGACAAAAGGTTCTTTAGTTTCTCTCATGACCTGAACGAAAGTTGGATGCCAAATTTTCTCTGCATCTTGGTACATCTTCTGAATCATTTCATCACTTACTTTCATAGTAACCGAATTCCCCTGTATTTGTCAATAACAGGCAAAGTATGAGATAGCGCAAGATGCAAGGGACTTACGGAAAGGCATGCATATACAATGATATCTATATGATGGCTCCTATGTTCTAGGTTTTAATGAATTCAGGATATATATATAAAGAGACCAAGATCTTCCATGAGATCTTCCACGAGATATGCTCGTGTAGTTCCGCCAATAAATCTTGTGAATAAACAGGAAAATTATTGGAAATGTTAATCATGATTGTTTAGGTCTTTCAGTATATCAGCAACTGCTATTACTATCGTACAGTCGGGGAGCAAGATGGGCGACTATTACCTCCCAGTGAGGCTCAGGTTGGTTCAAAAACCATAGCCAGTTCAGCCTTTTGTTTGGGATCTCAAATAGAAGGGTATGATTTCCGGGTGTCAAGTCGAAGTACAAGCATTTTCCGAGCTCTGGATGTGCCTCCCTAACGTTCTTGATAGTTTTGGAATCTTCAATCTCCGAAAAATCAAGAACTCCTCTCCAGGCGCAGTAGCCTGAATACCTATTATATCGGCATAATCATGAAAGATAACAAAAAGGTCTAAGTTACGGATTGATGCATAACAATTTGGACAAAGAAGTAACAACCTGAGTTTGATGTCGGGAAAATAGTGCTTGCGAATCAGAGAATTCCATCCATCTGCAGCGACGAGCAAATCTCCGTCTACTTCCGCAGTTTCTTCGGTGTCGAGAACTTGGGCCCTGATTTTGAGCGATCGCTTATCATTGGAAACAGAGAAAGAGAGGAAAAGATGGCCCCACAGGAATATTTCTGGTGGCAATGCAGAGAACAGGTGGTCATGCAGACTGGACCAATGTGCTGCTCTATGATTGAAATTCTCATCTCTTGCTAGTATCTTCCTGGATTTCTCGTCATTGATTGCTTGGTTCTAGTACAAATAGGCGCATAGCAAGTTTGGTGAGAACCAGGATACAATTTTGAGCGCCGCATAACAAGCAAGATCAATCTCTATATGTTCAACTACAGAAAAGGAAAAGGACCCATATCTCCTGGAAGAGCTTAACATCTCCTCTCAGTGTCGAGCAAAGCAAGAACTTGACAATTAAGGTGCAAGAGGAAAGACATAGCCGCGATCTTAACTTCAATGCATATCATAATTCAAACCTTAGGAAGACTTGGAGTAGATTGAGTTTATCGTATGAAGTTCCCTTACAAGATCAATGGTGGCAGGGGAGATGATGTCATGGAGGAGTTCAGGGTGTCCAGTCCAGGACCCGATGAGCTCCTGAGAGAGCGGATCCAACGCGAGTCCTGCACCGGTGGGGTTTCCTTTCGGAGGCCTGCGCGATTTCTCTATGACCACAACGTCCCAACCCGCCAGAATGAGCGCATGCGCGCATGACACACCAGCTATGCTCCCTCCTACGATCACGGCCTTCGGCTTTGGCTTGTTTTGATGAGAAAGATCATGACTGTGATTCATGACTTCTGTTGTATCTTCTCCAAGACTTGCTCTGTGTTTCTATCTGATAAAGATGAAGAGAAATGGGCTTAAGAAAAATGGGGTTAAGAAAAAAGGGGACTTGGAAAGATTTGAAACGAGAACCTCTTATGCTTTGATACAAAAGAATAGAGGATTGAGTCTACTTTACACTGATTCGTTGTATCGTATAAATAGAGATATCATCACTTATTATTATGACGAAAATTAAAGATGTAGGATAACGATTTGATCAATATGGAAATTGAATAAAAAAGAAACTGAAAAAGATCTCCAAATAATCTACCCTATGTGTTATCTTTTCATGCTGATCTTTAGAAGATTCTGCACTGTAATGATTTTGATTTTTTACCTTTTAGAGGCTGTCCAAGGCTTTTAAGTGTTGTGTCTCATTTGGTTTTGTGACTTTAGATCGCGGATCTGGACTATAGTCGCAGAAAGTTGAATCCCGGAGTCCGGGAGTTAATAAGTAGAAGATAATTGGGTCGTTGACAAATTTCATGTCCTAATAGGGTCACTAATCACCCGTAGAAATATAATTATAAATCAGATCTAAGATTCTATAGTCGATTAGCTTTTGAAAATGACACTTTTTTTTTTCTTTTTATAATTTCAATAGCCACATATTAAATGATGATAACACACTAATCTCTTGACATTTCTCGTGAAAATGCTGGCAAGAAAATATACAAACCTTCACTTACCATGGAATCATCATTTAACATAGATTTTATGTAAATTCATATATAATTTAGATGAATTTGACCTTACACAATAAATTGTTCTATAATCTAGATAACTTAGTATTCAGAAATTACCTAAAAGAAATAGTTAAAGTTTTCCACTAAATTAATAATCAGATACCTCATCTTGAAGCCATAAGATTAATATATTTATATATCCATGTCACTTTCAAATTAAATGACTGCCTCGTTACTGAGTCAATATTAAACCTTAACTCCCAAGACCGGGTCATGATTAAGTTCACCTTAACCACCAAATTATATGATTGCCCCAATGAAGTTTCTCATTTTACATTTTTGCCCTTAAGTCCAATCTCTTTTAATTAAGGTAAACTAATTAAATTAAATACCCAAGGCATTCATTTACTATCTAACATTCATGAATATCTTATTTACACTACGGACATGCCACAAATTTTATAAAGTTACCACTTTCAAATTAATTAAAGTCCAAACTTTGCCTAGTTAGATAAATGGGAAAATTTCAAATAAGAATATAAAGTGGACATTATTTCAAATGAAGGTTTGAAGTGTCTTCATTCTCTCAAACAATAGTTTGAAGTAAACATATCAATCTCAAATAAGGGCTTGAACTCACCAGTTATGAAGGGTAATTTCGTCTTTTTAAAATTTTCCTTTTTTCTTTTTTTTTTTCTTTTTTTTCCTAAAAAATAAAACTAAAACTTAAAAAAAAAAAAAAGAGAGAGAGAGAGGAAAAAATAAGGCTGCCACCCCATCGCTGGTGGGGGGGCGATGGCAATGGTCGATGCGGGTCGTTGGCCCTCACCCGGGCATCGGCAACCCTACCAAGTGTCACCATCGCCCCATCGGCGATGGGGCAGCCCTCTCGCCTATGTGTTCCCTTTTTTTTTTTTTTTTTTCTTTTTGAAGTTTTAATATAATTATATTTAAATTTAAAATGTGTTTGGACAAAAGTACTCCTGATTGGCTGGAGTTTTTGGTTGACCAGAGAGCCGGCAAGGCAAGGCCCTTATTTGAAAGTCATAATCATTTCAGGCCCTTCTTTGAGACTAATATAGCTATTTCGGACCCTTATTTGAAATAAAATCTACTTCGGGCCTTTATTTAAGAAAATGATGACACTTTAGGCCTTTATTTAAAATTTTCTCTAGATAAATTGTCTAGATTAAGTAGTTAATTCTAATAACAACTTGATTACCTATTATCATAACTTAGTCAGGATAGGATTATATAGGATATGATATGAAATCTATGGATTTTGCTATATTCTATTTACTATTTGGTCAAATGCAGTAATAAAGCTGGATACTCTCACATCCTATCATGTTAATTATTTTGTATGAAGACGGCATATTGATGTAAATGAGCTTAAAAATGTACAAATAGAGATGGTAAGAATCTGTTGCGATTCATTGCTAAAACAACCACAATCAAATCGTAATTATTGTACGATCTAAATCTTAAAGGGCAAAGGAACTCATTACAATATTCCAAAATCACAAGTTCAACTATGACATGAAACTTTAACAAGCCATGGCTACATCTATAAGGTAGATTGGTCAGTGAATATCAAATCTAGTAAGATGGAGAAAACGTGATCATTCACCTTCATGATTCCAAAAAGTATCATCTTCAACTTTATCGTCACTTTTGTGAAGTTTCGGCATGAACCGTAGAGCTACAAAGGAGGAGTTTAGACTCTCGTACCATTTTCATGAATTTTTTACGTGAATCTGTTACTCTTCATTGTTTTGGTTGAGTTTTGATGTGGACTAAAAAAACAAGGCAATCATGAAGCTTCAACATGTATTGTTGCCCCCTCATTCTTCTAGAATTAAAAGATCTTTTTAAAGTTTGAATTTATTTATTTGAAATGTGGTTACTTCTACTTCATTTTTATTTACTTATTTTATTATTCTTCCCTCTCTTTTTCAATTTCTTTTTTATTCCTTTCTATCATTCATTAAAATTTTTATTAAATAAAAAATTATAATAATATACCTAAAATATGTAATAGATAAATACTAAACATATATAGATAAAAACAAAAATAAATAACAACAAAAATTATTTTACAGTAGAACATTATTTATGTTTAATTATTATTTTAATTTCATTAATTTAAGAAGCTTGCCATTCAAGAAAAATAACTTTATATTATTGATATAAGAAATCCTATTCATTTTTATTCTACCTCCCCTATAAGATATTTTTATTTAGTCTAATCTATTTTATATCCCACATTTTTTTTTTGTCTTGGGCAAGAAGCAAAGATAAGATATGATAAATTTGATCATATTCTGATTTTTATCCTAAGTAGGCGTAACTTGGCGTAACTTTATGGTTTGTGTCGAATTCTAACTCTTCTCCATACAAATAGCATGGAGATAACTAGAAGGTGTATTTTATTTATTTATTTTACATACTTTTTTTTTTCATTGATTTAACAATTAGACGAAGAATCTCGGATTGAAGGGTAAAAAATACAATTAGAGAATCATATATGACCACGATGAGATCCTCCACTCCATGAGTAGAAATTTTAAAATTTACCCATCAAGATAAATGAGTGAAGCGATAGACCTAAATATTGATTATACCATTCCACATAATGTGGCAATCATGAGCTAAGCAGTATTGATTTGTTATCATTTGGAAGTGTGGTAATGATAATTAAATACTTCCTCTTTCTAGGGAAAATTTCAAATAAAACCTTGAAGTAAGCCTTCTTTCAAAAGAATTCCTAAAATGGATCTTGTATCAAATAAGGTTATAAAGTAGCTAGTTTAATCTCAAAACACACCATAGAACCTAGGTTGGCAAATTCTTCATCGCATCTTCAAAGTTCAAGTTGTGGTGGATATCCTTATAAGATTTTTGAAAACTCTATCCAATTGAAGAGCTCTTTAGTTTCTAAGTTTTGCTTATCCCTTAGTATTATGAACAAACGCAAGTTGATTTTGGCCATTTCCAATGCCTTAGATGGTGAAAAGAATTTAAACAAAGTCCCACGACAATGTAGGAAAACTAAATAAGTGGAATCGGGGTCGATAGAGAATTCTCATCATAGCAAAAATTTTAAAAAAAAAAAATCGATATTATGCAAATGAATAAAGAAAATATATATAATAATTTCTAAATAATATACCATATTTTCCCTCATTTGTAAACTTTCGCGCAAATAACATCGACCACATTAATAATTTTCAGAGAAGGAAGATGATGTTTCGAATACTTAATGACTTTTTTTTTTCTTGTATAGACATTATCATAATAATTCTTGGGGAGAAGAATAGTGTAAGTGCTATAACTTTCGTATGATATTCATTTGAGGGTCATAATTTTATTTTGGCTCTCTTAGGGTGTGTTTGGTAATATTTTTATTTCGGGAAATAATTTCTTTTCAAATATAATCTTTTTCTATTTCTATTTCCTATAATAATTTATAAGTAAAAGAACACATTTGGTAACAACACAAAATTTCTATTTTTTAAATAGAAAAAGAATATCAATGTGTTTGGTACAACTCACAATTTTTATTTATTTAAAATTTTTGATAGTTTTTGTAGATTTCTCTTTTTTCATCTTTTTTCTTCTTGCTCAGTGGTCGTGGTGCAACTGGTGACCGAGGCCGGTGGCAGCGGTTGACCTCCGGTCAAGGGGTGACGGACGGCGAGGAGCGAGGTGTAGCAATAAATAAAATGAAAAGAAAAAAAGAAAAAAATATTTTTAGAAATTGTTCTCGATAACAAGAAGCTACTTTTTTCTAAATCCTGTTTTTGTTCCAAATCTATTATCCGGTTACTTTTCTATTTCAGAGAATAGCAAAATTAGTGGACATTATTAAATGGATTTCTGTTCTTTTCTTACTTCTAGGAATAAAAAAAAACAGAAAAACAAAGAAATTGGAACATTAACAAATAGACCCTTAAGTGATACATTAGAATAAAATCGATTATTTGAGTGTCATTTTTGGCCAATCATCCTGCGTGGATTTTTTTTTTTTTCGTTTTTTCTTTTTTCAAGGCCGATGCCTTTCTTTCCTTTTTAAGGGCTGGTGATTAGCTCTTAAAAAATTCAAAGAAATATTAAAAATTAAAAAAATATTATAAAATTATTTACATCAATGTCAATGAAGTCATGTAGAACGCTTAGCGTTTACGTCGAATTTTCTGACAAAGTAAATTGCCAATTGCACTCAAGTGAGTGCCATACGAAAATTATGATATTTGTGCTATTCTTACCTTGATTTTTGGGCTATTTACATCTCTCTCTTTTTCCTACTGTTGTTAAGGATTTTCCGTAAGTTTGAACTTTCGAAGATGTGACAACGGGTGGAGGGACTTTCTTTTTCATCCTACTTTTGCAGGGTACACCTTTGATCGGGAGCCCTAGTCAAACAAAAAAGCAGCTGATTTTGCAGACAGCACCAGCAGCTGATTTTTTATTCAATATTCAATTTGAGCGTCATCAATGACGCAGAAACTTTATCAATTGGGCCATGCTTATCCTCTTCAGTGTATTGACAAAACCCTAAATGTCATATCATTCCTCTATAGCTCTTTTGCCCGCCTGATGCAAGACCCAGTTTTATATTTGAATGGTGACCCAGTTTTATTAATCAGCAGGAAGAACTTGTTAGGGATTCTTTAATCTTAATTTCAGCATATTCTGCTAGCTTGTTAAGAGCTCATTGTCTCGTGGTTAGTGACCGGCCATGTATCCATAAAAACAATGGTGGATGCATATCTAACTTAGGGAGGTGAGACAAAAATAATCGCAATACAAAACTCAAAGGAGGGAGGGGGAGACATCACAATCTTGTATAAAATTGTATAGAGTATGGCACATGATATGGTAAAGTTTTGATAAGTACCAAGCCGTTGGGCTAGGGAATCATTCGTGAAAAAGTTCAAGATTTTATTTTGTTCATTGTCAATGAAAAGTACAATTTTTTCAAGTGTTATTTGTATTAGGAAATTGATATGTATGTTTTTAGACCATGGCCCATTTCCTAACTTCTAAAAGAGACAATTCCAAAAAAAAAAAAAAAAAATTTCTAAAGGAGGCCAAACTAGTTTGGTTAGATTTTCTGGCATTTCTTGTCTTGTCTCGCTAGGTATCTTACTCTAGCAATTTGCTTCATATGACTTCGTGTGCTCATGATGATATTGAAAATGGTTTGGGGTTGTGCAAACTATCATGACACAACTTAAGGAAAAAAAAAAAGCAAAAAAAAAAAAAAAAAAAGACTCAAGTGCAGAGTTGATTATTTTATATCTTTCTTGGAAAGAAGCATGTACCGTATATGAGCCAAATTTACATGCACTATTCGATTGAGTGGGTTAATATAAGGATATCACTCTATATATATATCTCAAAATTGCTTTTCACTATTTAGTGTATAGTTCAGTTCATTCTTGCCTCTCTTGTCATCCTAGAAACTTGCTAGGAACTGCTCATTATATAGACCCTCTAGCTCTAGTGACCACTCTTTGCCTTCGTTGGAGCGGGTGGTTACATTCGCCATCTAATATTATACTCAATTGATGCAAAATTGCAGAGAAGATAACATTTTGGCACATGTTCTTTCTTTTCCCGATTAAGATGACAACATTCAACAGTGTTTTCACAAAATCGAAAATTTTACCACAAGAAGGCAGAATAAAGATTATACCAGAAGATTACCTACAGTTCAGGCTCAGGCTGATTGATGTAACAAATCCAATTAAGCCTTTTTGTTCAATAGTTCAGAAAGTATGCTATGAGTCCCAGAGCCTAGTTCATAGTGCAAACATTTCCCAATATCATGGTAAGCTCTCTTGATCCCAAAAATGGTTTCTGAATTCTCTCATCCTGAAAATCGAGAACTCCTCGCCATGCACAAAAACAGTCGCTATCATTTCACACTTCAAGCTCACATGTTGCGATAAAACAATGGCATGGGGACCTAAATTCATGGGTTTCAGAAAGATTCAGTTTAAGGTCGGGCCAGAAAATCCGTCGAACCAAAGAAAGGCCGCCCATCTGCTGCGAGAAGCAAGTTAAGGCTTATCTTGATGGTGTCATTAGTCTTGAGAACTTGAGTTTTGACTTTGACTTCAGTCTTGTCATCAGATAGGCTGTCCTACGGAAACACTAATCCCCTAACACAGCACCAATCGGTAATTCCCCATGAATAAGGCCGTGGAGGTCGGTCCAGTGCGCTGCTCTGAAGTCGAATTCCTCATCCCTCGTGGGCACCCGGTTCACCTTCTTTTCACCGTCCATCACATTGTTCTGCATTGTCTTTCAGGAAATTAGCAGTGATTGGAATCATGCACTCAAACTCGTTCAGAGACAAACTCAGTCTAATATGGCATAACTAATGCTAGAAACCATACCATGGCGGTGGAACAATTGATTCTTTTCACTAAAACAATGAATGATCCTCATCTTATTTCACAGGAACAATCTGTGAGATATCACGGCTTCTTACGTTTTCCGTTTTCTCTTTTCCACTTCTTTTTGGCTACAGCAGAAAGATGGGAACTGAAAACAAACCTCTGTTCTTTTGCATAAATCATACACCCAGTTGTCTTTCCAATGTTAATGCACTTAATTAAACCTATCACCAGATTCACCACAAATATCTGTTTTGGCTGAACCAAGCAGAAACCTATTGCAATTGCTATCGTAAGAAAACCACACTTCTAGCTTTTATGGCTTTTGTATCAGTCGTAATTCACGTATTCTCTTAACTAGATTATGAACTGAAGCTTCACACTTTGAAGCTGAACCTAATCATTTTAGCTGACACAAAAGCTTTCACTTATTCTTCAAGTCTAACCACTCGAAGAAACCTATCCTTTTATGTCCTCGTCAACTCAGAAAACGCACGACAGAGAGTGACCTGGTCAATAACGAGAGGCAAAGAGGTGTCATGGAGTTGCTGGACCCTTCCAATCCAAGCCTCGATCTGCTACCAAGCCGAAGGGTTCATGCCCGAGCCCCGCCCTAACAGAACTCTGGGTTGGCGCCATGTTTGATTTCTCAATGACGACATCCCATCCTGCTAAAATGGCCATGTGCACACAGGATAATCCCACGATGCCGCCTCCAACTATCATTGCCTTGGCCTTGGTGTGACATCCTGAAATTCGACCCCGTCTCAAATATATGAAATGGACATTTCGTCGATGCGCCTATGGTCATTTTACTCGGAACTGACCACTCGCAAGTTAACTAATCTATTAGGTGAGGCCGTTAAGGGATATAAACGTGGCAGACTAGAGAATTCAATCGGAAATTGATCGCTTGACTGTAATAATCAGTAAGGGTCAATACGACATCGTTATAATCAATTAGTGATTGGAGATAGGTCGATTCAATGGAAACACGTAATTGAATTGGTCGATTCAATGGAAACACGTAATTGAATTGTGGGTGATTCCGTATGATTGCGAAACTCGCGTTGAACGGCATTGACCCGATTTTCTATCGATAGTGCACTCGGGACATGTGATTGAAACCTTGCGATTTTTACGACAACCGAGAGTCGCCTACGAGTTGGAGATGCACAAACATGAATAAAAAATTATCGATCACGGGTCAAACACGCTAAAATCTCTAAAAGCTACTCGATAGGTTAGGTTGTACTAAAATCGCATTTGGTCGATTTTAACCAAGAAATTAAATTCGGTTTCAGGAATCGGACGTTCGAGCGTGTCACGATTCATTTTTAGGATATCGTCTCATCTTTCGAAGAAATTTTGTCGAGCCTGGAATTTTGCGGAAAAATCAATTTTTGGCAAAAATAAAATAAGGAAATTCGGAGGGGTTGAATTAATGGAATTTTTGGGCTGCTAAAAGGATTTATTTGGCGAATTTGAAGCTAAATTCCCATTGGATGGTCCATTGACTATATGGCTGAAGACTTTTGTGGCATTTTGATCATTATTTTGATATTTTGCTTGGCCTTTGATTGGCCAAAGCCTTGACCTTCTTGTTCTCTCTCTCATTTCTCTTTCTTCTCTTCATGCGTGAACCCCCACCGGCAGAGCAGTCTTCATTTCCTTTCTTTCTTCCTCACGCATCCTTCTCTTCTTCATGTTTTCTTCATCCCATCAACCCAAGCAGCCCCACAACCTCACGCCAACTTCAGTCCCCTTCACACCAGCGACAGCCCCTTCTCCAGTTTCATTCCCTGCTGAACCAACTCCTTCCACCAGCCAACCATCTTCATCCTAGCTCCACCAACTGCCAACGCCAACGCCACCACATAGCAGCCCGTTCCAGCCACCAACATCACCCGACTAGCCCCTGCACCAGCCACCACTTCAGTCCGTTCCAGCTCAGTCCAGCTGCGCCGTCCCCGCCAAGCTACCACCAACTCAACCACCGTCCAAGTTGAGACCCTCAGCCATTGACTAGCAACCAAGCCAAGCAGAATCGTGCCCCTAGCCGTGAGCTTGTTAGGCCGTTTCCTTGTTGATCCAAGCTTCTGTTGGAGACACGGTAGTCTCGGGTTGTCACCACCTTCGTGTTGCTATCGCCGTGAACCTGCCGCCGCGCTAATCCGTTGAATTAACTCCCTAATCCTTTATTATGTTGTTAATTGCGCTTAGGAGGTTAGATTAGTGCAAATTAGCTTAGTTAAATTAGTATTAAGTGAGATTAACCTTAAGATGGATTAGTGTTAATCTAACTTGGTTATATTAGCCTTAATATGGATTATTTTTGATCTAGTTAGTTGGATTAGCACTAATGAGGGTAATTTAGCTTGGTTTAGTGGATTTCTCTCAGATCAGTTTACTAGACACTCGCCATTTGCCATTTTTGTGGAGAAAAATATGCTGTGATTTTGAGGTTTCTTCCTTTTTTAAAAATGTTCTAGACATCTTCAGATATAACATATATTTTACTCAATATTTTAGGGATTTAAAAGAATAAGATTTCAGTTTCGTTATTTGCAAAACAGAATCTCGGATTATGCCGGAGACAGTGACCTTTTGGAGTTTAAAGGATTTTTATCAACTCTTAGGGTTCGATTTTCGAAATAGTTTTTTAACGGAAGATGTTCATCACATATTTTAGTTTAACATAGTCAAATTTCAGATCAAACGAACTAGTTTTGGATATCAAACTAAACTGATTTTGGAAAACAGAATTTCTGGACACGGACACAGTTTTTGTAACGGTTTGGGCGATTTACTGATCTTAATCTAGGATGATAAGGGTCAAGGTTTCTTCACAAAAAATGTTCTTTTAAGTGTCCTTTATAATATATTAAAATTTGAGAATTTTTTGAGCTTGTTTGGTTATGTTTCTGGAATTAAACTTGGAGACGCACGAGTGGCCCGGTTTCTACCGGTTAGGACCGATAGTGATTTTGTGGTTGTTCTTGATGTTGTGCTTGCCAGACAATGCATATTTGGTGATGTGGTTGACTTTTGGCATGCTTAGGACTTATGAGTAATAATATGTGAATGGTTGTTCTATGTTGGTGGTTTATTATTACTGCAAAAAGTGACCTTATGGACTATTAAATAGAAAGTAAATGAGGTGTCAGGTCTGGATACCAAAAATTATTTGCTCAATGAAACAATGAGACTTTAAACTAGGTGCGTGCAAAGTTTGACGGATTAATTTTGAGTACGTGAACACCTACGAATTTATTTCTAAACGTTTTGAACAAAAAAAAAAAAGAGAGGCTACTAAGGTTTGTTTTCAAAAGAGGGTGGTTGGAAAAGAAATTAGAAAGAAATATGGTGTAGGGTATGGACGCCAAGTTTTATGTGCTCAATAAAACGAGGAGGTTTTATATTAGATGCGTGCAAAGTTTAACAGGTTAATTTCAAATACGTGATCCCGTACAAATTTATTTCGGGAAGTTTGAACAAAATAAAAGGAGTTACTAAGTTTATTTTTAAAAATGGATTTTGGTGTTTTAGCTATATGATGGAAGGTAAAAGTGTGCTTGCATGGTCAGGTTAGTTAAGTAGTTCAATTTAATTACTCGCGATTTATTTAATTGATCGCAATTAGCGTAATTAGTGACGGATTAGCCGTCTCGTGAAATTTTATATTGATTCTTGTGGTTAAATTTATATGTGAAATTGATTGTCTTTAAGTGCAATTGAGTGCTTGGTTGTCGTTTTGGATTATTATTACAAAAATTGATTTTATGGTATTTAAATAGAAAATTACCGGGTGTCGGTTTTGATGCCAAAAATATTTTATGTACTATATAAAATCGTGGAATTTTGAAATGGGAGCATACCATGTTTATAGTTTAATTTAAATGCGTGACCACGCACGATTATTTTACTGGGATAATTTTTAATGCGAAGAAAATTGGCCAAGTCCATTATTTGAAATGGATGTACTTGAGTGCAACGCAAGGTGTTCTTGGCCGAGTATGGATGTGCGTGTGGTCACTATCGGAACCTATCCCGATGCGTTCACGCGGGACAATGCCTGATTAAGTTCGGATGCCCCAAGTCAACGGATGCCAATCGCAGTGGAGGCTGGGCCAATACTCCTTTATGGAATGCCGTCTAGATGTAGACGTTGCCATGCCCGACGGAGCGGGACGACGCCCGGTTATGCCGGATGACCGCCAACGCTTGAGTTGGCTGTGGCCGATGGGTCGTAAATAACTGGAACACACATGAGTGATTAAGATAGCCACGCCTAATTATTAGACAAAATTGTGTGGCACGGAATGTGACGTGTCATAACGGTTTGGCCTTATAATCGGGACCCATGTGATTGTTTGAAGGATGAATTGATGTGTTCCAGTTATGAAATACGTTTGCTGTATGCATATGATATATGTGATGAGCTAACATGCAAGAACGCGCCGAGGCGAGGTAAGTTTTGTGTGGTGCCTATTTAGGCTGCCTTTGGGCGAATTTGCATCCTAATCGGGGTTTAGGGTTTTTACTCGCTGAGATTTTATCTCACCCCGTCATGGGCTACCTTTTTTAGGGCCGTAGCGTGGAGATCTGCTGAGTGCAGATGTGGTGGGCGCGAGATGCAACACCTTTTGGCTGGCCGCCTTTAGCGAAGTTTAGGGTAACCCTGATCCCTAAGGCTTTTGAGAGGGTTGATAGGAAATGGCCGTTGAGAGGCTTGTAATTAATAGACTTAGGAACAATTGGTAAGGAAATTGTTTCTTGTTTTTGCTATCCCTGTGTTTGTTTATTGGCTGAGTGTTTATTTGTTTCGCTTCCGCATGTGCTTAATCGAAAAAAAAAAAAAAAAAAAAAAAGAATGGGTTGGTGACGCATCTTAGGACGTCGCATTTTAATCGACCGCCGGGGGATGTGTGCATGCTCAGGGTTCGGGGCGTGACACTTGGGCTGTGGGTTTCCGGGTTTCATCGTCTTTACCCGACATTAGGAATCTATGAACATGATTGTCTCATGAAGGCTTGTACCTTTTGTGTTTTGGTCCTAATATTCAGTCAGAACTTGTAGCAGTTTGGCTTGGAATTACTGAGAGTCATGGCTAGAAGACAAGTACCGGATATTTTACGCAGTATCTTTATTGTATGGCCATGACATTTGCCAAAACTATTAGACAATTTCAAAAAATGATACTTTATGTGTGATGCCTATCATGTGAGCATGTGAATGGTCATTGACATTAACATTACGTTAGCCCTGTAAAAGATGGACGATCGCTTCGACATGTTTGCTGTATTGTGAAAACAGAAATCCTTTGGTTGAAGCACAGATACTAACTGGGTTCTTTCCGGTTGTTTAAAGATACCGCATTAAAAACTTTCTATTTCATTTTGATAAGTAATCAATAGCTTTCTTAATGATTGAAATGTGAATGCGTAGATGGCTAGCCTTGACACACTGTTAGATCACGGAACTTTTCTTATTCATAAATCAAGTTGACTAATTTGTGTGAGTAAGAAACAAGTTTTGTGCTGCTATACAAGGGCTATTGCAACTGGAGCAAGAAATAGCTACATTACATACAAGTAGTGCTTCAGTAAATGAAATGATCATTAACTCTCTAATACAGGTCTAATATGAGTGTCACCATCCATAATGATCCTGTTTAAGTCGGATACTTAAAAAAGACACAGCTCTTGCTATGTTCAGCTGGAGCTAGAAATAATCTGTGACATGTCTGAAATCTACATTGACATGACTAGAATGGCAACAAATACGAGATGACCACCGTTTGCCAGCAATGAAAGGTCACTCAGATCCGAGAAAAGGATTATGTCCGAAGAAGGGCACGCCTCTCTGCAGAAGCATCTTGCATTCCTCACGAGTGGATGTGTTAGGATTGAAAGGTTTGCAGTCAGGAAGCGTAAGGCCTTGTTTTATCCTCCTGACTTGCCGGGCATGCAAGACTTGCTTGGATGCAACAAGTAGCCTAAAGGATTGGTATTCTTCAAGAGCAGCTGTTAGATTTTTCAATCCCAACTTCAAGCACCAGCCTAGGACAGCCGCATCCAGAATTGACATGCTTGTGCTCCTTGAGCTGTGCGGTGTTGTGGGGTGCGCTGCGTCATCAACAAGTACCACATTGTCCCAAACTATCTGTTCTACTGGATCACAGTCATAAATGGCATTTATGAAAGGTTCTTTAGTTTCTCTCATGAGCTGGACCAAAGCCAGATGCCAAATTTTCTCTGCATATTGGTACATCTTCTGAATCATGTCATCACTTACTTTTGTAGTAACTAAATTTCCCTGTATTTGTCAATAACAGACTAAATATCATATACCATAAGACGCAAGGGACTCATCAACAGGGATGCATATATAAAGATACATCAATGATGATTTCTGTGATCTAGGTTTTCATGAATTTGGGCTATATCAATACCCAGATCTTCTATGAGGGATGCTCATGCAGTTCCTCCAACTAATCTTTTGAATAAACAGGAAATCTATACAACAATTTCCATCACGATCATTTGCATCTTTAACTAAATCCACAACTGCTAATACTATAGTACAGTCGGTGATGAGCAAGATGGGTGAATATTACCTGCAAGTCAGGTTCAGGTTGATTCAAATACCATATCCAGTTCAGCCTTTTGTTTGAGATCTCGAAAAGAACGATATGATTTTCAGGTGCCAAGTCTAAGTACAGGCGTTTTCCAAGCTCCGGATGTGCCTCCCTAACGTTCGTGATAGTTTCAGAATCTTCATTCCCCAGAAAATCAGAAACTCCTCTCCAGGCATAATAGCCAGAATATCTATTATATCAACATAATTATGGTAGGCTAACAAAATGTCGAAGTTAGAGATTGGTGCATAACAATTTGGACAGAGAAGTAACCACCTTGGTTTGACATTGGGGAGAGAGTGATTGCGAATAAGAGAGAGGCATCCATTTGCAGAGACGAGCAATTCTCCGCATACTTCGGTGGTTCTCCAGTGTCGAAAACTTGGGCCTTGATTTTGACTGATTGCTTATCATTGGAAACAGAGAAAGAGAGGAAACGATGGCCCCAGAGGAATATTTCCGGTAGCAATGCAGTGAGCAGGTGGTCATGCAGAGTAACCCAATGTGCTGCTCTATTATTGAAATGATCATCTCTTGCCAGTATCTTCCTGGTTTTCTCATCATCGATTGCTTGGTTCTTGTACAAATAAACGCATAAGAATTTGGTGAACAAGGGCACAATGTTCACTGCTCCATAACAAACATGATCAATATCTATATTTTTAACAAGAAACAAAGAATAGACCCATATCTCGTTGAAGAACTTAACATCTCCCCTCACTGTCAAGCAAAGCAAGAAACAGGTAAATTACATGTATCAATTGACCTAATCCAAGTACTTTAGCAGATGAAATGATCTTTAACCCTCTTAACACAAATCTAAAGTCGCATCGATCGGAACATGTAGGGGTTTGGTCTGAAATGATTGAGAATCACAACTAGACAACGACGACCAGATATTTTATGCAGTAGTCTTATAATGACCATAACATCTGCTAAAACTAGTTACATAGTTTCAAAATCAAACATAGAAATTATTTATGATACCCATCATGCAAGCAATGTAATTAGTTGTTCGCGTTACATTAGCCATGTGGACCGATGAACAATAAGTTTAATATGTTTGTTGTATTGTAATTAAAGAAATGTTTCGATCGAAATGCGGATTTTGAGATATTCCTTTCGGCTATCTAAATGTGCTATGTTAGAAACTTCATTTTCCTTTTCAATAAGTAATCACTGGCGTTCCTATTTCTTTTTGTGTAGATGCATACATGGCCAGCTTTCACGTAGTGATAGATCATGAATATTTGCTCATTGATAGATGAAGTTGACTAATTTGTGAGAGTGATAAATAAGTTTTTTACTACTATATAAAGACTATTGCTGCTGTAACAAGAAATAGATAAATTACATGCATTAGTTGGCCTAATCCAAGTTCTTTAGTTGTTGAAATGATCCTTAACCCTCTTAATACAAATATAAGGTGACATCGATCGGAACATGTGGCGATTTGGCCCGGAATGACTAAGAATTATAACTAGACAACAACAGCTTGATATTTTATGCAGTAGTCTTATAATATGGCCATGACATATGATACACACCATGCGAGCAATGTGATTGGTTGTCTGCATTACGTTAGCCATGTAGAATGATGAACGATAGGTATGACATGTTTGTTGTATTGTAATTATAGAAATGTTTTGATCGAAGTACGGATTTTGGGATATTCTTTTCGTCTATCTGAAGGTGCCACGTTCGAAACTTTCTTTTCTTTTTCAATAAGTACTCAACGACATTCTTGTTTCTTGATATGTGAATGCATACATGGTTAGTTTTGATATAATTATATATCAGGGATATTTTCTTATTTATAGATCAAGTTGACCAATTTGTGACGGTGATGAACAAGTTTTCTATTGCTACACAAGGACTATTGCTGCTGTGACAAAAAATAGGTGAACTACATGCATCAATTGGCCTAATCTAAGTAGATAAAATGATTCTTAACCCTTTTAACACAAATCTACGGGGACATCAATCAAAACATGTGGTGGTTTGGCTCAGAATGATTGACAAGCATAACTAGGCAATGACGGCCAGAGGTAGTATTCTTATAATATGGCCATGGCATATGATACTCATCATGCAAGCAATGTAATTGGTCGTTCGCATTATGTTAGGCATGTAGAACGATAAGTAATAGGTTCGAAGTGCGGATTTTAGGATATTCTTTTCAGCTATCTAAAGGTGTTACGTTAGAATTCTTTTTTCCTTTTCAATAAGTAATTTCTGGCATTCCTATTTCTTGACATGTGAATGCATACATGGCTAACTTTGACACAATCATATGTCACTTCTTATTTATAGATCAAGTTGACCAATTTGTTAGGGTGATTAACAAGTTTTCTATTGCCGTACAAGGACTATTACTGCTGTCACAACAAATAGGTAACTACATGCATCAATTGGCCTAATCCAAGTGCTTCAGTAGATGAAATGATTTTTAACCCTTTCAACACAAATCTAAGGGCACATTAATCGAAACATGTGGTGGTTTGGCCCAGAATGATGAAGAATCATAGCTAGGCAATGACGGCCGGATGCAGTATTCTTATAATATGGCCATGATATCCATTATGTGAGCAATGTAATTGGTCGTCCGCGTCACGTTAACCATGTAGAACAACAAGCAATAGGTTCAACATGTTTGTTGTATTGTAATTAGAGAAATGTTTTAGTCAAAGTGCGGATTTTGGGATATCCTTTTCGGTTATCTAAAGGTGCTACGTTAGAAATTTTCTTTTCTTTTTTAATAAGTAATCACCAGCATTCTTATTTCTCAATATGTGAATGCATACATGTCTAGTTTTGATGTAGTGATAGATCAGGAATATTTTTTTATATACAGATCAAGTTGACCAATTTATGAATGTGATGAACAAGCTTTCTACTGCCGTATAAAGACTATTGTTGCTATGACAAGAAACAGGTAAACTACATACATCAGTTGACCTAATCCAAGTGCTTCAGTAGATGAAATGATTCTTCTTCCTCATAACATAAATCTAAGATGACATCAATCAAAACATGTTGTGGTTTTACCTGGAATTATTGAGAATCATAGCAATGCAATGATGGCCAGATGCAGTATTCTTATAATATGGCCATGACATATAATAATTATCATGTGAGCAATGTAATTGGTTGTCCGCACTATGTTAGCCATATAAAACGATAAGCAATAGGTTTGACATGTTTGTTGTATTTTAATTAGAGAAATGTTTCGATCAAAATGCAGATTTTGGAATATTCTTTTCGGCTATCTAAAGGTGCTACGTTAGAAATTTTCTTTTCCTTTTCAATAAGTAATCACCGGCATTCTTATTTCTTAATATGTGAATGCATACATGGCTAGTTTTGACGCAGTGATAGATCATGAATATTTTCTTATTCATAAATCAAGTTGACTAATTTATGAGAGTGATGAATAAGTTTTCTACTGCTATACAAGGACTATTGCCGTTGTAACAAGAAATAAGTAAATTACATGCATTAGTTGGCTTAATCCAAGTTTTTCAGTAGATGAAATGATCCTTAACCCTCTTAACACAAATCTAAGGTGACACCAATCGAAATATGTGGTGATTTGGCCCGGAATGATTGAGAATCATAGCTAGACAACAACAACAGGATATTTTATGCAGTAGTCTTATAATATGGCCACAACATATGATACCTATCACGTGAGGAATGTGATTCGTCGTCTGCGTTACGTTAGCTTTATAGAATGATGAATGATAAGTTCGACATGTTTGTTGTATTGTAATTAGAGACATGTTTTGATCGAAGTGCAGATTTTGGGATATTCTTTTCGGCTATCTAAAGGTGCTATGTTAGAAATGTTATTTTTTTTTTAATAAGCAACGAACGGCATTCCTATTTCTTGAGATGTGAATGCATACATGGCGAACTTTGACGTGATGATAAATCATGAATACTTTCTTATTTATAGATTAAGTTAATCAATTTGTGAGAGTGACGAACAAGTTTTCTACTGCTATACAAGGACTATTGTTGTTGTGACAAGAAATAGGTAAAGTACATGAATCGGTTGGCCTAATCAAAGTGTTTCAGTAGATGAAATGATTCTTAACCTTTTTAACACAAATTTAAGAGGACATTAATCGAAACATGTGGTGGTTTTGCCTAGGATGATTGGGAATCATAGCCAGGCAACGACGGCCGGATGCAGTATTCTTATAATATAGCCATGACATATAATACCCATTATGCGAGCAATGTAATTGGTCATTTGTGTTATGTTAGCCATCTAGAATGATAAGCAATAGATTTGACATGTTTATTGTATTGTAATTAGAGAAATGTTTCTGTCGAAATGCAGATTTTGGGATATTCTTTTTGGCTGTCTAAAGGTGCTACGTTAGAAAGTTTCTTTTCATTTTCAACAAGTAATCATCGGCATTCCTATTTCTTGATGTGTGAATGGATACATGGCTAGATTTGATGCATTGATAGATCATAGATATTTTCTTATTCGTAGATCAAGTTGACTAATTTGTAACGGTGATGAATAAGTTTTCTGTTACTATACAAAGACTATCGTTGCTGTCACAAGAAATAGATAAATTACATCCAATCAATTGGTCTAATCCAAGTGCTTTAGTGGATGAAATGATCTTTAACCCTCTAAGGTAACAATAGTTGGAATATGCGGCAATTTGGCCCGGAATGATTGAAAATCATAGCGAGACGACAATGGTCGGATATTTTATGCAATAGACCATGCTAAAACTAGTCAGATAATTTCAAAATCAAACACAAATTTTTTTATGATACCCATTATGTGAGCAATGTGATTGGCTATCCACTTTATGTTAATCGTGTAGAACGATGAACGATAGGTCCAATATATTTGTTGTATTGTAATTAGAGAATTGTTTTAATTGAAGTGCATATTTTAGGATATACTTTTCGGCTATATAAATGTGCTATGTTAAAAAAAAAATTTCCTTTTCAATAAGTAATTATTTACATTCCTATTTCTTGATATGTGAAGGCATATATGACTAGCATTGACGCAGTGACAGATTAGGAATATTGTCTTATTCATAGATCAAGTTGACTAATTTGTGAGAGTGATGAATAAGTTTTCTACTACTGTACAAGGACTATTGCTGCTGTAATAAGAAACAGGTAAAATACATGCATTAGTTGGCATAATCCAAATTTTTCAGTAGATGAAATGATCCTTAACCCTCTTAACACAATTCTAAGGTGACACCGATCGGAACATGTGGCGATTTGGCCCAGAATGAATAAGAATCATAGTTAGACAATGATAGCTAGATATTTTATGCAGTAGTCTTATAATATGACCATGACATATGATACCCATCACGTGAGTAATGTGATTGGTTGTCTGGGTTACGTTAACCATGTAGAACGATGAACAATAGGTTCAACATATTTGTTGTATTATAATTAGAGAAATGTTTCGATCGACGTGCGGATTTTGAGAAATTATTTTCGGCTATCTAAAGGTGCTATGTTAGAAACTATTTTTTTTTTTCAATAAGTAATCAACGACATTCCTATTTCTTGATATGTGAATGCATACATGGCTAACTTTGACGTAGTGAGAGATCATGAATATTTTCTTATTTATAGAACAAGTTAATCAATTTGTGAGAGTGATGAATAAGTTTTCTACTGCTGTACAAGGACCATTGCTGCTGTGACAAGAAATAGGTAAACTACATGCATGAGTTGACCTAATCCAAGTGCTTTGGTAGATGAAATGATTATTAACCCTTTTAATACAAATCCAAGGGGACATCAATCGGAACATGTGGTGGTTTGGCCCAAAATGATTAAGAATCATAGCTAGGCAACAACGGCCGGATGCAGTATTTTTATGATATAGCCATGACATATGATACCCATCATACGAGTAATATAATTGGTCATGTGCGTTATGCTAGCCATGTAGAATGATAAGCAATAGGTTCGACATATTTGTTGTATTGTAATTAGAGAAACATTTCAATCAAAGTGTGGATTTTGGGGTATTCTTTCCGACTATCTAAAGGTGCTTTGTCAGAAATTTTCTTTTCCTTTTCAATAAGTTATCACCACCATTCCTATTTCTTGATGTGTGATTGCATATATGGCTAGTTTTGACGTAGTGATAGATCAAGGATATTTTCTTATTTATAGATCAAGTTGACTAATTTGTGAGGGTGATGAACAAGTTTTCTACTGCTGCATAAGGGCAATTGTTGCTATGACAAGAAATAGGTAAACTACATGCATCAGTTGGCCTAATCCAAGTACTTCGGTAGATGAAATGATTCTTAACCCTCTTTACACAAATCTAAGGTGGCACTAATCAGAACATATAGCGATTTGGCTCGGAATGACAGAGATTCATAGCTAGACAAGGGCAACCGAATATTTTATGCAGTAGTCTTATAATATGGCCATGACATATGATACCTATATGTGAATAATGTGATTGGTCATCTATGTGACGTTAGCTATGTAGAACGATGAATGATAGGTTCGACAAGTTTGTTGTATTGTAATTGGAGAAATGTTTCATTCGAAATGCGGATTTTGAGATATTTTTTTCAGTTATCTAAAGGTGCTACATAAGAAACTTTCCTTTTTCTTTCAATAAGTAATCGCCGCATTCCTATTTCTTGATATGTGAATGCATACATTGCTAGCTTTGACGCAGTGACAAATCATGAATATTTTCTTATTCATAGACCAAGTTGACTAATTTGTGAGGGCAATGAATAGGTTTTCTATTATTGTACAAGAACTATTGCTGCTGTCATAAGAAATAGATAAATTACATGCATCAATTGGCCTAATCCAAGTGCTTTAGTAGATGAAATGATCTCTAAACCTTTTAACACAAATATAAGATGACATCGTTCAAAACATGTGGCGGTTTGTCCAAGAATGATTGAGAATTATAGTTAGACAACGATGGCCGGATTTTTTATGCAGTAGTCTTACAATAACCATAACGTCTGCTAAAACTAGTCAGATAGTTTCAAAATCAAACATAGAAATTATTTATGATTCCTATCAAGTGAGCAATGTTATTGGTTGTCGGCGTTGCATTAGCCATGTAAGATGATAAACGATAGGTTCGACATGTTTGTTGTCTTGTAACTAGAGAAATGGACGCGCAGACCCCTGGAGTGCCAAAGGTTGGTATAAAAGGACACTTAAGTGCCAAAATCGGAGCAAAATGGATCACTTAAGTGCCAATCCAGCCAAAATGTTGATGTTGACGCCTAAATTTCGATTAAGGTTTTTAAATTAGGCTTTAATTTCTATATTTATGTTTTTTTCCCTTTTTTTGGATAAATAGATAATAACAAGAGAACACAACAAAAAACAAATAAAAACAACAAAACAACCAAAAGAAAAAAGAAAGCATAAGCTCGCAGCCCTCTTTTTCCCTCCCTTGCACGGGCCCCCACGGCCCGGCCCACGCAACCCTGCCCTTCCCCCTCCTTCTTCCTCCTCCTTCCTTCTTCTTCTTCGTGCCTCTGTGCATCACGCGCGATGGCTGGTGACGCGCTCAAGGACAGCCTACGGTAGAGAGGACCGGAGGTAGGCCGTCGAAGGAGAGGACGACGCGCATGCGCCTTCAATGCGCGCCTTTAATGTTGAGATGAGACGCCGGTTCAACCGCAGGGGTCCGTTCAGCGTGCGAGGACCGGCGGTCGAAGCTCCGCCGACCGGCCGCCCCCTCGCCTATAAATAGCAGGGCCGCAAGCTCCGTCGAGGAGGAGAGCACGGCGAACTCGGAGACCTTCCCTTGAGAGACTTCAGGGGGAGATCAAAGAGCGAGCGCGAGAGAGAAATCGGGTCGCGAGCTCCCCCGACCCCCCTCCGAGAGACTTCGGGGAGGGCCGGCAGCAAGCGAGCCCGAGGGGAAGAGATCCGCAGGGAGGCAGATCTAAGCGTGAGGAGGGTTGAACGAGGTCAGCCAGAGGAGAGAGAGCTGTCGTCTTGAGCCGTGCCGTCGCCGTCCGCTTTAACATCAGGTCAGCTGTCGTCCGCCGCCTGATCCCATCCGTCTCCGTGTCGTCCCCGACGCCGCCCGATTCCGTCCGTCTCAGCGTCGTCCCCGACGCCGCCCGATTCCGTCCGTCTCAGCGTCGTCCCCCGACGCTGCCTCCTTCTTCGACGCCTCCGTCGTTCCCTCCATCGGCGTCGCGATTAGGTGAGGGGAGGAAGCATCGCGCCGGGTCAAACTCGGGTCAGAAGCGGGTCGCGGCCGGGTAGGGCTCCATGAATCCGGGTAGGGTTTCTAGAATCGGGTCGCGGCTTGTAATCCGGGTCGGCGGCTGAAGACCGGGTCGGGCGTGGGTTTGAACCGGGTAGGGTTCCGCCTGGGCCGAGTTGTGCGCGTGGGCCTGTTTATTGTTGGGCCAAAAATTTTTATGGAAGTAGGGTTTATTTTTGGGCCAGGCTTGTTTTCTAAAAAAGAAAAAAAAAACAATCAAAAATCCGAGTCAGGCCCGCAACGCGGGCCCGTCCGGATCTCGAGTCGACGACCGGGTCGGACCCAACCCTAGGGATCCAACCCGGTTCGTTTTTAATATTATAATATAATATAATATTTTTAAAAAATAAAAATAAAATAAAAAATAATTTATTTTCCAGAAAATAAAAGAAAAATAAAAATAGCCATATTTTTCCAAAAAGGCCAAAAAAGTTAGAAAAAGCCAAAAAAATGATTTATATTTTCCAAAAAAAATCAAAAATAAAAAAATGATTTTTATGTCCCAAAAAAAAAAAAAAAAACAAAAAAATGATTTTTCCTCTACAAATGCATGGAAAAACCGTTAAACATCCAAAAAGCCTTAGGGTTTAAACAAGATTAGGTACCGAAAGGGCATTAGTGATTAACTAGTGTAATCAAGTCCCCGATCCTAATTTCTCTGGTTGCGTAGGAGCGAGTATTTCCCCCGATACTTCGCTTAGGTTTCTAATCGACCCACTCCAAACCGATTAGTGGCGACTCCATTTTAAAATTAACTTATAGGTTAAAAACTTGGACCATTAAGTCGTGAATTGGTGGACTTGGAAGAGTCCGGGGCTAAAATAAACCTAGCCGAACCATTAGCCTCCACAGGCGCTCGCCCTGAACGGGCGCCGAAAAAAAGAGGTCGCGACAGCTTGGCGACTCCGCTAGGGACGTTTGAGGACTTAGGCTATTTTATCTTGTTTAAACACTTTACTGACTTGTTTTTGTTTTTTCTTTATGCAGGTCAGTAGTTTAGAAGTTTATTTTAATTTTGGTTAAAATAAAATGTTTTGTGATTATAAACTGTTGTGCATGCTTTACTGTTTTAACACTACACATGACACACACAACCCGACCGCCGGACCTGGGCCGCCATAGGATATTAGGATGGTGTTAAGAAAGATACGGCCTTGAACGCGAGACTGCGTTGTAGAGGTTGCCTTTCTTTTCCCCGAATTTCTCTAGCCGAGGTTAAGAGGATACGCTGCCAACGCGAGACTGTGACCGGCGGATATCCTTTTAATTTCAACAAGCCTTCATAGTTAGAAATCGAGCCGCACGTTCCATGTCCATGTCTCTGTGCTTGCCATTTTCTTTAAAAGCAAAGTAATTTCTTTACTCTTACTCAGTCTTTTTTTAATTGGCCCATGGCAATTTAGGTAGGTTTTTCGAGTCCCGGTTTATATGCAATGGGAGAAGATGATATCCAGTTTATTCCCACTCCCAAAGCAGAGCTCTTCATATGGTGGGGTCAATTGGACCAGTATGCCCAAGAGCGTGTGAAAGCCAAAGTCGGTCATCTTCTATTGTTGATCCGAAAGCCAAAGTCGGTCATCTTCTATTGTTGATCCGAATCACTATTCATCCTGAAGTCATACAGGCCATGACACATTTCTGGTGCCCGAAGACGACTACTTTTATGTTTGGTAAGTTCGAGCTAACCCCAACTTTGGAAGAATACAGCATCATCACTGGAATGCCTCTCGAGAAAAAGCTGGTTAGGCCATCAACAGGCATTATCCCGTTGCGTGGGTTAGCTCGACTTTTAAGAACTGAAGTTCATGTTATGAGGCAAATTCTTGAAAACAACCATAATACTTGCCCACTAGCATTTTTGATTGCCTGTTTTGAAAATCAACCCATGACCCAAAAAAGTGAGATTTTTCTCCTGGCCTTTTTCGGGTTCATCATTTTCCCCCATCAAAGAAACGTCATAATTCCAAAGATGGCATGGATAGTTGATCAAATCTCAAGGGGGCAAAATTATGTCAACATGATTTTGACTGAAACATTCTTGTCCCTCAATCGTTTTAAAGAAAACACGAAAAAAGTCATGCGGGTCTCCCTGGAAATTTTACAAGTCTGGTTCTTTTCTCACTTAAGTGAATATCGATGCTTCATGCAATTGTCTAAAATAAATAATTTTGAAAATCCATTACAGAAATTTATGGTTTTAGGACCATACATTCCTAATCAAAGCTGTTTAAATTGGATAAACTTCCTAAGAGACCCAACTCCTGAGGTATTCCAATGGTGTGCTGGTTGGTTTCATGAAAAGAGAGCTCACTTTGCTTACAAACGCTGCCATCCAATTCCGTTGCTCGGCCTCACCGGCGTTGTTTCCTATTTCCCATATCGGGTGGCACGACAATATGGAGCCCTTCAGGAGATCCCACCGCCTTTAAAGAGGAAGGCCCCTCCACTCCTTTTCATCCATCAAAGCCGTGAATACACATTCGAGATTGCCATTATCGAGGAAACATGGAACAAGTGCCATCGCAAAAGGATCGTGGTACCTGAAGGGCTTGAGGGACAGGAAAAGGCCAACCACGCCTCTAAGTCCTACATCTGCAACCATCGTATCCCGACAAAATGGATGCCATTGGTCCCTCACTCAATCAGCGAGAGCAGCCAGCATGAGCAAGCAGAGCTTATGTAAAGGGATTTGGGAATAGACTGGATACATATCTCAGAGCCAGTCCAAGGAAGCAGGCATCCTCGCAAGAACAAGGCTCCCCGTCACATATAAAATGGTAATCATGTGTCCCTTAGTGTTAATATTGTGAAAGTTTTGTCCCATTGTTTAGGGACTTTGTTTAATACCTAGTATTTCATTCTGTCATTTTAAAGTTTAGATGTCAGAAGTGTGTTGTCTAAGTATGTTGTCTGTAAAATCTTTTTCTAAATAAAAAAGCTAGACCATTGCCATGGGTCAATCTTTGTTTACTTTCGCACTCATTCAAGGTTTTTGCGATACCAGGTAATTATGAATCATCGACTATCAGACAATAGCGATTGGCCTCACGTGATAGGGCTCGATCAAAATGATGTACAAAATCGGCTCGCCAACATTGAAGACGGCGTAGGACAGATGTCCATTATCCTTCGACAACTCTCGAAGCAAATGGAATCTACTCAAGCCAAACCCAACTCTGTAGCTGCTTTAGCACACTTCTGGCACCTACGAATTTGCTAGAGGATGACCAACAGGATAGACAGCTTGAAAACATCATGAAAAAAATGAGCCAGCTGCAGGAGCAAGATCCTATGGACTTGTCTAATTACGCCAACATTAAGATCCCTGAAGAGCTCAAAGCACTTGAATGCGAAAGGTATGCTGATACCTCTCGCCTAGAGACCTACTTACAGGCCTACTTGGTCCGGAGGATGATTCAATCATACCAATCAAACCTGACTGGCTCCGCCTTGCGGTGGTACATTGTAAGGAAGATTAATCTCCTTAAAACCTGGGGGGAACTAATCGATATTTTTCGTCAAGAGTATAATGTTGACATCAGCCCCAACATCGCCCCGCCCTACGAAGAACCGATGGTCGCGGAGCACGAGGAGCCGATAGTCGTAGAGACCGGAGAAGAAGATGTCAATGAAGCCTTGCACGATAAATGGACGACCGAGCAACATCCTATTATTGAGAAGCTTCCCTCTAGGAAAGGCAAGGAGCCCGCAGACGAAGTCAACACTACTCAGAGCCGAAGCATGATGGGATGGCTTCTCAAGCTTACCGCAAGAGCTAGGGTCCAAAGAACGCCGACCCCCATCAATCTAGGGAGTAAAGCTCCACCATCTCCCACTCCTCTTGACAAAGTCCAACTAGCAAAACGAAGAGCCTTACTCAAAAGGTCCGGACCAGGAGTCAAGAAAAGAAAGCCTGAGCGGCTCGAGTCAATGTCTGCCACTAAGTGTAGGCAAAATCTGATAACCAATGGGTCACCGCACCAAAACTTCAAGCATTCCCTAGAGTACAACCATAAAGACTTCCAGTCCCTAGGATACAATCCCAAGGACTACCAGTGTTATACAGATGAAATCGGCCATTCATTGTATAACTGCTTTCTACCCACACACAGGGTCGAAAGCCTGTAGAAGAGGGAACACTCGTCCTTATTCGCTATGATCCTAATGAACTATTAAGCTTGTCACCTGACCATGAGGATAGCTTAAATGCCTCATCCTCGTTTGGTGATTTTGACCCGGAAGAAAGCAATGGGACAATCTCGGTAGAATCCAGCTTCCCTAAAACAGAAAAATTCACCACTACGATGAATATGCAATGGGAAAACCAGTGGCCTAACCAAGACATATCAGGCCCGTCTTGCCCTTATAGAATCATGACCCCCGGAGAAATGTGCATACCTAATCTCCGCAAGTACAACGGCACGACTTGCCCCGTGGCTTATTTGCAATGCCTCCACGCTGAAATGAGTCAATACTATAGCCCGATGTCATTCGCAACTCGAGCCTTCCAAGAAAGTCTTACAGGGCCTGCATTGCAATGGTTCATCACAGTAGATATCAACCTTATGAGGGATTGGAACTGAACTGCCTTGCGAGAACTTGGTTCACTTTAGAAGAAGACCAATGGAGGATTTCCGAGCATATGCAAGGAGGTGGGAGACTTTTATGATGCAAACCTACCCTCAACTGGCCGAAGAAGAAATGATAAAGCTGTTCATAGGAGCTTTACCTCGCAAGTATCGCTGTTGGTTGCATGGGTTGCACTTCTGTAGCTTCAATGAAGTGGTCCTCCGTGCGAGTACTTTGAGTCTACTAGAGGCGAGGAACTCAAAGTCGCTTGACTTTAGGACCAACACCATCAAAGCGCTCCTTCTCATAAGAGTTTTCATGGGTTTTGTTTGTTTTTATAATTTCATGTTTCTTATCCTATCTATTGTGCTAATGTTGTAATTTTCATCTAGTAATCTAATGTATAGTTCTAATATTTTGTTTTGAGAGCATGAGGCAGTATTCCAAACCAGCCCGGTGATACTATCCAACCATGAAAAGAAAATATTATCCAAGGAGAATACTGAGGGCTTGGCTTCCTCATGCTTTCTCCCCCCGAAAGTTATATACTTTTGAAAACAAAAAAATATTTCGTTATCAATAGTTTTTGTCAAAACAAGATGTTAAATCATGTTTGTTTTTCTAACTCATCCATTTTGTGTCTCAGAATATCATCCCCCTTTGACTTAGTGTGGTAGGAGGCATTTGAAGCTGGCACATCGTGTGAACTCGCCGAGTTCAAAGACATTCTTTCAAAAAAGTGGGGGCAAACAAAAAAGGATCATCCTATTTCAAAAAGGGTAAGTTTTATTCCCTAAACATAATTTTGAAAATGACGTCCCTTCTCTTCTATGTACAGGAAACAAAAGATAGGACGTAATAGGCATAGGCATACGATTAAATTCGACGCATGCATACCATGGTAGCTCAAGGCAAGATAGCCTCCTCCATGCTGCCTTCAGCCTTCACCCTTGCTTTGACGAGCCAAGAAGCACAAGGAAGAAATTTCTTCAATCCCTTTGAATTGACTACTGTCAACAGGGAGAAAATCTAGACGGTCAAGGCGATCTATAGCC
Source organism: Eucalyptus curtisii (assembly GCA_017140595.1). Lineage (NCBI taxonomy): Eukaryota > Viridiplantae > Streptophyta > Magnoliopsida > Myrtales > Myrtaceae > Eucalyptus > Eucalyptus curtisii. The sequence continues at coordinate 27,213,857 of CM029496.1, read as the reverse complement.
CCTACTCCAGACGACGACTTTAGAATCTGGAAGCTTCACTCCGTGTTCTAGACGCATATTCTTCCAAGAAATAATTGCCTTCAGGAGACTGGAGATTTTGATTGTCCATCTCAGATTCCATGGAAGCTTGAGGTACATGACTTTGCCCGATGCTGCAATAGTTAAAGATAGAAGGAGAAATTCCACAGAAGGAAGGCGTTGAAGATGAATCAACGACCAGCAATCATGCATACATGGCCACAAATGAGAAAGGCCAATCGAAAGAGACGTTGAACTGTGTCAAGACAAAGAGGCCGTCATCGACATTCAAATATCTCTAGGAGCTAGCACATACAAACTCTGGGGAAGGGTAATTTGGTATTGTTTCCAACACTCACTCTCTGAACTCACTTTTGACATATTTTCTCCTATTGACAGGAAGCATAGGATTCAAGAAACAAGCTTAATGGTTAATTTGGGCAAATCAAGTGACCCATATCGATTTACCTAACTTGGTATGAAAGGACATGTCGTCCAAAAGCCGGTTCGGTTAAATGAAAAAAGAAGCACCCTACGGACATCGTCGGCACCTCTAGCCGAGTGGTACCCGGGAAGAAGCAAAATGGTCCGAAGTCGGGGGTTCGAATCCCTGACGCGGTAGTTAGCCGCTTGGTAAAAAAGAATAATAAAAAATTTTGCTTCTCTTACGCTTGCAAATTACGAGAGAGCAGGTGACCTAATAAAGTGAAAAGTGCAGGACTTCATATCCTCCTTATGCCTCAGGTCTATCCAATCATTTGCAAACCAATGAAGGGTAATGTTGTATCATTCCTAGTTGTTTGACACCTGAAAGAGTTCGTGACTAACATGTTCCCTCTTGTCTGTTGTAGGATCACCTGACTGTCAAAGATGCGGAAAACAAATCAATGAGAGGCATGTCAAACTCTTATAAGCCCTCCCAAACAAAATGGTGTCTCAAGTATCACCAAAGCAAATGACAAAGATCCTTCAAGCCTCAATTCACTTTTAATTTTGGCCCTATCGATTAATCCATTTACATCTTCTCTTCTGCAGGGGTAAAAGCAGAAAGACCTGTCAAATCAATGATCAGATTCCCAACCTTGGCTGATCATTCTTGTGTCATATCCCTATTCAATAGGGACGATCCATTGACACCCCTTTGTGAATAACTCTTTTAATGTTCAAAATTCAACACATTTGTAAATACAATTCCACCAAGTAAACACCCCTAAAGTTGTCAATAGGGTTTCTTGTTGTTTTGAGAGTACAAACTCTCTCATACTTAAAAATGCTGCATGCCTTCTCCAAATGGATTTTTGCGTGATGATTTTGTCTGTCTAAATCACTAATTCCATTGAGGATTATTAGAATAGACAGCTAAGTAAAGAATACAAGATTGATTGAGCATGCTGGATGAGGCGCGTTAGAATGATGACAGGCAAGCCATATCCTACACAATCCCCCATCTATACACTTGTGAGATGAGTGCGGAAGATTCCATGACTGTAAGGTAAAGAGTTCTCTCGCAAATGGTACGATAACCAAAACAGTGAGAAGCATTTCATTGCTCACCCCCTTTTTGAGCTCCATACACTGGTGAAGCTTCTCTCATCAAGAATCACCCCACACTGGGGCATGTCAAAGACAAGATAAATCAGCATCACAAGGTGAGAAAATGAATAGAAATTTTCTTGCTCGCACTTGCATCAATCTTCGGGTGTCTTTATTGCATATGAACACTCGCGTTAATTTTAAGTGCCCTAGAATGATGAAGAGCAATTCTTTCTTTACGCACTTGTATTCATTGTACAACCCAATTAAGTATGTAATTTCACCCTCACATGGAGGCAAAATAGAAGTTACTGCTATTCGAGCAGCATAATCAGGAGCGCCGACAAAAGATGAAGACTCAACAGTCTAACAACGGCGTTTGCTTGAATTTGCCTAGATTAGTTCCTCAAGCAACAAAGAACAAAAAAAAACTAGGGGCATAAAAAAGTAGTGTACGTGGTAAAAGCAAGGTCAATGCCCATGAATGAAAAATTGGAATAAAAACTAGGGGCATGAAAAAGCAATGTGCCTGGTAAAAGCAACGCCAATGCCCCCCAACTAAAGAATACAGTCAATTGTATTCTCAAGAAAAGTTGTTGTTGTGGTTCAATTGATAGAGCCTCCATCTGATAGTGAGAAGAAAGACCGGCGACAAATGCCAAGGCAATCACCAGCTCTCATCTTTTTGCACATGAGTCAAACCTACATTGTGTCCCATTGTAAAAGTCTCTTCAGACTAGGGCACTTCAATTAACGTAGGATTTCATATGTCTATAAGCATCGCTCGAAGAAGTACGAGCAAGATTATTCTATCTCTTTTCGCAGGATTCTTGACTGATAAAATCGGAGATTATCATGCAACATTTCGTCCATCGGCTTCGACCGTGATGGTCCCCTTTGATGAGTCGCTGACCAAGTCTTCATCACAATTTCAACAAAAACCTCTCACACTGGTAAAGTCGTACCGTCTGCGAGAATACTCGGACCCCCGTTGACATGATGACAGTGAGATAGTGTGGTCCTTATAAATCTTGCATCAATGGTCAGGATAGCCTTTTCCATGAGAGTGAGCGGAAAGTCCTTTCAGACTGAAAGTCCCTCATCTGGCATGCTCAAGACATCTATATACCGAATAAATGTTGTCTTTCAAAATCTTCCCCAGTGGAACTTAGATGATGCAAAACTAACAAAATTGTCATGCATAAATCACATTTAAACTCATAAATTTACAGCATATACAATCATGTGAGCATATTGTGCAAATAACAGACATACTCTCAGAGATCAGAGATATTGCCAGGTAAGCATATCCATATCCCCATTGGTCTTAAAGTACCTTCCACTATCCAGGTACTCTCTTCTTGACACTCAACCTATTCGAGTCGTCCCCAGAGTATTGATGCTTGCAACTGTCTAAGTATCCCATTGTCTTTGAGTACCGGCCACTGTTCGGATACTCCCTTTTCTTGACACTCGACTTGTTCGAGTTGTTTTCATAGCTAGGATGCTTGCAACTGACCAAGTATTCCACTACCTTTGAGTGCCTTTCATTGTCTAGGTACTCCCTTTCCATGACACTCGACCTCTCCGAGTTGTCCTCAAAATTATACCATTGAATACTAGCAGCCATTCAAGTATTCCACCACATCGATATTCCCATTACCAGGAGGTATGCTTTCTTACACTTGGACCGGTTGAGTGGTCCCTGATCGAATCATTAAATATTTGTGTTTATCCAAATATTTCACTCTTTGTACGCATATGTGCCTACGGCCATCCAGGAAAGCCTTGTACTACATTCAAATTTCCAATTACCAGGAGGTGAGAGACCTTCATGAATATACGAGGCCCATCCTCGATATTCCACATACCAGGAGGTGAGAGACCTTCATGAATATCCAAGGTACGTCTTCGATATTCCCAATTACCAGGAGGTGAGAGACCTTCACGAATATCCCAGGTACATTCTCAATATTCCCATTTACTAGAAGGTGAGAGACCTTCACGAATATCCAAGGTACGTCCTCGATATTCCCAACTACCAGGAGGTGAGAGACCTTCACGAATATCCCAGGTACGTCCTCGATATTCCCATTTACCAAGAGGTGAGAGACCTTCACGAATATCCAAGATACATCCTCGATATTTCCAACTACCAGGAGGTGAGAGACCTTCACGAATAGGCGAGGCACGCCCTCAATATTCCCAATTACCAAGAGGTGAAAGACCTTCATGAATATCCAAGGTACGTCCTCGATATTCCAACTACCAGGAGGTGAGAGACCGTTACAAATATGCGAGACCCATCCTCGATATTTCCACATACCAGGAGGTGAGAGACCTTCACGAATATCCCAGGTGCGCCCTTGATTCTTCCTTTCTAGGTATCCTTCAAGAGTTTGTACTTGTGATCATCCAAGTACCCCTTCGATACCTGTGAACGTCCAAGTATCCTCCAAGAGTTTGTACTTGTGATCATCCAAGTACCCATTCAACACTTGCAAAGGCCCAAATATCCTCTAGGTTAGTACTTGTGAATATTCAGGTACTCTTTCAATGCCTGTGAATGTCCAGGTATCTTCCAAAACAGATGCCTTGAGAAAGGTCGGCGCATCTCCCGAGAAAGGTCGGGTACCAACCGGTGTCCTCGACTGAGGTTAGACACCCCAACAAATCGATGCCCTGAGAAAGGTCGGTGCACCTCCCGAGAAAGGTCGAGTACCAACCGGTGTCCTTGATTGAGGTCAGGCACCCCACAAATCGATGCCCTGAGAAAGGTCGGCGCATCTCCCGAGAAAGGTCGGGTACCAACTGGTGTCCTTGATAAAGATCAGGCACCCACAAACAGATGCCCTGGGAAAGGTCGGCGCATCTCCCATCAAGGCAACCGAAGAAAGGTTCGGGTCCTCGACAAACCACTTATTGCTCTAACAGGCGACCAAAGAATGGTTCGGGTCCTGAGAAAGCAATTCCCCGTCAAGGCGACCGAAGAAAGGTTTAGGTCCTCGACAAACCACCGATTGCTCTAACAGGCGACCAAAGAATGGTTCGGGTCCTGGAGAAGCAACCTCCTCATGTCACCAGGTAAGATGACGCCTTGATACTTGCCAAACTCGGGGTTCACACCCTATCTCACTCACTCTCGGTAAGTAAATACAAGTATCTTCTTATTTGTCTTAGCATGTGTAATGTGATATTTCTCATTTTCTGCATTGGACAATCAGTCCCAAATAAAATATAATCTGCTGCACATACATGGATAAAATTTAGGCATCAGTTTGTCTTTGAATGCAACTTCTGCGAGCTCACCTTCAAAGAGGGGCAGCTGTTGACGCCTAAATTTCGATTAAGGTTTTTAAATTAGGCTTTAATTTCTATATTATGTTTTTTTTCCCTCTTTTTCGGATAAATAGATAATAACAAGAGAAAACAACAAAAAAACAAATAAAAACAACAAAACAACCAAAAAAAGAAAAAAGAAAGCAGAAGCTCACAGCCCTATTTTTCCCTCCCTCGCACGGGCCCCCACGGCCCGACCTGCGCGACCCAGCCCTTCCCCCTCCTTCTTCCTTCTCCTTCCTTCTTCTTCTTCGTGCCTCTGTGCATCACGCGCGACGGCCGGTGACGCGCTCAAGGGCAGCTTACGGTAGAGAGGAACGGAGGTAGGCCTCCAAAGGAGAGGACGACGCACATGCGCCTTCAATGCGCGCCTTTAATGTTGAGATGAGATGCCGGTTCAACCGCGGGGGTCCGTTCAGCGTGCAAGGACCGGCGGTCGAAGCTCCGTCAACCGGCCACCCCCTCGCCTATAAATAGCAGGGCCGCAAGCTCCGTCGAGGAGGAGAGCACGGCGAACTCGGACACCTTCCCTTGAGAGACTTCAGGGGGAGATCAAAGAGCGAGCGCGAGAGAGAAATCGGGTCGCGAGCTCCCCCGACCCCCCTCCGAGAGACTTCAGGGAGGGCCGGCAGCAATTGAGCTCGAGGGGAAGAGATCTGCAGGGAGGCAGATCTGAGCATGAGGAGGGCTGAACGAGGTCAGCCGAAGGAGAGAGAGCCATCGTCTTGAGCCGTGCCGTCACCGTCCGCTTCAACATCAGGTCAACTGTCGTCCGCCGCCTGATCCCGTCTGTCTCCGTGTCGTCCCCGACGCCGCCCGATTCCGTCCGTCTCAGCGTCGTTCCCTCCATCGGCGTCACGATTAGGTGAGAGGGAGGAAGCATCGTGCCGGGTCAGACTCGGGTCAAAAGCGGGTCGCGGCCGGGTAGGGCTCCATGAATCCGGGTAGGGTTTCTAGAATCGGGTCGCGGCTTGTAATCCCGGTCGGCGGCTGAAGACCGGGTCGGGCGTGGGTTTGAACCGGGTAGGGTTCCGCCCGGGCCGGGTTGTGCGCGTGGGCCTGTTTTTGTTGGGCCAAAAAATTTTATGGAAGTAGGGCCTATTTTTGGGCCAGGCTTGTTTTCTAAAAAAGAAAAAAAAAACAATCAAAAATCCGAGTCGGGCCCGTAACGCGGGCCCGTCCGGATCTCGGGTTGGACCCAACCCTAGGGATCCGACCCGGTTCATTTTTAATATTATAATATAATATAATATTTTTTAAAAAAAATAAAAATAAAATAAAAATAATTTATTTTCCAGAAAATAAAAGAAAAATAAAAAATAGCCATATTTTCCCAAAAAGGCCAAAAAAGTCAGAAAAAGCCAAAAAAATGATTTATATTTTCAAAGAAAAATCAAAAATCCATAAAAATGCTTTTTATGTCCCAAAAAAAAATAAAAAAAAACAAAAGAAATTATTTTTCCTCTACAAATGCATGGAAAACCTCTTAAACATCCAAAAAGCCTTAGGGTTTAAAAAAGATTAGGTACCGAAAGGGTATTAGTGATTAACTAGTGTAATCAAGTCCTCGATCCTAATTTCTCTGGTTGCGCAGGAGCGAGTATTTCTCTCGATACTTCGCTTGGGTTTCTAATCGACCCACTCCAAACCGATTAGTGGCGACTCCGTTTTAAAATTAACTTATAGGTTAAAAACTTGGACCATTAAGTCGTGAATTGGTGGACTTGGAAGAGTCTGGGCTAAAATAAACCTAGCCGAACCATTAGCCTCCACAGGTGCTCGCCCTGAACGGGCGCCGAAAAAAAGAGGTCACGACAACCGACGTGGTGATTTTCCGACGAAGCAAATGCAAAACGGCATCGTTTTGGTGCTGACGTGGTAAATAAATAATATAAAATTAATTAAATTAAATTTATTTAAACATTTAAAAATAAAAATTTTTAATATTAAAAATTTAAATAAAATTAAAAAAGAAAAAGAAAAGGGGGAGGCGGGCCGAGAGCTCGGCCCTTAGCCGCCGCCACCGCCTCCCGCCGCCACTAGGAAGGGCCGGTGACGAAGGGGGAAGGGTCGACCAGGCCAAGGGCCGCCACTCGCCGAGGCAACCCCTAGCGGGCCAAGGGCCGCCGCTCGCTAAGGTGACTCCTAGTGAGCGGCGGCCCTTGGCATGGCCGAGTGAGGGCCGCCGACCCTCGCCGGATCTAGGCGAGGGCGCAACGCCGCCCGATCTAGGGTGAGAGCTCGCGAGCCCTCGCCGCCGGTCGGCCGAGGTCGCCGGCCTCTAGGTAGGGCTCGCCGACCCCGGCCGACCCTCCCCCTCCGTCGTTGGCCTTTCCCGGCGGCGGTGGGGGGAGGCAGCGCCGAGGGCCGCCTACCTTTTTTTTTTTTTTTTTTAATTTCTTTTAATTTTTTTAATATTTGTATTTGTATTTTTAAATATTTTAAGTAAATTTAGTTTTAAATTAATTTTAATTAATTTTACTATTAATTTATTACCACGTCAGCACCAAAACGACGTCATTTTTGCATTATTTGGCTACGTCAGCATGCAAAACGGCGTCGTTTTGCACTTACTTCATCGGAAATTGCGCACGTTAGCATTTTGGCCGGATTTTGGCCTGAGTGGTACTTAAGTGATCCATTTCTTTTCGAATGTGGGACTTACGTGTCGCTTTGGTAAGTTTTGGCACTTAAGTGTCCATTTGTGCCAACTTTTGGCGCTTGAAGCGATCTTTTGGCTAGAGAAATGTTTCGAAGTACGAATTTTGTGATGTTCTTTTCGGCTACCTAAAGGTACTACGTTAAAAACTTTCTTTTTCCTTTTCAATAAGTAATCATTAATGTTCCTATTTTTTGATATATGAATACATACATAGCTAACTTTGTTACAGTGATAGATTATGAATATTCTCTTATTCATAGATCAAGTTGACTAGTTTGTGGGGGTGAGAAATAAGTTTTCTGCTGCTATATAAGGACTATTGCCGCTGTAACAAGAAACAGGTATATCATATGCATCAGTAGGCCTAATCCAAATGCTTCAATAGATGAAACGATCAATAACTCTCTTAACACAAATCTAAGGTGACATCGGTCAGATCATGTGGCGGTTTTGCTCAGATTGATTAAAAAATATAGCTAGACAACAATGGCCATATATTTTATGCAGTAGTCATATAATATGGCAATGACATCTGCCAAAACTGGTCAGATAGTTTCAAAAATTAAGTATCAAAGTTGTTTGTGATAAATATTTTGGTATTATAATTAGAGAAATATTTTGGTCGAAGTGTGGATTTTGGGATATTCTTTTCGGTTATCTAAAGGTTTAAAAACTTTATTTTCCTTTTCAAGTAATCATCGGCATTCCTATTTCTTGATATGTGAATGCATACATGGCTAGCTTTGACACAGTAATAGATCAATAATATTTTCTTATTTATAGATCAAGTTGACTAATTTGTGAGGGTGAGGAATATGTTTTCTACTGCTGTACAATAACTATTGCTACTATAACAAGAAACAGGTAAGTTACATGCATCAGTAGATGAAATGATGGTTAACCCTCTTAACATAATCAGTAATGATACTGGTTTAAGTCGAATTACTTAAAAAGATGCATCTCTTGCTCTATCCAGCTAGAGCTAGAAATAATCTGTAACATATAGGAAATCCACATTGACATGCCCAGAATGGCAACAAACACAAAATAATCAGCATTTGCTTGCCGAGAAAACATTGCTCGATCAGATCTATCAAAGCAAAGGGTTGTGTCCGAAGAAGGGCACAGCTCTCAACTGAAGCATCTCGCATTCCTCCCCATTGGCTGTGTTAGGATTGAAAGATCTGCGGTCAGGAAGCTCAAGACCTTGTTTTATCCTCCCGACTAGCCGGGCATGCAAGACTTGCTCGGATGCAACGGGTAGCCTAATGGATTGGTATTCTTCAAGAGCAGCCGTCAGATTTTCCGACCCCCACTTCTCCAAGCACCGGCCTAGGACCGCTGCATCCAGAATCGACATGTTTGTGCTCCTCGAGCTGTGTGGTGTTGTGGGGTGTGCTGCATCGCCGACAAGTACCACGTTGTCCCAAACTATTCGTTCTGGGGGATAGCAATCGTAAATGACATTGACAAAAGGTTCTTTAGTTTCTCTCATGACCTGAACGAAAGTTGGATGCCAAATTTTCTCTGCATCTTGGTACATCTTCTGAATCATTTCATCACTTACTTTCATAGTAACCGAATTCCCCTGTATTTGTCAATAACAGGCAAAGTATGAGATAGCGCAAGACGCAAGGGACTTACGGAAAGGCATGCATAGACAATGATATCTATATGATGGCTCCTATGTTCTAGGTTTTAATGAATTCAGGATATATATATATATATAAAGAGACCAAGATCTTCCATGAGATCTTCCACGAGATATGCTCGTGTAGTTCCGCCAATAAATCTCGTGAATAAACAGGAAAATTATTGGAAATGTTAGTCATGATTGTTTAGGTCTTTCAGTATATCAGCAACTGCTATTACTATCGTACAGTCGAGGAACAAGATGGGCGACTATTACCTCCCAGTGAGGCTCAGGTTGGTTCAAAAACCATAGCCAGTTCAGCCTTTTGTTTGGGATCTCAAATAGAAGGGTATGATTTCCGGGTGTCAAGTCGAAGTACAAGCATTTTCCGAGCTCTGGATGTGCCTCCCTAACGTTCTTGATAGTTTTGGAATCTTCAATCCCCAAAAAATCAAGAACTCCTCTCCAGGCGCAGTAGCCTGAATACCTATTATATCGACATAATCATGAAAGATAACAAAAAGGTCTAAGTTACGGATTGATGCATAACAATTTGGACAAAGAAGTAACAACCTGGGTTTGATGTTGGGAAAATAGTGCTTGCGAATCAGAGAGTTGCATCCATCTGCAGCAACGAGCAAATCTCCATCTACTTCTGCAGTTTCTTCAGTGTCGAGAACTTGGGCCCTGATTTTGATCGATCGCTTATCATCGGAAACAGAGAAAGAGAGGAAAAGATGGCCCCACAGGAATATTTCTGGTGGCAATGCAGAGAACAGATGGTCATGCAGACTGGACCAATGTGCTGCTCTATGATTGAAATTCTCATCTCTTGCTAGTATCTTCCTGGATTTCTCGTCATTGATTGCTTGGTTCTAGTACAAATAGGCGCATACAAGTATGGTGAGAACCAGAATACAATTTTGCGTGCCACATAACAAGCAGGATCAATCTCTATTTGTTCAACTACAGAAAAGGAAAAGGACTCGAATTTCCTGGAAGAGCTAAACATCTCCTCTCGATGTCGAGCAAAGCAAGAACTTGACAATCAAGTGCAAGAAGAAAGACATATTCTGCGCCAATTCTTTAGTTGCTGCGATCTCAACTTCAATGCATATCATAATTCAAACCTTAGGAAGACCTGGAGTAGACTGAGTTTATCATATGAAGTTCCCTTACAAGATCAATGGCGAGAGGGGAGGTGATGTCATGGAGGAGTTCAGGGCGTCTAGTCCAGGACCCGATGAGCTCCTGAGAGAGTGGATCCAACGCGAGTCCTGCGCCTGTTGGGTTTCCTTTCGGAGGCCTGCACGATTTCTCTATGACCACAACGTCCCACCCTGCCAAAATGAGCGCATGCGCGCACGACACACCTGCTACGCTCCCTCCTACGATCAGGGCCTTCGGCTTCGGTTTCAGCTTGTTTTGATGAGGAAGATCATGACTGTGATTCATGACTTCTGTTGTATCTTCTCCAAGACTTGCTCTGTGTTTCTATCTCATAAAGAAGAAGAGAAATGGGGTTCAGAGAAATAAGACTTGGAAAAATTTAAAATCTGGACCTCCTTTGCTCTGATACCATAAAAACAAAGAATTGAGTCTACTTTACATTATACGTTGTAAGGTCAATATAGAGATATCACCACCTATAATTATAATATAAATTAATGATGAAGGATGACAATATGACTTTCGTGGAAATTGAATGAAAAACAAATAAAAAGAATCTCCCGATACACTGCTTGATGTGTTATATTCATGCCGATTTGTAGAAGATTCTGCATTGTAACAATTTTGATTTATTACTTCTTGATTTGTTACTTTACGAGGATGTCCAAGGCTCCTAAGCGTTGTGTCTCATTTGGTTTTGTGACTTTAGATAACTGATTTAGACTATAGTTGCAGGAAGTTGAATCCTCGGAGTCAAGGAGTTAATAAGTAGAAGATAATTGGGTCATTGACAAATTTCATGTGCTAATAGGGTCACCAAACACCTGCGGAAATAGCATTATAAATTAGATCTAAGATTCTAAAGTTGATTAGCTTTTGAAAATGACGTTTTTTTTTTTTTTGGGTTTTAATTTCAATGGCCACAATAGTAAATAACAGGACACTAATCTCTTGACACATCTCATGGAAATGGTGGCAATAAAATAATTTCGTTTTTTCAATATAAAAACCTTAATTCACCATGGAGTCACCATTTAACAGAGATTTTATGTAAATTCATATATAATTTAAATGAAATTAACCTTACACAATAAATGCTTCTATAATTTAGATAACTTAGTATTAAGAAATTACCTAAAAGGAATAGTTAAAGTTTTCCACTAAATTAATATCCAGATGCCTCATCTTGAAGCCATAAGATTAATATATTTATATATCCATATCAAGTCACATGATCTATTTTCAAATTAAATATTACTGAGTTATTATTAGACCTTAATTTTAGTCAACTCATATAATTTAACTATTAATAACCGGATGCCTCATCTTAAAGCCATAAGATTAATATATTTATATATCCATATCAAGTCACATGATCTTTATTTTCAAATTAAATAGTACTTAGTCATTATTAGCCCTTATATTTATTCAACTCATATAATTTAACTAGTAATAACCAAATGCCTCATCTTGAAACCGTAAGATTAATATATTTATATTTTCATATCAAGTCACATTGTCTTTATTTTCAAATTAAGGGTCCGTTTATTTCGCGGAAAAATATCATGTTTCCGGAAAACATTTTCGTAGAAGTCATTTTCCAGGAAAATGACTATTTTCCGATGTTCGGCCGAAACCTAAACTTTAAGTGGAAAATATTTTCCATCGTTCATTAGCTAATTTAATTGTTTGGGAAAAATTATCAAAATTGAATTTTAATATTTTTAATTGACCACAAAATTAGTTTTATCTTTTATATTTTTTAAAAAAATGAATTTTAATTATTTGTATTTTTAAAAAATCAAATTTTTTATTATTTCTTTCTTTCTTTTTCTTTTTCTTTTTTTCCTTTTTCTTTTCCTTCTTTCTTCCTTCTTCCTCCTCCTTCCTCCGCCGCCGCATGCCTAACGATGGCCGGTGCCCGGTGGCCGACCAAGACCCGGTCGCGGATCCGGCAAGCTCGAGGCTCGGCCAATCTCGCTCGAGCTCGCCAAAGTTTCGCCGGGCTCGCGAGCCGCGAGCTCGCCGGATCTGGCGGCGGAGCTCGGACTCGCCTGGATTGGGAGTCGCCCAAGCTCCGCCGCCAAATCTGGCAAGCTCGGGTGAGGCCCGAGCCCCGCCCAACTCGCCGGATCTGGCGAGCCGCGAGCTCCGCCCCAGGCCGGCGAGAGCTCGCCTCAAATTTACCATCTATTAGTTTTCGTCAAATTTTCTGTCAAATTATTAAGTCAAATGACAATTGACTGGTATATCAATTTGGGATTTTAAGCTCCGTTCGTCACAGTTTACAATTTCTGTGATTTTTTGTGGTATTAATTCAACTTAGCGGAGGGTATATTTCTCACAAATTTACCAGTTTCAAGTTTTTTGCGGTCGAATAAATTAGTTTATGGTAAATTTGTCATAAATGTACCAGTTTATGATTTTTTATGGTCAGTCGGGGTAAAGTTGTCACAGGTGTACCAGTTTGGGGTTTTTTATTGTCAAAAAAATAGTTTGGGGTAACTTTGTCACAGGTGTACCAGTTTGAGGTTTTTCAGGGTATTAACCCTTTTTTTAAAGAGTCCCTAAAATGGATCTTATTTCAAATAAAGTTATTAAGTAGTTAGTTTAATCTCAAAACACATCCCCAGCACTTAGGTTGGCAAAATTTTCGTCGCATCTTCGAAGTTCAGGTTGTGGTGGACATTCCTTTAAGATTTTTGAAAACTCTATCCAATTGGAGAGCTCTATAGTTTCCTAAAGTTTTGCTTATTTTCTCCCTCGGTACTATGAACGAACGCAAGTCGATTTTGCCCATTTCCAACGCCTTGGATGGTGAAAAGAATTTAAACAAAGTCCCACGACAATGTAGAAAAACTACATAAGTGGAATCGTGGTCGAGAGAGAATTCTCATGATAGCAAAAATCTAAAAGGATATCAATATGATGCGAATGAGTAAATATTGTAATAATAATAATTTTTTACGAATATACACCGTATTTTCTCTCATTTGTAAGCTCTCGTGGAAATAACGTTAATCGCCTTAATAATTTTCAGAGAAGGGAGATGATGTTTCAAGAGTACTTAATGACTTCTTTTTGTCCAGACATTATCATAATTCTTAAGGGAGAACAATAGCGTAAGTGCTATAACTTTCCCATGGTGCTCATTTGAGCATTTTCATTTATATTTTTGGCTCCCTTAAATGCCATATCGGAATAAAATTGATTATTTGAGTGCCATTTCTAGCCAATCACCTGTGTGAATTTTTTATTTTGTTTTTGTTTTTATTTTCCTTTTTCCTTTTTAGGGTTGGCGTGTTTTTTTTCCTTTTTTTTTTATGGCTGGCGACCAACACTAAAAAAACTCAAAAAATTAAATATTAAAAATATTTAAAAATTATCCACGTCAATGCCGACAAAGTCATCTAAAACGACTAGCATTCACGTTGGATTTTTTGGCAAGACAAATCGCTGATGACACTCAGGTGATTGATTTTCCAAATTTGTGGCACTCAAATTGAAAAAAAAAAAGTTATGAATGTTGCATGAAAATTGTGGCATTTGGACCGTTCTTATCTCAATTCTTGGGCTATACGCACCTCTTTTTTTGTCTACTGTTGTCAAGGATTTTCCGTAAGTTTGAACTTTCGAAGATGTGAGAACAGGTGGAGTGATTTTCTTTTGCATCCTTCTTTGCAGGTACAACTTCGATCGGCAGCCTTGGTCAAACAAAAAAAGCAGCTGATTTTGCATACAGGACCAACAGCTTATTTTTTATTCAATATTCATTCTGAGCGTCATCAATCACGCAGAAACTTTGCGACAGATTGATTGGTCAACGCTTACATTCTGCAGGGTATTCAAAGGGTTGACAAATCATTCCTCTATGGCTCTTCTGCCCTCCTGATGCGAGACCCAGTTTTATATTTAAATGATAACCCAGTTTATAAATTAGCAGGAAGAACTTGATAGGGATTCTTTAATCTTAATTTGAGCATATTTTGCTAGCTTGTTGAGAACTCATTGTCTCGTGACGAATGACCTCGCAATGCTAAACTCAGAGGAGGGAGGAGGGAGGAGGAAATGTCACAATCTCGTATAAAATTGTATAGAGTATGGCACATGTTATGATAAAGTTTCGATAAGTACCAAGCCAATGGGCTAGTGGAGTGATGGAGTCCGCTCTCCCCCTCGACTTCTCATTAGATAGAAATATGAAATATCATTCATGAAAAACTTCGAGATTTTATTATGTTCATCGTCAATTAAAAGTACAATATTTTCAAGTGTTATTTGTATTAGGAAATTGATATGTATGTCATTAAATCATAACCCATTTCCTAGCTTCTAAAAGAGACATTTCCTTAAAAAAAATCCTTCTAAAAGAGACCAAACTAGTTTGGTTAGCTTTTTTGGCATTTCTCGTTTTGTCTCGCTACGTATCTTACTCTGGCAATTTGCTTCATATGAATTCGTGTGCTCATGATGATATTGAAAATGATTTGGAGTTGTGCAAACTATCGTGACACGACTTAAGGTAGAAAAAGGAAAAAGAAAAAAACTCAAGTGCAAAGTTGATTATTTTTATAATTTTCTTGGAGAGAAGCGTGTATTGTATGCACTTGGTGCATATGAGCCAAATTCACATGCACTATCGAATTGAATGAGTTAGGGTGCATTTGATTGGACTTTTGGGAAAAGCCTTTGGAAAAATGCAAAAGACTTTAAGTTAAAAGAGTTTTCCAAAATGCAAATTGTGTTTGGTAAATTATAGTTTGAAAGTCCATTGTAAAGTACCTTCGAGTAAAATAATGTTTGGAAAGATTATATTTACGAAGGACTTTGGTGATTGATAATATATATATATATATATATATATATATATATATATAAAATAAAGAATTCGCCGGAGAGGCAGGCGGCTACCGTCGGCCTCAGGTAGCCCTCGGAGACGACCGACGAGGGCCGCCTAGGGGCGCCTGGGGTCGGGCAACCTCTGGCGAGGGTCGCCTAGGGTCGGGCGACCCCCGGCGGCCCTTCACGGAGGTCACGCGACCTCCAACGACCAGATCTAGGTCGTGCGACCTCGTGGCAACCAAATTTGGGTCGTGCCGGTCACTGCGAGGTCACTCGACCTCTGGTGACCCAGATCTGGGTCGCGCCTGAGGTCGCGCGACCTAGAGCTGGGTCGCAGCGACTCGCGGGCGGTCGCCGGGACTCGCGAGCGGTTGTCGCGACTTGCTGGGGTCGCGCGACTAGCCAGTGACGGTCGCCACGACCTCGCCGACCTTAGCCGTAATCTCGCCGGCCTCTCGAGCTCATCTCTGATCAGCCACGCCGCTGGAGAAGAAGATGAACAGTAGACATGAGGCTTCCGAGAATGTTGAAAGCCCAAGGCAGCCTAGGAGCTGCGTTGGGCTTTCAACCTTACAAATGCCAGCTTTGCCTTAATGGAACTTCCAAAATTTTTCCCAAACACCTTTATTTTGGCCCAAAGGCCTTTAGCCCCCCAAAGATACTTGGGAAAAAAATTCCCAAACGTAGCCTTAATCTAGAGATATTACAATATATATGTTTAGTGTATAGTTCGGTTCATTCCTATCATTTTTGTCATCCTAAAAACTTGCCGGAAGCTACTCATTGTACAAACCCTCTAGCCTCAGTGATCACTCCCCGCCCTTGTCGAAGCGGGTGGTTATATTTGCCATCTATTATTATACACACTTGATATAAAATTGCAGAGAACATAAACATTTTGGCACATGTTCTTTCTTTTCCCGATTAAGATAACAGCATTCAATAGTGTTTTTACAAAATCGAAAATTTTACTACCAAAAAGCAGACTTAAGACTTTACTTGAAGATTACCTACAGTCCAGGCTCAGGCTGATTGATGTACCTAATCCACTTACGCCTTTTTGTTCAATAGTTCATAAAGGCATGCTATGAGTCCCAGAACTCAGTTCATAGTGCAGACATTTCCCAATATCACTGTAAGCTCTCTTGATCCTTGAAGGTTTCTGAATTCTCACATCCTGAAAAATCGAGAACTACTCACCACGCACAAGAATCTGAATACCTACAAAAACAGTCGCTGTCATTTCACACTACAAGCTTACATGTTGCGATAAAACGATGTCATGGGGGCCTATATTCATTAGTTTCAGATTGATCCTCATTTTAAGGTTGGGTCGGAAACTCTGTTCAACGGAAGAAAGACCGCCCATATGATGCGACAAGCAAGTTATCGCTCATCTTGATGGTGTCATTAGTCTTGAGAACTTGAGTTTTGGCTTTGACTTCAGTCTTGTCGTCAGATAGGTTGTCACACAGGAACGCTAATCCCATAACACAACACCAATCGGTAATTCCCCATGAAGAAGGCCGTGGAGGTCGGTCCAGCGCGCTGCTCTGAAATTGAATTCCTCATCCCTTGTGGGCACCCGGTTCACCTCCTTTTCACCGTCCATCACATTGTTCTGCATTGTTTTTCAGGAAATTAGCAGTGATTGGATTGAGTGGAATAACGTACTCAAACTCATTCAGAGGCAAACTTGGTCTAATATGGCATAACTGACACCGGAAACCATACCGAGACGGTGGAAAAAAAGAATTTTTTCACAAAAACAATATATGATCCTCATCTTATTTTTGAGAAGGTTCAATTGCCCCAAATGAATTTCTAAGGAACAATCTGGGAGATATCACATCTTCTTGCACGTTTTTCGTTTGCTCTTTTCCACTTCTTTTTTGCTACAGCAGAAAGATAGGAACAGAAAACAAACCTCTGTTCTTGCGCACATATCATACACATAGTTGTCTTTCCGAATGTTGATGCATTAAATTAAACCTATCACTAGATTCACCGCAAATAACTTTTTTGGCTGAACCAAAGAGAAACCTAATTCAACTTTTCTGTTCAAGTTTATATCCAAAGAAAACCGTGCTTCTAGCTTTTATGGCTTTTGTATCAGTTGTAATTCACGCATTCTCTTAGCTACATTACGAACTAAAGCTTCACGCTTTGAAGCTGAACCTAATCATTTTAGCTTACACAGAACCTTTCACCTATTCCTCAAGTCTGAACCACTCGAAGAAACATATCCTTTTACGTCCTCGTGAACTCAGAACACGCACAACAGAGAGTGACCTGGTCAATAACGAGAGGCAAGGAGGGGTCGTGGGGTTGCTGGACCCTTTCAATCCAACCCTTGATCTGCTACTGAGCCGAAGGGTTCAAGCCCGAGCCCCACGCCAGCAGAACTCCCGGTTGGCGCCATGTTCGATTTGTCAACGATGACATCCCATCCTGCTAAAATGACCTTGTGCGCGCAGGATAATCCCGTGATGATGCCTCCAACTATCATTACCTTGGCCTTGGGCTCTGTGGGTTTCTAGGTTTCTTCGTCTTTACCTTCCATTGGGAACCTATGAACATGATTGTCTCACAAAAGCTTGTGCCTTTTGTGTTTTGTTCCTGATGTTCAGTCAGAACATGTAGCAGTGTGGCTCGGAATTATTGAGAGTCATAGCTAGACAACGGGAACCAGATATTTTATGCAGTGTTTTTATCATGTGATCATGACATTTGACAAAACTATCAGGCAATTTCAAGAAATGATACTTTATGCGTGATGCCTATCATGTGAGCATGTGAATTGTCATTGACGTTAGGTTTAGCCCTGTAAAAGACGGACGATTGCTTCGACATGTTTGCTGTATTGTGAAAACATAAATGCTTTGGTTGAAGCACTGATACTAACTGGGTTCTGTTCAGCTGTTTAACGATGCTCCATTTAAAACTTTCAATTTCATTTTGATAAGTATTCAATAGCTTTCTTATTGATTGCGATGTGAATGCATAAATGGCTAGCCTTGACACACTCTTAGGTCAGGGAGCTTTTCTTAATCATAAATCAAGTTAACTAATTTGTGTGAGTAAGGAACAAGTTTTGTGCTGTTGTAGAAGGGCTATTGCAACTAGAACAAGAAATAGCTACATTACATGCAACAAGTGTTTTAGTAAATGAGATGATCATTAATTCTCTAACACAAGTCTAATATGAGAGTCACCATCCATGATGATCCTGTTTAAGTCAGATACTTAAAAAGACACATCTCTCGCTATATTTAGCTGGAGCTAGAAATAATCTATGTCATGTTTGAAATCAACATTGACATGACCAGAATGGCAACAAATACAAGATGATCACCGTTTGCTGGCCAACAAAAGTTCACTTGATCTGAGCAAAGGATTATGTCCAAAGAAGGGCACGCCTCTCTGCAGAAGCATCTTGCATTCCTCCTGAGTGGCTGTGTTAGGATTGAAAGGTTTGCAGTCAGGAAGTGCAAGGCCTTGTTTTATCCTCCCGACTTGCCGAGCATGCAAGACTTGCTTGGATGCAACAGATAGCGTAATGGATTGGTATTCTTCAAGAGCAGCTGTTAGATTTTTCAATCCCGACTTCTCCAAGCACCAGCCTAGGACAGCAGCATCCAGAATAGACATGTTTGTGCTCCTTGAGCTGTGCGGTGTCGTGGGGTGCGCTGCATCACCAATAAGTACCACATTGTCCCAAACTATTTGTTCTAGTGGATCACAGTCGTAAATGGCATTTATGAAAGGTTCTTTAGTTTCTCTCATGAGCTGAACCAAAGCGGGATGCCAAATTGTCTTTGCATCTTGGTACATCTTCTGAATCATGTCATCACTTACTTTTGTAGTAACTGAATTTCCCTGTATTTGTCAATAACCGATTAAGTATCATATACCATAAGGCGCAAGTTCACTCATGGACAGGGATGCGTATATAAAGATACATCTATGATGATTTCTGTGATCTAGGTTTTAATGAATTTGGGATATATCCATACCCAGATCTTCTATGAGGGATGCTCATGTAGTTCCTCCAACAAATCTTTTGAATAAACAGGAAAACTATACGACAATTTCCGTCACAATCATTTGCATCTTTAACTAAATCCACAACTGCTACTACTGTAGTACAGTCGGTGACATGCAAGATGGGTGAATATTACCTGCAAGTCAGGTTCAGGTTGATTCAAATACCATATCCAGTTCAGCCTTTTGTTTGGGATCTCATAAAGAACGGTATGATTTCCAGGTGCCAAGTCTAAGTACAGGCATTTTCCAAGCTCCGGATGTGCCTCCCTAACATTCTTTATAGTTTCAGAATCTTCACTCCCCGAGAAATCAAAAACTCCTCTCCAGGCACAATAGCCGGAATATCTATTATATCAACATAATTATGGTAAGCTAATAAAATGTCTAAGTTAGGGATTGGTGCATAACAATTTGGCCAGAGAAGTAACCACCTTGGTTTGACATTGGGAAGAAAGTGATTGCGAATCAGAGAGAGGCATCCATCTGCAGCGATGAGCAAATCTCCGCATACTTCAGTGGTTTCTCCAGTGTCAAGAACTTGGGCCTTCATTTTAACTGATTGCTTAACATTGGAAACAGAGAAAGAGAGGAAAAGATGGCCCCAGAGGAATATTTCCGGTGGCAATGCAGTGAACAGGTGGTCATGCAGAGTAGCCCAGTGTGCTGCTCTATGATTGAAATGATCATCTCTTGCCAGTATCTTCCTGGTTCTCATCATCGATTGCTTGGTTCTGGTACAAATAGACGCATAAGAATTTGGTAAGAACAAGGACACAATGTTCACTGCTCCATAACAAACATGATCAATATCTATATTTTTAACAAGAAACAAAGAAAAGGACCCATATCTCGTTGAAGAACTTAACATCTCCCCTCACTGTCAAGCAAAGCAAGAACTTAAATTTCATGCTGCTAGAAAAAAGACATATTCTGCGCCAATTCTCCAGTAACTGTGATCTTATACTTCAATACATGTCGTATGTCAAACCTCAGGAGGACCTGAAATAAGACAGAGTTTGTCATATGAAGTTTCCTTACTAGATCAATGGTGAGAGGACAGGTGATGTCTCGGAGGAGTTCGGGGCGTCCTGTCCAGGACCTGATGAGCTCCTGAGAGAGAGGATCCAAGCCGAGTCCTGCACCGGTGGGGCTTCCTTTTGGAGGCTTGCGCGATTTCTCTATGACCACAACATCCCACCCCGCCCGAATGAGTGCATGCGCACAGGACACACCTGCTATACTCCCTCCTACGATCACAGCCTTTGGCTTTGGCTTCAGCTTCTCTTGCTGAGGAAGATCGTGACTGGGACTCATGACTTCTGTTGCACCCTCTCCAGGTCTTGCTCTGCGTTTCTAGTTCATAAAGGAGAGACTGTCCAAGACTCCCAATTATTGGGTCTCATTTGGGCCTTATGATTGCGGGACGTGGAATCCAGGGAGTGAAGAAGGTGTTGAGAAGTAGAAGACAATTGGGTCATTGACAAATTTCATGTGCTGATAGGGGTCACCAATCACCCCCAGAAATAGCATTACCTTATAAATCTGTTCTTCTGTGATTGTCTCTTGAAAATGACGCTTTTTTATCATTATATGTTCGATTGTTAGGTACCTTTGTGTCGTCTAAAGCATAGAGAAAAAAAAAAAGCATAGTCATCATTGCAACACCATCAAATGATTAACAAATCAACAATGATTAAAAAAGAAAGCATAGTGGTCTTATTTGCTTATGTAACTCTATCTTTTGTTTTTCAACTCAAGATTTTCTTTTTGTGACCCAAAAAAAAAAATTTGAGATTTTTTTTATAGCTGTTCAATTAATGAAAAGATGTAGTTGTAAAGTTATTATAAAAAAATATATCACCTAGTTATTAGTCGAGTAACATGATTGTTTTACTATGCTTATAATGTTGAAATAAAAGGTTTCCAATTTTTTTGAGACTTTTATAGATGATACACAGCCTACTTCACTCATTTGGTACACGACTCATATCCATCAACAATTATCATCTAAAAAGTCGATAAACATCCCAATCCATGGCGATGAACAAGAATTGTGTAAAAAAGAAAAAAATGCGTTTTTTCGAAGAAAAATCATTTCCAGCAAAATGTTTTCTTACTTTTTCCCTCGTTTGGACATTAGAAAATGAATTGGTATGTTTTCCATTGACCGAAATTGGCATGCTAACACTTTTCCCTCCCATGAAAGTGGAAATCATTTTCCTAGTGCTCCCAATGCAACAAGATTGAGTACTTATTTCTACTACTTCCCTCTCATTGTCATGCTCACAACCAAAAAAGAAAAAGATTGATCACTTTCCATGATATTGAATTTCGGGTGAAACCATTTCCTTTGTTGATAAATTGTAATGTGAAACAAATCAGGGGTGCATATAAGTCCAAGGTAGAACCAGAAACATAACTGAACCAACTATAAGAGCTAGTTTAGTTCCAAATTCTTGCAGTTATCAGTTCAGAAAAAAGAAAATCAGAACTGGAACCATACAATTTGGTTCTTGATTCCTTGGTAAGAACCAAACGAGGAACTGATGAACTAAAAATTACATATCGTAAGTGATGTGTATATCTTTTCATATTGTAATTCCTTTGTGTTGTGTGTGTGTGTGTATATAATGAGTGAATGTTTTATTTAATCTTCTCTTTTCTTTCTAGATGTGGATTGTCTTAGTAAGGAGATTGTCATCGATAAATAGAGTTTACGAGTTAAAATGGAATGAATATGTATGATGAGTTTTTTAACAACTATTTTAATTTAATTAATAGTAATTTTTATTTAAAAATATTATTAAGTGATTAAAATGTTTGTTGTTTCTTTTAATTTCAAGTAATTATAATTTGGAGCAATTTTTCATGAATGATGAGGACCGAAGCTCTATAATTTAGGTTTTATGTTACGTGTTTTGAAATTTTTTTTGTTTTCTTTTATTTTTCCTATTCATCTTTTGTGGATTGTTGCCATTGACGAATGATGATTTGTGTTGTTGTGCTCATTTGACTTAATTAAAAATGAAACAAAAAGAAAAAAAAAAAATTGGCCGGTTCAACTGATTAACAGGGCACGTTCCAGATTTCAAGATGCGCAAGGTACATTTCAAGTTGCAAAAATCAAAGAGTCCGTTCCGAAATTTCAAGTGAAACCTAATTGATCCCGAAACCCATCGTCCTTAAAACAAAAGCTACCATTTCACCCCGGACTGAAAAACAGAGTGTTGGGCCGTTGGGTGAAGAGAGCAAAATCTTGGGCTCCAAAAATCCTTTGTTAGGATTTGACTAAGGTTTTGAGGCCCAACACTAATGCATGTGAGCGGATTTTGGCTTCATCCTACAGTACTGCGGTGGTAGATATCCATCCCAAAGGAGCTTCCCCGACTCCCTGCACAGTGGTGGAAGAGGGCAATTTTCAAGTGGTGACTCCAATGTCCACCCAGTCCAAGATAGAAACCGAGGATTCACTTCCATGCAGTCCAAGATGCCAATCGTGGATTTCGACAAGGTAATTTCTTATTTCTAGTGCTGCTTTTATGCCGTAAAGCTGATTTAGTTTGTTCTCCAACTGATTCAACTTCTAATACGTCATTACAATCTTCTCCTTATGCTGTACCACAGTCCTCTGTACAACTTCATATCCGAGCAGAAGGTAAGTTTTACTTGTTAGATTACCTTTACAATTATTTCGGAAATGATGTTGGCACGTGGGTGGTAGTGCTGTGTGCCTCTCAATTCATTTGTGCTTCATTTGATTTGGCAGTTAAGTTTGTCTGGACTAGATAGAGATAAAGTATCTGGTCAAGCCTCTGCAGAAATTCGCCCAACAATACCAGATAGTCAAGACACTCCATAAGGTTTGGAACAGATTTTAAAGCTGTAAGAGGAAAATTTGAATTTGCCGATGGTTCTGATTTAAACATTGTTTCTTCTTCACGAAATTTTGCAGTGGTCAACGTCAGTTCTGGGTGGACTACAATAAGCTACAAGATTCTACCTTGGATGAGCAGAAGCAGTGGAACCTAGATAACAACAAGGAAAATTCTCTTAATGTGGATGACCCGTCTTAGCATAGGTGTAAAGACAGTGACCCAGCATCCTCTGCTAATTCTTGCACCAACAGGCAGACTGCAAGTGACAACTGCAAACTAAATTATGAAATGGGAAAAGACTCTGAACAGAATCCAGCAGTTGATGATGCAAATGAAAATGGATGACCTTCCATACTTGTTTGGACAAAGAACCAAATTCAAATACTTTGGTTGGGGAAACTGTGTTTCCTTTTGATGATGTCGATTCAAGCAAAGATAAGTGTACTTTTCAGATGGCTTCTTCATGTGTCACTGAGCTATCTGATTTAGATAATTTGCAAGCAAAAGATTGCACAGATGTTCTATGGACATCTTCCTTTATGGCGAAGACTGTACTAGTGGGGTCGCTATAGATGTTGAATCTCTAGATTCAAATTATGCAAAGATCACTTCGCTTTGTCGTGCCAAAAGTCTACTTCTGGCAGTGTTGAAACCGCTTTTCAGAAATTGCAGGGCATATAATATCTCCACCAGTCAATGACAAACAGGATAATATTTCAACCTCACATGTTGAGTTACTTGGGATACAATGGATGGCTTAATGGATGAGGAGCTGAAGAAGTTGTCTCTCCATGAGCCAGAAGAATCAAGCATGCAAGTTGGATGTTCTTGTGAGGATGACGCCACATTCTTATCTGCATTACACAACGTAGGAGGTGCAGATTCCTCTCCTGGTAGTCAAATTGTCAAGGAGTTTTCATCTGGTTTGGAATTTAAGCCTGTTGAAGGAGAAATATCTACTTATGATCCTTCATTGTGGACACCAATGGAGATAGCTACAGCAACTGACAGTGCAGATTGTCTTTTTCTGGAGCATCCCCTCAAGCTTAAGAGCACATATGCCGAAGTAGAGGTAGATTATACATTCTTGAGATTCTTTCTTGATTTGGTTATTTTAGTATACTTGTATAATAGACTGCATAAAAAGGAGTCTAGACCAAGATATCAATGCATGCATCTGTGCAGGATTATTCTAGCCAACTCAGGAAGCCAAACTTTCTCTGCTTCTCTGTGCATTCCCTTGATCATTTCGCTGCTGCTTTTCATGGTAACAGAGTTTCCCTGTATGAAATTTTAGAAATATGATATTTTCTGTTGTTCCTATCTGGTTTTGCCACACCTAAATAGATGGTAAAGAACTCTATAATTGATTAGATGCTTCCTGATGCATCTGTGTTAAGCAAAATGTGGATTTTTTCTACTATACGAAGAGTGCTACGGCCGAAAATATTTTTAACTAAGAATGTTCTGGTCTGAGGAGATAGTATTTGTATAATCCTTTGAAGAAGCTGGATGCATTCGCGTTATAAAAGGGCTAAAGTGGATTGAGCAGGAGCAGTAATCAAGATAAGGTGATCTACTACTATGAACTGCATTGCTATCCTCTGAGGAAACTAGTCTTCAAAATTAGGACTGCACATAGTTGTCAAGACTCGAGAATCTTGCAGAGAACTACTTGTTTCATAGTGACGATGTTTGAAGAAGTTTAGCATCTCATATTTACTTCACCTGATGGAAAATTGCAGGGAAGATAAACATTTCGGCAAATGTTTGTTCTTTCCTGATAAAGATAACAGCATCCAATGATGGTTAACTAAATCGAAAATTCAATGGAAAAAAAGTAGAGTGAGGATTATACGAGAAGATTTACCTTCAGTTCAGGCTCAGGCTGATTGATGTACCAAATCCAATTAGGCCTTTTGTTCAGGAGTTCATAGAACAGGCTATGAGTCCCGGAACCCAGCTCGAAGTACAGACACTTCCCAAGATCAGGATAAGCTCTCTTGATCCCCAAAATGGCTTCTGAATTTACTCGTCCCGAAAAATCGAGAACTCCCCTCCATGCACAATAACCTGAATACCTACAAAAACAGTTGCTATCATTTCACACTACAAGCTCAAATGCAAGTCTTTTCCGATAAAAAAAAAATGGCATGGGGGTCTGAATTCATTGGTTTCAGAAAGAACCTCAGTTTAAGGTCGGGGAGGAAACTCTGTCGAATGGAAGACAGACACCCATCTGCTGCGATAAGCAAGTCACCGGTTTTCTCAATTGTATTATTGGTCTTGAGAACTCTAGTTTTGATTTTGACTTCAGCCTTGTCGTCAGATAGGCTGAATGACAGGAAAACATGACCCCATAATCCTTGCAAAGAAGGCAATGGAGGTCAGTCCAATGCGCTGCTCTGAAATTGAATTCCTCATCCCTTGTGAGCATCCGGCTCACTTAGCCTGAATTGGATACAACGAGACCATGTATTCGAACTAATTCAGAGGTGAACTCAGTCTAATTTGGTGTAACAATTGAAACCAAACCTAGACGGTGAAACAATCAATGGGGTTGTTGGGTTTTACTTTTGTCACAAAGAGAGGATATGATCCTCATGTTATTTCACAGAAACAATATGTTTTACTCGCATCTTCACACACGTTTTTTGTTTGAGAGGAACAAGTTTTCTACTGTTGTGCAAGGACTATTGCTACTGTAACAAGAAATAGGTAAATTACATGCATCAGTTGCCCTAATCCAAGTGCTTCAGTAGATGAAATGATCATTAACTTCTTAACACAAATCTAAGGTGACACCAGTCGGAACATGTGACGGTTTGGCTCGAAATGATTGAGAATTATAGCTAGACAGCGACGGCTGGATATTTTATGCAGTAGTCTTATAATATAACCATGACATTTGCCAAAACTAGTCAGACAATTTGAAGAATCAAACGCATATTATTTGCAATACCCACCTTGCAAGCGATGTGATTAGTCATCCACATTACATGAGCCATGTCGAATAAATGAATGATAGGTTCGACGTGTTTGTGGTATTGTAATTAAAGAAATGTTTTGGTCAAAGTGCGCATTTGGGCTATTCTTTTCGGCTATCTAAAGGTACTATGTTAGAAATTTTCTTTTCCTTTTTGATAAGTAATCACCGACATTCCTATTTCTTGATATATAAATGCATACATGGCTAGCTTTGATGCAGTAATAGATCTAGAATATTTTGTTATTCAAAGATCAAATTGACAAATTTATGAGGGTAAGGAACAAGTTTTTTGCTGCTATACAAGGACTATTGCCGCTGTAACAAAAAACAGGTAAATTACATGCAACAATTGGCTTAATCCAAGTGCTTCAGTAGATGAAATGATCCTTAATCCTCTTAAGATAAATCTAAAGGGACATCGGTTGGAACATGTGGCGATTTGGCCTGTAATGAATGAGAATCATAGCTAGATAGCGACGGCCAAATAGTCTTTTAATATGGCCATGACATCTGCAAAACTAGTCAGATAGTTTCAAAAATCAAACACAAATTATTTATGATACCAATCAAGCGAGCTCTGTTATTGGTCGTCTGCATTGTGTTAGCCATGTATAACAATGAACTATTAGTTTGACATGTTTGCTTTATTGTTATTAGAGAAATGTTTCGATCGAAGTGTGGATCCTAGGATATTCATTTCAGCTATCTAAAGGTGCTACGTTATGAACTTTATTTTACTTTTCAATAAATAATCACCAACGTCCCTATTTGTCGATATGTGAGTGTATACATGGCTAGCTTTGATGCAGTGATGGATTGGGATATTTTCTTATTCATAGATCGAGTTGACTAATTTGTGAGGGTAAGGAACAGGCTTTCTACTGTTGTATAAGAACCATTGCTGTTGCAATAAGAAACATGTAAATTACATACATCAGTTGACTTAATCCAAGTGTTTCAGTAGATGAAATGATCCTTAACCCTCTCAAGACAAATCTAAAGTGACATTGATCGAAATATATGATGGTTTAGCCTGGAATGATTGAGAATCATAGATAAACAATGACGGCCGGATATTTTATACAGTAGTCTTATAATATGACCATGACATCTGCCAAAACTAGTTAGATATTTTCAAAAATCAAATACATAAATTATTTATGGTACCCATCACGCGAACACTATGATTGGTTGTCTGCATTACATTAGCCATCTAAAACAACGAACTATAAGTTCGACATGTTTGCTTTATTGTAATTAGAGAAATGTTTCGATCGAAGTGCGGATTCTAGGACATTCTTTTTGGCTATCTAAAGGTTTTATGTTAGAAACTTTCTTTTCTTTTTCAATAAGTAATCATCGACGTTCCTATTTCTGGATATGTGAATGCAAACAAGGATAGCTTTGATGCAATGATAGATCAGGAATATTTTCTTATTCAAAGATCAAGTTGACTAATTTGTGAGAATGACAAATAAGTTTTCTGTTACTATACAAGGACTATCGCTGCTGTATCAAGAAACAAGTAACTTACATATCAGTTGGCCTAATCCAAATGCTTTAGTATCTAAATGATCCTTAGCACTCTTAACACAAATCTAAGGTAACATTGATATGAACATGTGGCGATTTGGCTCAGAATTATTAAGAATTATTTCTAGACAACGATGATTGAATATTTTATGCAATAGTCCTATAATATGGGCACGACATATGCCAAAACTAGTCAGATTGTTTCAAAAATCAAACACAGAAATTATTTATGATACCCATCAAGTGAGCACTGTGATTAGTCATCTACGTTGTGTAAGCCATGTTGAACAATGAACCATAAGCTTGAGATGTTTGCTATATTATGATTGGATAAATGTTTCGGTCAAAGTGCAGATGTTGGGATATTCTTTACTGTTATTTAAAGGTGCTAAATTAGAAACTTTCTTTTCTTTTTGAATAAGTAATCACTAGCATTCTTATCTTTGGATATGTGAATGCATACATGGCTAGTTTTGACATAGTGATAGGTCAGGAATATTTTCTTATTCATGGATCAAGTTGATTAGTTTGTGAGGGTGAGGAACAAGTTTTCTACTACTATACAAGGACTATCGCTGCTGTGAGAGGAAATATGTAAATTACATATATTAGTTAGCCTAATCTTAGTGCTTCAGTAGATGAAATGATCCTTAACCCTCTTAACACAAATCTAAAGTGACATTCATCGAAACATGTGGCAGTTGGGCTTTAAATGACTAAGAATCATAGTTAGACAACGACGGCTGAATATTTTATGCAGTAGTCTTATAATATGGCCATGACATTTGCCAAAACTAGTCAGACAACTTGAAGAATCAAACGCAGAAATTATTTGCGATACCCATCGTACGAGTGATGTGATTAGTCGTCCACATGACATTAGCCATGTCGAACGAATGAACGATAGGTTCAACATATTTGATGTATTGTAATTAAAGAAATGTTTCAATTAAATTGCAGATTTTTGGCTATTCATTTCGGCTATCTAAATGTACCACGTTAGAAACTTTCTTTTCCTTTTTGATAAGTAATCGCCGGTGTTCCTATTTCTTAATATGTGAATGCATACATAGTCAGCTTTAACACAGTGATAGATCTGGAATTTTTTCTTATTCAAAAATCAAGTTGACTAATTTGTTAGGGTAAGAAACAAATTTTTTCCTACTGTACAAGGACTATTGCTACTGTAACAAGAAACAAGTAAATTTCATGCATCGGTTGGCTTAATCCAAGTGCTTCAATAGATGAAATGATCCTTATCCCTCTTAACACAAAACTAAGGTGATATCTAGCAGAACATATTGTGGTTTGGCCCAGAATGATTGAGAATCATAGCTAGACAGCGACGGCCAAATATTTTATGTAGTAGTTTTATAATATGGTCATGACATCTGCCAAAACTAATCAAATAGTTTCAAAAATCAAACACATAAAACATTTATGATACCCATCACGCGAGCACTGTGATTGATCATCTGCATTGCATTAGCCATGTAGAATGATGAACTATTAGTTTGACATGTTTGCTTTGTTGTAATTGGAGAAATGTTTCAATTGAAGTGTGGATTTGGGGATATTCTTTTCGGCCATCTAAAAGTGCCATGTTAGAAACTTTCTTTTCCTTTTCAATAAGTAATCACCGGCATCCTTATTTTTTGATATGTGAATGGATACATGACGCGGTGATAGATTATGAATATTTTCTTATTCACAGATCAAGTTGACTAATTTGTGAGGGTAAGGAGCAAGTTTTCTGCTGCTGTAACAAGAAATAGGTAAATTACATGCATCAGTTGGCTAGCCAAGTGGTTCGATAGATGAAATGATCATTAACCCTCTTAAGACAAATCTAAGGTGACATCGGTTCAAACATGTGGCGATTTGGCCCAAAATGATTGAGAATCATAGCTAGATGGCGATAGCTAGATATTTTATGCAATAATATTATAATATGGCCATGACATTTGCCAAAACTAGCCAAATAATTTAAAAAATCAAACACAAAAATTATTTATGATACCCATCACACGAGCACTGTGATTGGTCGTCCGCATTACGTTTGCTATGTAGAACGATGACTATAATTTCGACATGTTTGCTTTATTGTAATTAGATAAATATTTCGATCAAAGTGCGGATTCTAGTATATTCTTTTTGGGTATCTAAAGATGCTTCGTTAGAAACTTTCTTTTCCTTTTTGATAAGTAAAAATCGGCATTCCTACTTTTTGACAAGTGAATGCATACATGACTAACTTTGACGCAGTGATAAATCAGGAATATTTTTTTTATTTATAGATCAAGTTGACTAATTTGTGAGGGTGAGGAACAAGTTTTCTATTGCCATACAAAGACTATTGCTTCTGTAACAAGAAACAGGTAAATTACATGCATCAGTTGGCCTAATCAGAGTGCTTCAGTAGATGAAATGATCCTTAATCCTCTTAACACAAATCTAAGGTGACATTAGTCAGAACATGTGGTAGTTTGATTCGAAATGATTGGGAATCATAGTTAGATAGCTATGATTGTATATTTTATAAAGTAATCTTATAACATGGCCATGACATTTGCCATTGTTTAAAAAATTAAACACATAAATTATTTATGATACCCATCACGTAAGCATTGTGATTGGTTGTTTGCGTTGTCTTAGCCATGTAAAACAATGAACCATAAGTTCAATATAATTGTTGTATTAGGGAAATGTTTCGGTCGAAGTGCAGATTCTGGAATATTCTTTTCGGTTATCTAAAGGTGCTACGTTTGAAACTTATTTTTCCTCTTCAATAAGTAATCATCGGCGTTCCTATTTCTGGATATGTGAATGCATACATGGTCAGCTTTCGCGCAATGATAGATCATGAATATTTTGTTATTCATAGATCAAGTTGACTAATTTGTGAGGGTAAAGAATAAGTTTTCTGCTGTTGTACAAGGACTATTGGTACTGTAACAAGAAAAAGGTAAATTATATGTATTAGTTGGCCTAATCTAAGTGGTTTAGTACAGAAATGATCCTTAACTCTCCCAAGACAAATCCGATGTGACTTCGGTCGAAACATATGGCGGTTTGGCCCAGAATGGTTGAGAATCATAGTTGGATAGCAACAACAGGATATTTTGTGCAGTATACTTATAATAGGGCCATGACATCTATCAAAATTAGTCATATTGTTTCAAAAATCAAACATATAAATTATTTATGAAACCCATCACGCGAGCACTATGATTGGTCGTCCGCATTACGTTAACCATGTAGAACGATGAACCTTAAGTTCGACATGTTTGCTGTATTGTAATTAGAGAAATGTTTTGTAATTAGATTTTGGGAAATGTTTTGGTTGAAGTGCGGATTTTGGGATATTCTTTTTGGCTATCTAAAGATGTGACATTAGAAACTTTCTTTTCCTTTTTAATAAGTAAGCCCCGCCTATTGAAATATAATAAGCAGAAATGACAGGATCTTGCAATTTACGTTAACGTAAAATCACCAAAGAAATAAACGAGAAATATAAGGACACCGGAATTTTACGTGGTTCGGTCAGAGTATCGGTACCTACGTCTACAGGGAGAGCCAACAACAAATAATCCAGTATTTACAATTACTCACATGTTCAAGTGTTTCCCACACCTAAATTTAATCTCAAATCCAAAGTGTTTATAAATAAATAACTTACTTGAGTATAAACTCACGGCACAAAAAATACCACACGTTTAAGTCGTACGCCAAAAGAATAGATCTCAAGCTTCCTTTTCTTTTCTTTCTTCGGCGGACTGCGTGAGCGCGGCTTCTTACGTTGGGCGGACTTTTTTCGGGCGAAGAAAAGAAGACCTGTAAATTGTCTCTGCATTTATACGTGTGTGCCTAGGTCAAAATTTGACCTGAGCCCACCTACGCTTGGCTTCACGCGTACGTGAGACACTTCCAGTTTTATCCATCAGCCAAAAGAAAACCCCATCCGGAATATTGCGTGCCCAAAGTCAAATAATTGACTTTGGCCCCATGATAATGACCTTCTACTAAAGGAGGGTTCGGACACTTGTAGGGGTAGAAGAAAACCTTCCTTTTATCTTTTTATCTTTTATCTATTATTTCCTTTTTTGTAATTTTTCATGCGATCTCCCGGTCAAATAATAAAAATTTTATAAAACAGAAAGTCTTTGCACGTACGCGTGAAGCCAAGCGTAGGTGGGCCCAGGTCAAACTTTGACCTGGCACACACGTATAAAAGCAAAGACAATTTACAGGTCTTCTTTTCTTCGCCCGAAAAAAGTCCGCCAAAGCCCTACGTAAGAAGCTGCGTTCACGTCGCACGTCCGTCGAAGAGGAGCTGCACGAAAGAAAGAAAAGGAAGCTTGAGATCTTTTCTTTTGGCATAAGACTTGAACGCGTGATATTTTTTGTGTTGTGAGTTTATATCCAAGTGAGTTATTTATTTATAAATACTTTGAATTTTGAGTTAAATTTAAGTGTGGGAAACACTTGAGCGTGTGAGTGATTGTAAACACTGATTCTTCGATTATAGTGGATTATTTGCTGTTGGCTCTCCCCGTGGACGTAGGTACCGATACTCGGACCGAACCATGTAAAATTTCGGTATCCTTATTTTTCTCGTTTATTTCTCCGGTGATTTCGCGTTGACGTAAATTGCAAGATCCTGTCGTTTCCGCGTATTGTATTCCAACACCGGCGTTGCTATTTCTTGATATATGAATGCATAGACAGCAAGCTTGGACGCAGTGATAGATCATGAATATTTTCTTATTCAAAGATCAAGTTAACTAATTTGTGAGGGTGAGGAACAAGTTTTCTGCTGCTATACAATGACTATTGTTACTATAACAAAAAAACAGGTAAATTACATGCATCAGTTGGCCTAATCCAAGTGCTTCAGTAGATGAAATGATCATTAACTCTCTTAACACAAATCTAAGGCGACATCGGTCAAAACATATGGCGATTTGGCTTGAAGTGATTAAAAATCGTAGCTAGACAGTAACAATCGATATTTTATGCAATAATCTTATAATATGAACGTGACTTCTGCCAAAACTTGTCAGGCAATTTCAAGAATCAAACACAAAAATTATTTGCGATACCCATCGTGCGAGTGATGTAATTAGTTGTCCACATTACATTAGCCATGTCGAATGAATGAAAAATAGGTTTGATATATTTGCTATATTGTAATCAAAGAAATGTTTGGGTTGAATTGCAGATTTTGGGATGTTCTCTTCAGCTATCTAAAAGTACCATGTTAGAAACTTTCTTTTCTTTTCGATAAGTAAACACCGGCATTCCTACTTCTTGACATGTGAATGCATACATGACTAGCTTTGACGTAGTGATAAATTGGGAATATTTTCTTATTCATAGATCAACTTGACTAATTTGTGAGGGTGAGGAACAGGTTTTCTGCTGCTATACAAAGACTATTACTGTTGTAACAAGAAACATGTAAATTACATGCATTAGTTGGTTTAATCTAAATGCTTTAGTGGATGAAATGATTCTCAGTTCTCTTAACACAAATCTAAGGTAACATCGATCGGAACATGTGGCGGTTTGGCCAGTAATAATTGAGAATATGCAATGGTCTTATATTATGACCATGACATTTGCGAAAACTAGTGAGATAGTTTCAAAAATCAAACACAATTTTTTTTTTTTTTATGATTCTCATCATGCGAGCATTTTGACTGATTGTCCACATTACATTAGTGTAGAACGATGAACTATAAGTTCAGCTTGTTTGTTGTATTATAAGTAGAGAAATGTTTTGGTCGAAGTGCGGATTCTGAGATATTCTTTTTGGCTATCTAAAGGTGCTTCATTAGAAGCTTTCTTTTCCTTTTCAATAAGTAATCACCAGCAATCATATTTCTAGACATGTGAATGCATATATGGTTAGCTTTGACACAATGATAGATCGAGAATATTTTGTTATTCATAGATCAAGTTGACTAATTTGTGAGGGTGAGGAACAAGTTTTCTGTTGCTGCACAAGGACTACTGCTGTTGTAACAAGAAATAGGTAAATTACATGCATCAGTTGGCTTAATCTAAGTGCTTCAGTAATTGAAATGATCTTTAACCCTCTTAACACAAATCTAAGGTGAGTGTCACTATCATTGGTAATGATACTAGTTCAAGTGGAATTACTTAAGAAATGCATCTCATGCTTTATCCAGCTAGAGCTACAAATAACCTGTAACATGTCTGAAATCGACATTGACATGCCCAGAATGGCAACAAACACGAGATGATCAGCATTTGCTGACCGAGAAAAGGTTGCTTGATCAGCTCGATTAGAGCAAAGGGTTATGCCCGAAGAAGGGCACGGCTCTCTGTAGAAGCATCTTGCATTCCTCCCAATTGGCTGTGTTAGGATAGAATGATTTGCAGTCAGGAAGCTCAAGGCCTTGTTTTATCCTCCCGACTCACCGGGCATGCAAAACTTGCTTGGATGCAATGGGTAACCTAATGGATTGGTATTCTTCAAGAGCAGCCATTAGATTTTCCGACCCCCACTTCTCCAAGCATTGGCCTAGGACTGCCGCATCTAGAATCGACATGTTTGTGCTCCTCGAGCTGTGTGGTGTTGTGGGGTGTGCTGCGTCGCCAACAAGTACCACGTTGTCCCAAACTATCCGTTCTAAGGGATCACAGTCGTAAATGGCATTGACAAAAGGTTCTTTAGTTTCTCTCATGACCTGAACCAAAGTAGGATGCCAAATTTTCTCTGCATCTTGGTACATCTTCTGAATCATTTCATCACTTACTTTCATAGTAACCGAATTCCCCTGTATATGTCAATAACAGACAGAATATGAGATAGCGCAAGACGCAAGGGACTTACGGAAAGGGTGCATGTATACAGATACCTATATATATATATAGACCAAGACCTTCTATGAGATATGCTTGTGTAGCTCCGCAAATAAATCTCATGAATAAACAGGAAAATTATTGGAAATGTCTGTGATAATTATTTGGGTCTTTCAGTACATCAGCAACAGCTATTACTGTCGTAGAGTCGAGGAGGAGCAAGATGGGTGACTATTACCTTCAGGTGAGGCTCAGGTTGGTTTAAACACCATGTCCAGTTCAGCCTTTTGTTTGGGATCTCAAAAAAAACGGTATGATTTCCGGGCGCCAAGTCGATGTACAAGCATTTTCCAAGCTCCGGATATGCCTCCCTAACGTTCTTGATGGTTTCGGAATCTTCAATCCCCGAAAAATCAAGAACTCCTCTCCAGCCGCAGTAGCCTGAATACCTATTATATCGACATAATCATGAAAGATAACAAAAAAGGGTAAGTTAGGGATTCATGCATAACAATTTGGGCAAAGAAGTAACAACCTTAGTTTGACGTCAGGAAAATAGTGCTTGCGAATCAGAGAGTTGCATCCATCTGCAGCGACGAGCAAATCTCCGTCTACTTCCACTGTTTCTTCGGTGTCGAGAACTTGGGCCCTGATTTTGACCGGTCGCTTATCCTTGGAAATAGAGAAAGAGAGGAAAAGATGGCCCCACAGGAATATTTCTGGTGGCAATGCAGAGAACAGGTGGTGATGCAGACTGGACCAATGTGCTGCTCTATGATTGAAATTCTCATCTCTTGCTAGTATCTTCCTGGATTTCTCGTCATTGATTGCTTGGTTCTAGTACAAATAGGCGCCCAACAAGTTTGGTGAGAACCAGGATACAATTTTGAGTGCCACATAAAAAGCAAGATCAATTTCTATATGTTCAACTACAGAAAAGGAAAAGGACCCATATCTCCTGGAAGAGCTTAACATCTCCTCACAGTGTCGAGCAAAGCAAGAACTTGACAATCAAGATGCAAGAAGAAAGACATATTCCGCACCAATTCTTTAGTAGCTGCGATCTTAACTTCAATGCATATCATAATTCAAACCTTAGGAAGACTTGGGAGTAGAGTGAGTTTATTATATGAAGTTCCCTTACAAGATCAATAGCGAGAGGGGAGGTGATGTCATGGAGGAGTTCAGGGCGTCCAGTCCAGGACCCGATGAGCTCCTGAGAGAGCGGATCCAACGCGAGTCCTGCGCCAGTGGGGTTTCCTTTCGGAGGCCTGCTCGATTTCTCTATGACCACAACGTCCCACCCCGCCAGAATGAGCAAATGCGCACATGACACACCTGCTATGCTCCCTCCTACGATCACGGCCTTCGGCTTCGGCTTGTTTTGATGAGAAAGATCATTACTGTAATTCATGACTTCTGTTGTATCTTCTCCAAGACTTGCTCTGTGTTTCTATCCGATAAAGATGAAGAAATGGGGTTAAAAAAAGTGGGGCTAAGAAAAATGGGATTGGAAAGATTTGAAATAAGGACCTCCTATGCTTTGATACTGTGAGAACAGAGAATTGAGTATACTTTACACTGATCCGTTATACCTTATAAATAGAGATACCACCCCCTATAATTATGACGGAAATTAGAGATGTAGGATAACAATTTTGATCTATATGGAAATTAAATAAAAAACAAATGGAAAAAAATATCCAAATAATCTACTCGATGTCAAAGGCTCCTAAATGTTGTCTCTTTTGGTTTTGTGACTTGAGATTGCCGATTTAGACTATAGTTGCAAGAAGTTGAATCCCGGAGCCCAGGAGTCAATAAGTAGAAGATAATTGGGTCATTGACAAATTTCATGTTCTAATAGGGTGACCAGTCACCCGCAAATATAGCATTATAAATCAGATCCAGGATTCTAAAGTCGATTAGCTTTTGAAAATGACACCTTTTTTTTTTTTTTTACAAGTTTCAATAGGCTCAATAGTAACCCACCCCGCGGTGGATGAGTTGGTTCGCGCTTTGACCCCTCATCCGGGAGGGTAGAGGTTTGAAACTTCTCACCCTCATTGCGCGACTTAATGGGGTGTCGTAGGAGGTGGGCTCCCGCGCTAGTGCCCCTCGGGTTTACGTCGCCGGTTGCCGGCTGTACGGCGGTTCCCGGGTCATCAAAAAAAAAAAATATATATATATATATATATATATATATATATATATATATAGGCTCAATAGTAAATAATAGCACACTAATCTCTTGACATTTCTCTTGGAAATGGTGGCAATAAAAAATTTTCGTTTTTTCAATATGCAAACCTTCATTAACCATGGAATCATCATTTAACATAGATTTTATGTAAATTCATATATAATTTACATGAATTTAACCTTACACAATAAATGCTTCTGTAATTTAGATAACTTAGTATTCATAAATTACCTAAAAGGAATAGTTAAATTTTTCCACTAAATTAATAACCAGATGCCTCATCTTGAAGCCATAAGATTAATGTATTTATATATCCATATCTAGTCGCATGATCTTTATTTTCAAATTAAATGACTGCCTCATTACCGAGTCATTATTAGACCTTAACTTTAGTCAACTCATATAATTTAACTACTAAGACCGGGTCATGATTAAGTTCACCTTCAACATCAAAGTTAAAATTAATTTTCTACAATATCAGATTTTCAAATTATATGATTGCCCCAATGAAGTTTGTCATTTTGCATTTTTTCCCTTAAAACCAATCTCTCTTAATCAAGCTAAACTAATTAAATTAAATACCCAAGGCCATTCATTTACTATCTTACACACATGAATATCTTATTTACACTATGGACATGCCACAAATTTTATAAAGTTACCACTTTTAAATAAATTATAAGTCCAAACTTTGACTAGTTAGATGAATTGTCTAGATTAAGTAGTTAATTCTAAAAATAACTTGATTACCTATTATCATAACTTAGTCAGCATAAGATTAAATAAATTATAAGTCCAAACTTTGACTATTTGGTTAATTACATTAATAAAGACAGATACTCTCATATCCTATCATGTCAATTGTTTTGTATAAAGCCGGCATATTGATCTAGATGAACCTAACAAATAGAGATGGTAAGAATCTATCACGATTCATTACTAGAAATACCACAAATACATAAACAAAGATAACAATCATCAATCAAACCATAATTATTGTACGATCTAAATCTTAAAGGGCAAAGAAAGACATTGCAGTATTCCAAAATCACAGGTTTAACTATGACATGAAACTTTAACAAGCAATGGCAATATCTACAAGGTATATTAGTTACTAAATGTCAAATCTAGTAAGATGGAGAAAATGTGACTGCTCACCTTCATGATTCCAAAAGTATCGTCTTCGACTCTCTCATGACTTTTGTGAAGCTTTAACACAAATTGTAGAGCTACAAAGGAGGAGGAGTTTCAACTCTCATACCGTTTTCATGAATTTTTAACGCGAATCTTTTACTCTCTCATTGTTTTGGTTGAGCTTCGACATGGACCAAAAAACAAGGCAGTCGTGAAGCTTCAACATGTATTGTTGATATGCCCCTCATTCTACTAGAATTAGAAAGATCTTTTTAAAGTTTGAATTTATTCATTTAAAATATGGTTACCTCTACTTCATTTTTATTTGCTTATTTTTATTATTTTTCCCTCTCTATTTTATTGTTTATTCCTTTCTATCATTCATTCAAATTTTTTTAAATTTTTTTTTAATAATATACTTAAAATATGTAATAGATATAAATACTAAACATATATAAATAAAAATAGAAATAAATAACAACAAAAATTATTTTACATTAGAATATTATTTATATTTAATTATTATTTTAATTTCATTAATTTAAGAAGCTTGCCATTCGAGAAAAATAACTTTTATATCATTGACATAAGAAATCTTATTTGCTTTATTCTACCTCTCCTATGAGATATTTTTATTTAGTCTAATCTATTTTATATCCCACAATTTTTTGTCTTGGGTAAGAACTAAACGTAAGATATGATAAATTTTATCATATTCTGATTTTTATCTTAATTACCATAAGTAACTTTACAGTTTGTGTCGAATTCTAACTCTTCTCCATACGGAGATAACTAGAAGGTGTATTTTTGTTTATCTATTTTACATACTTTTTTTCGTCGATTTAACAATTAAACGAAGAATCTCCAATTGAAAGGCAAAATATACAATTATAGAATCATATATAACCACGATGAGATCCCCCACTCTATGAATAGAAATTTTAAAATTTACCCATCAAGATAAATGAGTGAAGCGAAAGACCTAAACATTGATTATATTATTCCACATAATGCAACAATCCTATGCTCAGCACTACTTATTTGATAATCATTTGGAAGTGTGGTAATGATGATTAAATACTTCCTTTTTTCTAGGGAAAATTTCAAATAAGACCTCGGAGTAAGCCTTTTTTTCAAAAGAATCCCTAAAACGTAGGGTCGTCAAATAGGTGGGTTGGGTCTGATTTGAGTTATGTCGAAAATGGTCCAACTCATATTCACCTGTTTAACCTGTTTTGACTTATATTCATGCAATGTAAATTTGATAACCCATGCCCGACCCGATCTATACTCAACACACACCCTACCCAATCTATATTATCGAAACACATTAATATTTAACTCAATATAGTTTAATCCACTCCCACCCATTTAATTCACTTTTAAGCTCTTCGTATATATGTTACTTCAAATTTAAAAAGAAAATTGAATGATAAAAAGCTAGTAAATAAAATAAAAGACGCGAAAAACCTTTAACCAAATGTAACAAAGCTTGTTTCCTATTATATATAAATATATAAATATATTTAAAAATGTTATCGCTGAAACACTTTAATGCAATACAAATTTAATCAAAAACTTTTATAATTTTATCAAAGTTATTTAAAAAATAGAATTTTAATTATTTATATTTTATCTTTTTAAAATATAATTTTCAATTGTTCTCTCTCTCTTTGAGCACATGGAAAGGCTTGGTCTATATATATTTTACTCTAATATAAGCACATTTCATGCATGTATCTAATTTTAGACTAAATGTATGTGGTGAAATTTTCTTTTAATTATTTTAGTTTAATATCATTAAGTGATTAACTATATTTGTTCTCTCTCTCTCATCCTCAATGGTTGGCATGGATGCCAATTAGCACACGGAAAGGCTTGGTCTATGAATGTTTTGCTCTAATACAAATACTTGTCATGTGAGATTTTCTTTTAATTATTTTAGTTTAATATTATTAAGTGATTAACTATATGTGTTCTCTCTCTCTCTCTCTCTCTCTCTCTCTCTCTCTCTCTCTCTCTCTCTCTCTCATATCTTCAATGGTTGGCATGGATGCCAATCAGCACACATAAATGCTTGGTTTATGAATGTTTTACTATAATACAAGTACTTATCATCCATGTATCTATTCTTAGACTGAATGTGTGTGGTCAGATTTTCTTTTAATTATTTTAGTTTAATATTATTATGTGAATAACTATGTTTGCTCTCTCTCTCTCTCTCTCTCTCTCTCTCTCTCTCGTCCTCAATGGTCGGCATGGATACCAATTAGCACACGGAAATGCTTGGTTATGAATGTTTTTGCTCTAATACAAATACCTTTCATGCATGTATCTATTCCTACACTAAATGTATGAGGTGAGATTTTCTTTTAATTATTATAGTTTAATATTATTAAGTGATTAACTATATTTGTTCTCTCTCTCTCTCTCATCCTCAATGGTTGGCATGGATGCCAATAAACACACGGAAAGGCTTGGTCTATACATATTTTGTTCTAATACAAGTACTTATCTTGCATGTATCTATTTCCAGACAGAATGTATGCAATCAGATTTTCTTTTAATTATTTTAGTTTAATATTATTATTTGTAACTATATTTGCTCTCTCTCTCTCCCTTTCGTCCTCAATGGTCAGCATGGATGCCAATTAGCACACAGAAATGTTTGGTCTATGAATGATTTTGATTTATTATAAGTACCTTTCATGCATGTTTCTATTCGTACACTAAATGTATGAGGTGAGATTTTCTTTTAATTATTTTAGTTTAATATTATTAAGTGATTAACTATATTTATTCTCTCTCTCTCTCTCTCTCTCTCTCTCTCTCTCTCTCTCTCTCTCTCTCTCTCTCATCTTCAATGGTTGGCATGGATGCCAATCAGCACACATAAATGCTTGGTTTATGAATGTTTTACTATAATACAAGTAATTATCATCCATGTATCTATTCTTAGACTGAATGTGTGTGGTCAGATTTTCTTTTAATTATTTTAGTTTAATATTATTATGTGAATAACTATGTTTGCTCTCTCTCTCTCTCTCTCTCTCTCTCTCTCTCTCTCTCTCTCTCTCTCTCTCTCTCTCTCTCTCTCTCTCTCGTCCTCAATGGTCGGCATGGATACCAATTAGCACACGGAAATGCTTGGTTATGAATGTTTTTGCTCTAATACAAATACCTTTCATGCATGTATCTATTCCTACACTAAATGTATGAGGTGAGATTTTCTTTTAATTATTATAGTTTAATATTATTAAGTGATTAACTATATTTGTTCTCTCTCTCTCTCTCTCTCTCTCTCTCTCTCATCCTCAATGGTTGGCATGGATGCCAATAAACACACGGTAAGGCTTGGTCTATACATATTTTGTTCTAATACAAGTACTTATCTTGCATGTATCTATTTCCAGACAGAATGTATGCAATCAAATTTTCTTTTAATTATTTTAGTTTAATATTATTATTTGTAACTATATTTGCTCTCTCTCTCCCATTCGTCCTCAATGGTCAGCATGGATGCCGATTAGCACACGGAAGTGTTTGGTCTATGAATGATTTTGATTTAATATAAGTACCTTTCATGCATGTTTCTGTTCGTACACTAAATGTATGAGGTGAGATTTTCTTTTAATTATTTTAGTTTAATATTATTAAGTGATTAACTATATTTATTCTCTCTCTCTCTCTCTCTCTCTCTCTCTCTCTCTCTCTCTCTCTCTCTCTCTCTCTCTCTCTCTCATCCTCAATGGTTGGCATGGATGCCAATAAACACATGGAAAGGCTTGGTCTATACATGTTT
Source organism: Eucalyptus curtisii (assembly GCA_017140595.1). Lineage (NCBI taxonomy): Eukaryota > Viridiplantae > Streptophyta > Magnoliopsida > Myrtales > Myrtaceae > Eucalyptus > Eucalyptus curtisii. Next base: position 27,172,246 of record CM029496.1, on the reverse strand, counting down.
TGTTCTAATGCAAGTACTTATCTTGCATGTATCTATTTCTGGACAGAACATATGCAATGAGATTTTCTTTTAATTATTTAAGTTTAATATTAATAAGTGATTAACTATAATTGTTCTCTCTCTCTCTCTCTCTCTCTCTCTCTCTCTCTCTCTCATCCTCAATGGTTGGCATGGATGCCAATCAGCACACATAAAGGCTTGGTTCATGAATGTTTTGCTCTAATACAAGTACTTATCATGCATGCATCTATTCCTAGACTGAATGTATGTGGTGAGATTTTCTTTTAATTATTTTAGTTTAATAGTATTATGTGAATAACTATGTTTGCTCTCTCTCTCTCTCTCTCTCTCTCTCTCTCTCTCTCTCTCTCTCTCTCTCTCTCTCTCTCTCTCTCTCTCTCTCTCTCTCTCTCTCTCTCTCGTCCTCAATGGTTAGCATGGATGCCAATTAACACACGGAAATGCTTGGTTTATGAATTTTTTTACTCTAATATAAGTACCTTTTGTCACGCCCTAAAGCTCGAGCGCACGCATATCCCTCGGTGGTCGATAAAATTGCGACGTCCCAGAACGCGTCGCCGACCTATTCATTTTATTGCACATGCGGAAGCGTATAAACAATCCCAAGACAACACATATATGAAATAGAAAAGCAAGACAACAAATTTCACAAAACACTTTTACAAACAAGCAGGTCAACCTACAAAGTTATATACACAAAAGTCGTGGTCTCAAAAAGAAGTCCCTAGCTAACTCTACCCCGAACCCTATCTACTTGGGCTCCGGGTCTATCGCGATACTGTGAGGGATGCCGAGATCTAACGGGTCAGCCACCTCCTCAACTTCGGGTCCTGCTCATCCTCCGACAACTTATTTGCCGCGATGACATCGGCGTCCACGACAGGGTCGAGCACAAGCTCACCCTCCCCCTCGATGGTAAGTCCATCGAAGCCATCCAGGGGTCCTATTCGTTCCACGTTAGGCGCGTTATGAAACCATGCCTTGAATTAGTGAGGTACCAACTGAGGTTGGCCCTCGTTGACCTAGATTGTGGTCACAACGAGCTCACGGGTCCAGGGGTTCCCACGGACAGGGAAAATGGTGCGATCTGTCTTGGCCTCTCGTGGCCATCTAAAACGAACCGACCTCCTCTCCATCTAGGGACCTGAAAAGATTAAGCCCACGACGGGGTGAGATAATGTCTTAGCAAGTCTACGCCCTAAACTTCAATTAGGAAGGAAATATGCCTAGAAGCGGCCTAATCACACAACCAATGAGACTCACATCGCCTCAGTTCCTTCATGCACGTTAGTACAGTTCATATCACAAATAATCGCAGTAAATACACTCTTCAATTGGAACACCTCAATTTCTATCTCAATCAATCACAGGGGACCCAATTATACGACCAAATCGTTATGACACGTCCCATTCCACGCCACACAATTTTGTCCCATAATCACGAGTTCCAATTGATTACGACCCAACGGCCACGACCGACTCAACAGTCAGCGGTCTTCCGGTGTAGCCGAGCATCGTCTCGCACCATTGAGCACGGCAACGTCTACATCTAGACGGCATTTCACATAAGAGCATCGATCCAGCCTCCACTGCTATCGTCATCCGTTGACTTGGGGCATTCCCGAAGAAGCAACGTCCCGTGTAAACACATCAGGACGGGTTCACTACCCCGTGTAAACGCGTCAGGGTACCAGGTGTTCACACACACATCCAACCCCGGCCAAGGACAATGTACTTTGCACTCAAATGCCTCACTTAAAATAATGTGCTTGGCCTATTTTCTTCGTATTAAAAACACCCGCTAAAATAGTTTATGGGTACACGGTCAAATCGAACCTTAAAAATTGATATTCTTCCTTTTAACAATCCCACTATTTGATATAATACATCAAAACATTTTCGATGTCAAAACCCGACACCCGGTATTTTCTAATTAAATGCCAAAATTTCACAATTTTGAAATAATAAACCAAAATTAACAATCACCACTCAATTGCACAATTTATCATTCAATTGCATAAACTAATCACACCACGACAATCAGCGCGAAATTCCGGCTAGGGCTATCCTGATATAATTTCCGAAAAATATTAAATAATTAAATAATTAAATAAATTGCAAAATTAATTAAATAAATACAAATTAAATGCCTAAATAAGCCTAATATGCTAATATAACCACCTAATTAGACCTAGAAAAATAATGCACCTATCTACATAAATCAAGCAACATAATTAGCCCTTAACTAATCTAATCTAACCACCTAATAAGCCTAATTAAGCAACTAAACTACTAATTAATCTAAACTAACCACCTAAACCATACTTAACCTAATCTAATTATCCACTAAGCATAATTAACCTCCTAATTAAGATTTAGCTAGTAAACTCACCGGATTAGCGAGCTAGTGAGTTCATGGCGACGGCAATGCCAAGGCAGGCGAGACTCAAGCCTGGAGCGACGCCAAGGGAGGCCGGGAAACGGCCGGAAATAGCCCACGACGCTCACAGCCCACTATGAGAGTTCGGTTCTATCCAAAGGGGCGGGTCACTGCTTAGCTTGATTGGAAGGCTGGGACGACGGGCTGAGATGGTAAGACTGTTGGACGGGCGAGCAGGGACGGCGACGGTGGCGGACAAGCCGCGATGGTAGCAGCTCGGGAGACAGGGCGCGAACGGGATGAGCGCAGCTGGCTGGAGTCGCGCGGGCTCGGCCGTGATGGCGTGCGGGCGACCGATGGGCTCGGGCGGGCAGCTTGCGGCTGCTTGAGCGACTGACAATGACGACAAAGGGCTTGGCGGTGATGCTGGCTGACTGCTACTGGCTTTCCACTGGTCTTGGCTTCTCAAAACAGCAACAATGGAGATCAAGGGGCCAAGGAAGAAGAAGAAGGTGGGCTGCAGCTTGAGGGGGGCCCAAATGGCCTCAAAGTCTTCAAGAAATATCACAAAACCATCATCACACATCCCCCAAAGTCAACAGCCAAGCTTAGCAGCTCTATCCTCTCCAAAGCTTCCCTTAGAAGCCACCCAAGGGGTCCAAAAGGTTGCTCCCCCATGGACCTACGAATTTGCCTATTTCCCCTTCAAATTCAATCCAATTTCTCTCCAAATTAATCCAATTTAAGGGCCACAACACCAAGGTAAATGTCCACACTCAATTCCACAATTTCCCACGCCAATTGAACCAACTTGAACGCCAAAATCCACACAAAAAATGGCCCTCTAATTTTCTTGGTCCAAAAATGCCCGAACTTGAATTTTCGCCAAAATTTCGGACTCGCCAAAAATTCTTCGGAGTATGAGTCGATGTTCCTAAAATAAATCGTGACATGATAGAACTTTCTAATCGGGTTTAATTTCGCGGTTAATTTCAACCGAACGCGATTTTAGCGTGATCTAACCTATCGGGTAGCTTTTAGGAATTTTTAGCGCATTTGACCCGTGGTCGATTATTTTCGAGCCACATTGTACATCTTCAACTCATTGACGACTTTCGGTTGTCGTGAAAATCTCGAGATTTCAAATACGAGCACAAGGTACAGAAATGACAGAAAAATCAATTTAGTGTCGTTTGACGAAAATTTTGCAATTAGGTGGAATCACCAACACTTCAATTACATGCCTCAGTTGAAACGACCTATCTCTGGTCTCTGATTGATTTTGACGGTGTCGTATTAACCCTTGCATATTAGCACGGTTAAGCAGTCAATTTCTGGTCGAATTCTCAAGTCTGTTGCGTTTAAATTCCTTAACGGCTTCACCTAATAGACTAGTTACCTCATGAGTGACCAACTTAGAGAAAAATGCAATAGGCGCATTGATGAAAAGCCCAACTCATTCAATCGAAAATAGAATCAGAAAATCAAGCTGTCATACCTTTCATGCATGTATCTCTTCCTACACTAAATGTATGAGGTGAGATTTTCTTTTAACTATTTTAGTTTAATATTATTAAGTGATTAACTATATTTGCTCTCTCTCTCTCTCTCTCTCTCTCTCTCTCTCTCTCTCTCTCATCCCCAATGGTTGGCATGGATGCCAATTAACACACGGAAAGGCTTGGTCTATGAATGTTTTGCTCTAATACAAGGACTTGTCATACATGTATCTATTATTACACTGAACGTATGTAGTGAGATTTTCTTTTAATTATTTTAGTTTAATCTTATTAAGTGATTAACTATATTTGTTCTCTCTCTCTCTCATCCTTAATGGTTGGCATGGATGCCAATCAAAGACACATAAAGGCTTGGTTTTTGAAGGTTTTACTCTAATACAAGTATTTATCATGCATGTATCTATTCCTAGACTAAATGTATGTGGTGAGATTTTCTTTTAGTTATTTTAGTTTAATATTATTATGTGAATAACTATATTTGCTCTCTCTCTCTCTCTCTCTCTCTCTCTCTCTCAGAAAGGCTTGGTCTATGAATGTTTTACTCTAATTGTTTTACTCTAATACAAACACCTTTCATGCATGTATCTATTCTTAGACTTAATGTATGTGGTGAGATTTTCTTTTAATTATTTTAGTTTAATATTATGAAGTAATTAACTATATTTGTTCTCTCTCTCTCTCTCTCTCTCTCTCTCTCTCTCTCTCTCTCTCTCTCTCTCTCATCCTCAATGGTTGGCATGGATGCCAATTAGCACACGGAAATGCTTGGTCTATGAATGTTTTGCTCTAATACAAGTATTTGTCATGCATGTATCTATTCCTAGAGTGAACGTATGCAGTGAGATTTTCTTTTAATTATTTTAGTTTGATATTATTATGTGATGAACTATATTTGGTCTCTCTCTCTCTCTCTCTCTCTCTCTCTCTCTCTCTCTCTCTCTCTCTCTCTCTCTCTCTCTCTCTCTCTCATCCTCAAGGGTTGGCATGGATGCCAATCAACACACACAAAGGCTTGGTCCATGAATGTTTTGCTCTAATACAAGTACTTATCATGCATGTATCTATTCCTAGACTGAATGTATGTAGTGAGATTTTTTTTACCTTTCATGCATGTATCTATTCCTACACTAAATGTATGAGGTGAGATTTTCTTTTAATTATTTTAGTTTAATATTATTAAGTGATTAACTATATTTGTTTTTTCTTTTGTTTTCAAGTGGTAATAATTTGCAGCAATTTTTCATATATGATTGAGGAATGAAATTCTATGATTCAGATTACATTTTACATATATTGAATTTTTTTATTATTTATTTCATTTTACATGTTCATCTTTTATGGATTGTCACGATTGATAAATGGGACTTTTGTTGTTTTGTTCACTTTCAATTTACTTGACTATAATTTAAACAAAAAAAAATGATAAAAATGAAAGAAGAAATTGGCCAATTCTCAATTATAGTCCGAAAACGATTGATAAGGTAAATTCTAGTTTCCATGACCTACAGGGCAGATTCTAGGTTCCAAAAATTGGGAACCGGTCTTGACATGGTAGGTTATAACTTATAGGTGGAACTTGAACTAGTCTTGATTGATAAGGTAGATTCTAGGTTTTAGATCAGCGAGGCTTGAGCCTTGCCAAATGTTGGCAAGGTCGAGGCATCGACAGATCGACGAGCTTGAGCTCACTTGGTGCTAGGCTCACCCGATGCCGGTAAGCTTGAGACTTGCTAGTCGTCAGCAAGGCCTCGACCTCACCAAGTCGACAAGATCGAGCTCCCTAGCGTCGAGCGAGCTCGAGTCTTGCTAGATTGGCAAGATCGAGCTTGTTGGCGTCAAGCAAGCTCGAGTCTCGCCAGATTGGCAAGGCTTGAGCCTTGCTAGATGTCGGCCTTGCCAAATCGGCGAACTTGAGCTTGCCCTATGCCAGCGAGCTCAAGCCTTGCTTGGCCGGTCACTAGTTGTCGCCGTGCCGGCCACCGGCTAGAGAAGGAGGAAGAAGAGAAAGAAAAAAGAAAAAGAAAAAAAATGAAATGTGAAATATAAAAAAATAATTCTAATTTTGATTTTTATAAAGGAGGAAAGAGAGAGTGTAAGGCTTGGGTTGGAAATGAGAGTTTAAGTCCAACCCATTTAACTAATCTCTTCAAAATATAAGTAACTCATATATGACCCATTTATGATTTAAATTTGTTATATATGGGTTTAAGACTCATTTTGACACCCCTATGAAAATGAATCTTGTATTAAATAAGGTTATGCAGTAGCCAATTTAATCTCAAAACACACCCCCAACACCTAGGCTGGCAAAATCTTCGTCGCATCTTCAAAGTTCAAGTTGCGGTGGACATTCTTATAAGAATTTTGAGAACTCTATCCAATTGGAGAGCTCTATAGTTTCCTAAAGTTTTGCTTATTTTCTCCCTCGGTGCTATGAACAAACGCAAGTCGATTTTGGCTATTTCCAACGCCTCAGATTGTGAAAAGAATTTAAACAAAGTCCCACAACAATGTAGGAAAACTACTTAAGTGGAATCGTGGTCGATAGAGAATTTTCATGATGGCAAAGATCTAAAAGATATCGATACGATGCGAATGAATAAAGAAAATATAAATATAATAATTTCCTACTAATACACCGTATTTTCTCTCATTTGTAAGCTCTTGCGCAAATAATGTCGACCGCATTTATAATTTTCAAAGAAGGGAAATGATGTTTCGAGAGTACTTAATGACTTTTTTTTTTTTTTTTTGTCTAGACATTATCATAATAATTCTTGGGGAAAAGAATAGCGTAAATGCTATAATTTTCACATGACGCTCATTTGAGGGTCATAATTTTTTTTGGCTTCCTTAAGTGCCACATCGGAAGAAAATTAATCATTTAAGTATCGTTTCCAGCCAATCATCCTGCATGAGTTTTTTGAATTTTGAATTTTGAATTTTCCTTTTCTTCTTTTTTAAGTACCGACGCCCTTTTTTTTCTCCTTTTTTAGGGCTGGTGATCGGCCCTAAAAAAATTCAAAGAAAAATTAAGAATTAAAAATATTTAAAAATTGTCCATGTTAATATCAACAAAGTCATGTAAAATGACCGGCGTCCATATTGGATTTTCCGGCGAAGCAAATCACTGTTGGCATTCAAGTGAATGAAAAAAAAATTATGGTATTTAAATGAGCGTCATACAAAAATTATGACACTTCCGCTATCTTGTCCCAATTCTTGGGCTATTCGCACCTCTTTCTTTTTCTAATGTTATTAAGGATTTTCGGTAAGTTGGAACTTTCGAAGATGTGACGACAGGTGGAGTGATTTTCTTTTGCATCCTCCTTTGCAGGGCAGACCTTTGATTGGGAGCCTTAGTTAAACAAAAAAAGTAGCTGATTTTGCAGACAGGACCAACAGCTCATTTTTTATTCAATATTCATTTTGAACATCATCAATGACGCAGAAACTTAATTGATTGGGCCATGCTTACCTTCTTCAGTGTATTTGAAGGGTTGACAAAACCCAAAATGTCATATTATACTTCTACGGCTCTTTTGCCCGCCTGAGCAAGACCCTGTTTTATATCTGAATGGTGACCTGAGGTTTTACCTCATTGGCCAAAATCATCTTTTCTTTTGTAACTAAAAATTAGCAGGGAGATATTCTTAGGGATCCTTTAGGCTTAAATTGAGCATATTCTGCTAGCTAGGTTTGATTCAGAATCCTTTACACTATCTGCCAAGACATCTCAGTCCGTCCAAACCAAATAGTATAGCACTTCGACTTTTTAGGGGATTACTCTTTGTGATTGGGGTCATGAAATTTGGATGGTGCACCAGAAGCACCATACGTTTGAGGATTATGAACGTGAAAAGATCTCCAACAAACATCCCTTACTCATCTTCTTCTATTATGTTCATTGTAGATTATACATTATATATCGGCTGATATTTGTTGTCTTGTGGTTAATGACTGAACATGTATCCATAAAAATATTGGTGGAAGCATATCTAACTTAGGAAGTTGAGACAAAAATAATCGCGATGCTAAGCTTGGAGGAGAGAGGGGGAGACGTGACAATCTCAAATGAAATTGTATAGAGTAGGGCACATGTTATTACAAAAGTTAAGTACTAGACAATCGGGTCAGTGGAGTGACAGTGTTCGCTCATCCCCTCAACTTGTCACCATATAGAAATATTGGTACATCATATATCAAAATTTTGAGACTTTATTTAGTTCATTGCCAGTGAAAAGTACAATTTTTTGAAGTGTTATTTGTATAATATGTATGTTATTAGATCATAACTAACTTCTAAAAAGACAATTCAAAGGAAAAAAAAAAAAAAAAACAACTTCCAAAAGAGACCAAACTAATTTGGTTAGCTTTTCTGGCATATCTCGTCTTGCCTCGATCAGTATCTTACTCTAGCAATTTGCTTCATGTGCCTTCACGTGCTCATGATGATATTGAAAAATGCTTTGAGGTTGGGCAAACTGTCGAGACACGACTTAATGCAGAAAAAAGAAAAGAAGAAAAAACTCAAGTGCAGAGTTGATAATTTTGGTATGATTCTTGGAGAGAATCATGTATATGCACTTGGTGTATACGAGCCATATTCACACGCACTGTCGGATTGAGTGAATTAATTCAGGGATATCACAATATATATTTTAGAATTATTTTCCCCTATTCAGTGTATAGTTTGGTTTATTCCTACTCCCTTCACCATTCTAGAAACTTGCCAGGAGCCGCTCATTTTATGGACCCTCTAGCTCCAGTGACCACTCATGCTCTCTTTAGAACGGGTGATTTTAATTGCCGTCTAATATTATACTCACTTGATGCAAAATTGCAGAGAAGATGAACATTTGGCACATGTTCTTTCTTTTCCTGATTAAGACAATAGCATTCAGCAATGTTTTCACAAGACCAAAAATTTTACCACAAAAAAGCAGAATTGAGATTATACTAGAAGATTACCTACAGTTCAGGCTCAAGCTGATTAATGTACCAAATCCAATTAAGCCTTTTTGTTCAATAGTTCATATTGTATGCTATGAGTCCCAGAACCCAGTTCATAGTGCAGACATTTCCCAATATCAGGGTAAGCTCTCTTGATCCCTGAAATGGTTTCTAAATTCTCTCATCCTGAAAAATCGAGGACTCCTCGCCATGCACAAAAACAGTCGCTATCCTTTCACACTACAAGCTCACATGTTGCGATAAAACAATGGCATCGGGCCTAAATTCATTGGTTTCCAAAAGATCCAGTATAAGGTCGGGCCAGAAACTCTGTCGAACGAAAGAAAGACCGCCCATCTTCTGCGACAAGCAAGTTAAGGCTTATCTTGATGGTGTTATTAGTCTTGAGAACTCGAGTTTTGACTTTGACTTCAGTCTTGTCGTCGGATAGGCTGTCCTACAGGAACGCTAATCCCATAACACAACACCAATCGGTAGTTCCCCAAGAATAAGGCCGTGGAGGTCGGTCCAATGTGCTGCTCTGAAATCGAATTCCTCATCCCTTGTGGGCACCCGGTTCACCTTCTTTTCACTGTCCATCACATTGTTCTGCAACGTTTGTCAGGAAATTAGCAGTGATTGGATTGAATGGAATCATGCATACAAACTCATTCAGAGGCAAATCTGATCTAATATGGCATAACTAACACTAGAAACCATACCAAGACGGTGGAAAAATTGAATTTTTTCACAAAAACAATGTATGATCCTCATCTCTTTTTTAAGAAGGTTCAACTGCCCGAAATGAATTTCTAAGGAACAATCTCTGAGATATCACATCTTCTTGCAAGTTTTTTGTTTGCTCTTTTCCACTTCTTTTTGGCTACAGCAGAAATATAGGAGCAGAAAACAAACCTCTGTTCTTGCGCATATATCATACACATAGCTGTCTTTCCGAATGTTGATGCACTAAATTAAACCTATCACCAGATTCACCATAAATACCTTTTTTGGCTGAACCAAACAGAAACCTATTTTAACTTTCCTGTTCAAATTTATATCCTAAGAAAACCGTACTTCTAGCTTTTATGGCTTTTGTATCAGTTGTAATTCGCATATTCTCTTAGCTAGATTATGAACTGAAGCATCCCGCTTTGAAGCTGAACCTAATCATTTTAGCTGACGCAAAAGCTTTTGCTTATTCTTCGAGTCTGAACCACTCGAAGAAAGATATCCTTTTATGTCCTCGCGAACTCAGAAAACGCACAACATAGAGCGACCTGGTCAATAACGAGAGGCAAAGAGGCATCGTGGAGCTAGTGGACCCTTCCAATCCAAGCCTCGATCTGCTACCGAGCCAAAGGGTTCGAGCCCAAGCCCCTCGCTAGCAGAACTCACAGTTGGCGCCATGTTTGATTTCTCGACGATGACATCCCATCCTGCTAAAATGACCATGTGCGTGCAGGATAATCCCGCGGTGCTGCCTCCAACTATCATTGCCTTGGCCTTGGGCTTTGTGGGTTTCTACTATGAACATGATTGTCTTATTAAGCTTGTGCCTTTTGTGTTTTGTTCCTGATGTTCAGTCAGAACATGTAGCAGTTTCGCTCAGAATTATTGAGAGTCATGGCTAGATGAAGACAACCAGACCATTTATGCACTATTTTTATTTTATGGCCATGACATTTGCCAAAACAATCAGATAATTTCAAAAAATGATACTTTATGTGTGATGCCTATCACGTGAGCATGTGAATTGTCATTGACGTTACGTTAGCCCTGTAAAAGATGGACAATCGCTTTGACATGTTTGCTGTATTGTGAAGACATAAATGTTTTGGTTGAAGCATAGATACTAACTGGGTTCTTTATGGCTGTTTAAAGATACTCCATTACAAACTTTCTATTTCATTTTGATAAGTAATCAATAGCTTTCTTATTGATTGAGATGTGAATGCGTGGATGGCTAGCCATGACACACTACTAGATCAAGGAACTTTTCTTATTCATAAATCAAGTTGACTAATTTGTGTGAGTGAGGAACAAGTTTTGTGCTGTTGTACAAGGGCTATTGCCACTGGAACAAGAAATAGCTAAATTACATACAACAAGTGTTTCAGTAAATGAAATGATCATTAACTCTCTAACACAATCCATGATGATCCTGTTTAAGTCGGATACTTAAAAGACACATCTCTTGCTATATTCAGCTGGAGCTAGAAATAATATGTGACATATCTGAAATCAACATTGACATGACCAGAATGGCAACAAATACGAGATCATCACCATTTGCCGGCCAATGAAAGGTTGCTCGATCCAAGAAAAGGATTATGTCCGAAGAAGGGCACACCTCTCTGCAGAAGCATCTTGCATTCCTCCCCAGTGCCCAGTGGCTGTGTTAGGATTGAAAGGTTTGCAATCAGGAAGCATAAGGCCTTGTTTTATCCTCCCGACTTGCCGGGCATGCAAGACTTGCTTGGATGCAACAGGTAGCCTGATGGATTTGTATTCTTTAAGAGCAGCCGTTAGATTTTTCAATACCGACTTCTCCAACAACCAGGCTAGGATACCCGCATCCAGAATCTGACATGTTTGTGCTCCTTGAGCTGTGTGGCGTCATGGGGTGCACTGCATCACCAACAAGTACCGCATTGTCCTAAACTATTTGTTCTAGTGGATCACAGTCGTAAATGGCATTTATAAAAGGTTCTTTAGTTTCTCTCATAAGCTGCACCAAAGCCGGATGCCAAATTTTCTCTGCATCTTGGTACATCTTCTGAATCATGTCATCACTTACTTTCGTAGTAGCTGAATTTCCCCATATTTGTCAATAACAGACTAAATATCATATAACATAAGGCGCAAGGGACTCAAGGACAGGGATGCGTATATAAAGATACATCTACGATGATTTCTGTGATCTAGGTTTTAATAAATTTGGGATATATCAATACCCAGATCTTCTATGAGGGATGCTCATGTAGTCCTCCAACTAATCTTTTGAATAAACAGGAAAACTATGCGACAATTTCCATCATGATCATTTGCATCTTTAACTAAATCCACAACTGCTACTACTACAGTACAGTTGGTGACGAGCAAGATAGGTGAATATTACCTGCAAGTCAGGTTCAGGTTGATTCAAATACCATATACAGTTCAACCTTTTGTTTGGGATCTCGAAAAGAACGGTATGATTTTGAGGTGCCAAGTCTAAGTACAGGCATTTTCCAAGCTCTGGATGTGCCTCCCTAACGTTCTTGATAGTTTCAGAAACTTCACTCCCCGAAAAATCAAGAACTCCTCTCCAGGCACAATAGCCGTAATATCTATTATATCAACATAATTACAGTAAGCTAACAAAATGTCTAAGTTAGGGATTGGTGCATTACAATTTGGACAGAGAAGTAACCACCTTAGTTTGACAGTGGGGAGAAAGTGATTGCGAATTAGAGAGAGGCATCCATCTGCAGCGACGAGCAAATCTCCGTATACTTTGGTGGTTTCTCAGTGTCAAGAACTTGGGTCTTGATTTTGACTGATCGCTTATCATTGGAAAAACAGAGAGAGAGAGAGAGAGAGAGAGAGAGAGGAAAATATGGCCCCAGAGGAATATCTCTGGTGGCAATGCAGTAGGTGGTCGTGCAGTTCCCATTATCAATTGCTTGGTTCTGGTACAAATAGATGCATAAGAATTGGTAAGAACAAGGACACAATGTTGACTGCTCCATAACAAACATAATTAATATCTATATGTTTAACAAGAAACAAAGAAAAGGGCCCATTTCTCATTGAAGAACTTAACATCTCCCCTCACTGTCAAGCAAAGCAAGAACTTAAATTTCATGCTGCTAGAAAAAAGACATTCTGCGCCACTTCTCCAGTAATTATGATCTTATACTTCAATACATATTATATCTCAAACCTCAGGAGGACCTTTAATAAGACAGAGTTTGTCAGACGAAGTTTCCCTAGTAGATCAATGGTCAGAGGACAGGTGATGTCTGGGAGGACTTCGGGCCATCCTGTCCAGGACCCGATGAGCTCCTGAGAGAGCGGATCCAAGCTGAGTCCTGCAACGGTGGGGCTTCCTTTTGGCTTTCAACTCGAGATTTTCTTTTTGTGACCAAAAAAAAAAAATTTGAGATTTTTTTATAGCTGTTCAATTAATGAAAAAATGCAGTTGTAAAGTTATTATGAAAAAAATGTAACACCTAGTTATTAGCTCGAGTAGCATAATTATTTTACTACTCTTAAAATGTTGAAACGGTTCAAATTTTTTTTTAGGCTTTTATATATGGCATGCATCCTATTTCACTCATTGAGTACATGACTCATATGCATTGACAATTATCATTTGAAAAGTGAATAACTATCCCAATCTACGGCGATGAACAAGAATTGTGTGAAAAAAAAAATGCAATTGCTGTGTATAAAATTAGGATACGTTTGTTTGGGGAAAAACCTTTCCAGCAAAATGTTTTCTTACTTTTTCCATTGACAGAAATTGGCATGCTAAGACTTCGGAAAATGAATTTCCCTCCCATGAAAGTGGTAATTATTTTCCTAGTGCTCCCAATGCAACACGAGTGAGTACCTATTTCTACTTCTTCCCTCTCATTTTCATGCTCAAAACTAAAAAAGAGAAAACCGATCACTTTCCATGAAAATGAATTTCGAGTGAAACCATTTTCTTTGATGATAAAGTGTAATGTGAAACAAATTAGGGGTCGGTGTCCAAGGTAGAACTAGAAACATAACTGAACCGGCTATAAAAATTAGTCCGATTCCAAGTTTCCGTGGTTACAAGTTCAAAAAAAAAAGAAAAAAAAATTGAATTGGTACCATGTAATTTGATTCTTGATTCGTTGGTAAGAACCAAACCGATGAATTGAAGATTACATATCGTAAGTGATGTGTATAACTTTTTATATTGTAAATCCTTTTGTATATTTAATAAGTGAATAATTTATTTAATCTTCTCTTCTTAGATGTGGATTGTCTTAGTGAGGAGATTGTCATCGGTAAATAGAGTTTACAAGTTGAAATGGAATGAATATGTATGATGAGATTTTCTAATAATTATTTTAATCTAATTAATAGTAATTTTTATTTAAAAATATTATTAAGTGATTAATATGTTTGTTGTCCCTTTTGCTTTCAAGTAGTTATAATTTGGATCAAATTTTCATGAATGATCGAGGACCAAAGCTCTACAATTTAGGTTTTATATTACGTGTTTTGAAATTTTTATTTTTTATTTTACTTTTCATATTCATCTTTTATGGATTGTTGCCATTGACAAATGATGATTTTTATTGCTGTGTTCATCTTACTTAACTAAAAATGAGACAAAAAAGGGAACACAAAAAGGAAACAAACAAAACCTGGCCAATTCTATTGATTAATAGGGTACGTTCCGAGTTTGAAGATGTACAAGGTACACTCCAAGTTCCAAAAATCGAAGAGATCATATCCAAAATTTCAAGTGAAACTTGGATCGATCTTGAAACCGACCCGTGTTGGGCCGTTGGGTGAAGAGACCAAAATCTTGGGCTCCAAAAATCCAATCTTTGCTCAATCCAGTATCTCCGATCCGAGTCCGAAGCTCCGCCAATCTCGCCGTGTCGATGACGTGTGCTCCGTCGCTGGAAGACTCTCCATGAGGCGCTGCTGCTCCTCCCTCCCCTCGCCCGCCGCCGCCGCCGCCGCCGCCGCCGCAAGCTCCGCCATGTACCCTCGTCCCAGGGTGAGTTTCCTCCTCGCCGATGGCGCAGTGTTGTGCTCGTCCGCGTCCAACTGCCGCGGTTCAATTTACATTGAACCGATTAGTGAATTGTGATTGAGCTGCTTTGAGCTCTCCAAACACGCAACCCGTCGTCGATGTCTTTGATAAGGGAATAGCATCCTTAGGCGCTCGCGCTCAACTTCCATGATTCGGGAAATTCGTAGGATGTCGTAGCGGCTCATGGGACTCACGTTTCAGTCCTCTCTCTCTCTCTCTGTGCCGTAGTTTTAGTTGATGTTCAGATTATCGGTGATGCAATCCTTCCTGCGTGTCGAAATAGCTTCCAATAATTATGCTGTTCAAGCTCCAGCATTGAGAACTTCCGTTCCATTGCGTCTCAAGCAATGAGTTTCGCATTATATATGTCTTGGTCGCGTATATATTTTGTCATAACAATTAGGATTGGAACTGTTTTTTCAGTGACGAGCCGCTACTTTCGTTGACTGAACACTATAATTCAATCTATTCAAGCTAGATTTTTGTTAGGATTTGATTAAGGTTTTGTGGCCCTACTAATGCATGTAAGCGGATGTTGGTTTCATCCTACAGTACCGTGGTGGTAGATATCCATCCCAAAGGAGCTTCTCTGACTCCTCGCGCGGTGGTGGAAGAGGGCGATTTTCAAGTGGTGAGTCCAATGTCCACCCAGTCCAAGATAGAGACCGAGGATTCCAGCGAGGAGCAAGGGTTGACTTCGTCTCCGGTGACTCTCACTTCCATGCAGTCCAGGATGCCAATCGTGGATTCCGACAAGGAGAGATCGGTGATTCCGCCATCCAGGCTGGGTATCGGCCTCCAGTCAATTCAAGAAGGCATTTTGTTCAGAGCCAGTCATACGGGTTATCCTCTGGTTACAGTCATGATACACAATTCCACCATCCCCGGCACTATAATCAGGGTCAAAGTATACAGCAATCCCGGCAATATAGTCAAAATCCACAGTTTCAGCAGCAACGGCCATCAAAACAAAATCAGCCATTCAGGAGACCTCCACAATCTGATTGGAGTTTAGCTGCTCGGACATCAGAAGAGCAAAGGTCTAGACCGCAAAGACCTCCTGACTTTCGAATTTGGGAATATGCAAAAACAGAGCCACCTTCTGACTGTGGTATGCAATCATGTGCCCCATGGTTTTGTCAATGAGAATTATTAAGATACACCACCCCGTATTAGCAGATGCCGTGTGTGATCTGTTGATTGTGCAGGAAATAACTCTTAAGCTTGCTGAGTTTTACTCATGAACTCTGTAAATTTGCAAGCTTGGTTTTTTAAGCTTTGTTTGGGACAGGGTGGTGGGGGATGTATAGTGGAAAATTTCATATTTTAAACCCATTTTCCATTGACACCTCTGGTATCCGCCCTCCTCATCTTTCCAAACATAACCTTAACATATAATAATCAGATACCGATTAGCAATGGAAGTCGAATTTATATCATTATTGGTAATCTTTGAGATTCCCTGGTTTGGTTGCTTTTCCTATAATGCGATTTGGGATTTTGCAGCTACAGTGAGAGTCTTAATTTTATCAAATATTTCTGAAGAAGACTGGAGAAAGTGAAAGTAATTAATTTGTTACAAAGGATGGAAGAACTCATCTTGAAAAGCTAGCTTAACAGAAAAGGGGACCCACCCCATTATAAGCCCCAGAATAAATTGCCAAATGTGGGACTTTGCCTGCATCATTCTCTCCCTCTTCAAGGTTTTTGCGAGCTTGCAGAACAGCTCCAAGAACGACTCCTTGGGTCACCACCAAGGGACTGCAGCCCCGAGGACAAAGTGCTGGAAGGTGGGCGTCCAAGGGGTGGCTTTGATACCATATTGATGCATTATAAGGGTGAAAGAACTCATCCCAAATGGCTAGCTTAACAGGAGAGGGAATCCACCCCATTATAGGCCCCAGTATATCTTTTTAGTTGCCTGGTGTGGGACTTTGCCTGAATTAGTAATTCTGTATGAGACATATATCCCACTGGGGGAAATGGTTTAGCTCCTCATTAAACATATATGTATGTTTAGCTTGATAATTATGCCTTGAATTCAATATTCATCTAAACTCATTGAAATTAAACTTTCAATGGTAGATTGTGCTAAAAAAACCATTATATTTATTTATCTCGAAACAATATCAGATTTTTGAGATCAAGATCCTCATGCAATGCCTTCTCACAGTCATACCTGCAATTTTTTGTTACCAACTCTTTCCCCCTACTAAGGTCGAATCTAACCTTTCTTAGATTGGTGCCATCTTTGCAGAGCGGTTTGTTATTCTGTCATACAACATATTGGCTGACTATCTTGCAATAAACCATCGAAGCAAACTCTACTATCATATACCTCGCCATATGCTGGATTGGCAGTGGAGAAAGAGAAGTATCTTATTTGAGCTTGGATTATGGTCTGCTGACATAATGTGCTTTCAGGTTCCTTGTTTTATACTATTTAAAGGCTATGGCATGTGCATTCATGTGGTAGTGTTTCATATTCGTTTGATGGTGTTAATTGAAGAATTTAAAAGGAAAATACGGACAAGGTTAGAGGCAATGACAGACAGTCTTATTACTTCTTGTTTGACATTAACATGTCGGCTAGAACTTACCTCAAAGGAATGCTAGACAAGGGTTTCCATGATGTTGCACTTTTTTTTCATTAGCAACATGTGTTTGTCTTTTCAGGAGGTTGATAAATTTCACAACCTGGAGGAGGAGTTAAAGCCACGAGGATACTGTGGCATTTGGAAGGTATATGGAAACATGTGATCTTGTCTTTAAATTGTAGCTACTGTAGTTATTCATTTAGCTTTCTTTAGGAGCTTTCACCTATTTCTTACTAAATGAGAAGATGAGATACATAGTGGTGTTAATTCTATCTAGTGCTGTTGATTATAGTTATATTATGTCTTGTTGGTAGGATGTAGGATTTTCATCTCCACATTTTACATTTGCTCTTCAATTACAAGTTTTTAGTAAAGGAATCTACTTTCTTCTTTTTCTTTTTCTTTTTTATTTTATTTTATTTTATTTTATTTCGAATGTGTTATGTGATTTTGGTAGGTCTACCAAGAAAGAAGTTGCCAAGATATACCATTTCTTTTTTATCTTATTTGCGATCTTGTGTATTAGTTATCAATTGTACTTCCGCTGAAAAATTTAACTTTGGGCATTTATAGGCTTTAGAAAGGTATGCTGACATATGCAATCCTTGTCCTAACCCCCATTGATATGCAGTATATTCTAAATGTTTTCTCTAAGCCTATTTCTTCCTTTTGAGTTCTATTTGCATTTGACATGAGACAAAGGATTTTGTGCCCTGTAGCAGTCGAATGCACATGCATCAATTATGTTTTGTTTCTTCATGCAATTAGATTTCTTATTTTTCTCCCTTTGACTTTCGATGTAGCCACAGAAATTTTGTGAGATTCACATATGGAAGTTGTTATGATTGATGTGGAAGCTATAACGAAATTAAAACTGAGAAAAATAAACAACACATAGATTTATGTGGAAAACCCTTGCGGGAAAAACCTCGCGGAGAGGAGAAGCAAAATCCACTAGAAATTCAAGTATTACAAAAGGTGCCTCAAAAAATAAACTCTTTTTGTCTCAACTTCTTAACCTAATAACTTGAGGAGAATGATATTTATATTGCTCCCAAGCCCTAACATTGGGCCACGCCATAGAGAATTCGAGACATACTCAACAAATCTCCATCTTGGCTTGATTTCTACATAAGCAACAAATAATCTTCTCCTCCCACTAGAGTAAAACTCAGTTGCAACAGACACTGACCAAATCCAAGCAATGCTTGAATTTGGCAATAGGCAAGGCCTTTGTCAACATATTGGCCGAATTGTCTGTGACATTCTTCAAGACCTTCATTTAACGATCAGCAAGAGTGTCTCAAATAAAATGATACTATACATCAATGTGTTTTGTCCTCTCATGATACATATGATATTTAACCATCAGTTGCTTTGTTTCTTGGTTGTTCTGCTGCCTTTATTTGGCTGTTCTGCTGCCATTGTTTTGGCAACTGTTCTGATTTTGTCGGCACTCTTCCACTCGTCTTGACAAGCCTGTCATTATGAGTGCAAGTTTTTTTTGGTGTCGATCATTTTGTACATGTTTAAAGCTCAATATATTCTTACTTTACCAAAAAAAAAAAAAAAAAAAAAAATAGCAGTCTGACTATTGCAATGAACAACAGTCACACCATGATCTACATTGAGCACTCCAAATAAGCCTCTTAACTATATGACCTCTTTAATACCTCTACAATAGTCATAAACTTTGCCTTTGTAGTAGACAAAGTAACTGTATATTGTAAAGTAGCTTTCTAATTGAGTGCCCAACATCTAATGATAAAGATGTACCTAGTCAAAGCCCTCCTCTTATCAAGGCCACCAGCATAATTAGAATCAACAAATTTTGCAAGTGTCACCAATTTTTCCAAACTCTAAACCAAAATTAGGAGTACTTTTCAAATATTTCAAAATCCACTTCATAGTTTGCTAATGAACTTCGCCTGGCCATAATAAATATCTACTTACCACGCTAAAAGCATGTGAAATGTTGGGTCAAGTAGAAACCATGACATACATAAGGCTACCAACTGCACTAGAGTTTGGAACATGTGACCTTTTTTATCTCCCTATATATATGTGGACATAAAGTAGCTAATAATATAAAATGAGCAGCAAGAGGAGTACTTACTGGTTTGGCATCTTTCATGTCAAAACGATCTAACACCTTCTCAATGCAACTTTTCTGGGACCTTTTTCAATCTCGCCAAATTTTCATGCCTAGGATTTTCTTCCCTTCAACCTAAATCTTTCATCTCAAATTCAGCACTCAATCGTGCCTTCAAATTATGTATATCATATTTATCTTTTGCTGCAATCAACATGTCATTAACATAAAATAAAAGATAAATGAAAGAGCCACTTGGAAGTTGGCAAAGATATACACAATTATTGTATTTGCTTCTAAAATACCCAAGTTGCACCATAAATAAATCAAACCTTTTATACCACTATATTGGCAATTTTTTTCAAGCCATATAGGCTTTTTCAATAGACAAACGTGATTTTCCTTAACTTCAAATTGGAAACCCTTTGGTTGACTCGTATAGATTTTCTATATAAGTATACCATGTAAGAAAGCTGTTTTCATAACGAGCTGTTCAGATTTTAAATCATGCATAGCAATTAACGCAAGAAAAACTCGAATGGAGTTGTGTTCAGTGATAGGTGAAAACACATCATTAAAATTAACTCCCTTAATCTAACTATAGCCTTTAGCATCCAGACGAGCTTTGAACCTGATGTCTTCAACTCCAGGATATCCTTCCTTTCTTTCGAAAACTCATTTACAGCATACAAATTTCTTTCCTTTTGGTGATTTGATTCTTTGCAAGAGATTTCATCTCTTACTTTGCTGAATCTTTTGAAGAGACAACTTTGTTGAACATTTTTGACTCATTATACTTTATTGACTTTGCAACCAAAAGCATAAGCATCGAAATCTGAGATCACATATTTCTGTGGAGGCTTCATGGTTCTTCTTGATCTATCTTTGGCAATAGAATATCTTCCTCTTCAGGTTTTTAAAACTAAATATTATCTATAGACGACTGAACTGGTTGCAAAGAAATTATTTTAGGCTATGCTTTCTTTGGAACTCTTTACGGATTTTCATCACAAGGAAAAGATGATTCCTTTGTAGGATGAGCATATCGGGCTTATCAAAAGTAATATGTCTGTTGATAATAATCTTAAGTGAGTCAGCACACCAAAGTATAACCCTTTACACTAGGAGCATAACCAATAAAGATGCATTTTTTTTCCCTATAGGTTCTAGTTTACCTTCACTAACATGTGCATATGCTGGACTTCCATATACTCGAAGAGATGACTAATCAGTAGGTTTACCTGACCATACTTCCTTAGGTGTTTTGTGCTCGATAGATGTGCAAGGAGAACGATTTATCAACCAACAAGTTGTATTAATTGCTTTAGCCTAGAATATTTGCCTAAACCAGTATTAGACAATAAGCACCTAGTTTCTTCTTATAAGGTTCTGTTCATGCATTCTGCAATATCATTATATAGTGGTGTATTCACTGTAGTATGATGCCTCACGATGCCTTTAATTTTGCAAAACCCATTAAACTTACCTTCACAAGCTTTCAGCCTACTTTCTCTTCTCGGCCGCTTGATCTTCTTATCAGTTTGCTTCTCAATCAACGTTTCCATTGCTTAAATTCTCTTTTTTGGCAAATCAATAAGAAGATTGCCAAACAAAAAGAGCAAAAGAAAACTAATATAAATAGGCAAAAAATCATTCAAAGGAATAAAGACCAAACAAAAAAGCAATAAAAAAAGAACACGAACATCAATAATTGAAAGGAATTGTTGATGAGAGGTATCGCAGAGGAGATAGGCAATAAGTGTTGTAGAAAATAGACCCAAACATTTCTTGAAAAATCATCAACGAAAATGAGTAAATACCTCGAATCAAGGCCTTTCGGAGGAACTTTCGTAGGAACCCAAAGATCAGAGTGAATATAATCCAAAGTGCCATTTGTTGTGTGAACTTGTCTTGAAATTGACCCTTTTCTCTTTTCCAAAAACACAATGCTCACAAAAATCCAATTTCCCAATTTGTAGACCACACAAAAGACATCTCTTACTCATCTCTTCCATCCCTCTAGTAGTCATATGGTTCAATTTCATATGCCATAATTTAGTGTTGTCTGATTCTGTCATAACGGATGAGACTGCAGCTGAACCGGTAACTGTGGTGCCTTGTAGCTGATATAAAGTGTCAATTTTCTTCAATAGAAGTGAACCTCTCATAATCTCGATAATTTCACCTTTAGCTGTCAACTAGCAATGTTAGCATGAAGTTTACCCAAAGCGATAAGGTTCTTCAAATCAGGAACGTGTTTGACATTGTCCAAGGTTCTAATTATTCCATCATGTATCTTAATGCTGACAGTTGTAATCCCATCTACTTTGCATTTAGTGTTGTTTCCCATTAGAATAACTCCATTATATTATTTGTACGTGGAGAACCAATCACGATTAAGACGGATGCGGTATGAACAGCTTGAATGAAGATTACAGCTACCACTTAATGTTTTCATCATCTACAACCAATAACTAATCTTTGTTTTCTTCCTCAGCAACTCTAGATTTAGTGGGATTTTCGTTTCCCTGATTTTGTCTATTCTAATAGTTTTGATTGTTTTGCCAATTTGTATCCCTTGATTTTGCTGATTCATATAATTTTCTCTTTGCTGCTTTGCCTTCAGTTTCAGGCATTTATCTAGATATGCCCCTTAAACTTACAACATTTTCAAATCAGATCCCTATGCTTGGAATTGGATTTGCTCTTACCACCATTGCTTCTCTCAATGAACCTTTCTCTAGCAACTAGACCAACCCCATGATCATTACCGTTTTCAAAAGTCAATTCTGTGTCTAGTTTTAGCTTATTAAGAAGACTAGTTTTGACATCTTCAAAATCAATAGTTTTTCTACTAACAATCATGGTCTCTCTAAAATTCTTATAAGAGGATGGTAGTGAAACTAACAATAAGGGAGCCTGATCCTCATCTTCAATCTCAATATCAATACTTCTTAATTAAGAGATAATAGCGTTGAACTCAAAAATATGAGACTTAAGAGGAGCACCTTCAGCCATACGAAGAGTGAAAAGTTGTTGCTTGAGCCTCAATCAATTGGTGAGGGATTTTATTTAAAAAAATATCTCCAATTTCTTCCATAAATGTGCATCTGTTTTCTGATTTAGTACCTCCTGCAAAACTTCATTCATGAGACACAACTGAATAATAGACAGGGCTTTTTTCATCCAATTCTTCCTAGGTTTCATCTGGCATGCTTTTCAACTTCTTCCCAAATAAAGTTTTCTTCAAACCCTATTGCGTAAAAATAGCTAACATGCGAACTTGCCATAGGTTGAAACTGCCACTCCCATTGAACATCTCAACGTCAAATCTTGTTGTTGAACTTGAAGCTACAACCAGAAGATCAAGAAACCCTATGGCTCTGATACGAGATTGTTATGATTGGTGCAGAAACTACAACGAAATTAAAACTGAGAAAAATAAAAACACACAGATTTATGTGGAAAACTTTTGCAGGAAAAACCACAGGGAATGGAGAAGCAAAATCCATTGTAAAATTCAATGATTATAAAAGGTGGCTCAAAAAATAAAGACTTTTTCTGTTTCAACTTCTTAACCTAATAACATGCTTCCAAGCTTAAACGTTGGTCCAAGCCCATATAGAATTCAAGACATTCTCAATGAAGGTTAGGGTATGATATGTGCGATTGTTCATAGAGGTCTTACATGCTGGAAGAGTAGATTTATTTTTTGAGGAGGTGTCACTCGGCTATCCATGTTTAGTTTTAGAATCTTATTCTCTGGTTTGCTCCTTTCTCGATTTTGTTGTTTGGATGAAAACTATGGAACCAGTCGATCTTGATTTGGAACTTAGGCCAGATTCTAGTAGCTTGCTGCGATTCATCCCACACAACAAATGCGACACGGTAACAAGGTTAAACAGAGTAAAGATGCACTAGAATTTCTTGAAAAGAGATAGCCATTTGATTCTGAATCTCAGCAAGACTGCATAAGGATAAGAGTTGATAAAGGATGCTTAATTGTGTCCTAATGCGTGGTGGACTCAGCTGGGGGCTTGAGAATGGCTTCAGTCAGATCTAGACAAAGGAATCTTGTCAATGCGTGTCTGAATCAGATGTTATTTTCATTACATGAACAACATCATATGTGGATAATAATATTAAATTCTAGTTGTTACACCAATTGGATATTTTATGTGAGCATCTAGCCTTTTCTTGCAATATTCTTTTCAAATTTCACCATAAATCATGACTTATATCTCTGGACAAGTTCCAGAGGATAAGTAATTTATGGAAATGGAGATAACTCCACTTTTTGCTCACTTGTAGATGCGGACTGGAAATCCAGTTGATGGTTGTGCAATCTTTTGGCGTGCTTCAAGGTAAATGTTTTTTTTCCCTTCACGACTGTGAACAATTTTAATTTGATTGATCTAGCTCCATCAAGCATTAATTTTCAGTGAGCTTCTTGGCTTTCTTTTTATGCCTCCCCTTCTTTATACCTCCTCTCCTCCCTCCCTCCCTCCTCTCTCTCTCTCTCTCTCTCTCTCTCTCTCTCTCTCTCTGTTTCCCCTTTCCACGGAACTTTAGGCATGCTAAGCTGTGGGATCATGGTGCAATTGAATCTGTTAGAAGCATGATGCCTATGTGAGTATTTTAGCTCTAGCCGGTCTAGGCCATGTTAATGATTCATTTGACGAGAAGTACCTTCAGTTATGTCCACTGTCAATTTGTTATTGAAGAATATGGGAGTATATAAGCCTTCATCAGCTTATATCCCTTCCTTCAAGTGGCTTATAGTTGGAGGATTAACTTTTTCTCTGTGTTTGATATGTTCTATTACGTCAATTGTGGATACGGATGGATAAAAGGTGTGTGCTAATATTAGTTTCCTTTTCGCATGATTCATAAGATCGTGAGCTTATTAATTTGTAACAGTGCCAATTTCTTTTATCTTTATCTTCTGTAAGAGATCTATATATTTCTCTTCAAACTCCACGCAGTTGTCCAGATAATATCAAACTATTTTGGAGAATGTGGTTATGAACTAATTTGATTTCTCTTTATTAGGTTCAAGTTGCTTCAGGAAGAATGCATTGAGTTCAACAAGCTGGGGCTTCGGGATAATGTTGCTCAGATATGCGTGCTTGAGGTACATCAAACCTAATATAAATGGAGATAAAAAGAACAGGGACGTTCAGTGTGATTACTTATACCTCATTTTATACTCACAGTTTTTCTTGATGGACAGCTATTGAGTGAAAATGGGACTGGAAATACAGCACATCAATCAGCCAGGTAATACTAAGATCTCTCTCTCTCTCTCTCTCTCACCAAGCCCCAATTGACCAACAAAAGACAAACAAACAAATCACCAGTACATATAACGAAGATGCAATTACGTAATAAGGATGGACACATTCCATATTGAGTACTAGTAATAGAAGTTGAGAAAGCTATGCAAAAATCAGTTAGCTTGTTGCTCTTCTCCTCTTAAGCAGTCTATTTAGTCTCATTTTCAGAATTGCTGAACCAACCAAGGTGCTTGCTGCTTCTTCCTCTATCTCATTTCCGTGTCATGCTCTTGTTTCGGGTTAGATATGGTTTTTGAACATCAAGAACAGTGAAATATTTTGCAAAGTGTGGCTGTTCCTTTGGCATAATTCTATAATAGAATAATTTTATGACTTTCATTAACAGCTGAAAAGCTGTGGTGCATTCTTCCTAGCATGATGATAGTAAAGCTGTTAAAATGAAAAAGAAAATTTTCCAAGGTAATATTGAAACTTAAGAGGAAAAAAGTTGATATTGAGATGTGACTGCAAGATTTATTTGCACTCTGAAGTGACCCTTTGGGATGGGAATTTGTCGCTTCCTGGTGCCTATTTTGATGATTATGTGTGTTGTTGAACAGGCGGTTAAGTTTCTTTGCATTCCTTTTTATTTAGAAGTCATGATAGCTTTTATCATTTTTGTGTATTACATTTGGTTGTGTTATTGACAGTTCAGCAGGTTCTAGAAAGATCGTGGTCTGTAACATTCACGTGCTCTACAATCCTAAAAGAGGAGAAATAAAGCTTGGTCAGGTAGTTGATGTCTTCAAATGATTAATGGTTGGATATCCAGTATAATATTCTATCATAGCCATTTGGTCAAGTGGCTTTATTCTTCTTCATCTATTCTATTAATTGTCAACTATGTCTCTGAATTTGGAAGCTAGGCGTTTTTTGTGGTACTGCTCAAGGTAGGCTTTTCCATGTCCAGCCAAAAAAAGAGGTTGAAGGGAAAGAGAGACAGAGAAATGACCCATAATTAATGTGGCTTACTTACCTTCACTGGAGATAGATGAGTTGAATTCAATAAATTTGAAATACACAAGTTGAGCAGAGAATTCTCTATATATTCACTATATAACCCATAGAGAGATTCACACACTCACAATTGCGAGAAAATCAAAGAGATTTATCACGATCCAAAATAGAAAATTACAAATAACCAAAGGGTTTCACCGCAGACCTCCAGAAAAAATCTCAAGTCAGTTGACTGAAAATATATCAACTTGGTCAATATTTGGGCTGGGTTCCCACAAACTCAAGTTTCATGTGAATGAGTGTTGAGTGTGGCTATGGGGACATCCACTTCAAAGTAAATTACATCATATTGCAAAGTTACTTACAAGCTAAAAGATCATGATGAATGTCTGAAGAAAGATTGTTAATAATATCCGAAAAGCTAGATTTGCATACATATTGCTCTTTAAGAGTGAACATATATATTTGTATCTTCACATTTCCATGTTCTATGTACAAGTTTTAAGTATTTATATTTCGATTCCATGAGTCCCACATTGAGTTCGATGAGAGGACATACTGTGGGATGGTAGGTTACATGTGAAACTCTTTTGCTCTGGACAATACATATTATGTTACTCAACACCCTGGGACTCAGTAAAGATGATCCAGATCTTTTTCTATTTAAAAGTGTTTTATACAACATATTATGTTTAGATAAACCTAGGTGTTCTGTAGACAAAGTAGCTGATGTTGATATTTTGCATCTGTTCAACAGATAAGGGTTCTTCTGGACAGGGCTTATGCTGTCTCCCGAGCTTGGGCTGATGCTCCTGTTGTTCTTTGTGGAGATTTCAACTGTACTCCAAAGGTAATTTTTTGATTCCTTATTTCTAGTGCTGCTTTCATGCCGTAAACCTGATTTAGTTGTTCTCCAACTGATTTAACTTCTAATATGTCGTTACAATCTTCTCCTTATGCTGTACCAGAGTCCTCTATACAACTTCATATCTGAACAGAAGGTAAGTTTCACTTGTTAGATTACCTTTTCAATAATTTCGGAAATGACGTAGGTGTGTGGGTGGTAGTGCTGTGTGCCTCTTAACTCATTTGTGCTTCATTTGATTTGACAGTTAAGTTTGTCTGGACTAGATAGAGATAAAGTATCAGGTCAAGCCTCTGCAGAAATTCGTCCAACAATACCAGATAGTCAAAACACTCGGTAAGGTTTGGATCAGATTTTAAAGCTGTAAGAGGAAAATTCGGATTTGCCAAGGGTTCTGATTTCAATACGGTTTCTTCTTTACAAAAATTTGCAGTGGTCAACCTCAGTTCCGGGTGGACTACAATAAGCTAAAAGATTCTACCTTGGATGAGCAGAAGCAGAGGAACCAAGATAACGATAAGGAAAATTCTCTTAATGTGTCTGACCCGTCTCAGCATAGGTGTAGGGACAGTGATCCAGCATCCCCTGCTAATTCTTGCACAAACAGGCAGAGTGCAAGTGATGACAGCAAACTAAATTATGAACTGGGAAAAGACTCTGAACAGAATCCAGCAGATGATGCTGCAAATGAAAATGGATTACCTTCTGATACTTATTTGGAGAAAGAACCAAACTCAAATACTTTGGTTGGGGGAACTGTGTTTCCTCTCGATGATGTCAATTCAGGCGAAGATAAATGTAATTTTCAGATGGCTTCTTCATGTGTCACTGAGCTATCTGATCTAGATAATTTGCAAGCAAAAGATTGCACAGATGTTCTACCAACATCTTCCTTTACAGGCGAAGACTGTACTAGGGTTGCTATAGATTCAAATGATGCAAAGATCACTTCGTTTGTGTTGGCAAGCCAAAAGTCTACTTCTGATGATGCAGAAACCGCTTCATCAGAAGTTGCAGGGCATGGACGATCTCCATCAGTCAATGACAAACAAGATAATCCTTCAACCTCACATGGTGAGTTACTTGGGGATACCGTGGATGACTTAATAGATGAGGAACTGAAGAATTTATCTCTACATGAGCCAGAAGAATCTAGCACGGAAGTTGGATGTTCTTATGAGGATGATGCCACATTCTTATCTGCATTACACAACGTAGAAGGTGCAGATTCCTCTCCTGGTAGTCGAATTGTCAAGGAATTTTCATCTGGTTTGGATTTTGAGC
The DNA here is from genome assembly GCA_017140595.1 of Eucalyptus curtisii. Lineage (NCBI taxonomy): Eukaryota > Viridiplantae > Streptophyta > Magnoliopsida > Myrtales > Myrtaceae > Eucalyptus > Eucalyptus curtisii. Next base: position 27,144,453 of record CM029496.1, on the reverse strand, counting down.
CTGTTGAAGGAGAGATCTCTACTTATGATCCTTCATTGTGGACACCAATGGAGATAGCTACAGCTACTGGCAGTGCAGATTGTCTTTTTTTGGAGCATCCCCTCAAACTTAAGAGCACATATGCAGAAGTAGAGGTAGATTATACATTCTCGAGATTCTTTCTTGATTTGTTTATTTTAGTATACTTAAATAATAGACTGCATAAACTTTACCAAAAAAAAAAAAAAAAAAAAAAAAAAAAAAAAAAAAAAAAAAAAAAAAAAAAAAAAAAAAAAAAAAGACTTTACCAAAAAAAATAATAGACTGCATAAAAAGGAGTCCAAACCTAGATATCATTGCATGCATCTATGCAGGATTCTTCTGGGACTAGAGACACAAATGGGGAACCCATTGTCACCAGTTACAATCGATGCTTCATGGGTACAGTTGACTACATATGGTAAGTCCTCAGATCATAGTAATTCCTACTTGAGACCTTTGATAACTAGAGGAACTAATGAAGAGGAGGGCATTATTTTCCTCATGCTGATGAGGTTGCATCTCTTTGTCCTGCTTTATGTAAATCTCAAATGGTTCTATAGAATACATAGACATTCTTAGTTTCTTGATGTTTCACGTGCTTTCCGATGGTGGATATTGTTGGAAAACTTAATGATTATAATCTCGTATCCAGGCATTCCGAAGGTCTGCAGACGACAAGGGTGCTTGCTCCTATACCCAAACAGGCTATGCAATGGACAACAGGGTTCCCAACCAAGGTATATGGCTTGAATCTGCAACACCTGGGAAGTTACAAAGAGAATAGAGGATCATTTATAGATAAATTACTCATGATTTCTGTTTTCCAGCTTAAAATTTTTATTTCATATCCTTTTGTTTTTGGCTGAACTGATTAGTAATGCATGCTACCTATCGTGGATTGGACTTACCATTTTGAAATTTCTCAGCATTCTAGATTGTCTTTAGATGCTATTGCAAAGCTAGTACCTTGTTACTAATCAGTAAAAGAACTAAGGATTAATGTGAAAAAGGTGCATAAGTCTTTTGCCGAGTGTAGAGTTTTGTTTTGTGATGACGAAGACCTTTTGGTCGTTTTCCTTCTTTTTTTCAGAAGTGGGGTAGTGATCATATTGCCCTAGTTTCTGAATTGGCGCTTGCAAAGGGTGAAGCCGATCAAAGGAATGAAGTTCAGTAATAGACCAGCCTTTGACACCTGAGAGTTGTAAAAACATCTGATTTATAATCGGCTCTGCAGTATTTAATTTCAGTGGTGGAGTTCATTCCTGACTGTTTCAGGTTTCTTCTTCCTTCTATATGCATTTTTGGTGTAACTTTCCGGGCTCACTTTTTTGTTTTTTTTTTGGGGGAGTCATCACCTAGAATTCCTTTTTAACAGATTAGAGAGAGATTTTGATTAGTCAATTTGTCGTTTGGATTTTCTGACACCGTTTGTATAGTTGCATAAGAAGAGTTCCTGAAGCTGGAATGAAGGACAAGGAATGTCTCAGGTCAAAAAGAAATCTGCTTCGAGACTGAAAAACGTCTTCCAGGAAGCTATGCATTTAACAGCCGATGGCATCTGCAGTTGTTCTTCTGGTCGACTGTTTTGCCATCATGTAATTTAGTGTCAATCAACTCTTCCTCTGCACATATCTCTGTATTAAGACTTTCTCACTTGGGATCGAGGGCTTTGTGGCCCACTGGTACCTTGACGTAGCATCCATATGACCCATTTTTACCTGTGCAACTTGTAGGTTAGGCTTGGAAAACTAGCTTTCCTCAGTTATTGTGAAGCCCATTTCTCTGGAATGTACATTTAAGAAGCTTGCCTCATGTATTGCATGTAAATGTTTAATTTGGTTTACTTCTCTGGAAGCGAAGACTAGTTTCCTCCCACGAGAGATATCTTCGTCATAGTCGTTGGGATAGTTGGGAAGATGAGGTTCTTGATAAGGATTTAAGACCGATTGACATTGCGAACCGATGTTTACAACCGACGTGAGTTTCTACCTTTTTCGCTATCTTTACGTGGGTTCTGACTTTTTCCAAAAACAGACCTTTTCCGATAAAGAAAATAAATGTTTGGTGTAAAACGATTGCCTAACGAAGCCTCTGGCGAGGAAATTCTAGAAATTCAATAAAACTGTCATGGAGGACGCTGCTTTCGGATTGTTTGTCAACTTCATTTGAATTTAGTGAACCATGTCTATCATCTAGAACTCTGACATAATCTTCTTCTTCTTCCTTATTTTTCCCAATTTCTTTACATATTTTAATGGTATCCTTCAAAAACCCTTAACAGGTTCCAGGAAGCTGAGGCCACTTGAAAGGGACAAAACGCGCAAGCTTTAACTGCCTGCGTTTACCACTTTAGGATTACGAATGGTCTCTTTTTAATATTATTTGTCAATGTCAGCCGGGTGGTTTCATGGAGTGAGATCATGTGGGTGTCACGGTGTCGGGGTAAAATTTAATAAAATTCTCTGGAAGGATCTCGATCCATTCGGGTGAATGAGTACGTTTTTCCCGTGAATTTCATTCTCATGTAGCAGTGAGGAGGCTTAGTAATTTCGAGTGAGAGATGAAATACTGGATCAATGCACTAGAGAGTTTGGCGGTAATGGATGTGGAGCCCATTGCACTTGCTCCGTACACGCCGTATACTCTCCTTAGAATATAAACTGATTTAAGCATCCGAGAATCTCTTATAGGCCACGCCCAAATACTTCCCTTTCTCAGTGGTGTGCAGGTCCAAGGCTCTCTGCGTCCATTAACAAGTTCAGGACCCGCCGGATTTGCGCAACAACAGACGGTTTATCTATACATACTCGAGTGGACAACTTTGTTTCGCGAAACTCTTGAAACTTTCTTCTGAACCGTAGCTTGACCGGTCTTTGATTGCTTCTGTCAATGAGGCAAGACGCCAAACACTCCCCACCTGACGAGGTGGTTTTTTTCTCCAGCACCTAACGTACGTTGGAATTGTGCTGTTTTCATTGGCATGGTCTGTAAAGAATAAAGATGTAGCTGGGGGCAATAAAAGGAAGCAAAAGCACTAATACTTACTGAATCCAGCTGGAAGAAACGGTTCGTGTTGGACTCGTACACGCTGCAAAAGTTCAGGTCCTCACCTTCAAGACCACCGCAAATCGTTGACCCTGCACATCATTCGATGATACAAGAACATGACAAAATCACTACAGAGATCACAATGAGTGCCGCAAAATCCGGAGCTCCAGCTAATGAAAGAAGACCGGACTTTTTCTTCTTCTTTTTTTGTTATATGGTTTTACGGCTTTTTAGCTGCTGCACACTCCAGGAACTACATGATTCGATCGTCTTCTCGCAATGTGAGGCTTCAATCATGCCTGCAGTTCTTGCCCATTTAGCCCGTCACATGGTCATTAATTGACGGCAACGAGGATATGCTCAAGAACTTCTGACCAAATGAATAAGAATGCTTGATTCAGTTCCGTTAAGTCAACATATCACGTATTATCTCGATGATGCAATTACTGCAGAGAAAAAGGGGCAAGTGTGATCACAAAGTGTGCGATGGGAGTTTATTTTTGACTATCACAAATTTAAGACGTACTTCACGATAAAGCATTCAACATCAAACAAAAGACGAGAATGAAGTTTGTCTAAAGTACGTGCCCTACACTTCACCATGCAGTGTGCCTTTCTTCTTGCGTTCTTATTGGGGTGATGGAAATTGTCATGAGGTTATTGCAACTTCCAACGACTGGCCCGTCTATATAGCATGTTCATACCTTGTTTTCTAGATATCCGTAGTCAACTGTCTTATTTTTAAAATTTGGAAGGCTTTCCCCAACTTTTATGGAGGTTTTTACCCATGAATTAAAATTCTATATCACAGCATTTCACGCTTTAACCCAAAAATTTAAGTTGCGGGGCAGATAATCCATATAAGTGTATTAAGACACAATATATCTATAAGACAAATGACATGAGATATAACTTCGATGCATCTTTACATTGAAATGTTCGGATATATACTCATTCGACATTTGTTGTGTGATTATCGATGCTTTGTGATTTTTTTTCCCATACATAGAAACCGTACGAAACCCAGTAGTACAGCTAAGATATATCAAGTTGGCATGTGATCAGTGCTCAAACAAACAAGATTCATCCATTGTGCGAAATCATGATAATATAAAGGGTAGGAATGAAACAAAATATTGACGTTAGTTGGTAAGAGTAAGGGAATGAGATCCTCTATCTCATCGGTATCTATCCAAACCATTGATCAATACAGATAAGGGAAGTTATGAAATAAATGACTAATGTATCAATTGTTGACATATGTTGAGGCACCAATATAGCTATTGAATGGGTTAAAGGATTCTTGGCCAACAGTAAGTTTTGGCTGCAGCCGACTTGCAATGTCACGGCGTGTCTGCGGTGTCTAATTTGGGAGCATATACTAAACTGTTGTACATATATTAAACTGTATCTGGACTGTTAAATCTCGTGGGTCCTCATCAAATTCAATCCTCCAGATGCAATTGAGGACATGTAACGCACTCGCCGACTACTTTCTGCTCATTCGGATGCAGACTAGAAAGTAACGGCAAAATAAAAGTAGCCCCATTCATTCTAGAAAGTCAAGGACAAGAAGGGCTTTCTAGATTAAATTCGAATTTGTCGACCCAGTTAGTCGTCAACTACGAATAAAGTTCAAAAGTGGGCTTGTCATATGAGTATATATAGAACCAATTTCGTGTGAATGAGTATCATCTTTATCCATGTACCGCAGAGATCGAGGAAAGCTTCTTCGTATCTTCAGCCACCAGTGGTCGCCCATAAATGTGAAAAGAACCAAGGAGGGCGAAAACTGTCTTGTGGAATCATTTAATAACCGCCTTTAGATAGAGACTCAATTCAAAAAAGTTGTGCTTTCTAAGATACATTTAGGCTTCTAGAATACTTTCATAACTCTAGAAGGGAAGATGACTTGGCATCACCTGAACTGCATCTAAGTTCAGATTACATTTTGCCAAGGGATGTGGATATATCGAACTAGATACAAGACAGTGGCAATTGTGTAAGCTGGACTTCACACGACAAATTTGAAGTAATCTACATCATTACCTAATACAACAAGCGCTGAAGAAAGGCCTTATCTGAAAGTAACACCTTTCTATCACACAACCTTGATTAAACCGTGTGGAAACCCAACTCAAATTGCAGCAAACTATAATGCATCACCCAACAATGCTCAACATTGGCTGCTTGATGAAGGCGTGCTCGACTCTGACCCTCATAGCTGCCTAGACACTTGAAGGCAACTTTGCTTGTCAATGACACTCCAATTGAAATAGAGTACTGCAACAAATAACATCCATGGGAAGCAATGTTAAGTGTTGATCAAGTTGGGAAGGATGCATGGTGAAACGAAGCGAAAGAACAGTGAAGCTCAACTTGTGGTAGACTTCACCAATACAAGAATGTCAACAATAGGACCGATGGATCCATAGGAAATGACAACTCCCCCAATGATGACGGAAAGACAACAACTAGTTAGGAATGATCAGTTCTAGGTTCCGCTTAAGTTTCACTAAGAACCTACCCGTCGAAACAGGTTTTCTAATACTTGGAACCTAGAATCTATTCTGCATACCTAGGAACCTGAAACCTACCTTGTCACAAATTTAAGATTTACCTAAGTTCCACTTGTACTCTTAATTGAACGATTGATTATCATCTTTAATGACCACCATTTTTTACAATCCACTGATCATAGCTCATGTTTAAACACACAAAGAATATGGAATATTAAGAAAGTGAAAGCTTGGTCATAGATATCGCTAGAAATAAAAACTCAAGGTTTTATATTACACACTTATAATTAGACACCATGAAATGCTGTAGGATCACACGAAGATGTTGAACAAGAAAAATAGAAAAACTTATTTCAGGTTTTAGATTCCTTCTAAAACCTAGATCTATCCATCGAAATAGGTTTCCCAATTTTTGGAATTGGGAACCTGCTCAGCATATCCTGAAATTTGGAACTAAGCCAGTCCAATTCTCAGGTTCCCAATTCTACCTTGAAACCATTATATAGAGTGGCTCATTGAAACAAAAGGGCCACATCTGAAACCGCAATAAGCGAAGGACAATGACCTACCATCGAAGACGACTAACTACGCCTGCTCTTGAGAATGAAGATGAAAACGTACTTAGAACGACAAACGGTGAAGACATGATGGCAAAGATTAGGGTCTCTTTTATTTTTTTTTTTGTTTTTAAGATTGAAGGCAAGAATCAAGATAAAGCTAGGGCTTTGATATGGGTTCCTCTCTCTTGTAGGTTTGATACCATGTAAATATTCAAGTATCTCCATGATAGACGAAGAGAGAAAATAGACGAAGGTTACATCTTTACTCAATAATAGAACTTTTTAACATTTTACAATCAAGAGGTGTCCTCGAGGAATATGAATTGCAAAAGGAAGTACTCTAATTTAACAAGAAAACTGTTTTATTCTACAACAAGAAAACTTGCTATCTCAGAAAATAACGAAAATATGTCTAATATGATGCACCGAATAATTTCTCGATCGTTAGAGGGGCGAACTCGTTGACCAGCTCAAATGTGCATTTTGTATGCCCCCCTCAAACCCTGCCAAGAAAGATGTCAAAAAAGAAAAAACTTGCTGTCGTTAGCACTTTGTCTTTGGCGTCCCAACAAGCAAAAATAATCTACTTTATGTAAAACACATAAAATGAAACCGTTGACTTTTCAATTCATCGCCCTCGTGAAGTGAGAGATTCTGGCATAAAAAAGGATGGGGAGTCCGTGACACAAAAGGCATGTGGACAAGCGTTTGCCACCTTTAGTTGATTGAAAATCAAAGCATTTATTCATTATGTCATCACTCACGGGTGAAAAGCTTTCACCCGTTCAACCTCCAACTTGATAGACATTGTTCGTCAGACATGACGATATGCATTGCACCATTGCATTCACGTCGGTTACTTAGCCAAGAATGTCCAAAATGTGTAAATTCAGTTCAATAAGATTCGGGACAATTTCCATTTCACGGAAAAGAAGGTCAAGACATACTGTGTTTGAGCTTGTCGATGTTGAATCATGTCGGATTCAAATTTTGCTGGCTAAATTCGTGTCATGTTATGTCAAATGGGTGTTTAGTTTCGATCAAAACACAACCAATTAGGTGAGGAAACATAGCGTACTGTTGATACTCGACGTTCACGGCCGCAGCAGATGACTTTGCGATAGTGCCAAACGCTGTCGTTGAGAGGACAATGGTCGCGCCGCTACTCGAGGGACGTGAAGACGAGGACAGCGCTCGGTCGACAATTCGGACTTGGATAGTCTGGCTGGGAATGCAGGTTCCGGAGACGGAGGCGCTGATGCACCGCACTAGGTACTGCCTCCCGCATGACGCTCCGTTGTCCCATATCCCTTCACCCGCCGCCGCAAAGAGGTTGCTCGATGGGAACTGTGATGGATCATTGCCGAAGCATGCCGTCGCTGAAACATAATGATGTCAAACTTCTGTGAGAGAGAGAGAGAGAGAGAGAGAGAGAGAGAGAGAGATTTCACATACGTGTGTATGGAGGACTGTAGTGCGCGGCGGTGCCGACGTCGGCACGAGAGAAATGAACTTGCATCGTCACCAGAAGAAGGACGAGTAGGAGTCGTGTTCTTTTGCTGGAGGGCTTCATTGCTCTGGAAAGATCGGCGAGGCCAACGTACCACCGAATGCAACGAGAAGGGAAGAGCTCCCTTGTTGGCTCATGTCATCCTTTCTGACATGTGGATGTGTATATCAAAGTCAATGAGGTTCGGTATCAATTGTCATGTGGACTGTGGTTATTTGCATACATCTGTCCGACACTCACACTGACACAAGCAACATGGCAAAAGCCACCTTACCTTATGAAAGCCGCAGAAGAATTTGGACCTCGGAGAGTTCCAAACTTGTACAAACGAGGCCCGATCAACCCGCACTTGCAATGTCTTCATTTATAGTCTCATTTAGAAGCTTCTAATATCTTTTTCTTTTTACGTCCCTCCTTTTTTTATCTCTGAAATTCCCATGCCGTTGCTTGCCCGAAACATTAAACGACTGTTTTGCTGTCGTACTCTGTAGTTTGAAAAGGTAAGTTTTCCCACCGTAGGTGACCAACCGGCAAATGGCAATTTGGAGATTCAACGCGTCATTTATTATTCCTCTAGAATAGAACATTCCTTTCTTTAATCGGTTTCTGATTGAAGAGTAAATTTGTACGTTAACTGTATTACATGACAGGGAGTGGAAGCAGGTCAATGGGAAGAAGAAGCCACCCCCCCCCCCCCCCCCGCAGAAGGAAAAAGGTGCGGCCCGTCTGGCTAGTTCTGGTGATGAGGGCCGGGCTCTTAAGTAGAAGGCTGCTGTAGTCGAGGGGAATATGCCTTCTACCTCAACTCGCAATGCCCAGAGAGGATTGCGGATCCTTACTAGGACGGAGACATCTGTTCCCATCGTTGAAGAGGAGTCGATCAGCCCTACTGAAGCTTCATCGATTGAGCCGGTTAGCTCTGGCGAGGAGTTGGATGATTTGGCCAACTGGATTGGGAACTCGGATGATGACCTGCTGTCCACTTGCCCGTCTCCGAAAGCTCCTCCCGATACGGTTGTCGAGTCTATTCAGGACAAGCTATTAGCTCTCTCCCCTGACCCGCCCCCACCCTCGATTGCTGCTCCGCCTACCACTAGGCACAAGCCTCCGAAGAGGAGGTAAGTCTTCGTATATCCCTTATTTTGTATATATGTACATAGGTTGCTGGAATGTTAGGGGCCTTGTTAACCCCACTAGGCAGGCCGAGGTTCGTAACCTGGTCCTTTCAAATCGATTTTCTTTGGTTGGATTATTGGAAACCAAGGTGCCGCAGACTCTCTTCAATTCCATTTCTAGGAGGTTGTTGCGGGATTGGTCCTGGATTGCAAACTACGAGTTCTCCCCTAGGGGTAGGATTTGGGTTGGATGGGATCCTTTACGGGTTAGTTTTGAAGCTTTCTCTATTTCAAGTCAAGCAATGCATGGAAACCTCAAATGGTTAGACTCTGGAGTGAACTGTTGCGTGTCCATTGTTTATGGCGAGCACACTTTTACCCTCCGAAGATCTCTGTGGGAGGATCTTATCCTTAGAAGCGTTGTTTTGCAAAATTCGGCTTGGCTAGTGATGGGAGACTTTAATGCTATAAAAGACCCTTCTGACCGGGTGGGTGGATCGGATGCTTGGATCCCATGCTTTGACAAGTTTGGCTAGTGCCTCGCTCAAGCGAAGCATGAAGACTTAAGGTATGTAGGCTTCAGGTACACTTGGACAACTTCCTTGGGTCCTGCTAGGAAAGCGAGAAAGATTGATAGTCCTGGTGAACTGTAGATGGAGCCTTCTTTTATCTTATTCGGAAGCTTCTTTTCTAGCTCCGGGCATCTCAGATCACATGCCTATGGTGGTCAAGGTGCTTAACCCGATTTCTCGGAGGAAGTCTTTTAAATTCTTTGACTTCTAGATGAAGCATCCGGAGTTCAATGCCATTGTCACGCAAATTTGGGAGGCTCCAGAGGAAGGAGTACCTATGTTCAGACTTATCTGCAAATTCAAGGCTCTCAAATTTCAGCTGAAGCTTCTTAATAGAGAATCCTTCTCTGATATCTCTGCCAGGACGATTGAAGCGAGGGTGGCCTTAGAGGCCACGCAGGCGGACTTGCAGCAGGATCCTGCCTCAGTTGTTCTTGCTGAGTTGGAGAAGGAACAACGGCATGTTTTCGCCAGCCTGTTGTTCATCTAGGAGTCCTTCTTCAGGTAGAAATCTAGAGTCAGATGGCTCAAAGAGGGAGACCGCAATACTAAGTTCTTTAACCAGTATGTCAATAAGAGACAATTGAGGAACATAATCCTCTCAGTTCAGGACTCCATGGGGATCCTTGTCATCGAGTTGCACAGGGTCCAGCAGAGATTTGTTGAGTACTTTCAAGACCTCCTAGCGACACAAGTTGAGCTCGGAAGGCCTTCGATTGAGGAGATCCGAGAGGTCATCCAACATCCTCTTTCTGCAGAACAGGTTAGTTTCCTAGCCTGACCGGTCAAAGAATTGGAGATTCGGGATACCTTATTCTCTTTAGCTAGGGGTAAGGCTCCTGGATCGGATGGCTTTACGATCGAATTCTTTAAGGAAAATTGGGACACGGTTGGGCATTTGGTTACTACAGCAGTGATGGACTTCTTCACCACCGATAAGTTGTTGAGGGAGATAAATAACACCATCTTGGTATTGGTGCCAAAAGTGCTTAACGTGACATCCGTGGATGATTATAGGCCCATTGCCTGTTGCAACACTATCTATAAGTGCATTACCAAGGTGCTGGCCAATCGGGTTGCATCGGTTTTGAAGAGCGCGGTTAGCCCTTTTCAAAGTGCATTTGTGAAGGGCATGCGAATTAGGGATAATATCTTGCTGGCCTAGGAGCTTTTCTCCGGCTTCCATCTTCGACCATACTTGCCTAAGTGTGCGATTAAGGTGGATTTCAGGAAAGCCTACGATACGGTTGATTGGGGCTTCCTTGGGGGAGTTCTCGTGGCTTTTGGGTTTTCTGAGTTTGTGATTCGTCTTATAATGACTTGTGTACGCACTCCCAAGTTTTTAATTGCACTAAATGGGGAGCTTCACTGATTCTTTGCGAGTGGCCACGATCTTCGTCAAGGTGATCCCATCTCTCCCTATTTATTTACTTTGATTATGGAGGTGCTTTCAGGAATCTTATTCAGGTGCTCTTCGAAGCCGAAGTTTAAGTTCTTCTGGAGATGCAAGTCGACGAATCTCTCGCATATGTTCTTTGCGGATGACGTCTTCTTGTTTTGTGAGGCTGACTTGCCTTCCGTGGCTCTCCTCAAAGAAGGCCTCCAAACCTTCTCCTCTTGGAGTGGTCTGCGGCCAAATCCTAATAAGAGCGAAATCTTCCTTGCTGGTGGCATGTCTTCCTTGAGAAATCAGATTCTCTTTGAGCTTGGGTATTACATGATAGTGACGCGCGAATAATAAATGAATTGTGGGTGAGACTTTTGCCAAAAAATTGATGACTAAAGTTAGTATGTGTCATGTGGGCCAAACTATGTGATCCTGTTACAATCTTATAAGATTTTGTAAGATTGTTCAAGCTCCCTCATATGTAAATTGGGCTTTAGCCTAAACTTGAATATATGTAATTGAGAAGACAAATATGGGCTTGGAAGATTTAAACTAGACCTAACATGTGAAATTTCATGGGACAAACTTCCAACTATTCTAAAAGAGCTATGAGTTATAAGTTAACTATGATATATTAACTGCATTAAACCATACTATTTCTCTTATGTGGGACTTTTTAATAGAACTCATACATGCATCTCAACAATAAGCTCAAACCTGAGGGAGGACATCATTGAGATGCATGGATAAGTTGTGTTAGAAAGCCCCACATCGGAGAATTAATGTGACGTAAAGCAATTAATATATCATAATTGGCTTATAACTCATTAAATGAAACTTTTAAAATAGTTGGTAGCAATCGCACCAAATGATATTAGAGCATTCCGTTGTAGCTATGCTGAAAGAGAGAGGGGCGGAGTGTGATGCCCCCAACACATCAAGGCTAGTGTAGAACTACTAGCACAATTATCTTTTTCATTTTGCTTTTTCCTAAGCATACGGAAGCTTCAGGGACTAAAGTAATCCAGGGGTGCATGCAGACTTCTATAAATGAGGCGACTCCATTGCTTATTTATTTATATATATGTTCAACGACAAGTTGGGTACACTAGGTAATTCAAAAGGGTCAATACTACTAACTACACCCCACTGTAAGTTGGTCATTCCATCCTAACCTAGCTATACATGTGATCACCTAACCCTGACCACTTGGCTTCATAAAAAATCTTCTAAGTCTCAAAAATCTTGCTACCCTCCTACCTCCTTTCTATGCGGTAGGGCTACCTCCGTCCCCTGGTCCGTCGGCGAACAATGAGAGGGGACCCACTGTGCGTCCATTGATGCAGGCGTACATTCCAACGAACCCAAGAGTTACAAGCCCTGTCGGAGGCCTTATATCCACAACGAAATGAGATGTGATTCGGATAAAAACCATATTCGAGAAACCACGGTCTATAAACTCGTCCTCCTGCCAAGTGAAGTTGACTAGTACTACATAACGGACCATAGGGGAGGCAAGTGAGACCGACACTTCTGTTGATCTGAAAAGATAAAGTCACCAACCAATGAGCTTAAACCTAGCACGTAGAAGGTCTACCGATCTATACTATATAAATCAACCACTGTACTAATAAGGAAAACTTCAATATAAAGTATAGTACATTATCAACTTACTTGAGAACCTTTTCAAAATAACATAATAGATCAATATAAACATTAGCTTTTCCCAACAGGTAATCAGAAGCTCAATTTAAAGGTACCAAGATTATATTCAATAGGAATTATTGCTTCCATCATCATTTGGGAAACCCCATCACCCTCTCGGGGCATCTTGCACCCATCCAGCATCGCAAGGACATCTAGGGGATCTGTTATGCCCCTAGGCATCCGAAGGAACCCAGTTACCCCTTCCAAGCATCCCGACTACAACCCAGGGCATCGCCATCCATACCATGATGCAACAATTTCATAATTCAATTCAAAAAGCAGATTGACATTATTATTACCCAGGAACTCAAACATGAACCCAATGAAACCTCAATCATTCTCTCCCTTAGGCGTTTCGTGCACCTTTAGAAATGGTAGTTGTTGTCTAGGGTAAACGAGTTTGAAGAATTATGAAACTTTAATATAAGATAGTCAAGACCTAGACTGACAATTTCCATGAAGGACTCAAAGTCTGATTTAGCTCATACAGTTCTAAATAATCTTTGGTAAATAGGGCCAAATTAGTAGGAATTTCCAAAACGCAATGGAGTAGGAAAATAAATATTTTGCAGATTAAATGAGATTGAAAAATCATTGAAATTTTATATGTGGTGGTATAAAATGTAATCTACAACTTTCATGAAGGACACATGTTAAAATTCTCGACTAAAAATTTTATGGAAAATGGAAAGTTGGAAGATGCGGTTTAGTGAGTCCAAAAACAGATTTCAAACCCCATAATTTTTCAAATATATTTTTGTTGCACGAAGTCCAAAAATTTTGAAATTAAAGTATGTCATAGAACAGCTAATAATAGACAACTTTCATAAGAACATCCTATGAAATTTGTATCACATAAGTTGGTATGAAATTAGCAAAATCAAGGGTCGGAATAAACCGAACCTAAACTTGACAACCACTTTTCCATTTTGACTCAACCCTAAGCAACTTTAGCTTAGAAGTGTACGCAGATTTAGCATATAACTTTCTCAGAACACATATGATAATCCAATGACTATGTTCCAAGCTTTCTAACTATATAACTTTGTCCGCAACCTACGACCAAGTGCTAACGTCTCTAGAAACACTTGATTCAACATATTTTTGAGGAAACTCTCCTCATCACATGACAAACAATCGATATAGGATAGAACATGGGATATCCACTTGCCTCAAGTGCTTGTGGATTGCGGTGGCAGCCCGACGGGATGGAGGTAAGGCAAATGGGTATCCGCACGAGCAACCGCAGTGAAGAGAAAGCAAGTGCTGGTCACAGTTGTCTCCTGGTGCGTGCAGAGTGAGTTTGAAAGAGACAGAGAAGAATGGAGATAGAGGAAGGCAAACGAAGATGTAGCGGCTAAGTTTGTTTGCTTCCGCGTGTGGCGGGGTATGGAAAGAACAAAACTAAGAGGACTAAGGAATGCAGGTGGTGAAAGTGAGAGGAACGAATAGCTTTGTTCCTCTCTCTCTTGGTATTTGGTCTCCACTGCTCCATTGTTGTAGCTGAGGTGTCGTTTGATGGAGTGAATTGCTAAGGGGAAATGACACGCATCCGGTCTCTTATCTCGACTCCATGAGGGTGGTGGGCACCAACTGAGGAAATGAAAGGCGTTACCCCTCGAAGAGGCCAACCAACTCGAGGTGGCAGGGTGCGACCAGCAGTTGAGGTGGCGGGGTGTTGGCTTGGTGTCATGGTGAGGTGGAGGTGGTCCGCCGATGATGGGAACCGCTGAAGTGATGCACAATCGATCTGGTGATGGAATTTGATAGTGGGCTTAGTGTTGGAGAAAACTTCCTTACGTGTTTTGAAGCTGACAAAACGTTTCCAACGGTCTGGTCTGAAGACATGCAGACTCTGTCGTCAAAGTCTGAAGACCGCCAGACCACCAGACTCAAGATTCAAAGTCTACCCTCATTGACAGTTTCTAGACCGTTGAAGAAGACTTATCCTGAGTTGAGTATTTCTTTAAGGATTCGATTCTATCGACCGAAGAAGATCTCTCGACTGGAGTTAGCACTTCAAGATTTGTTATTCATATTCGAGTAATCTAGATCCTCTTGATCCGCGAATTATACTTGGAAGGTTCTACTTATGGAAATCGAGATCCTGATTGCATGGGCGAGCAGGATTGATGGGCTATCGTCATTTTCCTTGAATAGCTCGAGATCTCTCTAATTGATTCTGTCCAATGGGTTGATTGGAAGAACTTCTTTGGAAGGTGCCAACGGTATTAAAGGCATAAAGAAGTATATAAGGGAGACATTCAAGTTGTTCAAGAGTGCCCGATAGAAAATTTTCAAAGTCTGAATCTCCTTGTTTTTTTGCGATCTTATTCGTCGAGCTATACTTGTAATCAAAAGAGAGACTTAGAGACTGTAAATTCTCTTTTTGATTCTTAGTGAAATCCAACCGGTGGGCTGTCAGTGCGGGAGAGTGGACGTAGGCTTGGTTTAAGCCGTACCACTATAAACTTGGAGTCTTGATTCTCTATCCCTAATCCTTTTACTTTACATCGCATCTTCATACGTCTATTATTGCTTTCAATCTCTTAGTCTATTAATCGATAAAAATTAATCTATCTTGTTACGATTAGCAAAAATCTCTTTGGTCACCGATTCACCCCCCCTCTAGGTGCTCGTACTAGTTCTATCAATTGGTATCAGAGCTTGTGTACTCATTTATTTGAAGTGTTTTTACTTCTGAGTTAAAGAGCTATGGCTAGTATGTTGCCTACAGGGCTGGTTGAAGGTCAAAGCAACACCAGACCTCCGTACTTTGATGGAAAAGACTACAGCATATGGAAAAACAAGATGAAAGCATTCATAAGATTGAAAGATCCCTTGGAATGGGAAGTGGTAGAAAAAGGAATCACTCCTACTGCTGCATCAATATCAGAGAGAGGAAAAGAAGCTACTGTTCCTATCGAGATGACACAAGAAGAAATAACCAAGAGACAAGCTCTTGATGCTAAAGCTATTTACTCTTTATATTGTGCTTTATCTCCTACTGAGTATAACAAAATATCTTCTTGTGAAACAGCATAAGAAGTCTGGGATAGGCTGCACATTACCTATGAAGGAACTGATCGAGTGAAAGAGACAAGGATCAATATTCTCTTGGGACAATATGAAGTCTTCAAAATGAGATCAGGAGAATCAATCACTGATATGTTTAGCCGTTTTATTGAAATTGTGAATGGTCTAGAATATCAGGGACATCCAATCTCAGGACAAATGAAGGTCAACAAACTCTTGTGTGAACTCTCTAAGGACTGGAATTATATAAAGACTTCAATAAGGGAAACACAAAGGATTGCACCACTTTCTGTAGACGAATTGATCAAAACACTTCAGTCTTACAAAGTGGAGCACACCAACGATAAAGAAGACTCCAAAGGTAAGAAGTCTATTGCTTTAAAATCTAACGATTATTCTGATGCTACAGACTCCGAAGAAGATTTAGATGATGAAGAACTGGCACTTATGATAAAGTGGTTTAGAAAGCTAAACAAAAAGGGAAGAAAATTCAATTGGAAGAGACAAAGTACTCAAAGATCTCATAACAAATCAACTGAAGATGATGATTCCAACAAAGACGTGATGTGCTTCGAATGCAAGAAAAATGAACACATCAGACCCAACTGTCCTTTATTAAAGAAAAGGAAAAGAAAGACTGAGAAACACAGAAAGGCTCTCAAAGCAGAAACATGGAGTGATACTGAGTGTGAAGAAAGTGATGATGATTATGCCAACATCTGTTTAATGGCAAAATCGGATTCAGACTCAGACCTCGAGATAGATACAGACTCAGACTCAGAATTAAACTCAGACAGTGAGATTGAGGTAAGTAATCTAAAAATTCCTATTAAAGTCTCGAAATATATTGATGAACTATGTCTTAGCCTCAAAACCTCTCTTAAGATGATCTCCGAATTAAAAAGGGAGAATTCTACTTTGAAGCAACAGGAAAAATCTTGGAAAGAAAAATTTGAAAATTTAGATAAAGACTTTATCAATTTAAAAGAAAACTCAGACTCTCTTACAAAAGAAAAAACCTATATAAAAAAAATGACATTTCAAGCATTTCAAAGAAGTTTTCAATAGGATCTGAGAAATTAGAAAAGATTCTTTCAGTGCAAAGACCTTACTTTAACAAATCAGGCTTGGGAATGACTGCTGAAACCATTCCTCTAATTGATTTTCCAAAGGTAAAGGAAAGAATCAAACAAAGACCTACGAAAGCTGTTTATAAAAATCATTTTCAGAAAGTCTTTGTAAAACCTGTTGGCCGAAATACTCTCAAATGTTCAAAGTGTCAAAGCTCAAAACACTTTGAGAAAGAATGCCCTATTGTTTGGAGACCTGTTAAAAGAGATTGGGCAAAGACTGTTTATTGCACTAACTCCATCGGACCCAAGAAGATGTGGGTACCAAAGAAAGCTCGAATTTTCTCTCAATTGCAGGTCACTATCAAAAGGAAGATCAAATGGTATTTGGATAGTGGCTGCTCAAGACATATGATAGGAGATTCAAGTTGCTTTATAAAACTTGTCCAAATAGATGGAGGGAAAGTTTCTTTTGGTGGAAACAGCAAAGGAAGGATTATTGGTCGCGGAACAGTAAAAATTGGAAGTCTAACAATCAATAATGTCTCCTTGGTGGAAGGATTGAATTACAATCTACTCAAAGATAAGCCAATTGTGCGACATCTTGGATTCAAGATCAACTTTTAGGAAGGAATATGTTCAGGAACCAGTAAAGACTTCTCTCAATCTTTTACTGGGTGTAGACATGGAAATATCTATCTTCTGGATGTGAATCAAGAAAGATCACAATGCTTAATATCAGTACAAGATGAAGCAAATCTATGGCACTGAAAGCTTGGCCATATCAACATGAAGCAAATTGCCAAAATCTCTTCCAAGAAGCTTGTTCGAGGACTACCCAATCTAAATTACCAAAAGTCTGACTTATGCACACCATGTATATTGGGAAAACAAGTTAGAAATTCATTTAAACCAATAAATCAAGTTTCCACTAATCGTGTACTGCAGCTCCTGCATATGGATCTCTTTGGACCAACAAGAACTCAAAGCATTGGTGGAAAAAAGTTTTGCCTAATAATAGTGGATGATTTTTCACGATTTACTTGGGTCTACTTTCTTGCAAGTAAGTTTGAGACTTTCTCTCATTTTTCTAAATTTGCTAAGAAAGTGCAGAATGAAAAATGTTATACTATTTCAAGCATTCGTATAGACCATGGAGGTGAGTTTGAAAATCAAGACTTTACTAAATTTTGTGATGAATTTGGTTTTCAGCATAAATTCTCCTTTCCATATACACCAGAACAAAATGGGGTTGTGGAAAGGAAGAATAGATCTTTATAAGAAATGGCAAAGACTATTTTAATTGAAAGTAATATTTCTTCACGTTTTTGGGCTGAAGCTGTTTCTACAGCTTGTTATATTATTAATAGAGTGTTTTTAAGACCAATTCTTGTAAAAACTCCTTATGAGCTTTTCAAAGAAAAGAAGCCAATTGTTTCGTATTTTCAAGTATTTGGTTGTAAATGCTTTATTCTGAAAAATGCAAATGATCGAGTTGGTAAGTTTGAAGAAAAATCGGACGAATGATTCTTTCTTGGATACTCAACTTCAAGCAAAGCTTACAGAGTATTCAACAAGAAGACTCAGACTGTGGAAGAATCAATGAATGTTAAATTTCAAGACTCTCCACAAATTCAACTGATTCAGACTGAAGAATCTGAACCTGCTCTAAACTCTACAAGGTCTACCTCCACTGAAACAGTTCAGATCCCAGTAGAAGAACAACTAATTGATGTTGAAGGATCAACTTAAGAAAAAGATCAACAACCTGTCAAACTGTCTAGTAACTGGAAGCATAAGTCTAGTCATCCCGAAGAACTCATTTTTGGTGATATCAATGAGGGGATTGGTACCAGATCCAAAAGGCGAGAAGAGTCTAGTGTTGTGGCACTTATTTCTGAAATAGAACCCAAAAATATAGAAGAAGCCTTAGCTGACGAAAGCTGGATTGAAGCAATGCAAGAAGAACTCAGACAATTCAGCATCAACGATGTTTGGGAACTAACTCCTAAACCAAAAGGTAAGTCTATTATTGGAGCTAAATGGGTTTTCAGGAACAAAGTCGATGAAAAAGGAAAAGTTACAAGAAACAAGGTAAGACTCGTGGCTAAAGGATATACGCAAGAAGAAGGGATAGACTATGATGAGACTTACACTCCTGTAGTAAGGTTAGAAGCAATTAGATTATTACTTGCTTTTGCTTGCTATAAGAATTTCAGGCTATTCCAAATGGACGTCAAAAGTGCATTCCTGAATGGATTTATTCAAGAAGAAGTTTATGTGGAACAACCTCCTGGATTTAAAGATCCAAAGAAACCAGACTTTGTGTTCAGACTGAAAAAGACGCTATATGGATTAAAACAAGCTCCTTGAGCTTGGTACGAAAGGTTAAGTAACTTTTTAATTCAAAATGGTTTCATTAAAGGAAAAGTAGACACTACCTTGTTTATCAAAAGAGAAGGTAAAAGCTTTTTACTCGTTCAAATTTATGTTGATGACATTATATTTGGATCATCTAATGAGACTTTGTGTAAGAAATTTTCTAAGTCTATGCAGGATGAATTCGAGATGAGTATGATGGGTGAACTATCCTTCTTTTTTGGCTTACAAGTGAAACAACTGTGAGAAGGAATTTTCATTCATCAAGAGAAATATGCAAAAGAACTTGTTAAAAAGGTCGGACTGGAAAATTGCAAAAAGATTGATATACCAATGTCAAGTTCGCTGAAGCTAGACAAAGATGAAGCAGGGAAGAAAGTTGACCAAAAATTATATAGGAGTATTATTGGTTCACTTCTTTATCTTACTGCGTCTAGACCTGACATTTTGTTTAGTGTTTGCATTTGTGCTAGATTTTAATCAGATCCCAAAGAATCACATCTAAGCGCAGCAAAATGCATCATCAAATATGTTGCAACTACTGCTGATCTTGGTCTATGGTATCCCAAGGAATGAGAGTTTATTCTCCTCGGCTATTCAGACGCAGATCTTGCTGGTTGCAAAGTTGATAGAAAGAGCACATCCGGCACTTGTCAATTGCTTGGCAACAGGGCAGTATCCTGGTTTTCAAGGAAGCAAAGTACCGTAGCACTTTCAACAACAGAAGCAGAGTATGTAGCTCTTGGAAGCTGTTGTTCTCAAATACTATGGATAAAACAACAACTACGAGACTTTGGCATCGAAGACTCTTGCATCGAGATCAAATGCGATAACACCAGTGCAATTAATCTCACAAAGAATCCAATTCTTCATTCAAGAGCAAAGCATATAGAGATTGAACATCATTTTATTAGAGATCATGTGCAAAGTGGAGAAGTCCTGATACAGTTTATCGACTCAAAGAATCAACTAGCGAGACATATTCACAAAGCCGCTTGAGAAAAGCTCATTTGAGTCTATACGTTCAAGACTCAATATCTTATCTCTTAAAGATCGAAGAAGTTCGAGACTCGAGACAAAAGTCTAAAGACATTCGACTCGAAGATCAAGATTCACAACCGTAAGTTATTTTTAGAAGTTTATTTCATGGATAAAATCTCGAAAAGGTACGTTCATCGATTAATCGTAATTGATTGATGTTATCTTCCCAAGTTTTCGTGATTATTACAATCATTCCTTTTCGAAAAAGAAGTTACTTTTTGAAATAACAGTTATCTATTTATCTTTTCAAAAAGACAGTTATTTTTTTGAAAAGGCATTTTCTATTTTTCCTTTTACAGTGATTCACATACCCCATTTCGATCGCTTTATATACTGATCGTTTTCCTCTTCGCAAACCCTAGAAGCATAGAACTTTATTTTTTACTGTTACTCTCTAGTTTATTCCTCAAAGCTTTAATCTTTCTCGCGAATCAAGTTTGGAATCTCTCAAAGACTGCGATAATGGCTTCCCAAAGAAAGTCCTCAAGAATAACAAGCAGGGGACCACAGCATATGCGTGAGGGTCCTACGCATTTTGACCTCACCGAGGAAGAAGAATCTCCAAGGCAACAGCAGAGCCCACGACATTCTCAATCGCGCCTTTCTCCACAGTCTAGACCACAGAATGTTCAGCAACAACAAGAAGAATCATTGAGGATGCTGAACCTGTAAGGACTCTAAAGCCTGCTTTTGTTTTCAAACCGTATTAATCGCTTTAAAGGAAGGAGGTTCCGCATTGAATTTCATTGATGAATTTTTGAAAGAGAAAGGATATCAAAATGAAACTCAGTTTTTGCGAATGATGGAACGTTTGGGAATTGCTCCTGAGGGGTCGGCAGATCGAGCTTTTGCGAATATTCCAAGTGATCCACGCGTTGGAGGTTTTAGTTAGCCTGATGGAAATGATGATGATAAAATATACACTCACTTTAAGCCTAGAATGGGTGTTGCAGCAAATTTTCGAAGCAAAGGGACTGAGTTATTTCGATCGAAGGAACACAAGCGACTTTATTCTAAGTTGTTAAAGCGAGGGGTAATCAACCCAAGAAGTGTGGACTTTGATTTCCTTGACTCCGAATGTGAAGCCGAGAGAGAAATTCACTCTTCTTCAACTTGAACAATTTTGCTCTGAATCAACGGTGGCTTATCCAGAACTTACTGCATACTTCTATTCTAATATAAGTTTCTTGGACACGAATAGATTTTCTTTTAGTGTTCGAGACCAGGATTATATTGTTGATATGGACACATTGGCGGATGTGATTGGAGTAGAGTGAGGGGCATTTCAATCAATTAGTGTGCCTGTTGGTCGTGCGGCAGTAGAGCTTGTTCGAGATGGAATGGCAAAATGACGAATTTCGTACTTGAGCATGAATGCCTCAAATATTTTGCTTCACAAGATCGTGATCAATTGTCTTAGACCCAATCAACTTCAAAGATTGATGTCTCCAACTCAGAAGCAAAACTGATGTATGTTATCAATGCTGGTAAAAAGTTCTCTTTGCCGCACACTATCTTGTTTCACATGTACAGATCTATGCTGAAGGACAAGGGTCAACTTCCTTAGTCCGCACTTGTTACTAAGCTGTTCAGATATCTTAATATTCAGCCTCCCAAAATTCTGTGTGTTCGAACCTGTGATCAAATGGTGGTGGGACCGAAGATGGTTTCCAAAATGCGTCGAAGGAGCCGAACAAGGCTTTGGAGCGATTTAAGGAGAAAACCCCGTCAAGACTCATCAAGCCTCTATGTCTGCAAAAAGGAAAAGGAAGGAGCCCATAACAGCTCCATCCAAGAAAAGAAGAGCACTCATCTTGGAGGATGAAGAAGATGATGATGATCTCACCATATCAGCTCTTGCCTTGCGGAACCTTCAACATTTTGTTCCGAGATAGATGAGAGACAGGATCAAGACAAAGAGAAGAAAAAAGAGCAGCGAAATGAAGAAAGGGAATCGATGAGGAAAGAAGCAGAGGAAGAAAGAATTCAAGAAAAAGAGGGCGAGAGGAGAACAAGCAGAGTCAGAGCATGAAGAGTACTTCTCTCCACCCGAAGGCACTGAAACAGGGGGAGCTGCTGAGAAAATAGGTACTTCTTCAATTGCTTTTCCTAGTGAAAATGTTAGCCGTTCACCTGCAGATCCAAAAGATGTATATGCCACTCAATTTCCTGAGGAAGATCATGAGGTTTCATCTCCTAATCTGGGTGATCATGTTGAAATGCCATCTTCTGCAAATACTCCTCACACTGATCATGCTGAACCAAGCACTCAAACTGATAATCCGGCAGACTTTCGAAGTTGTAAACTGTGACAAAGGAGCTACATATACTAGTGTTGTTAGTGATGATATTGACTATGAAGAAAATGTCGAGAATACTACTTCCTAGGATGAGCATGGAGAAGATCAAGGAGCTGTGTGTAGAAGGAAAAATAAGTTTCCTTTTTATGATCCATCTATTACCTTTTATACTTTATCCGTAGGTATGAAATTTCATAATGTGAAATAATTTAATGAAGCTATATTCAAGAACTCCATTGCTGAGCAAAGAAATCTTGAATTTATTAAAAACACTAAAGCCTTTATAAGAGCTAAGTATTCGCAACCTAATTGTCCACGAAAGATCTACGGCACGTTCATGAGGAAGTGCGAGTCCTTCAAGATTAAGGCATTCCAAGAGGAGCATACTTGTTTCATTAATTTTGATAATAGAAGGGTAACAATTGCAGGATAGTTCTAGCACTTCTTCAAGCTGATCAAGGTGATGCCTAAGATAAAGACTACTCAGTTAAAGCAGTTGATGAAGGAGCATGTATATATCAATGTGTCCAAGAATTAGTGCAAAAGAACAAAACAAAAGGTGATGAGAATACTCATTGGCTAGTGTGGGAAATAATATGTCCAAGTTTGAGATTATGCTTAGGAGTGTAGGCTTTAAAACCATTCAAGTATAGTGTATATAGAGGTCATGGAAAAGTCACTTCCTGATAGTGGGACCAAGTTCGATAAGTTGTATGTATGTTTCGATGCATGCATGCAAGAATCTTTATTTGGTTGTAGATGGATTATAAAATTGGATGATTGTTTCTTGAAGGGCTTGTGCAAGGGAGAATTGTTAGCTATAATTGGAAGAGATGTGAATAACCAAATGTTTTCACTAGTTTGGGCTATTGTCAAGATAGAGAACAGGGACACTTGGTCCCAATTCCTAAAAAATATCATGGCTAACCTAGAGATAGCTAATGGGGAAGGGTGGGCATTCATGAGTGACCAACATAAGGTAATTCATTGTCAATTGTTTTCTTTTTAATTGGGAAGGGTGGGTGTTCATTAGCCAAGTTGATGTCCTATGCCGAACATAGAATGTGTCTGAGACCTATATACACAAATTGGGCAAAGAAGTACAAAGGGGATAAACTGCAGTTATAATTTTGGCAGTTAGCAAAGAGCACGAACATGGCTGAATTTAGGCTGGTCAAACAAATATTGCTTAAGTAAACAAAGGAGGGTTCTAATACACGATTCCAAACAAAACATAAGCATTGGTCTAGGGCCTTCTTCAACGAGGAATTCAAGTGTGATGTCATCAACAATAATATTTGTGAAGCATTGTATGGAAAAGTAATAGAGGCCAGATGCAAACCAATCATTGTGAAGCTTGAAGATATACGAGTTATGGTCATGATTCGACTGCATAAACAAAGAGATTGGGCTGCAAAATGGACTAGGCAGTATAGTCATAAGATTGCAAAGAAATTGAATGAGGACTTGGCTACGAGTAGGTATTGTCACTCCATTTGAAATAGGGATGAAGGATATGAGATAATGAAAAGTGCTAATAAGTATGTTGTCCATTTTGGTATGAGGAAGTGTTCATGTCGAGCATGGCAATTAAGTGAAATTCCTTATGCACATGCCATATGTGCTATCTAGTTGAAGGGCCATAATGCAGATGATTGCCTTGATGATTGGTACAAGTAAATGATGTATGCTTCGTATCAATTCATGATATAGCCAATCGGAAGTAGCAAATTCTACGAGCCAATGGATCATGAAGCACCTCAACATTTGCCACTGAAGAAACAAACGAGAAGTCCAAATGGAGACAAAAATGGAGGGGAGGTATTGGATTTGCAAAGGATTAGTAGGATAAGTATAAATATGACATGCTCTTATCTTGTGTAGTAGGGCACAATACCAAAGGTTGTCGACTGAGGAAGCAGTACAACAACAGTTAGATGAAAGGCCAGCTAAAGGTTCTAGTGAAGGGAGAGCTAGAGGGCTAGCTAAAGGCCAAACAAAAGAGCCAATTGAGTCAACTATTTTGTAGACAAGTACGAAAAACCCAGTAAGTCATGAAATTTGTGTTTATGTTATTTTTTGAGTTTATTACATATTTGTACATAGCCTCAATTTCCTTGTTTTTAATCTATTTGTCAAGTGACAAGAGGGCAAGCTAAAAGATTGGCTGAAGGTCCTATTGTAGCCAAATCTCAAGGGCCAGTTCGAAAAAGGCCAGTTGAAAGATTAGCCGAAGCTATTATAAGGCCAATTTAGTTTACTGCTCTTTAGTCGATAACAAAATATTCAATAAATTTGTGTTTAGTTTAAATTTTATTTACATTACTATATGGGCTGATGTTAAATTTTTAATGTCTTTCTCAAGTGAGAATAAGGCCAACTAGAGTTCAAGGGCCAACTAAAGGGTCAACTGAAGGGTCACCACAAGGGTCAGCTGAAGGATTAGCCTTCGGCCAATCTGTTGCTAAAGCTAAAGGACCACATAGAAAAAGGCCGACTAGAAGAGTTGGTCAAAGCCCCTGCTGTAGCTGAAGCTAAAAGGCCAGCTAGAAGAAGGCTAGCTGAAAGATTAGCTAAAACCCCTACTGTAGTTGAGGCCAGAGGGCTAGCTAGAAGAGGGCCAACTGAAGGATTGGCCGAAGAGCTTGTTGTTGGGCCAGATGTAGCTTAAGCTCAACGACCAATAGAAGGACCACATGAAGGGCTAACTGAAGGGCCTAAGAAATCACATGCTAGAAGAAGGCCTGAGAAATCATAGGTTGCTGAAAGTGATACTCCAATGCAAATAAGGACTCTTGGGAAAATGTTAAGACAATATGATTATGGCCTTTATACAAATGAGCTTACTAGAATGGTCCTTCTGAATGTAAGTTTTATTAAATGCATCTAAATTATGGTACTTCACCTTTGCTCATAATTGTGTTTTTGTAGCTTAGAAGAAGTTCTAAGGTTCTTGTCTTCCAGGGCCCAACTCAAGAGTCAACAACTATGCCAAAAAAGAAGAAGACATCAAGTGTAGATCCAAAATAGCAAGCAAAAAAGAACCTAGCACCATCTCCTTCTGAATCATTCATCCTAGGACAGTTGAAAAAGAAGTTGTACGTCTAGTCAAAAAGAGTACAAGGATTATAAATCAAGTATAAAGTCTATCAAAAGAAGTATGGACTAAGGGAATTGTGCATACTGACTGATGGGAGGAGATGGGGTTTGTGTCCCTATTTTTGTTAGTTTAATATTTTCGTACTGGTAGGAAGAACATAACTTCTTGTGGATGACATTTTAGTTTTAGTTTGTTATTCAGTTTGTGAGATTTAATTTCAATGTCAATGGAACGATCTTTATTTAGTCAACATTTTTTTGGCTTTTTCATACTTGCCTTGTTTTGCTTATACTTGATACTTGTGTTAGTAGCTGGTGGTGGCTGATGCCTGATGGTAGCTGGTGTGTGTGGCTGGTGCAAGGGTGCACATCTTACACCAGCACCTTGCAACAACACACCACAACCATAGTGATGACTGGTGGTCGTGATGGTTGGTGTAGGTGCTAGTGGCTGTTGGCTACGACTAGTGAGTGTGGCTAGTGCAAATACTAGCAAGTGTGCACATCTTACACCAAATACTGTGAGTGTAAGCACCAACACCTTACAATAGCACACCGCCACCACAGTGATGGTTGGTGGTGATTAGACCTGTCAAATGGGTGAGTCAAGTTGGGTTTGGGTCGAGTCGAAAATTGATCAACCCATATTTGACTCATTTAACCCATTTTGACTCATATTCATGTAGTGTAAATCTAGTGACTCATACAGACCCAACCCATATCCAACCCGTACCCGACTCGACTCGTATTGCGAAAACCTATTAATATTCTAGGAAAACCCACACCTACTTTATGCTAATTGGATTAAAAATTCAAATTAAATTAAAAATGGTAAATAAAATAAAAAAAGTTTTAAAAAAAAAAACCTATAAATTGAAATATCTATAAAGAATTAGATCATGCATATGATTCTCTTGTTTGAAGTGAACATATTATTGAGTAACTAAAAACTGTAACATGAAAAATCTTTAACTAAACCTAAGAAAGCTCATTTTAAAGATATTTTTATAAAAAAAAAAAAAAGTATTGCTAAAACACTTTTATGCAATACAAATTTAATGGAAAGTTTTTATAATTCTTTTTAAAATATTCTTTTAAAAAATCGAATTTTTATTTTTTAAAAAATATTTTTAAATTATTATTTTTCTTCTTCTTTGGCTGGCCGCCGGCCACGACGACGGCGGCGACCAGCCACGGGTGAGCTCAAGTCTTGCCGGATCCGGCGAGGCTCCGGCCTCACCGGTCGTTGGTGAGGCCAAGGCCCCACCCGATGCCGACGAGCTCGAGTCTCGCCAGATCCGGCAAGGCTCAAGCCTCGCTAGTCGTCGACAAGGCCTTGGCCTTGCTAGATTGACGAGATCCGGCGAGGCTTGATCTCACCGATCTGGCGAGGCTAAGGCCTTGCCAACAAGCTCGAGTCTCGCCAGATCCAGCGAGGCTCGAGCATCGCCAATCGTTGGCGACCACGAGCTCGCATGTCGGCGAGCTCGAGCCTCACCTAGGTTGTCGCCAGTAATCGCCGGTTGTCGCCGTGCCGGCCACTAGCTAAGGAAGGAGGAAAAAAAATAAAAGAAAAAGAAAATAAAAGAAAATAGAAATATGAAAAATAATTATAGTTTTGATTTTTTATATAAAAAAACATTTTTATAAAGTTAAAGAGGGAAAAACTGTGTGGGGTCTGGGTTGGAAATTTAGAAATGGGTTATAAGGTTCTAATCTACTTGATATTTTAAATGGGTCGAAAATGGGTTATAAGTCTTGACCCATTTTCGATCCATTTAAATCAGACTCACTTTTTTGACCTATTTTTGATTGGGTTTTTAAAAGCCTCTGACCCATAGACAACCATATAAATAAAATATGAGTCCAAAAATGGGTCTATGACCCATTTTGACACCTCTAGTGATGATGGAGGCTAATGCAAGTGCTAGTGCAAGTGTGGACATTTTGCCAGGCAGCACACCACCACCATAATGGTGGCTACCTATGATTGGTAATCATGGTGGCTGGTCCGTTGTGGCTAGTGGTGGCTAATGGTGCCTAGTATTGATTAGTGGTGCAATTTAGGTGAAACATAAAAATTTCGCACTTAAGTGATCACATTTTGGAAATATTGGCACTTAAATGTTCATTTTTAATCACATGTGACACTTAAATGATCACTTATACCATAACTTGACAATTAAGTGATCATTCTTTAATCATAACTGGCACTTAAGTTATCACTAAATACAACTTATGGTACTCAAGTTATCACTTGTGTCTATCGTATGTATATGTTGGTTTCCAGCAAACCAAACAAACAATTCGTTCAATTAATTTTGTTTGCCAATTTACATTCAATTCAAGTAAAAAAAGTCACTATAATACATTGACTCAATACACATTCTTACTTGTTTATATTGAAGAACAAGCAAAAACATAGAACAATACATAGGACAATGAGCAACTCATTCACTCATTCTTTTTCTTGACCTCCTCAGAGCACAAAAAGTAAGTCACAATATATAAGACAGCATAAATAAGAAGAAAGCCACAACCATCATGTGGACAATACAAATAAAATCCATTTTATCATTAAGTAGGCTACACAACAAAACAACACCACAATGAATGCTCGATAATGCTTTCTTTCAAATTTTATCCTTGAAAGTTCATTCTTCAAATGGTTGGCCGAAGATGCTTTAGTTTGCATGGAATCAACATTGTCCAATTGTCCACAAACGTAGTTGGAGGTTGATATCATTCATCAAGTAGGTCCAATATCATCTCCGTGGCTCGACCAAAGAATTTTGTATTGACTCATTTAAAGTATTTGCACTTTGAGCCTTCTCTATTTCTAGCGCATCCATAGAATCTTCTCTAAGGATTCAATCGAGTCCGCCATGTTCTTCTTGAACTCGATAACCCATTATAACAAAAACATTTGCCTTCTCCCTCGCTTCGTTGAGAGGAATTTGAGCCATTGCTAAAGGTCCTCCTCTCCATTTCCAAGATTCAGCGATGCAATTTGGGGGCCAACCAAAATTAGGGTTCAGGGGCCTTCAATTTGAGATTTTGGCGAATTTAGGGTTTTTAATTTGAGGGACAATTGAGACAACATCGTTTTGCACATTGATTGCTGAGTAGACAACTTCGGTGAGACATGTAAACCACTTTTATTCTTAAAATAATGTCACGTTGGTTTTTCAGCTAGCCTTGTCAGGTACTTAAGTGTCTAATTTTCAAAAAGAGTGGCACTTAAGTGTATCTTTTGGAAGTTTTGACATTTAAGTGTCCATCCGTGTTAATTTTGAGCACTTACGATGTACTTTTCCCCAAAACATTGAAGAAGAAAAACCTACTGTTGTGGACTGAAAGTCGTACCTGATAAAAGGCTCCGAAGGAAGAGGGTTTTAAGATGTCGTATTGGCTAAAGAGCGAAACACAAATTCATTTAAGTGTTATATTGTTCCTCAACAGCAGAGGGAAAACTCCCATTAATTGCTCTTCCAACACAAAGAATAAGCGAATTTTGTGATAGATCAATCAAGCACGTGACATGACATATTATCTAGGCATCAAAATCATGGAATTTCAAGATTCTATGTCATAAACAGCCACTTCCATCTTTTACCTCGTTGAAATAATCTCGGCGATACTTGTAGAGAGATTAATTCACATATGGCAAGCTCAAAAGCTAACTTGGTGATTTGATTGCCATGTAGGATTATATAATTAACAAACCGGAAGGATGCTGATGGCTATTATGTTCCCCTATTTATGGATTGCCCAAATGTCTAGAGCGTGAGATGGAAAATTTGAGGATTATATATGTCATTAACGAGTAAATCGCTTTCAATTACTGTCCATTTATGCTTGTCAAAATGTAGATATTATCATGCTTTCTTCTAGAAGGCATTAGACAAAATAATCGGTCATAATCCTACCTACAAGCTAACCAAAAGGAAAATGTTCTCTTTCTATTTAGAATCTGCTTTTTGCTTCTAGAGACTGGGAACTGAATTGATATGGTCGCATTATCTTCCTATAATCATATTGGTGTGATGACTGATGAATTTTAGGTTTAATCATCACTAGACTAGATAGCAAACAATATGATAAGGCCAAAATATAAAGGTTGATTGACATTTATCAGTATCAGAAAAAGTATCCAAAATTTAGAGGCTTGAAAACTACTAGACAATATATGCATCATGAGCCCAAGATATGAAAGCCTAAGGCCAACTTTCCCATCCGAGCTATTGCTCGCTTTTAAGTAGAGAACGCTTTAGTACTCTTCTTGGGTTGGATTTTTGGGATGATACAAATGAGAGGAAGAGGACCACTATACATAATTGAACCTCACTAGTTATAACCACATATCTCTCATTAGTCTTGCAGTAGAGATCCAATTTCCTTATTTACCACTTACCCCATTAATTACAAAAAATTCTTAAAAATAAAAGCGTGCCTTACCCATAATATCCCTAAGAATATCCTAAACAACCATGTGTCGTACCTCAACTCTACCAGAAATGGGCAATAACATGGTTGTCCTTCTGTCCGGAGGACACTACCTCAAACAAAACCAAATTAACCTATTTTCTAAAAATTTGTCTCCATTCAAATATCTAATAAAACAGTAATTTGGTTATAGGATCAAAGTCCTAAAATCCATAAACAATATATTTTCCCAAACTAAGAAACTAAAGCTCAATAGGTACCATTTCATACTCATAATTCAACTGCCGAAAGTTTCCCATGGATATCACTTTCATACTACTCATTGCTAGTTGAAAACCCCGAAAAAGATAAGAATGAATGGGGGTGAACAACCACAGCTCTATGAATACATTTACTATTCTAAGCAAATCGAATATTCAATGTGTATTTTTATAAAATGATATCATTACTCATTAACCCCAAATCCAAATTACAATATACATAAAACATAAAAAAAAAAAAAAATGAGTTAAAGCTTTTCACAACATAACTTTTTTACATATTAGATCAACAATAACAGATAGACGATCAATGGTCCATTCCATTGACTAATTTCTATCAAATAAAATGCCAATAGTTCATTTCATTGACTAATCTAATACTCATTATCTAATTCAAAGATGACCAAGTTTCCCCCTTTTGCTAGGTCTCCACCTATTTTAGAGGTGGTTCAACCTAAAAAGATGTCCTGATAACAATATGTATACTTACCCCTCAAACGGTTCTAATTATAGAGACATGAACATAATCCATTAATATCATTCCCCAGTAACCCACAAATCCAAATCCACAATCTAATGTCATAAGTGAGGTTCCCAACCCAAGTCAAATAAACTTTCATAGTTCAATTTATTAAGTAAAATCCATTTCATAAATCATTTCTCAATTTAGTGTAAATATGTTTTGCAATTCCTTCCATAAACGCTTCTTAAACCATTTCAAATAACAAATAAGTTGCCAAGGTCCGATTCGAAGTTATGCATCAAATACGCTACAACCATCCCTTTTCTTTTCAAAGAAATATCAAACATGCAATGACTCTCTAACTCATAATATATATTTCTATCACTTTAAGACATAAGTTATTAAATCCAAGAAGGGATAAGTACAACTCACCTGAAAAAGCTCAAAACCCACCTACCAAGGTTGCTCGAACCAATGAACTCATATGCCAAGCAGTTGGCTGATCGGATCTAGATGTGAGATCGAGTGGGCATGGACTTAGAAACTAGATCGGCAAAAGTAGTAGATCATGGGCTCATCGGTAGGCCTAAGAACATATGGCACATTGCCTAGCTAACTAGCTCAACCCTGCTTTCTTTACATCCCTAATTTGCAAGCTTTAGTGACGAAAACATTAGAAATGACATATTGTTTTTCCCCTATAGAAAAGCTCCAAATGTGCACCGACTCTACTAATCATCCAATGCCATCTCATTAAATCAACGAATTCAGCTTGACTGAGGTCAACAATAATAACAATCACAATCATTCTCACAATCTTCTCCAAGTGCTCTTAATCTTTACTACCACGAGAGATAGGATGCTGAACATATGTCTCGAGTTTAAGCATGAAGGAGAAACTTTCTTAACTCAAATAAATCTCATATTTTGAATCTGTTTCCTTTTTTAGATTCAATTCTTACCTATATATAAAAAGTGGATGTTCTTTTTGAACAGTATCAAAGATGCAACATTTTCGTCAATTGCACCTCAAGAGCTTTTAGTATTGATGTGACATCCTGATTTTCAAGTTCTGTTTTCAATTGAATAAGTCAGACTTTTCATCAACGTGCCTATAGTCTTTTTCTCTAAGCTGATCACTTATGAGATAACTAGTCTATCTGGTGAAGCCGTTAAGAGATTTTAACGCAGTGGACTTGAGAATTCGACTAGGAATCGACTGCTCGACCGTGCTAATCTGCAAGGGTCATTACGGCACCATCAAAATCGATCAGAGACCAGAGATAGGTCGATTCAACAGAGGTATGTGATTAGTGTGTGGGTGATTCCACCTGATTGCAAAATTTCTGTCGAACGGCACTAGATTGATTTTTCTGTCATTTTTGTACCATGTGTCCATATTTGAAATCTCGAGATTTTCATGACAACCGAGAGTCGCCAATGTGTCGAAAATGCACAATGTGGTTCGAAAATAATCGACCACGGGTCAATGGCACTAAAAATTCCTAAAAGCTACCCCGTAGGCTAGGTCACGCTAAAATTGCGCCCGGTTGAAATTAACCGCAAATTTAAACCCAATTTCAAAAATTGAAAGTTCTATCATGTCACGATTCATTTTAGGAGCATCGACTTATCCTTCAAAGATTTTTCTGCAAACCCGAGATTTCGGTGAAAATTCAAAGTAAGGTTATTTTGGACCAGAAAAATCAGAGGGCTGTTTTTTGTCGCATTTTTGGTAGTCAATTTGGTCCAATTGGCGAGGAAAAATGTGAATTTAAGTGTAAACACCTTGGCTGAATTTTTTGGGCTTCAATTGGATCAAATTGGAGGAGAATTGAATTGATTTGTAGGGAAATTGTCCAAATTCGTACCCAATGGGGTGCAGCCACTTTTGGACCTCTTCAAAGGCTTCTAAGGGAAGCCTTGGTGCTGCAAATTGGCCATGGATGACAACCAAGAGTTGTGGGGGCATGCAATGAGTAGAAGGGGATATTTGTGAAGACTTTTAGGCTAATTGGGACCCCCCCAAGTTTCAGCAGCTTCTTCTTCTTCATTTGGGCCACTTTATCCATTGTTGTTGAAGTTGAGAGCTTGAGAGAACCAGAAGAAACCGGCCAGGCCTCCCCCTTTCACCGTCGACCGCCTCTCGAGACACCGGACTCGTCGCACACTGCCCGCGAGCCCAACCGCGCGACCCCTGCGTCCGCGTCTCCTGCTCGCCGTCCCATCGTCCTGAGCCTTCCAGCCACGTCCCGAGCCGCCTCAGCCCGCCGTTGCAGCTCGCCAGGCTGCCGGAACCGCCACCGTCGCTCACGTGGCCCTGCTGCAGTGTCGCCGTCCCTCTTTGCCGCTTTCAGCCTCTCGGCCCAAGAAGCAGAGGCCGAACTCTCAGCTAGGGTTTAGGGCTTGAGGCCCGTTTTTAGGCCCGTCCGAACCCCGCTTGGTGTCACCGCAGGATTGTTTATCGCTCGCCTCCGCGTCGCCGTCGTCGTGGACTCACCGCCCCACTAAACCAGTGAGTTTACTTGCTAAACTCTGCTTATGGAGTTAATGATGCTTAAAGGGTGATTCATTTAGGCTAATTAGGGATTAGGTGATTAGTTAGTGTAGATTAGTGACTTAATTATTCAATTGTGCATGTTTGGTGGTTAGAATAGACTAATTAAGGGCTAAAGAGGCCATGCTATTTATCTAGATAGGTTTGGAAATTTTCTAGGCCCGTTTAGGTGGTTAGATTAGCATTTCCGGCTTAAGTTGGTATTTATTATATTTAAATTGAATTATTTAATTATTTTGTATTTATTTAATTATTTATTATTTTTCGGAAATTATACCGAGACAGCCGGTGACCAGAATTTCGTGCTGATTGCAATGGTATGCTTAGTTTATGCAATTGAGTATTAATTTGTGAAAATTGAGTGTTGATTGAAATTTTGGTTATTTATTCCAAAATTGTGAAATTTTGATATTTAATTAGAAAATCCCGAGTGTTGCTTTTTAACATCGAAAATTATTTTAAAGACTATATCAAACAGTGGGATTTTAAAAGGAATGGTATCAATTTTTCTGGTTCAAATCGATCGTGTACCCACACACGATTATTTTACCGTGTATATTTAATATGAAGAAAATAGGTCAAGTTCACTATTTTAATCAAGGTGTTTGAGTGCAATGTACGGTGTCCTTGGCCGAGATTGAATGGTCGTGTGTTAGTTAAGAGAACTCGTCCCCGAAATGAGTCGGGTGGACGCGCCCCTATATGGGATGCCCTATCAATGGATGTCAGATCGCGGTAGAGGTCGGACCGAAGCTCCTTCGGGAATGTCGTCCCCGAAACGAGTCGAGTGGACGTTGCCACGCTCAAGGGATGAAGCGTTGTCTGGTTACACCAAAAGACCGCTGCACGTCGAGTAGGCCATGCCCGTGTGTGGCCGTGATTAACAATTGGAACGCATGTTGAGTAAAATTGACGCACCGGATTATGGGACAAAATTGTGTGGCACGGTATGGGACATGTCATAATGATTTGGCCTTATAATTGGGACCCTTGTGTTTATTGAGATGAAAGTGGTGGCGTTCCAATTGATTGAATTTAATTATTGCATATGGTTGTGTATATGAACTATGCTGACATGCATGAAGGATCTGAGACGAGGTAAGTCTCT
This sequence comes from Eucalyptus curtisii, assembly GCA_017140595.1. Classification (NCBI taxonomy): domain Eukaryota; kingdom Viridiplantae; phylum Streptophyta; class Magnoliopsida; order Myrtales; family Myrtaceae; genus Eucalyptus; species Eucalyptus curtisii. The sequence continues at coordinate 27,110,255 of CM029496.1, read as the reverse complement.
GTGGTTGTGTGATTGTGTGACTAGGTGTATTTCCTTCCTAGTCGGAGTTTAGGGGATGAACTGGCTAAGACATTGTCTCACCCCGTCGTGGGCTCAATTCTTTTCAGGTCCTTAGATGGCGGCCCCACCAGTTCGTTACAGTCAGCCTCGGAGGGTTACCGAGCTGGTGACTGACTTCCCTGTTCCCGGAGGCCACGGGGTCTGGGTCTATGAGCTCGTAGTGACCACCATCTAGGTCGATGAGGGCCTACCTGAGAGGGTACCTCATCAATTTAGGGTGTGATTTCGCCGCAAGCTTAATGGATACAAAGTTGGTCCCCTTTAGGGTTTTGAGGTCCCCGTTGCGGTAGTCAACGCCGCTTTTGGCGAAGGTACAGCCGACCATCCTAATGGTGTTGTGGTGGACCCGGCGCCCCCGAAGCCTATGGAGTCTGAAGGGTCGGAGAACGTGTTCGATTACGGGGTCATAGGACAGTTCCCTTTTTAGGACTGATCTTTTTGGTAGATAGACTAGTATTATATATAAACTAGTTAGATGTGTATAAATGCATATTTTTGTTGTGAATTTGTTATCCTGCTTTTTATCCCATGTTGTTTGTTGTCAGGGGATTTGTTTATTCGCTTCTGTGTGTGCAATAAAATCAATGGGTCAGCGACGCATCCTAGGACGTCGTAATTTCATTGACCACCGAGTGATGTACGCGCGCTTGGAACTCCGGGGCGTGACATCCCCGCCCGGAGTGGTATCAGAGCTAGTTGGTAGTTGGAGTGATAAGGTGCGAGGGTTCATGGAATAGTTAGTAGGAACGACCTTTATTTTATGATGATGCATGTGAGTGATAGCCATTTGATAGTTGTTTGTGGGATCACTCAGTTTCTAATTATGTATGGAATTGGGAATAGGTTCTATAGAAAGTCTACAAAATGAGTGATCCGGAGCAAAGGACTCTTAGGAAGAGAACCATGGGACCGGTAACTCAGGGTAGGACGCCGACAAGGGTCAATACTCGAGGTTCTCGAGGTCGAGCGCCGGCTTAGGCCAACACTAGTGGAGTGGCACCGCCTCCAGTCGGTGCTGGGGTAGCAGCCCCTGGCGATCCCAAAATCGATGGGATTGTTCAGGAACTTGAGACGTTGGGAGCACTAATAGGACAGTAGGCCCAGAATCTAGCGGCCGCCACTACCGCCGCTGCTACAGCTACTGCTATTGCTACCGTTACTGCCGCCGCAGCCGCACCTGCCGAAGTTTCACCTGGGAACGTGGTTGAAGAGAGAGAGAGAGACCGATGCACAAATTGGTGGAACAGTTCTTGAAGCTAAACCCGCCAAGGTTCACCAATGCAGGAGATCCCGAGGCTGCAACCCTCTGGATACAAGACCTGGAGAAGGCATTTGCACTTCTGATGTGCACTGAAGAGGAAAAAGTTGTCCTAGCAGTATACCAGCTGCAGGGTAACGCGAGTATCTGGTGGAGGGCCACTAGAGGCAGAGTAGTACCTGAAGGTGAAGTTCCCGTGTGGAATGCCTTCCTGAGAGCCTTTAATGGCAAATACTTTTCTGATAGCGCTTGAGAGCAAAAAATTGAGGAATTCCAGCACCTCTGCAAAGGAATGCTGATAGTAAATCAGTATGAGACCAAATTTGCGGAGCTATCACAGTACGCTCCTAGACTGGTGGAGGATCCTGAAGACAGAGCTCGGAGGTTCAGGAACGGCCTTGGACCAGAGCTGAAGAACCCGTTAGTGCCTTTCAACTTGAAGGATTATAACGAACTATATGGTCTAGCCCAATTAATAGAAATGAATCTGAACGAACAAGCCGCTACATCTGGGTCGTAGTTTGGTTCGAATAGGGATGGAAATAGGTTTGGGAAGAAACCTATGATAGGAGGAAGGTACCCTGTCCCACCTAACAGGAAAGGTGGGGTAGGTAAGTCTGCGCCGAACCAGATGGGCGTGTGTCGCTTCTGCGGAAGGCGACACGGATCAGCCTCGTGCCATTCTAGGCCGGGTGCTTGTTATGAGTGTAGCCAGCAGAGTCACATCGCCAAGAATTGTCCTAGAAGACCAATGGGACAGCAACAGTTGCCGCCATTGCCGCCGATGGGACAGAATAGGGGGTTTACGCCACAGAATGCACCACAGGGTGGATTGAACAGACCTCCAGCGTAAGTAAGAGTGTATGCCATCACTAGAGGACAAGCAGAGGACTGGCCTGATGTGGTTACAGGTATTGTTTCCCTGAACGATCACGCTGCTTATGCTTTATTTAACCCTGGTGCAACTCATTTATTTATAGCTGAGCAATTTATTAAGCTGGTAGGATTAAGTCCTGAGTTGTTAGAGTCAGTGGTTAGCATATCTACACCATTAGGATAAGGTGTTGTCTACTATGGGCTGTATTGGTTGCAAGTTAGTGATTGGTGAGCGAGAGGGGAGGATAGATTTGATAGTCCTAACCATATATGATTTTGACGTAATAATTGACATGGACTAGCTCACCAAGCAACGAGCTAAAATGGACTGCTATCGTAAAGCGATTCAGTTTAACCCATTAGCGGATGAAAGTTTCGAGTTTATTGGGAGTCGATGAGGACCCTCGATTACCTTAATCTCATCGCTTGAGGCAACCCGTTTGTTAGATAGGGGTTACCAAGGTTACTTAGTAACTATCGTGGATACGACAGTTGAGGAGTTGAAGATCGAAGATATCGCAGTGGTTTAAGAGTTTCCAGACGTGTTCCCAAAGGAATTGCTAGGTCTACTGCCAGAAAGAGAAATTGAGTTTGTAATTGAGTTAGCCCCTGGGACAGAGCCAATCTCTAAGGCTCCTTACCGAATGGCGTTGTCTGAGTTGAAAGAACTGAAGGTGCAAATGCAGGAGTTGTTGGATAAGGGATTCATACGTCCTAGTGTATCATCGTGGGGAGCACCAGTTCTGTTCGTGAAGAAGAAAGATGGTTTGTTGTGCCTGTGCATCGACTATTGCCAACTCAATCAAGTGACAATCAAGAACAAGTATCCACTCCCGAGAATTGATGACTTGTTTGACCAGTTGCAAGGAGCATCGATATTTTCTAAAATCGACCTGAGGACAGGATATCATCAGCTGAGGATCATAAAGGAGGACATACCGATGTCAGCGTTTCGTACTCGATATGGCCATTATCAGTTCATTGTAATGCCGTTTGGTTTGACGAACGCCCCAGCTGCTTTCATGGATATGATGCGAGTTTTCAAATAGTACCTAGATCAGTTTGTGATCGTGTTCATCGACGATATCCTCTCAAGAAGTCATGAGGAGCACGAAAGGCATTTGAGGATGGTGCTTCAGACATTGAGGAATCATGAACTGTACGCTAAGTTCAGCAAGTGCGAGTTTTGGTTGACTCGTGTTGCTTTCCTAGGTCACGTGATTTCAAGCGAAGGAATCTTCGTGGGCCCGACCAAGATTGAAGCAATTATCAACTGGCCAAGACCGACGACAGTGACAGAGATCAGAAGTTTCTTGGGTTTGGCAAGGTATTACAGAAGGTTTGTGGAAGGGTTTTCAGCTTTAGCCTCGCCGTTGACTCGATTACTGAAGAAGGAGGAGAAATTTGTACGGGCAGATAAGTGTGAGCGTAGTTTCCAAGAGCTTAAGCAGAAGCTGACTACCACGCCAGTGTTGATGATTCCATCTGGTCCTGGAGGGTACGAGATCTATAGTGATGTGTCGTTTAGAGAACTGGGTTGCGTGTTGATACAGCATGGCCAAGAGTCGTTGCATACGCGTCCCGTCAGTTGAGACCTCATGAGCTGAATTACCCAGTGCATAACTTAAAACTCGCAGCGATTATTTTCGCTTTGAAGATTTGGATACATTATTTATGTAGAGAAAGGTTCCAGATCTTTACAAATCATCAAAGTCTCAAGTATTTATTCTCTCAGAAGGAGTTGAATATGAGACAGCGTCGCTGGATGGAACTTCTGAAGGACTATGATTGTGATATCTTGTATCACCTTGGAAACGCAAATAAGGTCGCAGATGCGCTGAGTCGGAAGTCTTCAGTTGCGCATATGATGGTCAAGGAATGGATTTTACTCGAGAGAGCTCGAGATTCGATTTTCAAATTTGAGGTAGGTCACCTTTTGAATCTTATGACCACCCTCAAATTGAACCGAAAGTGCAGATCAGATTTAAGACGCTTCAGTTGACAGACCCAGAGATTCAGAAGATCCTGCAAGAGGATACCAATAAGAGAAAGTCTGACTTTCAGATTTCTGATGACAGAACACTAAGGTTCCGAGGATGATTGTGTGTACCTGACGATGCAGAGCTTAAGGAGGAAATCTTGTCAAAAGCTCATCGCAGCAGTTATAGCATTCATCCAGGCAGTACGAAGATGTATCAGAATCTGCGTCAACACTATTGGTGGTCCGGTATGAAGGCGAATATCACCAAGCATGTCGCCAAGTGTCTGACGTGTCAGCAAGTGAAGGCACAACACTGTAAGCCGGGAGGACTTCTGCAACCTCTCGAGATTCCCGAGTGGAAGTGGAAACACATCACAATGGATTTTGTGACAGGCTTACCAAGGAGTCAGAGGGGTAATGATTCTATTTGGATAGTGGTCGACAGATTGATGAAGTCGGCTCACTTTATCGCCGTATGAAAGGACCTTGATTTGGACAGGCATGCAGAATTGTACGTGCGTTAGATTGTTCGTCTGTGTGGAGTTCCGGTGACGATTATATCTGATAGAGACCCAAGATTTACAACTGCCTTTTGGAAAAGCTTGCATATCACCTTGGGAACGAAGCTGCAATACAGTACGACTTATCATCCGCAGACGGATGGCCAGTCTGAAAGGACAATTCAGACTCTTGAGAACATGTTGAGAGCGTGTGTATTAGATTTCAAAGGAAGCTAGGAGGAACAGCTTCATCTTGTCAAGTTCGCCTACAACAACAGCTACCAGCAGAGTATTCATATGGCACTTTTTGAAGCGTTGTATGGCAGGGCGTGCATAACGCCAGTAAGTTGGGATGAGGTTGGAGAACGAAAGATCACAGGCCCAGAGTTGGTTCAGCAGTCAGTGGATGCAATTGCAGTTATTATGGACAGATTAGAGACCGCTCAGAGCTGCCAGAATAGCTATGCAGATAAGCGTCAGAGACCATTGGAATTCCAAGTTGGTGAGCACGTCTTTCTAAAGGTGTCACCAATGAGAGGTACTTCATGCTTTGGCAAAAAATGGGAAGCTAAGTCGGAGCTACGTAGGTCCCTTTGAGATTCTGGAAATGATATGGACTCTAGCGTATCGTCTTGCATTGCCACCGAGGTTGGCGCAAGTGCATGATATCTTTCACGTGTCAATGTTGAGGAAGTATGAGCCTGACCCGACCCATTTTGAAGAATTAGACGTGGACGATAGGGTGTCATACGTGAAAAGACCAGTTCAGATTGTGGATCAGAAGGAATAGGTTCTGCGCACCAAGACAATCCCGTTGGTTAAAGTGGTCTGGCAACACCACGACACAGAGAGAGCAACCTGGGAAAGTGAATATTCGATGAGACGACTGTACCCCCACCTTTTTGTTTAAAGAATTGTAATAGGTTTAAATTTCAAGGGCGAAATTTTTATAAAATGGGAAGAGTTGTGACATCTTGATTTTCAGGTTCTATTTTCAATTGAATAAGTTGGGCTTTTCAACCACCGGCCGCGGTGGCTCCGCTGGTAAGTTTTCCCCATCGTGGGGGGACCCATTGACCCCTTTTTAGAGGACAAGGGTTCGACTCACTGCGGAGACGCTTGGCGTCTTACCCGTTCCACGGGGTGGTGGGTCTTCCCGTGGGGCCCTAGGGTTTACTCCAGCCGCCCGCGGCGTACGGGGCTTCCCTTGGTCATCAAAAAAAATAAAAATAAAAATAAGTCGGGCTTTTCATCGACGCGCCTATAGTCTTTTTCTCGGAGCTAATCACTCACCAGATAACTAGTCTATCTGGTGAAGCCATTAAGGGATTTTAACGCAATGGACTTGACAATTCGATTAGGAATCGACTGCTCGACCGTACTAATCTGCAAAGGTCATTACGACACCGTCAGAATTGATCAGAGACCAGAGATAGGTCGATTTGATAGAGGTATGTGATTAGTGTGTGGGTGATTTCACTTGATTGCAAAATTTCTGTCGAACGGCACTAGACCGATTATTCGGTCATTTCTGTATCATGTGTCCGTATTTAAAACCTTGAGAGTCGTCAATGTGTCGAAGATGCATAATATGGTTCGAAAATAATCGACCATGGGTCAATGGCAATAAAACTTCCTAAAAGCTACCCGGTAGGCTATATCACATTGAAATCGTGCCCGATTGAAATTAACCGTGAATTTAAACCCGATTTCAAAAATTGAAAGTTCTAACATATCACGATTTATTTTAGGAGCATCGACTTATCCTTCCAAGATTTTTCTGCAAACCCGAGATTTCGGTGAAAATTCAAAGTAAGGTTATTTTGGACTGGAAAAATCAGAGGGCCATTTTTGGTCATATTTTTGGCCGTTAAGTTGGTTCAATTGGCGAGGAAAAATGTGAATTTAAGTGGACACCTTGGCTGAATTTTTGGGGCTTCAATTGGATCAAATTGGAGGAGAATTGAATTGGATTTGTAGGGAAATTGTTCAAATTCGTAGCTAAGGGGGTGCAGCCACTTTTGGACCTCTTCAAGGGCTTCTAATGGAAGCCTTGGTGCTGCAAATTGGCCATGGATGATAGCCAAGAGTGGTGGGGGCATGCAATGAGTAGAAGGGGATATTTGTGAAGACTTTTAGGCTAATTGGGACCCCTAAGCTTTAGCAGCTTCTTCTTCTTCATTTGGGCCACTTTATCCATTGTTGTTGAAGTTGAGAGCTTGAGAGAACCAGAAGAAACTGGCCAGCCCTCCCCCCTTTACCGTCGATCGCCTCTTGAGCCACTGGACCCGCCGCACGCCGCCCGTGAACCCAGCTGCGCGACCCCTGCGTCCGCACCTCCTGCTCACCATCCCGTCGTCCTGAGCCTTCCAGCCACGTGCCGAGCTGCCTCAAGCCGCTGTTGCAGCTCGCCAAGCCGCCGTCCAGGCCACCGGAACGGATGTCGTAGCTCGCTTGGCCCCGCTACAGCGTCGCCGTCCCTCCTTGCTGCTTTCAGCCACTTGAGCAGCCTCTCGAACTAAGAAGCAGAGGCCGAACTCTCAGCTAGGGCTAAGGGCTTGTGGCCCATTTTTAGGCCCGTCCGGACCCCGCTTGGTGTCATCGCAGGCTTGTTTATCGCTCGCCTCTGCGTCGCCATCGTCGTGGACTCACCGGCCCGCTAAACCGATGAGTTTACTTGCTAAACTCTACTTAGAGAGTTAATGATGCTTGAGAGGTGATTAGTTTAGGCTAATTAAGGATTAGGTGGTTAGTAAGTGTAGATTAGTGATTTAATTATTCAATTGTGCATGTTAGGTGGTTAGAATAAACTAATTAAGGGCTAAAGAGGTGGTGCTATTTATCTAGATAGGTTCGAAAATTTTCTAGGTCCATTTAGGTGGTTAGATTAGCATTTCCGGCCTAAGTTGGTATTTATTGTATTTAAATTGAATTATTTAATTATTTTTTGTATTTATTTAATGATTTATTATTTTTCAGAAATTATACCGGGATAGCCAGTGACCGGAATTTCGTGCTGATTGCAATGGTGTGCTTAGTTTATGCAATTGAGTGTTAATTTGTGGAAATTGAGTGTTGATTGGAATTTTTATTATTTATTCCAAAATTATGAAATTTTGATATTTAATTAGAAAATCCCGAGTGTTGGATTTTAACACCGAAAATGATTTTAAAGACTATATCAAACAGTGGGATTTTAAATGAAGGGTATCAATTTTTCTAGTTCAAATTGACCGTGTACCCACACACGATTATTTTACCGTGTATATTTAATATGAAGAAAATAGGCCAAGTTCACTATTTTAATCGAGGCGTTTGAGTGCAATGCACGATGTTCTTGGCCGAGATTGAATGGTCTTGTGTTGGTTAAGAGAACCCGTCCCTGAAATGAGTCGGGTGGATGTGCCCCTATATGGGATGCCCTATCAATGAATGCCGGATTGCGGTAGAAGCCGGACCGAAGCTCCTTCGGGAATGCCATCCCCAAAATGAGTCGGGTGGACGTTACCGCGCTCAAGGGATAAGGCGATGCCTGGTTATGCCAAAAGACCGCCGAACGTTGAGTAGGTCGTGCCTGTGTGTGGCCGTGATTAACAATTGGAACTCATGTTGAGTGAAATTGACGCGCCGAATTATGGGACAAAATTGTGTGGCACGGTATGGGAGGTGCCATAATGATTTGACCTTGTAATCGGGACCCTTGTGTTTATTGAGATAAAAGTGGTGGCGTTCCAATTGATTGAGTTTGATTATTGCATATGGTTGTGTATATGAACTATGCTGACATGCAGGAAGGATCTGAGATGAAATAAGTCTCTATGGTTGTGTGATTGTGTGACTAGGCATATTTCATTTTTAGTCGAAGTTTAAAGGGTGAACTTGCTAAGACATTGTCTCACCCCGTCGTGGGCTCAATTCTTTTCAGGTCCTTAGATGGCGGCCTCGCCAGTTCGTTACGGTCAACCTCAGAGGGTTACCGAGCTGGTGACTAACTTCCTTGTTCCCGGAGGCCACGAGGTCTGGGTCTATGAGCTCATAGTGACCACCGTCTGGGTCGATGAGAGCCTACCTGAGAGGGTACCTCATTGATTTAAGGCGAGATTTCGCTGCGGGCTCAATGGATACAGAGTTGGTACCCTACAGGGTTTTGAAGTCCCCGCTGCGGTAGTCGACGCCACTTCTGGCGAAGGTACAGCTGATCATCCTGATGGTGCTGTGGTGGACTCGGCACCCCCGGAGCCTGTGGAGTCCGAAGGATCGGTGAACGTGTCCGACTAAGGGGTCGTAGGACGGTTTCCTTTTGAGGACTGATCTTTTTGGTTGATAGACCAGTATTGTATATAAACCAGTTGGTTGTTTATAAAGGCGTGTTTTGGTTGTGAATTTGTTATCCTGCTTTTTATCCCATATTGTTTGCTATCAGGGGATTTGTTTATTCGCTTCTGCATGTGCAATAAAGTGAATGGGTCGGCGACGCGTCCTGGGACGTCGCAATTTCATCGACCACCGAGGGATGTGCGCGCGCTCGGAACTCTGTAACGTGACAATTGAAGCCAATAAATCTTGCGGTAAGATTTTTGAATCCTTTTATGAAATTAAGAGATTATTTTGTGAGGAATTGTGAGGCTAAACACTACATGAGTTATTGCTTGTAAGTTGGGAGTTAGGAAATACTAAGTGTTTGAGTGGCTCTAGTGTGGTTGTAACATTTGTTGTATCGCTTGGTTTCTAGTAAAATTATTGGCTATTTTTGCCCGTGAAAGAAAGTCACATCAATCAAATAATGTAAGTCTCACATCCAATTTATTTTCTTATTACATCTATTTTATTGTTCAATGGCTTGTTTCCACAAGAGAAGAGAAAAGAGAATTTTGTAGCAAGCATTCTCTCTTCTTTAACAATGTTACTATTGAATCTCAAGAATGTGCAGACCATGTTGTGTTCGTTGTGTTTCTGGTTGCTTCTTTAAATGACTTTTGTTGCATCAGCAGTGGAGAAATTTCAGAAATATATCCCTATCGCATGGGACGCTGCTTTCTGATTGCTCACGAACTTCTTTTGAATTTAGTGAACCATATCTATCATCTAGAACTCTTGACTTTATCTTCAAAATCCACTCTGTATTCCAAAAAGTTGAGGCCAATAAATACAGCTGTAAAAAAGGGGTTGTGTTGAAATCGTACACGCTACAAAAAGTCAGGTCCCCACCTTCAAGACCGCCGAAAATCGTTGACCCTGCACATCATTCTATGATACAAAAACAAGAAGAGAATCGCTATATCTCATAATCATTGCCGCGAATCTGGTGCAGCAGCTAACGGAAGAACACGGGACTTCATCTTTTTTCATACTCTTGAGGCTTTTTAGCTGCTGCACGTTCAAGGGCCTTCAGAATTCAATCTTTTTCTCACAATGCGAGACTTCAATCATGCCTGCAGTTCTTGCTCATTTGGACCGTCATGTGCCCATTTATTTGATGGCCCCAAATTTCACTCAAGAGATTCTTACTAAACAAATAGGGGTCACGTGATATTCTCGAAGGATGCAATGGGATAGTTTCATTTTGTCCAGGAGAATGCAATTTATCAAGAGAAGTACAATAGAAGTGTCTTAACTTGTATACAACGCTTGCTTTAGTGCCACAACTTTTTGCTGGCTTACTTAAGTGCCAAAATTGGAGAAAAACGATCACTTAAGTACTTCCAGCAAAAAATTTCGGCTAAATTAGATTATGTGGCTTTTATAATTAAAAATTTTATTTGAGGTGACTTTTTTTTTGTACTAAAGTGATTGCTTTTCATTAAGATTAGCACTAAAATAATCACTTTTTGACAATAATTGGCACTGAAGTGATCCTTTTTTTATAATGACTGGCACTCAACTTCTTAACTTGCTATACAACGTCGTTTAAGAGTTTCTTTGGCATTGAAGTGAACAATTTATATTATGACACTGAAGTGATCAATTTTTTAACTTGTTACACGACATCGTTTAGAGAGTACATGCTAACTAGGCACACCAACAAGCCAAACAAAATTGAGAAATTAATAAAATATTGCCATGTCAGATTTCCAGCGACTCATATCAGAATTGACATTTAAATGATTGTTTTTTTTATAAAAAAAAAAGTGGCACTTAAGTGAGCCCATAAAAAGTTATGGCACTAAACTGAACGTTGTGTACAAGTTAAGATATTTCTAGTGTACTCCTGCAATTTGTCTGTCTTTTTGCGTTCTGATTGGGGGGATGTCTTAAGGGTGATGGGAAATGTCATTTAAGTCATTGCAACTTCCAACAACTAGCCCATCTACTTGGGATGTTCAGACCTCGTTTCCATGATATCCAAAGTCAAACGTCTTCATCTTTCGACTTTTTCTCTAAGATTTATGGGGCCTTTTGTACCTTAACTTATATTCCATAACACAATACCTTCCCGCTTCAACCCAAAATTTTAAGTTGCGAGGCAGACATTGCATACAAGCGTATAAAGTCACAATAGACTTGTAAGATGAATGATACAAGATATAACTTCGATGCATGAAAAAATTGAGATAAATGTGGGAATATTTATATACTAAGTTCGTCACTACTGATGGAAATGCTTTTTAGTATGTTTAGAGGTTCGGTTATCATAATACATACTTGTTCAAGACGATTTGTGTAATTATGGATGCTTGTGATCCTTTCCCAATTCAAATTAAACCTGCCAAATCCATCATTACGGACCATCAAGTTGGCATGTGATTAGAGCTCAGACTAACAAGGATGGCTTTGATCATTCCTTGCGCGAAACCGTGAGATCATAGAGAGGAGGGATGAAACAGAGCCGTTGATGTTAGGGGTTGAGAGTAAGGGAATGAGATCTCTACCCCATCAGTACCTCCATTTAATATCTCAACCATCCAAACCATTGCTTTATGCGGGTAAGGCTAGTTATGAAATTTCTAACTAATGTACTAATGGTTGATGTTTGTTGAGACATCGATGGAGATAAGAGGGTTAAAGGACTCTTGTCCAAGAGGAAGGTTCGGCCGTAGCTAACTTCTAGCATTGTTACTGCACATAAACGGCATCTAATTTGGGAGCATATACTAAACCGTAGTGAGACCTTTTTCGTGTATCTCTCGCTTCTTCAGAACAAAACCCTAATATATTTTCAAGCCAAATCCATTGTCCCCATTTTCCTGTTAAAATCTTCACTTCGAAATTATACTAGATTTGGATGGGTAAATATTAGGGGTGATGGTTCCGGGTTCCGTATAGATTCTACTTGAAACTTGAAACCTACCCGTTGAAATAGGTTTCTCATTTTATGCAACCTAGAACCTACCCTGCATACTCTAGGACCTAAAACCTATCCTATCAGGGGTTCCAAGATCGGTTTCAGGATCTACTTAGGTTCCACCTATATTATTAATTGAATGATTGTAGTGAATTAAAACCTTTAATGACCACCACTTACTATTACAACTCACTGACCATAACTTATATATAAACACACGAAAAATATGAACCTTAATAAAGTAAAATTCTCAGTTATAAAATGGAAGCTCACACTAATGCTTCTAGATTATACACTTATCATCGAACAACATGAAATATCACAAAATCACGTAAAGACATGAACTAAGAAAAATATTAAAACTTGTTTCAGATTCTAGGTTACAAGTTTCAAGTTCCTCCAATAAAGAATCTAGAACTTACCCGTCAAAACAAGTTCCTCATTTTTTGGAACCCGAAACCTACCCTATATGCCTTGGAACCCGAAGCCTATAGGTTCTCACCAGTCCGATTCTCAGATTCCAAGTTCTATCTTGGGACCATGCTCACCCTTTGTAAATATCGTGCATCCCATCAAACATTCCAAATTCAGTTAAGTTCATGTAACACAATCACCAAATAATTTTTGGTAACTTAAATGCAAAATAGAAAGCAATAGCAAAATAGGCTTCTATTTTTCTAGAGGGTCAAAGACAAGAAGGGCTTTGTGAATTAGAATCGAATTTGTGGACCCAATTAGTTGTCGATCAGGAATAAAGTTAAGAAAGTAGTATCTCATAAAGTATTTTATAACAATACCGCGTGAACGAATATCATGTTAAATTTATGGACATGAGCGATCGACGAAATCTTCTTTCCATCTTGGCCATCGAGCGGTCGCCGATGAATGTGAAAAGAACCAAAGGAAGGCGAATGCTGTCAGGTGCATGATTGACTTCGCTTATTAAGAAACGTTTACACAATTTATTTTCTCTGACTTTAAAATGGAAGATGACTTGGCATCACCTACACTGGATTAAAATTCAGATTACATTTATTAGAACAAGCTAGTCAAACTGCTTCACAGAAAATAAATTATTTGAAACCCATTTTATAAATAACAATGGTTTATATCACCTATAAAAATGAATGAACAGAAAATATTTTTATCATCATGAAAATCTTTATATATAAATTATTGTTAATAAAGAAAAAACTTCAGGAAATACCTCCAAAAACCTTAAACTAATGCACATGTCACATTTATCCCAAATTAATCTTTGTGTCACAAAAACTTCAGAACGGGTACGCCGTGCCATATTTACCTCAAATTGGTACAACATTGTCATATCTACCTTGAACGAATTTTTGTTAAAAAAAAACCCAAACTAGTACATTTGTACCGTATTTACCCGAAAAAATCTCAGATTTATCAAAATTTGGGATAAATGTGGTGCAAATATATCAATTTGAGGTAAATGTGGCAAGGATTTACTGGTTTCAGATTTTTTTGTAACACTAAAATTAGTTTGGGTAAATGTGGCACGGTGTACCGATTTGGGTTTTTGGTGGTTTAACCCAAATAATTTTCATTAACTAATTATTTTAAGCAATATAAGCAATCATATATATATATATATATATATATATTCCAAATCATTCGCTTTTCATGGAACAAAGAAGCTTTTATATCGATATCTTTTCTTGCCTCAAATTTCATGACAATTGAGAGAGAGAGAGAGAGAGAGAGAGAGAGAGAGAGAGAGAGAGAGAGAGAGAGAGAGAGAGAGAGAGAGAGTTGAAATGATGAAAATTGACTATCCAAAAATTCCTATTGCGTGCACATAATAGGCAAAAAAAGGAAACGAAAAATAATGTCTCATATGGCTCTCACTAGTTAAATAAACAAAAATTAGAGTATACGCCGTTGATGTAAAAAAAAAAAAATTACACAAACGGCCTTAACCGATAGTAATTTGGGAGAATGTGACTCTCAAATCAAAAGTGAGTAGAACCGTTATAAACTCCATACTGAAGATGTATGCGCTACTTTTTTTCTTAAATATATCTATCAAGGTGCAGTTATGTACATTTAACAGATGCACAGAGTAATTTTTTAACTACTAGACTCGTGAACTCGTTAGTTAAGAATAAAGCGGAAGATCAAATTGAAGAATATTTTTGTGTATTTCAATATACAATAATAAGGAGTATATGAGTCTTTTTGTAGGCTTTACATGATGATTTTCTACAGTAACAAAATATTACAAATTCAATTACAAACAATCACAAAGATATCTAGAGTATTATAAATATCCAAAATATCATAAATAATCTAAATATATCTAACATTGCCCCTCAAACCTCTATGAAAATATCAGTCTGATCAATAGATGAAGTGGAAACAAGTTGTAATAGTACCATGAAGCACGTGTTATCATATCACTTGATAGTCAATTTTAGTTTGCTCGGTGGGATTATGAAAAACATCATTATGAGCCATTTGAAAGCACTCTTGTGGTCATAGTAAATGACGGTTCCAACATTATAACTAATTACCAAAGTAATTTTGATGTCGTATAAGTAAGAGCACGACACTCCATGTTGGTGCTAGATCAAACGACAAAGATCTATTTGTTGCTACACCATGAAATGAGTTAGGTACGAAGAAAGAAGCAGTAACCTATAATAGAGTGACAATCATTAGGGTCACCAACCTAATTAGCATTAGAATAAGCCTTCAACTCTAAAGTAGAGTCGGTAGAAAAATGAAAATCATGAAATAAAGTACCCTTAACATGGTGAGCAATACAAAGGACATAGGCAAAGTGAGTTGCACACAGTCAGTCATGAACTAATTGACTATGTGAATGGCACTAACAATGTCAAGATGAGTAACAATGAGATATACAAGACTGCCAAACAACTATTGATAAAGTTAAGATTCAAAAGAGCAGTTCCATTATTGTCATCAAATTTGGCGTTTGCCTCAATTGGGGTTGTAGCAATCTTGGTATTAGTGAGTCCTACATGAGAAAGAAGATCAATGGCGTATTTCGTTTGAGAAAGATAATAGCCCAAGAAGTCAGGCAACCTCCAAGCCTAAAAAGTAACTAAGTTGCCTGAGATCTTTCACTTCAAACTACTGAATAAGATACTACTGGAGTTTTGTAATAATAATATGATCATTGTCAGTAATAATCATATCATTTACATATAATAGTAGTAGAATAAACCCACGAGATGTTCTCTGAACAAATATAGCATTGTCATGGGAACTGGATCTAAAGCCAAAAGGTTCCATGGTGGAACTGACCTTATAATACCATGCATGAGGAGTCTGTCTCAATTCATATAAAGCTCTTCGTAAACAACATACTTTATTAGAAGAAGTAGTGGACCCAGGAGGAATAGACGTCATTGCTTAATGGTTGTAATAGCAAGAAGACATTGAACAGAAAGTAAAAGGAGCAATTGGAGCAAATGTGTCGTCATAGTCGATACCATACTCCTAAGTAAAGCCTTTTGCTACTAGTCGAGTTTTGTAACTCTCCACCATACCATCTGTCTTAGTCTTGATTTTATTTATTATTTACAGTCAATATCGGATTTCCTAGGAAGTAAATCAACCAAATCCCAAGTATCATATTTGTCTAATGGTAGAATAACAATGGAAATCACGAAACCAAACATAAGGTGACTTACACGAGTGGAACAATGAACAAGAGAAGAGAGAAAGACCAAGGGTGGAGAATTTGCGGATGGTGCAGACAAGTCAAGAGTTGCCATAGTAGGATTACCAAAGGTACCTGCATCAAGATTAGGGAAAGACAACTCCTGAGGAAGATTTTATTGTTGTATCTTCAAGAAATAGATTCACTGAAGGATTGGTAAAAAAGGAAGTAACAGGAGAGAAGTCAAATGGATGAAGTAAAGAGAACATCTTGTGTTCCCAAAAGGTAACATGACGATATACAAGGAGACAATTACGCATAGGATCCCAACATTGATATCATCTGTGCTCAATGTCATACCTAGGGAAATGACATAGACGAGCCTGAAGTTCTAACTTTGTGTGTTCTTGTTGAAGAAGATGGACATAGTAAGTACTACTAAAAAATCAAAGTGTATAATTAGAAAAATTGTCATACAAGCGCTTATGATGAAAGATATTGCCTATAGTAAGTGACTGAGTGCAATTGATAGTTTTTTTTGCATTATGATAAACCTCTCCCTAAAACTGTTCTGAACAAGAAGTAGAGATTGGAAGTGTGCAAACAACATCTAAGATGTGTTATTGTTTATACTTTGCTCAAGCATTTGGCTAATAAGTTCCTGGACAAGAGTGATAAATGACAGTATCGTTTTGAGAAATAATTTGAAGAAATTCTATGTCTCTATATTCCTTGGCATTATGAGTATAAAAGATCTTGTAATTTTCATAAAATCATGTTTTAATCATGGCAACAAAATCACGATAAATACAAGTCAATTTAGATCGATGCTTCATAAGATAGAGCCACGTACAATGAGAATAATCATCCACAAAAATCACAAAGTAGTGGGATCCTCCCATAATAAGAGTAGGAGAGGGCCCAAATGTCATAATGAATTAAATCAAAAGGAGCATGAGAGATAGACTCACTAAGATCAAAAGGTAAAATGAGATGTTTTCCCAATTTACATGGCAATCAATCAAAATATTTATTGTCACAAAACCTAGATGACCACTAGATATCAAATGACCTAATGTAGAAGAGAAGTGAATATCAAAGCCAAGTTCACTTAGTTGACCCACATATTCAAGTTAAGGAGAGTTTACGGACCAACAAAATGTCAAGTAATGACAATGTGGAATGGCTAACTAGTATCTGTGAGTTATCAGTTGCATGAATAGTAAGTGTTTGTGAAAGTAACGACTTTGACTTAAACAAATTGATTGAAGTCATGTGCTTGCAACTGACAGAATCAAAGAGCCATGAATCAAAAGTATTTGGAGTTGCAAACAAAGAAAAAGTGCTAGGGATAGAAGAGCTAGAAGTACCATATTCTCAAAGAATGCAACGGTGATCCTCTAAAGATAAAGTAACATGTGATCCGTTAGGAGACCTCAATAGTAGAGTAGTGATGGACAAGCACGCAGGTGGACCTCTATATCGAGATCGGTTTTCTGTTCTCATAGGTTTCCTAGGTTGTCATCGATATCAAGTGGATGCAAGATGACCAATTCAATAACAATACACACAATAGTTTGCATGATGAGGAAGAGGCCGAGGCAGCAAGCATCATGTCTATAGGAGTGGACAAGATAGGGCGGTGCGTCTTTAAAGTAGCAAGCCAAGTCTCTTTAGTCAATAATTCTGAAACAACTTCCTCAAGACGAGGTAACAGATCTTGATGTAGAAGTGAAGCTTGTACAGGATCAAACTCATCATTAAGTGCCATTAGAAATTGCATAACATGCATGCGATCATGATATTCAACGAACTTACGAGCATCGGCTTGCCATTGTGGCTCAGATAAAGCCAATTATCCCAAATAACATGTATAAAGGACAATGAATTATGAATTGACTGACCTGTCTCTTGATGCATGTGATGCAAATTTCCTAATAGCTTATACTGATAAACAATATTTGAGGAGGAATAACAGCCGGCAAGCAAATCTCATGCTTCCTTTGCTGCATTGTGGTGACCAAACTAACGCTTCATAGATGGAATTGAAATATTTCGAAACCATGTTAAAATATGTTGATTCGTGTTGTCCCACTCCTCCAAACACTCAAATGTTTTTCTTCAGTTTCTTCAATAGTCCATAGACACACAAATTTCATCAGTGACGTAATGCCAAAGTTTACATCCTCTAAAATAACATGACATTTCTCAAGCCCATAAAATATAAATCAGAAGATTAAATTGAAGAATTATCTATGTATTTTAATATGCAATAATAAGAAGTACATGAACCCATCTATAAGATTTAGAACATTACTATTTACAGTAACAAAATATTACAAAATCAATTACAATCAATCACAAAGATTATCAAAATATTATAAAAATCTAGAATATTACAAATAATCTAAATATATCTAATGTCGTTCACCAGCTTAAATGCATATGTGCTATGAGAAAAATATTCAATGATTTGTTACCACCATGTCATCTGCTAATATGGTGTATAGCCATAACTCAAATGTGTACACCCTACGAGAAAACATTCAGGGATTTGTTACCACCATGTCATCCGTTGATATGGTGTATTAGCCATGGTCCAAGTACTTGCTAACTCTCCAGATCTGGCCATCCATGTCTATCGACGTCACTCATCCCGAGGACGCTGCTATTTTGTCCAGATTTGGTCGTCAGCGGCACTTATGACCTTGCTTCACCATAGCTGGTGACATTGCTGGCTCTCCAGATTTGGCCTTCCATGGCCATCGGTGTCACTCGTCCCAGAGACGCTGCTGGGGAGTTGCAAAAGTTATTTCTTTTTCTTAATTCACTGTCAAATCTGCAATTTCCACCACTTGTTTCCCGTAGAATCTGCAACTTTTAACGCTCTATCTCAGGTCAACCTCTAACTATGGTCATGGCCGTCATGGCTAGGATTGACGGCGGATATGTTGCTTGCGGCCATGGAGGAGCGAAGACGGAGGCAAAACTCAAGATGCAAATCCAGATCTGGACGAGCACGACTCAAATATAGATCTAGATGAGCGACGGCGGAGAGGTGGGTAGGCCTGACGGCTGGATTTTCTGAATGAGCCGCAGTCGCCAGATCTGTCGCTGGTGGCCATGGAGGAGCAGAAATGGAGGCACCACTCAAGATGCAGATCTAGACAAGCACAACTCCAAATCCAAATCTGGATGAGCGACGACAGGGGGGTGGCTCAAGCCGTTTGCGAGCAACGCTGGAAGGGGTGGCTTGGCTTGCACGCAAAGGACGCGGCGGCTGCAACTCCACTAACGGCGGCGGAGAGGGGCCCATTGCATCGAAGCACAAAAACTCCCGTGGCTGAACTGTGCTGTTTTTATTTTTTATCTCATTCCACATCAGCACGCACTTGTCAACTTTAGTAGTTGTGAGTTGAAAATGCCTGAGCGGGCATCTGCTGCTGACGTGGTACTAACAAATCGCTGAATATTTTCTTCCTTCATACCCTGCCAAGAAAGGAGTGAAAAACAAAAATTGCCCTGTCGTTATCACTTCGTCTTC
This sequence comes from Eucalyptus curtisii, assembly GCA_017140595.1. NCBI lineage: Eukaryota > Viridiplantae > Streptophyta > Magnoliopsida > Myrtales > Myrtaceae > Eucalyptus > Eucalyptus curtisii. The sequence continues at coordinate 27,091,102 of CM029496.1, read as the reverse complement.
AGCGTCCCATACCCAAAATAATCTACACCATATAAAATACATAGAATGTAACTATTAACTTTTTCAATTCATCGCTGTTACGAGGTGATGGGATTTTGGCATTAAAAAGGATGAGGAGCCGGGGCCGTCAAAGGCATTTGGACAAGCGCTTGCCACCTTTAATTGACGTGGTTCACGCCGGAAAAAATCAAAGCAGTCTTCAATGCCTATTGAAACTAAAAAAACCATTTATTCATTAAGTCAACGCTCACGGATTCAATCTACTACTTTGATAAACAACGTGTCTTCCGTCAGACGTGACGATGATAAGTATTGCACCATTGCATCCTTATCGGTTACTCAGCCAAACTCAGCCAGGTATTGTCAGAACTGTGTAAAGTCAGTTCAATGAGATTCATGGCAATTTCCATTTTTACGGAAAAGAAGGTCAAGACATACCCATGTTAGAGCTTATCGACCTCGAACCGTGTCATATTCAGGTTTCTCTCGCTGACTTCATGTCAAGTTTCATTTAATATCAAATGGGTGCTTAGTTTCCATCGAAAGACAGCTAATTAGGTGAGGAAAGGAACGTACTGCTGGTACTCGACATTGACGGCTGCAGCGGACGACTTTGCAATCGTGCCAAACGCCGTTGTTGAGAGGACGATGGTCGCGCCTTTACTTGAGGGAGGTGAAGATGAGGATTGTGCACGGTCGACAATTCGGACTTGGATAGTCTGGCTGGGAATGCAAGTTCCAGAGACAGAGGCGCTGATGCACCGCACTAGGTACTGCCTCCCGCACGACGCTCCATTGTCCCATATCCCTTCTCCTGCCGCCGCAAAGAGGTTGCTCGATGGGAACTGCGATGGGTCATTGCCGAAACACGCGGTCGCTAAAACAAAATAATCAAACTTATGAGCAAAGAGAGAGAGAGAGAGAGAGAGGGGGGGGGGTGGGGGAAGAGGAAGGGGCAGCGGGGGGAGGGAGAGAGATTTTACTTACGCGTGTATGGAGGACTATAGTGAGCAGCGGTGCCGACGTCGGCACGAGAGAGACGAGGCTGCATAGCCAACAGAAGAAAGGCCAGTAGAGAAAGAAAAAGAAGTGACGTTCTAATGCTGGAGGGCTTCATTGCTCAGAAAAAATCTGCGTGACCAAATGGGACACCTGAATGCAATGACACATGAAGAGCTCCGCCGTTGATTTTTGTCATTCTTTTGTAGACTTTTAACCAATCCGACATGTGAATGCGTGCATCAAAGTCAATGGTACACATCCGGACGACACTCCACATGATAAAAGTCGCTTTAGATCGACACACGCAAGATGGGGAATCAACTTACACCCACGAGAGCCGGAGAATCTGGTTCTTGGGGAGTTCCGAACTCGTCCGAACGAGGAAAGTCAGCTGCCCAAGCTTCAAGTGATCAAACCTGAAATTGCAACACATATATATAAATAAATATACATAGCCTTATTAAGAAAAGAAGCTTCGAATTTGTTCTTTTTGTTCTGCTTCCAATCTCTGAAAGTTTCCACGCTGATGATGCTGGCTCAAAAGAGAAGTCTGCTTCTGAACCATTCTTTCGCTGTCGTACTCGTTAGGTCGCCAACTGGCGAAGATTCAACGTGCTATTCATTATTCCTGCTCTAGAAATAGAACATTTTATGAAACAAAATGAGTTTTGCCGACCAAAAAAGAAAATGTAAAGTAATCTGTGCATGGGAGGCAATTCGGGACGGTGGAATGGGAAGCAATAAATCGTTTTTAGGTTTGAACTTTGAAGATATTTGACAAATAAAGTTGGTGCATATCATGCAGACCAAACAATGTGATTAGTCAATTACATCCTATAAGCCGTGCAAGTGAGACATTGTCGAATATTCTGAAGTGTTCAACCATTCGAGGTCAACTGCCCGCAAGTATATGGAATTAGCCCCATCTGCATAGACAATAAATTCAAATGGTGAAAGACTTAAAAATAAATAAAAATAAAAATCAGACGATAAAGTTTTGTAACGAAGGCATTAACATATACATGATGAAGTGCCGTCTCCGATAAGCCAACCGCTATACTTCGCGCCGATGAATTGACCGAGCTAGCTACCCTCATTTGTAGAATACAGGGGATCCGTATTACGTATAAATACTTTTAAACTCTTGGGGGGGGGGAGAGAGAGAGAGAGAGAGGAGCTCGCACCTGTATCGAGTCGAACCGTAGCTGACTCGAGGCAGAAGGTAGGTGTCATGATAAAGCGGGGATGGCGATATGGCGACCCAAGTGACGGTAAGGTCTTGTGACGGCCCGTGATGCTGGCAGCACGGGTCGAACGGGTGGGGTGTAGCCTCCGCAGGGTTGAAGAAGAGAGGGAAGGGAGGAGAGAGCTAGGGTTTTTCTGTGATTGGTTCTACATATGTTATGGCACTCAAGTAAATGTCATTATGGCACTCAAGTAATTGGGATAAAAAAAGAAAGCAGTTATGACACTTATGAAATCCTTTTTTTCATAAAGCAATAACAAAGAGGGAAAACTGAAATCCCATCATATGCTCTTCCAACACAAGAATAAGGGAATTTGTGTTAGATATATCAAGTAATATTTACCATCAAAATTACGGAAGTTTGAGATGCTATGTCAAACTTAACCACTTCCAATTTTCCACATTTCTGAAATTATTTTAGCATTAGATTGTCGTAGAGGAATTAAGAATCGGATGGAAATCTCAAAATTTACTGACGAATGTGGTGATTTGATTAACAAGTTGGAAGGATGTTGATGATACCGATGGAATTGCTTTTTTTGTATGTTCAGTGGTTCGGTTATCATAATACATGTTTGAAACAATTTGTGTAATTATCGATGCTTGTGATTCTTGTCCGATTCATGGTAAACCTATCAATCCGTCACTATAGACCATCAAGTTGGCATGTGGTTAGTGCTTGAAGTAACAATGATGACTTTGATCGTTCATTGCACGAAATCATGAGATCATATAGAGGAGGATGAAACAAAACTCTTTACGTTAGTTGTTAAGAGTAAAGGAATGAAGTCCTCTTTCCCATCAGCATCTCCATTCAATAGCTCAACCACCTAAACCATTGATCAATGCGAATAAGGTAGTTTATGAAATTTTTAAAAAATTGAGGTGATTGTATTAAAGGATTCTTGTCCGAGAGCAAGGTTTGGCTGTAGCCAACTTGCAGCGTTACTACAAATCTACAGTGTCTAGTTTCAAAGCATATTGTTGCGAAAAGGCGAGCAATCAAACAATAATTTAGATAGAAGAAGAAAATAAATCGGACACCAAATTTACGTAATTCGGTCGTAAAGACCTACGTCCACGGGGAGAGCAGCAGCGAATTTCACTATAAATCAAGTGATACAAGGAGATTACACACTCAAGTCACTCAAATACTCTCTCGGTGTTTCCTAAACCCCAATTACACCCAACAACGCACGCAGTGTTTAGCCCCGAAATTCCTCAAGAAATAATCTCTCAATCTCACGAAGGAATTACATGAAAATCTTACCACAAGATTTAAATCGCCTACAAACATTAATCTTTCTTGGATGTAATTCACAGACAAGAACGATAAAGAAAATCTCTCCCAAGCACTCGACGACTAGATGGTGCTTCAAGAACACTTCTTCATGATCAACCCTCTTTCATCCACGGCCACAAGTCTCTATATATAAGTGAGACCTTTATTATTTTGCCAACTTCTCATAGGATTCCGTTTCCTATCTTGCTCGATTTTATCCAAAACATATCTCTGTATAATTTAAACAAAATCCAAGTTCAAGTCAAAGTTGAACTTTCCTATTTCAGCGGCCAAATTTTCCAACGCAGATTCAAACTTTGGGAAGTTGATCTTCGGATCTTCTTTGCTCAATTTCGAACGTCCGCAACATATCAAATTTGGAATTTCACATTGGACTCAAACTCGAGACATATTTTAATAATCTCCACATTGGCTCGACATTTGAGCCAAGTTGCAATCGCTTTGCAAAAATTCAAACTCTGCCGCTACTCTTCAATAGCCCCCGATGGGCTCAACTGCCACAGATATTATCCAAGTCCAAACCTCACTTGAACTCGCCATAACCAAAGACCTCATTAGAATATCAACTCCACATGCACTTTTAATTGTTCCGCAAGGATTTTCCGATGCAACCTCCTTAACCACAAACAAAGTAAAACCATTGTTGCATCCATATCTATCAAAAGATCGAATACGTACCTTGTTAATTTCAACCGTTACGGCAACCATTGGCTCTATAGGCTCCACCTCGCTACAAGCACTATCCGTGTCAATTACTTTGCTAGTACTCGTACTTGCTACCTCAGGAGTTTCTGGTCGTAACTCCACCTCAAGCTGAACACCGTCCAGATCCGTATTAACATTGCCACAAACACTCCTAGCCAGAAGTACCGGAGATTCATCGAGGGTAACTTCTCTGTTGTTAACAGGTGAATTTATATCTGGGCACCACAACCAATCACCCCGCTCACCTTGTGCATAGCCATGGAATATGCACCTAGCCCTCCTATCGAGCTTATCATCACTCACTCGAAAATAACACGGGCAACCAAACATTCTAATAATAGAATAACCAGCAACGTTACCTGACCACACTTCTTTAGGAGTCCGCCATTCAATAGCAGTTGATGGGGGACCTATTCACCAGGCAGCTCATCGTACTAAGCACATAAACTAGGATTCTTCTAGCAATACCAGCACTAAAGATCATTTTCCGGGCCGTCTCTAGTAATGTTCTGCTCATCAATATTGCAAATTGTTGTGATTTACTAGCACTAGTGCGATGTTTCACTATGCCCTCTTTCATGCAAAATTTATTTGACAGCTTCGAGCAGAACTCCATGCTATTATTAGTCCGCACATGCTTGATCGATTTACCAGTCTCCGTCTCAATCAAAGCTCTCAACCGCGTGATCCTGACACCAGCATCAAACTTGTGCATTGGCACAAACACCCAAGTCTTCCTCGAGCAATTGATAAACTCTCGAACAGATGCATCCAACGTCTCCGGGCCGAAACCTGTCACTATTTCACCTTGAAATTTATACAGGCCTCCGTGCTTAATTCCTTTCATTATCACCAGGGCACCTCGAACAACCTTCAAAACTCCACCTTCTGAAGAATACCTGCAACCAGCAGAATCTAGGGCACCCAAGGAAATTAAGTTCTTTTTCAATTCTGGAACGTGTCTTACTCCAGTCAATGTCCTCACAATGCCATCATGCATTCTGATTTTAACATCACCAACACCCACAACATCGCACTCAACGTTGTTCCCTAATTGGACTTTACCACTACCCATGCACTGATAAATGATAAACTAGTTTCTATTTGGTGTGACATGAAAAGAACAACCAAAATCCATAATCCATCCATCAAACGAAGAATCATTAGTGATAGACAAGACATAATCGGCATTATCAGCTACAGCTGCAACATTTTCTGCAGAATCAACTATAATTCCCTTACCCTTCTCATTCTTCGGCTTAAGGCAATTCCTTCTAAAATGCCGCCTCTTGCCATAGCTCCAACAGACAACATCACCAGTCCTAGACTGGCTACACCTATTCATATTAGTACTACTTTTACCTACATGTGTTCTAAATCTTCCTCTATTTTCACCTATTAAAGCAGTAGATACAGGTTTGCTAGATTCTCTTCTACGAATGTCATCGCTCACAATCAAATCTCGAACCCCATCAAACGTCAAACTTGTTGACCCAGAGGAATTACTAACGGCAGTAACAGTAATATTTCAACTATCAGGCAATGATGATAACAGAATCAAAGCACATACCTCATCTTCAAAGTCAATCTCAACTGAACTCAATTGACTACACATTGAATTCATTTATATGATTTGCAACTGACGCACCTTTGCTCATCTTCAAATTAAACAGACGTCGCATCAAATAGACCTTGTTGATTGCAGAGGGCTTCTCGTATATATCCGACAGGGCTTGCATCAAATCAACAGTGGTCTTCTCCTTCAGGATGTTAAACACGATGTTACGAGCTAATGTCAGCCGAATAACACCCATAGCTCGTCTATCCAACAAATCCCAATCAATTTGCTTCATCGACTCTAGTTTCTCCCCAGATAAGGGCAAGTGCATTTTCATTTGGTAAAGATAATCTTCAATCTGCATCTTCCAAAAACTAAAATCATTCCCATCAAATTTGTCGATTCTCACTTTTACTTCTTTTGTCGCCATCGATTCGCTTCAACTTAGCCAAGCCTGGCTCTGATACTACTTGTTGCGAAAAGGCGAGCGATTGAACAATAATATAAACAGAAGAAGAAAATAAATCGGACACCAGATTTTCAATCGTAAAGACCTACGTCCACGGGAAGAGCAGCAGCGAATTTCACTATAAATCAAGTGATACAGGGAGATTACACACTCAAGTCACTCAAATACTCTCTTAGTGTTTCCCAAGCCCCAATTACACCCAACAACGCACGCAATGTTTAGCCCCGAAATTCTTCAAAAAATAATCTCTCAATCTCACGAAGGAATTACACGCAAATCTTACCACAAGATTTAAATTGGCTACAAACACTAATCTTTCTTGGATGTAATTCACGGACAAGAACGATAAAGAAAATCCCTCCCAAGCACTCGACGACTAGACGGTGCTTCAAGAACACTTCTTCATGTTCAACCCTCTTTCATCCACGGCCACAAGTCTCTATATATAAGTGAGACCTTTATTATTTTGCCAACTTCTCACTGGATTTTGTTTCCTATCTTGCTCGATTTTATCCAAAACATGTCTCTGTATATTTTAAACAAAATCCAAGTCCAAGTCAAAGTTGAACTTTCCTATTTCAGCAGCCAAATTTTCCAACGCAGATTCAAACTTTGGGAAGTTGATCTTCGGATCTTCTTTGCTCAATTTCGAACGTCTGTAACATATCCAATTTGGCATATTTAGAATTTCACATTGGACTCAAACTCGAGACATATTTTAACACATATACTAAATTGCAGTACATATACTAAACCGGATTTGGACCGGTAAATCTAATGGGTCCCATTAGATTTGACCTTCGAAATTCAGTTAAGTACATGTAACAAAATTACCTAATAATTTCTGCGATCTTAGAATTGAATTTGTTGACCCTGTCATTTGTCAACAAGGAATAAAGTTAAAAAAGTGACATCTCATATAGTATATATTATAACAATTCCGTGTGAATAAATATCTATAGGGATTTGTTTCGATAAATAAGAATACGTGCATAGGTAAATTTGAATCAAAACGATTTAGTGAAGGTAAAAACGCCCATACACGCATTTCCAAAGCATTGTTCATGCTTTTTAATAAAAGAAGCATTGTTCATGCTTTTTAATAAAAGCACATAGAAGAGATAAAGGGGCTAATCACATTACCATTCTACTGTGCTCCAAAATTTGGTTCTAACGTTTTTCAGATTCGATCATAAACGTTTGATGTCCTCGCAACATTAGTTCTTACGTTCTTCAGATTCTGATTACAAATGTTTGACCTTTTGCTATCACTGACTTTGACGTTCTTGGAATTTTGACCACGAACATCTGATGTCCTCTGATAATACTGGATCTGATGTTTTTCATATCCAAACCATGAACATCTAATCTCCTTGTAACGCAGATTTTGACATTATTCAAATCCAACTCCACAAATGTCGGGCATTTAGTTTAGACACACCACCAGTCTCATGTTGAACAGAAAAGAGAAATTAAGAGATCTCACCACTACAATTGCTCTAGAAATTGCTCTCGTGTGTGAATGACTTGGTTGATCTCTATCAACACTCTTAATTGTCGATTGCAAATCATCATGTGATCTACTTAATCACCTTTCAATCTCAGATCACATTTAAATCGGCCATTAACTCTAAAATCGCTTCAAAGAATTAATTTGGCCGTAACATCTAAGGGACATAAGTTCTGAGACTATTTCAAACACTGACTCAGGCATTAATTCTGTAACTGTTACAAAGCATTATTTCAAGCATTAATTTATAACGGTTACAAGTTTTTATTCTAGGTATTAACTTTGTAACCGTTACAATAATTTAATTTGACATTTACATCTAAAACCATTTTGGATCATTAAACTACGATTTTGAAACTATTTTAGATCATTAATGTGACCGTTAAATTTGAAACAGATCTTTAATTTAACTGTTAAGTTTGAAAACGTTTTAGATCATTAATTTAGTTATTGATTCTGAACTCACTTCAAATCATTCATGCGATTATTAATTATATACTCACTTCATATTATTAATTCAATCATTGAATATGAACATGCTTCAAATCTTTGATTCAGCCGTAAAATCCAAAACTCACTTCAAATCATTGATTCGGTCATAAAGTCATAAACCCCTTTCAGATATTTTATGTTTAGCCTGGCTCAATCTGATTGCTTCAAGTACAAACACATTTGCAGTATTGTCTCTCTCATTCAAACGTCATTCTAATAAGTTATGGTGTGTGACATCTCTAGGTTCATCACTGAGCTCGCAATAGGATTTGTACTAACATATTAGCATAACCAAGAGAACTGATTGTCCAAATCAATCTCCAATTCCTACAAACCGTGAGTGACATCTAGCAATATATCATGGCTACCTAGATAGTATAAATGTTTCAAGAACATAATGAACATGTCAGCTTTAGCAACTGTGTAATTCGATCATTCTATCTCACCATGTCCAGATCGAACAAAGGCCATGGAATTGTTTGTCATGCCACTAATTCGATCATATGCCCAAATCTAATTGACATGTATTCTATGAGACATGAGCCATTCATTCTTGATTACAACCCCAGCCAAGGATTTCAATACAATGTCACTATTAGATCACATAGGACATTAATCTTGTGTGTGTGTGTGTGTGTCGTGTGTGTGTGTGTGTGTGTGTGTGTGTGTGTGTGTGAGACAGATTCCATATTGCACATGCATGTACCTTCGTATGTGAAGAAACTATGACAATCAAGTACAGGAACGGTTTGAAGAAGCGTCAATATATGCACTTGTGAACAACAATCATCCAACATATAAGTCAGCATCTGACTTAGGTCTAAGGATCTTACGCTAGACCAAAACATGAACGATTAGTCATTGACCCCGCTAAAAGCTTCCATGTTGTCAATCATTCTATGTATGTCACGTTCAGTGAACTTATCCAAAACAAACACTTATGTTTTAGCTTGGATATTACAATACCCTTGTGACTCATCATCCCCTCAGGTATCCAATATTAAATGGTGAAGTTTGAGAGCACACCGGTCTTAACAGGATTATCAATATCCTTTCAATGATCCATTGACCGGGAATTGTTTAAAAATTCAACATAACTATAAACCTATCACACATTGTTAACACTTTAAGAATAGATTCAGTTATAATTGATCTTATGGACTCATTCATATAAATATGACGATGAATGAATATTTCTTTGCCATTAAGTAATCCCTAATATATATAACTACCACATGGTTACTTTACGGCATATATCTAACAATATCATTCCTGTATAAACACATAAGGTATAGAGGAAAGCTTTTTCTTATCTAGCCATCCAATGGTCCCGGATGAATGTGAAAAAAACTAAGGAGGGGGAAAATGGTCAGGTGGAGTCATTTAATAACTACCATTATATAGAGAATAAATTCAAAAAAGATGTTTTTTCTATGGTTTTGGATCTAAAACTGTGATGGATTAGTTTATTAAGATAAGTGCAGACAACATTTTCTCAACTTTAAAAGGGGAGATTGGTTTTTAAACGGTATGATGAAAATTGACTATCCATGAGGCCCCATCGGTCATACATAAATACAGCAAATTAGGAAAAAAAAAATCCGATTAGTAGGAGAAAGTATTCGATGAGTATGTTATATGTAGTAAGAATCACCTCAAGTATATGGCAAGTCTCATATGGCTCCCATTAATTAAACAAAGAGCAATTATAGCATAAGCGCCAGTATTTAAAAAAAAAAAAAAACACGAGCGGCCTTGTACGCCATTAATTTGAGAGAATATAGCTATAATTTCAATTTAAGGGTCATAGAGCCGTCTGTGTAAAATAAAGTTTACATCGGTGGGGTATGCTGTAAATATTTTAGGATTTTCAAGGAGCAAGGGAGAAAACAATCAAAATCTACCTATTTAATCAAAAATGTTACTTTTTAATATGTCACCAAAGCAAAGTGTTAGCTGCATATAAAACTAGACAAGAGATGTGGATGCATAGAATCAGATTCATGACAATGACAATTGCGTAAGTTAGACCTTACCCGACAAATTCAAAGTAATCGACATCATCATGGATTTGATAAGCACTAGAGAAACAAATTTCAGAAAGTTGACGCTTGTTTCTCACAAGACTTTGATAAAACCATAAGAAAACTCAATTTGAATAGCAGCAAACTAAACTACATCACCCACGGTGCTCAACTTGAAGGCATGCTCGACTCCAGTGCTCAAAGTTGTTTGGACACTTGATAGCGGCTTTGCTAGTCGGTCATGCTCGCAATTGAAACAGAGTCCCGCCACTTATAGCAATGATAGTAGGCAATGTTAAGTAATGACCAAATTGGATGTTCGAGGATAGTAGCTTGATTTTGATAGGAAAGCAAAACCAATGACCATGATCGAGAAGGATGCACAACGGATTTAAAGCCAGAGAACAGGGAAACTCAACTTGTGGTAGACTTCACTAATACAAGGATCCTAATGACAAGACTAATGTGATGCGATAGGAAACAACAACGCCTGAGACGAACGACTTGCGAGATCGAGTTGCTGTAAGAGACAATCGCAGCAGACCTGCGACCACAATAACCAGAGGTTGATGGTGCTACTCTTGAAGACGACTGGTTGTGGCTGCTCTCAAAGATGAAGATCGGTGGACGAAAACAAAGGACATGGAACGACAGAGGGTGCTGGTCTCGGTGTCAGGGTAGAAACAGCGATGGTAGAGAGGGGATTCTTCTTTATTTTTCTTTAAGGCCGACGGCAAGAAGAAAGATAAAAGGCAGGGTTTTGATTTGGATCCCTATCTCTTTGTGGCTTTGATACCATGCAAATGTTCGAGGATCTTCCACAAAGAAGAAGAGATAATATAGTTAAAAGCTATATCTTTACTCAATAAGTTAACTTTTTAATGTATTACAGTCAAGTGATATTCACACCTGAAAAATATGCAAAGCAAAGAAAGTAATATGATCCGATAAGTAAATCGGTTGTCATAATCAGATAAGGAAACTGGCTATGTAAAAGTTTTCCTAATATGTGCTACATTGATTGAGATTATAATTTACCGTTTTACAGAGTTAGTCTAATAAGGTGAGGCATAAGCTTTCCTAATAGTCGAATATGGGCCTTGTTTCTATGGGCCAAGTTAAGCCAGGCCCGTAATAAAATAATATATCTGAAAACTCTGTAAATATCACTAAAGCCTCTCCTCTAACATTTTTCTCTCCACAAACATACAATCGCCTCACATAAGGAAAGGCGTTAGGGCGTTCTCATGGAGCCAGGATCCATAGGGCAATAGAGGAGAACCTTAAAAGTGGATCATCCTTATTTCGCATAAAGGATAATGAATTCCAAATTAAATACACAAATCTCTTTCTCTCATTTTCTATGTTTGAGTTTCTAGCTATGTTTATCCTTAAGTGCCCTTTCAACGGCCAACCTATGGTATCAAAGCTCTTCATAGTTTAAAACTCGAACTTTAGAGATTTTGCTTGTTTTCGAATATTTTATCTAGTAAAAGTTGATTTTGATCACATATTTGGACTCGTCTTGGCAAGACCAACGTTTTGGTGGCTGGCGTGCCTCCAGCGAAGGCTACATACGCTCCCTTGAGCATTTTGAATTTGGCTCGTTTTGTAATATTTTTCCTGTTTTCGTGATTTTTGGGCCAGTAAAAAATTAATTTTGATCATATATTCGGACTCAACTTGTCAAGACAAGCATTTTTGTGGATGGTGCACCTCCAACAGAGGCCAGACGCACCCCCCAACCGCCTCCAAGTGCCACATTAGATGTCACGTCCCAAATCCTCAGGCACGTGCACATCCCTTACTTTGGTCGATTCTAAAATGCGATATCCCAGGACTACGTATCGCCGACCCTTTCCTTTTTCAAATGTTATCGCACAAGTGGAAGCAGTTATAAAATTCCCCAGACGATAAAGCAATGGGATATACAAGTAGGACTAGAAACTTGAACCTGAAAACCACACCCTTATGTACATATATAACAACTCAGTCATACATGTATATTTACAAGCCATGTTAAAAAGGTTGGTTTCTACTCAAACAGATTCTACAGCAAAGGTCATCAAACAGGAGTGGGGTCTCAATTCTCATCAGGATCCTACTCTGGATCATCCTCGAGGTTCTCCTCCAGATACTCCTCTTCGGGTTCTTTCTCCTCAGGTTCTTCATCAAGGTCCTGAAATGTTGTCCCACAACCAGGATGAGACTACGTCTCAGCAAGTTTTACTCCCTAAGACCTGATTAGTAAACTAATACACCTTAGGGTTGCCTATGCACAACATGAGTCAGAGGACTTACCTTGGCCTCAGATTCCACCTTCATATTAGCATATATCAAATAGACATCCAAGCAATCACATCATTGATCGAAGCATCGATCAAATCGACCTAGTCGATTACACGCCAACAAGACCACTCACGGTCATTTCCATCCAATCAATCAATCCACAACATCAAATCAAGGCAATGATCAATCATATTAAATCACACTCAGATCGAATAATCGATCAATCGACCTAGTCGATTACAAGTCAGTCGAATCGTTTCTAGGTCATTCATTCCATCCCATATAACCTCCAATAGTATACTTAGTCACAAAGCTCAATTAATACTCTCGGGCGTCGTTTTCGCCAAGGTGACATAAGTAACAGACGGTCTACATGCGTTCTTTAAGGCGTCGTTTTCGTACAGTGATATTCCTCATCACCGAACCACGCCCGTCATAGATCACAGACAGTCTACGTGCGTTCTTTAAGGCGCCGTTTTCGCACAGTGATGTCCTTCATCACCGAACCACGCTTGTCACAATTCATACGTAGTCTACGTGCGTTCTTTAAGGCGCCGTTTTCGCACAGTGATATCCTTAATCACCGAACCACGCCTGCCACAAGTCATAGACAGTCTACGTGCGTTCTTTAAAGCGCCGTTTTCGCACAGTGATATCCTTAATCACCGAACCATGCATGTCTATACTTCGTACTTGATCGGTCTCGGCTAATAGAATTCTCAGTTCACTCTCACGATTCTTTCCACTTTACAACTCATCAAAGCATTATAAAGGTTAAAGGACCAAACTCGGTCATCTACCGATCAATCATTCAATTCCACTCAATTTCAATCAATTAAGGAATAATTCCTCAAATTGCACAATCAATTCAATTCAGCACAATGTCGAGCTCAAATAAATAAACGGATTGCACCACGATGATCAGCACGAAATTCCAATCAGCAACCATTCCGGCTGAATTTCCGAAAAATAAATAATTAAATAATGAATTTCGAAAATTAATATTTAATTACTAAAAATTTCATTTAGGCCCGAATTGCCTAATTAAAACCCGATAAGGGTCGGAAAAAATCCCGAGAAGTATTCAATAAATACTATAGGCCATTTTCTGTTAAGTACACTAATTATTTAACTAATATGCAATGCAATTAACTAATAATCACTAATCCATTCTAATATAACCACCTAATTACACTTAACATTTAAGTATAATTAGCAAACTAAGAAGGCATTAGTGAGCAAAACTCACACAAAACGACGGGATCGACGCGAGGATCGACTTTCCTCAAGGCGGGCCGAGCATCCGGGGTCGGGAAGCCGGCCAAAACGGACCAAATAGTCGCTGCCATACCCGTTTTCTTCCTCTCGGTTCACTGCTGGTTGGGGCCGAATTCGAGGTTTAGATGGCGAGGCAAGGCCAGCGGAGGGCAAGGGGACTCCGGTGGGTCGAGGTGGCGGCGCACAGTGGCCAGAGGTGGCCGATTCGTGGCCTGAGCTGGCCGAACGGGGCGAGACAGACGCGGCTGGAGGCTGAACGGCGCTGGATTGGTGTGAGGGGAGGGACGGCAGCTCGGTGATGGTGGTGGACGGCAGAACGGCGGTGTACGGTCGAGCAAACAACGGTCCGGCGTGGCTGCGACGTTCAGGCGTCTTGTTGGCGACGGCAAGCTACTACGTCTTCGGCTTCTCTGGTTCGCAAGGTGAGAGGGAGAGAGAGGGCAAAGGGCATGCGGGCGGCCACGAAGCAGTGACGGCATGCGGCGTGAGGCGGCGGCGACGGTCTTGGCTCCGGTGGTGGCGATTCCGGCTTCGACAGATCTTCAGCAGCTACTTAGGTCTTCTTCCATTGCTACTGAAGATGAAACCGAAGAAAGAGGAAGATGCAGCAGAGAGAGACAACGACGGGAGAGAGAAGGGGGGAGGAAAGAACCGGTTCTCTCTCTCTCTCTGGCCCCACCAACCCAGCTGTCTTCCACTCACCTTTCCTTGATAAAAATGCCCCTTCTAGAAGCTTTAAGGTGGTCCAAAATGTGGGGTATGTGTGGCATACGAATTTTGCTAGGTTTTTCCCTCCAATTGGACCTTAATCCCACTTGAATCAAATCAAATTGACCTCCATTAATTCATTCAACACCTCATCAATCAAATTGGTATTTTTCCTTACCAATGTAGCCCACTTGCATCCCAATTTCACAATAAAAACGGTCCTCGGCAAATTCCGATCAAAAACAGTCCTAACTCAACTTTTTCCCAAAAAGTCTCGGTTGTCAGAAAAATCTTCTGAGACTGAGACGACGTTCCTAAAATTTATTGTGACATGACAGAATCTTCAATTCCTGAAATCGGACTTAGATTGGTGGTTAATTTCACTCAGACGCGTTTTGAGCGTGACCTAGGCTACCGGGTAGTTTTTAGAACTTTTTAGGACAAATGACCCGTGGTCGATTTTCTTCGAGCCACGATGAACTCACTCGACACATTGGCGACTCTCGGTTGTCGTGAAAATCTCAAGGATTCAAATACAGACACAGGATACCAAAACCATAAGAAAATCAGTCTATTACCGGTCGACGAGAATTTCCCAATTTAGTGGTTTCACCCACGATTGGCCACACATCTCTGTCGAGCCAGCCTATCTCTGATTTCAAATTGATTTTATACTGTGCCGCAATGATCTCTAAAGATGAGCACGATCGAGAAGTCGATTCCTAGTCGAATTCTCAAGTCTATTTGTCTTAAAGTCCTTAATAGCTTGCCAAGCTAGTCTAGTTATCTCGTGAGTGGCCAACTCAGAGAAAAACACTATAGTCACATCAATGAAATACCCAATTTATCTAATCAAAATCAGAACCCAAGAATCTAGATGTCACAACTCTTCCCCTCTTATAAAAATTTCGTCCTCGAAATTTAAACTTAAACCTTTAATGATCCTTAAACAAAAGGTGGGGCTATTGTCATCTCATCGAGTCTCACTTTTCCACGCTGATCCTTTGGTCTCGTGGTGTTGTCTGACCACTTTGACCAATGAGACCATCTTAGTATAAAAATCTGCTCTTTCTGAACCAATTACTGAACTGAGCTTCTCACGTATGACACTTTGTCGTCATTGTCTGATTCTGATCATGACAATTGCAATCACTGATTACTGAGCTGACTCTGGCCTGTGATCTTCTTTCACTTCACTTTCTTTTCACCACTGAAATTCTGTACCCTCTGCTATGCACTGCTTGAGAAAGAGCCCTCTGAAAACTCTGCCAAACTTGTAACCTCTGATCTAGATTCGAACTATAATTCATCCTCAGCACTCCATGCCTGTGAATTATCTTATACTCACACACTTTGGCATACCCATTCACATTTTGATCTTTTCGTATTGTACTAAAGTGAACCGGTTTCGTCTATTGGTCAACCACTATCCTCAAATGGAATCAGTACTCCCCCGACTCCTTAGTAAGCCTATCACAATGTTCCATTGTGATGTATTTTCATTCCCACTGGGGACCCTCAAGTGATGGTCAAAGTTCTCCTGGTTTGCATTATTGAACTTCCACTTACTGACAACTCTGGCACTTGCAAACTACCCGGCGGTATCTATTTTCATATCAGTCTACTAATCTAGCTGACGCCGATTCTGATCTACTTGCACCGTTTGGTCAAAAACTGCAATATTATAGTGAATTTCTGACAAGATCTTTTCCCTGAGTGCTACACTGTCAAGTGCACTCAATCACTCATGGAACCCGTTCCATCCTCAGAAGTTTTAAAGTCATATTCTTTCTTACCAGTATCATCTTATAAGATCTTCTGAACATCTTTGTCTGTCAATTTAGCGCCGATTCTAACTTGAATATATGGTTCAATTTTGAGGGCGACTATAAAATTCAAAAGGTAGCCTATCTCAAATTTGAAAACCAAATTTCGAACCATTTTCAAGTAAAGTCTATACTTTAGCCAATCTATGCACAATTGAAGATTCTCGGCTCAACACATTAATGACTCATTTCGTTCCTCCAAGGTGACACCCGATATCACCATTATAGTCCTGCCAAAATTCTAATTCACGACACTGTTTCATATTCCACTTATTGGGTCTCAACTGGCGGGACGGTTATGCAACAATCTTCTCATGTTGTATCAATACGTACCCAGTCCTCTGCAAGACACATCACTGAAGATTTTGTGCTTTCCAGAGCCAAATGAAAAGTTTAGCACAAGTGAGGTAGCATGTTCTTACTTAAGCTCTGGCAATTATCTTTGCACTTGTCTATGCCTATGAATTTCTCTTTTTTCTTAAGAGGTCAAGCCCACGATGATATTGATGCTAAAAATTCTTTCACGAACATTCGGTAGTAATCTGTTCAATCCCCACGGCTTCTGATCTCTGACATTGTTGTCGGTCTCGGTCCATTAGCGACTATTTCTATCTTGGCTAGGTCCATGAAGATTCCTTTACCTGTAATCACATGACCATTCTTAGGGGCTCTCGTGATCCTCAGCACTCAATGAATACCCTAGAATGTCACTACACCACACGATCACCATTGATCTAGATATTTGTTGAACACTCGATTTGTCAAATCTATGACAGCGGCTGGAGCATTCGTCAAATCAAATGGCTTTACATTATTCTCACAAGGGCTAAATCAAGTTCGAAATGTTATTTTCAGTATAACCTCCTTCCTAGTGCTCAACTGACGATAACCAGTCCTCAAGTCGATCCTTGAAGACATCAACACTCTTTATAACAAGTCACCCAATTCGTCGATCTTTGACAATGAACACTTATCCTTGATTGTCACTTGATTGAGTCGACTATAGTTGATGCATAATTGCAACAAACCGTCTTTCTTTCTTTCTCACTATAGGGCTGATGTTTCCCCTAGGTAATGCACCGATATGCATGAATTCCTCATTCATCATTTTTCACATATGCACCATTGGTTCTATCAATTCAGACAACATCAACCGGTAAGAAACTTTAGAGAATGGTTCTATTCCGAATGCTAGCTCGATCGTAATTCTATCTCTTTCTCTAGTGACGGTCTGACCATCCTTCTGGCAACACTTCCAGGAATTCTTGGACTACTGAGGAGTCCTAATTTTCAATTCTTCAATCTGTCTTATTTTTGACAATCGTCAAGTAACCTAGGCAACCCCCGTCTAACCAACGGATTGCCTCAAGTGACGAGATTAAAAAAGTCGAGGACCCTTCTTGACTCTCAATAAAACTTGGCACTTCTACCTACTCCTGGAATAAACTGGATTACTTCACTATAACAATTTATCACCACAAAATGCTCCAAAACCAATTCTTTCCACACTTGACGAATAAGTTGTACACAAACAGCCAATCAAGTACAACTCTAGTCAATGGTTCTTTTTCTTATAACCTTAACAAACAACTGAAATTCCACAATTGTATTCCCAACACTCTCTGGCACCATTCTGATGAAATCATTTCAAACATTCTTCCATTGAATAAAGCATAGTCAATTCCATCCCTGTTCCTTTTGCCATCCTAATGGCATCTTATCTGCGGTATCGGTATCAATGCTCCCTTGGACTCACACTGATAGTTTTTCACCTAACAGCCGTGCTAACTACCATCATAGTACGTTTTAGCCATTCTCAGACACAGGATTAATCCATGCATTCCTTCCATACTTTTGGTACTTACCTAGTGAGTCTTCTACCTCCTGTCAAGTGCCAGCATGCACTATTTCTTGTACCGAAGATCTATCCCAAAAATTCCACAGTGCGTTCTATGGTGCACTTCTTCTGACCTGTCCTAGCTACAGTGACAGCAGTAACCGTTGTCAAGATTCCATCTACTTATGTGGATACCCCATAAATCATTGTCCGTGCTGGCAACACTTACCACAAATTCCTATCCTCAGAATACACGAGACTAATCCATACCACCTTCCATGGAACAACATGTTCCATTTGTCTGAATGCTGACCTGACTATTCCACCCTTCCCATTAGGGGGAATAGAATATTGTTCCCTCAACATCAGTCTTTACCCTGACCGAATTCCAAGTCTGCTTGCGCTGAATCTTGACTCATATATCGAAATCTATTCCCTAATTATCCTTCCAGGTTGGACCTCAGCAAAGGTAGCAACAACAACAATTTGATCCTGATCTTACTGGCTCATCCAGATCCCAAGGAACACTTGCATTAGATCGA
The DNA here is from genome assembly GCA_017140595.1 of Eucalyptus curtisii. NCBI lineage: Eukaryota > Viridiplantae > Streptophyta > Magnoliopsida > Myrtales > Myrtaceae > Eucalyptus > Eucalyptus curtisii. The sequence goes on along the minus strand of CM029496.1, from coordinate 27,072,313 downwards.
TCTTATCGGACTTAGGATCATGCTACACTAGTACCAACCTGCGGTGGCACTCTTACGCTCGAGCTGGCCAGAGTCGACGCTCTACCTTCCGAATCCACAATAATTAAAAGCAAGCGATTCACACACGACAAACAATTCTACCAATCAGCTATCAAAGACATGCACCAGTCATGAATCTAAAAGCCATCCTACTACTATCCCAAAGGTCATCACAACTTATCACTCCAATACCTAACCATTGCTATGATACCACAAAAACGGGATGTCACGCCCCGGATCCTCAGGCACGCCCACATCCCTTACTTTAGTCGATTTTAAAATGCAATATCACAGGACTACGTATCGCCCACCCTTTCCTTTTCCAAATGTTATAGCACATGCGGAAGCAGTTATAAAATTCCCCAGACGATAAAGCAATGGGATATACAAGTAGGACTAGAAACTTGAACCTGAAAACCACACCCTTATGTACATATATAACAACTCGAGTCATACATGTATATTTACAAGCCATGTTAAAAAGGTTGGTTTCTACTTCAAACAGATTCTACAGCAAAGGTCATCAAACAGGAGTGGGGTCTCAATTCACATCAGGATCCTACTCTGGATCATCCTCGAGGTTCTCCTCCGGATACTCCTCTTCGAGTTCTTTCTCCTCGGAGTTCTTCATCAAGGTCCGAAATGTTGTCCCACAACCAGGATGAGACTACGTCTCAGCAAGTTTTACCCCCTAAGACCCGATTAGTAAACTAATACACCTTAGGGTTGCCTATGCACAACATGAGTCAGAGGACTTACCTTGGCCTCAGATTCCACCTTCATATTAGCACATATCAAATAGACATCCAAGCAATCACATCATTGATCGAAGCATCGATCAAATCGACCTAGTCGATTACACGCCAACAAGACCACTCACGGTCATTTCCATTCAATCAATCAATTCCCAACATCAAATCAAGGCAATGATCAATCACATTAAATCACACTCAGATCGAATAATCGATCAATCGACCTAGTCGATTACAAGTCAGTCGGATCATTTCTAGGTCATTCATTCCATCCCATATAACCTCCAATAGTATACTTAGTCACAGAGCTCCATTAATACTCTCAGGCATTGTTTTCGCCAAGGTGACATAAGTAACAGACGGTCTACATGCGTTCTTTAAGGCGTCGTTTTCGCACAGTGATATTCCTCATCACCGAACCACACCCATCATAGATCAGATAGTCTACGTGCGTTCTTTAAGGCGCCGTTTTTGCACAGTGATGTCCTTCATCACCGAACCACGCCTATCACAATTCATAGGCAGTCTACGTGCGTTCTTTAAGGCACCGTTTTTGCATAGTGATATCCTTAATCACCGAACCACGCCTACCACAAGTCATAGACAGTCTACGAGTGTTCTTTAAGGCGCCGTTTTCGCATAGTGATATCCTTAATCACCGAACCACGCATGTCTATACTTCGTACTTGATCGATCTCAACCAATAGAATTCTTAGTTCACTCTCGCAATTACTTCCACTTTACAACTCATCAAAGCATTATAAAGGTTAAAGGACCAAACTCAATCAGCTACCGATCAATCATTAAATTCCACTCAATTTCAATTAATTAAGGAATAATTCCTCAAATTGCACAATCAATTCAATTCAGCACAATGTGAGGCTCAAATAAATAAACGGATTGCACCACGACGATCAGCACAAAATTCCAGTCACCGACCATCCCGGCTGAATTTCCGAAAAATCAATAATTAAATAATTAATTTCGAAAATTAATATTTAATTACTAAAAATTCCATTTAGGCCCGAATTGCCTAATTAAAACACGATAAGGGTCATGAAAAATCCCGAGAAGCATTCAATAAATACTATAGGCCATTCTTTAGTTAAGTACATTAACTATTTAACTAATATGCAATGCAATTAACTAATAATCACTAATCCATTCTAATCTAACCACATAATTACACTTAACTAGCACTAATCAACCTTTAAGTATAATTAGTAAACTAAGAAGGCATTAGTGAGCAAAACTCACACAAAACGACAAGATCAACGCGAGGATCGACTTTCCTCAAGGCGAGCCGAGCATCCGAGGTCGGGAAGCCGACAAAAACAGGCCAAATGGTCGCTGCCATACCCATTTTCTTCCTCGGGTTCATTGCTGGTTGGGGCTACATTCGAGGCTGAGATGGCGAGGCAAGGCTAGCGGAGGGCGAGAGGACTCCGGTGGGTCGAGGTGGCGGCACACGGTGGCCGGAGGTGGCCAATCCGTGGCCTAAGCTGACCGAACGGGGCGAGACAGACGCAGCTGGAGGCTGAACGGTGCTGGATTGGTGTGAGGGGAGGGACGACAGCTCGGTGATGGTGACGGATGGCGGAACGGCGGCGTGTGGTCGAGCAAACAGCGGTCTGGCGTGGCTGCAACATTCAGGCGGCTTGCTGGCGAGGGCGAGTTGCTTCTGTCTTCAGCTTCTCCGGTTCGTAAGGTGAGAGGGAGAGAGAGACCGAAGGGCGTGTAGGCGGCCGCGGAGCAACGGCGACATGCGGCGTGAGGCGGCGACGACGGTCTTTGCTCCGGTGGCGGCGATTCCGGCTTCGGCAGATCTTCAGCAGCAGCTGAGGTCTTCTTCTATTGCTGCTGAAGATGAAACCAAAGAAAGAGGAAGATGCGGCGAGAGAGAGACAGCAACGGGAGAGAGAAGGGGGGAGGAAAGAATCGGTTCTCTCTCTCTCTCTCTCTCTCTCTCTTTGGCCCCCACCAACCCAGCTATCTTCCACTCACCTTTCCTTGATAAAAATGCCCCTTCTAGAAGCTTTAAGGTGGTCCAAAATGTGGGGTATGTGTGGCATACGAATTTTGCTAGGTTTTTCCCTCCAATTGGACCTTAATCCCACTTGAATCAAATCAAATTTACCTCCATTAATTCATTCAACACCTCATCAATCAAATTTGGTATTTTTTGTTACCAATGTAGCCCACTTGCATCCCAATTTCACAATAAAAAACGGTCCTCTGCAAATTCCGATCAAAAACGGCCCTAACTCAACTTTTTCCCAAAAAGTCTCGGTTGTCAGAAAAATCTTTTGAGACTGAGTCGACGTTCCTAAAATTTATTGTGACATGACAGAATCTTCAATTCTTGAAATTCGACTTAGATTGGCGGTTAATTTCACTCGGAGAGCGTGACCTAGGCTACCGGGTAGTTTTTAGAACTTTTTAGGACAAATGACCCGTGGTCGATTTTCTTCAAGCCACGATGAACCCACTCGACACATTGGCGACTCTCGGTTGTTGTGAAAATCTCGAGGATTCAAATACGGACACAGGGTACCAAAACAATAAGAAAATCAGTCTAGTGCCGGTCAACGAGAATTTCCCAATTTAGTGGTGTCATCCACGATTGGCCACACATCTCTGTCGAACCAGCCTATCTCTGATTTCAAATTGATTTTATACTATGCCGCAATGATCTCTAAAGATGAGCACGATCGAGAAGTCAATTCCTAGTCGAATTCTCACGTCTATTTGCCTTAAAGTCCTTAATAGCTTGCCTAGCTAGTCTAGTTATCTCGTGAGTGGCCAACTCAGAGAAAAACACTGTAGTCACGTCGATGAAATGCCCAATTTATCTAATCGAAATCAGAACCTAAGAATCTGGATGTCACATTAGAGCCGGCGAATGGCACTCCCTCGCATACGCGAGCGCGTTAACCACCTTCGGTGAGGGCTGACGTCAACCTCTCCAACTCGGCCATCGCCTCACCAATGATGATGTCATGGATGATGTCAGCTCGCCGATGTTGATGCCATGGATGCTGTCATCCCCCAACCCTAGTTGACGGGGTTGACTCGACCAGGTTTGACCGAGTTGACTAGACCAAGTTGACCATTAACTGGTCAAATCTGGTCGAATCGACTTATAGATCAATTCATGCACGCCAACGCATGCAGTTCATGCGTCACGTCCTCGACAGCGTGTGAGGACACGTGCAAGCTCTGTTTGGAGCATGCTTGGTACCCGCGTATTCGTATGGAAATTCTCTACACTGTGATATATTTTACATGTTTTATGCTTGTAAGGATGTAAAAATACAAATTATACCTTAAATACATGCATTTTGGGGTATTTTTGCATATTCTTTCATGTATTTCTCTATGGTTTCAGAAATACAGTTGTTAGGTCACATGCATATCGTCACATAAAGAATGTGTAGAGTATGATTCATCAATAACATGTATAGGGTTCAACATGTATTAACGAATGGAGCAATGTAATTAGCATAATTCATTAATAACATGTATATTGTCGCATAAAGAATGTGTAGAGTATGATTCATTCATAACATGTATAAAGTACAGCATGCACTAATGAATGGAGTAATGTAATTGGCATCACATATGATTTTAGTCATAAATTGCCATTGTGGTTAAGTCTAAAATCACATGTATAAGGTAAATGTGAAACATAAAATATATATCTATTATAAGAGAATTTCAATGATTTAATTAGGTTGTGACCACCAAAATAACACACTTGATTGAATTTGAGAAATATCGGTTTCATATTATGATAGGATGTCTCATATTCTAATGCGTGGTCATACTCCAAAATGAAGTGATTGTGTATTAGTTTAAAGAGTGATGCATATACAGCATATGGTTAAGAAGTGACTGATCTTAGTGGTTCATACTCCCAAAAGTAGTGAATTCATAAAAGATTGGAATATATCCTCACGGCTACTGTCATATGAAGAGTATAAAATTGCATTTTATGTATTCTGCCCAGAAGTGATTATATGACAATGTATATAGCTCTCAAAATGTGTACTTATACGATTTTCAAGTTATACAGTACTTAAATGATATCAATTGTATGCATTGCTTGCTATTTAGTCACCTCCTCTATAAATGACAGATGCATGTTGATTGAGGTTCTTACTAGAAACTTTAAGTAGTGAAAAGAGGATTTTTTATTTGGGATGAAGTTGGCGTATGTTCATATTACTCTTACTAAGAATAAGCTGCCAATCTCACTACCAACGATATGGAACTAGAAACATATTTTGCTACTTGGGAAAAGAGCAATCAAATTTGCCCATTATCAATGCAACGTTCCATTCATGAACACTTGAAAAATGATTTACCAACTAACTACACTGTTGAAAGGATGATGGAAGCCTTGATGGCTTGAAATTGTGTATTATCTAGTGTCGAGATTAAAAACATTTGCAAGGACTCTTCAACATAAGATATGATGGTTCTGATAAGGTTAAGGATTACATCCTAAGGATGGTAGATTTGAAGTTTAAAAATCATATTCATTAAAAAAAAAAAAAAACTCATAAAACTACCAGTCATTCTGACAATCTCGTCCAAGGATTGCACCCTTTAAGAGGAATGGTGTCCTTTGTTACTTTTGCAGGAAAAAATGACACAAAGAAACATTGCGATAAATATAAAGTTTGGTTGTTTAAGAGTGAGCCTAGAGAGATTCTTAAACAAGAGGAATCAAATTAGGATGAATCAAAGTTCACTATAGGAAACAATATTGAAATCGACAACGAGTTTGTGGGAGATATGGTTTTGACTATGGATTCTGGTTTTCATTTGATGTTGAGAAACATCATTTATATACCTTCCTTTTGACGGAACTTAATTTTCATATCATGTCTTGACATGTGTGACTACTCTTTTGAAGTAAAGAACAATATTATTTCTATATTTTTTAATTCAAATAAAATTGGATGCTACAATATGTCAAATGGATTGTACCTATTGTGTTTATCTCCCAACGATATGTATGTCGCTTATACAATTGAAAGGATTGTTTCCAAAAGACCTATACCTAAGGAACAGTCTTATGCATTATGGCATAAACATCTTGATCACGTCTCTAAAAAAAGAGTAAAAAGACTGATAAAAGCTAACATCCTACCTACTCTTAAAGGTGACTTAAGAAATTCCGTAGACTGTTATAGAAGTAAGATGACTAAGATAAAGAAGAAAATTGTAGTTCAAAAATCTGACGTATTAGAGGTAATTCACACTGATATTAGTGGACCCCACATGGCAACCTTGTGTAAAAAGTTTTTATTTCATCATATTTATTGACGACTAATCCAAATATAGTTATCTATATTGATTAAAGAAAAATCTAAGTCTCTTGACAAGTTCAAGATCTTTTGGACTGAAGTCAAGAAACAATTGGGAAAGTCATAAAGGTTGTCAGATCTGACTATAGTTGTGAGTATTTTAGTAGGCATGGTAGTGTTGGATAGCTTAAAGGTTCATTGGCCAAATACTTGGAGTATTCTGAGATAATAGCTCAGTTTACAATGCCTGAAAGTCTTGAACAAAATGGCGTGGGCAAAAGACACAATCACACCCTTATAGAGATGATGAGGATTATGATTAGTAGGACAACTTTACCCGATTTTCTACGAGGCAAAGCATTGAAAACAACCCTATATATACTAAATCGTGTTCCTACCAAAACTGTTCCATTAACTCCATTTGAGTTGTGAACTAGATGTAAACCTGGCTTGATCATCTTAAGGTTTGGACGTGTCCTACAAAAGTAAGGTTATATAATCCAATATTAAGTAAGTTGGACTCTAGAACCAGTCGATGTTATTTCGTATCTTATCTAGATCATTCAAAGAGTTATCAATTTTATAATCCCAATGGAGGTGAAGGGATTGTGAAATCATAGATAGCAAAGTTTCTAGCATTCGACGTAGCCGCAGAGGATGGCTACTCTCAGACTATTAAAGATAATAAGTACGATGGAGACCATTGTATCTTTATCTTTGCCTATACAAACAATTGTGGAGTCTCCTACACCACAGACTAAGCTTGTTGAGGTTCAAGTTACTGTTTTTAACATAGTTCCCGATGAAGTTTCTCAAGCCTATCAGGTGTAGGAGGAAACAATTGTAGCTCCACTCAAGAAATCTATTAGAAAGAAACGATCAGTTATATTACTAGACTATATAGTCTATTCGTAAGAGCATGATTACGATATCTACTGCATGATCAATCTAGTGACTTATACAAATGATGTTTCTTATCCTCAATCTGATTTGTGGTTAGATATGATGAAAGACAAAATGTAGTCTATGAAACATAATGGTGTTTGGAGGCTTGTTGAATTTCTTGAAGGTCACAAGCCCCTGCAAAAGGTTGTATAAGACTAAAAGAGACTCCAAAAGAAAGGTTGAGAAATTTAAAACTAGACTGGTAGTCAATGGTTTCACTTAGAGAGAAAAGTAGACCATGAAGTGACTTTTTACCTAGTCTCTTCTAAAGATTCTTTTAGAGTGATTGTGGCATTAATAACTCATTTTGATATGGAGTTACACCAGATGGATGTCAAAACTGCATTTCTAAATTGAGACCTTGACAATGAGGTCTACATGGAGCAACCTAAAGGTTTTATAGTGGATGACTCAGGTAAGCTTGTTTATAGATTGAAAAAGTCTATTATTGCCTCAAACAAGCTTCTAAACAATGGTACTTAAAGTTGCATAGTGTTGTCACTTCATTAGGTTTTGTTGAGAACAAAATAGATCATTGTATATACTACAAAGTCAGTGGGAGGAAATTTATTTTTCTCATACTCTATGTAGATGATATCTTGCTTGCGAGCAGTGATATTGGAAAACTGCTTGAGACAAAGTAGATATTCTCAAGAAATATTGACATGAAAGACCTTGGTGAGACGCCTTTTGTCCTTGGGATTGAGATCCATAGGGATTGATCTCGTCGTGTCTTGGGCTTATCTTAGAGGGCATATCTTGATCGTATTCTAGAAAGATTTAATATGAAGCATTGCGAGTCACGAATTGCTCCTGTTATTAAGAATGATAAACTAAGTCTATTGTAATGTCCTCATTCAAACATTGAGAAAGCCCAAATGAAGTATGTATCTTATACCAGTACACTTGGAAGTATCATATATGCTCAAATTTATACTAAGCCGGATATTACCTTTCCAACAGGACTTCGAGGTAAATATCAGTCAAATCTAGGACATGATCGCTTGATTGTTGTCAAGAAGGTTTTAAGGCACTTAAAAGGACAATAAATTATATGTTAATTTACAAACATATTCAAGACCTGAAGCTAATAGAGCATTCCTATGCAGACATTACTAGTTGTCAAGATGATAAGAAGTCGATAATAGGATAAATTTTATGTTAGTAAGAGGGGTAGTGTCATGAAGTGAGAAACAGAAATTTATATCATCCCCTACCATGCAAGCAGAGTTTGTAGCATGCTTTTTCAGCCTCTATTCTAACTATTTGGCTCCAAAACCTCATTAGAGAGTTGACCGTATTTGACTTTGTAAATAGACCCATACAGTTATATTATGATAATAACTCTGTAATGTCGTTTCCAACAACAACAGAGGTTTCAAGAGATCTAAGCATATGGAGGTCAAGTCTTTGACCATAAAGGAAAAGTTCAAAATGGTGACATTATAGTAAAATATATTTTTATAGATGATATGGTTACTAATCCGCTAACTAAAAGCCTTTATCCTTGTGTATTTGAATGACACATCATAAGCATGGGCTTAGGAGCATCATTGGATGTTGTTATTTAGTGGGAGCCATTTAGTTTTGCTCTAATAAAGCTTTAGTAACATTTTGACATGTATAAACTCATTTACATTCAATAAAGTGTTCATGAATATGTTATTATCATGTTGAGTTGATTATGTGTGATAGAAATCTCAAGGTATTGTGTAAACCTTGAGTGAAGGTTTGGGGCATCCGGTTAACAGCCTTGAGCATATGTCTTGATTATACATAAATAAAATAAAATAGAAAAGGTTAATTATAAAGATAAGATATATAGATTCATTAGAACCATAAAGATATTCTCTAGCAACACATTCAATTTTTTGTAACACTTAAGATAAGAGAATAGTGACCAACAAAAGGATAACACATAAGGTATTACTTTTTATGAGAAATTATCCATCATATTAATCCATATCAATAAAATTGAAAGCACTTATGACCATGGAAGGCTTTACATGTGTACATGCAATTACAGCCATGATTCAGTATTTGAGAATTTATGAGATCGGATCAACTATTAAGAATTATCTTTAAACCAACATAAAAGTTTCAATTAATGTAGCTCAAGTTGGAGAATGTAAGATTTTTCGTGACGTGGGATAATTAATTCAGATTGTTTTTTACCATTTTACGGGATTAGTCTAATAAGGTAAGACATAAGGTTTTTTAATAATCGAATATGGGTTTGGCTTACACAGGCCGAGCTGGCTCGTGATGATAGCTGAAAACTCTATAAATAGCACTAAGGTCTCTCCTCTAATCTTCTTCTCTCCATGAACATACAATCAACTCACATAAGAAAAGGCGTAAGGGGCAATCTCATCGAGCCAAGTTCCAAAGGGCAATAGAGGGGAAGAACCTAAACGTTGGATCGTCACCATTTCGTATAAAGAACGATGGGTTATAAATCAAGTACGCAAATCTCTTTCTCTTCTTTACTATGATCAAGTTTCTAGCTATGTTGATCTTTAGGTGCCATTTTGACAGCCGACAAGCTATTCTAGAAAATAACAAAATATGAGACAATACCCCTGTTATCGATCTCTAATAATATTCTCCGATGGAGAATTTTCAAAGATCCATAATTATGTTGATCAAGTTGCAGTTTTGTACTTTTAATATATGCACTGGATAATTTCTCAATCATTAACAGGGCCGAAGTCGTTGACCAGCTCAAACGTGCGTGCTGTATGTCCCCTTCAAACCCTGCCAGGAAAGATGTCAAAAAAAATTGTCGTCGTTATCACTTTGCCTTCAACGTTCGAATACCCAAAACAATCTAACATGGTATAGAACACGTAAGATGAAACCATTGACTTTTCAGTTCATCACAGTCGTGAAGCACGATCTTGGCATAAAAAAGGAGGAAGAGTCCGTGTCAACAGAGGCATATGGACACCATTACCATGTTAGAGCTTATCGACATTGAACCGTTTCAGATTCAGTTTTCTCACTAAAATCGTGTCATGTTTAGTTTACATCGACTGGTTTCTTAGTTTCGATCAAAAGACAACTAATTGAGGAAACGAACGTACTGTTGATACTCGACATTGATGGCTACAGCGGACGACTTTGCTATAGTACCGAACGCCGCCGTCGACAGGATGATGGTGGTGCCATCTCTCGAGGGACGTGAGGACGAGGTTAGCGCACGGTCGACGATTCGGACTTGGATAGTCTGGCTAGGGATGCAGGTTCCGGAGACGGAGGCGCTGATGCACCGCACTAGGTACTGCCTCCCGCACGACGCTCCGTTGTCCCATATCCCTTCACCTGCCGCCGCAAAGAGGTTGCTCGATGGGAACTGCGATGGGTCATTGCCGAAACATGCGGTCGCTGAAACCTAATAATCAAACTAATAAACGAGAGAGAGAGAGAGGGGGGGAGAGGGAGATTTTACTTACGGGTGTACGGAGGGCTGTAGTGAGCGGCGGTGCCGACGTCGGCATGAGAGAGACGAGGCTGCGTAGCCAATAGAAGAAAGGCGAGCAGAGCAAGAAAGAGAAGTGACGTTCTGATGCTGGAGGGCTTCATTGCTCTGGAAGAATCTGCGAGGCCAAACGCGACACCTGAATGCAATGAGACAAGAAGAGCTCCGTTGATATGTGAACGTCCATGGCAAAGTCAATGAAGTTCGATGTTAATTGTATACATCTGTATAAAATTTGTGACGGATTTGTAACAGTTTTCAATACAATGCAAGGATTGACGATGGCAAACCTCTCTCTACATGCAAATTGTTATTCCGAAACATAATTGCAAAGTAATATACAAAAACATAAAAATCTTTACGCTCGTCCCATTTTTCTGTTCTTGATTTGCTGGGTTATACATACAATTTAGTTGTTTCCGTTCATTCTATTATTCTGTACGAACTAAACAATAAGATCGAGGATGGGACATCTGGAGTGCCAAAACTTGGCACGGAGGGACACTTAAGTGCCAAAACTTCGGAAAGGTACACTTAAGTGCCAATTTCGGAGTAAAGTGGAACACTTAAGTGCCACTTTGGCCAAAATCCGGCCAAATTGCTGACGTAGCAATTTTCCGGTGAGTTGGGTGCAAAACGGCGTCGTTTTGCTCGCTGACGTGGCGAGAAAATGCAAAAACGACGTCATTTTATGTCGATATGTAAATAATTAATATGAAAATTAATTAAATTAAATTTAAACTTAATTTTATTTAAAATATTCTCAAAAATAAAAATAAAAACTTAAAATTAAAAAACCTAAAAAATAAAAAACCTAAAATTAAAACACCTAAAAAAAGAGGGGGAGCCAAAGGGAGCGGGCCGAGGGCCGAGCCCTCGCTGCCGCTGCCGAGAAGGGCCGGCGACGGAGGAGGGAGGGTCAGCCGGGGTCACCGGCCCCCAGCCGACTGGCGGCGAGGGCTCCGGTGACCTCGGCCGATGCTCTCCCCACCGTCGTCGGCCCTTCCGGGCGATGGTGGGGAGGAGGCGGTGGCAAGGGCTCAGCCCTCGGCCGCCCCCTTCGACTCTCCTCCCCTTTTTTTTTTTTTTTTAAAAAATTAGGTTTTCTAATTTTAAGTTTTTTATTTTTGAGAATATTTTAAATAAAATTAAGTTTAAATTTAATTTAATTAATTTTTATATTAATTATTTACACATCATACACAAAACGACGTCGTTTTTTGCATTTTCTCGCCACATCAGCGAGCAAAACGATGCCGTTTTGCACCCAACTCACCGGAAAATTGCCACGTCAGCAATTTGGCCGATTTTGACCGGAGTGGCACTTAGGTATTCCACTTTACTCCGAAACTGGCACTTAAGTGTACCTTTCCGAAGTTTTGGCACTTAAGTGTCCCTCCGTGTCAAGTTTTGGCACTTGGACTGTTCTTCTGCCCAATAAGATCTGTTACATCTTGGAAGAATAGCAACTAAAGTCTATCATTCCCTAGTCCGATGAGCAGAATTATTTATAAGGGCAGTGCTTGCACACCCAATCTTATTTTCTCATATTTTCCAATTAATTTCCAATAATTATCATTTTCATATTCTCCAAAAAATTTCCAACAATATTGGCCAAAGAGAATACACGATTTGCAAAGTGTTTTAGGGTTCCTCAAGAACAACAGAAAGGGAAAATTAAATCCCGTTAATTGCTCTTCCGACACGAGAATAAGGGAAGTTGTGGTAGATATCAAGCACGCTAAATATTATTTACCCATCAAAATTATGGAAATTTAAGAGCAATGTCAAAGAATTGTCATAGAGAAATTAATACACGGATGGTAAGCTCAAAAGCAACTAATTAAATGTGGTGATTTTATTACCTTGTAGGATTAGATGACTAACAAATTTGGAGATGATATGTCATTAACGCATAAATTGCTTTCATTCACCTTCCATTTATGCTTGTCAAAATGTAGATATTGTCAATTTTTTTTCTTCTAGAAGGGATTTAATGAATCAATCAGTCACCATCCTACCTAAAATCTTACCTAAAAGGAAAAATCTTTCCGTTCTAATTAACGGAGTTTGCTTCATGCTTATAGTGATTGAAAACTGACTTGATATCGTCTCATTATCTTTCTATGATCTTGTTGATACGATAATAATCACTATGTTGACAAATTAGTTGAAAGACGACTGTACAAAACACAGGTCAACATAGCAGGAACCGAAGGTTTCGATAGGGGCCTTCAGCAATAATTTGATAAACCAAAGTCTAGCTTAGATGGGTCCCTTATTTTAAGACGTCGGTATCCGCACGCCTTGCCCCTCAATTCCCAACTCATATTGTTGTTCCCTATTAAGCGGGAATATGGGAGATGACATAAGGGAGTCCCGCCCTTCGGGGATCCTTTCCCCCTATTCCTTCTTCATGAGCATTTTAAGGGCCTGTGCAGGTCCAATCCTACCTAAAATCTAACCTAAAAAGAAAAATCTTTTCGTTCTAATTAATGGAGTTTGCTTTACGCTTCTAGTGACTGAAAACTGACTTGACATCGTCTCATTATCTTTCTATATGATCCTGTTGATGTGATGACGGATGGAATTTATGCTTAATCATCACTGACGGAGAAATATATTTAGGCCAAAATATAAAGGTTGACTGACATTCATTAATATAAGAAAAACATCCAAAATTTAGAGGCTCGAAAATTACCGGACAATTTATGCGTGTCACAAGCCCTGACACGGAAGCCTAAGCCCAGCCTTCCCCTTTGTCTATCGCTCACTTTTTCTGAGAGAATCTCTATTACCCTTCTTGTGTTGAATTTTTTGGATGATACAAATGATAGGGAGATGTGACCTCTATATATATACACGAATATCTCCAATTGCAACCATAGATCTTCCATTGATTTAGTGGTGGAGATCCAATTTCCTTATTGGTAAGGAAATCAACACCATTAATTACAAGAATTATCTAGAATAAAAGTGTATATTACCCATTAAACCCCAATAATATTCTAGAAAATCATAAAAACCCTAAGGTTATATTTGGTCTTCTAGATATATAGTAAGGGTAACACTAAATAGGATAAGATATGAAATCCAATGATATTGTTATGTCATATCTACTATTTGGTGAATCACAGTAATATATGTAAATATATTCTCATTTTATCATATCAATTGTTTCATATAAACAACATATCAATATAAATGAACGTAAAAATTGCATAAATGAAGACCGCAAGAATGTCTCGTGACACTCTTGCAAATTTCATTTTTATTTGCTTATTTTTATTATTTTTTCTTCTCTTTTTTAATTATTATCTTTATGTTTTTCCCCCTTCCATCATTCTATAATAAAAAAAATTAAATATTAAACTAAACTAACATAACTAAAATAAGTAATAAATATAAAAAATAAATAAATATTTTATATTGAATTTATATTATAAGATAGAAAAAAATTCGAATACATAATTAAAAATATGAATACATATGAAATTGTTTTTATTTTATTTTTTTTGAATTTTTTTATATTAAAGTTCAAATATTATTTATATTGAAAGATTTTTCAAAAAAATAACTTTCCTATTATTAATATTAGAAATCCTATCCACTTTTACATCAACTCTCCCATGGGACAATTTTATCGAGACTATATCCATCTTATAACCAACTTTATTATGTCTTGAGCTAACACCAAAAATAAGATGGGATAAGTTTTATCATATTAAACTCATGCAAGTTTCAGAACTTACTCGGTCATCTTGTCCACCTCCAAGACATGTTGTATGTTGACACCTAAATTTTACAATTTTATTTAGGACTTAATCATGTACAAAATTAGGAATTAGTCACTAAACAAAAAAAAACAAACAAACAAACAAACAAAGAGAAAACAAAAACAAAAACAACAAATAAAAAAAGAGAAAAAAGAAAACGAAAAAACTTGCAAGGGGCCGGACTGGATCTCGCCTTGGCCCAGCCCATGCCGCCTTCTCCCTCCTCCATCTTCGTGCATGAAACCCTAAGAGCAGGGGAGAGAGAAAAGGAGAAAAAAAGGAGAGAGTTCGAGGGAGACCACAGAGAAGAGCTCAGAGAGAGGGGAACACAGCAACAGGGAGAGAAAGCACGGGAGAGAGAGGCAGAGGATCGAGAGAGGCCGAACCGCTGCCTCGCCGGCAACCACCAGCCACTGCGCCTGCAGATCCCGCGCCGACCACCACGCCTCCACCCAACACCGGCGTCTAAACCGCTAACCGCCGCCGCTCCGCCAACCGTCTGCGACCGCCCAGCGCCGACCTGCATCTGCTCGCCTCACCTGCAACCTGCAGATCCCACGTCCGTCGAGCCCCCTCCGCCATGCCTACGCCCGCGCCTCCAACCCGGCGTCCCCTACTACCCGAGCCACCGGTCGCCGCTGCTCGACCCCTCACGACACCAGCAACCCGCGAAGTCGACGCCACCACCGCCCGTACAAGCTAGATGCGGAGGAAGGAGGCTCGCCGTCACCATTCCTGCCGCCGCTGCCTCCTCAGCCACCGACGACACCACTGACCCCGACATCATCGTCGCCCCTTACTGCCCTGTGTCACCGTCGAACCACCCAACGCCGCATCACTGCCGCCACCCGCCGCGTCGCCGTCAAGAAAACCTAGGGAGAGGAGGTACGAGTTGGGTCACGTCCACTGAACCGAGTAGGGTTTTGACCCGTACGGGCCGGGTCTGCGTGCTTGGGCCAATTTATCTCTAGGCCTGCGGTTTTTGCTAGGGGGTTGGGCCCGACAAGCCCCGAGCCCAACCCTGAATCAAGTAAAGGCCCGACCAAAGATGGTCGGGCACGGCCCTACGGGCCGAGCGGGTCGGACCGGGCGGGTTTGACCCGAACCGGGCCCGACTCGCCCGACCGGGTCGAACCCGGGTCGGGTCAGACAGACCGGACCCGGTTCGCCCATTTTTTTTATTTTTTTATTTTTTAAAAATTTGAAAAATAAAAATTATTTTTTTAAAAAAATTAAAAATTAAAAATTTTCGAAAATATAAAAAATGTAGGATTTGATTGGGAATTGCCGTGTATTGCATTTTTAGTGTAATTAGGCATTTATTTGCTCGTATATTAATTATTGCATGTTTAATTTGTATGTTTAACTATATTTTCAATTGTTTAGTTGCATGTGTTAATTTTGTTGCAATTAGGATCTTGGTAGTTATGATTGTTACTTTAATGATTGTACACCCACATGATCACCTCATATGTTAGTGGGTATGTATAAAATCAATCCAAACCGCCTGCCAAAAAATCATTTTGTGAAAATGAAGATTAGATACCGAAAGGGCGCTAATTAGTCAATTAGTGTAATCAAGTCCCCGACCCTAGATTCTCTGGTTGCGTAGGAAGTGAGGTACACTCCCATGCCTCACTTGGTTTCTAGCTGACCCCAATAGGCTAGTGGCGACTCCTTTTATGCAAAATTCCTAAAAATATTCTAATGTCACGCGGGATATGGGCTTGGGAGAGCCCGCGCCTAATCATGGGCCTTAGGCCCGTTCTTTAGGCAATACCCCTAAACCCGTTTCCTCCCCCCGAGGGGTAAGTCAAGACAGCTTGGCGACTCCGCTAGGGACGTGGTTTTAGACCTTAGAGGACTTAGGCCAAAATTATTCTTGTTCAAAAATATTTTTGTTTGGCAGCAAGGATTCCAAGTACGCCCCTAACATTAAAGGTGTTAAATGTTTTTTGCAGAATGGGAGGTATAAGGGGAAGTGTTTGCTCACATTTGTCTTCCAGGGAGGTGTAGGAATGTATGGTTTATTTTTTATGTACGGAGTGTTGTTTGCCTATAAATTGTTGTGCGTGTATCATTTGCATTACACTACACCCTAGCACACACAACCTGCCGCCGGACCTGGGCCACATAAGATCACATAGGATGGTGTTGAGGTGGATACCACTCCAACTACAACCATGTAGTACGAGTCGCCCATCTCTATCCCGAAATTTCTTTCATATCGAAGGTACCCACCCCGGTCTACAACCGCGCGACACAGGTCGGTTCTTTGACAAAGCCGAAGTCATGGGTAACCCGACCTAGCCGCGACCTTGCTGGCTCAGTCTGGTGATCCTATGGCTCCATTTTGAGCCGAATAGAGTAGAAATCGAACCACAACTCATGTGCATATCTATGTAATTGAAAAGAAAAAAAAAACAGAGACAAAAGTCGGCACCCATTGTAAGTATCATTTCCCTTTTTATTTGCTCATTTGGTATTGAACTTCCATCTTGAAATTCGTGAACATCAATCGATTGTTCTCGATGCTATAGGCTTATAATTGAAAAAAAAAAATTGGCAATCACTGTTGACAAGTGAACATTGAGTGCAAGTTCTAAATATTTTGTTTTGGCCCTGTTGAACACATGATTTTATTTAAATTTCTAGTTATGGGCTCAAAATCACACTTTAAAAAAAAATGCCGAAAAAAGGGCTCACAAGTTGCGATTATATATTGAGGCACAAAAATTGAGATTGCATTTTTTATCAAACTCTTTCCTTCTCACGTTTTGGGACTGAAATGCAAATCATATTTTGTATAGTTTTCTCAAAATAGAAGTCACTTCATTTATTGCAAGAGTAAAATCATAAAATTAATCTCTTCAAAAAAGAAATCAATGCCACTTTTGCATATGAAACTCTTAGAATAAGAGTGGATGTTCGATCGATAGCTGTTGATAGATCTTTTAATGATGCCCCTTCTCTCTTGATAAAATCTTGGCGAAATACTAAAACCCCATAAGAAGGACTATGGGGCATGTACCGTCAACTCAATTTTGTTGTAATAAGCGACCTCATTGAGATATCATATTCTCATTCACATACTAACATTGTCTTATTTTCACGGGTCATGCATGATGACAATTCTTGACTTCACTTGCTTGATCACGCCAAGAAGTCGACTTTAGAATTAGGATCAGAACGGATTTATACGCTCATATATGCAAGCGTGGTTTGTATGATATCATTGTCTTCATTCTTGGCAATAAATGGGCAAAGCATCAAAAGAACAATATCCCCAAATGTGGAAACAACGAGCAATCCCTCTTATTTCAAAGCAAGATCTTGAAAAACATATCTAATGATCCATATTTAAATTTTTCAAGCTGCTTGTCAATTAAACCTTTCTTCGAAAAGAGCATTTGAAAAAGCAGGAATTGAACTTTGCAAATTGTTGTATACAATAAAGAAGTGCCTTTTATGGATAAAATTAGGGCCACATAACCATTTTTCAATCAATTCTAGCGACTCCAGGCAAAGTTCATACCTGAAGAACGGAAACACGTGAATGGAAGACATCAAATGCTTAAAGGCAAATGCAAGTGGAGGCTAATGCCAAGTTACCAAATATCCATGAGGGTGAATCGAAGATATTTTAGCTTTAAAAGGATAAAAGCGAGTGAAGGGTAATGATGTATCGTTTCCAACATTTCAACCCCTAAGGATTTTTGCACTAACATATTCTTTTACATTCTTTACAGGGTTACCGGGTCACCATGCCGCAGGTAAGTACCATTCTTCTCATTTTTTTAAGTAAAAAAAAAAAGAAAAAGAAAATGAGAATTTCCATTACAAAAGAAAACCTTTGGCGCTTTCCTAGAGACAAGCAAAATAAACAAATAAATAAATAATTGAAAAAAAAAACTTTCTACAAACCTTTTGAGCATCATTTTATCTCAAAATTGTTTTCTCGTTTTGTGGATTATTCATTTTGAATCAAATTTCCCTATGGAGATTGATCTACTCAGATAATCTCGGCAGAGTGAAATGGAGATGTTAACCATGCCAAACAAGAGGTGCTTAGGATGAAGAAAGGTAAATCCATTTCCAAACACATCCTTCAAATACTTTTGAGAGTTGAGTGAAAAACAACATTCTCTTAGGACAAAGGATTCATTCGCATTGAGCGCAAAGATCGAAATGATAAAGGCGTTTCCTTCATCAATCCCAAGCATTGCACTAATCTCTTGCTACCCCTTTGGGTTGAAAAAAGATGATCATTCAAGGTACCCTTGTCGAGAACGACCCTACATTGGGGCAGCATAAGGGGTTACAATCGTGTTGTAGAGCGAAAGATTGAGAAAGATTCTATTACTTTCACTTGCATCAATCTTCTAGTGATAGCTTCAAAGGAATTCTCATTGGAGTTTGACTCATCCCAAGGTAAAAAAGAGCATTTCCTTCTCTACCCAAACACTGATACCCATTGCTTTAACCAATTTGGGCCTAATTATTCATTTCTGAACCTCGAGCGATGATCATCTCCCTTCACTGGGGCAAGGCATAAGAATTGACCAAATACAATTGACAGTCACGAGAAAATGTGAAAAGCATCTCGAAAATCATAAGAGTTAACAAAAATTTAAAGAACAAAAAAGTTCAACAAACTAGGGGGCATGAAAAAGCTGCCTGGTAAAAGCAAGGCCATTGCCCGTCAAGAAAAAGAGCCAAAAGGCTGCATCTTATGTGAAAAAAAAAAAATTATCAAAGTCAAAGTGCCTGCGTAAAAAATCATCGCAAGTGCAAAGGAAATTAGAAAAATGAGCAAAGCTCCCATGCAGAAATGATTAGTGAAGAAACTTTCGAGATGCGTTGTGTTCCAAAAGCCAAATAACTTCAAAAGATCGATTGACCTGGTCACGATGCCATGATGATCACCAACTCTTAAGAAAAAAACCCCTTGAAAATTTAAAGCCTTTCGAGCCTCTCCCAAGCCAACATTACAACCCTCTTCCGAAGTCTCTTCTGATTGGGATGGTTTGAGTGGAAAATGAGAATGCCATAAAGAAGCTACTGCTTGAAGGAGTGGAGGTAATTATATCTTGTCTTATCTTCCAAGTTCTCGACTTGTAAATTCGATGAGGATAGCAACAAATGTTCCTTTATTGGCCTCAAAGCAATCATTCCTTTGTGTAAGCCTATGACCAAACCTATATTGCGGTTCTTTCAAAAGACCTTTTGATCGATCAGATTGTGCTCATCGTGAATGTTTCTGAAAGCCTTTGACATGGGTTATGTGACATACCCTCAGCAATCAGTTACTTCCCATGCGAATGAACAGGATCAAGCAACCATTTTATCAAGAGTGTGTGAGAAAACCTTTCTGACTAAGAAGCTTTAGTTTGGCATGTTTAATGAGCATTTTTCACGAGCTGTAGCTGTTCTAAAAAGAACTTGACTCCTAGAGAAATTAATGATATATCCACGAGCAAGATGACAGTTTTGCGCCACATGATGCTGATTGACATCGAATATTTTTCTAAAGCAGTCAGACTTAGCTTAATTAGTTTGTTCAATCAATGCTGTAATATTGCCAATACGTCTCTTGATGAAGTCTCTATGACATTTGCTCAAGTTGAGTTTGACAAGATTTCTCAGTGAAGTCATGCAGTTTTCAAGTGGTTAGCAGGTACTTCCCTAAAAACCAAGGGTTCATGGTTAGCCTTAAACCATGTCATTTCCAAGATTGGTGGATTCATCCGTAAACCACACTTGTCTGCATCCTAGTCGAAACCCGTTCTTACACAGTGAGACTATCATACCCGGTCGAAACCCGTTCGTGCACGGTGAGACTATCATACCCGGTCGAAACCCGTTCGTACACGGTGAGACTATCATCCAGTCGAAACCCGTTTGTACACGGTGAGACCTTCCTCCCAGTCGAAACCCGTTCATACACGGTGAGACTATCATCCGATCGAAACCCGTTCGTACACGGTGAGACTATCATCCGATCGAAACCTATTTGTACACAGTGAGACCTCCCTCCCAGTCAAAACCTATTCGTACATGGTGAGACTATCATCCAGTCGAAACCTATTCGTACACGGTGAGACCTCCCTCCCAGTCGAAACCCGTTCGTACACGGTGAGACCTTTTATCCAGTCGAAACCCGTTTTTACACGGTGAAAACCTTTTGTCCAGTCTAAATAATAGGTTCGTGAGTCATCCTTAAACCACACGGTTAGTGGATCTATCCTTAAACCACCCTCTTAAAATGTTTATGAGTCTATCCTTAAACTGCGACTTTCAAAATGTTCATGGTCAACCTTAAAACATGCCATCTCCAAAAGTTCATGGTCAACCTTAGACCATGTCATCTACAAAGGTTTATTGGCTTTCCTCAAATCATGCATTTTCAATCCGGTCGGAACCTGTTGTTACATGGTGAGACCTCATTCCTTCTTCTTCTTATGACACGGTGTGCTTTGTAACCCAGAGAACTTTTGTAGTCCGGAGAGCTTTGTAGCCCAGAGTCCTTCCTATGACACGGTGAGCTTTATAGTCCGGAGAGTTTTTGTAGCCCGGAGAGCTTTGTAGCCCGGAGTTCTTCCTATGACATGGTGAGCTTTGTAGCCCGAAGAGCTTTTACAGCCCGGAGAGCTTTGTAGCCCGGAGTTCTTCTTCCTATGACACGGTGAGCTTTGTAACCCGGAGAGCTTTTGTAACCCGGAGAGCTTTGTAGCCTGGAGTCCTTCTTCCTATGACACGGTATGTTTTGTAGCCCGGAGAGCTTTTGTAGCTCGGAGAGCTTTGTAGCACGGAGTCCTTATTCCTATGACACGGTGAGCTTTGTAGCCTGGAGAGCTTTTGTAGCCCGAAGTCCTTTATAGCCCGGAGTCCTTCTTCCTATGACATGGTGTACTTTGTAGCCCGGAGAGCTTTTGTAACCCGGAAAGCTTTGTAGCCCGGAGTCCTTCTTCTTATGACACGGCGTGCTTTTGTAACCTGGAGTCTTTCTTTCTCTTATTGACAAGACGCGCTTCCATAGTTATGAGTTCTTTCCGTCGACCTGATACATGCCTATGCACTTGGGGTCTCTTTATCGCCAAAATAATTTATGTGTCTTTTGTCTTTGAAAAGAACCTCTTCGAGCTCCCATTCAAAGAGGGGCAAGGCAGATGTTGACACCTAAATTTTACAATTTTATTTAGGACTTAATCATGTACAAAATTAGGAATTAGTCACTAAACAAAAAAAACAAACAAATAAAAAAAAAGAGAAAACAAAAACAAAAACAACAAAAAAAAAAAAAAAGAAGAGAAAAAAGAAAACGAAAAAACTTGGAAGGGGCCGGACTGGATCTCGCCTTGGCTCGGTCCATGCCGCCTTCTCCCTCCTCCATCTTCGTGCATGAAACCCTAAGAGGAGGGAAGAGAGAAAAGGAGAAAAAAGGAGAGAGTTCGAGGGAGAACACAGAGAGGAGCTTGGAGAGAGGGGAACACAGCAACAGGGAGAGAAAGCACGGGAGAGAGAGGGAGAGGACCAAGAGAGGCCAAGCCGCCGCCTTGCCGACAACCACCAGCCACCGCACTCGCAAATCTCGCGCCGGCCCCTGCGCCTCCACCTAACACCGGCGTCTAAACCGCTGACCACCGCCACTCCGCCAACCGTCCGCGACCGCCCAACGCCGACCTGCATCTGCTCCGCCTCACCTACAACCTGCAGATCTCGCGTCCGCCGAGCCCCCTCCGCTGCGCCTGCGCCTCCAACCCAGTGTCCCCTACTGCCTGAGCCGCCGATCGCCGCTGCTCGACCCCTCGCTACACCAGCAACCTGCGAAGTCGACGCCATTGCCGCCTGTACAAGCCAGATATGGAGGAAGGAGGCTCGCCGTCACCATTCCTACCACTGCCGCCTCCTCAGCCACCGACGACACCGCCAACCCCGACATCATCGTCGCCCCTTGCTGCCCCGTGTCACCGTCGAACCAACCAACGCCGCGTCGCTCGCCGCCACCCGCCGCGTCGCCGTCGCCGTCGCCACCCGCCGTCGCGCCACCAAGAAAACCTAGGGAGAGGAGGTACGAGTCGGGTCGCGTCCACCGGACCGGGTAGGGTTTTGACCTGTCCGAGCCGGGCCTACGTGCTTGTGCCGATTTATCTCTGGGCCTGCGATTTTTGTTAGGGGTTGGGCCCGACGGGCCCAACCCCGAATCAAGTAAAGGCCCGTCCAAAGATGGTCGGGCCTAGCCCTTACGGGCCGAGCGGGTCGGACCGGCGGGTTTGATCCGAACCAGGCCCGACCTACCCGACCGGGTCGAACCCGAGTCCGGTCGGACCGGACCCGACCCGGTTAGCCCTTTTTTTTTTTTTTTTTAAATTTAAAAATTAAAAATTATTTTTAAAAAAATTTAAAAATTTTTAAAAATTTTGAAAATCTAAAAAATGTAGGATTTGATTGGGAATTGTCGTGTATTGCCTTTTTAGTGTAATTAGGCATTTATTTGCTCGTATATTGATTATATTGCATGTTTAATTTGCATGTTTAACTATGTTTGCAATTGTTTAGTTGTATGTGTTAATTTTGTTGCAATTAGGATCTTGGTAGTTATGATTTTTACTTTAATGGTTGCGCACCCGCATGATCACCTCATATGTTAGTGGATATGTATAAAATCAATCCAAACTGCCTACCAAAAAATCATTTTGTTAAAATGAACAAGATTAGGTACCAAAAGGGCACTAATTGGTCAATTAGTGTAATCAAGTCCCCGACCCTAGATTCTCTGGTTGTGTAGGAAGTGAGGTACACTCTCATGCCTCACTTGGTTTCTAGCCGACCCCAATAGGCTAGTAGCGACTCCTTTTGTGCAAAATTTCTAAAAATATTCCAATGTCACGCGAGGTATGGGCTTGGCAGAGCCCACGCCTAATCATGGGCCTTAGGCCCGTTCTTTAGGCAATACCCCTAAACCTGTTTCCTCCCCCTGAGGGGTAGGTCACGACATTGTAACTTGAAAATATTTGGTTCGTGACGTAAGGACCATGTCAAGAAGTCTATGTGCACTCGTTCGCCCAATGACCTAACAGTTGTGCACATCATTCACACCCGCATGATCACCTCATATGTTAGTGGATATGTATAAAATCAATCCAAACTGCCTGCCAAAAAATCATTTTGTTAAAATGAACAAGATTAGGTACCGAAAGGGCACTAATTGGTCAATTAGTGTAATCAAGTCCCCGACCCTAGATTCTCTGGTTGTGTAGGAAGTGAGGTACACTCCCATGCCTCACTTAGTTTCTAGCGGACCCCAATAGGCTAGTGGCGACTCCTTTTGTGCAAAATTTCTAAAAATATTCCAATGTCACGCGGGGTATGGGCTTGGCAGAGCCCATGCCTAATCATGGGCCTTAGGCCCGTTCTTTAGGCAATACCCCTAAACCTATTTCCTCCCCCTGAGGGGTAGGTCACGACATTGTAACTTGAAAATATTTGGTTCGTGACGTAAGGACCATGTCAAGAAGCCTATGTGCACTTGTTCGCCCAATGACCTAACAGCTGTGCACATCATTCACACCAGCCTTGAATAATGTTTTCAAAACCATCGAGACGAGCGGAGCCAAGTTAAGTTCCGATTTCCAATTTTTTTCTGACCCTACATTCGAATGCTGCTTCTCCCGCCAAGCAGCTGACCGTTTCGTGAAACCTAGGGGGCCTGGACAGGAAAGCTGGAGCAGCAATGCAATGGATCATGGGCTCGTGGGCTGACCTTAAAACATATGGCACTTTGCCCAGCTAACTATCCCAAAGCTTGCTCTCTTTCCCTTTTTAATTGCAAGCTTTAGTGACGAAAACATTAGAAACGGCACATTCCTCTTTCCCTTCTCCTTTCCCACGCAAAAGAGCTCTAGACACCCACCGATTCTACCAATCATCCAACGCCATCTCAGCAAATCCATGAATTCAAGTTGACTGAGGTCAACATCAACCACCGTCACAGTCTCAGTCTCAGTCTCCTCCAAGTATTCTTAATCTCTTCTGCTAGAGAGATCTTCAACAATGTCGCTATTGAATCTCAAGAAAGCGTACACCATGTTTTTTTCGTTGTAAATTACTCGATTTAAGGACTTTTGTTGCAACAGCAATGGAGAGCCTCAAGACCAACTTCAAAGGGATCATAAAAAATGTCAGATGAAGGCCGCATGTTACAAGCAGGACTGGGCTTGTGCATTTTGTTCAGGGGTGAGGTATAATTTTCTTGATTTTTTATGCTTCTACAAGGAATTCTGAGTAATTAGATCTTATCCTTGGAATGAGAAAACATTTCTCGATCTTTTTGTTGATGGTGTTTTTGATTGTTTATGTTCAGGCTTAGCCCAACAGCGTATATCTTTTTTGCTTCTGCTCTTCCTGTTCTAGCCTTCAGGGAGCAACTAAGTGGAGAGACCATTGAGTTGTCCATTTTCACTCTCATTATTGAAACTAAAATTCACTAAGGGGAGACATTGGAATTACTTTGTCAATTACACTTTTTCGCCATATGTTTCCTTGATCCTATCTAGTTTTTACACTGGTCATGCACTTATGTTACATTTGAATGTTAGAAGGCAGTTTAATCACAGTGCAGACGTTAGCTTCAACTGCTATATGCGGTATTATCCATTCGATTTTCAATGGCCAGCCTCTCTTGATCTTTGGGGCCATGGAACCGCCTGTTATCATATACACTTATCTGTTCAATTTCACCGGGGGAAGATCGGACTTAGGGAGAGAGTTGTGTTTGGCTTGGGTGGGGTGGTAAGGAATGGGGAAAAGTATTTAAAAAGTCATAAACCTTTTGCGTTTGTGTCAATTTAGTCCTAAACCTTTTTTTATGCCAATTAAGTCCTAAACATTTTTACGTTGTGCCAATTTAGTTCTTTCCGACCAATTTTGGCCGGATTTTGCTGACTGGATACCAACCGGCTGACTTGGCATGATCGGCACTGACATGGATAATTTTTAATAATATTTTAATATTTTTGAAACTTTTTCTTTTTTCTTTTTCTTTTTCTTTTTCTTTTTCTTTTTCCTCCTTCTTCCTCGCCGGCCGTGGGCAAGGCTCGACCCTCGCCAGATCCGGCGAGGGCGAGCCCCGCCACCCTTGCGGCCACTAGCAAGATGGCCGGTGAGGTCAACCTCAACCTCGTCGGCCGTCGCCTCTGGCCAATCGCAGAGGTCCGGCGATCGGCCGGAGGAAGAAGGAGGAGAAGGAAAAAATAAAAATTAAAAAATTAAAAAAAAATCATAAATATTAAAATATTATTAAAAGTTGTCCACGTCAACCGGCTGACGTCCAGTCAGCAAAATCCGGCCAAAATTGGCTAGAAAGGACTGAATTGGCACAACGTAAAAAGGTTTAGGACTTAATTGGCACCAAAAAAAAGTTTATGACTAAATTAACACAAACACAAAAAGTTTATGACTTTTTTAACACTTTTCCCAGTGAGAGATCTTGGCATTAAAAATGGATGAGAAGCCCACATCATTAAAGGCATATGGACAAGCGCTTGCCACCTGATCAGTTTCACGTTAGAAATATCGTGTCATTCGTATGAGATGACGATAAGCATTGCACCATTGCTTTCGCGTTGATTACAAAGTCAAACTTAGCCAAGTATTGTCAAAACTTTTAAATTCAGTTCAATGATTCACGACAATTTCCTCTGTACTGGGAAAAAAAAGGTCAGGACATACCAACGTTAGAGCTCATTGACGTTCAACTGTATCAGATTCAGATTTTTCTCACTAAATTGAATTTGTGTCATGTCAAATTTTATATCAAATAGGTGCTCAGTGTCCATCTAAGGAAAAACAATTAGATGAGGCAATGATCGTAGTGTTGATACTTGACGTTGACAGCTGCGACAAACTCTACGATTATGTTGAACGCCTTCGTCAAGAGGATGATGGTCGCATCGTTACTCAAGGGACGTGAAGACGATGATAGAGCACGGTCAACAATTCGGACTTTGACAGTATGGTTGCGAATGCATATTCCAGAGACAGAGGCGTCGGTGCACTGCACTAGGTAATGCCTCCCACACGTGTATGGAGTGTTGGATGCAAATTGCACAACCTCAAGATCTCCATAACCAGAACAAGAACATGCATAATTGAGTAGAAAAAATTAACGCACCTGTTTTGAGATTCATTGAACATAAAGCGGAAGCAGAAAAAGGATTACCCACTCATCAAGGGGATCCACGCATCAAATCCTTCTCCTCTATTGCCCTCCGTATCACGGCTCAATGAGGCGGCCCCCTCGCGTTTAGCGTTAGGTAAACGCTCCTTAGGTGAGGATACATGTGAGAATTAGGGTTAGAGAAGAGACTTGAGCACTATTTATAGAGTTTCCAGCCAGGCCCCCTCATTACGGGCCAGGCTCAACTCGGCCCACACTAGCCAGCCCCATATTAGACTAATTAAGAAACCTTCTATCTCACCTTAGACCAACCATGTTTTACGGTAACCGTAAAAACAGTAAATTACAATATCAATTAATTTAGTCCACATTAGGAAAACTCTTACATTCTCCCACTTGGACTATATTAATTGAAATAAATCTTGTATGTGCGCACTTTGGTCTAGAGATAATTCTTAATAGTCAATCCTATCCCATAAAGTCTCAAACACCGAATCATGGCGGTAATCGCATGTATACACACGAGCCTTCCATGGTCACGAGTGCTTTCAACTTTATTGATATGGATTCAATATGGTAGTGTGTCAAATGGATAACATCTCTCATAGAGAGATCCCATTTGTCGTCACCATTCTCTTACTTTAAGTGTCACAAAAATTTGTGCCACTAGAGAATGCCCATTCTCTTACCTTAAGCGTCACAAAAAACTTGTGCCACTAGAGAATGTCTTTATGGTTCCATGAACCCACATATGTCTTGTCCTTAACGGTTAACCTTTCTTTATGTATAACAAGACATATGGATAAGGCTAATAACCGGATGCCCCTAGCATTCACTCAAGGTTTATACAGTACCTTGAGACTTTATCAATATGTATTCAACATAATAACAACACATTCAAAAATATTTTATTGAATGCAAAAGTTGATACATATCAAACCGTTACTAAATATAACGAACACATATGTAAATTTTATCAGAGTAAAGCCAAAATAGCTCCCATTAAACAACAACATCTCATGATACTCCTAGGCCCATGTTAATGACATGTCGCTCAAATTTCACATGGGCGTAGGCTTTTAGTTAGTGGATCTGCTATCATATCATCTGTGAAAATATGCTATATTATAACGTCACATTTCTATACCGTTTCTTTATGTTCAAAAAATTTAACTGTCATATATATAGACTCCTTGAGACCTCTGTAGTTAATAAAAATACTACAAATTTATTGTCTCAATACAACCGTATGGGTCAATCCATAAAATTAAAAACGGTCAACTCCTTAATGAGGTTCCGGAGCCTAATAGCCCAAGTAACAACCTAAAAGAATGTTACTAACTCTACTTACATAGTAGATATAGAACTTTATTTACTGCACTTCCTGCTAACATAAATATGTATTCTATTATTAATCTCATGTCATCATAACAGCCAGCAAAGTTTACATCTAAATACCGTACTAGCTGCAAGAATTGAACATGTCTATAAGTTAGCATATAATCTCTTGTCCTCTTTAAGTACCTTAAAACATTCTTGGCAGCAATGTAGTGATCCCGTCTTGAATATAAATGATATCTGCCTAGAAGTCCCGTCACAAAGACGATATTTAGTCTAGTGCAAATTCAAGCATACATTATACTTTTAAGTGCACTAACACAAGGTACACCCTTTAACTAGATTTTCTCAATATTTAAATAAGGACAATGTGATAGATTCAGTCCATCACCCTTAACAACAGGAGCAATTCCTGGCTTGTAATGATGTATATTGAATATTTCTAATATACAATCAACAAATGTTTTCCGAGAAAATCTAATATAATATGGCAAGAACAATCCTTACGGATGTTAGTGCAAAGAACAAGAGATGCCTCAAGGTCATTACTTGTAAACGAAATATCATGTTCATAGAATATGAGAAAAATAAATTTCCTCCCACTGACCTTGTAGTATATTAAATTACTTTGTTCCCAATTGAACAAAATAACAAAGTTATGAAACTTTAATAATATTATTTGGAAACTTGCTTAAGATCATGAATAAGACTTTTCAGTCTACACACAAGTTTACTTGAATCATCTGTTGCAAAATTGTCCAATTGCACTATATATAGATTTTGTATCTATTTGGCGTAACTCCATATAAAAAAAAAAACTATTAATGCCACGTTCACTCTGAAAGAATCTTTAAAAGATATTAGAAAGAAATAATTATTTCTTCACTATAAACTATCCACCCCTCTTTCGAGTGAAGACTTTATCATCTTTTATGGCATCTAATCACATACTTGATTAAGAACAAGAAACAACATTTATATATATGTCGCTAAATCAACCATGTAGTGGATATTGTAATCATGCTCTCACAAATAGACTATGTAGTCAGATGGTATAACCAACCATCTTTCCCTAACAAATCTCCTGAATAAGGCTACAACCACTTCATTCTGCACTTGAGAGGTTCGATAAATTTTATCATAAACTATATCAAGAATAGTACCTTAAACCTCAACAAGTTTAGTCTATGGTACAGGAGATTCCATAATTGTCTATATCGCAATTATCTGTATAGGCAAAGACAAAGACACAGTGATATTCTATCGCACTATTATCCTTAATAGTCTGAGAGTAGCTATCCTCTACAATAACGTCAATCTCTAGAAACTTTACTGTATGTGATTCCATAATTCTTGTACATTTATTAGGGTCATAATCAATACTCATTTGAACAATCCGAGTAAGATACAAAATAATTCCGATTGGATCTGAATTGCAACGCACTTGAAATTGGATTAGATAATCTCACTTCTACATGACACCTCTAAATTTAATATGATTCAAGTAATTAATGTCCAGTCTACAACTCAAAAGAAGTTTATGAAATAACTTTGGTAAGAAAACATCTTTTGTATGTGAAAAGAGTTGCTTTCACAATATCAACTCACAGAAGACAAGATAAATTAGTCTTACTCATCATACTCATCATCATGTTCATTATGGTGCAATTATGCCTTTTGGCCAAACCTTATTGTCAGGATTTTCAGGCATAGTAATTAAATTACCACCCCAGAATTTACTAAGTATTTTACAAATGACCCTTTAAGCAATTCAGTATTGTCATACTTGCCAAAATACTCATGGCCACTATTAAGCCTGACAACCTTCAAGACTAATTCTAACCGATTTATTCTTTACCTCGGTCATTTTATTTCCACAATAATCAATAGAAGTCTTTAAATAACCATTAAGAGTAGACATAATATCAACAATGTCAACTTTTCTACTCTTCCTTTAGACATGTGTGAGATTAAACCTTAAACAGAAAATTTTTGGAAACAACCTCTTCAACCATATACGAGATGTATATGCCATTAGGACTTAAACAATCTTTGCAGATGTGTCCTAAATTTGATATTAGACAAGACATAATTACAAGCCACTATGGCTTCCATCATCTTATTGCGAGCAGTCCCGAGACAAACCACTTTTCAAGTGTTCCGAATGGAACGCTTCATGGACGATAAGCAAATTCTATTGCTCTTTTCTCAAGCAACAAATCATATGTTCACAATTTAAAATTTGTAGCAGTAAAAACCTCAATAATAGTTGAGTTATTAATTACAGAAAGGTGACCGAAAAACAAGCAATGTATATAATTCGTATCATGTGAGCACTGTGTAACTTGACATACAAGTACACATCCAGAGAGTTACACGCATAATCATATAATCACCTTTGAGCAAAATACATGACATGCAATTGTACACTCCCCACATGATAGCGGTGATGAGAATATATTCCAATCTTCGTGAATTCATCACCTTTGAACATATGAACCACTAGGATCAGTCACTCCTCCACTACACCATCATGTATCCCTCCATGAACTAATACACAATCACCTCCTTTGGGAGTATGACTATGCATTAGACCAGGAGACATCCCAATCAATATACGAGACCAAAATTTCTCAAATCCAATCAAGCGTGCCACTTTGGCGGTCACTACTCAATTGAATCATTGAAACTCTCTCATATCAGGGATATAAACCTTATTACTCACATAACAAGCAATGTGTGTAATTAGCATCATGTGAGAATTGTGTAACTTGATGTACAAGTACACATCCAGAGAGTTACATGCAAAATCATATAATCACCTTTGGGCAGAATACATGACATGCAATTGTACACTCCCCATATGACAGCGGTTATGAGAATATATACTAACTTTTGTGAATTCATCACCTTTGGGCATATGAACCACTAGAATCAGTCACTCCTCCACCACACCATCATGTATCCCTCCATGAACTAATACGCAATCACCTCCTTTGGGAGTATGACTATGCATTAGACCAAGAGACATCCCAATCAATATACGAGACCGAAATTTCTCAAATCCAATCAAGCGTGCCACTTTGGCAGTCACTACTCAATTGAATCATTAAAACTCTCTCATATCAGGGATATAAACCTTATTTCTCACATACACCATATACATGTGATTTTAACTTTAGTGATAGGGGCAGCATATCACCAAAATCACATATCATGCTAATTACATTGCTTTATTCATTAATAAAATCTTTAATCATACATATATATATATATATATATATAGTGAACCGAAAAAGACAGACTCCAATAAGATTACCGATCACGAACGCAAGAAACTTCTCATAACGGAGAAGAAATCATCTCTTATGCACCCCGATTACATATTACCGAACAACATAAAAAAAATGCTGATCTAGAAGATCTCTCACAAATTAACATCAATAGTAATACGGGGTACACCAAATCGACAAGCCACGATAGCTTATCCATTATCACTCATGAGTTTTATAAGGCAAAACATGACTCCAAGGCTAATAGTTGTTTTTAAGTAACAAATTATCATTATAATCAACCAATGGCCTATTAATTGAGTCAAACCAGAGAACCAAATATCTAAACTTTAACAATAGATACTATTGCTCTGCGTAAATATTGTCATACTCCTTAACCATAAAAAATATTCAACTTAATGGACATTAACCAGTGACCAGATGAGTTTAGGTACAATACGCAATGACTTAACTGACATGCATTACCCACATTCAGCAGATGTGTTAATTAATATAATCAATTTGGTCACAGGTTCTTAAGACGTCCATCATTCAAAAGTTACCAGCATGTAAAGGAGTATGCATGAGCAACAAAAGTTTCATAACCTTTTACTGTTTCTCATCATCTCAATACATAGTTCAAATACTATCCCTTAATGATCGTATCTCATTAAGCCAACTTTAGTTCACAATAATTTTTTTTATTAATTAATCACACTTTTATAATATTTATGTGATAACATACCAGTAACTCAACACTTGTATTTTCAAAATCACAGAAAAAGAAATACAAGACAAATATGCAAAAATATACTAAAAATACACGTATTTAGGGTTCTGTATGTATTTTCACATCCATAAAATCATTAAACATGTAAAATAAATACACCACAACGTAGAGGACGGCTATACGGATCCAACGCCGCCCGCCACGCGCCGATCCGACGCTCCACGCGCCCGCACACGCCGCCTGAGTGCGTGGCGCGTGGAGCACACGCGCGAGCCGCGCCACGCGCGTCGGAGCGCGTGAGGGCGCGTGACCGCGCGTGGGGCGCGTCTCCGACGCCCTGGCGGCGCGTGGCCGCGCGTGGGGGCGCGTGATGCCTCCCCCAGCAACGCGCCGCCGACCGTCTTGCTCGTCTCGTCGAGCCCAGTCCGAATTTGTGATTTAATTTTATTTTTATTGAACAAAAAATCTCGAAAATCACAAATTAGGGCAAAAACTTTATGCGTTCAAGTTCTAGGGTTATGGCTGCTCTGATACCACATGTTGGATGCAAATTGCGCAACCTCAAGATCTCCATAACCAGAACAAGAACATGCATAATTGAGTAGAAAAAATTAACGCACCTGTTTTGAGATTCATTGAACATAAAGCGGAAGCAGAAAAAGGATTACCCACTCATCAAGGGGATCCACGCATCAAATCCTTCTCCTCTATTGCCCTCCGTATCACTGGCTCAATGAGGCGGCCCCCTCACGTTTAGCATTAGGTAAACGCTCCTTAGGTGAGGATACATGTGAGAATTAGTGTTAGAGGAGAGACTTGATCACTATTTATAGAGTTTCCAGCCAGGCCCCCTCATTACGGGCCAGCTCAACTCGCCCACACTAGCCACCCCCATATTAGACTAATTAAGAAACCTTCTATCTCACCTTAGACCAACAATGTTTTACGAAGTAACCGTAAAAACAGTAAATTACAATATCAATTAATTTAGTCCACATTAGGAAAACTCTTACATTCTCCCACTTGCCACCTGAATAATCTGAATCATTATAGTAGCACGCAGTTGCTTAGAGAGAGAGAGAGAGAGATTGTACCTACGTGTGTATGTAGGACTGTAGTGAGTGGCGGGGCTAACGTCGACACAGGAGAGGTGAGGCTGCACTACCAACAAAAGAAAGCTGAGGAGAGAAAGAAATGTTAAAGATTTACATGAGACTAAAGATCCCGATTATTCATGGATAAACAAAACTTATGCATAATCAGGATTGAATGCGTAAATGTGAAAAATTATGTATTGACTTCCAGCCATTGATGAAGTTCAATGGAAGCTCAGATTTGCAAAGCCTTGAACAATTGATGAATTGGTATTTCTAGCCAATTACCCTCTCAACGTTGATAATGTGTTTTCTGATTATCAGATTATTCAGATAATTTGTATCCCCATTCAAATCCCTTTTAATAACGTTTCCCATCAAGATAGTTACATTAAAATTGGGCGATCATCATAGTTATCATGCATATTAATGTCAACAATAAAATTATTGATGAAATTAATTAATATGAGTAACAAAAAAATGAATGTGGGATCACATTATTAGAATTATAACAAGAAAGAGAAGCGACATTCTAATGCTGGGGGGCTTCATTCTTCAGGAAGAATCTGCGAGGCCAACGTGACAACTGAATTCAATGAGATAAGGAGAGCTCCGATGTTGATTTATGTCATCCTTTTGTAGACTTTTCACAAATCTGACATGTGAAAGTGTACATCAAAGTGAATAAGGTTCCACATTATTTGTTTACATCTGATCTGAATGACACTCCACATGACGATCGTTGCCCCAGACTAACACGTGCAATATGGAGCAACAAAATAATGGAATTTGCGTTAGATAAATTGAGTATTATTTACCCATCAAAATTATGGAAATTTAAGATGCCATTTCGAAGAGAACCCGCTTCCATTTTTAACATTTATGAAATAATCCTCACCTTAATTGTTGTGGAGAAATTACTACACAGGTGGCAAGCTTAAAAGCTACTGATGAATGTGGCGATTATATCACCACGTAGGGTTAGATGATTAACAAATTGGGAGGATGCTGATGGCTATTCTGTTGTCCTACATATGAATCGCCCAAAAGTCTTTAGTGTTAGATGGAAAATTTGGGGATTACATATGTCATTAATGCGTTAATCGTCCATTTATTCTTGTCAAAATGTAGATATTGTCCTGCTTTCTCCTAGAAGGGATTATACAAAACAATCAGGTATCATCCTACCTAAAAGCTAGCTCAAAAGGAAAAATCTTTTCTTTATATGTAGTGGCGTTTATCTTATGCTTTTAGAGATGGCAAAGGAATTGTCAAAAGGTAATTATTGTCATGTCGAGGTAACCAATTAACTCTATCATCACTAGATTGGTGGCAAACAATCGAAGTAGGAATATAGTAAGACCAAAATATGAGAAGAAAATATTAGGTACAATTTGTATGCCGGCATGACAAATTAGAAGGGATATGATAACACGACACGTGTTCATATGGGACTCAGATTAGTAGGTCAAACTTTGAATTGAGCATCCTCTCTCTCTCCTTTCCTCTTTCTCTTCTTTCCCCTTTCACCTGCTCTCTCTCTCTCTCTCTCTCTCTCTCTCTCTCTCTCTCATCGAGCCCTCATTCGACCTAATGGATCACTGCGCGCTGTCCCTCCAGCTCCGGCGTCGCCTACGCTTGCAACTGGGTCTCCTCCCTCTTCCTCATTGGCAAAAACCTCTCGGGCTACATCCCCTCCGAGCTTGGCCACCTTGGCTCGCTCAGACAACTCAACCTCACCAACGACGACTTCTCCAAGCTCATCCCCTCCCGCCTCTTCAATGCAACCTCACTCTTCTCTCTCAATCTCTCCTGAAACTCGCTCTCGGATTCGATCTCGACCCAGATCAAGAACCTCCGCAACCTCGCTCAATGGGTCGCTTCCCGAAGCACTCGCAGAGCTTGGGAGCCTCTCCGGGATGCTAAACCTTTCATACAACGGGTTCTCCAAAGAGATTCTAGTTGTGCCCTCTCTCTCCCTTCGAATCACAACTGAGCCCTCGTTCCACGAACCACCGCACGGCCTCCGCCTCTGCCTCGAAAGGTTGACTTCGCCATCATGAAGTTCATTAGCTGGGCGCGGTAATTCGTCAGCTGGCCAATGGCTCGGTAGGAGAGAGAGGGGGCGGCGAGAAGAGAGAGAGAGTTAGGCGAGAGAAGAGAGAATGCTCAAGGGAGAGAGAGGAGAGAATTCAAAATAGTTTGAACACTTGCACCCACATAGATGTGTGTCACGTTATAATCCCCCTTCTTGTTTGCCATGCTGGCACATTAGATGTACCTAATATTTTCTCAAATATGAAGATTGACCGACATTCAATGATATAAGAAAACTATCTAAAACTCAAGCTTGAAAATTACTACAATTGAGACTAGATGTGAGCGTGGTCCGATTGGATGGTTCCCATTTTGGATTCAGGAACCACCCATTAATTCTATGAATCCACCAAGTATGGTCCAATTCCCAATGAGTCGATGAAACCAGTCTCCAAATCCTTATAAAATTGCATTCACCAATTGATATCATGATGAACCTAGTTTCTACGCAGAGGATTTAGGCTTGTTTGGCCTTAAATTAAAATTGAATTGCGAGTGGATTGAAAACAATAAAGCGGACTGAATCAACAATACTCGTTAACTAGGAACTTAATTTCTCCGAAGATCATAGTGTGGTCCTCTTAGGGTTTCCCAACACTGGGAACATATGGAGAATTAAACTTTACGTTTAAAGTCCTAATCTTCACAGAAGTCAAAATATTAATCGCTTGATCCATTTTTTTTTCAACGTCGACCTAATTTAATCACGGGGATGGTTAAGGAGAGACCTAATCATATTCTTAAAATGATTCATTAGCTCTTAATTTCGTATCATAACAACAAAGCGTCGCAACATTTATGGACATCTCCAATCGGTCTCCTCCATCGTCTTCATTTGTTTATTTTATTTTGACTGAGAAAGCAAGTAAATGAATTAATAGAATGAAAAAAAGTAGGGGGTCAATCCTATTACACACCTAAGAGACAAAATTAGTCAATAATGTCCAATACTACAAATATATATATGTACATATATGTTGGTTAAAAAACTACAAAACAACTAAGTAATTGAGTTGGCATTTCTTTTTTAATATATGTATCGGTCCGGTTTAGGTGGGAGGGTGAGTGGTTCCACACTTGGAATCGATAACCATACCAATACTCAACAATTCTAGCAAATTGGAACCGGGACTAGACCGATTCTAGTTCGGTCCGGTTCCGAGCGGTTCCCAATTCCTTTGCACATTCCTACTTGAGATTATGCGTCACTTAGGCTTCCTACCCTAAGCTTAGCCTTCCTTTCCATCTACCGATCACTTTTTAGGAGAGAATGCTCTATTTTTCTTCTTGTGTTGGATTTTGTAGATGCTACAAATGAAATAGAGGGCAGCCAATATACACTCGAACCTCTCTAATTACAACGGTGGATCTCCCGTTAATCTAGTGATGGATGGAGATCCAATCTTTTTATTTTTCACCTACCTCATTAATTGCAAGAATTCTCTAGAATAAAGTGTGCATTGCCCATAATAGCTCTGGGAATATTCTATAGTCCCATGAAAACTCTAAATTCTTCAAAATTTCAGGACTTGCTCAATCATCTTGGCCACCTCCTAAGCATGCTGGGCCTTGAGTACATTCGGTCCATGACGTATGGATCATTTCAGAGCGCCTATATACGCTCATCTGCTCGATGGCCCCACGGACTTGCATATCGCTTGCACAAGCCTTGAATAATGTTTTCAGAAAAACGAGAGGAGCGGAGCCGAGCCAAGTTCAAATTTTCGATTTTTTTGTGACCCTACCTTCGATTGCTGGCCTTCTATTTCCGAGTCTGTTGTCATGCCAAAGTCTGCTTCTAAGGATGCTGAAACCACTTCTTCAGAAGTCCCAGGGCATGTATGATCCTCGTCAGCCAATGACAAACGGTATCGTCCTTGAACCTTACATAGTGTCGCGGAGTTACTTGTGGGTACCAAGGGTGACTCAAAAGATAGAGGATTTGTGATTGATTGTAAATTGATAAGGATCGTGTTTATTTTAGGATTAGAAAGATTAGAAAATATTATTTTCATTTTTAACGATTCCTGTCTTGTATTATATACACACATGTACACAGATTACAAAATAGTGAGAATACATTTTCTTCTCCAAATCCTCCTTCCCTATGCTCTTCTTCGCTTTTCTTCTAGTCTTCTGACATGGTATCAGAGCTTGTTGAGGTTCTGAAATAGCTTACGCTCTTGTTTTGATTGCCTAAAGGAACTCCAACCTACAAAGAGAGTTACCGAAGGAACCAATTTTTTTGAAAGGGAAGGAATTATTTTTTCATGATGAACAAAACAGAAGTTCTCACCTCAAACCCAGATGACCAGCCAGCAAGAGATGCGACGCCACAAACTTTGCACAACCAGGATTCATCTGCTGTGACTACCATGGCTGAACAGCAGCTCAGTCACGGCCAGATCAAGCCCAACACACGCAGTGGCAGACTTTTCCGGCTCAATTTAATCTGGGGCAGCCTTTCCCGGGCCATCCTTACCAGTGGATGCCATATCCATGGTTCCATGGGCCAAGCCCAATTACATCACAGCCAGGCTACCAGAGCAGCGTGCAGACTGATGGAGGCCCACCAACCAACAGTGGGGCAGGCTCAATCATCGACCTGGAGCAGACGGGTGGGTCAAGCGAACCGGGTATGGGAACGAATCCCTACCCAGATTTCTTCAATGCAGGTCGTGGAAACGGGTCGAACGGTTCGGGTGTGGGGCGAATCCCTACCCGAATCTTTCGCCCGGTTTTTTTCCATACCAAATCCTTGCTGCCGGCAGCCGGCCGGAGCCCGGCGACCCCCTTTACATGACAAATGCCCACGAACCGGAACTAAAGCTCATCAGTCAACAATTAACCAGTCCAGACAACTATTCAACTTGGTCGCAAGAGCTTCGGCGTGCCCTGGTAACAAAGGACAATGAGGGTTTTCTCGACGAAACGATTCCAGTTCCGTCTGATAGGCGAATGGCATGACTTTGGAAGAAATGCAACCAACTCATCATAACTTGGATCGGGAATTGCATCGCACCCGAAGTCGCGGCCACATTTCCCCCAACAGAGGATTCGAAAAAAATGTGGGAAAACATTAAGGAGATGTATGGAAAATTGGATCAAGTTAAAAAAAAAAAAATTCTTAACACAGCAAATTTCGGATCTGAAGCAAGGCAATATGACTGTCGCAACAATTTACAACAAACTTTTAGCTCTGTGGAACGAGATGGAAGTAGCTGAAGAAAAATTTGGCTGGCCCGAACCTATTCTACAGCAATACAAGAACATGCGCGAGAGAGAGAAGGCGATTAGGTTTCTCCTAATACTAAACAAAACTTACATTTTGTTCCGCTCCCATATCCTGACAATGGATCCCATGCCGAACCTTGGCCGCATCTATCAACTCGCCATCCAGGAGGAGAGTCAACAGAGGATGGCGAAATACGAGAAAGGAGGAGAAGGGATGTTTCTGGCAGCGAGAAGCCATTTCCGTCCTCCATAGAGAAGCTCAGGAGGCGAAGGACAAAAAGGATTGACTCTAGGGTTTCTCGAAGGAGACCCTAGAAGATTCAAGAAGGAAGGGGACGATTTTGATTTCGCCGAGCGATCGGACGGCCAAAAATCGTTATTGGCAGTGGCTGGATCCGACAGCCCACGAAGCAGCAACATTATTGGATCGGACGGCCCACGAGGAAGTAATCTTTATGGACCAGATGGCGCACGCAGGCTTCAGCTCGCTGGATCAGACGACCCATATGGGCCAACTTTGGCCCATGTTTTCTAGCCCACAAACAGGCCCTTCTTAGCTGCGAAAAACAATGGTCAAAAAGGTCAAAAAGGTCAAAAAGGTCAAAAAGGAAAAGGTAAATTATATTGTGACTATTGTAAGCGTCTGCATCATACGATTGAAAATTGCTAGAAATTACATGGAAAACCTAGAGAAAAAAGAAAAGGGGAAATTTTCACAAGTTTTTCAAGTATCAGTTCAGCCAACAGACAAATCAATTACCCATGATCAATATCAGGAATTGATGAAAGCTTTAAGGAAATTGGATGCTTCTGATAAGGCTGAGAGCTTCATAGGTACATCTTACTATTTGATGAACTCAATTTCGAAGGATGCATGGATTATAGATTCAGGTGTTAGTGACCACATAGTCTGTGATAAGGGTTTCTTTTCCAATATCAAGAAATTACCTTTCCCTATATCAGTACAACTTCCAAATGGAAACACCACACAAGTTACAATGACTGGCACCGTGAATCTCAGTTTCCTCATTACACTTCGAAATGTGCTTTATGTACCTGATTTCCAATTCAATCTCATGTCAGTTAATCAATATTCTAAAGAAAATTCCTATCATGTCCTGTTCACTTCCGATAATTGTTTTTTTCAGGCCCTTTCAACTGGCAAACTGATGGGCTTGGATAGAGTTTATCAAGGGCTATATTTTTGGATGGATTTTCCGAGTAGTTTTAAATTGTCTTCTATTGAATTCAATAAATCATTTTGTAACAATGCTATCAATGACAAGAATTTTCTTCATCATCAAAGATTGGGTCATACTGCTTCATTCCCTTGTCCTTAGTGTCCTATCTGCCCTTTGGTAAAACAGACATGTGCTCCTTTCCAAAATAATAATTCCTGAGTAGACGGTATTTTTTCATTAATCCATGCTGATGTTTGGGGACCCTATCATACTTTGCACCATGATGGGTCACAATTTTTCCTCATAATTGTTGATGATTTTTCTCATGCAATGTGGATATTTCTCATGCAATCCAAAAATCAAGTCCTTTCTCATCTAAGGACTTTTCTTTCCCTGTCCAAAACTCAATTTGGAAAAACAATCCGTCGAATTAGAACTGATAATGGAAGAGAGTTCTTCAATGGTGAATATGCTTCTTTATTTTCCTTGAATGGAATCTTGCATGAGAGTTCTTGCACTTATACACTACAGCAAAATGGAGTTGTTGAGAGAAAACATCATCACCTCTTAGAAGTAGCACATGCCCTTAAGTTTCAAGCATCTATTCCTAAGAATTTTTGGGGAGATTGTGTGGTCACAGCAGCATATCTGATTAATCACATGCCATCACGCATTCTGAAAGGGAAGACACCATTTGAGATGTTGTATGGAAGGAAATCGGATCTAAGTCATCTCAGAGTTTTTGGGTGTCTCTGTTATGTAACTACAGTAGGGCACAGGGATAAAATGGCACCTCGTGCCCGTCAATGCATATTCATGGGATATCCAACCCTAAAAAAGGGATATCGAATTTATGCACCATCCACAGGAGAATTTTTTATGAGCATCTTTGATGAAGATATTTTTCCTTTCCAAACTCTTACCTCCTTATCTGAAGATGAGAAGACAACTAATCAGCACTTCTTATTGGAAGAGGATTTATCTTCGGGAGGAACATTTAATGCTACTTCTCCTCCACGACCAACTAGTGTATTGCCTCCAATGCCAACTAAAACCTCTACCGGTCATTCCATTGAAGACCCTCTTATAGAAGAGCCAGCACAGATGACAGCTCCCTCAGAAGCAAGCCTTACTGAAGAATCATTCTTGATGCAACATGAGCCGCCACGGCGTTCTAGTCGAGTTACTCGTCCACCGACTTGGACCAAGGATTATATATGTGGTTCCTCAAGATCATCAAGTACTTGTTACCCTATCTCGTCTTATCTTTCATTTGATAGGCTATCATCAGAACATCTATGTTGCATAAGCCGTATTTCTGAAGAACGAGAGCCCTCTAGTTATAACGAGGCAAGAGATGATCCTCATTGGCAAAGGGCTATGGAGGCAGAATTACATGCTTTGATAGAAAATCATACTTGGGATGTCGTACCATTACCTACTTATCGCAAACCAATTGGATGTAAGTAGGTATATAAAATTAAATACAGAGCAGATGGTTTTGTAGAAAGGTACAAGGCCCGGTTGGTGGCAAAAGGATTTACACAGCGAGAAGGTTTTGACTACCATGAAACCTTTTCGCCCGTGGCAAAGGATGTCACATTTTGTTCTTTCTTATGGTTGCTGCTTTTCGTGACTGGCCATTGCATCAAATGGATGTCCATAATGCTTTCTTGCATGGTGATCTGGAC
Organism: Eucalyptus curtisii; assembly: GCA_017140595.1. Classification (NCBI taxonomy): domain Eukaryota; kingdom Viridiplantae; phylum Streptophyta; class Magnoliopsida; order Myrtales; family Myrtaceae; genus Eucalyptus; species Eucalyptus curtisii. Next base: position 27,031,190 of record CM029496.1, on the reverse strand, counting down.
GAAGAAATCTACATGGATCTTTCACCAGGATTACGGAGACAAGGGAAGTCTAAGGTATGTCGTCTCTGCAAGTCTCTTTATGGACTAAAACAAGCCTCTCGACAATGGTACACCAAGTTTAATAATGCACTAATGGCCGCTGGATTCAAACAGCCCAAATATGACTATGCTTTGTTCACTTGGACAAAAGGTATGTCATTTATTTACTTGATGATTTATATTGATAACATACTTATCATGGGAAATGATGATTCTGCTGTGAAGAAACTTAAAGAGTATCTACATTCCACTTTTCATATCAAAGATTTAGGCTCGCCTAAGTATTTTCTTGGAATTGAGATAGCTCGTTCAGATCAAGGAATCTCATTCAGCCAGCGGAAATTCATAATGGAGATTATATCATAAGCAGGACTGTCAGGTTGCAAACCAGCCATTATTCCTATCGAGCAGAATGCCAAGCTGACTTCTATCGACTATGATGCTGGCATATCTTCTTCTTCTTATGATCCGTTATTAAAAGATCCGTCGGGATATCAGAGACTCGTAAGGAAATTTATATATCTCACCGTGACTAGGCCAGATATCTGCTATGCAATACAAACTCTTAGTCAATTCATGCATAGTCCAAAACAATCTCACATGAATGCAGCCTTGAAGATCGTGAGATACTTGAAGACATGTCCAGGCTTAGGGATACTCCTTTCTCAAAAATGCAATATGGAAATGATGGCTTATTGCGATGCGGATTATGCTACATGTCCTATGAGTAGGAGATCTATTATTGGGTTCTGCATCAAATTTGGGGAATCATTGCTCTCATGAAAGACAAAGAGACGGTCTACAGTATCCTTATCTTCAACTGAAGCCAAATACCGATCTATGGCCAAGACTGTTTGTGAAATAGTATGGTTACGGGGTTTACTTCTAGATCTTGGGGCACAAGTTAAGGGACCGACATTACTTTTTTGCGACAATGATTCAGCTCTCAAACTTGCAGCAAATCCCATAGTACATGAGAAGACAAAGCATATAGAGGTTGATTGCCATTTTACTCGAGAAACCTGTAAATGTTTTCACTAAGCCTCTTTGTCAAAGACAACATACATATCTTCTAAGCAAGCTTGGCATCTTGGACATATTCAAGCCACCAGCTTGAGGGGGAGTGTTGGAAGATATGATTTAGAGGATTTGTGATTGATTGTAAATTGATAGGGATCGTGTTTATCTTAGGATTAGAAAGATTGGAAAATATTATTTTTCCTTTTATTGATTCATGTCTTGTATTATATACGCACATGTACACAGATTACAAAATAGTGAGAATACATTTTCTTCTCCAAATCCTCCTTCCCTACACTCTTCTTCGCTTTTCTTCTAGTCTTTTGACAGTTATATTTACAATTTACTCTTCCTGCACAAATGCCTCCATAAATACCTAGGAGACCTCGACTATGCACTTTTTTATGACCCATTTTTTTTTTTTTTACTTGTGGAATTGTAGGTTAGGCTTGGAAAGCTAGCTTGCCTCAGTTATTTGTGAAGTCCATCTCTCTGGAATGTACATTTAAGAAGCTTACCTCATGTATTGCTGCAAATGTTTGATTTAGTTTCCTTCTCTAGAAGCGAAGTCTAGATATGCCTTTGTCTCGTTGGGATAGTTTAGAATATGAGGTTCTCGATACGGATTTGTGACCGATTGATATTGCGAACCAGTGATACAAGGATTTCTATCTATTTTGATATCTTAACATAGTGCTGACTTCTTTTTTGACAAAAGTACAGCAGAAATGTCAAAACTTGGTACAGGAGATATTTAAGTATCAAAAGTTATGAAAGATACATATAAGTGTTACTTTGTTTAAAAATTCAGACATCTGAATGCCAAGTCCGACAAAAACTCCTAGAAATCATACATGGTATTTTTTTAATAATACAACTTGCATACGTGGCTCACAGAGAGCTAGGACGTTGTTTTGCCTCTTCTTTGATTTTCATATAAATAATAATTAAATTAAATTTAAAATTAAATTATTTTATAATAAATAAATAAGAGGAGGAGGAGGTTGCAAAATAGGAAGGGCTTGCACAGCCCTCGCTTAATGCCTTCTGCAACTTCTTCTTCCTCCTTTTTTAAAAATAATTTAGCTGTAAATTTAATTTAATTAATATTCTATTAAAAATTCAAATCCGAGGCAAAACGACGTTGTTTTTTACTTATCTAACTACATCAACATGCATAACGACATCATTTTCAGCATATCTAACCATGTCAGCGTGCAAAACGACTTCATTTTGCACTTATCTCGTTGAAAAAACGTCACATTAGCATTTTAGGCAGATTTTATCACCGTTGACATTTAACTTATCAATTTTGCTCCAATTTTGACAATTAATATACATTTCCTAACTTTTGGCATGTAAGTATCCCTTCATATCAAGTTTTGGCACTCCAATTATCTACGTTCCCTTCATTTTCCAAAAAGAAAATGAACTTTTGGTGTAAAATGATTGCCTAACGAAGCACCTGGTGAGAAAATTCGAGAAGTTATTCCTTATGTCATGGAGGACGCTGCTTTCGGACTGCTGGTCGGCTTCTTTTGAATTTAGTGAACCTTATGTATCATCTAGAACTCTTGACTTTATCTTCTTCTTCCTTATTTTGCTCAATTTCTTTACATATTTTAATGTTACCCTTCAAAAGCGCCTCGGGATTCCAGAAAGCTGAGGCCACTTAAAAAGGGACAAAACTTGGAAGCTTTTGTACCAGCGTTTACCACTTTAAGATTACGAATGATCTCTTATTAATATTACTTGTCGATGTCAGCCGAGTGATTTGATGGATCGAGATCCTCTCAATTTAGTAAATCCTTCCAAAAAATCATTGCACATTACCGAAAACTACTCGGGTGTCATAATATTGGGTTAAATTTTAAGTAAAAAATTTACAAGAATCTTGACTCATTCGGGTGAACGAATACATTTTTGCCATTTCAATCTCACGTAGTGGTGAGAATGCACAATAATTTCTAGTGATAAAGATGAGATACTTGAACAACGCACTTGAAAAACCGATGATAGTTCAAAACTTCTTGTAAGAGCTTTAATGAATTTCTATATGCCGGTGTAAAAGGGATCTATACACTCGGTGTGGATATGCACATTTAGTGGGTCCTCGAGTTTGGCGTTGATTGATAGAAAGCACCTTAAACTTGCTCCGTACACTCTGTATATTCTCCCTCGAATATAAACTGACTTAAGTAGTAGAGGGTCACTAACAGGCCACATCCAAGTACTTCCCTCTCTCGGTGGCATGCAGGTCCAAACGTTTATTACCAATTTGAGGACCCGCCAGATTCGCGGGGCAGCAGAGGGTTTTATCTATGCATACACAAGCGAACAACTTTGTTTTACGAAACTCGTGAAACTTTCTTCAGAATTAACTGGTCTTTGATTGCTTCTGTCAATGAGGCAAAGACGCCAAACACTCCCACCAGTCAAGGTGGTTGTTTTTCCAGCCCCTAACTTACGTTGGAATCGACGAAGTCTTGTAAAGAATGAAGATATAGTTAGGGCCGACATGAAACAAAGGTCTAATACCCGTTGAATCCGGCTGGAAAAACGGTTCGTCTTGAACCCGTACACGCTGCAAAAAGTCAGGTCCTTATCTTCAAGACCACCGCAAATCGTTGACCCAGCACATCATTCGATAACACAAAAACATAACAGCATCGCTGCCAAGATCGTGATGATTGCCTTTCAGGACCCCTTCACCATGCAGCGTTGCGTTCTCATTGGGGTGATGAGAAGTGTCATGAAGTTATTGCAACTTCCAATATCTTGTTTTCTTGGAAGGCTTTCCCCAGGTTCTATGGGGCTTTTTATCCATGAATTAAAATTCCATATAACATCATTTCCGGCTTCAACCCATCAATTTAAGTTGCGGGGCATATATTCCATATAAGTGTATTAAGACACAATAAATATGTAAGATAAATAATATGAGATATAACTTCGATGCATCTTTACATTTAGATGTGGTTATCATAATACATATTCATTCGACACGATATGTATGATTATTGATGCTTTGTTATTCTTTTTCTATATATAGTAAACCAATTCAAAGTTATAAAGTACAAGAAATAAAATCCAATACTTGTCTCGCAAATAGTATATATGCCTTGTTATAGAGCCCTCGAATAGAATTCCTCGAGAGCTAAATTCAAAAATCAAATCAAAGCCAAGTTCTAACTAGAGACCTCCTTAGTAAACGAGAAAACATGCACCAAGTTTAAACTCTAAACGACGTCTAATAAAAGTAAAGATACCTTTTTATTCTATTCGTTTACCAGTCTTTTCGTAAGACATGCAATTCATGGAAATAGACGTACAGGTGGGGTAGGTAAGTAATGACGAGTGCCCTACACATGCAAGTTCATGACAACTCCAACATGGATGACTAAAATATTCCATTCTAATGGTCTGCAGTTAGACTCAAACAACACGCATACGACCATAATAAGCCGGCGAGACAACACAGGCTCAAACAAGCTTGAAATCACCACGTTTCACATGCTTTAGACAGCAAATTAAAACTTGGCTTGCAAACATTAGCCACCTGCTTTGTACAATCTTATGATCAAGGCCACCATTTAGAGAGCAGATAACCCCTAGAACATGTTGTCTAAACCAGACTAGCCAAATTGGCATGTATAATCCAATTGACTCTAAACAATGACAGTAGTTTAGTCAGAATATCTATAGGACTAAGCAGGCGTTAACTTACCCAAACGACAGAAAAGAACAAAGAGGACACAAATTCATAGATTAGGGTTCTTTATTTTTTATTTTTAAGATTGAAGGCAAGAAGCAAGATAAAACCAGGCTTTTGATAACTTGGTGGCTTTAAAACCATGCAAATATTATAATATCTCCATGATAGAGGAAGAGGGAAGATAGATAAAGGTTACATTTTTATGTAATAACCGAACTTATCTTGTTCTGACATGAAAAGTAGCCATTCCAGAAAATAACGATAATATCTGTAATATGATGCACCGAGTAATCTCCCAAATCATGACTCATCAACTCGTTGACTAGCTTAAATGTGCACGTCTCCTTCAAACCCTGCCAAGAAGGATGTCAAAAGAAATTTGCATTCGTTATCACTTCATCTTCAGCGTCCGAATACCCAAAAATAAAATAATCTACACCAAACAGGGCACATGAAATGAAACTATTGACTTTTCAATTCATCAGTGTAATGAAGTGAGAGATCTTGGCATCAAAAATGGAGGAGGGGCCCGCATCATTGAAGGCATACGGACAAGCGCTTGCCACCTTCAGCCGATGCATTTCACGCCGCTTACTCAGCCAAACTTAGCCAAGTATCGTCAAAACTGTGTAAATTCAGTTCAGTGAGATTCAGGACAGTTTCCATGTTAAAGCTTATCGTTGTTGACCCGTGTCACATCAGATTTTTTCTCACTGAATTGAATTCATGTCATGTCTAATTTTATATCAAATGGGTGCTTAGTGTCCATCTAAAGACAACCGATAAGGTGAGGAAATGAACGTACTGTTGATACTCAACGTTGACAGCTGCAGCAAACTTTCCAATTACGTCGAAGGCCATCGTCGAGAGGACGATGGTCGTGTCGTCACTTGAGGGACGTGAAGAAGACGATGGAGCATAGTCGACGATTCGGACTTCCACAGTCTGGTTGTGTATGCATATTCCTGAGGCAATGGCGCTGGTGCACCACACTAGGTACTGCCTCCCGCACGACACTCCGTTGTCCCATACGCTTTCGCCCGCGCCGTAAAGAGGCTGCTCGATGGGAACTGCGCTGGATCATTGTCGTAACACGCTGTCGCTGAAACATAATGATGTCAAAACTTATGTGGAGAGAGAGAGAGAGAGAGAGAGAGATTTTACTTACGCGTGTATGGAGGACTGTAGTAAGCGGCGGTGCCGACGTCGGCATGAGAGAGATGAAGCTGCATAGCCAACAGAAGAAAGGCGACGAGAGAAAGAAAGAGAAGTGGCGTTCTAATGCTGGAAGGCTTCATTGCTCTGGAAGGATCTGCAAGGCCAACAGGACACCTGAATTCAATGAGATAAGAAGAGCTTCTTTGTACGTCCATCCTTTTATAGACTCTTTCCACTAATTTGACATGTGAATGTGTACATCAAAGTCAATGGGGTTCAAATCAATACACGTTTCTGCTGTGGTTATATGCATACATCTTGAACAATTGATTTAAGACTTTTTAAATAGATTGTCCTCAATTCTTTTTGTAAAATCTCACCTAAAATTTATTTATTACTTCACTAGTTATTAGCATGATCGACATAAAGATCAATATCACAGTATTCTTGAAGATTGGGAAATCCAAAGTGATGCCTCAGATCAATTCACCTCCTTTTTTGAAAATCAGTGATGGCATCTTCTTGCACATCCATGTACTATTGCACCATGCGTCGTGAAATGTTATCTGACTTAGGTGTCCGAGGTTTATTGCGATTCCACGCGACGCTTTGACGTGTGACATTGGCACGATTATTCAAAAGGTTGAAACGGGGAAAGAGAGAACAAATCACATCACAATAGTTAATGCTGAATCCGCCCTTTCAATTCAACCCTCGATTCAAAGGGGAATAATTGTCAGTGCTTGTTCTGGTCCACACGAGATTAAAATAATACCTTTCTTCTAATTTTGTCTGTCTTTTCTTGCCTTCTTTCCTTCCACCCAACTTTTGAGCAACGGAAAGTCTAAAGTAGAAGTACGGAATGGGACCGTTTCCTCTCAAGAGGATCCAGGTTAGATATTATTCCAATAAGGCCCTGAAATAACAATCTTAGGATTGGCCTATTTGAGTAAAAGAATTTTTCATAAATTAATTTTTTAGATTTATATATATTTAGTTTTCTTTTTTGGTAAAATATATATATTTAGTTTGTTAAAAATGATCAGTCACTAGAAATCCATTGACGATCAAAGAAAATATGTTTATTTAAAGTTAAGAAAACGAATTCCCTAATCTAGAAAGGAGAAAACATGTTCTGAAAAAATTGTTTTTTAAAAGTCATTTTTCTTTATTATGAATTTTCTTCAAAAAATTACACCCTTAATAAGGTGGCAAGAACATAGGATGTTCTTTGTTGGGGTGAGTATGGTCTAGATTGGGTCGATCTAATACCTAATCCAATGACTAATCATATTGAGCCTATGATCAAGGACCAGATCAACCCTATGGGTCTGGTCTGGTTCTAAGGTCAACTTGGGACTAATCAATTCTCTTTTTGTTTCATTTCTTGTATTCCTCGAAGAACAAATACACTCTTTCAAAGTACACATTCATCAATAATATAACACTGAACAACTAAATTATGAACAACAAATCAAACATAAATCTAAAAAAAAAAAAGTTAAACTGCGTTCGTGAGGCAAGTTAAGAGAGGCTAGTGATTTCACTAGTTGAGATGTGCTTGTGAGGTGAGTAAGGAGAGATCAAAGACGAGCAAGGAGCAACGCAAGCGAAGAGGGTTTCTATATTATAATATAATTATTATAAATTATATATTATATAATGTGTGTGATAGATATAAAAAATTATACATATCTACACAATACAAGTTTAGGGGTTCTTAAGACCAAAGATTGACCCAGTCTCATGGGAACCAGACCCGGACTAGGATTAACCGAGTTGGGGTAGTCCAAGGTTGGTCCAGAGTTGACTCTAGATCGATGCTCATCCCTAATTCGGTGGCAATGATAGGACATCTTCGCCCCAAACCTTATAAGCAAAAACCAAATTTCCTAAACCGTTGTCCTCGAAAAAAGAAAAAATCCCACGAAAAGAAAAAGGACAGACAAGGTCAAAAAGAGAAAGAAACGAATATGTTTTTTACACTAGAAAACTAGGAAAACTTTGCAGTAGAGCCAGACCTTCAACCAAAAAGAAAGAAAAAGAAAATAAAAGTCAAACACGATGGGAGAAAAGTAAGCAGCTTTGAGATGACGATGTGCGTTGGCTCTGTTGAATATTGTACTACTCACCATGTATTTCATGCATCTTAGAGAGGAAAAATAAGATTCAAATGTTTTCGTCGCAATTATAGACGGTGTAATAAGATGTTTACAAAAGTAGGAGATTACATGATATAGTTTTTAATTTTGGTAAATGAACCTATTCCATCTATAGATGAAAGTTTTAGGGAAAATTATCTAAATCTGTTAATTTTTTGTCAATCCAGCTCTAAACATTTTAATTATGTCATTTGAATCTTAAACATTTTTATATATTTTACCAATTAAGTCCATCATCTTATCAATTTTGACTTGAAATCATCGATGGTTAGCGCTATTTGAAACCAATTTTAATAATATTTTTTTGAATTTTTTATTTACTTTTCTTTTCTTCTTCTTTTTTTCTTTGCTTCCTTTTTCCCTTAACCCTAGCTAGCGAGGCCACTAGTTGACCATCACCGGCCACAAGTGAGGGCCAACAATCCTCACCTAGCCCAAGCGAGGGTCGTTGGCTCTCACCTATGACCGACCAAGGTTGAGAAAAAAAAATTAAGAAAAGAATAAATCAATAAACAATTTCAAAAAAATATTAAAATATTATTAAAAATTATTCATGTCAATGATTTATAATCAAAATTGGCTAAATAGACTAAATTGGTAAAACGTGAAAATATTTGGGACTCAATTGATGTAATTAAAAAGTTTATGATTTGAATTGGTAAAAGTGCGATAAATTTAAGATTTTTTAGTCAATTTTCTTGGATTTCTATCTTAACCACATTACTATTTTTTTAATTTTTTTCAAGTATCCAACCAAAAAGAATTAACCATGGCATAGAGAATTTTTCTAGAGATGGGAACAGAATTGACACCTTATCTCCCTATAATCTTATTGTCACGATGGCTGATCAGCTCCAGGCTTGATCATCACCAGACATTCATTGAGAAAAAAAAAACGAAAATTACCCAATATTTTAGAGGCTTGAAAATTGCTACACGACCTTAATATAGACCATATCGAGTCACCTATATATACGCTTGTTCGCCGGACGACCCAAATGTACCTGCACATGGTTTACCCGAGCCTTGAACAATGGCCGAGTGGAGGTGAACCAAGTTCCGGTTGACTGATCAGTCGGCTGTAGTGGGCCTGAACGTGGGAACTGGACCAGCATCGCAATGGATCATGGGCTCGTCGGCTGGCCCCTCCAGGCACACGACCCTTCGCCCAAGCTACTTAGCCGATGCCTGCTTCTTTTCCGTTCCTAATTGGTAAGCTTTAGCAACGATAACCCAATATATCATTTGGCAAAAAAGGTTAAGTGTATTCATTTCACATAAAATGAATGATTCGGAAAGCATTTTCTCAAAAGCAATCACTTCTATCATTTGAAATAATTAGTTAGTGAGAAATGTTGTCATTATCAACGATAATTTAGGTCAATATTTTCGTGAATAATGAAAATACTTTTCGTTTATTCATTTTTATAAACGATACAAACGATCATTTTTAGGAAAATATCTTTTGAATCGTTTATTTTCTAGTCAAACAAACAGAGCATGCCTTTTCCTAAAGTCAAAGACATTCTTTGTTCGTCAATTTAGCTTTCATTTTCAATGAACTTAGGTCCATTGGATGGTCAAAGATGCAATGAACAGCAGCAGAAAAGTCCAAACAAGGTAACATGCGCAATTAATTTGTGCAATAGTAGAAGACGACACGCCAACCTTGTGGGCGTTCACACGCATCCTAGAGACTTTTATTCCATCACCTAGCTGGCACAGCAAAGGAACGGTTGGAAAACGATTTTTTTTTTTCCATTATAAGGCAATAAAATGATTAACTCATGTCCTTTTCTATAAATCGGCATCTTAAATATCTTTACATTTTTGTGGGCATGCTTTTGAGAGATGTTCACTTCGTATACGAGGTTTATTGTGAGTTCACATCGCATTAGGAAAATTATCATAAAATTTTTGAACATATTATGTGGGTATCAATTTTTTTAATTATAAAAATTTTAATTGTACTAATTTGATCCTAAATTTCTGACTATTTGCCAATATAAGCATTTAGACCAATTCGAACCGAAAATCATTAATGTGGATAGTCGGTGCCAACATTGACAATTTTTGCAAATTTTTATCTGATTTTTGAAAATTTTATTTATTTTTTTATTGTGGCCCGGTGATCACCGCTATGACCCTTACTAGATCTTGGCAAAGACCACCTCACCCAAGCTATCGCTGGCCACAGGCAAGAGCAGCCCTTGTTGAGCATTACCTAAGGCCAATCTCGGCATCACCTAAAATCAGCCACTAGCAAAAAGAAAAAATAAAAAACTCAAAAAAATTTAAATTGTCTACACCAACACCGGCTACGCCTTGTAGGACTACCGATAGTACGATACTAACTGTATTGCCATGTGAGCGATTTCCAATAAAAAATTATCGGAACGATTACATTAGTAAATCGTACAAAAATTTCTGATTAAATTGACATAATTAAAAAATTTATAACTGAATTATACGTCATGTAATAGGTTTATAACTTTTTTTAACAACTCCCAAACACATCACATGCAAGAAGTATCATATAGGATCGGCGGAACTACCGTATGATTGGAAATAGTAAAGCGAGAAAAAATTAATAATATCATAATACTTAATGCTAAATGCTGGATCGACACTTTCATGTCAACCCTTGATTCAAACTGGAAAGATTGTCCCTGCTCGTTCAAAATCTGCACAAGACTAGAATACCCTTTCTCTAGTTTTGTGTTATTTTTCCTATATTTTTTTACATAAATTTGGGGAAATAAAGATAATGAGATTCATATCCCTAGAGCATCATAGATACAAAATATTTTATTCAAATTAACTGATTGACGAAGTGTATGTCTGTCCCGCGCCATCTGTCATCTGTACTTTAGGAAGACAGCACACGTTTTATCGACCTTGTTTTGTGTTTTTCCAGTGAGCCTTCCTGCTCAATGACTTGTGCACTTGAGTCCATAATTCCATAGAATTTTTCCCAATTTAGTCCCTCGAAGATTATATTGCCCTGGCCAATCAGACAAATTCTCAATAACCTTCCATTTTCGCAGATGATTCTGATAATTTCCCTATCTTGAATGTGGCTCACATGCTTCATATTGTGCAGATGATGCCTAGTAACTGCAAAGAAGAAGCATGTGAATCGACTGCATTATTACCTTTCTCTTGCCCATCTTTTTCATGGCAGCTCGTGGGGTCAACCTGCCACTGAAATGAAGTCAGAAGAGCTGATGCATTACGGGCTTGCACCAGCCAAGAGAGTTGCCGACCTATCTTTTTCACTTTGATTTCTCTTAAAAGTTGTTAAACTAGCTGTTCCTGGTAATGAAGGTAAGGTCTATGTACTTCCATGTATAGCTCTCTAATATCATGGGCTATGCATCTTGATCGATGCATCTAACATAGCCACCAAACCCTTCTTTTTTTTTTTTTTTTTGGTAACGAGAAATTCTCTCGACCCTCATTTTGCTTACGCTATTCGGGGTCACAAGGCCCACCAGTGCCCGATGGCACCTTAGGACCGACGCCTATAACTCAAGAGAGATTAGCACAGGACGCCAACACCATGACTTTTCACTTACAAAGTATTAGCAACTGCAAGTTTTCGGTGATGAATGAAAGACTCTCAACCAACGCAGCTGCCCACAATTGGGTTACCAAACCCTTCTTTGTTAGTTCTCACCAATTAATATAATATCGTTCTTAGGAGAAAAAATATTATTTCGTGACTATATCTCATAGATCATACAAGATATCGAGATATACAATTCCAATTGTCAAGCAAAAGTTGGAGTTCTCCAGGAATTTTATAGATGCAAAGAATATATGATTCCCTCACTCGAAATTTTGCACGATGACCATATCGATTGCCGATAACATTTTGACATTTACTACGATTTTCCTACGCGTCGTATTGCGTTAGAAACAGGTACGTGACTCAACCGGTGGCATTTGATACTGGGCCGACATGATCTAGCAAGAAGCAAAATTTTCTTTTGCCTTGTGAGGAAGAGAGTGGTTCACGGGGGCAAAGAAGAAAAACGCCTTTTGAGTGTCTAATTTCCTCCTTCCGTGAAGCGTCACATCGCATCGCTCGAGGCCAAAATACATTTCTCCCTTGATTGCGGTACGTCCAGCTATAGAAAACGCGCAAATATCACTGGTAGAGAGAGAGAGACCAGGGGGTGCTGCAAATTATTTATTCATGCGAAACACAAGAAACGACGTGTTCTCCTTTCCCCTGCAAGAAAAGCTCCCAACGTGACTGCGGTCAACAACGACAACAGTCACCGCCTCAGTCTCAGACTCCTACAAGTATTCTTAATCTCTGCTAGACTGCTACCTCCGAGAGAGAGAGAGAGCTAGAGAGAGGGGGCAGGGAGAGAGAAACTTGTAGTAAGCATTCTATCTTTCTTCAACAATGTTGCTACTGAATCTCCAAGAATGCGTGCACCATGTTCTGTATCTTCAAGAATGCGACCACCATGTTCTGTTCGCCGTGTTTCTGACTACCCCATTAACAACTTTTTGTTGCAGCAGCGGCAGCAATGGAGAATCTCAAGACCCCCTTCAAGGGAATCGTCAAAGATGTCAGAGGGAGAGCCGCGTGTTACAAGCAGGACTGGGCTTGTGGGTTTTGTTCAGGCATGAGGTGGCTTTTTCTTTTTCTTGATTGATTTAGCTTCTGGAATGCAGCTGAGGAATTAGATCTCGTCCTTGGAAAAAAGAGAACATTTTGCTAGATCTTTTTGCTGATGGTGGTTTTGATGCTTTATGCTCAGGATTTTAGCCCCGACAGCATATATCTTCTTTGCTTCTGCCCTTCCTGTTATAGCCTTCGGGGAGCAGCTAAGTCGAGACACCAGTGAGTGGCCGATTCTTGCTCTCGTTTGTTAAAATTACAGTTCACTGAGGAGAGAGATTGAGCTTCCTTTGTCGATTATACTTTTTTCGCATTTGTTTTCTTGATCTTGTCTGTTTTTTTACACTTACACTGATCATGTAATTATGTTATTCTCGAATGCTAGATGGCAGTTTAAGCACGGTCGAGACTTTAGCTTCGACTGCTATATGCGGGATTATCCACTCGATTTTCGGTGGCCAGCCTCTGTTGATCTTAGGGGTCGCGGAGCCAACTGTTATAATGTACACTTATCTGTACAATTTTGCCAAGGGGAGGTCAGACCTTGGGGCGGAGTTGTATTTGGCTTGGGCTGGGTGGTAAGGAATTGAAGTTCTCCTATTTCTCATGGTCATGTAGGGCTTATGTTGGTGTCATGAATCAGAACATGTATATGGTCGACTTACGGTACGGCGTCAATTGCAGGGTCTGTGTCTGGACAGCATTGCTGCTATTGCTTCTTGCCACATTCAATGCCTGCACGATCATTACAAGATTCACTAGGATTGCAGGGGAGCTCTTTGGCATGTTGATTACTGTTCTCTTCATTCAAGAGGCCATCAAGGTACCACATAGCTTACAAGCGGCTTGAAAAATGCTTTACTGGAACAGAACTAGATGAATTGGTGGTTATTATATCCTCACGAGTACCTCTTCAACAGGGTTTAATCAGCGAATTCAATATCCCTGAAGCAGACAACCCAGCTCTAGAGAAGTATCAGTTCCAGTGGCTCTATACAAATGGATTGCTTGCCAGTATCTTTGCTACTGGCCTGCTCTATACTGCTCTCAAGAGCAGAAAGGCAAGGTCTTGGCGATATACCACTGGTACACAAATTCGACCTTTGTTATTGGTTATTTTTATATATGTTGTTCTCTGAGTAGTATTTTCTGCTTTTTTACCCATTTTTTCTGATAGCTTCCTTCTTCTGTTCATCAGGCTGGTTCCGTGGATTCATAGCTGATTATGGCGTTCCTCTTATGGTCCTTACTTGGACGGCGTTGTCGTTTGCAGTTCCGAAAAGAGTTCCCAATGGAGTTCCAAGGAGACTATTTTGTCCACTCCCCTGGGATACTGCTTCTCTGTACCATTGGACAGTAATTAAGGTATTACTTATTGAATCTTGATATTGTTGCACCAAAAGTATCAAGACATCTACGTAGGTTGCTCTATGTTATCCCAAAGGTCTTGAAGATTGGTAACTGCGTTCTTTTCCCCTTTCCTTATGATCTAGTAACTTGTTCAAAATTATGTAATTATGCAAATCCAATACCTTTGTCCCTTAATTTGCAGGATATGTGGAAAGTTCCTCCGACATACATATTTGCTGCTTTTATACCAGCAGTGATGATAGCAGGGTTGTATTTCTTCGACCACAGTGTGGCTTCACAAATGGCTCAACAGAAGGAATTCAATCTCAAGAAACCGTCGGCTTACCACTACGACATCTTCTTGCTTGGACTATTGGTACCTGATCATGCCCATTTCCTTTAAAATAGGATTTTAGGCTAACCTTTTGCTAAGCGCTATCATATTGGATTTCAGACGTTGCTATGCGGATTACTTGGACTTCCTCCTTCCAATGGAGTACTCCCACAGTCTCCTATGCACACTAAGAGTCTAGCCGTTCTCAATAAGCAGGTTCGGACGGAATGGTTAGAAGCTCTATCTTTAGTGGTAGCATCTAAGCATCATTTTTTGTTTTCCTTGACTGTGCTTACAAGGAGGTTTGGTGCAGATCATTCGAAAGAGGATGGTTCAGAGCGCAAAGGAATGCATGAAGCAACAGGCAACCAATTCCGAGATTTATGGAAAGATGCAAGAAGTGTTCATTGAAATGGACAGGACTCCAACTGTAAGTTTCATTAGCACGCCTGACTTTCTCCATTTGGGCAAATATGCGTAGCTTTTACTTGGCATTGAGCGTGGTGGATTTTTTCCTGCAGTTCACTTCCACAGTTAAGGAGTTGCAGGAGCTGAAGGACGCGGTTTTGAAAGCAGATGATGGAGGAGACAGAAACACTAAATTTGACCCCGAGAAGTACGTCGACGCCCACTTGCCCGTCAGAGTCAATGAACAAAGGATGAGCAACCTGCTGCAATCATGCCTTGTGGGAATATCAGTATGTGCGATACCTGTCATTAAACTAATACCTACATCAGTTCTTTGGGGTTACTTTGCCTACATGGCTATCGATAGTCTACCGGGTAATCAGTTCTGGGAAAGGATTTTGCTTCTCTTCATCACCCCCAGTCGACGTTACAAGTAAGCTGCGCACCTTACAAGTTGGTCGTGCTTTTTAGATTGATTTGATCCGGTGATCCGGGGGTTGCTTGCAACTTAACTATGCTTTTGAGTAAAGGCAAGTTGTGGTGTTTGAGAGTGGAAAATACCTAAAATGCACTAACAAATTTGATCTATCCAGACGGTACTCCAGTTATCATGCTTTTACTATATACGATTTTGCAGGTCATTATCATTCTGTCCTGATCTCACTTTTCCTTTTTGTGAGCAGAGTTCTGGAAGGAGTTCATGCTTCATTTGTCGAATCAGTACCGTTCAAATCCATCGCAATGTTTACGCTCTTCCAATTTGTGTATCTTCTCATCTGTTTTGGGGTGACGTGGGTGCCTATTGCCGGCGTATTGTTCCCATTGCCGTTCTTCCTTCTTATAAGCGTAAGGCAGCACATTCTTCCCAAGCTGTTTAAGCACGATCATCTTCAGGAGTTGGACGCTGCTGAGTACGAGGAAATCGCTGCTACCCCATACCGCAGTCGAAGCCTCTCATTCAAGGTATACCTACCCATATGTCATGAAAAATTAACACACAACTACAATGCTGCTTGGAATCGGTCTTCCAAAAAATTTTCCATTTTCGTTTGAATTCCAAACATTTTCACTTTTGTAATGAATCAAACAATCCTTTAATGCATGAGCAGGACATAAGACCATCTGATTCTGGTGATGAGGAGAGCGAAGAAGATTTCAATGATGCCGAGATATTGGACGAGATGACAACAAGTAGAGGCGAGTTGAAGCTCAGAACTGTGAGCTTCAAAGAAGAGATGCTTATTCGGGTGAGGAACCAAAACTTTCACTCTATGAAGGAATCATACATTTTTTCCAGTTCAATTGCACTTACACTGGCTTTCGGTTCTGTAGGTTCGCTCAGAAGATGCCTCTCGAGCATGATACTTAGATAAATTTCCTAATATCATTGAATAGCATAGTTTGAGTTCCTCTGTATAGACTGTTGACAAGAGTATATACAGGCCAAAGGAAGAGCTGAAGAAAAAGCCAAAAACCGGAGTACTGATTGCTGGAAGCGGTCTTCCACAGGATAACCACCTAACGAAAATTTTTTCCTTATTCAAATTTTTTACGATATACATTTGAAGGGGAACTAGAGATAGGGAAGGATATAAGGGTTAAAAAGTGAAAGTATTGCCGAGACATGTAAACAGAATTTAGCTTGTGCAAGCATTATTTGGAGTCTATTGAGTGGCTGAGCTGTTTTATGCAAATGCTGGTTTTTGCTGGTCAAAAAGCGGGAACGCTTTAGGACAGTTCAACAGACTTCAACTGAAAAACCTAATTAAAATATATAGGCTGCATTTGTGACTGCAATAATATTCTGTGGCACAATGTTGGTTCTATTTGAAGTGTCTGCTGTTAAATCCTTCAACTTCATCTATAGGAAAATGATGAATAAGATAATGAACAGGCGAAAAGGGAAGAGGACATGTTGGCAAAAACATCCTGTATCAATAAATTATTTATTTGTATTAAGTTACAGATGACCGGGAAGAAGGTTCACTGAGTTCATGCATAGTACAATCATCCAACCAAAAATTAAAACTTCACCCGCTAAGTGGATTCTAACACTTTTGCTTCACTACATGGCATTTATTACTGAAAATGCGCGGCGTGTAAGCCATCTATCTTCACTAAAATCCTTAAGTTCTTTCTGTTCCCTCCATGTGTACTCTCAACTATACATGCAGTCCATGGGAGAAACACTGGAAAGGAAACGAAAATCTGAAAAAATTAATATGTCCAAATCACACCATCAATTACTGCACCCCTGAGCTCAAGATTTCAATTAGCGAATGGCTTATAGTGACCTTTAGAGGAAATCTGTATCCTTTGACTCGTTTTTCCTTGGTAGTTGTGAGTTATCATCTCCATCTGCAGCAACCAGAATAAGAAAATCGCCATCTCTAACGAGCTCTATCTCTTCAATTTCTGCTCCATCTTTGCTCAGAACTTTTGTAAAATGCAATCCGAATTTTCTACCACCAATGTGGAGAAGTTCTTCTATAGACTCTGGCAGCAGTACAAGCTTATCAGCGAGTTCACCCTTCTCTCGGCAGCTGAGCGTTACACGAGCTGAGGGGTTGCCTAATTTCCAATTAACAAACTTGCCAGGTGATGAAATAATTTCCTTCTCGCCTGCATAGAATCCAAACTGTGTGACAAAGATTTATCTGCAAAATTCAGGGAATATGTAGCCAACATTTTCTATCACTAGTTGCACAATGATAAATGTACGATGTCAGATTCATGACTGAGCAATCAGAGACAATCTCAATGCATGATACGTCAATTCTAAGAACAACTCAGAGACTTATGCAGAAGTCCAAATATAGCTTTATCTTTCTTAAGCTCATGAAATCCAACGTCAAGTTCAGCGCTCAAGCCTCTAATGTCCAACTAAATTATCAAAGGGAAGTACCAATGCTGATAAGCTAATAAGATAGTTCATATATTTGCTTCATCCAACCTGTTTCACTGTTGGCCTGCCATATCAAATTAATCATCCTAGTGATATCGAACTCCTTGATTGAGGATATTGTACATAAATACCATTAAAAGGTTAGAGATATATGAAATAAGAGGAGCAATAGTTCTATACCTGTATTTGCAGCTGACATGATCCCAATAAGAGAATTCTGATAATTGTTGGCTTTACGGCGACGTCGATTATCTGACCAATTAACCTCTGCAATAGTTGGCATGGACTCCTGTCCAAATGGAGGAATCGCGGGCTCACTCGAGTGCTTACCGAGAGCCGAATGTATCACAGGCTCGCTTGGGTACTTCGCAAGATGGGGCACCTCCAGTTTCTTAGGGATACTATTTGGATGTCCAGACCCTTGCCCGCTTGAGATGGTGATAACACTTTTTCTTTGGAACAAAAACTTTATCTCTTCATGGCCCTGGTGATCCGCCAAAGCCCGCGGGGTCCATCCGTACACATCGGGCTTATCAACATCAGCTCCTTGGTCTAACAGGAACTGAACTATCTCAATGTTTCCCTCGGATACAGCCTTGTGAAGTGGTGTAGTTCCATTGCTAGCAGGCAGTGTTACATCCCCGCCAAACTCGACTATGCCTTTGAGAATTTCTAGATTGTTTTGCTCAACGGCAGTGCAAGCAAAATGGCCCACTTCACCTGATGAAATCGTTGCACCATTGTCTGAAAGTAGCTTAATTACAGATTCATGCTTCCCCACTATGGCATCCCAAAGAGGAACACTTCCTTCAGAATCTGCATAGCAAATACCATCACAACTACCGACACATCTCTTCAAAACATCGATAAGATTGGTGAAAATTGTACAGCGACAACTAGGTGCGAGACAGAAATTGGACACAGTGCTTATCTCATTAATGTTCCAAGCAAAATTGGTCTTGAAATGCTCCAAATAGTAAACAAATTGCAATATTGAAGCAAAAATGGTTTTGAATGCCAATAGAGTAGAGTACCTTTGATGTTAGGATCTCCTCCAAACTCTAGAAGAAGGGTCACGCAATGTTGACTTCCAATAGATGCTGCAATATGCTGTTACATGCGGAGTCACAAATGTAGAATTAGGAGACCATGGAAATGAAATCTTCAAGTACAAAGTGACCTACCATCGCTGTCCTTCCATTTTCATCTACTTCGTTTGGATCTAAACCGCGTCTCAAAAGCTGGTGCAATAGTAGATCATCGCCTCTCATTGCTGCAAAACATAAGCCAAGAGACAACTCCATATGGCCCCGAGCAAGCATGTGCTCTGTCTCATCCAGTAGTCCTTCCATCAACGGGTGCCTCCGTTCTTTCAAATGCTGCAAGAAGCATAAAACAGATAATGCTATTAATTTCTCATCTTCTGCACATAAAATTGGACAGAGTTGGTTCTGTTCGAACAAATCGAGGATCAGAAAGCAACTTCAACCAAAACATCTATGTTTGTGGTTGTCTCTCATCCATAATTGACGGCATTTGCTTCTGTCGGTTTCAGGTGAGGAGAAAAACTTCAAGACAATTAGTCAAACATCATACTTGGATCAGTGAAGTTGTATAGCCTACCTGAAGTAGATTGTTCATGATAATTGTTCCATCTCCAACATTGGCCTGAACAATATTCAGAAATGACGTGCGGTTTAAACGTAGAAGCTGGCTCAATCTTTTTGTCCTGACTGTAAAAAGTTGTGGCCGGTAACAGAGAACGCCTACTTCTCCACAGACATCTCCTTCCCTTTGCCTCACCAACTTCCTGCAGTCAAGTGTTTCAGGGGTAAACACCCAAGGTTTCAACAGAGTTGAGTCGGACATATATAAAGTTATTGGAAAAGAAATTGGTTGAGACATTCTTAACTTAACAAACTTGCCTGTTCTATTCCATTTCTTTGCATAATAAGATCCTGTCCATAGACCAAAATGTCAGAGCAGTGACTTAAAGAACATCCCACAAAAAATGATACATCAAGTGTTTGGACTAGGAAAGTATCCAAAATTTCATGTCCAGAGAAAAAGAAAAAGGAAAAGTAAACAAATGTTCCATGTAAAGCAAGCAATATTTTCTACCGTAAGATCCTTTCACAGAACTTTTTTTTTTCCTTCAGTTGAACTTTCACAAAACTATAATTAGTTCGATTCCTGTATTTTTTCAAACAGAAAGGAATGACAAGTTACGAGGCTACTTTTAATTGGAGAACGAGCTTGTCTTATGCACTTCTGCTTAACTCTATCTCTTAAGCAAAGACCAAAAGACTACGTATTCCCAGTACTGCATAAATAATAGAACTGGAACCAGGGAATGAGTACTAACTTCTTACCACAGCACCAGTGACCAGAATGTACAAGTCTGTGGGCGCTTCATTCTGCAGAATCACATCTTCTTTCGGAGGAAAATACTCGGCTTTCATCTCTGACACCTTCAAAGAGCAGACTGCAACCATGAATGGAAATTCAACATAAGCAGCATCTGCCAGTGTTTTAACTCTAGACGGGATTGAGTTCGACAAATCAAATCAGGCCAAAATGACAATCATCATGCATTTAGAAGGATCCTGATGAACAGAAGACAACTGTCTAAAGACGTCTGATACTTCATCCACGGCACCAGTAGAGATGATAGGATGAACTTAAAAGCTCATTACCAGCTGAAAAAGCAGGTCATTCGAAACCCCACGGAACAAGTACACCTTGTCAACGAGCGAATAGAACAGAAAGTGCGAGATACTTGATCGGATGGCCTTAGGAAGGGCTTCAAGAAATTCCTGCTGCTGGAGACCTTCTGAATCAGTTCTATATCGCAAAGATATATGAGCCAGCATTTGGTCTTGCAGGCGAACAGGCAATTGGTTCCTCTGTGCAAAATTCGACGCTGCTTGGATTGTGTCTCTCTGCAGTTTCAAAGAAATGGACATCAGAATCTAGAGAGTATCAAGGCATGCGAAGACTAGTCCAGATGCATGCGATGGTCCAGAGTGTACTAACAAATCTTCTGGTTCGGCTGGTGCCGTGGACGACCAAATTGGTCATATTTCCAATCAAATAAGCAGTCAGTCCTAGGTTGAAGAACATGTAGAAGATGTCAAATATCATCTCTCTTGTATTCACAGGATGCAAATCACCGTAGCCAGTGGTAGTAAGTGTGGTTATCGACCAATATATCGATGTAACATAACGAATCCCCAGACTCCTCTCATGGAAATCCCCCATTGTAAGCCCAATCCATGTGTTTTTTGGGTCTTTGTAGCGTGCAGCAAGGAGATAATAGAAGCACGCGGCCAGGTGCACTGCAAATAGAGTAACCTAAAGGGCAAGCCAATAGTGTATTGAGCATTACTTGAAGGGAACACTCAATTTAAGAGCAACAAGAAGGACAGAAAACTGCATTTCCAAGTGAAGATACTCACAAAGGTCAGCTTCGCACACCGTACCCAAAAGTAGTTAAAGTTCTTATCTTTCTCCAATCTGAAAGCATTAAGAAGGAGACAATTGGTAAGTAACAATTGGAAGAGGAAGCAAAGAGCTGGAAACTAGGTCACCATGAAAAAAAAAAAAAAAATGGCAAATGCTGCCTTCATTTTAATATTTTAGCACTTGTCACTTGAAAGAACAACGAGACAACGTAATGATACTTACATTCATAAGAAGATAAAACCACGTATCAAGTTCTGAACATATCTATTGAACTGATGACATATAACAGGGACAAGCTCATCTACGGAGAAATAGAAGTCAATGTTCCTATGTCTTACTGGTGATCAATTCAAGCAAGATAAATGATGACTTTAGTGCAAACAATTTCAGTGATCATGGAACAGTAAATCTCTGCCATATTTGGTAACTGAAAATAAGAAGTTAGTTAGGAGGTTAGACACATATGTCAAATCTTCTTACCTGGCAAACATCGAACTGACTCTTCGAAGACGCCAAAGTCGAAGCATGTTAAATATGCCATACTGCTCGAGAGGAGATGGTAAAATACTTTTAACAACTTCAAAGGGGATAGTTGAGATAATATCAAAGGCCAACCAAGTAGTCACATATTTCAAAGCAATCTTCTTCCTATCATCAACTAGAAGATATGAAGTCTTATCCAAATAAGCCACAAAGAAGGTCAATATGATGTCGATCGCGAAAAATCCATTGACGACGTTGTCCGTTATCGCTAGAGGTCCCTGTGGTTTCTCGAGAAATCCAAACTCAAATGGCGACACCCATGCGGTGTAGAAGACGAGAAGCACCAGAAATGACTGCCAGAGTCTGCACAATGTCCCGATTAAGAAGCACTCCAGATCAGAACAAAAGAAGTGGATGAGATAGTGAGGACTCAACCCATCTTATGATAGAACTTCATATCAAGGCAAAGCTAGGTCCTCTTTCAAGACAATAAGAACCGATAAAATGAAGAATTGTGTCGCAGGTAGTTCAAAGGTTTGTTCAAAGATGAGTTCAGTATTATGTCCACAGGGAAATACATGTCTGTCTATTGATCAGCGAGATCTAAATTTCCCCAAGTTCGACTATGCCATGAGCAGAAGCTACTCATCTACTATAAGAATGACGAGATTAAATTAAGGTATGTCATCACAGAATAGTCGTCAAGCATTAAGCAGAGAGTTCACTGTGTGCCATCAGTGAAGCACACCTCGTTGTAATCATCCCTTGACAAAGGACTTGAAAAGCAAGGCAACAGCAGAGACCGTTAATCAATGAACTAGGAGACAGTTTCTAAGGGAAATTGATGAAAGCTACAAACCACCGTAACATAATTCATCCTTGAAAGGGGAAAAGCACAGGACAAACCCACTTTCAGCTCCATGATGGCACTCAAAGAAACAAATGCACTCGTTCGAAACAAATGATGCATGATAATTACAGAGACCCTCAAAGATCACCTATTGATGCATCAACAAAGTAAAGCTGACCAAGCGTTAGGATTTGCTTAATGCATGATTAGCGAAGGCATTAATGGACATCAACTTCCTGATGCTTTTCCACCCAATGAGGGGAAAAGATGTCCCAGGTCATTTGGACCAAGAACCTGTCATGGAAACAAAAGCACCACCCGACAAAAGGGAAAGAAGATTTGAACAGCATGACCAAGAAAACTGTCGACTTTATTCCACTCGACCACTCCAATCAAATTTCACGAATTCTATGGAGATGCACGATCTGCAACAGTACAGACCGGCCGTCCATCGATCAGGCGCAGCACTCACCGGTCTGTCCGAAGCGCACAAGGGTTCCTACCTATTCGAAATTCTAGCCGAATCCACTCTATCTATGGAAAAACGAAGCGGAACCATCCCATCGATGGGGAGACACGATGAGGGAGGGAGGGAAGGAAGGACCTGTAGCGGTCATCGAAGGGGCTAATGATGAACCGGCGCAGCTTGACCCGGCGGTGGGCCTTGCCGCCGAGGGAGGGGAGGATGCCCGTGTTCATGCTGTACTCCTCGTCCCGCGACAGGTGCTCCACCACCTCCCGGTCGTGCCCGCTCCCCGCGGCGCTCCTGCCCCCGTCCCTGCCCCTGTCCCCGCCGCTGCACATCGATATCGGGTTCCTCAACATCGCCACTCCCCGCTTCTTCATCTCCTCCCGCCCCCGCTGGCCTCCAACTCCGGCAACCCACCTCCCCAGAAAATGAAGGGAAGAAACAGACCACCCCTCTCTCTCTCTCTCTCTCTCTCTCTCTCTCTCTCTCTCTCTCTCTCTCTCTGATTCTTCTTCTTCGTTAACTACAAAAACCGCATCTAGATATGCTGCGAAGCGATCCCAGAGAACAAGACAGCGAAGGAAGAAGGAGCACGGGAATCCCACAAACTC
Source organism: Eucalyptus curtisii (assembly GCA_017140595.1). Lineage (NCBI taxonomy): Eukaryota > Viridiplantae > Streptophyta > Magnoliopsida > Myrtales > Myrtaceae > Eucalyptus > Eucalyptus curtisii. The sequence goes on along the minus strand of CM029496.1, from coordinate 27,007,582 downwards.
TCTCTCTCTCTCTCTCTCTCTCTCTTCTGCGCGTGTGCAGGATGAGATGAGATTGGTGTTCTACGCGATCTTGCGTGAACTTGGAGCTACGAGTACGTGACTCTCGTGTTCTCTCTCTCTCCCTCCTTCTCTCCCTCTTCCTCTCGCCGTCGCCATGCATGCGATGCGAAGTACAGGGTTTTTAGTTTTACTATTTTGCCCCGCTCGCATAACATGGCATATTGTCGCCGTCTTCTTTTTGCTGTCGCCGAGTTATTCCTCGATGATAATGACGGGAATGGTCCTTAAATTTTCATTTAATATGTAATATATCATTCCGCTTTTAATTTATTTATCGTAGTTCATGAACTTTAATTTAATACAGTTCTTGAACTATTTTTAATTTATTTAATATAATTTTTGAAATTTAGCTCAACATATAACATTATCATTGAATTTTTAATTTATTTAATGTGATACTTGTAAATGTTTAAACTAGTTCCTAAATTATATATTTTCATTAATTTAAATTCATGAGCAATATTAAATATTTTCATATAGTTAAAGGACTAGATTGAACGTGTACCAAAAGTTCAAACATCATTTTGAATAAATTAAAGTTCGGGAACCACATTTTATATTGAGACAAAATTTAATGATCATTTGTGTCATTTTTCTTTATTTCTTTTGCATTATTGCTATTAACATATAATCAACATTGAAATATTGCTAAAATATGGTCTTTATTATGTGTGTGTGTGTGAGAGAGAGAGAGAGAGAGGGGTTCCCTATACCTGTCGATTTAAAATTTTGAGTTAGATTTTCCTAAGAATCAGATTAAATAAAAAAAGATTTGGTGAATCGGAGATATGATGTTTTATTTTTGAGCCAATAATCGGAGACATGATTAAGAGATATGTTTTGAAAGGTAAATTTGAAATCCCGTTCAAAATGTTTGTTATAGGAAAAAGAACTAATCTTTATCTTCTAAATTGCTTCTTTTCTTTGTTTTGGCATACAATCTTTATTTTCTGATTGCCTTTTTTTTTATTCTTTCGGGTATTCCAACCATTAAAAAGTGAAAAGCATGAAAATTTCATCAGCCTTTTATGCACTAATTAATTAACGACCGCACACCTACTTCCGGCTCTACTTTTTTTCTTTTTCTTGTAAACGTCCCGTGACTAGTCACGAATATCTTTTTGACTATCAAAGTGGCTAGATTGAAACAAAAGTGACTTCATTTTAATTTTTCGAATCCCCTTTTTGTACTATTTTTTTCGACTATAATCATACACTAAATCTACGAATCAGAAATAACCCTAATCAAGTCAACGTAGCATTTTGACTTAGATTCCTATCTCAAACCGGTGAATTTTGACCAAAACAATATCATCTCTATCCAATGCTTTAAATGATAGAATTTATTTTTAACGATTAAATTGCATATTGAAGTTCATTTCTCACATGGGAAATGTTCTATATACATCGATAAAATTAATTTAAATTTGATTAAAATCTCTGAACTCTTTTTCATATTTTCAGAGTTATTAATATAAGGTAATATTTTGCTTAAAACAAGCCAATCTAATGCAACATTCAATGGACAAAACGAAGATGCCAACTTTAATAAAAGGCAAAAGCCATTAAAAATTTCAAACTTTGCTAATTATGATATATTTATCTTAAATTTATACATGTGCAAAAACCTTAAATATTTATCTTAAATGTATATATTTACCCACAACCCCAAAATTATATTCGTATAATATATTCACCTCAAAAATTTGATAAATGTGTCACATGAGTATAAATTTAAAATAAGTGTATTATAATTGGCAAAGTTTTGGTTTTTTTTTTTTTTTTTTTGGCTTTTTTATAAAAGAGAGCAGAAAAAGCAGGTGGCAAGCTAAACGACGCCGCTTAAGGACCTGCTCATCACCCTCCCCGAAACCTCTCGTCGTCGGAGGCACCATTTGATCTGTAAATCTCGGGAGGATACGAGGTTGTCGCGGAGACGAAGCTCTCGCCCGAGGAGGAGGCCGACGATGTCGTCGTTTCTGCAGTCGTTCCTGGATCCGAAGAAGAACTGGCTCGCCGCTCAGCACATGAAGACCATCTCCAAGCGCCTCCGCCACTACGGTCCTCTCCCCATCCCTCGAAACCCTAATTTTTTCTTCCTTCGAATTCGCGTGCTGCGTGCGTTCAGGTCGTTGACTGCATCGATTGTTTGAGCTGGCATTGCGCGCCGCCGGTTTCGGAGGTTCTTTGAATTGGGTCGTGTTCATTTGCTCGGGAGGAGCGAGAAAGTGAGTGCTTTTCGCGTTTCGATAATGACCGCCTTGTGATCGGATGATCGGTTGGGGAATGCAGGGCTGCGGTATGATGATTTGTATGATGGGTACTATGAGCTCGACGTGAAGGAGGCGCTTAATCGGCTGCCGAGGGAGATTGTGGACGCGCGCAACCAGCGGCTCAAGCGCGCCATGGACCTGTCCATGAAGCATGAGTATCTTCCTGAGAATGTTCAGGTAATGACACTGTTGGGTGAAGTTATGCTGGATTTGTGTTGGCCTGAATAGCTTTGGATTGGTAATCTAGTCGAGGCTTGTGTTTTTAGTCAGCAACTCTTGTTATGAGTAAATGAGTGCTTGATTTCAGTCAATGAGCACCATGTGCTTGGGCAAAATTTATGTTGGGCATGGTTTGCTGTTTTGCTTTAGCTTTCGACTTTTGAATTGAACTAGTTCGTTTGTTTGCTGAAATGTAGTAACAACAATGTGCAATGACGGTCATTGGATTATTCAGTATTGTTTTAAACCGGCCCACCATCATTCTGTGTTATATGGCTTACCCTGTTCTTATCTGCCAGTTCGATGTTTTATCCAAGTTGATGCATTTTGGAACAGATTCAGCTCTATTGACATGTGTAGTTTCACCCTTTGAATTCAGCATTTGTACTAGGTGGTTCATCTGCTTGACTTGTAATTTTATTAAGATAAATGAGTAAACTTTGGACACGATTCCTGGGCTTATAAACTGACAGAGAAGAACTCTGCATTGATGCCTGGCTGCTTATCATATTTGCCAGGGCCCCCGTTAGCTAGGTTTTTTTGGGGCATAATAACTCTGTGAACCATCATTCACTTTTTAAATGATGGTCCTTTTAACACCATGGGCCAACCTGATAATACATTTTACCAGTTTGAGTCTCATGTCATTGGATTTGATTCGTTCCTCCCTGTAAAAGCTGAAGAATGACTACCTTTGAAGATTTTGGTGATCAAGTGATGTGGACAATCTTATGCACAGAATCCTAAAAAACTATACAAAATTTAATTTATGAGTTATGACATGACCTTCTAAAATTAAAGGGCAAACTGAGGCCATAGTCATCTCTTAAGTAAATAAGATAAACAACATCCATTTCTTTCCCTCTGTGTGTTCTCAATATACATCTTACCACCAGACATGGCAGAATGCAGTATAGGTAGCTCTTTTGCAAACTCATACCTCATGCACCTATAGGTTCAATATAGGATTTAGTCACAGCTTTGTCAAGTTATTATTGCCATTGCCTTCTTTTTGTCACTTTCAAACGTAATAATTTTTTTTTTTTTTAAATGCTATCCATTCATTTGTCCTAGCTTCTTAGAATAAAGCTCTGATTCTATGTTTATAGCTGACAAGCCAATGCTGAGCATGTGCCAGAAGACTAGTTTGTCATGAATGTGGACACCATCCATCAATCTATTAATTTATACACAAGTACACTTAGAGATCTATGCGCGTAGCTGTTACGTTACCTAGATTCACCTAATATTTCGATATATATTGTGACAATGGACAACCTATGTCAATTATAAGTGAAAGACGGTTCGTTGCATAGCATGGGTTTCTACGCTATTTATAACTTATATGGTATAAGCAGAGACTGTGATAGTCACTGAATTTCAAACCTTTAAGTTTCAGTTGTTTGTCCAGTTTACCCATAAAACAATTTATGTGGTTGCCCATTTTAAACAAATGGGAATTGGAGACTATACCATCAATCTCTTGGATGGCAGTGTCTATTATGTCAGTGCCAATCTTTTCATTTTTATGCACTGTTTTGACAGTTATTGAGAAAGAAATTACTGTGGATGGATTCATTGTGCAGATTGTCAGTATATTCTGATCTGTGCCATTTGGTTCTGTAAATTTTTTGTTGCTAGGCTATGCAAACTCCATTCAGAAGCTACCTTCAGGACATGCTGACTCTGGTGAGTTCTCTTATTCAACCCACTATAATGAGCATTGTGCCTGGCTTCTCTGATGGGCAGTCATAATATTATGTTAAGCTTCATGTGGCTGTCTTATTCTTAGTAATACTGTTGACATTGGTTCTTCGAATAATTCGGCTTTCTTCTTATGAGATACTTGATCGTTGAATTTTATATGTCCGTCTTTTATGCATGATGATGGTGAAAACCAAAATCATGCTATCACCCAAAAAAAAAAAAAATCCCCTTGTAAGCAAGTAAATAGACCATTTGAATGCGGAGTTAGATGATCTTTAAAAATTAAAACATAAAATCCCAAAAATGGGCTTTTGTGACCTTTGAGTACTTGCATATCTAAGGTATTGCCTATGGCTGCAGAACGATTGGACTTATTACAGTAAAAATGGTGGCATTCTAGATGCTTATATGCCACCTGGTCACCGCACATGTTTTTGGGACACTTTATCTGCACGATACTTTTAGAACTCTGCAAATTGGAATTCAGTTTTAAACATATGGACCGGAGTAGTTAATTACAATCTGTGATGTGCATGACCAGTTTGAAGCTTGACTTACACTGTACTGTAGTGAGCTTGTGCTAACTTCCTTCTAATATTGTAGGTAAAGAAAGAGAGAGCAGAACGTGAGGCTTTGGGAGCTTTGCCTCTTTATCAACGCACAATTCCTTAAGCAGTGCAATTTTCCTTCAGCTTTGCACTCTTTTCCAATTCCTGAGATTCCTGTTGGATTTTTGGCTTTGAAAATCTCATATTCAAGGTTTCATTATTTCATAAGCCAGATGACTTTGGTAGTTGTTGGTCCCTCCTTCACTACTAGCCCATGAATTGTTTAACCGTACTGTGCCTCTTGCAATAAAATCAGCTCAGGGATATGTTTTCCCATGTACTTGTTGAAGAGTTAAAATGTTCCTCCCTGAAATTGAAACTTCGAATCAGTTTGACAGTGTAGTAGAATTTGAAATCTGTCACTGGCTCAGATACGTGTAGGGAAGCTAGTGGCTGATGCAGCTCCTATTGTACAATGATTTCATGGGCGAAATATCAATGTCCTTTCTTCTCATTCTTCATTTTCCAGATATGATAATGTTCATATGTTGCATCTGAACCTAGCATCTGTGAAAGCTTTCCAATCTAGAATGGTTTCAGGTGATAGCTCTCTAACTTGGCAATCGTTCAGTTACTGACCTGGCGACATTTCCAGGACAACTTCAGGGCCATTATTGTTTCCCACCGTTGGTCGTCACTTAAAGAATGGGCCTTACTAATTAGGTTTCACATTTCTCAAACGTAATTTTAGTATCTACAATGTTATATGTCTTTTCCATTTTGGATATTGGGGTCTCTCAGAGCTCCTAGTGAATTTCATCCAGTCACGGCGGTGCTCCCGTGCAACCGGGAAATTAGCAGGACAGGAGGTCATCTCAAGGAAATGGTCTTCGATAGGATTTAAGCTCATAATCCTGGTAGTTGATGAGCAATAACCCCCTTTCTTGTTATCTGTCTTAGAATTTGTTCTGTATTTTCATTCTCGGGTTTGTAGTGTTCCCCTATCTTATGTTCGTTCACTGAACGGGTCAACTTGCTCTTCTTGTAGTGTCAGCCACAAATAGCATCAGAAAGGGGGAGCGCGGTTCCCGGGTAGAACCGGGAACCGGAGAACCGAACCGGAGGTTCCGGTTCGGTTCCCGGTTCCTAAAGGGACCGGTTCCGGTTCCCGGTTCCCCTTTTCTCGGGAACCGGCGGTTCCGGTTCCGGTTCCGGTTAGGGCGAAATTAACTTTTACTTTCACATACGACACCTTCAGATTCACGCCTTCATGGTTCTCTCTTCGCCCGATCTCCGCCTCTGCTTGACGCCACCACCGGACGCCCTCGACGCCACCGCCGCCCGCCTCGGCTCGCTAACCTCTCGCTCGAGGCCACCTCCGCCGCCTGACCTCTGGCTCGCCGCTTGCCCTCGACGCCACTGTCGCTTCGGTTCCTAACCAGAAATGCCGCCTAAAGCCGCCAAATCGAAGGAAGCCCCGGCGGAGCGGCCGATCCTCGGCAGGTTCTCCTCCCACCTCAAGATCGGGATCGTATGCTCCCTCCTCCTCTCCCTTCTCCTCGCCTCTTCATTTCCGTCCGCTCGCTTCGATTCACCCTTCCCTCACAAGAACCTCGGATGAGGGGGGAAAACGAGGGGGTCTTTCAATGTCGTTTCCGATCGGAGATTCAATTTCTTCCGTAGTTTGCATGTGGTTTCTCCGCTATCCGGTTTTCGCCGGGAGGATTTCGCGCCTCGCTCTTTTGCTCCTCCTTTTGATTCTTCTATTATGCATCTGCGGTTCATGGATTTAAGGATATAAGAGCTGTCGTTTCTGGTGGGCTGCTGTTCCGTCTGCGTCGATAAAAACCATCTCCGTTTCTGGACAGGACATATTATGTGTTCCTCCCCCCCGAACTCTGTCTAGTGCATCCACTTCCCGGGTCACTTGTTCGTGGAGCTCAACGATTGCCTTCAATAATGAGAAGGGTAGAGAGCATACTGCTTGCAATTCAACTCAAGGATGTAATAGATTATTTGGTCCCTGCTTCGAATGTGTGTTATGTTCTAAGTTTTGAAAAAGTTGTTGTCTCGTGTATCTTATTAGTGCGTCTCTTTTGTCTCAACAGATCTTGGAAGCTTTGACTGCAGCCTCATGTCAGGAAACGTTTTGTTATGAAAGAGCAGAGCTCCTTGGAGATGCTTACTTAAAATGGGTTGTAAGCAAATTTCTATTTCTTAGATATCCTCAAAAGCATGAGGGTCAGCTGACCAGAATGAGGCAACAAATGGTGAGTAACATGGTCTTGTATGAGTATGCTTTGAATAAAGGACTTCAATCATATAACCAAGCGGATAGATTTGCTCCATCTAGATGGGCTGCACCAGGAGTGCTTCCTGTCTTCGATGAGGATACAAAGGATGAAACTTCCTTGTTTGATATGGAGCATTCACTTGCTGAAGTTGGAGGTAGGTCAGATGTAATTGGGGCTGAGTTTGATGATGAAAGCATTGAAGATGGTGAAGTTGAGAGTGACTCAAGTTCTTACAGAGTTCTGTCTAGCAAGACACTAGCAGATGTTGTTGAAGCATTGATTGGGGTGTATTATGTTGAAGGTGGGAAGAATGCTGCCAATCACTTCATGAAATGGGTAGGAATACGGGTTGAGTTTGATATTGACGAGAAAGAATGTGCAATCAGGTCATCAAATGTCCCAGAGAGCATCCTCAGGAGTGTCAATTTTGATGCTTTAGAATCTGCCCTTAATTTGAAGTTTAAAGACAAAGGCCTCTTGATAGAAGCTATTACTCATGCATCACGACCATCTTCTGGAGTTGGTGTCGCGGTTAAACACAAGCTCCATTTACACCTTCGGCATGGGTCCAGTGCCTTGGAGAAGTAGGTTTTTCATTTCTTTCTTTCTTGCTCGTGACATTGTATCATCATTAAATTTCTTTTGTGGTTGTTTGATACATAACATGACCTGTAAACAATATTGTTTGACTTGTCTATGAGGGTAATGACTATTAGGTCTTTTGGCTTCTTTTTTTTCCAGATCAGGGATTTCGTAAAGGAAGTTCAGGATGAATTGTCGAAGCCAGGTTTCAACAAACCATTGAACATGGTATACGATATAAACACTAGAAAATCGAATTTGGCCGATGTAATTGCAGGCCTTTGCACTTCACGACCGGCCTTGATTTGTCTAATCTAGGCAAGAAGGAACATAACGAGAGGTTCTCATTGTGCAGAGGGAACCTTCCTTCTGTTCTCCGCAATAACCAGCCTTTTTAATGACAGCACCGACACATGAACACATCCTGTAGCTTTCTCAGTACCTGGTAAGAGGGCCTAGGTTGTTCGTGGTGGTGTCAGGAACATTTCAAGGTCGGTCTGCAATTTACTATGGGCCCTGGAGCCTGTGCATAATTAGCGGAGCAGAACCGATCGATTCGTGTCGGTTGACGCGACTCTTGTACCGCTCGGACGGTTCATTGCTAGCGACTCGACATCGAAATCTTTCAAGGGTAGAGAGAATTTCTATTGTGGGAGCATTTCCATGTGCTTGCATGAGGCCCTTCTTCAATGGAGGGTCTGCATGTCGTGTACTAGCTACCTAATAATCTGACTCGAATTTGTCGTTCGGATAACCTTTTTTCTTCGATCTATCTGAATGACATCGGATTGCCTTAGAAGCAACTTAGCTCTCCCTACTTGCTAAATGTTAATATACTCATGTTCCATTATGTTACTAAAGTTAAGAAGCAGTTCGACACGTTCTCATGAATCTGCAGATATTGCATGCATATGTCATAAGATCCAACAAGGGAACTAGCCACTTCATAATAATATTCAGGGTGAAAGTCTTTATTAAGTTAATGGAATGTCTACTCATCTATATTCCTGTCGTGGGTAATTTAAATCTAGAGATAATTGTCCAGAAAGCCCTAAACTTATTATACATCCAATTCAATCCCATATTTTTTTAATTTGGCCAATTTAGTACTAAGCTTTTTAATAATTTGCTAATGTGGTCTTTCCATACAATTTTGACCAGTAATCGCTAACGTGGACATAGCAACCGACGGAAGAAGAAGGAAAAAAAATTAGAAAAGTTATAAAAGATTGCACAAATCATCCACACCAATTTCAACGGTTGTGCCATGTGGAATAGCTAGTTCTCACGATAGCGATTTCTAGTCAATTTTGATATGAATGACTATATTGATAAATCATCAAAAGATTTATAATTAAATTAGCCAAATTGAAAAGTCTATGACTTTATGGATAATTTATCTCCAAAATTTGTGCGTGTTACCTAATGTTCGACTCTCTCTTTTCTGGTTAGCACTTCCTATCAATATAGCATTTTGGGGGTCTAAACAAAATGTTAAAAATTTTAGCAGTTTGCTTTGCAAAAACGTTTAGCATTGGGAAATTTATTTGAGCTTCTTTGTGATCGATAAATCTATAAACATACAATTTTTTCCTCCTTTTATTTTTATTTTTATTTTCTCCTTTTCCTTTCCTTCTTGTGACTCAGAATTTAGGACAGTTTTCGTCGCTATCCCATCCGCCAGGAGACAAGTTCATTGAAGATGGCACATGAATGGTGTCGTATCACTGTTGGGTCGATGCAATGCAAGATCAGGCAGCGGCTCCTCATGTCCTTTTCCCCCAGCAAATCGAGCTGGATCGAAACGGGTCAAAGGGAACCTGCCATGTCATGTTAAACTCAAAACGTTCGACCTATTTAGTCGACTCTTCAACTTTTCTAAACATGGACAACACCCGAAAAGGATAGAAAGGCTTCATTTCACCCGGCTCTCTCTGGGGTCACAACCCATTCGCTCGCCCGAGTGACAGATGAATCGTTGTGATAGATCATATCGAAATTAGTGTCAGGTCAGATGTTAAAGTCAAATTATCCGAACCCGACGGAATTGATTCAATGTGTAAATCAATCGTGACTTTATTTTTTCAAGTATTCAATCGAGTGTGTCGAAAATGAAGTGCCACTTTCTCACTATATATATGCTTACCCAATGCTTGATATATGGCCTCTCATGTTCTTAATTGGAAAAGCATGGCAAGTAAACATGTCAAAATAGGTCATAAACTCATTTTTTAACACATATTTAATGAGCTGAATTGTTATATGAATTAGTTATATTCAGTAAATAAATCATAAATAGGTTTAGGATAATATAACTTGAGATAATATGGATTCACAATTTATTTAGATCCAACTTACATTTTTTACTCTCTCTTACATTCACTCAATTTCAAGTTCACTCACTTTGTGCTATTACCTTAGTTTGGGTATGGACTTTTTTACATTAGGTTAAGGTATAGATCGGATCGAGTATAAATTATTAAATTTGTATTTCATAAAAATGAATTAAAATAAGTTAAATAAGTTAATTTGAATCAGACCATTTTCGATTCAATTTGATTCACCCATTTGATAAATCTAAAGACGTGAGGTCATGTCAGGACACCGATTCTTCCTTTAAGTTGTAAGTGTACTCAAATGCTTAATGAGCGAGAGTCTACTAAGCAATAGAGGCTCGCCCCTCGTGGCGATCCGCCGTCGTTTTATAATCGACATCCATTCCCTCTACCGCAGGAAACAGTGAAGGGTGAAATGAGAGATCATGCCCTAAAAAGTTTATCGCACGGTCCAAGCACAGTCGGGCACGTGCATGTTTTTGCTTCGATGAGGATGAGGATGAGATTTCACGTGGGCCCACCTCAAAAAAAAAAATGGTCATATGACGTTGTCGATCCATGTGGGCCCACGTGCTCGTGGCATGTTTTTCTCTCCCGATGCTGCTTCCGTCCCAGATTGAAAAATAAAAATAAAATTCGCGGACTTTCGATTTGAAAATTTCAATCGCCTTTCTCGGACATCGATTTTTCTAGTATTTACATGTATCTCAATCGACCAAGCTCGAGCTCTTGAGCTGGAAAATTGTCTAACACGGTCGGACCATCATGTCACGAAGATCGTGGCTCAACATTTCAACACAACTTTTATTCCACAATTTCTGAAGCCTTTCAATTCACAAAGTGTATACAAATCTCCGAGACTCGAGAGTATGAATAATGCGTTCTAGACTATGCATGCTTTATTAGCAATTATGAAATGATCGAAAAGCTCTCCAACGACGTATGCAGCCTTCGCGGCGAGATGGGCCATATGATATTGGACAGCCTCCATCGATAAGCTTTTTAAGAAAAAGTCTAAAAAAATCTATAAATAATACTTATTTTGGCGCATTTACTTTACAAACACTTAGTGATATTTGTATTTATACAACACATTTATCTTATAATAATATTCTGTCAATGAGTATCATTAAAAATCTACTTTCATAGATAGACAAAGATAATGTTACCATGATACCTACGTGACTTTAGTAAAAAAATGACTTCATTTTAATTGAATGAATTTTAATAAAGGGGTAATACGTCGTATAGATATAAATTTTGAATCTTTTATGTCATAAAAAATTTAAAGTAAATGTATACGTCCTGTGGATATAATTTGAAATTATTTTACGTTGCGAAAAATATTTTGGTCGATGTATCGCCAGCGAGTTTCTGAAGATTTTTTCTCTTATTATAATCCGATTTTTTTTTTTTTTTTTTTTTTTTTTTTTTTGGGGGTAAACGTAAACATAAGGTACGAAGGGATAAATTTCAAATCCCCAGTAGTAAATTACCCACGTGAAGTCGCAGCTTTTTTCAGTGGCAAACGCCGTGATTTCTGCCAAACCCCAGTCCTCTTTTCGCACTCGCACATGCATTTAAGCCAAACCCTTCGGGTTCTCATCTCCATTGAAATCATCATTTTTTTTCTCTGCAGAGAAAAAGGACAACTTCGTTTCTAAATTTTAGCCGCGCAGAATCTCATGCCGACGAGAGCGGCCATCCCAGCGGCGGTGCTGCTCCTCCTCTGCGCCGCCGCCAACCGACCCGCCTCCGCCGCCTTCATCGACGGTAACACCTCTCTGCACTCCGCTTATGAAGGGAACTCGTAGCACTTGCCAAGTTCACGTTGCATGATGTCATTCGTGCCTCGAGGTTTGCAGGATTGTTGCCGAACGGCGACTTCGAGCTCGGGCCCAAGGCCTCGGACATGAGGGGCACGGTGGTGGTCGGGCGCTACGCCGTCCCGAAGTGGGAGATCTCGGGCTTCGTGGAGTACATCAAGTCGGGGCAGAAGCAAGGGGACATGCTCCTGGTGGTGCCCGGGGGCGCGTTCGCGGTGCGCCTCGGGAACGAGGCCTCCATCAAGCAGCGGCTGCCGGTGGCGCGGGGGATGTACTACTCCCTCACGTTCAGCGCGGCGCGGACGTGCGCCCAGGAGGAGAAGCTCAACGTGTCCGTGGCCCCCGACTGGGGCGTCCTCCCGATGCAGACGCTGTACAGCAGCAACGGCTGGGACTCGTACGCCTGGGCGTTCCGCGCCGACCGGGACGTCGCCGAGATCGTGATCCACAACCCGGGCGTCGAGGAGGACCCGGCCTGCGGGCCCCTGATCGACTCGGTCGCCATTCGGGCCCTCTATCCTCCAAGAGCGAGCAATAGTAAGATCCACCATTCGAACTCCATCTAGTGCTCTTCTGCAGTATGGTGTCTCTAAGTTCACCTGGGTGTTATGAATGAATGAACCGTGCAGGGAACTTGCTGAAGAATGGGGACTTCGAGGAAGGCCCCTACGTCTTCCCGAACACGTCGTGGGGCGTCCTCATCCCTCCCAACATCGAGGACGACCACTCCCCCTTGCCGGGCTGGATGGTCGAGTCGCTGAAGGCGGTCAAGTACATCGACTCGGGCCACTTCTCGGTCCCCGGAGGCAAGAGGGCCGTGGAGCTGGTGGCGGGGAAGGAGAGCGCCATCGCGCAGGTGGCCCGGACCATCCCCGGGAAGACGTACGTGCTCTCGTTCGCCGTCGGGGACGCCAGCAACTCCTGCGAGGGGTCCATGGTCGTCGAGGCGTTCGCGGGCAAGGACACCGTCAAGGTCCCGTACGAGTCGAAGGGCAAGGGAGGGTACAAGCGCGCCGTCCTGCGGTTCAAGGCCGTGTCCGTTAGGACTCGGATCATGTTCTACAGCACGTTTTACACCATGAGGAGCGACGACTTCTCTTCTCTCTGTGGCCCTGTTCTGGACGACGTGAAGCTGTTGAGCGTCCGGTTCCCGTGATCGATGGAGCAGTATCGCCCCCACAGGTCGAACATATACTTATCGGAAGAGATTTATCGATTTATGCGGTTGTTTTGGAGTGAAGAACAGAGATTTAGTTCTGTGTGGCTTTCGTTGAGCAAATCATCCAAGAAATAAGAGCTATACAAGGTAGGAATGTTTAAGAGTACTACTTGGCGAGTGTTTCTTTTATGAGTGATAATGTACTTGGAGAAAGAAAAGAGAGAACGGTCAATTATGTTGCCATCAGTTATTGTGCCTTGAGGGAAAGCTCACTTCTTGTTGGAGGAAATTGCCAATTTGACGTGGGACGTATGTACTTAAACTTAAACTACAGAGCTTTACTCCTTCTAGTTTGACTGAAGTTCTGTACATTGGAAGTACAGAAGCAAGAAACTCATAACACAGACCTTAAAAGGAGATTTGCAGGAGGATTCTAGAATAGTAAGCAATCTTACTATTCAATGTGAATTATGGGTATTGCTTGATGGTCATGACAAAAAGCTCTTTCCAATAATTATACTTGAAAGTAATGGATATATTGTTGCTTTTAGTGAATTTTGGGAAAAAACAATAGCACTAAAAACAACAAAACTATCATCATGAACTCCTGTTTCTCGCAAGCCGGAGGTGGTGCTATATACCATATAGGAGCACACCATTAACTTTAAATCTCAAACTAGCAGTTGATTTGCCCGTCCAAGTTCTACTGGACCACTGCAGCTCCAATTACCAGCTAAGCGGACTTAGATGAAACTCCATTTTCAGTATAAACTTTGCTTCAAATATCTCTGGCAACAGTACAGTCCATGAGTGACTGGTCCCTAGATTCAGGGCAAGGACCACAAAAGGGCACATATTTATCATCGAAAGCAGCATCCCATGTCTCCAATCTATCTTTAGTGCAAGAGCTTATTCAAGCCAGCAAGCCAGCATATGAAGCTCTGCTCAGGGCCGGTAGGTGTAAACCATATCAGTTTGTGCCAAGGAGCCTTTCTTGCATGAGTTCAAACGCTACTCCATGCACTATCTACACCACGCCCCAAAAAGCATCTTCAACCAAGAGCAAATCATCTGATGTTGCAGCAGGCCAGCTCCAATTACCATTCTCCTTAACTTCAGAAACTGGGCTTGCAAGGAAAGACCTGAATCACACACAACTCTAATGGGAAATTTCTCCAGTAATGACCCCATAGGATGCCAAGGATCACACCAGAGTAAAGTGCTCTTCCCATCACCAACTACATACTGGACAAGAGATTTTAATTTAGCTCTGAGTTTCACAAATTTCCTCCAAAACATAGAAAGAAGCAGCAGAGAATGTCAGTCATCTATCATAAGCACAAGGATCCAGCTTCTACAGATAGCAACCATATTAGCTTTCATAATATCTGTCTCAAAACCAATCCATCCTCTTTCCACTCAGCTCTCAAATCTGAACCAAACCACAAAAAGGAGCTACAACAACTGTCAATAGCCTTACTCACCTTCTTTGGCAAGACAAAATCACCACACCAACATTAGAAAATTCTATACAAGATAGGCCTAACAAGCTGCAATCTACCAGCAAGAGATAATCTTCGAGGGCTCCATCTTTTTCAAAGAGTCTTCCAGATATCAGAGGCAGCCCCGAGTACTTCACAGGAAGAGAACGCAGCTTAAACCGACTTCTTTGAATCATTTTCTCCAAATGTGCAAAGAGAGACACCTGAAGCATATAACTCAGTTTTCTCAGGATTCAATTTCAGCCCCGACATGTTGTAAAAAGCTTGCAAATTATTCAACCTTTGCCAGCTAATCTACCTCGTCATCGATGCTACGTGGCTCATTTACATTTCTTATCATGGTCAAGCAGGTAGCTTTGAAATGTTGCAATGAGCTCCTTTACTGCTGAAGATTTAGATCATATAATAATCACGGATTGATTAATGGAGGTTTTATCTGTGTGTGCATTTGCGGTCTCCTTAACAATCAACGTGAGAGATTTTTATTATCTCCATTTGCGTATTTTCAGGTCTATTTATACCTATATGCTGTTCACACCAAAACAATGGACATGATCATTGTATATAGTTGACTTTATTAATACGATTCGCCCAAGCAGTAAATTGAATATGGCGAAATCTCGACCACTGACTAACTTAATGGACAAGTTCTGTTTCCTTCTTTTAAATATGAGTTTCACGATCTATCACGTGTACATACATAATTCAAGCAGCATTTTGAAATGGAATTTTAGCCAGCAAACTTTCTGTTATGCATATATACAGTCGACTTTGTTTGGAGCTCAGTAATGATACAGCTAAATAGAGCTGTGGACTGTCCTGTTAAAATGAAGTGGTAGGGGCAGGGAGTTTGAGTTCCTGCTGTTTCATTAGATGTTGCGGGGAAATCCTGCTAAAGCTTCATTTTTTTTCAATAGATGATCAACCTGCTTTTGCGGAGGCTGAGTCAGTGTCTGATCGAACTTTCTTTGGCCTCATCAGATGTTGTTTCCTAACCATAGAAAGCGAAGCACTTTCGGACGTCAGCATGTACTAATCGCTCCCCCGCACTCCACCCCCACCCCCTATTTGAGTAAGGCTGGAAGGAATTGGCAGAATTTTGTTAGGTC
The DNA here is from genome assembly GCA_017140595.1 of Eucalyptus curtisii. Taxonomy (NCBI): domain Eukaryota; kingdom Viridiplantae; phylum Streptophyta; class Magnoliopsida; order Myrtales; family Myrtaceae; genus Eucalyptus; species Eucalyptus curtisii. The sequence continues at coordinate 26,991,967 of CM029496.1, read as the reverse complement.
CCAATGAGGGGGGACCGGGTCATGCGACGGATGCAAGCTAGACTTTGAAGCAAAAAATCCAAGATTTCATAGAAGAAGGAAAAATCAACGTGGCGGATGAACAGGAAGCTCCTAAGAACCCCAACGAGAAAATGGGAGTTTTTAAGAACTCACTCTCCAGTCATGCTCTGGTCTAGACATGCTAGGCCGAGGAACTGTCTGATTTTCTAGAACTAATCAAGATCAATAAATAGGAAGAGGAGTTAGGGAGGAATGACAAAGATTATGCCACAACGATCTATATGGAAGGGGAAGGGCAATTTTGTTGACGCATTCCTGTTGAGAAAGTTTTCTTTTTCATTTTGTCTTCAACTATAGATGAGTTTGAGGCATCCGGTACCTTTTTCGGAAACTTTTTGTTGCTTTCCTTTTTTTTAAAGGGCGAACTTGGACACTCGGTATGATCGCTACAAAATATAAAATTATATTCTGTTTGTGTATTAGCTAGCACGTTATTCAACATTGATTAATTCTTTCACTCCTGCTCTTTCTCCTTGTGCATTGAGAACCTCATTCTGTATTCATTCCGATTTAGGTGACTTATGTTGCCTCACAGTTGGTCACTTCGCTGGTGATATCACTGAATTGCTTTATACCCATGAAGATCTCGTCTGGCATTTTCTCTGCTTCCAAGTTATGTAGTTAATCATGTCATTTCATTTCTTTGTGGCAGCAAGCAGAGGCAAATATGTTTCTTTTCCTGTGCAGTGTACACGGAGGAGCGCGCCGTTATCATGTTTGATGTCGCTGCACCATCGGACATACAAGAATTAATAGAACATGGCATTGGGATCTCTGCAGGTACGCTGCGGAAGCTAAAGTTTATTGCCTCTCTTAATTCTTGCCTTTATTGTGCTGCTAATCTGGTCACTTGTTTTTCTGTTGCTTTGATGAAGGGTTTGCGTGGAAAACATTCATACTGTTTCGAGTGGCGACAAAGTCGACGCGGAAAACCTGCAGGTGAAGCAAAGCAGGCCATGTTTCACCTGAATAGAATCTCTAGTATCAGGAACCCTCCTCTAAGAGCAACTGCAACTTCGAGAAGCTCTTCGTGTACCTCACTAGAAAACTTGCGTGGTAACTTATATTGTTTTCTCGTGTCGGATTCTTTTTCCTTGGTAGATCTGGCGGAATGGTCAGTCTTCTGGCACCCCAGTTTCTCAAATTCTGGTTTTCTTCTTTCAGGGATATAAAACCTTCATTTTGTGGAATCGCCTGCCCTTGCGCCATCTGAAGTCCGGCGGAGCAAGCGAGGTAATAATTCATTTGTAGGTCCATTACTTAATACCTACATCTTAAGTTTAAAAAAAAAAAAAAAAAGATTATTGGCTTTTTATTGTCCAGTCAACTTATAGCTTGAAACTGAGGATACCCCCACTAGGTTGTCAGTGTTAGAAATCCAACCTAAAAACTTAGAGGTGGAAGGAAACTGCATAATATTAAGCGGTGTGGGGTAGTTTTGCCTTGTTAGAATCTCTTTCAGAGCTTGTCCTTAAGGATCGAAATGAATTTCATTTGTTTGAGAAAAGAACACTAGCAAGAGACATTCTATTGCTTTTCCAGGCATGAGGCTGAATTAGATGAAGCTGCTTTGGCTCATCCCCTTCATCCACTTCCTGATGATGATGCCGATGGCGATGGTGACGCTTTGGAGCAAAACAGAGTTTCGTTCGTTGTTTGGTTTTTTATTGAGGACCCTGTCTCTGCGTTTTGCTATTTCGCTCAAAATGGGTATTGTACGCTTTGCTCTCCGGAATGCGCACCTTAAAATTAATCGAATAGTGCCACTGCCTCGCCTTAAAAGGTTGGGCCTTAGTTGGGACTTGATCATTTTCAGCCAATAAAAGTGTCACGCTCCGAATCCCGAGACACGTGAACAAACCGCCATGGTCATGTAAATGCGACATTCCCAGGTAGTGTCTCCGACCCCATTCATTTATTATGCGCATGCGGAACGTATTAAGAAACCCCGACAAAACTTACGGGATAGGAAAGCAAGAAACCAAATCATTCAAATACAAACATACTTTTATATATAATCATTCAGAGTTTACATACATCCAAAAATGGGTCAGAGTCTATGTGCATAAAAAATGGTCAGTCTGCACGACAGGAATCGATCCACCAAAAAGAGGAACAGTCCTATGACTACTAGTCGGACTCGTTCGTCGATCCCACATCTTCCACATCTGCCTGCACGGGTCCGGAGACGATGGGTTATCCACTCCACCATCAGGAAGGTCAGCTACACATTCACCCAAAATGGCATCCACCACAGCAAGTGGAATGTCAAAACTATCTAGTGGACCAATCCTAAAGCCATCGGCCCCAAAACGGAACCATGCCCTATACCTATGTGGCACCCTGACGTCCACCGACACCGAATCCGACGGTGGACTTGATCAGCTCGTATACCCAATGACTTCCGGGGGTCAGGAAAACTATGCACCTGCTCGACAATGTGCACTGGAATGCCATTCCTTTCCGGAGGTCCTGCCATCTATGGCCCTGTAATAATTTCCCACAACGGGGTGAGACATTGTCTCAGCAAGTTCACCCCTCCTAAACCCCTATTAGAAAGATAATACATCCCGAGATGGCCTAGCCACACAATACAGAAGACTTATCTCGTCTTATTTCCTTCCTGCAGGTTAGTACATTTCAAATCACTCAATTATAGATAGTAATAGGAATATGAACAAATGAAACGCAATCAATTTCATATAATCCCAACCACAGCATGCGATCTTATTTTATTCAATTCCACACATAAACATAGCCTACTCGTAGTTCGGCTATCTACTGGCATATAGCCAGGCATCGTCTCCCCACCTTGGAGCACGGCTTCGTCAGTACCTCGACGGCGTTCCCGAAGGAGCATGGGCCCAGAATCAACTGCGACCCGCAACCACTACGTGGGCATTCCATATAGGGGCAAGTCCGGCTCAACAGCCCAGGACGAATTCCTCTTAATTATCGACGATCAAATCATACTCGGCCCAGGATACTTTGACTTTCAATCGTACCTTCAATTAAAATAGTGATCCGGCCCTTTCTTCATATTAAAAATATTCCAGAAATTAATCACGTGCGTGAGGACACGTTAATTTCGAACCAGAAAGACTAATTTCTTATTTTCTCAAACCCCACTATTTAATATAATCTTTAAAAATCCAATTTTGTATCAAAACCCGACACTGGAGATTTTCTGAATAAAATCCATATTTTTCACAATCAACACTCAATTTATAATTTCCAAACATCAATTTCAAAATCTGACTACACAACAACGATCAAGCACGAAATTCTAAGAATTTAGGGTCCCGAAATAATTTTCGGAATTTAATAAATAATTAAATTTATTCAGAAAATTAATTAAATAATGATATCCATATTTTTCACAATCCACACTCAATTTATAATATCCAACCATCAATTTTAAAATCTGAATACACGACAAAGACAATCGGCGCAAAATTCGAGAATATAGGGTCCCGACAAAATTTTCGGAATTTATTAAATAATTAATTTTATTCCGAAAATTAATTAAATAATATTATTTTAATTTTCAATAATATATTTATTATTTAATTTTTAAATAATTTCGAAATATTCTAATTAAATCAAAATTTCTTCATTTAAGTCAAATCACCATTAACCCAATATAAACAACAATTTAACATTAATTAAACCTACTTTAACTTAATCATACTCTTAATCTAATTTACATTAAAATAAACTAAACTAACCACATAAGTTTAATTAACTTAAGCGAAGCACACCTAAAGAATAATTAACCCTCTAATCAAGGTTTAGTGAGCTAAACTCACCGGAATCGCTTTCCGATGAGTCTCCGGTGAAGAGGACGGCGAGCCCGATGACAAACCTCCTCGGGGCAAGGCCAAAGGGGAACCGGAAGAGCTCGGAAACGGGCCTTGAAGGTTCGGTGGAGAGCTGGAAGTTCGGGGCTGTCCTAGGCCAAACGGTGGTGCGCCGGTGGCTAGTCGAGCATAAGATCGGCGAAGGGGGGTGTCGACAGCTCTGGCGGTGGCTAGCGGAGGCTCCAGCGGTCCTCCGGCGACCTGGCGGCGGCGAGCAGCGGCTCGTGACTTCGGATGACGACGCTAGGCGATGGATGACAGGTGGAGCGGCTAGCGGGACGACGGCGAACGGGCGCGGTGTGCGGGCAACGCGCACGAACGGCGGCGACGGCGAGCGACTCCGACGAAGGGGAGCGTCCGGTCGAGCTGGTCGCACGGATGCAGCTCCTCCTTCTCTCTCCTCCAAGTTCAAAATGAAAAAGATGATGGGGATGGGGGGAGGTGACATCCCACCTTTCCAAGAGCAAATCCCCACCATCCAAGTGTCAAGATCTCCCATGACATCGGATGATGTCATGATCCACTACCTCCAATCCTCCACAACATCTTCCAATAGGTCCAATTTCCTTTTCCGCCGTGGCATGAAGTCTAGTACAATAAATTCTTCAATTCCAATTGATTATCTTCCAATTGAGTCCAATTAAAGTCCATAAATTGATCAAATGTTCCTAATAAGATATGTGACACCACATGACTTCCAATTTCTTAATTCACTCATAATTTCACGGTTAATTTCACTCTGGCACGATACTAGCGCGTCCTAACCTACCGGGTAGTTTTAGAAACTTTCATGCATTTGACCTGTGGTTGATTATTTTCAAGCCACGATGTACATCTCTGATACATTGGCGACTCTCGGTTGTCGTGGAAATCTCAAGGTTTCAAATACGGACATAGGGTATCCAATTGACAGAAAAGCCGATCCAGTGTCGATCGACAAGAATAGTGCGATCTGGTGGAATTACCAACACTCGATCACATGCCTCTGTCGAGTCGACCTATCTCCGATCTCTAATCAATTTTTTTTAATTGTGTCGTAATGACCCTTGCAGATTAGCTCGATCGAAAGGTCACTTCCTAGTCAAATTCTCGAGTCTGATGCATTAGAATTTCTTAACGGCTTCACCTGATAGACTAGTTTTCACATGAGTGGCCGACTCATGGAAATGAACTATATGTGCAAGGATAAAATGCCCATCTAAATTCACTGAAAAAATAGAATTGGAAAATTGGGATGTCACAAAAAACCCTATATCCGGCCAATGGGCCTCGACACATACCTTCCACCCAAGTAGGCCTGATCGGATCGACCATTTATGATTCGTGAGCCCAATTAAGGCAAAAAATGTATGGCCTTACTAAATGGAAATCGAATCACCCTTGACCCATGAGGGCACGCTGGCGAGGGCCCAATTTTACTTCGTGGGCCAAATTGAGGATGGGCCCATTTACCCAATCTATGGACCTCAATAATGGGCCCTCAGTCCAAGGCGCACATTATAGACAAGCCGCTTCGATGTTCGTGAGCCCAACAAGGCCGAAATATTGGTCCCATGGCCAACACTTGGGCCTTGGCCAATTACTGCCCCCACTTGGGTTTCCTTAACCAAAATAGGGTCCAAAATATCAAGCTCACGAGCATGTTCATCAAATAGGCTAGATCCATGAGGCCCATTGATGATGGGTCTAAATTGACTTTAGGCCCAACAGCCAAGGCGCAGACTTAGGATGGGTCACTATCTTAGATTCATGGACCCAATCAAGCCCAATAATCGGGCCAATAGCCGTTAAATGGATCACCAACTTGGGCTTGGGCCTATCAAAGCTTGCTTTTGGATTTCATCCCAATTAGGTCCAAAATATTAAGCCCGTGACATTTAATTGAATGGGCCTTGATCCCTAAAGGCCCAATTTGAATTTGCTGGCCCATCAAATTTCTTGTCCATGTGGCCCACTGAGCATAGGGCACATGGACCATGGACCTCAATAATGGGCCTTCAGCTCATTGGGGGCACAGAGGACGGGCCCCATTAATGGGATTCGTTGGTTTAGTCAACACTCAAAATACCTATAGGTCTCAACTTGAGCCTTGGCCTATTAAACCCCACTATTGAGGGGAAAATTGTCCAAAAAATTCCAAACATATTGCACTTTTGCAATTCAGTCCTAAACTTTTCAATTTTGCCAATTTAATCTTAAACCTTTTGAAAATATGTCAATTGAGTCAAACTAACCATTTTATCCTAGAAAATGCTTATGATGGATACTCAACCAGCACCGGCCAGCCTACGTGGCCAGACCGACGCTGACATGGACATTAGAAACAAAAACAACAATTTTTTTTAAACGTTTTGGTTACTTGCATTTTAGTAGATAGCCCTAGCCCTTACGTATCCTTGCCCCTCTTTGCTCTTTGTGTGTGTCTTTGCCCTTTGTGCCCTAAATCAAACGAAACGAAAGCCCTAATTTTAAAACTTAGAAAATCGTAGCCTCAAATCGATCAATCACACTCAAGACTCATCAACTTTGCGAGCGAATTTGCGGGGATTCTCGTGAGCAGCTTGTGAGGGACCTCCATGACGCTCGGCAATTCGAATCAAGAGAAGGACGAGCCACAATCGTGTAATTGTGGAGACTCAATTTGACGCGAAGATCCAATTCACAACCGATTTGAGACACAATTCGACCTCCAAATTCCATAACGAACGTGACATTTTGTGGTCTCAATTCGCTCATGTTGTCGGCACTTTGGAAACACGAAAAAAGGTACATTTTCGTAGTCCCCAACTAAGTATTGTTGGCACTTAGCTTAATCGTCCTCAATAAATTGTGACTCTATCTTTTCCATGTACACGTTCCTTTATGCCTTCACAACCGAGATGGAATTTGTCATAGTTGACATTTCTTGTTCAATTGGCGGCTGTGCTAATTGCGCTCTCTTGAATATTTTGCACTACCATTTGAACTTGTATCAATAGAGAATCATATGTTTAATAATTGTCGGCAAATAAGAGATGTTGCCTGCATAGATAAATAAAAATTAAAGAAAATGAGGTTCTTCCAATGAATATAATAGTGAGCTAGTACCAATTTTTTTTCCTTGCATTTGAACTTGCGCCCCTTTTTGTAGCATTTGCCTTTCTTCATTGGTAGCACATTCTTATAAGCACCACAATGGAAGTAATGTTAGTCGAATTTCGGTATTTTTTTTGTTTCTTTAATATACACGACACCTTGAATATAGTACTATAGTTGACAATTAAAACTCTTTCTTTGAAGGATATTATCAAAGAGCAATTGGGCTTGAAAAAATGTTGGGCGTTCAATGTTAATTGGTTGTTAGGCATTTGATGTTTTTTTTTCCCGCATGTATTATTATGTTGTCCTTATGTTATGTGTTTGCTTATACTATATGCCTTTTTATGTAGGGTCGAGATGAGCAAGAAGATGGCATTAGTTTGCCTTTTCCATGGTGGAAAATTAGTCTGTCGCCCAATGTTGGGATATGTTGGATGCCAAATGGACCTCGTACATATAAATATCAAATCAATTAGCTATGAAAAATTCATTAGAGACCTCGAGAATGAGATAAATGGAAAATTTGAAAAGCTTTATTTTAAATTTCCTCAGAAATCTCTAGAAGTATATATATATGGAATGATAGCACTGTTATAAACCTAGTTTTCCATTATTTGCATTATAGGTTGGTTAAGGTATATGGAGAATATGTTAATAATAAGATAGGTGAGAGAGCTAATCAATGTGATAGTCAATGTATTAGTAAGAGTGTTAATCAGGATGCTATGATTGGCGATGGTGTTAATCAATGTGACATCATTAGTGAGGGTGCTAGTAAGGGTGTTAGTCAAGGTGGGGACATTGGTTTAGATAATGAAACAATAATTGATGATGATGTAGAAATCAATTCAAAAAGATGAAGATAGACGTCCTCATCGATGTATGATATTTGACTAATGATTATGATAATGATGATATAGACCTTATAAAAGGAATGAAGAATATTAGAGAATTCCACAAGAGGGTCATAAAGGTTCAAATTGTAGGGAAATCATTTGTAAGATTTATACCATCACGATTTATAACTAAATCATCTAACCCCCGACAATTTGATATGGCTATTGTTGAAACTAATTACCAAATAGAATACTATGAATCTAATGCATATGAGAATTTGGAGTTTGATGTAGGCAAAAAAGATGTTATAAAAAGGAGAAGCAGATTTCCAATGTATTATCCAAATTGTGTAGTGCCTGTGTTCACTACGTGTATAAGATTTGATGATAGAAGACAATTCAAAGATGATCTCAAAAATTATTTTATGGTTGAGCATAAAGAGATAAAATTTATCAAGAATGAAAAGAAATATATCAATGTGAAATGTGTTGATGAAAATTATCCATTATTTGATGTTAGATCTGGATCATTCCACATAAAGATGTACCACAAAGAATATACATGCTCAATTAGCTTCAAAAATAAGAGAATGATAAGTTCTTAATTGGTAAATCACTATCTTGTTACAATTAGAGCAATGCCAATAATTAAAACTCTTACTTTGAAAGATCTTATCAATGAACAATTGGGCTTAAATGTAAGTATGGATTAATGTACAAAGGCTTAGTTAGTTGCCTATAAAGTTTTGTTAGGAAACTATCGGAAAGAATACGCAAAGCTGTGAGATTACGTAGAGGATCTTAAGAAGAAATCCTAGGAGTACTATTATAGTGAAAGTTGAAAAGCTTGATATGCAATATAAGACATTATTTTAGAGAATGTACATATGTTTTACTGCATGTAAGAAAGGCTTTCTTGATAAATGTAGAAAAGTTATGACTAGATGGTTACTTCTTAAAAGGAATTTGTGAATGAGAGACCTTATGCACTATTGGAAGGGATGTAGATGATCAAATGTACCAAATTGCTTAGGCAGTTGTTAGAGTCGAGAGTACAGACACCTAGACTTAGTTCTTGACAAATTTAATGTGGGACCTCAAAATTATAAACACAAATGGACAATGTTAGGTCATTGTCAGTTACAAGCAAAAGGTAAGTCCTTTATTTCTTTTTTATTGTTATTCCTCTTAGATGATGATACATTTAGTGCATGCTTTACATTTAAAATAATCTTTTGTCGGGCCTTATACAAGTCGCAGTTGCTTTATTACCCACAATTAAGCGTAAGATGTGTACTAGACATACTATACCAATTGGGGCAAGAAATATAAAGCGATACAAATGCAAAAATTATTTTGGAAGTGTGCTAAGAGCAGTATTATGGTAGATTGTGATAAACACTCTCAAGAATTAAAGAAAATCAATCCTACCACATATCATGACTTAATTCAAACAGAACCAAATCACTGGTGTAGGGTTTTCTTTACTACTGATAATAAATGTGATATAATTGACCATAACTTATGTAAGACTTTTAGTGGAAGAATAATAAATAATAGGTATAAGTCTATTTATAGTATGTTGGAGGAAATAAGATAATGATAATAACAAGAATACATACACAAAGGAATGCATGTGCTAAGCAGAAAAAAGACTATGGTCCAAGAATTGTAAAAAAGATGGAAGAAAATAGATTTGATGTAACTTACTATCAAATAATATGAAATGGTGATGCAAGATATGAGGTGCTAGATAAAGATGGCAACTTATTGGCATCCATTGTCCTCATGCCATTTCTACTAAAAATCATGGGCAAGAGAATGCATATGACTATTTGGACGAATGTTATAAGAATGCCAAATTCTTAACTACATATCAAAACATGATGCAACCAATTCGAGAATAAAAATTTTGGAAAAAAACTAATAAAGAGACACCTGAAACACTTCCAACAAAGAAGAAGCCTAGTAGACACAAACATCAAAAAAGAAAAGAGGAAGATGAAGTAACAAATATTATTAGAATATCGAGGATACGAATGAAAATGACTTGTCAAAGTTGAAAGAAGATAGGACACAACAGTTTGACATAACAGCATCACAAACACCATTTTTTGGACAAGAACTTTTGGTAAGTACTTTCATTTTGTTAGATTTGTATTTTTACTAGAAAAATTTGTGAACTAATTAAAACCAATAACATTAGATTAAGACTATCAGTGCTAAAGAAAATAAGAGACAGAGAGTTGATACACATGTATAGGCTGAATTAACATAACAAGAAACTCCAGTTGAAGTTCTAGTTAAAGTAGTAAGGGGATTTAGAAAGAAGAAAAATGTTGAAGGGGGAAAATCTAACCTACAAGAAGTGACAAGATTAAGAATATTTTCAAAGCCCTAGTTAGAGGGAGCGACTTCATGAATATAGGATGATAGCCATTCTAGGGGGTTGGATTCGGGGAAGTGACATGTCTATTTTTTATTCATAAAGGGTTCACTGAAGTGGTGTTGCTGCTCTCTTTTTTAGTAGTCGCCGATGGGTGTAATGAAATAATCTTGTGAATGGTTTTTTGTTTGTCGACAATAGGGGATTAGTAAAATATCATGCCTGTAATCCATTTTTACTGCAATGAAATGTGCTTGTTTATTTTGATAATTTGGGGTTGATTAGTTGTTACTATTACTAGTTGTTGCATATTGTATAAGTAAAATAAATGTTTGCGTTCAAGCAGGTTTTACTAGGATAGTTGTTCAATTTTATATGTGTATTGAACATTATTTAACTATTGAGATACTGACAAAGTGAATAGACAAAAACTAATACCCATGAGACCCATGACAAGTGCCTACAGAGAGTATTGTAAAAGTATGACTACTTTTAGTAGCACTATTAAAAATCACAAATATTATAAAGAACCTTGACTTTGACAAATATCATTGCTAAACATCATAAAGAACATTGCTTGTGCTTTTCAAAGTAAAAACAACATTCATTTCATTCATCCCACAATCAGAGTGCACATAAATATACAAATTATATCGACAAATACAAAATATGTTTGAAATAACATACTCTATAACAAACTAATGGAGTGTGTTATTACTATAAACATCAATAACACAATCAACATTATTTTCAATCTAAAATTTTCTTTCATCAACTTTGTCAATTCTTGTTTCACGTGCTTCAATTGTGCCTTGAGAGATTTCACTTGAGCCTATATCGGACAACTATCATTCTTATCAGGGGTTGACATTGGCTCTCATTCTACATTGTTCTGGTGAAACTTTTAAACACACTTTTTACCGATTAACCGATTTCTCCATCAACCCATAAAATAAATAAAATAAAAAATAAAAATAAAATAAAAAACTAATTTTCCTCTCTATTGTTGTGATTATATCTTGCGCAGCTGTGGTATCACTTCCCCTACTATCCTTTGTCCTTGCTATTCGTAGAGGAGATTTGAGGCCACAATAGCAAAATACAAATTTATTTTTGTCAGTTGAAGGGACCGACGTCATTGATTGTGTTATCTGCAAGTGAAAAAGTAAGGGTAGCTTAAGGGACACTTTCAATAGTCAACACAACATACAAATATGGTAAATAGATGAATAGATACATGCAAAATTAGTTAATAGTATGTGAAAATTCAATTCAATTTTGAAACAAACAACTCTGCAAAACTTGCCACTATTGAAAGTCAAGATGAAGATGCTATCCAATAAAGTATGCTTCCTTTATTCTTACATCGATTCTACTACTTACCAAACTAGAACATTCCGCACACTTCTTGAGATCATATACCTAGCAATACATGTAAATAAAGCAATAAAAGCAATTTAATGCTTCAGCATGCAAACAAAACTTGAACCACTAGTCACCACAAACCCAATAACCAATAGATTTGGGAAGCAGTTACAGTAAAAATTTAAAGCTATGAGAAAAAAAAAAAAAAAAGGTAACATAGATAAGTAGATTAGCCTTTAATAATCCGAAACTAGGTTGACTTAAACTGCATGTATCTATTGACACTCAAGGTGATAGCAATATAGAACATAGAAGCAAAAAGGTAATGACAATGTATTAAAAAAAAAATCATAAACAACTTGATTGATCATTTATATTCTTGGTGACCTATACATATTGTTTCGATAAGTTCTATTTAAATTGATGTTCCAATAGCTCTTGGATGGCTAACATCAAATGATATTACTATAGAACTTACTCTTTCACAGACATACATTCTAACGTCACTTAGACATTTTATTGAACCAATTGAATATTACGTGGACAATAATTCTCTATGAATGCAAAGTATAACAATATGGAATATCATAAACTCAATATATCAAAGTGGCCTCATTCGTATTTGATTTTCGCACAAATAAAACTATCAATATCAAGCTCTACTTGCGAATACAAGAGCTGAAACAAACTGCATTACAAAGTGGCGTAGTTCAAAAGAAATCATACCTTAATGTCATGTTTGGTGCAAAATCTCAAGGCCGGACCGAGTCACGATTGGGTATGGGTGAATCGAGTCTTTGCCTTGAATCAAGTCTCAACAAACCACGAAATCATGGCTTGTCCTCCTCCTGCTATGCCAAGTCATCGTCATCAAGTTCCATTGCGAGCTACTCACAAAAACCCCCCGTTTCCTTTTGAGCGTCTTCAAGTATCGAACGGCCATTATTGAGCGTCACACGAGATCCCCTCCCCTCGTGAGTGCCATGGAGGTCCCTCATGAGTTGCTCACGAGAATCCCCACATATCTTTGGCAAAATTAATGAATCTTAAGCGTGATAGATCAACTTGGAGCTACGATTTTCTAAGTTAAGGCTTTTGTTCCTTTTGATTTGGCGCAAGAAGGACAAAGGCACATACGAAGAGCGAAGAGGGACAAGGACGCACAAGACTCTACTAAAACACAAGTAATCAAAACATTTAAAAAAAAAAAAATTCGCCGTAATGATTTCCACCATCCATGTCAACATCAGTCCAGCCACATAGGCCGGGCGATGCTAATTGGGTATCAACGTAAGCATTTTCTGAGATAAATTGACTAGTTGTCAAAAAATTTAAAACTAAATTGACAAAAATATAATAGGTTTAAGCCATTTTGGACAATTTTCTCTACTATTGGATTTCTTTAGTCCAATTAGGGCCCAAAATAGCCCGCCCATGGGCCCTTTTGACTAGACTAGGACCCAAGGCCCCTTTGGTGATGACTGAAATTGACTTTGTGGTCCAAGGCCCAACTATCCTGTCCTTGAAGGCCTACCAAAGATGGGCCCCAACTTTTCTGGCCCATAGGTCTTCAGCTCAGGCAATCTTTGGGATTCGTGAGACCAATCAAGGTCCAAATTAATGCCACAATAACGGCCTTAAATGTGTCTGACTTGGCCCTTCGCCAATTAAAACCCTCTTTTGGGTCTTCTCAGTCCAGTTACAACAAAAAAATGCAGCCTATGGGCCTGTAGCTTCAGTTAAGGGCCGAAAGAAATTGGCATGGGGCCTAAAGTGGGACCAGTAGGGCCCAAAAACGCCCAGCACATGATAGGGCCTTAATTAGGCCATGACTGTGGGCAACTCCTGGCCTTTTAATGCCACAATAACGGCCCAAAAGTAATGGGTACGGTTGTGGACCTTCAAAGAGATTTCTATGCACACCCTGAGCTCGGATAATAGGCCCAATTTAGGGCATACCCAAGACCAATCATCAAGTCAATAAACGGGCCGAGCCCATGCAACTATCGGGCCATACGAGCCGCCGTAATGCCACAGGAAAAGCCATCAAATCAAAGCCTAAGCGACTTCAATGACGTCTGACGTCTGGCGAGGCGATAACAGAACTTCGCGAATTAGCAAAAAGGCAATTGCAAATGCACGAAAATAACCTAATTATACCTAAAGAAAAGACCATATGCATTCAGATTAAAGGGACATAGCTGTACATATGAACAGCAAAAGTTGCAGTCGTCCTTGGTAACCTAAAAAGGAAAAACTAAAACTCTCATTACTACCTTTTTTTCGCCTCTTCTGGTGGAGCAGAACATACAACAAATTTTAACCCCTTCTCTTGAGGGGGTGAAACCAATTAAGTGAACAAAGGAGCGGTGTCCCAACTAGGCAGTTAGTTAAGACGAAAAGAGAACAGGGCAGATCCTATGAAAACTCAATAGCACTTATCAATGTCTTCTTTCCATAAGGAAATACTCTGAAGACGTCACAACTGCAGGTACCTATTCCAACAACAAATATGTCGTTAGCATCGGATCCACGGTTAATGCACTTGGGGTGGGGGAACAAATGATGTTGGAGGTATTTTGGGGCCCAAACCTGATTGATGTTCAGTTTGACCCATATATCTCACTTGAGAAGGCACAATTTGCGACCACGTCCGCCAAATCTAACTGTCACCAAACCCAGGAAGTAGACTGATTGCTCAAACTAATGATAAAAAGATGCATCAAGAGAACAGCTTACTGCTCAATGCCAACCACCAACGCCAACAAAGGAAAAAAAAAAAAAAAAAAATTTGAAGAGAGGAGAGACTGCTCACCTTAACTCCTTATCTCCAGTCCGTTTTTTCACTTGGTGCACTATCATCTTGATGATCGCAACTATTTTCACCGCTACTACCTTTAGAACCAATACAAGGGGTGAGAGGAGGGAAAGCTGGAACAGCCTTCAGTATAAACTTGCGGCCACTCTTCAAGGCCACTGAAGAACTTGTATTAAGTCCGTGCAGATGACTGTGAGGAGGAGAAACACGCTTGCGACTAGGGGAGCTAACTTTCACTGATTTTGCAGCGGTCGGGTTGTCCTTCAATACTTCAGGCGTTTCATCTCCCAGAATGGCAGAAAGTCCAACATCCAACATAGGGTCCTCGCAAGATTTGGCACCAACTAATTGAGTCGCTGGGGTAACTGGAGAACAATGCCAACGACTGGAGTTGCCTGCAAGGTGATTACTTACAGGAAATGCCGGAATTATTGAAGTACAGATGTTATCCATTGCTTTAGATGACTCTGAAGACGAGCCAGCCTTCATGCGGGGGCTTGATATAGGAGTAAGGCGGCATAAATTCAACAATGAATCACGTCGAGGGGAGAATTCATCCACCTTCTCATTTTCTGCATCATTGTTATCTGCAACCTGATTGAAAGAACCTGATTCCAAAGTGTCTTTTTGTCTTTCCTGCAGTATGTCTACATTATCTACACTTCCTGAAGGTCTTCCGGATTTTGCAGATGATGATAAGATCTTCTGATCTGAATTAGGTGACAGGATGTTTCTTGTAGAAAGTTGGGATCTCAGAGGACCCTTTCCATGGCTGGAGATGGAAAAATAAAAAATGTGACTCATCAGCTTAAGAAAACTCAATTTAATCTTTCAGTTCTTCAAAGAATGAAGTCAGATTTCAAGCAATTGCAAGTCTTACTCTGAAAACTGTAATGATGGTGTCTGTGGAATTAGCTGGACATGCTCATATGTATGGGTCCGCAAGTGATCCTTCTCAGATGCCACTCTTTGCAGCTTCTCATCGTTTATGCCTTCCAAGCATCTCTCACTAACTCTGCTGCCTGTTACTTCTCTGGTTACACAATAATCTGACAAAAACCATAGTTTAGACTTTAAAAGAAGAAACTATGGACAAAGGGTCGCCTCTTAGATCCTAGTAAATAGAAAAGAAAACTTCAAAGTACAGCATGTCCTGCCCTCTTCTTTCCTTATTCTGACAAAAGGAAACTCAGATATCACAAGTTACCATGCCAATCATTTCAAAAAGAAAAAGAAATGCTCACAATAAATGCTTACCCTCCTTTGTTCCATAAACATTTTTGCATCCTTCACATCGGCAATTATCCGAGCATCCAACATTAGCCTATTAAAAAGGCAGACATACGAGTTAATTACACGGATAACAAGCATCCATGAGTGTCAGTATTGTAAGATATAAAACCTGATAGCATTCACAGTATTTCTTTAGACACATTGACTTTTTGCAATTGCATCCTCTTTTATGCCGTGCTGATGCTGGAGTTGACGAAACTCCATCTTCCTGTGGATAGTGAAGAAGATTATTAGTTGCAGCAACATAAGCTGGACTAATTCTAAAATGGAGTGTACCCTGTTATTTGCTGAAAACTCCCCGCTACTTTCTATAATCTTTGGAGCAAATGCCAGCGGATTGCGAGATTCAATTTGTTGGCGTGTCTCAAGAACTGTTTGTTCATATTGAGGTCTATTAAGGCATCCTTGGCATGAACAAGGTTCGACACAATACATTCCAGCGGCAAAACAGTCACAGTAACTGTTAAGAGGCAAAAACATAAGTTGCACCACTGCAGAACATGGGAGGGGAAACACAAAGTACAAGTTAATAACTTACAGTTTCAAGCATTTACTCTTCTTACAATTGCAACGTTTGCAACCATCGCTGCTGAAGGTGGCCATTGTCTTGTTCCTAGTGAACCACAGTGAGAGTTAGCAGAGTGCTTAGACCACCTATAGAACGGAGTGAGAAATCAATATCTGAGAAAAGGATAGTAAACTAGCCTCTTCTTTTTGGGACTCAGTTGGATAAACTCCTCGGATCCATCAACAACTGCTAAATCAAGCTTCCTCTTTTCACGTGGAGTATCATAATGCTCATGTGGTTTCAACAAATTCTGGCCCTCAATCTCAGGAAGAGAATCAGAAACTGCAGATGTCGCAGTTTCCAAAACCTTCTTCTCATTCCTTTCATCTAAAGCCCCTGATGGAACTGTCTCGAGAGTGTCTGATGAAATTGCACTTTGGCTTGATTTACCCAGCATGTGGCAGGTTTCAGTGGAGGCCAACTTTATCTCCTCAACATCCTGGTGGCCTTCCTCTGGTTTAATGTTTTTGGCTGCTCTGCAACTTACTGTTCTGGTACCAACGATGCTATTTAAATGCAAGCCAATACCCGATGGCTTGGATGCTATAATGGGAGAGCTTCCACACTGGTGATTGGCCAGGATGCTTGTCACAGGTTTGTATGGCTCACGGACTGGTCTCTTGCTGGAAATTATATTGGAATTAGGCCTAGATAAATCCAGATCTTCCATTTCTGAAGCAGTAGCCAATGATCTTGAAGTGTCCAAATTACGTGCTGGTAAACTTAATGATCTTGAAAAACTATTTGGGTGTGCATCATCAAATTGAAGACAGCGTCTAAGCAAGCCTCGCTGATGTTGAATATTCTGCAGCAAACAGAATGGTTATTGACATGGCATAACAACAACAACGAGGAGGAGGAGGAGGAGAAAATGAAGAACCCTATTAATCCTTCTGCTTGCGCTAGACCCCTGACTACACCGTATCACAGAAAACAAACTTGGCATTTCCCTAAGAAACAAAATTCCATATTGGAAATTGACCATGCCATAGTAGCAAGACGACAACTTCACGACACCAAGCAACCAGCAATATGCTCCATACAAACATAAAAAGTAAAGGATCAACCTCGCAGACAATATGCTGATGAAACCTCGAGTAAACTATGTAGAATTAAATACATGGGACCAACTCCTTTATTTTGATTAAATGAGATCTTCTGTATGCCTCCCTATCAAAGTCTACACCTTTCCTTGTCAAAATTCCTAGTCAACTTTGTGCAACTTACTCCTGAAGTTACAAGATTTAGATGGCATTAGAAACTTGAGTTTTCGACTATCCATGAGTGAAGCTGATGACTAAGAATAAAATGGAGAGATGAGGATTTAATTTATAACAAAGTCCAATCATCATTTACAGCTAAACCTGACCATAGGCTTGGCTTGGTTTTCGATGTAGGCCAGTGGGGCTGAGATGGGCCCAAAGGAGAATAGAAGTTGCATTTGAGGGCTTCAGCAAGCGGCTTCCTCATGGGACTTGCTTGACCTGGCCCAAATTACCTTTCCGACCCCAAACATTTTAGATTTGTTTCTGCTATGACTTTTCTATGATTGGATTCCTTGTGATGGGATAATATCGGGATGTTATGAAGATAGATATATAAGCCTGATCTTGGACCCGGTCCAAGCACAAGGCCCAGATAGTTTGCAATGTGCCATCCTGCACAATGTTGACCCTCATGTACAACTGAAACAGGAGCTCCTGACTTTTTGATCTATAAATAGACCTCTTGCGCAAGTCGTGAAGAAACTACTATAAGATTAACTAGGAAAGGAGTTCTTATTTGGTTACTACAGTGTTCTCAAAGAGAAAATCAAGAAGAGATCTCATCATATTTAACACAATCACTTGAATAAATGCGTTTATAACATCATTTTGTTTAAGACACATTTGATAAATCAGCAAAAACAAACTAATTCTTTCTCTCATAGACAATGAAACTTTAGGAAAGACCCAACCATTATGTCAAACAAATAGTAGTCAATTTCAGAGAGGGCCTGCAAGCATCTAAAAAGATATATATAGTACTAAGTAAACATGCTAACTTTGTTATTGTTAAACTCACTAGAAGGAAAAAATCATGCCAAAGATAATTAGACCACCGCCATAATGGCTCTGGGTAAAAGACGAACAGAGCAGCCACCAAAACTGGAACTTCACCTCAGCAGAAACTTCCACTCCAAATCATCACCTATACTAGATTATCCTCACACAAGATGTCACTAACTTAAAATCTTAAGCCAAAACTACTTGTCAGTGCGGAATCCTAAAATGTCAGCAAATGACAAGGACCTCAGAGGCTAATCACAGTCAAAAGACAATGATGACCTCTATTGCTTAAAGCCATAGGATTAAGGACCCTTTCCCATTGAAAGTTCAGTTACTTTACTCTAAGTGGTGCCTTCCGAATGTATCTAAAATCTATCCTCCACATTTAAATTTTTAACGTATCTTAAATTTATGGCTCTGGGTTCACCCATCAGAACATCTTCTAAACACATTCAGAAACCCCCACAGTAATTGCACCATCGTAGGCTCAAAGATTAACCACATAACCAACTATCTTCATACATGTATCAGTTCTTTGCCATCTAAACATGTCTCATTACAAGTACTTTTACATGGAATATTTAATACTTAACGCGATATTACATTGGACAAATTATACAAGAAACAAAGCACGAAAGTTTTTTACTAATGTAATAGTGAAAAAGGGAAGCATTACTATAATGGCACAGAAAATAAGATGAATGGCACCATTCTATTAAAAGGACTAAGCCTCCCCAAATAAAGATATTGAACTCTAATGAATGGCTACAGAGAGATGTAGGAGCTGGCCTTTTTAAATTTTTTAAAAAAACGTACAAAAGATAACTGCACGCAAAGCCATTGAGACAAACCTCAGGATGATGTAAATCAGCATGTTCATTTAAGGTTGCCTGTGAATCCACTCCATCTTTACATGAGTCAACCATTGGACAGGAGTCAAGGAGCGATTGCAGGCCATGAGATCCACACTGATGGCTACATCCTGCCGGCTGCATGGTATAGTTCGTAAACTAAAGGAAAAAGTTGCCTAAAACGAATGCTAATCAAATCTAATAATATAGTTAATGGGAAGAACTCTCTAACTACCTGAGCAACTGAATCTACAGACTGTTGCTTCTTAGATATATTTTCAACGGACAAGTCAAGCACAGTTTTTATGCATTCAATAGTTGATATGTCTCCCGCATTATGCTCATCTTCCGCTTCAGTTGGTTGTTGATTACACATTAGCCTTTCCTGAAGCTCCTCCTGTCTTTCATTATAGAAACCTTGAGGTAAATTCCCTGCCCCGTATTCATTGTCCACATTAGTTTCTTGGTCAAACTTCGAGAGGTCGTCCACCGAGTAAGTGACATTACTCAGCGAACAGTTTTCCATTTCTTTCCTGGAGTGGCCCGCTAAATGAGCAGAATTGGCGCAATCAATCTCAACAGGATCAGCCAAGAATTCATCTATGCACCCAGAAGAACTACATGGCTGAGCTTGGGAAGAGTCTCTAGAACTAAAGTTGCTTTTGTCACGAGTAACAGCTTCATCTCTTGCTTGGGTTACATGTTCATTGGGCGACTTGGAAGCCTCTTCAATTTTGTCCTTACATTGTTTTTTATGACGAGATAACTCTTCAATGGATGGCTGGACCGGTTGAATCCTGTAAGTACCAAGGAATTTGCAGTCAACTATATATCAATGTTGTTCTGGAATTTGGTAACTAAGCAACCAAGGCAAATCAAAAGTCTCACCTGCTCAAGAAATTGGCCTCACGCTGTAAGTTCACATGTGGTGAAGTAAACACAAGAGGAGAGGAATTAAGTGTGGGGAAAACTTGCGGAACATGCGGAGCCTTGACTGGATTTATCGGAGAGAGGTTCTTGACAAAATTAGAGAAAGGAGACTCCTACAAGTGAGAGAAGAAGCTAAGTTGCACATAGCATCAATCAGAAAACATCACGACTATGCCCAAAAAGCTATACATGTGACGCGTACATTGTTTTCCCCCAAATAATCCTAATAATGTAAGCATATGAAAGTGATCATCGGCTAAATATTCGGTACAAAGTAAAATAAAAGCAAAACATTATTGACAATGCTCAGGGGCAGCACCAACATCATAAGCCTAGCTAACACTTGTCTTGCCTTTTGATCATAATTGAAGAGATTAAACGCTTGGGAAAGAGGATCTCCAATCATGCTTACACAATTCTACAATGCCTGCACATTGATAAGATCTAAAACAAAACAACTGAAGAGTCAAATGCCTCAATGTACCAATCTGATATCATCTTCCTATATCAGCTTAAGATTTGCACCTGCCTCACAAGAAAAACTACAAAGTCGAGGCACATGTTCTTTACCTTATCAAATACAGCATATAGAAAATCATGCCTCACTGTTCCTGTTCGTCCCAAACTATCTCACAAACGCTTATCAATAGATTTGCCTAATTGAAAGGAACCGCTTCAAGGACATCAACTGAGAAACCATTGCATCAACAGGACGACAATACCTCACTCCGCCAACGACCGACAGTTTGATACACATCACGTGATTCCGCAAATCAGGTGGAATCACTTCCAAAGAGGCACTATTCCATTAACAGACGCGAATGCAACATCCGAACAAACGCACGCGGACAGAACACTCGAGGGATTGCTCCACCGAAGACTCTAGCACCACACTTCCGACCAAAATCCAGCAACAGAGCTCGAGTCCACGTTGAGGCTCGACTCACTGCTCTAGGAAGGCAGAGAGCAACGAGCAACCGCAATCGAAGCATCAAACACCACTCGATTGCGAACCAGACGCGACCGCAGAAACCGAGAATCGGAGCGTGAAAAACGAACCCCGAGGCGCGTTCAGAATCAAAAATGAGATCCAGCAACTCATCAGAAACAACCATCAAACACACCGATTCCCCCCCCCCAAAAAAAAAACAAACGAACGAACGAACGAACGAGGAGCGAAACCGCGGATTACTTGAACCGGAGGAGAATCCGACGAGGCGCGAGCACAATCAACAACCGCCGCCGCCCCCCCGCCGCCGCCGCCGCCGGGGCCCCGCCGTTCTTCGTCTTCGCAGCAACATCGGGAGATTCCATGGCGGAAAACCCTAGCTCGAATGCTGCTGCTGCTGCTGCGGCGGCTCTTGCTCCGGCGTTACTTCGAGCTCTTTCTCTCTCTCTCTCTCTCTCTCTCTCTCTTAAAAAAAAAAAAAAAAAAGTCTTGGAATCCACCAGCAGCTGCTGCTGCTGCTGCTAGAAAGTAGAGAGAAGGCGTTCTATGAAAATGAGGTCGTTCGCGTTTTGGATTTTTTTCTCCTTTTTTGCTCGACCGCATTTCTCATTTTTTTTTTTTTTTTTTTTTTTTTAAAGTCGGGAGGCTTGTTTTGTTTGTTTGTTTTTTTTTTTTCTTTTTTCGGCGCTCGATGAATGAATGAGCGGACGGGAGGCTGAAAAAGCGGGCGTTTGAAAAGCGGGCGGGAACACTAGCTGTTGTTCCCTTCCCCGGGCCGAATGGGCCTCTATTGGGCCTCGTGGTATTTGGGCCTGGTGCTCGGCTCTCGGCCCATGAAGGGACGGGGTGATGCGATTTTTGACCCCTCGTTTTCCGTCGAAAAGTTTTTAGAAAATTTACGGAATTAAATTTTTGGTAGGTTAAGATGATGTTGTCGTGCATATGTTTTCGTAAAATTTGAGGCGGTCTACATGCATTCGGCTTGTAATTGACTCAAATTAACGAGTTCTTGGCAAGTTAGAATGTATTATATAATGATTGATTGTGATGGAACAACACATACGGCTTATTATTAACCCATTTTGAGCGAAACAAAAAACATGGTTAGCAGTTTGATCACCTAAATCATCGAAACAAATTTCGGCAAATTTCTTTTTCTGTTTTCTTTGACCAGAAAAAAGGAATTTCGACACATTTGATAATGTTGATTACTCAAAGAAATGACTAGAAAAAATTGAAGAAAAAATTGAATAAAAAAATAATTAAAAAAAGCCATGTGTAAAATAAAAATTTATTTAAAATGTCATATCAGTGTCACGTCAGTATTTTCCTTTAGTAAGTTTAACGGTGTTAACTTTAGGACTCAATTAAACTAATTTGACGAGTTTTAAAACTTGATTGCATTTTTTGCAAGTTTTAGCGCTCAATTGCATTTTCGTAATAAGTTTTAGGATTTCTATTGCACTAATCCCTTTTTTATTTTAATTTTCCATTAAAAAAAACAGTCTTTACATCAATTTGATGTAATTTAAGATTCATATTTGTCATCATTGCTAGAATAAGATGAAATAAGGTAAATTTCACTACAGAAAAAAAGTTTATTCATAATTAATTTTTTCCTATTGATTGTATCCTTTCACCATAAGACGAGCCTTATATCTCTCTATTGTGTCATTAGCTTTGTATTTTATTTCGAGAATTTATTTGTTCCCAATGGCCTTATGTCATTTTGGATCAATCAATTTTCAAATTTGATTTGATTTCATTGACTCAATTTCTTTTTCCATTACATATATCCATTTTTTTCCTTATTAGGGTAATTTAGAGCCTTATTTATATTCATTGGCCCATATTCATCTTATGGAACGACTATAAAAGTTTTTCCTTCAATGTCAAAATGTCGACGGGGAATACTTTTGCGACTTATTCACCGTATGGGAGATTGTACATTTTGTATATTATCCTCAATTATGCTTTTACTCGGATTAAATAATGACGGTATCATCTCATTAAATGGTTGTAATTGAGACCGAGTCGAATTTAATTCACAATTTCTCACATTACTCCCACTTGGATGAGAGAATGATACATATCCTTCGATTTCATCATCACAATCCAAGGTTTCAAATAGGGAATAATGTTCACCAATTTCGCTATCTTTAGGAAAACCATTATCTAATAATGTGACATTTCATTATTTGAATTTAGTTATACTCCCACTTTTTAAACGCATACCCTTTTGACTATTATGAGTATCTTATGAAAATATTTTTCTTACCTCTAGAACCCAATTTCTCATACTTATGAGAGGGATTGTGAGTATAGGCAGCACATCCTCAAGATTTAAGAAAACTTAAATCGGGTTTTCTACATATCCATAACTCATATGAAGTAAAAATAACTGATTTAGAATACATAAGTAATTAACAAAGCATCACCTCAAAAAGTGATAAGTAAGTTAGTTTGTGCTATCATGAATATAACAATTTCCAATAGAGTTTTGTTTCTCACTTCCGCAACATCATTTTGTTGAAAAGTATATGAAATAGACAACTGTTTTTTTTCTTTCTTTTTCATCACATAAGTTTTTGAACTCATCATATAAAATTTCTCGATCTCGATTGGATCTCAATATTTTTATTTTCTTATATAATTGATATTCTACCAAGCTCATTAATTTCTCAAAGCAACTTAATGCCTCAAATTTATAAGAAATCAAATAGACATATTTGAATTGAATCAAGTATAGTCATATATAAATGTGATGAAATACAAAACCCCATGCCTTGCTTTTACATTCTTTAGACCATATATGTTATAATAAATTAATTGTAAAGGAAATTCAGCTTTTATTTATTTTCCAAATAGTTTCCTTGTCGTTTTTTCCCACTGGGCAATGCTCATAAATGGGCAAATTTACTTTTTCAATATTGTTCAATATACCCTCTTTGACTAATTTATTCATTCGCTGTTAGCCAATATAAGCAAGTCTAACATGTCACACATTTACATCATTATCATAGGAGATAAAAGTTGTAAATAGGGAATAACAATTGTTAACATCACCACAATCAACATCTAATACAACAAAACCATCCAGAATGTATCACTAGCCATAGTAACTCGTACTTAAATACTAGTCTAGACTATTATTATGGAAGTTTAAATTAAAATCAAGTTGAACTAACACTAAATAGACACTAAATTCCAACGAATTTCCAGAGCATATCGTACGTCATCTAGGAACAAAATGTGTCCACCATGCATATTTAATGGACATGTGATAATCCCTTTTACTTCAACTTTGGAGTTATTTCTTATATAGATCAATTTTGTTCTAGTTGAAACTTGTTGGAATTCCACGAAGACATCTCTATCCTTTGCTATATAATCCGTTACTTCCAAATCTACAATCCATAAAGAACTAAATTTAGTTAAAAAACTGAACTTTATATAAAAGTAGTACACTTAAGAACACAAAGGGTGTTTATCTTCTTTGGCTCGTCACAATCGTGAGTGAAGTGACCTCTCTTACTACAATTGTAATATTTCACCTTTGATATTTTCTTTACAAAAAGACGTTTTCCTCTCTCATATTGGTTAAGTCTTGGTTTCTTGCTTAAAGAGCTCGTTCCCTAACCTTTTCACTTTTTGAATGAATCCAAATGCTTATGCTTGGAGCTTGAAGCACCTAGTGAGCTAAAATCAGCATAATAAATATCAATTTTCGGCTTAGCTACTAGGAGGCGGTCCTCTTCCAACTCAAGGTGGCGTAAAGTATCTTCAAAGGTCTTGATGTTTTCATTGAGGGTCAAGTGCACCTTCATATGCTCCAAAATCTGAGGCAATGTATGGATCACTACTTGCACTTGCTGCTCATCAGTTAGAACGTGGCCAGCTTATTGATCATGTTTGACATCCGCATTAGGTGTTGCTTCATGATATGTCCATGAGACTTCTTATATGGGTCAAACATGATAATGAGCCGTCTTAGTTTGGTCATAGATATTTGACTAAATCTAGCCGCCAACACTTCCCATGTTTTCTTGACATTCTCATAACATAATTGTCCATGCTACTTGGCAATGTGATGTGAGCAATTAAGCTCTTCATCTTCCAAGCAACAAATCCATCCTTATCTCTCTTATGTTCCGTAGTATTGTCATCCTCAGAGGTTCTTTCATAACTTGGTTAAGAACTTTTAGTGCTTCTCACTATTCTAACACATATTAAATTTCCATATTTCATATCCTCATAATTCTCTTTATTCAATTTCTCTCATTTGTTCAATTCAACCATTATGTTCTTCATAGTTGAAGTCATTGTATCTAAATATTTCCGACATATTTGCATGAATTATTAATGCGTAATATTTATACATCTATATTGCATAAACTAATCATATTAATGGTCACTTTGTTTGCAATCATCATCCAAAATTCCTAACTTGAAATTATCATTAATATATTCATATATGCGAAAGTAAATTCTCTGAAGTCACTAAAACTATTTTGAACTTCCACAAATAATGCAAATAAGATTGAACTTTCAATAACTAAATATGCCATTTACACAAAGTAACGTGTCCAGCAGAAAGATATCCACATCAACATGGAAAGAAATATTTACACCTAAGATATCTAAAATCGACCTAAAAAAATAATAAATAAATAAATTCGACGATACTCAACTATCTCATAAATAGGGAAAGACTTTTTAAATTTCTTAACAAATTTTTCTAAAAATTCTAAGGTCATATTTGGCAACCACGGAAAGACCCTCAAAGATCCCTTATGATACCTCCAAAGCACATTCATACTGTGCCCAGTTACATTCAACCTGATGGTTGAAGTTTTTATTGCCTCAATCCTATAATATTCCCTCATAAACTCTATTGCAAGTTTTTTATAAGCTAGAGTCACATTGGCCTCCCATAGACTATCTAACACTACATGCCATTTAGATGGAAGAGTGTTCATTAAGGCCAACGCTTTATCAAAATTCAGTAAAGAGTAACCATTCTAGATGATTTCTTGTATCATCTCGTTAACCCTAACCACATGCGTCATTATATCACCGTCATTCCACCTATAATTAGCTAATTTCGCTTTTAACCCTTCAAGTCTCGCTTTCTGTTAATCCATTTTCACGAATATAGGCGTGCATACAAAATGCATCATTGTTCCTACAACAAATACAGAACAAAAAAGGATTACAGATAATTCATAATGCGATTCATCAGAATTCCGGTTTTTTTCGATCAACACTAGTTAACTGTCAACGTCGGTCAATGATGGTCAAAGATCAACATTCGTCAACGGTCAACGGATGATCGGGTCGGGTCGGGTCAACGAGTTAGGTGGGTCGAGTCGACCAAGGGGCAAAATCGTAACTTTTCGGAAAGGGGTGGCAAAAAGGTAATTGCTAATTGCCCATGCAAACGCGTGCCGACAACCTGAGTCCCTTTCAACCATGCGTGGAGGCGCGTCTAGCCTCCTTCGACAGCATGCTGCTACTCGTTTTTGTCATCTCAATGATAACTATAACCATTCACTTCCAAAAATGATTTTTAATGCACGAAACATGGAGAAACGAGCTTGAACGGTACGGTTGGGTGTTGATTTTTCGTACCCGAGCATTTGTCAATGCCATTTCACGATTTCCAACCAACAATTCGTTTATTAAACATGTTAAACGATCAAGAAACTAGAACACATACTCTAATACCAATGAAGGAAATTAATTCCGAACTTCTAAACTCAAACTATCAAATAATGTAAAACGTATACGAAAATGGGCCAAGAAATACCTTGTATCACTGATTAGAAAGTACATCACGTAACAAAACGTAACTTGTTTTCTACGGATTAAATGCACCTATTGCAATGTCGTGAGAGAGATCGAGTAGAAACAATTTTCTTCATGAGAAGGGGGCCCTTTCATTCTTCTTATTTTCCTTTTTAGAATACACTATTATATACTTCCACACTTAGAGAAAAAAACACATTATTTTCTCTTTTAAAGAAGCAACACTCAAAATAATTGCTTTAGCGGTTATTTTCTTTACATTGTGGCCTATGGGGGTCCTTTTGAGTTATAGGCTGGATTAGCCCAACATAAGGGGCCCAATAAGGGATAAGTACACTAATGGTGCCATAAGTTGTATACGGCGCTCACTTTGGTGCCAAAAGTTTCCGTCGGATCACTTAAGTGCCAAAAATTTTGAAAAACGCTCACTTTGGTGCCAATGCAGATCTGATCAGCCGGAAATCCGACGTGGCCTTTTTTTTATTAATTTCTTATACTGATGTGGCTCGCCGGAGAGTCCAATCAGCATGTAAACCACCAAACGATGTCGTTTGGCGTATTAAACCCTAAGTCGAAACCTTAAATCCCCAAATCGAGAGAGAGAGAGAGAGAGAGAGAGAGAGAGAGAGAGAGAGAGAGGCCATGGTGGTGTTGTCTTCTTCCCCGAAGAACAACACCAGCAGAGAGAGAGAGAAGCCATGGCGGTGTCGTCTTCTTCACCAAAGAACAACACCAGCAGAGAGAGAGAGAAGCCATGGGGCGGCGTCTTCTTCCCCGAAGAACAACACTAGCACCAGCCACTCTCTGAACAGAGCCCAATCCACAATCTCCATCTGCGCCCTCCTTGTTTCCCTCGCACTCCTCGTCTTCTCTCTCTCTCTGCACCTTCAACCCCCCTTCTTCCTCCTCCTCCTCCGCCCTCACCTCCTATTTTCCCATCACTTCTTGGCCGAGCGATGGTGGCCGAGCACGGTGGCCGAGCATGGTGGCCGAGCGACGGTGGCCAAGCAAGCTAGGTCGGCGAGGATGAACAAAAAAAAACCCTAATTTCAATCACAAATGAGCTATACGACGTCGTTTTTCCTAAGCCATCCACATAGGACGGCAAAACGACGTCGTTTTCTTAAGTAGGACAGAAAACGACGTCGTTTAAAGGGTTTATTAAATTTTTTTTTTAAATATAAAGTCACGTAATCATTTTGGCCGGAATTTCACGTCGGTGGCACCACAGTGATCGTTTTTTCTCTGATTTGGCACTTAAGTGATCCGGCGGAAACTTTTGGCACCAAAGTGAGTGCCGTACACAACTTATAGCACCATTAGTGTACTTATCTCGGCCCAATAACAGTAAAACTCATCATTTGCTAATTTCATTAGGGAACTTGATCTCATCATGGTCGATAGAGGGAAGGGAAGGGGCATTTCCGACTTTTCATTTTTTCCGCGGATAGTATGCTGCATCAGAATTTTAATTACATATATTGTTGAAACTACATGCTTGTGAACCAAGTCAGTCAACGCTTCCCAATACAATGTGGAAAGCAAGAAGATAATCATCAGCAGGCTAACGCAGGAGAGGTCAAATTTAGACTGCCTTTTCGACGATTTTAGTGCAAGCTGGATGGTCAATGTTTGACCGACCCCTTTAGCTTCCAAGGACGCAGAAGGAATGGATTTCCCATATGATTTTTGGTCAACCGTTAGAACCCTCCAATGGGAAAGGATGATGATGTTTTTTTCAAAGAGCTCACGATGGAAATGGCATCTAAATTTTCCTCTTGAAAAGATGGTGTTTGCAGCAACTGGAAATGCAATTTCTCTATTAGTTGTCACTCCCGGTTGGTTGATTGCATCCCCATCAGGAATGTCGAGCAATGCTTGCTTATCTAATGTAAACTGGGGCTATTGTAGTTTGACCTGAGGGAGAGATTTGAGAAAAAAGCGCAAAAAAATTCTTGAAAAGTTAGGTAGCAACTGAGGTGGTTTCGACGGGGAACTCGCCAAGCAAGTTCTGGCGAAATTTCAGTCAATCCTGGAAGACTATCGGGTCTTGAGCTCTCCTTCTGGAGTTTCGGTATCTGTAGCAATTCTCTGCAATGGCCAGCAAGAAGAGCAACAAAGGAGAGCTGTTGTTGCCTCTTTTTACTCTATTCTTTGGCTCATCTCTTGGGGCCATTGACACCATCAGACCCAAACACTTGCTGACAAGCAATGACACTCTGGTTTCCAGGGCCGGGGTCTTCGAGCTCGGCTTCTTCAATGACGTTGGTTCAGGCATTTACTACCTGGGAATTTGGTTCAAGGCCGATCTGAACAGAAGAGCCGTTTGGGTCAACCGCGAGAACCCCATGATCGATTCATCGTGTACTCTTCAGATAAGGTACGACGGTAACTTAGTATTGATAGACCGGCGACATACCCCAATGATAGTCAATTCAGGAACGCTTGCGACAAATGCAAACACTTTTGCAACACTTCTTGATTCTGGGAATTTCATTCTTGTTAAATATGTCTCGAGTTTGAGTCCAATGTGAAATTCAGAATATTCCGAATTAGATATGTTGCGGACGTTCGAAATTGAGTAAAGAAGATCCAAAGATCAACTTCCCAAAGTTCGAATCTGCGTTGGAGAATTCGGCCGCTAAAATAGGAAAGTCCAACTTTGACTTGGATTTGGATTTTGTTTAAAATATATAGAGATATGTTTTGGATAAAATCGTTTTAGATAGGAAACAGAATCCTATGAGAAGTTGGCAAAAGAATAAGGGTTTCACTTATATATAGACTTGTGGCCGTTGGTGGTAGATGTGGATCACAAATTGTCTTGAAGCGCCGCGTGAGTGCTTGGTGTTCTGTCGTTGATCATGAAGAGTTGGTCTTGAAGCGCCGTCTAGTCGTCGAGTGCTTGGGAGGGAATTTCTTTGTCGTTCTTGTCCGTGAATTACATCCAAGAAAGATTAGTGTTTGTTGCCGATTTAAATCTTGTGGTAAGATTTGCGTGTAATTCCTTTGTGAAATTGAGAGATTATTTCTTGAAGGAATTTCGGGGCTAAACACTGCGTGCGTTGTTGGGTGTAATTGGGGCTTGGGAAACACCGAGAAAATGTTTGAGTAACTTGAGTGTGTAATCTCCTTGTATCGCTTGATTTATAGTGAGATTCACTGCCGCTCTCCCCATGGACGTAGGTTTTTACGACTGAGCCACGTAAATCTAGTGTCCGATTTATTTTCTTCTTCTGTCTATATTATTGTTCGATCGCTCGCCTTTTCGTAACAATTCTTAAACAAGGCAGCGCTGTTATCTGGCAAAGTTTCGATTATCCCACCGATACATACTTGCCTGGCATGAAAATCGGGTGGTTCGGTCTCAACACGGATCAATCCAGGATACAGGTCCTTGTTTCGTGGGTGAGTCCACAAAATCCATCTCGAGGCTCATTCACTTTAGGAGTCAGCTATAGCGGGTCAACAAATATTGGTGTTTGGCGCAGAGATAATGTCCACATGGATATCGGGTTCTGGGACCGAGGGAGTTTCAGATTCATCTTCGCTAACACATCAGATAGATACAACTTCAGCTATGTCTCAAATGAAAATGAGACTTACTTCACGTTTAGTAGCAAAGGCACACATGCATCCACATGGTTTGTGATGGCTTCGACCGGCGAACTAGAGGAGCATAACATGGTAGATGCGGATGGTAATATATCGTTTTCATCCATGAGCCATCAGCTGTGCGAAGATTCACAAGGAGGTAACTCTGACAAATGCTTGACTTCGATTCCATCTACATGCAAGGAGGGCGATGACTTCACGCTGATCAATGGCACAATGCCAGATTCAGCACTCGTTACTACGATGCACGTGGGATTCAACGAGTGCAAGGTCTTGTGTTCAAGTAATTGTTCTTGCATGGCATTCGTGTTTCGTCAAGATGATCAAGCCGTGTGCCAACTTTATTATGGGAACAAGAAGGACTTGTTGAGGTCCAGAGATGAAGGAAGTGGGACGTTCTACAAGCGAGGCGACACTTCTGCAGAGAACGGTCAGTATGAATAGGCTTAAAACAGAACATGGATCCTCGAAGTATAAACCACTTGTAGTTCTAACTCTAAAATCATAACATGATAAAGACTGTCGTCTTTAATATTGCTTTCTATCCAGCAATTCATTCTAGGGTGGCATCTAACGTCTTGTAAGATTGCTTGATTAGGCCTAATAGGCGATATGCGAATGTACTGTTCTTTTTAGTAAGACAACCAGTCCTTCAAAATGAGATAATCAATTGGTAGGTTATTAACAGGTGATGTTTCAAGAGAATCGGCAGTGATTTATTATACTAAGTCACGTATCTACAACAAACAATGTCTCTACCGTTCAATTCATCGAATATCTGCATGCTGGTTTTGGATTTCTAGGTGGCAAAAGGAAGAAACTGCGGTTGATTGTTGCTGCTGCTCTGGCGTCCTTATCAGTTCTTATCTTAGTAATCCTATTTTATGTGAAATGGATTAGGCACAAGAAGAAAGGTGAGCTATCTCTTTCTCACACGCGCAATGACGAGCCATGTCAATGTTCTCTGAATCTCATGGCATGATTGATTGCAAATAATTTTACAGATGGAAATAAAGTGAGGAATGGTGAAGCGACAAGTGAGAGCTTGGAGACAGCATTAGTCCGAATAGGGGTCCGAGCACCAGATAAAGATCTCGTGAGTGCAAAGAAGGCAGAAATAAGCCAACAGAAAGACCGGGAATTAGCACTGTTTACTTTTTCCAGCATTGAAGTCGCAACAGACTACTTTGCGCCGAGAAATAAACTTGGCGAAGGCGGTTTTGGCCCGGTTTACAAGCCAAGAAAAGCATATAATCTCACTATTATATCGACAGTAATTATCGATGGTAACAAAATGTGGATGTTGACTCCAGGGTCAATTTATCGAGGGACTGGACATTGCGGTGAAGAGACTTTCGAAGATGTCTCGGCAAGGGTTGGAGGAGTTCAAGAACGAGGTAACACTAATATCTAAGCTGCAACACCGGAACCTGGTGAGGCTTCTGGGATGCTGCATCGAAGGAGAAGAGAGCATTCTGATTTACGAGTACATGCCCAACAAAAGCTTGGATTCGTTCATTTTTGGTCCGTGTTTCTCTTTTTCTGTCTATGATCTGTTCTTTGCTTCATATGGTAAACGGAATGCATCATGTTGACATTTGTTGTGCTTCTATCATTTGATTCTACTAAAATGAAGATCCTGAGAAAAGAGCGCTTTTGGATGGGAGGAAACGCGTCAGCATAATCGAAGGCATTGCCCAAGGGATCTTGTATCTCCACAAGTACTCTAGACTCGCATCATCCACCGCGACTTGAAGACCAGCAACATATTGCTAGACAGCGACATGAACCCTAAGATATCCGATTTTGGCATGGCAAGAATCTTTGGAGAGAACGAAACTCGGGCAAAAACGACTAGAGTTGTGGGGACATGGTAAGCAGAGCTGGTGATGATAACTAGCCTCATCCGCTAGTTACATTTTTCTTATCGTTTACTCAACCATCCTAACAACTGCTCAAATGTTATATTGGTTAGTGGATACATGTCCCCAGAATATGCAATGGATGGTCTATTCTCAGAGATGTCGGACGTGTTCGCATTCGGGGTCATTTTGCTGGAGATAGTGAACGGCGAGAAGAATATCGCCTTCTTTGAGTGCGACCATTGGTTGAACTTGCCAGGAAAAGTAAGTAAACTACTCCATGACAGACTCTGCTGTTCACTGATTTTTTCATTATTTGAGCTGGACAATTTGGTTCGATATAGGCTTGGAATCTATGGAAAGAAGGGAAGTGCGTGGAGTTCATGGACCAGACACTAGCCGCTTCTTGCTCAGCAAATTCAGCGGAACGGCTTGTTCAGCTGGGCCTACTATGCATGCAAGAAAGGCCGATGTATCGACCTACGATGTCGGATGTGGTCTCGATGCTCAACAATGAGACAATTCCTCTGCCTCTTCCAAGAGAACCGGTATTCTTAATCCGCTCAGCATCGAGCTCAAGAAGGCACAGACTTTTTTCCGCAAGTGAGATTACAGTTTCAGAGTTGTGTGCCAGGTAAAAAAGGCAAAGGACTAACCATCATGGCCCAATAGCATCTTATGCCATTGAGGCTAATATTGTAGATTTCAGGCAAGAGTTGGCAAAGCCAACCAGAGTTGTTACTGTTGCTTCATGTATGAGATTAGTCATGCTACAGAAGGAAGAAACGGGCAGGTTTTATATGGATTTGTACATGATTTGATAGGGATAAAAAAATTTGAATATCTCATTGGACTATACATTTTTTCAGTAACTGGCATAAATTAATGCATTTCTTGTTTTCTATCTGCAATCAACTCACCTTTTGGTTAAATGGTTAAGCATGTCGAAATACTGCAACTACGACTTACTATTAACACATTCAGAGTGAACTGCAAAGCATGGTTACGAGAACCTAAATGTCAATTGCCAAAACAAATTCCGACCCACTTTTCATCTTTGGCCTGAAAAAGAATTTGGACAGCGTTGATGCTGTCAATAGCTCAAGAGATGACTAGAAAGACTGTTGGCAACGATCAAATGGTGCCAAATATGGTTGCTGTATTGTTGGAGGACTTGATCTCATCATGGTCAAGAGGAAGGGACATTTTCGACTTTTCATATTTCCATGGATGGTATGGTGTATCAGAATTTAATTACATGATTGTTGCAACCTCTTGCTTGTAAACCAAGTCAGTCAACGCCTTCCAAGACAATGTGAAAGCAAGCGCACAATCATTAGCATACGCAATGCACGAGAGGTCAAATAGGACTGCTCTTTCAATTTAGTGGGAGCTAGATGTCAATGGTTGACGGACCTGTACTTCAAGGCCGCAAAAGAAAAGATTTCCAGATCATTCGGTCAATCATTGGAACCTCCAAAGCTAGACTACTCATCGCTTCAACAGGATATGTCATGTTGTTATGTGAAGCGAATTTAGCAATGTCATACTCGGTTGATTGCATCCCCGGTAGACCAGCGAAACGATTCTTGTTAATCTGATCAATGATAATCTTCACAGAAGTCAAACAATTCTTGTTTATCTGATCGGTGATGCATGAAAATAATGTAAAAATCTGAGGCTTATTCAAGTTTGACCAAGAAGGGAGAGACGAGGAAGAAGCGCCAGAGCATTGTGGAAAGTTGTGTAGCAACTGAAGTGATTTCAACGGAAGGAGTCACCAAGCAAGTTCTAGCAAAATTTTATTCAATCCCAGAAGACTATTTGGATCTTCAGTTCCCCTTCTGGTGTTCAGTATCTGCAACAATTCTCTGCAATGGCCAACAAGAAGAGCAACAGAGGAGAGCTGTTGTTGTCTCTCTTTGCTCTATTCTTTGGCTCATCTCTTGGGGCAATTGACACCATCAGATTCAAAGACTTGTTGACTAGCAATGACACTCTAATTTCCAGAGCCAGGGTCTTCGAGCTTGGCTTCTTCAATGACGTGCTTCCGGAATTTACTACCTGGGAATCTGGTTCAAGGCCGATCGAAACAGAAGAGCCGTTTGGGTCAACCGCGAGAATCCCATGATTGACTCTTCGTGTACTCTTCAAGTAAGGTATGATGGTAACTTAGTACTGATAGACAGGCGACAAACTCCGATCATAGTCAATTCAGGAATGCTCACAACGAATGTGAACACTTCTGCGACACTTCTCGATTCTGGGAATTTTGTTCTTGAACAAGGCGATGCTGTCATCTGGCAAAGTTTTGATTATCCAACCAATACTTACTTGCCTGGCATGAAAGTCGGGCAGTTCAATCTCAATACAGATCAATCCAGGATACAAGTCCTCGTTTCATGGATGAGTCCACAAAATCCATCTCGAGGCTCGTTCACTTTAGCAGTCGACTATAATGGGTCAACTAGGACTGATGTTTGGCGCCAAGATAATGTACACATGGATATCGGGTTGTGGGACAGAGGGAGTTTCAGATTCATTTTCGCAAACACATCAGATAGATACAATTTCAGCTATGTTTCGAATGAAAATGAGACTTACTTCACTTTTAGTGGGAAAGGCGCATATGCATCCACATGGTTCGTGATGGCTTCAACAGATGAACTCGAGGAGCACAGCATGGTAGATGTCAATGGTAATATTTCGTTTTCCTCAGTGAGCCATCAGCTATGCGGAGATTCACAAGGTGGTAATTCTGGTACATGTTTGACCTCGATTCCATCTACGTGCAAGGAGGGCAATGGCTTCTCACAGGTCAATGGCACGATGCCAAATTCAGCACTTGTTAGTACAGTGCTCATGGGGTTCAATTGAGTGTGAGGTCTTGTGCCGGGGTAACTGTTCTTGCGCGGCATTCATGTTTCATCGGGATAATCAAGCCGTGTGCTGACTTTATTATGGGGACAAGAAGGACTTACTGAGGTCCAGAGAAGGAGGAAGCCGGACATTCTACGTGCGACGTGACACTTCTGCTGAGAACGGTCAGTATGAACATTTCTTTTTACAGTACTCACTCTATTTGGTGATTCCTTCTAGTGTGGCATCTGATATCTTGTAGGATTGCTTGAATAGGCCCGATAGGCGTTATCCTAATGAACACTTCTTTTTACTTGGTCAACCTGTCCTGCGTGAGATAATACTATGTCGCATGTCCGCAGCTAACAACGTTTCTTCTGTTCAATTCATTGAGTCTATGCTTGCGGTTTTTGGATTTTTAGGTGGTAAGAGGAAGAAATTGCAGTTGATTGTCGCTGGTGCTCTGGCTTCCTTATCGGTTCTTAGCTTCGTAATCTTATCTTACTTGCAATGGACTAGGCACAAGAAGAAAGGTGAATTCTCGCTTTCTCACACTCACCGATGAGCCATGTCCATGTTCTCTCAGTCTCATGGAATGATTGATTCTGTGAACAATTTTATGGTAGGAAATAAAGTGAGGAATGGAGAACAAACGGCATTTCTCCGAATAGGGCTTGGAGCACCTGCTAAAGATCTCGCAAGAGCAAAGAAGGCGGAAATAAGCCAGCAGAAAGGCCAGGAATTAGCACTGTTCACTTTTTCCAGCATAGAAGTCGCAACAGACTACTTCGTGCCGAGAAATAAACTTGGCGAAGGTGGTTTTGGCCTTGTTTACAAGGCAAGCAAAGCATATAATCACACTATATTACATCGACAACAAATTTAGATGAACTGGTGAAAAAGAATCGAGGGTAACAAATTGTGGATTATGATTCCAGGGTCAACTTCCTGAGGGACTGGAAATTGCGGTGAAGAGACTTTCGAAGATGTCCCGGCAAGGGTTGGAGGAGTTCAAGAACGAGGTCAGTCTAATATCTAAGCTGCAACACCGGAACCTGGTGAGGCTTCTAGGATGCTGCATTGAAAAAGAAGAGAGCATTCTGATATATGAGTACATGCCCAACAAAAGCTTGGATTCATTCATTTTCGGTTCGTGTTCCTCTTTTTCTGTCTGCGATCTGTTCTTTGCTTGATATGGTGAACAATGCCTCAATTTGACATTTGTGTTGTGTCTATTATGCAATCCTACTAAATTGAAGATCCTGCGAAAAGAGCGCTTTTGGATTGGAGGAAGCACGTCGACATAATCGAAGGCATTGCTCAGGGGATCCTATATCTCCACAAGTACTCCAGGCTTCGAATCATCCACCGCGACTTGAAGACCAGCAACATACTGCTAGACAGCAACATGAACCCAAAGATATCCGATTTTGGCACAGCGAGAATCTTCGGAGAGAATGAAACTCAGGTGAAAATGATTAGAGCCGTCGGGACACGGTAAGTAGACCTGGTGTATAATCACTAGCCTCATACATTATAGTTGCATTGTCCGACTCGTTTACTCAATCATATCCTTATGAATGCTTGAATTCTATATTGGTTAGTGGATACATGTCCCCTGAATATGCAATGGACGGTCTATTCTCGGAGATGTCGGACGTGTTCGCATTCGGGGTCATTTTACTGGAGATAGTGAACGGCGAGAAGAACATCGCCTTCTTTGGGCAGGATCATTGGTTGAACCTGCCAGGAGAGGTAAGTAAAGTACTCCATGACGGACCCTTCTTCACTGATTTTATCATGACCTGAGCTGAACAATTCGGTTCGATATAGGCTTGGGATCTATGGAAAGGAGGAAAGTGCAAGGAATTCGCGGACCAGACGCTGGCCACTTCTTGCTCGGAAAGTTCGGCGGAACGGCTCGTCCAGTTGGGCCTACTGTGCGTGCAAGAAAGGCCGATGTACCGACCCCTGATGTCGGATGTGGTCTCTGTACTCAACAACGAGACAATGCCTCTGCCTCTCCCGAGAGAACCGGCGTTCTTAACCAGCAAGACGGACTCGGCATCGAGCTCAAGAAGGCACAGACATTTTTCTGGATGTGAGATCACAGTTTCAGAGCTCTCTCCCAGGTAAAAGGGTAAAGGCAAAGGATTAGTCATCATGACCCAATAGCAACAGCTGGCAAAGCCAACCAGAGCTGAACTGTTGCTTCATCTATGAATTTAGTCCTTCTGTGCACAGAAGGATGAAGAACATGGCAGGTTTCATATGGATGTACACAATTTCATAAACATTCGATTTAAGTTAATCGTCAGGCAATTTTTCTAACTCAACACATCATTGCGAAAGCGCCTCCAAGAGCGTTCTTGCTCCGGCAGCAGCGACGCGAGTCGGGCCCAAAACCGGACCGGTTCTCGACCCGCTGCCTCCTCAGTCCACAGGAACCGGGTTCAACCCGTTTCGATCTAATCGAGCAGAATCGACAGGCTTTGTGCTAATTACCCAGGACTTTGCTGTGCTTTTCCTGCATGTTTTGGTGGGAAAAAGTTAGTGCCATCTGCTTGGTTAGCCGGAATTCGATGCCCACTCGGTTATTTTGGGGACTCTCGAGGATAATAAAAAAGATATTGGAGGACTCAAAAGCAAAAGAAAAGCTGGGAGCTTTATCATTTGTCATAGACCCTCAAACTTATCACTCCACAAATTCACGTGCATGCATGCAACCCAATAACCCTCACGTAAGGAATTTTTTCTTACCTCGATGCCCGCGAAATCAAAAGGAATGCCACTAAGATCGTGCCACCTCATGAATGTGTAAAAAGGTGTATAGGTCGCTTTATACGTACGTATGTATATGTGAGGGAATATCCGAAGTGTGTGCATACGTAAGATGTTGAGGAAAATTATCCAATTTTTTTTTTAATTTTAATGTATAGTGGTCAAATCAATTTTAATTCTTTAATTTAATTCTTTTAATCAATTTTGGTTAAAAAACACTAACGTGGATGTTGGCCGTCTACATGAACGATTTTTGTTTTTTTATAGATATTTTGATTTTTTTGTCTTTTCTTTTCTTTCTTCTTTTTTTTTTTCGCTTTTGTTCATGGTTGGTCTTGGCCTAGTTATGCCACGTAGACAACCGACGCCAATTGGATCGCCAAATAGGCTATTTTCGACCATACCCATATTAATTTAGACTTAGTAAACCAATTTAATAAGTTGATCTCGGTATCTCTTGCAAGTGTAAGAGAGTAGAAAATGATTATCAACGGGATAATGTGCATATTAAGAAAGAGAACTGCTGATAAGAAATAAAAGGAAGATGTGAAAATAAAAGAAAAATAAATCATCAATTAGATGGGAGGAAGAAAACACCAATTTAGGTAAACTCAATGTGGAGAATTTAACCTAAGCAGCCTCATCCAATAATTCAAATATAACTATTAAAGTAATCCTAAATTTGGAAAGGGTAATTGATTTTTCGAAATGATTGTAGGTCACTTTTAGAAGAGAATTCCGCCCGATGCAGCTCCAGCTGGACTCACTCATTCCCGCCTCCAAAATTTTGGTTTTTTTTATGTGGACTAAAAATAGTTCACTTAGATATTAGATTTAGGTTGATACTTTCCTTCAATTTACCTCCAATCTTTTTGGCTGGAAATGCTAACATGGACCTATGTGACACTGCCTGAACATAGATAAATAATTCACAAATTTTAAGGGAATTATGAAGTTTTTTCCATTTTTACTTCTTTTCTTTTTTCTTTGTTAATTAGAAAATGTAAAAATTGTTCACGTTATCGTTAGCTATGTCATGTAGGATGGCTTGTGTCAAAATTGGCGAAAATGACTACATTAGTGAATTGTCAAAAAGTTCAACATAAAATTAGCCAAATTAAAAAGTTTATAACTAAATTGACAAACATAAAATATGTTTAAGCCTTTTTTGGTAATTTTCCCTATGGTAATAAAGGTGATAATGAATGCTCAATGCCGAGGATAATTATTAAATTAGTCTTAAATTTATTGTACGGATATCAATTTGATCATAAACTTTTTAATTTTATCGATATAGTACTAAATTTTTGCACAAAATTTCAATGTAGCCGTTTTGATCAATTGCTGTAAAAAAATAACAATGTGATGTCCAGTCATCACTACTTATCTTACATGATACACTAACATGGACAACTTTATTCAAAATGACGTCTTACGTGGATCGCTACATTAGCGATAAGACGACTATTGGCTGAAATTACTACAATGGGATATCGTGTAAAGGTTTAGAATTATATTGGCAAAATTAAAAAGTTTTAGATTGAATTAACATTCTTATAATAACTTTATGATTGAGATGAAAATTTTCCCCTCAACATAGTGTTCCTCTTAGTCTAATTGCCAAGCCAACCCTTTTGGGCAACTTCGCACAACTTTTCCTTCTTATTAATTATTCTTCCTCCAAAAATTTTTTGAGCTTTGAGATAATATTTATATCCTACATGTCGGTGTTTGTATATCTTAAAAAGGTTCAGATATTTCGCGTTATATAAAAGTCAAATTACAAAACATACAAGATTTAGAAAGGTTAAAAGTTAAAGTAAGTTCAATTAGACAATGCATGTAATATCTAAATGCACGTGGTAAGTAATAGTAAATAGTGAACAATGCTCTAATTATTAGGTGTCCGTTCTAAATCCTTAATTAGAATTTACAACTTTTTTTATCAACCATATAATTTGAAAGAGAAAATTTTTAAAACCGAGGAAAGAAAGGAGGAAGAAAATGACAATGGAGGAGTCAGTGCATCGAAGAAGATAAAGGAGAAGACGGGGGTCTTTTTTTCTTTAATTTTTTTTTTCTTTTTTTTCTTTTTTGTTTAAAAATTATGTTGTCTGCTTGTGTTCATAAAGGAGGGTCAAATATTCTTGAATCTCACCAAGACTTGTCTTCCATCATCAGCTCCAAACTGTCTTTATCGAAATCTACCATTTCCTTTCCGTAGTTTCCAGACAACCATTTCATGCGAATTTGCCCCTTTTCCGAGTTTGAACATGGCCATCGACCGAGGCGCATTTTGCTTCTTTCTTTCGGAGCGAAATCCATCGTCTTCCACTAGACATTTTGTTCATCGTCGGTGTAAAAAATCACTTTGTTTCGTACAATAATAGCGGCATTGCTATTTGCAAACCTAGCTAGAATCGACGAATTAACCCGATAGTCCATAAACCATTCATCATCAGTGTAAAAACCACTTTGTTTTGTACAATAGTAGTGCATTGCCATGCGTAAAGCCTAACTAGAATCGTAATTGTAAAAATCACCTTGTTTCTTACAGTGGTGGCGCATTGCTTTATGTAAACCTAGCTAGAATCAAAGAATTTACCCGACAGTCCATAAATAGACCAAACATACAAACGGCAGTGTGATTTTTTTCCGTACAAATATGCTCAGAAACTCAATGCGATCATCACGTAATTTTGCTCCTCTATGTCCCATTAAAATGGGTTCCTACTTACACCTCATGTCATATCAATATAAATGCTCTAACTCATACGTGTGCTCCCTACAATGGACGTGTGTCGCTTGCACGATAACTCTGCTGGTCTTTGGCAGCTGCATTGTTCAAAATTGCTCGGTCAAAAAACAGGATGAATAAAAATTGGAAAAGAACAGCAATAAAGGGAAAGTTGGAATTAATTTGCTAAGGAACATGGACAACTTTTGACTCGTGTCTTCCAAAATTTAAGCTTCAAGTACAGAGACAGAATATTCAAAGGGGGAAAATTAACGGGGGAGGGGATAAAGGGAGGGCGGGGGATTAGGGGAATTTGTTCGCTTTTCCAAACGTAGGATGACCGTTAAGACATGAGGAAAACCCTAGCGTCTTACGTACCCATTAAGGCTACTGGTCCTGCAATACTTAATTTGTTCTCTGCGGATAAAGGAAAAAGCCTCAGGAGTGGGAACCTTCTCAAAGATTTTTCAATGATATTTTCTCTTTGTCGTGAATTACTAAACATTTCACATGGCATGAGACCGGGTCGAGCAGGTCTATCAAAAAGCGAGGCCAGCTGCAAGAGAAAATCAACAGGGTTCGATGTGAATCCCACATGATTTGTCACACACGACTGGCTCGATCTATCACAATGAAAGCAGTAGATGCATCATAGACTATAATTTGACATTAGGGATGTAAGCTGCTCACTGAGATCAATATATAATAAAAGCCAATGTGGGCATGTCCATATACCATTTGACATGGACACAAGCTTTTTGCATACCAATGGCTACAAACGTTATTCAATTCCAGCATTGCTCTTGCATAAGGAATGATGCAATCTATGAGCCGCCTCAAAAGGGCCCAAAGAAGCTGTAGACTGAGCTCTCCTTTGAACTCCTTTTTCCGTTGTTTTCTTTCCTTTTTGAATCCTTGGAATAACATTTTCTGATTATTATCATTTTCTTCCATTTCTCTCTTTCCTTTTTCCCAGATTAAGGTCACTGAGATTCCTTGTGGTTCAAGGAGGCAAAGTTAAGGATATTGAAAAAGAAATCTCTCTCTCTCTCTCTCTCTCTCTCTCTCTCTCTCTCTCTCTCTCTGAGTGTGCTTGGTGGTGTTCCCGAGGTGACCCCAACGAGCATATAAACCCACCCCAAACTCTCATATCTATCACCAATGATAAGTTGTGCTCAGCACAAATCTGTCTTCACTTGACTCCTTTTCTTTCCCAAGGTGAGTTCTGAGGCCACAATGTCATGTGGGTCATCATTAATTCACTCAAAGATTGTCACCTATGATCTTGCTTTCATGAGTCACTAGCTCCAACTTTAATTATGTCAAGCAGTAGAAGCAAGGTTCTTTCATGCAAAAACCCATCCTTGAGCTTTTGGTATTCAGGTGTGACTAGAGATGAGCAGGCCGGGAGACTGGAACTGCAGGTCGTGCCAGCACCTCAACTTCCAGAGGCGAGAGTCGTGCCAGAGGTGTGGGGAGCCGAGGGCCAGCGAGAGGGGTGGCGATTCCTATGGGGGCTTCGGCGGGAGGAGCGGCTCGCCATTCAGGTTCACGGGCCCGGACGTCCGGCCTGGCGACTGGTACTGCAGCGTCGACAACTGTGGGAATCACAACTTCGCCAGCCGCTCGACCTGCTTCAGGTGCGGCGCACCGAGAGACGAGTCGGACAGCGGCGGCGGTGGCGGGGGCCATCGTTATGAGGGCGAAATGTCTCGGCCGCGAGGTTTTGGAGCCAGCGGCAGCAGCGGAGGTGGCAGCAGTCGCTCGGGGTGGAGAGCTGGTGACTGGATTTGCACCAGGTAGGGTTTGATAGCGTCCCGTGAAGCCAACAAAACGGTTGTTCATGAACTATCGTATGCTCGTATGCATGAAATATCACACTAACAATCTGACATACTCAAAAGTTCACCATGTTTGATTATGCTAGCTAGCTGTTGGAACCTTGTGCCTGCCTTCAACACAAGCACATGTACTACCAGGAACGTTACAATGAATTTCTTTTCAATTTTTGCACTGTGAAATGCTCAGGTCAGGATGCAATGAGCATAACTTTGCTAGCAGATCAAACTGCTTCAGGTGCAATGCGCCAAGAGATTATTCATCTGGTGGCCGGTCTGATTATTCTTCTTGAAATGTTCCATGATCTGGTAAGTAACAACTAGCCCTCGGACATTATGCAGAAGATGGTGTGTTTTGAGAGCGATATTTAGCCGGTCCAGCGTATTACGAACACACGTCTTGTGTTTTCTTTGATCTTCAGGAAGAGCCTGGAAGAGAATCGAGCAAGAAAATGCAGCCACTGTCTTTTGCATCTCTTTCTGCCAAGAAAACATTTTCCATTGGAGTTATTTGGTGGGCTTGAATGACAGATCAAAAGAACATAAAAGAGAGTCTTCTTCTTCTAATTCTACTTCTTCATTTTTCTCCTTTTTTGTCCTGTTCTGTGGTGTTTTTATGGTCTAGTTTGTTTTAGCATAGCATCGTAGCTTGCGGGTTAGCAGTTCTATATCACCTGTTTGAGAGGGTTTTCTATGTTTATTGCAGTACTGTGTGAGAATTTCATTTATTTCCCCCCTTGAATTTTCTTTTAACAGTATTTACATTTTTGCCCTATTTAGAAAAGTAATGGTACTTCTTTTTTTTTTTTTGGTCGGTAAGTAATGGTACTTCGAAAACATTGTCGATCTCTCATGGGAAAAATTCTTGTATGGAATCGAACCATATGAGCCCACTCCATCTCCATCATTAAACTATGCGAGCCTCACATGAATTAATGGCTTAAATGAAGTGATTTATAGTCACCGAGTGCATGCAAGACCGAGCAATTACTTATTTCCTCTTCTTTTAGTTACAATCCCTCCGACCCTTTTTTGAGGATATTCTTTCGTTTTAAGTGGTAAAAGATAATCTTGAATAAGAACTGCAAATTCATTAAGTCATGGATCTTTTGGCAACTGCATAAAAAATATTACACATGCCTTTGGGGAAAGAAACTGAGATGAGTGGACCCTGTTCTCTTCGAATCTGCAAAAGCTGGGGCATTAGTCAAAGAAGATAAAGATCATTTGCATTTTCAATATGGCATAAAGGGGAGACTACACGGCGTAATCCAGTCATGATTAATAACACTAAGTTTTATCCGATTACTCTATTCATTTTGTCTCTCGGCTGATCTTAGGCCAGTGATTCCTGGCGTATAGTTTACTAGCTAAATCTGGCAATCTGATGCAATGTGTTCTTGGTCACGTTTGGACTAATTGACAAATTATCATAGTCATGAGACAAGTGTTATACAAACCATTTTTTTCCATAAAAACTTAAATTTTTGGGAAACGAGTCAATGGCTTATGTATATATAGCATATTACTCGGCACTCTCCTCGCGTGTAAGGAGAGATGCGCGAGACACAAAGTGTGGATGTAAACACATCAAACAGACAACCATAGACATAAAAACGGACAGAATAGTAAGTGTAGCAGACGGAATGCATACAAGACAGGATTTGAAGTCATGACCTATACTCTAACACCATATTAAACGAAACATTTTTTCTAAAAACTTCAGTAATTAGAAAACAAACCAACAATGTATATATATGGCATGTTACTCAACAAAGGGCAATGCATGGTATATCTACCATAGTATGCATGGCTTCACATGATTTAACTTCAGAAGGGAATTCAGCTTAAGACCTGCTCTAGTAATTAAGCAGTCAAAAACTCCCAGACAAACAACACAACAGTTGAATGATAAGAAAGTTCAAGTATTTCAAATAGATCTCATGGCAGATTCAACCAGTGGAATTGCTTGCCAGTTCACCTTATTCCTGTTATACATGTATAGAAGGAAAAAGAATCGAATAGCAGATAGATTAACTTCCCACATTCATCTTCCATCATCCTATATTTTCTGTCAGAAGTAAATTGCAAGCTGTAAAAAGTAGGATAAAACTACAGAATACTTCTACCATGATTTCTCAAAATTTGTCAAGGCACATAGTAATATGCTAACATGTCAAAGTTTTGCTTAACCTAGGTTTTAACATTGATTAATGTAAAGAGGGCGCTAAAACAAGAAGATGGATCTGCTTTTAAAGAATAAATTCACATAGGATTCCAGAGCTTTTAAGGGAACAGCTTTTAAAGGTCCCCTCATTGACCTGATG
Organism: Eucalyptus curtisii; assembly: GCA_017140595.1. Taxonomy (NCBI): domain Eukaryota; kingdom Viridiplantae; phylum Streptophyta; class Magnoliopsida; order Myrtales; family Myrtaceae; genus Eucalyptus; species Eucalyptus curtisii. Next base: position 26,947,098 of record CM029496.1, on the reverse strand, counting down.
GGTATTTAACTGCAAGATTTACTGGTCAAAAAGGAAGCCCAACACCACCTTCAATCAGTGCCCCTGCTACTACACTCCATTATTTGGCTTTTTGCAAGATTCTTTGTCCTGCTTTAAGCATTTCCTTTATGTTACTTCACTTGCTTTGCTGGTGCTAGTGAAGTACCTTCCCACTGATGAATCAGCCAAACAAAATTAGGATTTATATGACTCAAAAAAAAAAAAAAAAATAGAATTTACATGTCCAAGTTGAAGCAACTATCATTCAAGGAGTGCCCGTGCTTTCTTCCTTCCTTTCTTTCAAGCCATCAAGTGCCTCTCTCTCTAGTAGACAGATGGAGAGAGAAAAGAGACTCAGGAGTGTTTAAATGAGGAAAATGCAACAGCATCATACTAATTAACTTATCTTCCCTGCATTTCATTGATCACATGGTACCAACTACTATATAATGGATTAATAAAATCTTTTCGGACAAAGAAATTCAGATATGTGCGATAACATATATCTAGATCAATAATAAAGGGCTTAAGGTGTAAAATGCAAAAGAAATGCAACATTCATGATAATTATTAATATTAGGTATCATAAGCATTCTCTTTAAAACCAATTCTCCCTTCGTTTTTTTTTAGATATGGGAACATCCTAGAATGGCCTTTAAGAAGACGCAATCATAATTTCCATGTTCCTGACAAATTGTAGTCTGAAAAAGACAGAATATCTAATAAAACTCATGCTCAAGAAAGAGCACCATCCTCCTCTTAGATCATAGAATCTGGACCCAACATCCATCTTATCAGACAACTGCAGTGTACCAAGTACAAGAGTTGAAAATGTTAATCAATACTGTGATGGTCAAACGGTAGCAAAAACAAGATAGCTTTTATCCAATTCAAAGCTTGATAAATTGACTTTATTAACTTTTTAAAGTTCCGCCTTTCGTATTTATTCATAAATTTAGCATATCGCACACTCTCTAAAGTTCTTTACTTTTGTCCCTTTATAAAAAGGAGCCTTTGATGTCTCACACATTTCAACTACAGTTGGCACGCTGCATTATTTCTCATGGGGTAATGCACCACCTAAGTTCTTAGAAAACACACTGCTACAGCCATTTACCTTTTTCTTTTAACTAATCTCCTTCAGATTAACAATTTACATTACAATGTGGATACCACTTGTTTAGATAGAGCAAAGTTAGAAAGCGGTACTAATACCCTGCAACTACATGTATTAATTAACCCTTTTTTTTTGTTTTTTTTTTTTTTTTTTTGGGGGGGGGGGGGGGGGTTAAGACAGGTACATGTATCAAAAACTATAGTGGTTCAAAGATGAATGCATCCCCAAGGTACTTTTGGTGATGTATAACATAACGTGTCCTCATCTTCAATTTCTAAACCTTTCCATAACAACAAAATTAATTTGCTCTTCTTTAATCTATAACTGGCGGCTAGGTGCTAGTGTACGGCAGCAAATTACAAAAGAAGTCCTTGCTGCATTTCAGAGGCCGTTTTTATTTGTGTTCCTAATATTAAGCTGATTTTCTAAAAGAGAATATCAGATTACTACATAACCTGAGTATGTTCGATGGTCACCTATATGTTGTTTAGTCTGAAATTGCTTGTCAGTCACTATTTTTTGACCTCAAACAATGAGTGGTTCAAAGAGTTGCGATGTAAGTGTTAACCTTTGGCATCATTTGGGCTCTTTAGCACACAAAATATGATAATCTAATTTGGTCGTTACTTAATCCAAATCATCGGGAGTTCCTAACATAAAATTGCACAGTTTAGAATCCTGAGTCAAAATCAACACATTGATAGACGAGGGAAGAAATAGAACTTGTCACATCGGTCCAAAGCTCTGCAAGCTCTGCTGAGCAGAAGATTTTACAAGGAAAACAGCAGCATGCCTTCAGAAAGAGCATTTCAACAGGCTTGCCACTCTCTCGTGCCCCCACTTTGCCTTTTTCCAGTTCTTTCTTTCTTTTCTTTTTCTTTCCTGAAATGTAGACTAAATTGGGAATTGTAACAGGTAAGCGGGCTCTTGATGGTTCACCTACTAAGGTTGAAACCAATTTTATTTATTTTTTTATTTTTTTGGTATGGCTTTAAGAAGTGACGTTGAGTTAACAATGCTGCTACTGGCAGATTTCTAGAATTAAAGTAAACTGATGCTTGAAGGAAACCGAGCATCCAGATTAGATTGGCTAGAGCAGGGCAATTGCCAAATTCAATTGGGATTATAATGCACATAACGCTACCTTTAAGGGGGCATAAGCATCAAGGATGGACAACTAAGTTCGCAAGGAATGCTTATGCTAATTGTCCTTTTTCTTGTGCAACAGTAGCTTGGTACGCAGTATTCATATAAGTTCTTTGGCGGTAGAACAGGCGCTTGCGAATCACAGAAGTTCTGCAGCTTTGCAGCACTAATAAACCTCAACAGGACATGTAGGGGTCATTTAGGGACAAAAAGTCTTAATGTGCATGTGGCCACCAATTTAAGCATAAATTGCCTGAAACAGAGAATAAGCAAGTAGGAAAGAAAAGGAGCCTTAACATGCGCATCACTACCAACTTTGCATAAGAGCTCAGAATTCCCAAGTGGGAAAAGAAAAACATGTGACCATTGAGGTTGAGAAGGAAGCAGACATGGCATGAAAATTATTAATGACCTTCAAGGAAAATGTACATTGCGGCTAAAATTGGGCACAAGCAGTAAAACGTGAGTTTTAGAAGATGAATTTGACAGATGGGGATTACAGATAGGAGTCAACTTCTTCAGGTAAAGCCAGTTTTGTCTTTGCTCTTCGTTCTCTGAGTCTTAATAAGCAGTTATTGTTGTTTACTTTAGTCTGCTATTGTGAGTTCAGCAAAAACCTACTCACTTGTGCGAATGAATCAGAAGTAAGAGTGAAGAGAGACTGCTCGGTCATAAAAGGCATACATACCCAACAAGCCATATAAAACTCACAATTCAATTGATTATAAAAGTTGGACTGAAGATCCATATGTTGACGTGAGACTCTTCAAAAATTTTGACAACAAGAATCCTAACAAAAAAAGAGTGACATCCACAACAGAACTGTTGCTTACAATTCATCTCATTTCAGCTTAGATTTTGATGAGCTCTGCAGTGGCTTTGCAATTGTTCGAGCAGGGGCAGGTCTCATGGCCTTCTTCACATCATATTTAATGGATGACAAGGCACAGATCAATGCAAGCAACATCGTAGGATAAACATAGACTGCCTTTGCAGGATCCACATTCACAGGCTTTCCCAAGATGCCCTCCTTGACAAGACCCCAGATTATTAGCAGCGTCCCGAACATGCTCATCCTCCCTGGTTTTAGCAGACCCACAAGTGCTCCTGCCACAGAGAAGTAGCTTCCAGCAAGAACCTGGAAGAATCAACAGGTGGTGAAACAAACTATGTCAAGAACTCCAAATTAACAAGAAAAGCATGCAAGAAGTTCGGTTGTACGACATATTGGGCAGTCTAAGAAACAAGTGACACTTCAAGCATTCTATCGCGGGTAGAATTGGGACACTTATGAGGAGACAGACTGTAGTATTCGCATCAAGCGAAAGAACGTGACTGAGAAAAAGTATCGATGCAATAACTGTTGCCTGTAAAGAGTAGACACTGGAGTTTTCCCTTAATTGGGTCAAATTAAAAAAGCAGCTGTTATCTAAAGAGCGCAAATCATTTACTTCATCATCTCACACGTGCACTGCAGTGTGACAAACGTACAATTTATGTCAGTGTTTAGCTGAAAAAAAGAGCATATGCGACAAGAAGATGAGACGTAGAAAGATCAAAATATAAAAGAACCTCCAAGCGCTGTAAATCAACTACTGCTGGGGCTTCTTTCGCAGTAGTTAGATTATAGATATCCAGCAAATCATTCCAGCTTGGAATTGTCATGTCCTTTACAAGGCCATTGACAACAGCTCCAGGGTAGAGAAGGGCCTTCACCGCAGGAACAGGGATTATCTCACTGGCAATAAGCTGAGATGATGTGACCTGTATGGGGGTCAAACACACACCAGACCTACATGTGATCCTGCACGGTAGTCCCGAACAAGATAAACTGACTTAGAGAAATGCTTCAAAAAGGATCCTTCCACCTTCTTCCGCGTTAGTAACACTATGAAGTTTATACATGAATTTGAAAGAAAATAAAGATACCGGCTAGACTTTCCAACTGTATATTAGATCTCAAACTATAACTGTCCTTTAGTAGAATATCTGAACTTCACGGAGCAGTTATGATACTTGGAAATCTAAACTATCATAAGAGCCAAGTAGACATGGCAGAGAAAAAAACAAGCTGGTGCCGGATAACAGTCTAACTACTTTGCACGGGAAAGAATAAACGGGGTGCTATCTGCCAGAATACCAGTCTCCAGGAGCACTTACCGCGTGGTAACCGACAGTTTCAAATGGAAAGACTACCAGCTCCCGGAAAGTAATCAAGAAACAAGGTTTTATTATGTGGGTATTCTCTATTTGTCGATATCACATGAAGCAAATTTTTCGTCCTGCTCTGTCACGATGCAGTAGAATTGCAGATGGGCAAAGCTATTTCCTTTTTCTTCCCTCCGCAATGGAAAGAAAGACGTCCGCAACCTCAAAGCAGTGACATCATAGAACTACTCTATGCTCACCAAAACCTCCATGATTCTCATTTCTTCGATCAGAAATCGCCCTTCAACTCTCTACCGCACTCGAAGAGCAAAAACGACATTGGCGAGGACAGCCCGTTGACTAACAGCGCCCAGGAACAGGCTTCTTCACACGCACACAACACCGACAAAACTGAAGTCCCTTCCTTTCCACTCCGAACCCATCCAAGCAAACGAAAGAGAGAGAATTTCCGTCATCTCCGATCTCTTCACGCGACAATCAACCGGGCGCCGCTCCCGTTCGGACGATTCCATGCATAATCGAAACATCGCAGCTAGCTAAATCGCGCCCGGGAAGGAAGGAAAAACAGACAAGGAAGACGCTCGATTCCATTCGCCGGCCGGCGGCGACGTTCGAGCTCGGAAGCTCCGGCCGGCGAATCGGATCCGGGATCGGAGGATCGGGAGTACCTGAAGAGCGGGATCTGGAGGATGATGAGGAGGAAGTAGAGGCGAGAAGCCATCGGCGGGACCTTGCTCATCCATCCCATCGACGCCATTGACGGTGGGACTCGCGATCTCTGCGTCGATGCTTTGCCCGGCGAGGAATTTCAGACGAGGAAGGAAGAGAGGACGATTCGAGTTCTTGAGCGAGACGGTGGTGTATATCTACGCATTCTAATCGTATTATTATCCAGGACAATATTAGATTTTAGAGATGTCATTTGATAATTTCCCTTTTTTTAAGAAAATTAATTTTTTTTAATAAAATGAAAAAAATTAAAAAGTCAAGTTATCGAACAAATATATTATTTTATTTTATTTTTAGTATTCGCTCTATTTATCCCCTCAAAGATTTGGTGAGGAGGTGGATAATTTATGGAGGAGGTATGCTTCGAATTGGATTGAACCGGAATCTCAAGCCACGGACCAAACTCGAGTGGAAAAAACATGATTAGTATTGATTTATTTTCAATTCATTGAAAGTGATAATAATTTTTTTAAATTCTCTACAATAATCACAAAATTGGCATGGTGATAATGTTGTGATTTTCCTTTTGTCTCTTGTACTTAGAGAGAGAGAGAGAGAGAGATTACGAGTTTAATGTCATGATGACTTATGAGAGCTCAAATGATTGGAGCCTTGGAGGTTGGACGGTGCAACTTACAGAACATACAAGTTGTTTTTGGGGGACTTGTATTTTTTTTTTTCTCATTAAGATAATGAGATGTCGCTTTATTAGGTTAAGTGATCAATCAACCGCACGTAAAAAATAAACAAACAGTCATGATGAGATTCTTGTTTCTTAGCCAGATAACGCACAAAGAGCATCGATTCCACTTACTGTAACTCAATTTCTGGGCTTTGGATTCAACCAGTTTTGAAAAGCTCCCATCAAGGGGAAAAAAGAACTGGGAAATTTTTCACTCAACTAAAGACGCTACGGGAATAAAGATTGGTGACATACGAGCGAAACCCCTTCAATTTTTTTCTGTGGCATTCTTCAATTTGATCATTTGCTTGAGAAATGATAGTGTATTTTTCGATTGAATGGAAGATTTCATAGTAAACTTTGGACGGGCTTACACAGAGCCAAAAAAAAAAAACGGTTGCTGAACCGGTTATATCCGAGATAAACATTAGCAATTCTTGCAGAGAGAAGGGGGCCCTTCATGTCCGGACCAACCATAGTTGGCAGATGCCTCCGGGCGCATCGGCTAGCTCGTCGGCAACCTCATTGGCCTCCCCGGAAAACGGCTTTTTGATCTCACGCATTTCTTCAAACTGGCTGCAAAGCATCCTGCAAATCTGGAATTGGAAGAACAATCGCGGACCACCCCGGTTACCACATCTGCATCCGATTCATCTTGCAAACGACCTCTCCTCTAAAAGCCCAGAGTTCGGCTTCCAAAGCTAGAATGGACATCAAAACGGGCCGAGAAACCACAAAATCCCGTTTCCCTGTTTTTTTCTAGCGAAGTTCTCTTTTCTTTCTGAGAAAATATTCGGTGGTATGTGCGCGTCACGTCATCCGCTGACGTGGTGCGCATATACCACTCAGATATCGACACCCGTCATGTGGGACTGTTGGAGAATGAAAGGACTCGCTCGGCTCGGCTCGGCTTGGGTCGGCTCGCTGGCACAAGAAAAGACACGCTCCCGCCCAAAAGACCATTCTGTCTCATCAATTGAATTTTCTGCAATTTTCTCTCTCTCTCTCTCTCTCTCTCTCTCTTTCTCAGGAACTCGCGGGAGAACAAACACAGAATGATCGAGACTTGCGTTTCCTTCTCCGCTTCCGCTTCCGCCTTCGGCTCCGGCTCCGCCTTCTCAAAAGCCTCTGGCATGTCGGAGCCTCACTAGTCGCAGTCGGGTCCTGACCCCCTCTACCTCCGACTGTTCCCTCAGAGATCGAGCAAAAGGTTTGTGTTTGCCTCCGGCTCCGGCTCCGGTTCCGCCTCCCTCCCCCAAAAGCCTCATCTGCCTCTAGCATCCTCCGTCTTCGGCATCTGCTCGTCCTCCCCGTCCCGCCGGCCTCCACCGTGAAGCCATCGACCTTCGGCAGGAGGGAGGTGGCCTCAGTCTCGTTCCCGAGCGGCACTAGGCTCCCCGCCGCTAACCGGGCGTTGTCCTTGACGCTGGACTGCTCGGTCGCAAGGGAGATCTCGGCGGACCTAGGCAGGGTCGATGGAGCGGAGAAGAAGGAGAGGTGCGGGCTGGAGAAGGATTCCCGCTTGCTGTGGACCTAGGCGGGGTCCGTGCGTTTCTCTCTCGACCGGTGAGTTTCCTTCTTCCTCCCCTCTCATGGGCTGGTTTCGGAATGCACAGTCAAAATCCCGAATGGGTTGTTTCTCATGGGTTGTTCAGTTACCAGTGAATGCGCGAGTAGCGAGAGAGCACGAAAGTGGATTCATTCGATCATCATTTGCCGCCACACCTCGTGTTTCTTTTCGTTTCTTTCTTCTTCTTCTTCTTCTTCTTCTTCTTCTTCTTCTTTTTTTTGGTTTGGTTTAATGGAACCTTGCAACTTGCCTCGTCGAAAGAACAGATCTTTTTGCTTTGACATGAATATACTTTGTGCTCGGGCGAGCACAAAGAAGTACCCTTTAAGCATGAGGCGAAAGAGCACTTTGCTCTATGCTCGGCGGGTGGCTGCATGTTGATGTGAGTTTGATTTCGGTATGCGTGGGAAGAGAAGTTATCAAATGGGGTTGATGTTGGTTCTATTTGTTGGCCAAAACTCTGTTGGACCATGCATCATATAACTTACTCGTTTTGGGAAAATCTCAACTGGGAAGTTGATTAAGTGAGACTTGGTTGATTCATTTGTGGTGATTTGTTGAGTTGAGTTGTAGCATCTTTCCTACTTTTTTGTGCTATGAGAGGAATCTCATGTCTATCTCAACTTATGGTGACGAGTTTGTGCGTCTCGTGGTCTGATTATAACCTAAGAAATGATACTTGCTTATTGTTACTTAGACATGAAGTATGATGAATGGATGTCGTCAATATCGGTTGTAAGATCCATTGATTTTTGCAACAAGAGTTGTTTAATGCCACAGGAGATGTTGGGGTTATGAGTTTTCTCATTCCTCATTATTAGTTGAGGTTGAGAACTGCCGCTCTTTTTATTGGTACTAATTTGACAATAGTTTTGGATTGCATATTGGATTTTACTATATTCTAATGTATTTTCTTTTCTTTGCTTCCATTTGCACTAAAAAAATCATAACATTGTTTGCCGCGAAAGTCACTTTGGTGGTTGACATGAAAGAAATTCTATCCAACTTCATTTATGCTGCCTTTAGTGATAATGTATCGGTATGAGAGTGCAATAGAAGTCTCATGTGTTCTGGTGGGAATTTCCCCTATCCATCATGCTCACAAGAGGAAGCATAAGAGGAATGCAGTTCGTCAAACCGGTCATTTTATATGCAGAAAATTGGTTAGATCATTGATATTGTTAGAGTGTTTTGGTTGCTTAGGAAAATCTACATTGCATTATTAAGTATCATTTCAGCTTTGAGTTATAAGTGTGAGTCTAGTTATTATTTTTTTAGCTGCAATAATTATCCATATTGAGATATATTTCATTTTTTCTATCGGTTCATTTATATCTTCCATTCTAATTGTTTTGGCCGAATTTTAATTTGTAGCTCCCTCCTCATACAATTCATATTCGACCATCGATGATCAAGGTTGAAAAGGACCCGAAGCTTGCAGATATGAGGACCGTTGATGCACTCGAAATAGTACAAACAAGGTACAACCAACATATTTTGCTAGCATGCTATCATTGTTTTAATTAATTCTCTTGAGGTTCTTATGGTACCTCTGACCCCTAGTATTGTGATCACAGTGTTATCTATGGGTTTGTTGCCTGGCTATGCTATTGATTTGTTGATCACTGTGTTAAGATTTTCCTTTGGAGTTAGCTGGCTAAAAGACCTTTACATAAACTGACTGAAAAGTTAGCGACTTTCTTGTTCTTTCAGTAGTTTAATTTGAACATGGGACATGTTTTTCTTGTGAATTACTAAAGCCCATTGCTTTTTGTTTGGAGCTTTTTCTGCCATCAAATTTTACCTTTTCGGAAGAACTGATTAGACCTTAGTCCTCATTGATGCAGTAATAAACCAAAGCCTGCATCTCTTTCAAAGATTTTGATTGCACTTTTAAGCTATGGCGGGGTCCCTAATGAATTTCTTTTGGACATGGTGGAGAATGCTCTGGGAGATGCAAATCGTGCCTTCTCTAGTAAACGAGCAGCTCCAAGAGGTAGTATTCTTCTGAACATTTGGACTGTTGAAATATCGTTTGTTCCTGTAAATGTCTCATGCGATATATCATTGGAATTCTGTGTGGCACCTCATGACTACAGAGTTTGAGATTTTCCTGCGGTTCAAAATTTTCCTTGCTTGAAAGTTGATACATACTATTCTTCAAACTATACCCAGAATAGTTATATGTCATTGTAACTGGGTTCCAACTTGGCTAAGCAGTTGTTGTATGGCCAGTGGAAAAGGAATTAATATGGTCAATTACTTAAGTTATTTGGAGTTTAACGAAAAGAGTTATATGAAATTCATACATGTTATTTACTATTGTGACAGACCTTTAGGAAAAGATGAGCCTGAACTTAATTCCTGAACAATGGGGAAAACTGTTCATGTCCATGTTTGCTTCCATTGGTTTGGCTTTGCTCATAAGGAATGTATAATGGCATTTTCAACCACTCTTTATGCATGTGCTTGTTCCTCTTTCGTCTCTCCTTCGGCGTACATGCCTAGACTTTGAAAGTAATTTTAAACTGAGTGGAATAACATGAATGACCAACTGGGGCCTTTTATTGAACAGGATTTCCATCCTTAATGTCCTTGGATAATTTCTACTTCTAAGATGTTTTGTTGTTGCTTTTTCTTGAATCTCTTGGGCCTATCAAAAACCCGCAATAGTAGTATTTTGGTTATGGGATGCAATCCCATAAATAAATTTTAACGAAATGCAGATCTAAGACGTACACAATGTGAATTTGTCATTGTTGTTCTGTGGTAATCCGACTAATGGCAATGAAAATAGCTTTCCTTTAGTGATGAAAGATATTCAATGTATAGATTGTTGGAAGGTGGCCGACAATGGTTGCAACTGATAACACAGCCTTGCGTTCTTGTGGACAGACAAGTAATTTTTACACCACTAACCAGAAGAGAACCTATTTCATTTATTCTTATGATGAAGATCAGATGCCAACAGGTTCTGAGAAGTGCTAAAGAAATGGCTGACTCGGAATAAGCACCATCTTGCTACTTACAAACTCAAAAAATCCAACAACGATGAGAGCCTAAGGTTGAAAATCCTGATGACAACCTCATAAGTTACAAACCTTGGCGTTTCAGGTATCAGCAAGTGAGATCAGCTGATCGACAACAGATGGATCTACTAGTGTGCTGTTGTCTCCAAGCTTGTCTAATTGCCTCGAGGCAATTTTCCTCGGGATTCTCCTCATTATCTTTCCATTGCGGGTTTTTGGTAGGCCCAAGAGATTCAAGAAAAAGCAACAACAAAACATCTTAGAAGTAGAAATTATCCAAGGACATTAAGGATGGAAATCTTGTTCCAATAAAAGGCCCCAGTTGGTCATTCATGTTCTTCCACTCAGTTTAAAATTACTTTCAAAGTCTAGGCCTGTACATCGAAGGAGAGACGAAAGAGGAACAAGCATATGCATAAAGAGTGGTTGAAAATGCCATTATACATTCCTTATGAGCAAAGCCAAACCAATGGAAGCAAACATGGACATGAACAATTTTCCCCATTGTTCAGGAATTAAGTTCAGGTTCATCTTCTCCTAAAGGTCTGTCACAATAGTAAATAACATGTATGAATTTCATATAACTTTTTTCGTTAAAATTCAAATAACTTAAGTAATTGACCATATTAATTCCTTTTCCATTGGCCATACAACAACTGCTTAGACAAGTTGGAACCCAGTTACAATGACATACAACTATTCTGGGTATAGTTTGAAGAACAGTATGCATCAACTTTCAAGCAAGGAAAATTTTGAACCGCAGGAAAATCTCAAACTCTGCAGTCATGAGGTGCCACACAGAATTCCAATGATATATCGCATGAGACATTTACAGGAACAAACAATATTTCAACAGTCCAAATGTTCAGAAGAATACTACCTCTTAGAGCTGCTCGTTTACTAGAGAAGACACGATTTGCATTTCCCAGAGCATTCTCCACCATGTCCAAAGGAAATTCATTAGGGACCCCGCCATAGCTTAAAAGTGCAATCAAAATCTTTGAAAGATATGTAGGCTTTGGTTTATTACTGCATCAATGAGGACCAAGGTCTAATCAGTTCTTCCGAAAAGGTAAAATTTGATGGCAAAAAAAGCTCCAAACAAAAAGCAATGGGCTTTAGTAATTCACAAGAAAAACATGTCCCATGTTCAAATTAAACTGCTGAAAGAACAAGAAAGCCGCTAACTTTTCAGTCAGTTTATGTAAAGGTCTTTTAACCAGCTAACTCCAAAGGAAAATCTTAACACAGTGATCAACAAATCAATAGCATAGCCAGGCAACAAACCCACGAATAACACTGTGATCACAATACTAGGGGTCAGAGGTACCATAAGAACCTCAAGAGAATTAATTAAAACAATGATAGCCTGTTGGCAAAATATGTTGGTTGTACCTTGTTTGTACTATTTCGAGTGCATCAACGGTCCTCGATATCTGCAAGCTTCGGGTCCTTTTCAACCTTGATCATCGACGGTCGAATATGAATTGTATGAGGAGGGAGCTACAGATTAAAATTCGGCCAAAACAATTAGAATGGAAGATATAAATGAACCGATAGAAAAAATGAAATATATCTCAATATGGATAATTATTGCAGATAAAAAACTAATAACTAGACTCACACTTACAACTCAAAGCTGAAATGATACTTAATAATGCAATGTAGATTTTCCTAAGCAACCAAACCACTCTAACAACATCAATGATCTAACCAATTTTCTGCATATAAAATGACGGGCTTGACAAACCGCATTCCTCTTATGCTTCCTCTTGTGAGCATGATGGATAGGGGAAATTCCCACCATAACACATGAGACTTCTATTGCACTCTCATACCGATACATTATCACTAAAGGCAGCAGAAATGAAGGTGGAGAGAATTTCTTTCATGTCAACCACCAAAGTGACTTTGCGGCAAACAAGGTTATGATTTTTTTAGTGCAAATGGAAGCAAAGAAAAGAAAATACATTAGAATATAGTAAAATCCAATATGCAATCCAAAACTATTGTCAAATTAGTACCAATAAAAAAGAGCGGCAGTTCTCAACCTCAACTAATAATGAGGAATGAGAAAACTCATAACCCCAACATCTCCCGTGGCATTAAACAACTCTTGTTGCGAAAATCAATGGATCTTACAACCGATATTGACGACATCCATTCATCATACTTCATGTCTAAGTAACAATAAGCAAGTATCATTTCTTAGGTTACAATCAGACCACGAGACGCACAAACTCGTCACCATAAGTTGAGATAGACAGGAGATTCCTCTCATAGCACAAAAAAGTAGGAAAGATGCTACAACTCAACTCAACAAATCACCACAAATGAATCAACCAAGTCTCACTTAACCAACTTCCCAGTTGAGATTTTCCTAAAATGAGTAAGTTATCTGATCATAGTCCAGCAGAGTTTTGGCCAACAAATAGAACCAACATCAACCCCATTTGATAACTTCTCTTCCCACGCATACCGAAATCGAACTCACATCAACACGCAGCCACCCACCAAGCACAGCGAAGTGATCTTTCACCTCATGCTTAAAGGGTACTTCTTTGCCCTCGCCCGAGCACAAAGTCTATTCATATCAAAGCAAAAAGATCGGTTCTTTCGACGAGGTAAGTTGCAAGGTTCCATTAAACCAAACCAAAAAAGAAGAAGAAGAAGAAGAAAGAAAAAAAAAAAAAAAAAAAAACACGAGGCGCGGCGGCAGATGATGATCAAATGAATCCACTTCCGTGCTCTCTCACTACTCGCGCATTCGCCGGCAACTGAACAACCCATGAGAAACAACTCATTCGAGATTTTGACTGTGCATTTCGAAACCAGCCCATGAGAGGGGAGGAAGAAGGAAACTCATCGGTCGAGAGAGAAACGCACGGACCCCACCCAGGTCCACAGCAAGCGGGAATCCTTCTCTAGCCCGCGCCTCTCCTTCTTCTCCACACCGTCGACCCTACCCAGGTCTGCCGAGATCTCCCTCGAGATCGAGCAGCCTAGCATCAGGGACAACGCCCGATAAACGGCGGGGAGCCTGGTGCCGCTCGGGAACAAGATTGAGGCCGCCTCCCGTGCCAGAGGCTTTTAAGGAGGCGGAGCCGGAGCCGAAGGCGGAGAAGGAAACGCATGTCTCAATCGTTCGTTTGTTCTCCCGCGAGTTCCCGAGAAAAAGAGAGAGAGAGAGAGAGAGAGAGAGAGAGAGAGAGAGAGAGAGAGAGAGAGAGAGAGAGAGAGAAATTGCAGAAAATTCAATTGAGGAAACAGAATGGTCTTTTGGGCGGGAGCGTGTCTTTTCTTCTGCCAGCGAGCCGAGCCGAGCCGAGGGAGTCCTTTCATTTTCCAGCGGGTCCCACATGACAGGTGTCGATATCTAAGTGGTATGTGCGCACCACGTCAGCGGATGACGTGGTGCGCACATACCACTGAATATTTTCTCTTTCTTTCTTACTTTGCAAAGGAACAACAAATAAAAGGCCTCCTTAATGCGTTAGTAATATTTTTTTCTCAACGAGTAAAAGGGTGAGAAAGGGCGCTCAAACACCTCCTAATACACCTCCGTCTTTTATGATACATTAATTAGTTGTTTTTTGCCGGTATCATTATGAGTTAATTAAGATAAGTAAAAGCAACAAAAAAGGATAATGACACAAATGATGCTTAAACTTTAACTTAATGTGTAATGGGATCCCTAAATATCCTAATGTGCAATGTGTTAATTTGTTCAACTTGGTCAAAAGTCCGGGACAAATTCAAGAACTAAATTCAACATGCATCAAGAGTTCAGATATCACATTAAACAAATTAAAACTTCATAAACCACATCGTATGGGCTAAAATTCAGAGATCACATTGACCAAATTTAAATTTCAATAATTATTTATGTCATTATCCTAAAAGAAGAACTCTCCTTGAGGCTTACTGTGGATGTAAGAACTCTATTAACTTGGTTGTCGCCCCTAACGAAAGGCAATCGACTCTAACAATTTCCTCTATCTTTTTTTTTTATTTATAATAATACATTAGTTACTCTTTTTTTTTTTTTGGCCAAAATCATTGTGCATTAGCCAATATAAGTAAAAAAAAATGAAAACTCCTCTCAAAAATTGTCAACGAGGTCGGAGTGAGAGGGCCGTGGCCTGAAAAGAGGTGGGCCCCCAAGGACTTTCAGTCCAGTCCAGTCCAGTCCAGCCCGACCATCCCATTTCTTCAACAATGGCGTCGTTCTCCTCCCTCTCTGTTTCTCCCCCAAACCCCTGTGCAGCGGACCGAAAACCCCTGTAGATAGACAGAGATACCGACCCCCCATGGCCTTCGCTCCATCCATCAACGCTTCATGCTCCGCTCGACTCCTCCGCTCCTGGGTGCCCGAGAAGCGCCTCTTCCTCTGCACCGACCACGAACCCGCCAGCCTGAAGTTCCCTGTTCCCGGGACCCGCCCCTCTCGCTCCTCCTCCTCCTCCACGCTCGCTCTCGCTCGCCGTCGCAAGCCCGACGCTCCCGTCGCGAAGAAGAAGAATAAGGGCAGGAGCAAGGTGAGCTCTGTTTTCTTTCGTTCTCGGTACGTTAAGAAAAATGTTTGGAGCCGAGCTGAGTTGTCGAAGGCGTCGAATTTGAACTCGGTGTTGCTCTGAAGCTACTCAGTTCATTCCGTATCGTGTCGTGTCGTGTCGTGTCGTGATGTGCTGGGTTTTGTTGCTTCCTTCAAGCTTCGTGCCAGTTGTGATTGGACCCGGATAGCGAGCTTAGAAGAGCTTGCTCTTTTGCTGGATTAGGCTTGGTGGAGGGTTGTTGTAGCGTTTGGTTTTGGGCTGTTGTCTTCAAATTGCATTTTGGGTAGAGTTCTTTATTGCCGAGGAGTGCTGTAACGTGCTACGATGAGAACCAGATAGGAGAATTTTTGTTTTGAAATGGAGAATCTATGGCAATCTTGGCTTTGGTGAATTGTTTGCACATGGAAAGTTGATTCCCTTCTTCCAGCTTGGATGTGGGTTTTTGAGATTCATTTTTCACGAATAAGAAATGATCAGTATCTCTGTAAATTAATGGTGCGGGAGATGTGAGGTTAAATCTTGAAATTTATGATCTTTTTTACTCTTTGCAGCAGATTTTGCCTAAAAGTAATGATGAGGAAGAGGAGGTTTTGGATGAGGATGCGTTTGAAGCGCTATTCAATCAGCTCGAGGAAGATCTCAAAAATGATGGACTAACATTGGACGACAACGACGACGATATAAGTGAAGAAGACCTTGCTAGGCTCGAGCGTGAGTTGGAGGAGGCCTTAGGTGGTGATGTCCTGGAAATGTTTGCTGGTCCTTTGGATAACTCAGAAGTTGATGATCATGCTGAAGCGGAAGATGGTGGCGATGACGACGATGATGTTGAGAGCCCAGTTGAACTAAAAAGATGGCAACTTAGAAGATTGGCTGTTGCTCTGAAAGCTGGTCGTCGGAAAACTAGCGTAAGCATTTTCTGTAACTCATGCTCTTCATATAATTGATTAACTATTTATGATGGCCTATATCGTAGTTGGTGAGACACTGGACTGTGTATTCACTCAGATATATTAAGACAGATGTGGCATTATGTTATTAATCGCACATATAAGAAGAGGATAGGAAAATATATTGGAAATTGTGTTCTGACTGTAGCTTTGACCTTCCTTTTACATCATTGGTCGTGATAAGATTCATCTTTCATGTGTGTTTCATCCATCATGTGGTTTTCCTCTTGCAGATTAAAAGTCTTGCTGCTGAGCTGTGTCTTGATCGATCTATCGTTCTTGAACTGCTGCGAGATCCCCCTCCAAATCTTTTATTGATGAGTGCTACATTACCTGACAAACCTGCAAAAGTGGGAACAGTCCTTGAAGCTGAAACCGCATCAATCGATGTTGCTCCTCATGAGACAACAGCAGATGCTGCGGACCCTGAACCTGGACCCAAACCCATCGAGAAGGTGCCTCTTCATGTAATGCGGCAAAGGTGGTCAGCGCAGAAGAGATTGAAGAAAGTGCAAGTTGAAACTCTGGAAAGAGTTTACAGAAGAACAAAGCGCCCAACTGTAAGACAAAGATGCACCTTAACAATTTGCAGATTTTGTTTAGTACCAACTCACCACTAATTGTCTTCCATATTACTTTCTTTCTTGCCTTCCGTTTGTTTTTCCGTATGGTCAAGATGAGATGGGGAATAGTAGGGATTTTGAACCCGAGATCTATTGGATATTGGAAAAGGTAGAACACTGCTAGGCCAACTTGTTTGGTTAAATAATGTTGATTGTGCACTACACAGTAACAACAAAAAGATTTTTGATGTTGGTGTTTAGAAACAGGGTTGGAGGGAGGTTCTCATTTCTCTTCCTATCTTTGGTCCACTCCAAATGGCTCAAGGAGAGGAATGCCCATTCATTTTCTCTCTTTTTCAAACAACACATTTTGTACGTGCAAGTGTACCACTTTTTTTTTTGGTCTCTCTCTTGCTTCTTTTGGACATACTTGATATTTGACATTAAGCCTTTTGGATTATCACATTGTTTTTCTGTCAAAATCAAATATAAATATTGCAATGATTATTTCATTCCTCTGTCAATTCCATTGGATTCCTTTTCCATTCCATTCCTTCTTCGATCCTGTTTTCACGTAACTCCCTTTCACTGTATCAAGAGCCATTAAATCCAATTTTTTTTTTGTTTAGAGTCGTAATTGTCATAAAAGGTGCAGGAGGGTTTCATGAAGGAAAATTTTTTCTTAGTTTGGTCTGGGAATCCTGATGCTGTTGAGAGTAATTTTGCTGCTTCAGTTCGTCATATATTTACATGAGAGATGCAGAATTGCTCCTTTTTAGCTTTATGCCCCCAGGAGTAAATTAAAAGCAGACGACAATCCACCAACTTTTAGCAATCACTCTTTTTGAGGGGTCCTGATTGTTCATGAAGCTTCGAATCTTATTTATCAGTCTCAATGTTCAATCTTCAAGGTCGACAGCTTTTGACCTTCTCCTTTACAGTTAACCGATATTATGCAGCAACTTTCATTATTTCAGAATTTCAATTCCTAAGTAGAAACTTTTTGATGCGATACTAAAGAAAGTAAAAAAAAAAAAAAAAAAAAATGGATGCAGAATGCAATGATCAGCAGCATTGTGCAAGTGACCAGCGTACCCCGGAAGAGAATTGTGAAATGGTTTGAAGACAGACGTACTGAAGATGGAGTTCCCAAAGAAAGACTTCCTTACCAAAGAGCTATGCCTGAAACTGTTTCTTGAAAATGGATCTGTAAAGCTGTATCAATTGTTTTTTCCTTCTGTGAACTGGTGAACGTTTAGCCATATGTGCAGCACCATTGGTGATATCATAATGATATAACGACCCAGTTGATGCAGTGAATCTCATGCTTCATGATGTTCCTCTGTCTGCAATATGTTGTCTTTCCTTTCATTTTTTCAGCTTGTTCACGTTCCTTTTGGCCAAACTTGCTGAGCTAAACTACCGCACCTAAATCAAAGCTACAGCAAACGTTGTACACGGGGGGTTCAGAACGCTACTTGATCTATGAACAGACGATAACATTATCCATGACAGGACAGGATATAACGGACATGGATTTTGTAATGATCTTAAGAGGTAAATCGCTATGAATCTTGTTAGCTGAAGTTGATACCTTGGCCATTTTGATGCAATTCATTGCTTTATTGCTTGGATTACTGAAAAATTCGAACGTGCAACCTTTTGTTGGCACTAGGATCTTCAGCTCTTTTGATCGCTATCTCTGGAACGAGTGAAGATCTCGAACTTGTCCTGCTTTCCCTCTCCCGGAATCGTCCGGTCTGCCGAACATTGATAAAAGACGGTTCAAGGGAAAGCGTGATGCATGCATGACACCGCCAAACAAAACTACAAAAGTTAGGCATTTCGACATGGATGTTTTCTGCCTCGAGATGTTCAGACAAACAGGACAAGAAATGAGACACATGCCGGACCAAAGCTCTAATTTGTCAAAGGGCAAGCAACGCATATCCAATATGAGTTGACCTACCCAGCTGGCAGATGCCATCTCATGGCCTCTTTCCAAAGCTTCTTCCTTTCAATTTCTCCAATGCTCCCTTGTCTATTTATACCTGTTTGCATACGCCGGGCAACATAGGAACCAAAGCCGCCGAAAACTCAGTAATCATTTTGAACAAGCGCGAATGGCAGAAGCTCCGGTCATGGTCACTTTGCAGAGGTCGGCAAAGTCGTTCAGGAGGGAGGGCTCGTCTGGGCTGGTCTGGGACGATGGCCTCCTGTCGGATCAGTTCTATGAAGGCGCCAGGAATGATAAGAGCGACCTCAAAGAGCTCAGGCCATGCCAAAGCGCCAAAGCCAGGGTCGTGGGCATGGACTACACCTCCGGACTGGACGATGCCATGCCTCCGGCGACATGCCCGCGGACTCTGTCCTCTTCGGGTACGAACCCTTCTCAGAGAGCATACACCCGCAGCCTCTCGGGCGTCTTCGGCAAACGGTACCTCGTTAAAAAGCTGAAGATGGGAAAGACAACTGATCCGTGAAACGTCAAGATAAAGAGCGGAATGCCGAGGTCATGTCGCACGGTCCTCTCCTCATTCATTTCTTTTCATTCAGCAATGCCTTCTTCTTTCATCAATGTTTCTTTCACCTAGACCAGCAGGCTCGTCTAATAACAGCACGAGCCGTCGTCGCCGTCGTCGTAGTTGCAGAGTTTAGCGAAAATCTTGTTTAGGAGAATACAAAGTTCTTGTGGGGAGATCTCTTGTTACTGCGTTGGAGTTGCAACTTGCATTCTGTCTGTTAATACCGGTTATTTGGCAGCGACCTGCTGTCTGGCATCATTGTGAGTTCATGCTTTTCGTGAACAAGAAGAAAGAACATTCTCCTTTTGTCTATGGATAAAAATAAATAAATAAATATCACAAATGATTCTTAAATTATGACCCAATTCGCAATATGATCCCTGTATTTTAACTTAATGTATAATGTCATTCCTAAACTTTTAAATTTATTCGATGTAGTCTCTAAAATTTTTATATATGTAAACTTAAATTAATGGAATAATAATATTGGTTATTTTTATATAATCGAGGGATTAGCTTAAACATTTCCAAAATTTCATAGATCACATTAAATAAATTAAAAATTGAGGGACCACATTGCATATTGGCTAAAGCTTGAAAATTATATCAAATAAATTAAAAGTTCGGAGACCAATATCGCATTTGAATAAAATTTAGGGACCATTATGTTGAAGGAGCTTATTAGCCAAGTATGCCAAGTGTTGTCCATGCGCATTAAGTTGAGTCGCTAGAGTATCGAATAAAGAGTCAAGAACAAGCTTTCAAAAAACAATATATATTGGTCCAACGTCAGGCTCGTGATGAATTTAAATTCGAGCTTATACTAAAGTATTATCTTGATCAATTCGTATCGAGCTCATGTCCATAAGAAAAGCATACCGAGTCGAGCACCTAGCCTGTCTTGTGTTCCTATTGGATCAAATTCCGGCGATTTGATTATTTTATTGTATCTCGACTCGATATTAGATCTAGTTATGACTGCATGCGATGCGAACAGGAGATAAAGGTATGGTCGGGATAAATATGCCCATGCCTTGGAAATGTTAAGGCAACCGTCGTCGTACGATTATTTGTTTTTATACCTAGGACTATATATAGGACTAGAAAGGGACCATTCAAACCTAAAGGGACTTTAAAAAAGTTTGGGAAAATAAAGATCGGCTGGTCAATCCCATAACTCCTGTGGACCACTCTAACGGGTGCATTTTCTTCGATATTTTAATTATATAATATAAAAATCTTCTTTTCATTAGAGCACATTGATTATCAAGAAAGTATTGATGGCACAAGCTGTGCTAGCATAACAAATCGAAAGGGCCATGAGAACGCAACGAGTGTCCAAAGTGAGGCCAAATGCTAGACCAATTATTTTGAATCCAGCAGGCATCTCTTCTTTCGATATCAATGGAAAGAACGCACTCTCTCTCCCATGCATTTTCTCTCTCTTCACCCTTTCAATTTGTTGTGCTGGTGCAACTTGTCTGGTCCATTTTTTCTCTTGATTATCGCATATCATTTGCTAACTATATGAGTAAATGAAAACTGCATCTTATACACAGTAAGAAGGGGGAGAAAAAGGTGGAGATCAGCCATTTTGGAATTTTAGGATTTTACGCATTTTAGATAAAATTATCCATCCTGTCCCAAAAAAAAAAAGATCAAATTTTCTTTACTCTAGTTGCTGGAAAAAGCCGACCAAAAAAGATTTGGCTGACCGGCAAGTTCAAGCTCTCATTTGAAATTAACTTGATCATTTCATGGTCTATCGCAAGCCCTGTTTTAAGAAAATGATCATGTTTCGGACCTTATTTGAAAAACTTTCTCAATGATTATCAACTGGAGATAAGCTATTTGGAAGAAATGTTTTGGGGGCATGTCCGGAAAACATTCCCTCATTGAAAAGAGATTTACGCGACTAATCATGAAATTTGAAATACAATAACTTACCAAAGTTAAATATCGGAGATGTGGACCTTATCTTGTATGGAAGTTAATACAAGAACTTACACCATCTATCAATCAAATCATAGAGATCACCAATTGGATCAGGCTCGTTATAAGTTGTGACGAAAAATTAAGAGAGCGTGTACCATCAAATTAGAAGAAGTTCTACGTATGTCCTCAATTATACGATACGAGGCCCAAGAATTTGGCATCGGCAAATTTGAAATTGGAAAAGAGAGAGAGGGAGTATGTCCACATCCCACGACACATTGAGGCTTTAATTGCTATTCCAACTTGTCAAGCCAATACAAGTGGGAATTCAAGAATGTTTTCGCATTTCCTTAAATTCCTTTCCAATCCTAGCCGCCTTTTTTTTTATGTGTATAGCGACATTATTTGGATTCCTATTAAGTATCATCACGATTTTCTTTTTTGCATGATTAAATGCAAAAAATAAAATAGGAGTAGATATTTCGAAAACGATATGATAATTAATAAGTGGAGTTGAGTTTCTCGAGCATCGTGTCGTAAATCATTCAAATTCCGCTAAGTTGAAATTTCCAAGTACATACGAGATTCGAATGATCCAATCTGATCAATCTGACCTGAAATATTCCCACTCCTGATTAATTTAGACTTTTTTTTATTTATTTGTAGCAATCCATCTCTCTATATAAAGAGGAAACTTGATATTACTAGAATTATCTTTATTTTTACAATTCATGTCGTATTCGGAACCTAACTTGGGATTCCGAACTTAACTTGGAATCAGATTGAAACCCATATTTTGATAGTTCAATTAAGCTTGAGCCCGAATTTCAAACGCTTCATTGTATCGATCGGGTTTAATTAATGGATCGTCGAAGTCATTCATAAGTTCATGAACTAGTCGAGCAATCGCCAAATCCATCTCCAAAAAAGCGTGCGAAATTCAGGAGCCTCAATTTCCGGAAATGGAAGGAAGACGCGACCTCCCTTCCGATGTCGGAACGAACCCCAATATCTCCCCTCCTCGCCCCATCCTCTCCGTCCGATCCCCACCTCCAGATCGACGGCCCGCGTGCGCCCACGATCCCCGCGCCCCGTCCTTTGATTTAGCCAGCCCCTCATGGCCAGCGTCCGTCCACGACGCCCGCCCCGGAGCCGTTCGATCGACACGCCGATCCGACGGCCCCCGCGGGCCCTATGATTAAGTACCCCCCGGTTTACTCGCCGTAACATTAAAATATCCCCCCTCGTCATCCATTTGAATAATCCACCAAAAAGAATAGAGAAATAAATATCAAATATTTCTCTCTCTCTGCAACTCGCTCTGTGAAATTCGCAGTGGATAGAAGAAGAAGTGGAAGAAGATATGCAGGAGCAGACGACGAGCTCCATGGCGGCGAGCTCGCTGCCTTCCAGCAGCGAGCGGTCCTCGAGCTCGGCGCTTCAAATCGAAGTCAAAGAAGGTCCGAATCCCCGAACCACCCCACGCGCCCCCGCCCCCGCCCCCGGAAAGTTAGAACTCCGCCGCGCATTCGATGCGGCGGGGAGCTCTCCGATCTCCCCTCGCGTCGAGAAATGCGGCTCCGCTCGATGCGGGCGCGGGAGCCGAGCGTTTCCGCGGAGGTTCGGTTTGGAATTTTTGTCTGATCGATGTTTTTGGTTTTTTGGCTATTCGTTTTTTGGGTGCGAGATTAGGCATGGAGAGCGATGAGGAGATCAGGAGAGTGCCGGAGATGGGAGGGGAGCAGCCGGCGGGGACGTCGGCGGCGGGCCGCGAGTCCGGGTCGGCGGCCGGCGCCGACCGGGCTCAGCCCGCGGGTCAAAGTCAAAGGAAGAGGGGGAGGAGCCCGGCCGACAAGGAGAACAAGAGGCTAAAGAGGTAAATTTAACTACCGTCGGCCCTGCCGTGGCGTGGCTTTTTTTGGCGATTGACGGTGGTCGAATGTCGGACGTTGTCCTTGCGCCCAGGTTGTTGAGGAACAGAGTGTCGGCGCAGCAGGCGAGGGAGAGGAAGAAGGCGTACCTGAGCGACTTGGAGGTGAGAGTGAAGGAGCTGGAGAAGAAGAACTCGGAGCTGGAGGAGAAGCTGTCCACGTTGCAGAACGAGAATCAGATGCTCAGACACGTAAGTCCCGAACGCCCCGAATCCCACGCACGCCCACCCGTTCGAATTTTCACGTCGTTTTCGATTCGGAATGATCGCCATATCATCGTGCTTCTTCTCCCTTCATCTATTCTCGAGTACTGTCTAGTCGTGCGCAACGTGCGTTTGGAGGGGGGAGAAAAAAGAAGTGATTTTTAAAGGGCTGCCGTCATTATAAGTCATACTATAGTCTATATTATAATAATTACGACGCTGGAGGGTCTCTGTTTGATTCCTAAATCTGGTCGCCTAATCGATGTGCTGGGGAGAACGGGGAATGCGTAAAGAAAGGAGAAGTGGGTCGCGAGGTGTTATGTTAATAGCGATGAATCGCGATCGTGTAGATGTACTTAGCTGATTATCTTTCTCGAAAAGCCATCGGAATCATGTTTTCGTGCCAAAATTCAATTCATTCGTGGTAGCGAATCGAGTCGTCTAAGGGGGTGGAAGCCATGGCAATACGAATGAACAGTTATTATCTACTGGTTTTCGGGCAGGCTGGTGAAATTGAGTCGTCAGGTATGAAGAATCAAGACGAGTGATAGGTAAAGCAGAGAAGTCAAACTGCAGTCCCGACATTATCTGTTAGTCTTCATCTGGGTTTTCCGTCCTTTTTCCTCGCGCCAGAAGTTCAGTTTACCGTCTTCGGTGATTTCCAGCGATCCGATCTTTCGAGATAGTTCGAGTTTCTCATCAGTCGATATGGTATGGTGATGGGTAGCTGGACAAAAAGCGTGAACATCACGCAAATGATGAAGTATGATTGAATTCGGGGGCGGTCGCCCCACCGAGATAATTAGCGATGGTACATATCATTTTCTGGTATAGATTGAATAGGGCTGCCATGGGGTCGCTAGTGGGGTATGGGATGCTCTTGATGGGCTTCGGTCGGGGTCCCCATTCCTGGCTGCCAATACGTTGGTTGACGCTTTGTTTTGGCTTTCCTTGAAAGTTAAACATCGGCATATGCTAGTTGTCACGTGGTACTTCAGCTAGGACGACGCCATTTCCCCTGAAATCGGTACCTCAAAACAGAGGACATATGTCAATGCATCCTTGTGTGCTGCATTTAATCCTCCTGAAGGGTCATTTCTTCGTCCTCCTTTCGATATTGTCCTTCGATTTTAGGACCAGAAGTGGCATGTTTATGTGCAAAATGAAGGTTATCATCGTACATGGAACCAGTGAACGCGATGCATGATATGCGACGCACACCCAGAAGCCTAAATGGTTTCATTGCGAGTCTCCTGACATCCGAATTGCGAATGGTGCAGATACTGAAGAACACCACGGCGGGGAGGAGAGGAGGAAGCAGCGGCTCCAACGCAGACGGGTCCTTGTGAAAGAAATTAACCCCAATCGGAAGCTACAGCCATTACAACTGGCCCATACAGAGGATGAGGTTGAAGATCTGCGCTCTTTTTTGGTTCCTTTTTTTTTTATTTTGGGCCCATTTTTAGATTAGACAACCTTGCCATCATTTTAGGGGGTAGGAGTTTGGCAAAGTCCGGTCTGCGATGCTCCTTAGCCTTTTGAGGATTTCACAGAAGGGGAGAGTAAAAGCATGTGCTTTGTTTTCACTTTCCAGTGGGAAGGCATGATGATGGCCTTAGGTCGAAAGCTTGGTCGATGTGAAAATAGCAGAATCCTAAATTATCATGTGGGATTGTGGTCGTACAAGGAGTGTTGCTACGAATTCATAGATCCGACACTAACGGTTCGCACGACATGACTATTGGCCGGTGTTATCTTATACAGTGAATTTAGCGAAAAACGTGATCATGGAAAGGAACTAGTTGAGCTAGAACAGAAATTTGACTTAACGAGATATGGACCTTCCAGTGATTCGAGGAAAATAATTGATTTGGAAATTATTTTTCTAATAATAATTATTATTTATTGTGGTTATAAAAGTTAACTAATGAATTTTTTATTATCTATAAAAATGTTTAGACAGAAATTATAATCAATATTTATCATGGACTAATTATTTCAAGTGATACAGATAACTATAATTAGGAAAATGTTATCTTAATTATTTATTTTTGCGAAACAAATGGGGGTTAATTTAAATTGCATTTCACATCTAGCCATTTGAGAATTGGACATATAAGGTAAAGACATCTTCAGATTTCTTCCTTTCACTCGATGAATGATTTTGGGCCTGCGTACTAGGAAATTAGTGATTTTGCACTTGCGAACTGTGCACAGCTACATTTTAAGAAAATTATCAAAGATGTTTTTAAACACATTATGCTTTTATCAATTATATCCTAAATTTTTTAATGATTTATCAATTAAGTTTTTTTAGTCCATTCGGACCAAAAATTGCTAACGTAGTGGTTTAATCAACGTCAGCTGGTACAATAAGCATGACAATAGTTAATGTACATAATTATTTAAAAATTTTCGAAATTTCTAAAATTATTATTATTATTATTTCTTTTTTCTTTTTTCAACCCTGAGCTGGCAACCTTCACCTTGGTCTGGGCAATGGCTGTAGAGAGGCAAGGGCATTGGGCCCTGAAACAAATTTAGGTGAGGGCTGTCTTGTGACACTTTATAGTCCTCACCCAAACCAGGCAAGGACGCTTCGGCCCTCTTTTGAGGTAAGGCCCACAACACCCTCACCTCAACTAAGGAGGGTCCTTGACCTAGGGAAGAAAAAAGAAGAAGATAAATGAGAAAAAAATTTAAAAATTATTAACGTCAATAATTCTCAGTCAAAATTTGTCGAAATGAGTAAATTGGCAAATTTTCTAAAATTTTAGACTTATATTGACATAATTAAAAGGTTTAGGATTAAATTAGCAAATCGTCGAATATTTATAATTAAATTGATTAAATTAAAATGTTTAAGATTAGGGGTGCATTTTGTTCAATTTTGCAAATGAGTTTTGAGTATAATGCAAATGCTGAAAGTCAAAACTATTTGCGGAAATGCAAATTTTGTTTGATAAAACCTTTTTGCAAATGGATTTTGAGTTGAATCTGTGTTGTGTTTGAGAAAAAAAAAAACTTATGCAATGGGTTTTTGTTATATCATATATATATATATATATATATATATTTTTTTTTTAAATGAACCAAACCCTTCGTTAGTCCAATGAAGGGCTATGGTCGCGCGGTGAGTCGATCGGCATTAATAGTCATTGGTTGAGGTCGCGCAAGTCATGCGACTTCCGATGAGAGTTGCGCAAAAAAGCCAAGAGTCATCGAAGGACACGCGACCCATTCAAGGGCCGTCGAAGGTCGCACGACCTCGGGCAACCCTTGGATCTTGCGACTCAAGCAGCACGACCTCGAGTGACCCTCGCTTGGGTCTCACGAGTCGCCAAAGGTTGCACGACCTTAGGTGCCCTTAACTGATGGCTGCCCTTGTCAGATCTAGTTCATCGGCAACCGTAGCTCTTTGTTGGTCCGACGAAGGGTTTGGTTCCTTTTTTTAATTAAAAAAATTAAACCATGGACAAAATTGAAATTTGAAAAATTGGTGGGGATAGAGTTTTCAATCTTCCCAAGGCCAGCATTTATTGAAAAATTCATTTAAAATGATTATCAAACGATTCTACATTTCCTGAGTGGGTTTTGGAGGCCAAAAGTCTTTTGGAAATGTTAAACTAAATGCACTATGAATTGACATAAATACTTAGGAATTACCCTCTACATTTTGAATATGTCGGTCTACGAAAGTTCGAAGATATATGTTGGAGGTCGTCGAAGATACTTTGACACATTATGCTTCTGACTTTTCATTTTACTTACTTTCCATCCACCGTTTTTTTGCCCTTTTAAGATTCGAACGTATTCTTTCTCTAAAGATAAGTAAGTAAAAGATTAAATCTACCATCTCTAAGAAATATGAGTTATCCCAGAATATTTTCATCGACCGAATTATGGTTTTAAATTAAATATAGAAAAGCAAAATAAATTTATCTAAATTTTCCATATTTATTTTCTATTTCCTCGTCGCATTTCCAGATCAGCTAAGTAGATATTTTTTTGTCGGTGAGTTCCACGCACGCGTTAAAATGGAGGCCACCGACAGCAGCTAGAACAGCAGCCGACGGAAGCTACCGGCAACAGCCGGTGACTCCTGGGGGACAGGCTGTGAACAGCAAATGATGAAAGTGGGCAGTTTCCGGAAATTAAAAAAATCGTCCTCGTTTTATGGCTGATGTGCACTCGCGAACCGCCGAGGTCGGGACGTGTCGTTCCCTGATTTGCTACTCGAATCGGAGGTCAAAGGGAGCGGGGAAGATTACTCCAATGGGGAGGCGACGCGTAGACGAGCTCACGGGGAGCCGACGTGGTTCGGTCGCATCGGTTTGTTAAGGTCGGGACAGTGATGTCCGAGCGGCTCCGGATTTGGGCTGTACTGTCGTGTCGTGAGGAGTGAGCCGGACAGCTGCTTGACGAACTGTTTGAACACTCCACGCCTCTTGCTTACGAGCTCAGCCGTGGCTCGTCGTTCATGCTAAAGTATTAGAATGTGCATGCACTAACAAAGATGGTTAATACCATACAAATAAATCCAAAATTTATATACTCGTGTTGCCTTTATCTGGAATTACTTTTATTTCCCAAAAATTTCATGCAATCCTATCACAATTTACTCCGAATTAAGTTTTATATAGCAAATCTCCAAATTGATACAACAATATCACATTTACCTCAAATTGTGCATGCATCCCTTTTTTTTTTTTTCAAAAAATCCCAACTTTACCATAAATTAAGGTAAATATAACCAAAATATATCAGTTTGATGTAACAAATATATTAGCTTGAGATTTTTTACGACACAAAAATTAGTTTTCTGTAAGTGTGACAAAGGTATGCTAATTTGAAATTTTTTTATGATGGAAAAATTAGTTTGCACTAAATGCGATGCAGGTGTGTCGGTTTGAGAGTTTTTATGACACAAAAATTAACTTAAAGTAGATGTGGCGCAAATGTTCTAATTTGTTTTTTTTTTTGTAGTAGTATTAGTCTTGACAAAAATAGATATATGCAGAAATAAAAGAATTTAGATTTTGACGAAGAGAGAAGGAATGGTTCAGATTGCAATGTTTATTAGTTTACCTTCATCTAACAACTAGCTAATTTAGATGCATAGATGATTTTTTGGTGATATGAACTTCTCAACGACGAAGATGAAACCAACTTGATTTCATAATATTGTTATTTCATATTTATTACATAACAAGTAAAGTCCATCCAGCGTTCATAATCTCTTTTCAATAAATGCACGGTATCTTGAGTTATGTTCTATGTGATGGGCCTTTCATTTCCCTAATCTAAGCAAAAAAAAGTCAAGACAGCTCATAACTTATCTCCTACTTCATGTGCTATTATCTATCACTAAGATGTTATGTTTTAGTATCTCTAAACATGAACGGAAAGAAATCACAAATCATCGTTGATTCTCAAAGTAACTTAAGCATATGTATCTTTTGCATTAAACAAACTTAATTACCAACTGACATCTACAGATCATTCATTTACTAATATAATGTTGCAATCTATACCGTGCCAAATGATAAAATATTTAATTTAATTTAAATTTTTTTTTTTTATGTTTTCTTGTTTGGACAGTTCCTAAGGCTATCTTTGGAAATGCTGGGGGAATAGAAAATTGCAATGAAAGGCCACGAATTTCAAAATTTCCCTCCTCAACATTCTCACAGAAATTACATTCTCTCAGCTTTCCATCCAATATTATCTTTAATATTCCTAATTTAGCAATAACCTAGCGAGACAAGCCACAGGCAAGCGAGCCGAGCCGAGCCGAGCCACCGGGTAACTCGCTCAACCGGTGAAGCGACTCCTCAACCTCCCCGAATTAAAAAAAAAAAAACAGAGAGGTAAGTGACAAGAGCTTTCAATCATGGAAAACGAAGGCCCAAACGATAAAACGACAGCGACGGGGGCGGATGTAGCTGGACTGAACAGAGCTTAATACAGATCGAGAAGCCGAGCGACAGTGAGCGTGTTGCAGAGGCAAGCAGCATGGCGTGCTGAGAAAGGCGAAGAAGAAGAACTCGGTCCCTCTCTCTCTCTCTCTCTCTCCTCCTCCGCCAGATCCTCTCGCTTCCGCCTTCGATCTCGGAGAGACGGAAGGAAGAAGAGGAAGAGGACGACGATGGAGGCGAATGGCGGCATGGTCGCCGGATCGTACAAGAGGAACGAGCTGGTCCGGATTCGCCACGACTCGGACGGCGGAGTGAGTGTTCTTTCCCCCTTCTATTTTTTGTCCGCTGTTGCTGACGATATCCTGCCGCGAGGAAATCGAGCCCCGAGTTTCGGTGGCATTCTCGACGCGTCGATCTCGGCGGCCGTTAGGAAGCCGTTAAGCTTCCTCATTTAGGGTGCCGGCGGCGGCGATGTTTTTGGATCGGAGCGTCGGTGGCGGTAGTTCTGTCGGCCGGTCTAGATCGGTCGAGCCGTGGATGGATTTGGTAGCGATTCTGGCGATCTGATTCTAGTTCTTCCGTTCGCGCGCTTCGATGGCGGAGTCGTGTCTGAACTGTCTTAGTCAACGACGTGAGCTGTTTTCCTTCGGGGTGGCCAGATCTCAGCTGTTTCGTTTGCTTCTAATGACGTTTGTGTTCTTCTGGGGAAGAAGCTGAGATCTGAGTAATTCATTTCTTTTGTAAATATCGCTGCTTTACGATCTAACCGAAAGCGGTTGTTCCGCGTATCTTATCTCTTTCGAATTTAAGAGATTTCGGGTTGTTCCTGTGCATCACTGTAATTGTGTTAACTCGGTAGTAGATCTACCATCAAAGTATGGGTGAGTCCTTGGTCTTGCTTTGATGATCGACGGTGCAATGGCATTGGTTGAACTGCGTTCTTTCTCACTACATCTCTCGTGCAGTCGCCAATTCCCGCTATTTTAATGCAATTTGTGCTTAATTTCCTCGTCGTATGAAATCGGAATATGTAAGTTACTAGTTTCTATCTACGGCGGAGTCTGATGATTGGTGATTGTGTTTGTGATGCAGCCCAAACCCCTGAAGAATTTGAATGGCCAGATTTGTCAGATATGTGGCGATACCGTTGGACTTAATGCCAGCGGCGATGTTTTTGTCGCTTGCAACGAGTGTGCATTCCCTGTGTGCCGTCCCTGTTATGAGTATGAGAGGAAAGACGGTAACCAATCATGTCCTCAGTGCAAGTCTCGATATAAGAGGCACAAAGGTCAGCTTATTCGGTCGGTTCTGTCGGTGTCCTATTTTATCTCATGGTCGGCATAGTAAGTTACGAAGTCAACATGGTCTTCGTTTCACAGGTAGTCCTCGAGTTGACGGAGATGATGATGAAGATGAGGTTGATGACCTGGAGAATGAGTTCAATTATGCCCAGGGAACCAGTGCTGCAAGGCAACAGTGGCAGGGAGAAGATCCAGATCTTTCTTCTTCTTCTAGACATGAATCTCGACATCCAATCCCTCTTCTAACCAATGGGCAGCCGGTATGCAACTAGTTCCAGTCTGATGAGTTCTCAATGACGTGTACATTTTACATGATAAACTTCTTCGATGTTATATCAACTATAGTTTTTATATTACTGGATTTTATCGTTCTCTAGAGATATATGATCTTTTCCTATTAAATATGTTCTTATGGCTTCTAATTTGTTCTAGTTGTGCTCATGAGATTACTGAATAAAAATACTGTCAGTAATATCCTGTTGCTTTACAGTGAGAGTGGAAATAAGACAGTTATCTCTATCGCCTCCTGTTTTGTTTCTTCCATGTCAAACGTTTGTTTGCTTTTGTGTGATTTAGTACACCTTGTTAAATATGTTGTTGAACAGTCAAGATAAAGTTGTTACATTATTGTCTTCCTTCCTGCCTTGAATTTACAGATGTCTGGTGAAATCCCCTGTGCTAGTATTGACAGCCAATCTGTAAGGACTACATCTGGACCTCTGGGCCCTTCTGATAAACATGTGCACTCGCTTCCCTATGTTGATCCCAGACAGCCAGGTTTTACAGTAACTCCTTTACTTTGTGCTCTTATATTGGAAAAGATGTGCGTTATTTAGGTTGGTTGCCTGTTTCTTTGGTATAACAGTTCCTGTGCGGATTGTGGATCCATCAAAGGATTTGAATACTTATGGCCTTGGAAATGTTGACTGGAAGGAAAGGGTTGAAGGATGGAAACTTAAACAAGAGAAAAACATGACGCAGATGCCAAACAAATATCAGGAAGGGAAGGGAGACATAGAAGGCACTGGCTCTAATGGAGAAGAACTTCAAATGTAAGTGTGTTTTGAAATGACAACTATTGATAAATTGTGCCTTTGGCAACATTACCTATCAATTTTTATTTATTTAGTTTCATTATTCTTTGACCTTGCTTGTTCTGTTTGCTTATTTATTTTGATGAAATTAAATCTAGCGCAACCTCTAGCTTCAGCATAGTCACCTTTTCAGTTGGAGAAACATGCAGATTAAATGTTTCAGTGACGACTGTCATAGTGTTTAAGATGCATGCAAGCGATTGCTAAACTTTATTCTTTTGAACATGTGTGTTCAAAAAGATCTGTAAATATAATGGCGCTTTCTCGAACCTCTGAGTTGTGTGGTGTGTATGACATAGTAGTTGATGTATATTTCTTGCAGGGCTGATGATGCACGTCAACCTATGAGTCGTGTGGTGCCTATATCGTCGTCTCACCTCACTCCTTACCGTGTTGTAATTATCCTTCGGTTGATTATTTTGGGGTTTTTCCTACAGTATCGTGTAACACACCCAGTGAAAGATGCTTATCCTTTGTGGCTTACATCGGTTATTTGTGAGATTTGGTTTGCTTTATCCTGGCTTTTGGATCAGTTCCCAAAATGGTCGCCCATCAATCGGGAAACATACCTTGACAGGCTTGCTTTGAGGTAGTGTTGCTCATCCAGTTTATGTTGTGTGCGCTGAACTGCTGTTAGAGTTGAGCTTTAGAATGAAGCTAATTTTTCCGGGTACATCATCACCATAACAATATGGCTTTTGTTTTGTAGATATGATCGTGAAGGGGAGCCTTCACAGTTGGCTCCTGTCGATGTCTTTGTGAGTACTGTGGATCCTTTGAAAGAACCTCCTCTCATAACAGCAAACACTGTCTTATCCATACTTGCCGTGGATTACCCCGTCGACAAAGTGTCGTGTTATGTCTCTGATGATGGGTCTGCGATGTTGACTTTTGAAGCCCTCTCTGAAACTGCTGAGTTTGCAAGGAAGTGGGTGCCCTTCTGCAAAAAGCACAACATTGAGCCACGAGCTCCTGAATTCTACTTTGCCCAGAAAATAGATTACTTGAAGGACAAGATACAGCCTTCTTTTGTAAAAGAACGCAGGGCAATGAAGGTGAGTTATGGGATGTATTGGGTAGTTGGTGCTTGCATGCTGTCATAGGTCACTGACTGCTTTCCTGTCTGTAACTGTATCATGGTTGTCATACTTGATGTGCACGCATAGTGTAAAGACATGTAAGGGACTGGGATAGTTTTGTGAATGCTTTCCAATTCTCTTTCTCCTTTCCTTAGATACCTTGTAGTCCTTGTTCTTTTTTCTTTGCCTTTATGAACCTTGTTTAGAAAAGCACTATGTTGTAAGTCTTTGTAAAACTGAAATGAAGGTCATTGGGGAGGGGTCCATACGTCACCTATTTTACCTTTGTAACTCAGTTTCTTGGGAAAGGAAAAATTGATTTAGTGGTTTGCCTATTGACAATGTAGCATTTAGTCAGATGCATGATCTATTACAAATGTTTTGGTATATATAATGTAAAATTGTTTGATTATGTGGTTGATAGAGAGAATATGAGGAGTTCAAGGTGCGAACCAATGCTTTGGTTGCAAAGGCACAAAAGATGCCAGAAGAAGGGTGGACAATGCAGGATGGCACTGCCTGGCCTGGAAATAACCCCAGGGATCACCCTGGAATGATACAGGTATACGATATTAACCAGTATTCCAGAGGCATTTAAATCAAACCTCTCCCCTCTTATGCATCTAGTTAATGTTTTCTCTTTGTTGTTGAACATAATAGGTTTTCCTGGGCCACAGTGGGGGACTTGATACTGATGGAAATGAGCTACCTCGACTTGTTTATGTTTCTCGTGAAAAGCGACCTGGTTTCCAACATCACAAGAAAGCTGGAGCCATGAATGCTTTGGTTTGTCATCTCTATACATCTTATGTAGCTTTTCTTGTCATGTGTCTCTTTTAGTGACAGGCTGACATCTATAATTGTAAACAAATGAATGTATGTTGGTGTGATTTGGTTTTTCGGTTTAGATTCTTCATTTAGGTTCTTCATCGCTTGCTTGCATTGAAATTTATATCTATATGCATTAGGATCCTGATTAATGGATTTCTTGGTTTGAGAAATCACATTCCAAGTTCACACTACATTATTGAAGCTTATTCTTTTTGTGCTTTCAGTTCGAATGTACAGTTGGAATTATTTTTTTCAAGGATCAGTTACCTTTTTCCCCCCCCTGTGGATCGTAATGTTGATAGTGGTGTCTCTAGCTTATAGTGAGGATTTGTTTATCATAAAGAGATTCGTTGTTCCTGACCCTGCTTTACCTTAACACTATTTCTCTTAATATTGAGAAACAAATATTACGGTTTGATTTTGCCGCCTTGCTGCTTGTCTGAATGTTGTTCTTACCTGCTGGAGAAATTGGTTAGATCTGCTTATTACTTCTTGGCATTTCTGAATTTATAACTTACTGTTTTATGTTGTGTAGATCCGGGTCTCGGCTGTCCTAACCAACGGAGCGTATCTTTTGAATGTTGACTGTGATCATTACTTTAATAATAGTAAAGCATTGAAAGAAGCAATGTGTTTCATGATGGATCCCGCTTATGGAAAGAAGACGTGCTATGTGCAGTTCCCACAACGTTTTGATGGGATTGACTTGCATGATCGATATGCTAACCGCAACATCGTCTTCTTTGATGTAGGTGTCTCTTCATCTTTTTCCTACTTCCAAAATGCTAGTTGTTTATGTTCATTTGTTGCCTTTTTTAACTGAGCTAGATTATCTTATTTATGATCTCAATGCAGATTAACTTGAAAGGGCTTGACGGCATCCAAGGTCCTGTCTATGTCGGAACTGGATGTTGTTTCAACAGGCAAGCCCTTTATGGATATGACCCTGTATTGACTGAGGAAGATCTGGAACCAAATATTATTGTAAAGAGTTGTTGTGGTTCAAGAAAGAAGGGGAAGGGTGGCAATAAGAAGTACATTGACAAGAAAAGAGCAATGAAAAGAACTGAATCCACCATTCCAATTTTCAATATGGAAGATGTTGAGGAGGGGGTTGAAGGTAGGTCTTGATTTAATTATGAGTTTCCTTTTGTATCTTTGGATGTTAGAAAACAGACTTATACTGGTCCAAATGCCTGGAATTACTCCATGAATACTGTTAAAACTAGCCTGAATTGATGTCAGATTGGGGTATCTTACCTCGCCCTTAAAGGACCCCCTTAAGCTTTAGAATAAACCAAAAAATGTTTCTCTCTTTTGATGTCACTTAATTGTTCAACTGACTTAACAGTACCTTTGCTATGTGTTATATCATGTTAACAGCACCGATTTGTTTTGTAGGATATGATGAGGAGAGGTCGCTCCTGATGTCTCAGAAAAGTCTAGAGAAAAGATTCGGTCAGTCTCCTGTTTTCATTGCGGCTACTTTCATGGAACAGGGTGGCCTACCACCATCTACCAATCCTGCAACACTTTTGAAAGAAGCCATCCATGTTATTAGCTGTGGCTATGAGGACAAGACTGAATGGGGCAAAGAGGTACGTTATGATGTTATAGGATTTCTATTCCAGCTGTAAAATTCCATGTCATATGGTAGGAATTGACTTGATGTTCTTTCTGCGAACAGATCGGATGGATATATGGTTCTGTTACAGAAGATATTTTGACTGGATTTAAGATGCATGCTCGGGGCTGGATTTCAATCTATTGTATGCCTCCTCGCCCAGCATTCAAGGGGTCTGCTCCCATCAATCTTTCTGATCGTTTAAACCAGGTTCTCAGGTGGGCCTTGGGGTCAATTGAGATTTTGCTAAGCAGGCATTGTCCTATAT
Organism: Eucalyptus curtisii; assembly: GCA_017140595.1. Lineage (NCBI taxonomy): Eukaryota > Viridiplantae > Streptophyta > Magnoliopsida > Myrtales > Myrtaceae > Eucalyptus > Eucalyptus curtisii. Next base: position 26,911,878 of record CM029496.1, on the reverse strand, counting down.
GGTATGGATATAATGGGAAATTGAGGCTCTTGGAGAGATTGGCGTACATCAATACAATTGTGTATCCCCTCACCTCAATACCGCTGATTGCGTATTGTATTCTCCCTGCATTTTGTCTTCTCACTAACAAATTTATTATACCTGAGGTAAGTGATACTTCTCTCTTCATTGTAGAGTATTCAATCTCATGTATTTCGTTTGTTGTACGTTAATCCACATTGACTCTATTTAAGTGAGATGAACAAAAGAAGGGTCATTTTTTGCATCTGTCATCTGATCCTAGCATCTCCACCTCTTTGGAATGGAGTTAATGTTCTCTTTGTATTTAGTTTTCAAGTGGCTCTGCGTCTTGTTTTAATAAAGCTTGGATGAGAAACCATTAGGAAACATTGGTAAAAGAAGATGCCTAAACATCATTCCAATGGCTATGGTGGTTGAATAATATTCAGCTGATAGCTGGCAAACATAGGCCTTTTGATATAGTTAAATAGAAAGCCCTAATTCAACCATATTCTAGGTGCCCTTACTGTGTGGTCACCAAAGTCCTCTTCACAGGTGGACTCTTCTTTGTATTCTTTAGAGTATGATCATGATCCTCAATTTTATTTATCTGCATTTTTTTTTAACCTTAAAAATGATGTAGCTGTTAGTCCTGGCTCTTCTGCATCATTTGTACATTTAAAGTACTCTTCATTGACAAAAGACTGCTCAATTACGATGCTAGTTTCCATTTTTATTAGATATTCTCCTTATTATGCTATACTACCGACTTCATAAACTAAATATAGTTGTCTCTACGCTAGACTATCTAGAGCTACATGTAAGTAATTTCAGTGTAATTAGAGATTGTTTCATCTTTTGATTCATCTGATGACTGATCCGATGTTAAAAAAAAAAAAAAAAAAAAAAATTGCAGATAAGCAACTTTGCTAGCATGTGGTTCATTCTCCTTTTCGTCTCAATTTTCGCGACTGGTATTCTTGAGCTCCGTTGGAGTGGTGTCAGCATTGAGGATTGGTGGAGGAATGAGCAGTTCTGGGTCATTGGTGGTACATCCGCTCACCTTTTCGCTGTGTTCCAAGGGCTTCTTAAAGTGCTTGCTGGCATTGATACCAACTTCACAGTCACTTCGAAAGCAGCTGATGAGGATGGAGACTTTGCTGAGCTTTATGTGTTCAAATGGACATCGCTTCTCATTCCTCCGACCACAGTTCTTATCGTGAACATCATTGGCATTGTAGCAGGTGTGTCTTATGCGATTAACAGTGGGTATCAGTCATGGGGTCCACTGTTTGGCAAGCTGTTCTTCGCCATATGGGTTATTGCTCACCTTTACCCATTCCTGAAGGGTCTGTTGGGTCGGCAGAATCGTACTCCTACGATTGTTATTGTGTGGTCTATCCTTCTTGCTTCCATATTCTCATTGCTCTGGGTACGGATTGACCCTTTCACCTCGGCCACCACGAATTCTGCTGCAAATGGTCAATGCGGCATCAACTGCTAAATTGTATCATGCTCGCCTGTGGGGGGAGCCATCTTCAAGTGCTGATTGTTCTTTTATGTATATAACAAGATTCTCATTGCCACCCAAAGCCACTTTTCATCATTGAGGCAATACTTTCGTCCGGGAAGAAGCTGGGTGGAAAACAGAAAAAAGCAGAGAATGTCATTTTTTGTCATGTCCTTTCCACAGTTGCCCGTGTTGGATCAAGACAGGCATCTCGAACCTTTGATTCGTCTGTTGTTATTTATTGTGCAGTATTTTGTTGTTTGATAACAAGAATGTAGCACTTTCGAACTTAATTCAGCACTTAAAGGTTGAATACAGAACAAGTTCATTGGTCAAGCTTAAGTCGATGCCTTTATTACTGTTCCCACAATTCTCTTGCAAATTGTCAACAGGTCTCTCATCAACGCAAGGCTCTACGGAAAGCATTTCCCGCACGTCGATTAATTCTCTCTCACACTACTGATAATTGAAACGTGATGCTGTTGTGTTCTTTGTATATCGTCAAATTCAGACTCGACGGGGTTGAATTATTGCCACTTTTCGATTTCTTACTAAGTAGCAGTCCCTTGGAGCCGCAGGTTTGCCAAGATTGGTAGGGCAGCGAGAGCTTGCCTTGCAGGGTAACCAGCCACAGTTTGGATCAGAAACAAAATCAACATCCGACGAGATCGTTTAATACTGAGCTTTGTTCTGTCAAAAAAAGCTGAAGGTACTCGAACCTGAAACTGAAACATCATACTCCGAACATGAAACTGTTATTCATTCAAACCGACAATCCAGTAAGCAAAAAAGCTTTCCTTATGTTAGGTACTCCAAGAGATTTATCATTTATGCACACGCAAAGTAGCCCCTGTGAAAAACATTGCGTCTCAATCAGAATGTTCTTGGACAAATTGGCCATCTTTCTTGGTTCGACTCTTGCCAACTCATCTTCTCATGAAAGGCGGTACTCGCATTATAAAAAATGCCAGTACCTTCTTCAGAAACACACAGAACTCCGAAAGAAAAGTAAACCCCTCAGAATATCTTTGCGAGTGTATGTAGAACCAACCTTGGTGACAAGAACTTCCTTGAAGAATTCTTCTGAAGAAATCCTATGAGGAAAAGAAAAAAACATAAACTAAACCATTCAATCGCAGTATACAAAATAGTCATCTTTATCCACCCTTTCTGTAGATGACCCAAAGCAAAAGACCTCGCATTTCTTCTCGTCAAATATGTGGTTACGCCTCTTCATCATCCTCAACCAGAATCCTCTTGCACGCTTCGTAGCACATGAAAGATATCCCAGCAGCAGGCACCAACTTCATGCAACTAGGGCCTAAACCTCTATATAGACCTCCAACCCCTTCCTGCTCAAGTATACTCGCAAGAGCATGAATCACGTTTTTGTACACCTGCCTACCGCTGACTGCTCCCACTTGCATATGCTTCCGAGCTACCTCCAAGGGGAAAGTTGCAGTACTTGAAACAGCGCCAGCTAATGATCCGATGAGAAGGGTCTCGATGTTCCCAATCTTCTCTTGCTTAAAAAACTTCCGATATGCCTTTCTCAATGTGTCGTAAGCAAAATAGTTGGTGGCAGCATATGGAATCACTCCGATAAGACTAGGGGCGAGGCCTCTATATAATTCTGCAGGTCCCTCGTCCCTCACTATTTTCAAGAACGCATCAAACATACCATCATAAACTCCCCTCTGCAATATGGAAGGCTCGTGTTAACAATGACAAGATTCAATCATATTGTTTTAGCAATGATGCAGCACTATACCTGGACTGTGAGTCGAGTTTTGATCAACTCAAGAGGATATGTGCATATTGTTGAGCTCACACCAGCCCAGGCACCTGCAACTAAGGAGGCAGGAAGGGGAAGCTTTGGCTGTTCCCCAGGTTTATGCGACAACTGTTTGTTGACTGTATCATAAGCAAATAGCTGCAATACACAGGACCAAAAATTCAATTGATAATTGAAAGATTGTGGAAGCTGGAGAGATAAAACCTGGCAATAAGAATAAAAGGAACCAAGAGAAATCTTGGGCATAGTTAAATGTCAAGTTCCTAACAGTAGATCTCTTCAAACTGCATGCCTACCAGATAGCACATCATGAATAGATGCGCAATGACGGCAAAGCTCCAAAGAGATGATCGAATGAAAATTCATATGACAAGATTGTCTACTGGCGACTATATGAAAGAGAGCATCACTACAGAATGGAGACACATTTTCCAGGTAGAGAAAAGAGAGAAGCTGTCATACTGGATATTCAATCTGCAAAGCTTATAATAAAGACTAAAAACCAGAATGTCATGAATACCATCTCAGTTTTATATCGATATGCTGAATATCATATATGCATATGCATAGAACTTCTGAAAAACATAATCAAATGCACGAATAAAGTTAGCTCAAGAGTCGCATGAGCTGTCGCTAGAATAAGAAACACACGCAGCTCAGAAGGGCAACTGAAGAAAGACTAAGAAGTAACAAAAGAGTTTTGGTACTCATTTGCCAGAAAAATCACATTCGAGATGAACATCACCCCTTCCCTCAACAACCCAGAAAAGCCAAGAGAAGTGGAATGAAGTCACGCAATGCGTAGAGCTTATGAGGAATAAAAGATCTCATGACCATATAACACAAAATCTTTATTTGATTAATTTCCAAAAAGCCCAACAAAGCAAAACTTAAGCCCACAACTAGCGGTGCACTACTTTACAAGTCAAATAAATATTCACAGCAGAGGATAACAGATTGAAGGCAATAGTCTAGCAGTCATGCACAAACCTTAATGACAATCGACAGGAACATCAGGTAGGGAAAACCATAATAGATACTGACAATTCAGATTACATGGATGCGGGATAGATTGTAAATATTGTAACGTAGGAGCCAATGCATGTGATCTCCTGAATGATCAAGTCATTGGCAATATTCTTACATACGAAGATGATAACAAGTTCAACAACTAACCAGTCCAAAGCACCAGTCAAGCAAATAACATCTCAATGGTCACAAAGTGGCTAAAACACTAAAATTAAGCAAACAAAAACAAAAAGAAATTCCCATTTACCTCAATGGCCTTGCTCGGAGCAACCCGAATCACATTCACCAAATTACCTCTAAACAAGCCCTTCCAACCATCGTGCTTCATAATATCATGAAAGACCTCAACAGTGGAATGGCCACTACTCCCAACCATCAAATGCGTTCTAATCGTCTCCAGAGGGGCCACCGCAGTTCGCGAAATTGCCCCAGCAATCGCCCCGCTAATCAACCTCCTCAAGGAAGGATTTTTAACCTTTATCTTCAGCGTAAGCCCAATCTGTTTCTTCTTCACTGTCCCTTCCTCCTCAGGAACACCCAGTATCTGAACTCCTTTCGGCAAAGGCACATACTTCACCAATAAATCAGCGTAGGGCATCTTTATGCCGCCGCCGCCCCCGCCGCCGGTGTCCGTACGGTTGGGAGGATTCGGCGGAACGCCCAAGTTCCTCCCCATTTGACCAACACTGGCAAACAACCCACCTCCAGGATAGAATTCATCATCATGGGGACACCATTGTGACCCCAAACCACCAATGGACAAGACCGCATCCCTACTATCGCCAAACAAAGGCGCTGCCTTCTTGCCCATCTGCCAAAAACCTCGTCAACAAACTAAGAACCCACTGCCTTTCAAGAATCAGAAGAGACAAAAATCCTGACTTACGCAACACCAACCTGGGATTCTTCCTCTACCCACCAAGCAAAACCGCAGGAAAACGCTTCCCGATGGGATTTGACGAACACCAAGAGCAATCTTTCATGGTCGCGTACCCATTGGAAGCGAACAAGAAGGGGGAAAAAGATTGGATTTTTAATGCACAGGTAAAGGTGAATTCTTGATTCGAAAGTGGGGGATGGAGGATGGAGTAAAGCAAAAGGAGCACAGCAGGGGAATAAGGGGAAATGCGAGTTGGAAGATCCGGTTCTTGGTGTGTGTTTGGTACGAAGGATTCGAGAGAAGAGGCGGCGAAAACTATAGAAAAGAAAAACAAGAAATTACGAAGGGCTTTATAGTTGAAAGCTTGCAAGAAAGAAGAGGGGTTAGGTGAATCTCCTTCCCCCCCTTCCTTCTCTTTCTGTGCAGTGTTGTGTCACTGTTCAAGCGTGTTTTATATATTCGGCGGGTTTGGCCATTGTCCTCCTTCAAAGGACGGGAAAGTAGGGCGAGGCACGAGGCACTCTCTCTCTCTCTCTCTCTCTCTCTCTGTGACTTCACGGTGCTTACAGAGGAGGGGCTGGGGTTGAACGTCGGATAATTTCCATGTAGAGAGAGTGTATTCATAAATGGATATAATCTTAAAGAATTTCATATATCTCTTGGGGGGATTTTAATTCCATTCTTTGTCGCTGGATAATTTCTATCTAAAGATTTCGTAAAAGGATACTCTCTTGTTATTTTACGTTCGAGGAATGTCGAGATCCGCATGTTATCTCAAAAGAAGTAGGTTTAGGTCATACTCGAGACCGATAAACTGATGCAATTTTAAAGATTTCATCATTCTTTGGAGGCTTTTTATTTCCTTTCTCTATTGCTCGTGAGGGAAAGTGCTTACATCGGAGGGGAAAGATGAGGGTGACAACTCATCAACGAAAGCTACCATTTAAGCGGTTATTACATGATAAATAATCACGGCATTCTCCAATTTTGGTTCATGTCGTGTTTTGTATTTTTGAAAATTATTCTAGCACTCCCCTGAACATAAAAATTTCTGCTTTATCTTTTATGGCCACCTTAATCGGAGTGAATTGAATTCAGAAATATCAATTTGTCAATGTATATGTAATTCTATTATGTGCCGTCGCGTCACAATGCGATAAAAACTCTACTGAAATGCAATAGACACCTGGTTAGAACAGGTAGCTTTGCTTGTTTATGTATACGTTCTAAGTTTCAATACGGCCTCTAGGTGACCGCCGCAACAGTAGTGAGTGTTCACTTTCGTCAAATCCTAGGTAAAGCTAAGTAGGACGACCAGCCGAAAAAGTAAAAAATGAAAGCTAGGTTAGGGAAGGCCGCAAAACTTAAAAGCCGAAGAAAGAGAATCCCCGTGCAGTAGTTGGCATCCATGTTCATTTCTTTCAAGGCCCAACAACAAAAATGGCCCAAGTAAAGTGGTGACCACTGATTAGTTTCCTACCAACAAGACCATACCTGGACAGTTGGACTTGGAAAAGTAGATGAGACAGGGCGGCACTGGCATAGGTAGCCATGTAGTTCTCACCAGAAAACTGGGGAGAACGATGGTTTTAACTTCGGATGCACCCAATCTAATGATCTGTCAGTTGGCAGGTGCAGGTACTGGATCCAAACTTGTTTATTGATCAACGGTTTCTCATGCCAAAAAAATTAAAAAGAGGTTATATTGTCAAAAGTTACATGTCATAAGGTATTATTTAGAAGGGTAAAATGACATCTCCAAGTTTTCATCTCAATCAAATGATCTGTACACCCAATATTTTCTCAGTGTGGCCACATATTGGATTCATTAGCAGGCCCTAATGAGTTAAGTTCCATGAACAATGCTAATTGATCAATTGATTGCTTTGGTCAATTGGTTAATTCTATGTAACTCACAGCTAAATCTGTTAAATGAGTGGGTTGGATCGGATTTGAGTTGAGTTATAAATGATCATTCTCAAGTTGATCCATTTAACCCATTTATTACCCTATATTGTAATGCAAATTTCTTGACCCATACTCATGCCCGACTTGACTCATTTAACCAATTTAGGAGATCTTGTTTCTTATGATTTTTTATTTTAAATTATTACTAATATATTTTCATGCAATTCAAATTTAGTGGACATCTTTGTACTTTTTTAAAATAATTGAGGTTCCATTTGTTTCTTGATTTTTTTAATAATAATATTTTTTGATGTTTGTAAATAAATTATATTTATTATTATTTTTAAATAATTTTAATTATTTGTTATTTTCTAAACAAATAAATTGATTTTTTTTTTTCTTATTCTTCAGCCAATCAGTGAGGCTCGAGCTCACTCAATTCGGTGAGCTGAGCCTCGCCAGATCCAGCAAGGTCGAGCTTGCCTGAGACCTTGCTAGATCTGCAACTTCAAGCTCACTTGATATTGGCAAGTCTCGAAGCCTCGCCAAATGTCAGCGAGGCCTCTACTTCACCCAATCTTCAACCTCTAGCTCATCGATACCGGTGAATCTCGAAGCCTCGCTAGATGTCGGTGGGGCCGAAGGCTCAGCTGATTGGGGACCTCAAGCTCTGTGACATCCTGATTTTTTCACTCGACAAAATAACGAGCTCTCCATTGGACTACGCCATTCGCATCCTCACCGCAATATCACCAAGTCGCCATCGCTACCTCGTCATCAATAAACTTTGCTGATCCAAACATCTCAACCTCAAGAATTTCCAAAGCATTGGCCTTCAAAAAAATAGCTTTAAAAAATAAAAAAAATTACCAAGACTCTTGAATCTTTCTCCAAGGTGCTCCACGTTCCAGCTGGCATGAGTCAACAAGTGCAGCCCCAATTGACCAAGTATGGCGGTGGAGAAAAGAAATAAATAAGAGAGTAAGAGGGAAGCTCTTCCTTGGTCACTGAACCCCCACACCCACCTTCTGCCCCTCATTTCACCGTCCATTTCAGCCAGCAAAGTGCAGAGAAGCCGGCGACGTAGGGCCTCTCCTCAGCAAAAGAAGGTTGGGTTTTTCTCTCTTTTCGGCCCTTGCGTCGTCGCCACTAGCTTGTCTCTGTCCCGCCAAGCCGCCACTGCAACTCACAAGGACACGAGGAAAGTGAATATCCTCCGTTCTATCCTATATCGATCGTTTGTCGTGTGACGATAATAGTTTCGTAAAAACCCAAAAACGTTGTTGAGAATTTCGTTTAATCGAAGTTTCGACTACGTTGTTCGTTTAGTCGGAAGTTCCAACTACGTCACTTAGCTATGTTGTCGAGTTTGAAATAGTCGAACTTGTAGTTAGGTTGTAGAGGCATGGATAGCCGATATTTGGCACGTGCGAAGGCCTGAACAGCAGAAAGTTTGAAGGAAATTTGTGACTGGGCTGAGGGTGGGTTCGGATCTAGCCTGACCCAGAAGTTTGCTAATTTTGTACCGACTTATGTGGTGCAAATTTCATGGGACGTTCTTCATGAGAGTTATCCCTTATTGACTGTTCTATGACATAATTTAATTTCAGAATTTTAGGATTTCATATGAGAAAAATATATTGGAAAAGCTTCAGGATTCAAAATCTGTTTTTGGGTCGCTGGACCGACCTCTTTATGCTTTTCATTTTCTACAGATTTCCCGGTCCAGAATCCGAAAATATGTTCTTCATAAAAGTTGTAGAGAACATCCCAAGCTACCACATACTAAATTTTCATAATTTTTTGATCTCAATAGGTTAGTGAAATATTTATTTTTCTACTCAATTTCGTCCTGGAGATTTTGACTGTTCTGAGCCCAGATTGCAAAAATTATTTGGAACTGTATGAACCAAACCGGATTTTGAGTTCTTCACAAAAGATATTCCTTTAGATCTTGTCCACCTCGTACTATAGTTTCATAATTTTTGGAGATTGATTACCTAGACAATAGCCATCGACTCTAGAGGCATGTGAGACACCTTATGAGGCTAGTTTAGGCCTGGAATGTGGGACTTTCCCCCCGGTTCACTTAATATCTATATGGGGAGAATTACCAAAAAAGTCCTAAACCTATTGCAATTGTGCCAATTCAGTCCTAAACTTTTTTGTGGGCCAATTTAGTCCTAAACCTTTTACAATTGTGCCAATTCAGTCCATCCGACCAAAATTGGCTAGCTGGCGTTGATGTGGACGCCGGCCGGGGGACGGCCGGCCGGCGAACGCTGTTGTGGCAATTTTTTAATTTTTTTTTTCGAATTTTTAGATATTTTTAAAATTTTTAAATTCTTTTTTTTTTCCCTTCTTCTCCTTCCTTTGGTTGGCTGGCGCTGGCCAGAGGTGAGGGCCGGCTAGGCGGCCGTTGCTGGGCAAGGCTTGCCTTGCCAAGGCTGGGCGAGGCCGAGCCTCGCTAGATCCGGCGAGCTCGGCCCTCGCCGGTCACTAGCGAGGGCGAGGCCCTGCCGCGCGCGTGGGGGTAGTCGAGGAACTCGCGCAGAGCTTGATCTCGCCCTCGTCGGCCCGCAGGAGGCGTTGGAATAGGGGCTTGGTGACGGTCACGGCCGGGGAGGGTCGCTTGAGCTTGGAGGGGGAGACCGTGCCGACGATCGGGGGACGGGGGGCGGCGGGGGCGAGAGATGGCGACGGCGAGGGTCGACCTCGCCCAGTGGCCGGCGGGGCAAGCCTCGCCAGTGGCCGGCGTTGGCCGGCCAGAGGAAGGAGAAGAAGGGGAAAAAAAAAAAGAAAAAAAGAATTAAAAAAATTTAAAAAATATTTATAAATTCGAAATTTTTTTTTAAAAAATTAAAAAATTGCCACATCAACGTTCGTCGGCCGGTTGTCCCCGGCCAGTGTCCACGTCAGCGCTAGCCGACCAATTTTGGCCGGATGGACTGAATTGGCACAATTGTAAAATGTTTAGAACTAAATTGGTCCAAAAAAAAAAGTTTAGGACTGAATTGGCACAATTGCAATAGGTTTAGGACTTTTTTGGTAATTCTCCCTATCTATATGGATGAGTTTGTATTAGTCTAAGGGATGAAAATGAATGATGATTCACTAGATGCATGCTTGAATCCTTGAATGGTAGTGGTGTTAACGTGCTTTCAACTGAATTATGGAATTGTTGCATCATGGTTTGAATGTGTGATTGAGAATGCCGTCGGTTCTTAGGACGACGATGCCCCGGGTTGTAGCAGGGATGCTTGGAGGGGTAATTGGGTTCCTCCGGATGCCTGGGGGGTGTAACATGATTCCCCAAATGCCTCGTGATGCCGGATGGGTGCGAGATACCTGGGGGGTAACGGGGTTCCTTGGAAGATGATGGCAGTATGTACTTGTATTGATTGTGATTTTGGTATTCCTGAATCGAACTATTGGTCATTTGTTAAGGAAATTTATTCCTTATATTGATCAACTGTGTATTTTGAAAGGTTCTCGGGTAAGCTATTGTGTATGTGATTTACGAAACTTTCTATTGAGACTTTCTTTGTCATACGTCGACCGATTTGTGTGGTATAGACCGGTGGACTTTCTATTTGCTGGGTTATGACTCACTGGTTGTTGACTTCATCTTTTCAAATCATTAGAATGTCGATCCCACTCGCCTCCCCGATGATTCGCTACGGGGTGCCGGTGAACTTCACTTGGGAGGAGGGAACAAGATTTTTTGGAGCTCGGAACATTTTGAGAACATCAGGGGCCACTGTTAGACGACACTTGTACAGCTAGGTGGGGAGGGGTGACCGACCTAAAGTCTAGTATAGTCAGTCTAGTGCTAACCTTTTGTACTTCCCCATGGCACCCCACTTGTCGTCTGATGTACATGTATGAACAAATAAGAAATGAAGTTGCCCCATTTACAGAAAATCGCGTGTACCTTGGAATTTTCTGTTGTCCCTTACGCTTCCGCATGCTTAAGAAAAATTAAAATGAAGAAGATATTGGCGATAGTAGTTCTACAGTAGCCGTGACGTGCTGGGGTCGTCACAAGCTCGCCTGAGGTTGGCTGCTTGTCCCTCGCTTAGCAGTTGTGGGTTGTCGGATCGAAGCCTCACTAGATGTCGGCAAGGCCGAGGGCTCATTTGATCGTCGACCTCAAGCTCGCCTAAGGTCGGTGGCTTGTCCCTCACTTAGCCAATTGTGGGTTGTCGGAGGAAGATGGAAGAAGGAAGAAGAAAGAAAAGAAAAATGAAAAAGATAAAAAGAAAAGAGAAAAAAAATAATTATAATTATAATTTCGATTTAAAAAAAATACTTTTATAAGGTCAAGAGGGAACGAATGTGTGTAAGCCTTGGGTTGGAGATAGGTCATAAACTTAGGCGCGTATGACAACCATTTTATTTTTGTTCAAAAACAATTTTCTTATTTAAGACTTTTTCTAAAATAAAAATTCGTTGGGTGACACAATTTCACTATTATTTTTATTTGGAACAAATTTTTATCCTAGAAAAATGTTTGGAATATAAATGAGAAATAAAAACTTTTTTCATTGTTCGTCCTCTTTATTAGTTGGCCACCAACCTGCCATCTACCGTTGGTCGCCCGTTGTCTGCCATCCATTGTTGTCCTTCGCTGGTTGCCTACGGTTCGTCGTCGGCCGTTGCCATTGTCGCCATCTTCAGTTGACAGCTGCCGCTGTTTGTTGGTTGTCGCCTATCGCAGGTTGCTGTTGGCCGTCGTTGCTGCCATCCACCGCTCCTTGGGAAGGAGAAATTTTTGTGTCATTATCAAAAGAAATTCTATTATAGGAGCAAAAATTTTGTGTTGTCATCAAATACGAATTTCTACTTAGAAACTTATCTAAAATTAGAAATAGAAAAATATATTTTCTTTCAAAAACCAATTTCTGACCAGAATAGTTATCATTCTTGCCCTTAATCCTAGACCCATTTATTTTAACCTTTAAAAATTTAAACCCATTTAAAGAAGGTCTATAAAATTAAAGTGACCCATATATGATATATTTATTTCTTTAATGACCCATTTATATTTTAAATGGGTCATATATAAGTTTAAGACCTATTTTGACATATACTAGTTGGACGATCGGTCATTTCATTTTACTACTTTTCCCTTAGTGTACTCTTCGCCTTGCGATAGTTAGGGACGGAGCTGCAACATCTGTTGGGGGTGGTTACTTTAAACACGTACTCAGATCCAATCTTGATGTGCGGAAATATTGTTAAGGAGAGCATTACATACTAGTGAAATCCAAAGCTTTCTTCCTAAAAACTAAGCTTTCTCTTTTTGTAATGTGGGTTTTCCAGGTGAATACAAAAGCCTACAAAAACAAAGGGATCAAGCATATAATACCTTCGTGATTTCAAAAACACAACAGACAAGCAAGGACTTCAGTGGGGGTCGCCCACTGAATAAAAGGACTCCCCCCTTGAGCATAATACCGATGAATGTTCAACAGAATCAAACATATAATACCTTCGTAATTTCAAAAACACAACAGACAAGCAAGAACTTCAGTGGGGGTCGCCCGCTGAATAAAAGGACTCCCCCTTGAGCATAATACCGACGAATGTTCAACATAATCTCAGATCGAGACATGTCACTAACGAGGATCTCTGTCGATTGCATTGAAGTGGGGAGGGGAAATGATGTGCAGATAAGCACAAATCAGCACATGCCTCATGTAAGATTTTAATGAAGTATTCAAAGATGTCTAAAGAAGTCGAGGTGACCCACGTCTCTAAATCTTGAATTTCTACCAATGGGGCACTGTACTCATGCTCAGAAAAAGTTGCTCGCGTTGTCCATGGACTATTACATATTCATGGAAGTGGGCGGCGGATGCATAGGTTGTTGCGTTGAGAATCAACTAATGAAGGGTTTTATATAATCGACCGATCCATGTGAAAGCACTCACACTGCCGCAGTTTTGTCTATAAGTGTTGTCTATAATCGACCAATCCATTTGGTTTAATTATGACTTTATAATCAACTTGAGGTTGGCGAGGTCGAGCCTCACCAGTCGTAGCCTCTAGCCGGTTGCTGAAGGCTAGGCAATTAGTAGAGGAAGAAGTGGAAAAAACAGAAAAGAAAAGAAAAGAAAAGAAAAAATTAGAAATATAAAAAATAAAAAATTGAAAAATATTTAAAATAAAATAAGCGTTGGTTGTACCATATAGAACAGCTGACGTCCATATCGGGGAATTCCGGCTAAAATTTGCCGGATGGATTTAATTGGCAAAAAGTAAAAATGTTTAAGACTCAATTGTCAAAATTGAAATATTTAAGACTAAATTGGTAAAAATACAATAGATTTTAAGACTTTTTGAATAATTTTCTCAAATTAAAAGAACTTGTGGACCTGTCAAAAAGATAGTGCATATGCAAGCAGTCTTTTAGTTCCCAACGGCAAATAAACAACGTTTTGGTAACTAGAGAGAGAGAGAGAGAGAGAGAGAGAGAGCAGGGCTATGAATAGTCGACAAGTTTGTCTTCGAGATTCGCAAGATAGAGTTTCAAATTTGCTGCTAAGAGAGATGGGTCAGATAGTAATGGCAATAGTATTCATGAGCTTAATGAGCAAAGAAATAGGCTTGTTCGTTCTTGGAGACGTAGGGACTGCTTCTTCCTACGATCCACCTTACACCCGTAAGTCCAAACCCACGTTAACTTCTCTCTTTCAGTCCGCAAACTGATTCAGTCAGCATAATTTAATATAGGATCGATCATGCAATGAATTTTTGTTTGGCAAACTGGCTAAACAGAACGGGAAATACTGTTGTATGTCATCTGGTGCATTGTTTACAAGTATACAAATGCATATTTATCCAAGACATTCGATTTTCCAACAAGGCGAGAATGACAGGTGACATCTCAATAAATATCACCACAAAAACGACGTAATGACTTTATGGTATCATTGTATATCAAGTATCTCTCTTATGAATAATCCACACATGAAATAATACTTCTGTAGGTAATATGTGACTCATAACCTTTCCTTGTCTCGTCATTTTTTCTGGGGGCAGCAACCGGATGAAATGGGTATAGAGCAGACCAGTTTCCTCCAAGAAATTTGTTCATGGCGATGAGCGAAGGGTTGTGGGACAATGGAGCAGCCTGCGGGCGGCGGTACCGGCTGCGGTGCCTGAGTGGCAGCAATAGGCTGTGCAAGGCGGCCACACCCAAATTTGGGCAAAGCCACCCTATCAGCAGTTGGCGAGGGCTTCACGGCCCTTGCATAGTGGCTGGCGAGCCTTGCTGGAGCCTCACTATCCATTGTGGGGGAAGAAAGCAAAGAAGGAAGAAAAGAAAAAGAAAAAAGAAAAAATAAAAAGAAGAAGATCAATATAAAATAAGATATTATTAAAAATTGTTTACGTTAGTGTTAGCCAGATAGATTGCGCCAACATGTGTTTACGTCAACACCAGTCGACCAAAATTGTCTGGATGGATTTGTTGGAGAAAACTCATTTGCTGTTTTGAAATTGACAAAATCTTTTCAAAGTCTTGTCTGAAGACTCGAGACTCAAGTATCATAGTTTGAAGATTTCCAAACATTATCGTCAAAGTTTGAAGACCGCAAGACTTTAGTTTCAAAGTCTGACCTCACTGATAGTTTCCAGACTAAAGAATGAAAACTTATCCAGATGCGGGATTATCTTCAAGGATTCGATTCTACTTATGAAAACCAAGATCCTGATTGTATGGGCGAGCATGATTGACGGGCTTTAATCACAACTCTTCTAACGATTCGAGATCACCTTGATTGATTCTGTCCAATGGATAGATTGGAAGAATTCCTTTGGCGAGATCAGAAGCGAATTATGCAAAGGCTTCTAATTCTGCGAATTGCGCTAGTGCCAACGGCCGTGAAGGCATGAAGGAGTATATAAGAAGAACTCAATAGTTGTTCGAAAGTGTGCGTGGAAGAAAAATTTTAAAGTCTGAAGCTTTCTAGCTCCTTGCTATTTCATTCACTGAGCTCAAAGCTGTAAACAAAATAGAGAGATTCTTGTGAGACTTTGTGAGAGATCAGTAGAGACTCTTCACTATGAAGTCGAGATCACATTGCTGTAAAATTTCTTTTGATTCATAGTGGAATCCAGCCAATAGGCTGTCAGCGCGGGAGAGTGGACATAGGCTTGGTCTAAGCCGAACCACTATAAACCTTGTGTTCCTATTCTCTTCCTTGAACTTTTTACTTTTATTCTTTAGCTTTACTTAATTGCTTAAAGCTGAATGTGTTTATAGCCTGTTATCTTCTAAAGACAATTTATCACTTCTGAATTTTGCGAAAATCTTTTTACACCTATTCACCCCCCTCTAAGTGTTCGTATTAGCCCTTACAATTGGTATCAGAGCCTGTGTGCTTATTTATTGAAGTGTTTTTACTTCTTAAGCTAAAGATCTATGGCTAGTATTTTGGCTCCAGGTTTGGTTGAAGGCCAAAGCAACACTAGACCTCATTACTTTGATGGGAAGGAGTACAATGTATAGAAAAACAAGATGAAGGCATTCTTAAGATCGAAAGATCCCCTGGAATGGGATGTTGTAGAAAAATGGATCATTCTCAAAGCTACATCAACCTTAGAAAGAGGAAATGAAGTTGCAGATGTTGGCGAAATGACACAAGCAGAAATAACCAAGAGACAAGCTCTTGATGCTAAAGCCATCTACTCCTTATACTGTGCTTTATCTTCTACTGAGTATAACATAATTTCATCTTGTGAAACAACAAAAGAAGTCCGGGATAGGTTGCATGTTACCTATGAAGGAATTGATCGAGTCAAAAAAACAAAAATCAATATCCTACTCGGACAGTATGAAGCCTTCAAGATGAAGCCAGGAGAATCCATCACTGACATGTTCAGTCGTTTTGCAGAAATTGTAAACGGTCTAGCATATCAAGGACAGCCAATCTCAAGACCAATGAAGGTCAATAAATTGCTGCGTGGACTCTCCAAAGATTGGAATCATGTGAAGACTTCAATAAGAGAAATCTAGAGGATCATGCCTCTTTCAGTAGACGAACTAGTTGGCACACTTCAATCATATGAAGAGGAACAAATCAACAAGGAAGAAAATCCTAAAGGTAAGAAGTCAATTGCATTAAAATCTAACGATGATTTTGATGATACAGACTCAGAAGATGACATGGACGACGAAGAGCTGGCACTCATGATAAGGAAGTTCAGAAAGTTGAACAGGAAGGGAAGAATATTCAACTGGAAGAAGTAGAGCACTCAAAAATTCTAGAAGAAATCAACTAAGGACAATGAAACCAACAAAGATGTGATATTCTTCGAATGCAAGAAAAAGGGGCACATAAGACCCAACTGTTATTTGTTGAAGAAAAAGAAAGGAAAAACAGAGAAATACAAAAAGGCTCTCAAAGTAGAGACATTGAGCGATACTGAATGCGAGGAAAGTGATGAATAATATGCCAACATATGTCTAATGGAAAATTCAGAATCAGACTCAAGACTCTGAAACAGAATCAGACTTAGACTCTGAAACAAATTCAGACTCAGACTCAGATAAGGAAGTCGAGGTTAGCAATTTAAAAATTCCAGTTAAAGTCCCGAAGTATATATATATGAACTATGTCTTAGTCTCAAAACATTTCTTAAAAGGATTTCCGAGCTAAAGAGGGAGAATTCTAAACTGACGCAACATGAGACTTCTTGGAAAGAAAAATATGAAAATCTGGATAAAAGTTTCGTTGATTTAAAAGAAAACACAGACTTTCTTTCAAAGGAAAATGCCTTTTTGAAATAGGACATTTCAAATATCACAAAAATGTTTTCAAAAGGTTCCGAGAAGTTGGAAAAGATTCTTTCGGTACAAAGACCTTATTTTAACAAATTTGGTTTGGGTATGACACTAGGAACTATTTCTTTAATTGACTTTCCCAAAGTAAAGGAAAGAATCAAACAAAGGCCTATAAAAACATTTTACAAAAATCATTTTCAAAAAGTTTTTGTAAAACCTGTAGGCCGAAGCGCTCTTAAATGTTTGAAGTGTAACAGCTTAGAACATTTTGAGAAAGAATGTCATAAGGTTTGGAGAACTGTTAAGATGGATTGGACAAAAACTATTTTTAATACTAACTCCCCCGGACCCAAGAAAGTGTGGGTACCAAAGAAAGCTTGAGTTCTTTTTATGATTGCAGGTCACTATTAAGAAGAAGATCAAATGGTATTTGGATAGTGGCTGTTCGAGACACATGACAAGAGATTCAAGTTGTTTCATAAAGCTTGTTCAAATAAATGGTGGAAAAGTTTCTTTTGGTGGAAATAGCAAAGGAAGAATTGTTAGTTGTGAAACTGTGAAGATTAGAAATCTCACAATCAACAATGTTTCCTTGGTGGAAGGTTTGAATTACAATTTACTTAGTATAAGTCAACTGTATGATACTGGATTCAAAATTAATTTCCAAGAAGGCATTTGTTCGGGAACTAGTAAAGATTTCTCTCAATCTTTTACTGTACGAAGACAAAGAAATATTTACCTTGTGGATGTAAAACTAGAAAGCTCCTAGTGTCTAATTTCCATTCAAGATGAAGCAAACCTTTGGCATCGAAAACTTGGCCATGTAAACATGAAACAGATTGCCAAGATTTCCTTTAAGAAGCTTGTTTGTGGTCTTCCTAACTTGGCTTATCAAAAGTTTGAATTATGCACGCCATGTGTTTTGGGAAAACATGTTAGAACTTCTTTTAAACCTATAAATCAAGTTTCTACTAATCGAGTTTTGCAGCTTCTGCATATGGACCTCTTTGGACCAACTAGAACTTAAAGCATTGGTGGAAAGAGATTCTACCTAGTAATCGTGGATGATTATTCTCGCTTCACTTGGGTATACTTCCTGACAAGTAAGTTTGAAGCTTTTTCTCACTTTTCAAAATTTGCCAAGAAGGTTCATAATAAAAAAGGATATGCTATTTCAAGCATACGA
The DNA here is from genome assembly GCA_017140595.1 of Eucalyptus curtisii. Lineage (NCBI taxonomy): Eukaryota > Viridiplantae > Streptophyta > Magnoliopsida > Myrtales > Myrtaceae > Eucalyptus > Eucalyptus curtisii. The sequence goes on along the minus strand of CM029496.1, from coordinate 26,893,777 downwards.
ACAGACCATGGAGGTGAGTTCGAAAATCAAGACTTTGCGAAATTCTGTGATGAATCTGGTTTCCAGCATGTTTTCTCTTCTCCATACACTCCAGAACAAAATTGGGTTGTGGAAAGAAAGAATAGATCATTGTAGGAGATGGCAAGAACCCTCTTAATTGAGAGTAACATTTCCTCTCGATTTTGGACTGAAGCAGTTTCTACAGCCTGCTACATTATTAACAGAGTATTCTTGAGGCTTATTATAGAGAAAACTCTTTATGAAGTATATAAAGGGAAGAAACCAAATATTTCTTACTTTCATGTATTTGGTTGTAAGTGTTTTGTTTTGAAAAATGCAAATGATCGAACTGGGAAGTTTGAAGAAAAATCAAATGAAGGAATTTTTCTTAGCTACTCAACATCAAGCAAAGCCTACATAGTATTCAATAAGAAGACTCAGTCTGTGGAAGAATTTATGAACGTGAAGTTTCAAGACTTTATGTGGAATCAACTAGACCAGACTCAACTTGAAGAATCTGAACTTGCTCTAAACTTTATAAAGTCTACTTCTCTTGAAGTAGTTTAGACTTCTGAAAATCAACAATAGGAAGAACCAAAATAGTCAACTGAAGCAGAAGATCAGCAGACTCTCAGACTAACTAGCAATTGGAAGCATAAGTCAAGTCATCCCGAATAACTCATCATTGGCAACATTGATGAAGGAATTCGTACCAGATCCAAAAGGCGAGAAGAGTCTAGTACCTTGCCACTTATTTCTGAGATTGAACCCAAAAGTATAGAAGAAGCTTTGGCTGATGAAAGCTGGAGTGAAGCTATGTAAGAAGAGCTTAGACAGTTCAACATCAATAATGTTTGGGAACTAATTTCTAAATCTAAAGGTAAGTCCATTATTGGAACAAAATGGGTTTTCAGGAACAAAGTGGACGAGAAATGAAAAGTGGTCAGGAACAAAGCAAGACTCGAGGCCAAAGGATATACGCAAAAAGAATGGATAGATTATGATGAGACCTATGCACCAGTAGCGAGATCCAAGAAAGCCAAACTCAGTTTACAGACTGAAAAATGCCCTATATGGACCGAAACAAGCACCTTAAGCCTGGTATGAAAAGTTAAGTAATTTCCTAACCCAAAATGGTTTTGTTAAAGGTAAGGTAGATACTACTTTGTTTATAAAAAGAGAGGATAAAGATTTTTTATTAGTTCAAATTTATGTTGATGATATTATTTTTGGATCCACTAATGAAAATCTATGCAAGAAATTCTCTAGATGTATGCATGATGAATTTGAGATGAGTATGATGGGTGAATTAACTTTCTTTCTGGGATTACAAGTTAAAAAATCAAAGAAAGATATTTTTATTCACTAAGAAAAGTATGCAAAAGATCTTATCAAGAAGTTTGAAATGGAGAATTGCAAAAAGACAGAGACACCAATGTCAAGTTCTTCAAAGTTGGACAAAGATGAAGAAGGGAATAATGTAGACCAAAAGCTATACATGAGCATTATTGGTTTGTTTCTTTACCTTATTGCATCTAGACCTAACATTTTGTTTAGTGTTCGTATCTGTGCCAGATTCTAATCAAATACCAAAGAATCTCACTTAAGTGCTGTAAAACGTATCATTAAATATGTTGCAACAACACCAAAGTTAGGTCTGTGATATCCCAAAGAATGAGACTTTACTCTTCTTGGATATTCAGACGCAGATTTAGCTGGATGCAAAGTTGATAGAAAAAGTATTTCTGGTACCTATCAATTGCTGGGCAGCAAGTTGGTATCTTGGTTTTCAAGAAAGCAAAGTACCGTAACTCTTTCAACAGCAGACGCATAGTATGTGGCTCTTGGAAGCTGTTGCTCTCAAATTTTGTGAATAAGACAATGGCTAAGAGATTTTGGAATTGAAGAATCGTGCACTAAGATCAAATGTGACAATGCCAGTGCCATCAATCTCACAAAAAATCCAATTCTTCATTCAAAAGCAAAGTATATAGAGATTCGACATAATTTCATTAGAGATCATGTTTAGAATGGAGAAGTTATGATTCAGTTCATTGATTCAAAGAATTAGTTGGCAGACATATTTACAAAGCCACTGGATAAAAGCTTATTTGAGTCTATTCGCACCAGACTGAACATCATATCTCTTACCGGATAAAGTCTGAAGGTGTTTAGACTCAGAATGTCCAGAAGCTACATCTGTAAGTCAATGCTTTCCAAATGAATGTGAATTTATTTTAGGATGAAATTTTGAAAATGTACGTTGATTTTTGAATCGCAACTTGCCTATTTTATTTTTAGAAATTATTTTGAATTTCTGAATTTCTGGCAATTTTTCATTTTCGCAAAAGGCAGTTTTATTTTTTCCTTTGTGACGTTTCGTATATCTCATTTTATTTGCTTTATATACCGTTGAAGTTCTTCTTCTCCATTTACACTCACACAAACCATAGAATACAAAAATTCTACTCTCACATTTTTTCTTAAGTTTAATCTACAAAGTTTTCACATTTCTCAACGAGCGAGTTCGAGAAATCCCCTTCGACAATAACAATGTCTTTCTAGAGGAAGTCTTTTAGAATTGCGAACATGGGACTACAACACATGTGAGAGGGTCCTACGCACTTTGACTTAACCGAGGAAGTAGATTCTCCTCAGCAGCAACAACAACAACAACATTCTCAACAGCGTCACTCTTCACAGCAAGCGACTCAAGATCCTCCACAACAACAAGCAGAAGAAGAGATCATTGAAGATGTTGAACCAGTAAGAACGCAGAAACCCCAATTTCTCTTTAATCTTTACTCTAACTTAAAGGAGGGTGGTTCTGCGATGACTTTGATCGATGAATTTTTGCGAGCAAATGGTTATAAGAACGAAACTTTGTTCTTAAACACTATGGAAATGTTAGGCATTGCACCTAAAGGTTTGGCTGCAAGGACTTTTGCCAACTTTCCAAGTGATCCGTGGTTTGGAGGTTTTAATCAGCCAGAGGGAAATGATGATGATGAGAGGATCTATACGCATTTTTAGCCTAGGATGGGCATTGCTGCAAATGTTCATGGAGAGGGAACGGGTTTATTCCGTTCTAAGGACCACAGGAAGACCTATTCAAAACTTTTGAAGAGAGGGGTGATGCACCCTCGAACTGTAGACTTTGATTTTCTAGATTCTTTGAAAGTGAACCTGAGGGAGAAGTTTGCTCTCCTCAACTCGAACAATTTTGCTCGGAGACTGCAGTCGCTTATCCTGAATTGACTGCCTATTTCTATTCGAATCTATCTTTCTTAGATGCGAATAGATTTTCTTTTACAGTAAGGGACAAAGAGTTTGTGGTCGATGTGGACACTTTGTCGGATGTGATTGGTGTGGAAAGAGGGAGTTTCAAACCAATCAGTGTGTCTGTTGGTCACGCAACATTGGCTCTTGTTCGGGGTAGATTTGTTGAAGGCAGGATTTCCTATTCCAGAATGACCGCCTCCAATATCCTGTTACACAAGATTGTGATCAACTGCATCGGACCCAAATCCACTTCAAAGATTGATGTTTCTCACTCTGAAGCAAAGTTGATGTATGCAATCAACATTGGGTTTAAGTTCTCACTGCCTCACACTATTCTAATGCACATGTATAGGATAGTCGTGAAGGACAATGGGCAACTACCTTATTCTGCGCTGGTCTCTCAACTGTTTCGACACTTTCAAATTCAGTTTCCTGCATCTCTTTGTGTTCAAACAATTGTTCCAATGGTGATTGGACTGAAAATGGTTTCAAAAATGAGACTGAAGGCGCTGAATAAGGCATTGGAACACCTGAAGGAGAAGTCCCCCGCCAAAACGAAACAAGACTCTGCAGTGAAGAGAGAAAAGGCAAGGAGCCCATGCACGCATCAATTAAGAAGAGGAGAAACCTTATCTTGTAGGATGAAGTAGAAGATGAGGATGACATTACTCTCTCCGCCTTGAGAAATCTACGGAGCTTTGTTAGTTTTGAGCAGTCAGAGGACAGAGAGAAAAAAGAAGAGAGAAGAGAAAGAAGAAGAGAAGCAGAAAGAGGAAGAGAAAGAAGAGAAGCAATAGAAGAAGAAGTCAAGGAAGCTGAAGCAAAAGGTCAAGATGACTCTTTTGAGCTAACATATGTTGTATCCTTATCAGAACATTCCGAAAAGACTTGGAGTGGAATTGCAGGAGAAGACCAAGAAAAACATCACTTGGTTGCTGAAGCAGAGCAAGAACAAGAAGAGGAATTCTTCTCTCCACCTGAAGGCTCTCCACCTGAAGGAACAGAGACAGGGGGAGTTGCTGACAAAAGAGGTATCTCTTCACCTATTTTTACTAGTGATGTTAGTAGATCCCTAGCAGATCCAGATGATGTCTATGCCTCTCAATATCCTGAAAAAGATGTTGAAGAATCCACTCTCAGTCCTAGTGATCGAACTGCTGATGTTCCCTCACATCTCAATACTCTTGGAATTGATTCGGCTGGACCTAGTGCTACAACAGAACCAACAGCAGACTTTCAAAGGGTGCTGCAAATCCTTTTGGGTTTGAAGGCTCAGCAATATGGAATGGAGTATGAGATCAAGTATCTCAAAACAGCTTTTCAGTTCACTTCAGAATCTCTACATGAACATATACAAGCCCTGAAGCTTCAAGTGCAAGAAACTGCAAAGGGTGAGGATATTGAGCAGCTGAAGGAGACTCTGAAAAAGCTAGAGGAGACTGTCAAATCTATGGGGGATTTCCATATCGTTCGTATTCCCAAACAGCCCTGATTTTATCCAAATTTTCAAATCTTTCTCCACTTTTTGCCGTTGACAAAAAAAAAGGGGAGAATGTGTGCATATTTTATTTTTGTTTGGACTTTGGATTGATGTTGGACTTACTTTTGATTGTTGTTTTGGAACTTTTTGACGCTTGCAGCAACTTAGTTTGTGATACAGATTTTGGCTGGATAGTTATTTGTCTTATTATGTTTAGGACTAATATGTCTTCTGTGGTTGCAGAATCGATGTTATCCAGGTCCTAATCAACTTATTTTTATATGCTATCATGTATTGCATAAGTGTTGTGTTGCAGATCAAAAGTTTTTCAAATTTGCAGGAAATTTTTGTTACCATAAAAAATGAGGAGATTGTTGGAGAAAACTCCTTTACTGTTTTGAAGTTGACAAAATCTTTCCAAAATCTAGTCTGAAGACTCAAGACTCAAGTATCATAGTCTAAAGATTTCCAAACACTATCATCAAAGTCTGAAGATCGCCAGACTTTTGTTTCATAGTCTGACCTCGCTGACAGTTTCCAGATTGAAGAATGATGACTTATCCAGATACGGGATTATCTTCAAGAATTTGATTTGTATGATTTATGGATGACATTATGGCTGGATATAACACCTACTTGCTTGATCATCTTTATTAGAAACAATTCTGATATGAAGATCTTGTGAGAGGCAAGTAAACTTGGAAGGTTCTACTTATGGAAACCAAGATCCTGATTGTATGGGCGAGCATGATTGACAAGCTTTAATCACAACTCTTCTAACGATTCGAGATCACCTTGATTGATTCTGTCCAATGGGTAGATTGGAAGAATTCTTTTGGAAAGTGCCAACGGTCGTGAATGCATGAAGGAATATATAAGGAGAACTCAATAATTGTTCGAAAGTGTGCGTGGAAGAAAAATTTCAAAGTCTGAAGCTTTCTAGTTCCTTGCTATTTCATTCACTAAGCTCAAAGCTGTAAACAAAAGAGAGAGATTCTTGTGAGACTTTGTGAGAGATCGGTAGAGACTCTTCACTATGAAGTCGAGATCACACTGCTGTAAAATCTTTTTGATTCATAGTGGAATCCAGCCAATAGGCTGTCAGCGTGGGAGAGTGGACGTAGGCTTGATCTAAGCCGAACCACTATAAACCTTGTGTTCCTATTCTCTTCCTTGAACTTTTTACTTTTATTCTTTAGCTTTACTTAATTGCTTAAAGCTGAATGTGTTTATTCTGTTATCTTCTAAAGACAATTTATCACTTTTGAATTCTGAGAAAATTTTTTTTACATCTATTCACCCCATTTAGGTGTTCATACTAGCCCTTATAGGATTGAATTGGCATAATTCAAAATGTTTATGATTGAATTGGCCCAAAAAAAGTTTAGGATTGAATTGACACAATTACAATAGATTTATAACATTTTTGATAATTCTTCCTTAATAACTTCATCGGGCAGATAGTCAAGTGAAAACCAACTTTGAGTACGTCAATATATTTAGTTGGATCGCCTTCTATAAAATACTTAAAGCCACTAAGTTATGGACTAGCTAGTATATAACTTTGCTGACATATACTCCTAAATTGTACATTAGTACATGGATGCTTCAAGTTTCAATTCGTCTTCTCAAAGAAGAGTCTCTATGGAGCTTTCAAGAGCATCAAGCCCGAGGTGGCTACTGTTAGGCGAGGTGTAGAGAGGGTAGATGCTCACAGTAAGTTCCTAATTCATGAGTTTTGTTATTTATAAGGCGCAAAAATTCGCTTGATCTGTGCAGTTATTTCTCTGCGGACCAAAAGTGCGGCAAAATCACAAAGAGAGAAACGATAATTCACTTAAATATCATCGCTTGATAATATTTTATTTCATGATAAGGACATAAGTATGAATCCAAGTAAGTAAAAGTTCTCATATGGCATCATCAAGGAGTGTTTATTTTTCGAAGGCGGTAACGGCTATTGCAACTCGGCGGCGTCCCGTCGAAGCAATTGCATTCGGTATTGGTGCAAAGTCCACAGCCTGAGGCGCAAATGGTGAGACAATCCCCGTTACTGTGGCACTCACCAAGCGCGGCCATTGAAGATGGCAGACTTGCCCACAGCAAAACGGAGACGAGCATGAGCGCGAGCTATCTTGGATAATGAACTCCTCTCCATCAGGTTCAATCGGCTCTATTGCAGATGTAATTTATATCCGAATGAATCTTGTGTGTAGGATGGCGCATTTTATAGGCATCATTGGGAGAGAAAGTACTTGGGTCTCGTTTTCTATTTTTACTCATACATGGGAACAAATCTGAGATCTTTTCTGCCTTTTTGGTTTTTTTTTTATTAAGAGGAAATGGACGTGAATGTGTGGATTCTTTTATTAATATATTAGCGACCGTACCAAAAATGTTACACAGATAGATTTTGGAAAATGGAATTAGTGCATAATGAGGACATTTTATGAGACAGCTGTTGGATATATTTCCATAGAGTTAGCTTGTCGGGGTCACCTTGCCACGAATCTGACATTTGAGGATATCATACTAATGCAAACAGGTGATATAGAGCAATGTAATAATGACAGGATTAAAGTTCACGTTTTTGGATGATGCTTACTGAAAAAAGAAAAACTAAGAGATTGGAACCCTAACATTAACTTGGGCCAATTGAATGGGCTAAAACTACTGAAATGAAAATACGAGGCGTACCAGGTTGATTGTTGCTCGACTTCACTTAATCGAAAACTTTGAAATGAATCCAGTGCTTGTGTGTTAAAAAAGGACCAACAATCGAGAAAGGAACGCGAACTCAATATTGAATTGTCGAGGTGAGCTCCTCGACCAATCCCGAGTTCTCAAAGGGAATGGCATCTTGAGCAAGAAATTGGGTTTTTACTCCATCAAATTTAAGAAATTGAACAACGGAAAAATTAAAGTAACAACATATCGAGATGACATAATAATATACATCCATGCATCGCAATTTTCTACTATGGGAGTAGTTTCTAATCAAATTCGTAACAATTTATTGTAACAATTTCACTTGGCCAACTGCAATTAACTGGATTGAAGTCAATCAACTTAGAGTCATTGCTCGCATTTAACGCCACAATGTATCCTCGAATATAGTTCGACTGTGGCCAAACATGAATCGTTGGCCCAAATTCCAACGCCAACATGGTCTATAGGAAATCCAAGAGACCAATACTGTTCAGGAATATCACCCACAGTTTTAGCTTGCATCCACGACACACTTAAATTGTAGCACTTGCCTTGCGAAAGATATGCGTATTTTGTTGCCTGAGTTTTTTCCTAATCAACGAGATGTCATCGTTCAAATACATGCCAGGGGATTGCAGAGTCTTGTATGGAAGCTCATAGGGAAGTGTCAAGATTCTTCATGCCCATCACTACTTATTCTTTCATGACAATGCTATTTCGAGGTCTTCTTGCCATGCCATACTGATTAACTGGAATTGGAATTCCATGTTCAACCTCTTTGTCGGTATATATTAGTTGCTCCATATCATATCAATTCTTCGATGTAATACATTTTAACATAATATACACGTGCATATCTGTTAATGCAGTAAGGAATTGCAAACCGGTTCATGATAAAACCTCCAGCTATGATCTCACTAAAGGGTGGACAATGATAATTTCCTATTCCACACACTGTTGCTTAACACGATGGTTTTCGTAGATAATGCTCGTGATGTCAAGGATTGAATGCACTTCTCTAATCAATAGATTTGACATATTTCAGGCTATAACGTGGACTTCCGATGAGAGAGCCGTCAAATCTTTCTCTATTATTAGTAGTGAAAGTCGCATGCGCATTTCCAGACCTACTCTTGTTCGCCCACCAGATCACTCATCAACCCATTAGCCGAAGTTCAAAGCAGCATTTGCTTCTAGCTTACACATCCACCAAGATCAATCAACCAAAGGTGTTTCACTCAATCACTCAGCCTCCGCCGCCCCTCTGCCGCCGGGGCAATTCGATTTGATCTCTTCATCATTTTCTCATCACATATGCCATTAACTTTATTAGACTTCATGCCATCTTTGTGTTAAGCTATTTACTGAATACTACTAATTGAAACATGACAGCACCTCATGCACATTGGAGCAGTTCCTCATAGTATATTGGGGGGTCATCAGCTGATCAAATCTGTAGTGGCCGAACAATTATCTCTAAGTGGTCGCATTAGTTTATGGCCAAGATAATATAGGTGGTAGCATCAGTTTAAAAGGAGTGCCTTATGCTTTGTGAATGCAAAGGTCTAATTATATATAGAAGTTGCAATTTTAGACGGAACCAACCTGTGGATGTGTAAAATTGAATGAAATCATCCACTTTTCCCCGTAAACTATTTGCACTTCTAATACTATAAAACTTTTGTCATATGTAGAGCTAGCCTCCAACGGGTTGTATTAGGAAGGTGGAGATGACATCAGTTCCAACTGAACAAAAAGGCATGGAAATAGAAATTGAAAACATATACGATTAGAGCTTCAGATAGCACGAATGACAAAAAACCAATAAAAAGTCATCTTTGTGTCCGCACAGAGAGAGAGAGAGAGAGAGAGAGAGAGAGAGAGAGAGAGAGAGAGAGAGTATAAATAAGATCAAAACGGGAGATTGCTTAAGAACCACAAGCCTTCTATCTGACCAACCTCTGTCTAGGCTCTATGCTGATGCTATACTAGCAAGAACAATATGAAGTCACTCATTCCAAGTCTCAGTCTAATAATCTTGTGCTTAGTTATTCTGAGAGTTCATGGGGATGTAGGAACTGCCATGTCTTATGATCCGCCATATTTGCGTAAGTACAAAGTCAATTCTATTTTCTTGTTCTGACATTTTTCTTATTTTACCTTCATTTAGCATTGCAATAACCAAAGCTCTGCTATCACTTTATGTTGGGTGATCTTGGCCTCCCTCACTCCAAAAGTTAGCTTAAAGAGTGAGACTTTTCCTCACACTTATAAACCGATCACCAGTCCCTTCCACAATCGATGTGGAACAACCTTAACAATCTTCCCCTCACACATTGGCCTGGGTTATAGTTGCAACAATCCCTAACTCTCTCGTGTAACTGTGCCGTCAAATGTCAAGATGGAGGGAAGAGAAGAAAATAGAAAGAAACCTTTGATGGAATTTATGACCCACTAACCTTATTAATGCTGCTCAGAAATCAACTGGAACAATTTGCAACATGAGAAATTTCTTGTAGTATCCTACCTCCTGCATGTTGTGACAGCTCAAGTGGCGGTGCGTGGGGAGGAGGGATGGCGGTGTGTCCGCGCCTCAGTCCCCGGACATGCGTAGGGAGGAGACATGTCTCATGTCCCACATCGCTTAAGGGAGAGTCCTGGGCTAGTTTATAAGGCTTGGGTCCCTCTAACTGTACATACGCGTTTTCTTGGGATAGTATGAGCTGTCCTGAGAAGAACAAAACTATGAGAACTTAGTGTCCAAAGCGGACAATATGTGTTTAGTGGAGACCCGGGGCGTTACAAGTGGTATCAGAGTCGGAGGGGTGGAAAGTGCGTTACAAGTGGTATCAGAGCCGGAGGGGATGTTACAAGTGGTATCAGAGTCGGAGGGGTGGAGAGTGCGTTACAAGTGGTATCAGAGCCGGAGGGGATGGAGAGTGTGACAGCCCAAGCGCCGGGTGTTACAAGTGGTATAAGAGTAAGCCGGAGGGGATGGAGAGTGTGATAGCCCAAGCGCCGGGGTGTTACAAGTGGTATAAGAGTTGGAGGAGTGGAGAGTGTGACAGCGGCGGTGCGTGGGGAGGAGGGATGGCGGTGCGCCTCAGTCCCCGAACGTGCGTAGGGAGGGCAATGTCTCCTGTCCCCCATCGCTTAGGGGGAATCTTGGGCTAGCTTATAAGGCTTGGGTTCCTCTAACTGTACATATACGTTTTAATAAAACCGTGAAGACTTATGTGTAAAGTAGAGACCTAGGGCGTTACACACGTAATCTGAAAAGGGTGCATAAGAAAAACTTACTTTGGCTTTGTTGATTTTCTCTGGTCTTAATGTGTAGCCACAAGGTGCAAGGGATACGACCCGGATCAGTTCCCTGAAGGAGGGTATTTCATTGCAGCGAGCGATGGCTTATGGGACAATGGAGCAGCCTGTGGACGGCGGTATCGAGTGAGATGCATCAGTGGACCAAAGAGGCCCTGCAGAGAAGCAACCATCTTTGTTGAAGTGGTCGATTTCTGTCGAAGCAATGTGTGCCCTGCAACAATGACCCTATCTAACAAGGCTTTCAATGCTATCTCAAGAAACCCGGATGCCAAAATCAATGTTGAATATACACAGTAAAAATATCTTGTCTTTCTCTCAATCTAGAGGCAGAATAAGTTTCACGATCATGCTTATCAGGACTTTCTCTTGCATGCAGGGTTTGATGAGAATGCGAGCCAAGATTGGAAGGTTTGTTTCAATAAGGAATAAAGACATACGAGCTGTACAGGCATAACAATCCTGATGACAACACCAGTACCATCATGTCTTTTGTTGCGAAGGTAGCTTCATATGATAAATAACCAAGGAATCTGCTTTACACATGTAGCTTGTCCATTACAAGATGTTAGTCTCACTTGCCCCATGACAACATGTATCCACCCAGTGAGGAATCGTCTTGACTATGACATTAGATTTTCATTACAAGAAATACCCCTGGAGGCAGCGAATAGGCATGAATCTGCTCTAGCAGAATCAGCATGTTAATCTATAAAACTTCTAGAAAATGCTCCATCATCATATCACTCTGTCGGCATGATGAATCTATAAAGTCACTTTGTCAAAAAACGCATGATGAATCCGAGGCAAAGACGTTATTTTTTATTGTTTTGCAAAGGCCAAGGCCTAGAGATCTAACAAACGAAGTAACTTTTCTCAGTATAGGTCCAGCATAAAGATAATGGAAAATATATTGATAAAGAGGGCCTACCTGAATGATGGGGAGACCTGGCTGAAGAATAAATTTTGTATAATTGATTGAGGACTTCTTCTGGCAATTACTAACGGAATAATATATCAGATTATATTTGTTAAAGATCAAATATACAGAAGATAGAGCAATTGGAAGCTGGGATAATGGTTGTCACTTTTCACAAGAATGTGATTCACTCTGCTTTTAATGCCGCAATTCTTGGAAATTTCTCTCAAAAGAAGGATGAAAACTCTGAATTCGTCCAGATACAATGGTGTCTGCGTTTCAATTAAGTGCGATACCTGCATGAAGCTCATAAATTTTAGAAAAGAAGGACCATAACTGAGGAAAGACAGCTAAATGTTCGGGTGCTATTGGGGAAAGTCAGAGCCGAAGAAAATGATGTAGCATAGAAGCGATAGTACAAGATTAGATTGGATCCATATCATCCACCCACTGGCATATGCATCTATATTAAGAAAAAGCAGTCACAAAAAACTAAAACAAGCAAGAAAGCAGATGATATCTTATGCAATGGCGTCAACTTCAAATCGGGATATGATATCACATTCAATAAAAGTGTACTCTGCCCAATGAAAGCAGCTCCGCACCCTTGAGCAAGTAGCAAGATAAAAACAATAATAGTTTCCAGCTAGTCTTGACCAAGAAGCGCACAGAGAGATAAAGGGAGGGAGGGAGGGAGGGAGGGAGGGAGATCAAAGTATCACTTAGTGCTCGGGAAAAGCAAGCATTTTTTCTTGACCAGATAGCATGGATATAATCCCGGTTGGCGCCCCTCCGGAACTCACATTGCCGTCTGCTAAGACATGGCGGCGAAGTTTACTTCCTTCTATCTCCGTTTCAAATTGAAAGCTGGGCAAGGCAAATATACCGAAACGATGCTAAGTTCATAGTTTTGAATCAAGCTACCAAGCATCAAACTTAATGCAGGGAAATATTTTATGGCTGCGAAATTCTTGTTACACCAGCACAACAATTTCATCAACTTAAGACAAGCAAAACAGCTGTAGAAAAAAATTCTAGAACATTGAAAATAGGAAGTATTGGGTTTGCAGTGGCTACTAATTGCTGGTTCTGGACTCCATAGTTCCTAGAGCAAGGTTCTGGGACATAGATACCATAGATAGCATTCTTAACCAGGGCTTCTGTTCAAGACATTACCGTTCTTTCTTTCCATGTACCTCGTGTTTTCTCATTTGAATAAGTAAGGATCACTCAAAATGTCATATTGCATCACGAAGACGAAGATTATAGGATACAAATCCTTTAAATCATTAAAGTAATGGAAGCACACATGTTACCGTGCCAACATTTGTTTCTTTTAGAGGTTCTAAATAATATAGGATATATCTCCATGGAACGGAATATAGGCCTAGGATACTCAAATGATTTGACAAGAAAACTGCAGGAAAATAGGTCCATGTAGATGTTCAGTTGCTACTAAAAAGATGAGTTGCTAAATTCTGAGGCATGACCAAACCATTTCAGTCAAAGAACTTTTATTATGAGAAAATCAGGACACTTGAAGCCTGAAGACTGCATCTGTGCTAATGTCTTTGGACTGCAATGGATGGAATGATTATCTAACTGAAAAAGGACTCACCTCCCCAAATCAAACAGAGTACCATCTTCAGTTCTTTGAAATAAATCATCAATAGAAGAAGTGGCAGAGCAAACTAGGCGGCACTGATGGTTTTATAGCTCATTGACGAGGGTGATGAACCTCCTTGCGTGAAATTTATGAGTAAATAATTCTAAGAGAAATGCTGCATAAACGTGGGTAAGATTAGCAAAAATCCCTTACTGTCTTGTTGAGAGAGAGTTACAGAATTAAAGACTCAGTATATTAACAGAATTCGAAGGGTGCACATTTGTCTCCCCACACATTAAAATTTTCAACATGAGTTTGTTACATTTTCATCTGCATGTTGGACAATGTTGTACTTCCATCTTCTTGGGACTCGATACCATTGTTCACCATACATAAGAGTTTCCATGAAGCAGTATTTCTAGAATATATAGAGTCAGTACTTCGAAAATGGTGATGTATCTTATCACGGATGCGCATGCTCATTTTCGGAATGTCAGATATGAAGACAGTGTGATAGTTCCTAGCAACTGCAATGTAATCTGCACCTCCCAGCTGTGCATGACAGGAAAAAGCCTTCAACAAAAGCAACAAGCCTGACATGAAAAGAGAAGGCTAGAGGACGTAACTTGAAAAAAAGTACAGAAACATTGTCCTTAAAATGAAGGTAAACAGAACATTATCAGACTTCCAGGAAAGTATCAAATTGACATGATTAATTAACTTCCCTGCATATGGAACAAGGGAATGGAGACGATGTAGAACCATTTCATTTTCTATAAATCATCTAGAAATTCTACTCTTACTGCTTTAACATCAGCAACTACAATTTTTCTGAAGGAATAAAGACACAAGAGGTCCCTCAACTTTTCTAGATTATTCAATCAGGTCTTCAAACTCTTTTTTGGTATGACTTGGGTCCTTGAACTATATGCTTTTCATTTTCGACTTGGTCCTTCCATCAAAATTATGGAAGGAAATGCTGTCGTGGCTGTAAGTTGCTGTCAAATGCTGACAAGGTGCCCTTAATGGCATTCAAAAAATAAACAAGGATTTGAAATATTATCCCATATCTCTTGACAATGGGCTCTAAATATTCTTTATATTCATGTATTCTCTTTTCACTTATCAGCTTAAGCTTTTTGGGTTTGACTTTCTAACATAGCATCAAAGCTTTATATTTATAATAGCTTAATCTAGTCCTAAATACTTTACATATTTATCAACTTAAACTTTTGGATTGGACTTTCTAACACCACATTTATTGAATAGTAAAGAACAAAATAAATATTGTAGAAATATTTAGAAAAAACGAAATATGATCCTAGGTTGGGCAACCTCAGTGATTAGCGGTTTGGGTCATGTCACCTAGAATAGGGCACGACATGCACAACCCCAGGCCAGATCTGGCCTAGATTGTGTGACCCTGTATCGCCTGGGTTGGCCTGACTCCGACGGTAGTAGGCAAGGGAGGCCGAGCCCTTGTTGGCACGTGAGGGGTGCCACCACTGCCCCTTGCTGCCTTTCCCTTCTTCTCTCTTTTTCTCTCTTAGGGTTTGGTTTTTTGTTATTGAAAATTTTCGGACATGTTATCCGGTCCACACAAGAAAATTATATGCAAGCATCAATTTGTCATGTCAGCATTAATGTAGCGCTAATGTGTCTGTCCCCTTTGGCATTTTCCACAACTCGAACAAAAAAGCATGTACTTTAAAGAACCGATTGCACAAACAAAAAAAGGTTCAAGGACCTCCTCAAACAATTTCAAAAAGTTCAGGAACATATGTTGCCTTTATCCCTTTTCTAAAAGAAAGCAAAATTAGACAACATATCCGATTAGCATTCCAAGAGACTGTACTCAGCAGTGTTTACATTGTTGTTTCTTCTTAGTTAGGCAGTTAGCTCCCTTCTTCCATTTTTCTGTGTCTTATTCAAGTCATGGATTTTGATAATTCACTCTTACAAAAGGGTTCACATCATGCTGCTAAATAACAGAGCTCTGCTGTGCATCATGCATGCAAAACAAGATCTCGAATAAGAAAGTTACTGGATATCAGACTGATAACATAAAGTAACTGAATCTCAAAGGGAGGAAAATACCATACCGGCCGACCACATAGATACTCAAATGTAAACCGTGCCACTCCATTGCAGCTTTCTGGAACCTCCAGTATTCTGTTATGATTTATTCATTACATCAGTTTCATCAAACTGCAGACATGCTACTACTTAACAAATGGAGGATCTTCCAAACATCACTCCTGGAGTCGTGGAAGTCATTTGGCCACCTGACTTGCTTGTTATCTCATGCCACATCCTCTGGACTTCCTTCTGAGAACTGCCATCTAAAGGCCAGAAAAAAATGATCCTGCACTTTGCATAGTTGACATCTCAACAACCATATGATAGAAAATCATCTCAGAATATAGTGACTTGCTTTGAATTTAACAGCACTTAACATCGCAATCAGACAAAGATGAAATACTAGTTGTATACTTGTGCACTTTTGCAGTCAAAAGAATTATAAAACATAGGACACCATCTTTCACCTGGTAGCTTACTACTATAAGATGTCGATAGTCACTATCATATCATGCGATGTTGCGTCACAATGCGATAAAAACTCTATCGAAATGTAATAGACTTAACTCCTTCCCTTTGAAATTAGAAGAAATCAGAACAAGTTGCCTCGAGCATGGACCACCATCGCTCGAAAGCTTGCTGGCTTGTGTTTACGCTCTAAGATTCAAGACGTCCTCTAGGGACTGCCGCATCAGTTGAGCGAGCGTTCACTTTTGTCAAATCCTAGATAAAGCCAAGTAGGACGACCGGCCTTAGAAGTAAAAATGAAAGCTAGGTTAGAAACGGCTGAAAAATTTAAAAGCGAGAGAGAATCCCGTGCAGTAGTTGGAGCCCATGTTCATTTCTCCCAAGGCCCAACAACAGAAATGGCCCAAATAAGGTGGTGATCACTGATTACTGATTAGTTTGCTACCAATAGACCCCACTTGGACAGTTGGAAAAGTAGATGAGGGAGGGTGGTAATGGAATAGACAACCATGTACTTCTCACCACAAAACTGAGGTGAATGATGGTTTACTCCAGATGCACCCAATCTAATGATCTGTCGGTTGGGGAGGTGCATGTAATGGTCCAAACTTGGTAATTGATCAACAGTTTCTCATTTAAAAAAATAAATGTTTACACCTAAATTTTGGCAATCCGTTTAGTCATTTACCGCATTAAAAATTAGAGATTAATTTTAACCCCTAAACAAAAATATTAGAATTAAAATTGCATAACATCTAGTTTTAGGAGCATTTTTTTTTTATTACATTTGCAATGGACCTTTGACGGATGAATTTGAATTGGTGGTTTCGAACTTTAATTTAGCAAGTTGGACTAAGCCCGCGGTGATGAAGATTTGGCTAAAATCGTCGCTCATATAAGCCCATCATTTCTTTAACAAGACCGAAATTGACATATGCTTTGCACGTGCGAAATTTCAAGTTAGGAAATATAAAGAGCAATATCATAATCTTGAGAATTCAGTCATGAGAGAGAGACATCTTGGGCATAATATATTCGGCCAAGTGCAGCTTGCAATGAATAAAATATACGTCCACGTGGTTGAATGAAAGATGGAAACAAAATAAAAAGGGCAGATTGCAAAGAGAAGGAGGCGTGGGCATCATGAAATAAAACAAAGACGAGATTTGATTCTCGCTATCCGAAGTTGGAGCAATATTTAGTCAATAAAAACAGGAAATAAAGAAGAATCGGCTTATATGTGCATGATATGCAAGGATTGGCAGAAGGAAATAGGATTTTGGGCTTTCCTTTTACCAGCCCTAGCCATTCAGCATAAAAGGAGACGATTCTTTTGGTCGGCAGCCGGAGGCCACATCACATTGAATACACGGCTACGCAATACAGGAGAGAACCCACGCTAGAGAGAATAGAAGGGAGAAAACGTGGGGGTCGGCAATTCTATTGAGCGATACACGTAAGAAGAAAGAGAGAGAGAGAGAGTCCACGGCCGAGTACTTCGCGGCCGAAAATCTCAAGGCCGTGCCTCCACCGATCCTCACCACCGTCATTAGAATCCTCGCTGTCACTCACTGTTGCCTTTCGAAGCTGAGAAGTTGCTGCCTCGCTGAAGATCTCTGAGCACTTTCTGTCGCAACTGTTCGTGAGTGATATGTGCATGGTGGTGTTCACTTCAACAGCACATCCTCATGGTCAAAGTTTGATAATCAAGGAGGTTTATCACAAGAACCTGCAGAATTCGCAAAGAGCTTGGGAACTAGCCAAGTTTGTCATTGGTCAAAGTCTCCCTAGCGTCCTTTGCTACCTTGCCGAGAAGCCCTGCACAGCTACGTCATCTTCATATGAATAAAGCTTGGGCCCAATTAACGCGACGGTTGACGCTGCTCCCTATCCGAGACCTTGACATTGGAGACCCGCCGCTCTGCTGTCCGGCCCTGCCGATGAGCCGACACTCCTATTGATCCCAACATCGCCTGCTTGAAGCTGCTGCCATTGCTGCTTACATCCGCAAACCGAGATTCAGCAAATTCCCGACAACGCTGTTGCACCCCCTGCATGACGATCTTACTACACCTGCCTCGCTTTCAACTGCGAAATTTCAACCTGGTCGAATATTTGTTGCGGCACTTCCTTCTATTTCGCAGGTTTCTGAAGCGGTCCCGAAGCTTCCTTGTTGATCATCAGGACGTGAGCAGCCACGTCTTAGTCCTATTGACAAAGTCAAACCACCGAGCATCACCCACGCCACCTCTCGTTGCGGCACCGAAGCCGCCATCCCTGACGTAAGCCGCATCCGTGTGGCCCATTAGGTCGTCCGGGGAATCCCCAGCAACGACGCATACTAGTCTTTCTTTGCAGGTTTCGTGGAACCCATCAGTCGAGCACCACCACATTGCATTGCGAGTAGCCTTTCGAGGATCGAAATTCGGAAGCCAATATTCGAATTAGGTGAAAATCTTATCTATCATGATTTCTGAAAATTTCGTTTCCTTATTTGAAATATTTCTCGATGCACGGTTGAAATTCCCAATGTACGACCTAACTCGCAACCGCATACGAATTTTTATTCTATCTATAAGGCTTTAGATGGAATAATTATTCACGCGGAAGTAAAATTGATATCTTGATTTTTAAGGCTAAGATCAATTTATCGATTTTATTAGCGAAATAATCGAGTTTGGATTTCAATTTGAATGGTGGATGATGACCATGGATGATTTAGTGTTTATCTCTTAATTGTTCTATTTATTCCGAAAATACAAAAAAATTGCATTTGCATTCCATGTAGATTATAATTGATTTCCTAGATAGAATTGCATAGTTAGATTCATTTCTAATTTTATTAGAATGCATGTTTAAATAATATCTAGGTTAGATAGTATTTTGGAATTAAATTGCATGTTGAGATAAATTTCTAAGTTAAGATAGGATTCAGATTAGTCTATTCTTAACTTAAAATAGATAATATCTCACTCTAGTTAGATTTTTCTTTTTTTAGTGATTTTTAATTACGAATTTTCATAAAAAAAGTACAAATAAAAATCCTGTGCGCGTCATATAGAATTGGGTTTATGAAATGCACGTCATTTAGTGATTGTTATTAGAAATTGCCCGTCATTAGAATTAGATCATCTGGTTAATTTAAATTGCACATTTAATTATTGCATTCCTTTAATTTCAAAATTTCATGAAGAAAACACAAAAAAATTACCTTACTCCTATCATGTAGTTTAGGTCATGTTATCATGTCATATCAACTCATGTTAAATTAGTAGCATGCATTGTGTGATTCTCATTAAATAAAATGAAAATCAAAATTGAGTGATT
This sequence comes from Eucalyptus curtisii, assembly GCA_017140595.1. NCBI lineage: Eukaryota > Viridiplantae > Streptophyta > Magnoliopsida > Myrtales > Myrtaceae > Eucalyptus > Eucalyptus curtisii. The sequence goes on along the minus strand of CM029496.1, from coordinate 26,874,586 downwards.
GCGTGTTAATTAGAAATTATATCTAGGATTGTCAATGTGAATTCTGATCTAACAAGGACATTAGAGAAATCTAGTGTAACCAAGTCCCCGTAGCTAGAGTCTCTGGTTTGTAGGAGTAAAGTAAAACTTACTTTACTTGGGTTTCTAATCGACCCACCAAAAAAATAGATTAGTGGCGACTCCTAGATAAAATCTATCTGCATATTAAGAATTTGAACATAAGTCGCGAATTGATATGGGCCTGGGAGAGCCTGAGTTAAGTCTAGGCTTAACAATCCATTAGCCAAATTCTAGGTAGTTTACCTCAAAAAATTAGGTCGCGACAATAAAAAAATTATTTTACCAAAAGTTACGTGTCATAAGGTATTGGTGGGTTAATTGCTTTAGGTTGTTTCCATGCAACTCTACATCACATAACGGTTGAACAATTGGTCATTTCATTTTACTACTTTACTCGCCATGCGACAGTTAGGGGTGGAGCTTCAACGGTTGTCGGGGCGGTTGATTAGCGACAACATTCTCAAATTCAATCTTGATGCATGAAAGTATTGTTAAGGAAAGCATTACATGCTATTAAAACTCTTTTTCCTAAAAACTAAGCTTTCTCTTTCGCAAAGTGGGTTATCCAAGTAAATATAAAAGCCTAGAAGAACAACGGGATCAAATATATATTTCCTGCGTAATTCCAAAGACACGACAGACAAACAAGAACTTAAGTGGGGGCCGCCCACTGAATAAGGAGATCCCCCTTGAGCGTAATACCAATGTATGGTCAAGAACGCCGGCCCGCAACAGAACAGGTTCACCGGCGTGACGGTGTCCTTGATGACCGACCAAGAGAAAGCGATCAGCAACCAATCCTTCATGACCCTGGCCACATTCATCGTCAATGCCGAGGTCTTCCTGACGAGCAAGAACACGGCCAGATTCAGGGCGAAGGTGCACAGGAAGTTGATGCCGAAGATCACGAAATCGAAGTGGAAGCTCGAGGTCTCCCTCAGGACGCGGAGCTCCACGAAGATCCAGGGCACGAAGAGGAAGGCCAAGCAGCAGGGGGCGACGTAGTAGAGGGGGGTGATGGGGTTGAGCTGGATCCCCTTGGAGGTGAGCAAGATTTGGATCATGACGAGCCTGGTGGCCTCGAAGGCGACGGCGCCGCGCTGGAGGACGACGCCCCAGACTATAGAGTGAGTAAAAAGTTCATTTCTTTCAAGGCCCAACAACAGAAATGGCCCAAATAAGGTGGTGACGGCCGATTCGTTTCCTTCCAATAGACCATGCCTGGACAGTTGGACTTTTTTTTTTTTTTTTTTTTTTTTTTTTTTTTTTTTTTTTTGGTCGAAAGACAGTTGGACTTGGAAAAGTGGATGAGAGAGGGCGGCACTGGCGAGTCTCGAAGCCTCGCCAAATGTCAGCAAGACCTCTGCTTCACCCAATCTTTGACCTCCAGCTCATCAAGGCCGGCGAATCTCGAAGCCTCGCTAGATGTTAGTGAGGCTGGTGGCTCACCTGATCGGCGACCTCAAGCTCGCCCGAGGTCGGTGGCTTGTCGCTCGCTTAGCCAGTTGTGGGTTGTCGGATTGAAGCCTTGCTAGATGTCGGCAAGGCCGAAGGCTCACTTGATTGTTGACCTCAAGCTCGCCCAAGGTCGTCGGCTTGTCCCTCGCTTAGCCAGTTGTGGGTTGTCGGAGGAAGATGGAAGAAGGAAGAAGGAAGGAGAAAGAAAAGAAAAATGAAATGGAAAAAAAAATAAAAAAGAAAAGAGAAAGAAAAAAAGAAAAATAATTATAATTATAATTTTGATTTAAAAAAAATAATTTTATAAGGTTGAAGAGAGAGTGTGTGTGTGTAAGCCTTGGGTTGGAAATAGGTTATAAACTTAGGCACGCATGACAACCATTATATTTCTGTTCAAGAATAATTTTTCTATTTCAGACTTTTTTCTAAAATAGAAATCCGTTTGGTGACGCAATTTCATTTTTTTTATTTCTAGAACAAATTTTAAGTCTAAAAAAAGGTTTGGAATAGAAATGAGAAATAAAAATTTTTCTCATCGTTTGTCCTCTTTACTAGTCGGCCACCCACCTGCCATCCACCATTGGTCGCCCGTTGTCTACCATCCATTGTTGTCCTTCGTTGGTTGCCCATGGTTCATCATCGGCTGCTGCCACTGTCGCCACTGTTTGCCGGTAGCCGCCTATCGCAGGTTGCTGTTGGCCGTCGTTGCCACCATTCACCGCTCCTTGGGAAGTTTAAATTTTGTGTCGTTATCAAAAGAAATTCTATTCTAGGAGCAAAAATTTTGTGTCGTTATCAAATATGAATTTCTGCTTAGAAACTCATCTAAAATTAGAAATAGAAAAATTTATTTCTCTTTCATAAATCAATTTATGACCAAAATAGTTATCATTCTCGCTCTTAGTCTTAGACCCATTTATTTTAACCTTTAAAATTTTAAACCCATTTGCGGAAAGTCTAGAAAATTAAAGTGACTTATATATCATCCATTTATTTTTTTAATGAAATGGGTCATATATGAGTTTAAGACCCATTTTGACATATAATAGTTGGACGACCGGTCATTTCATTTTAATACTTTTCCCTCTGTGTACTCTTCGCCTTGCGATAGTTGGGGACGGAGCTGCAACATCTGTTGGGGCAGTTACTTTAAGCACGTGCTCAGATCCAATCTTGATGGGCGAAAATATTGTTAAGGAGAGCATTACATACTAGTGGAATCCAAAGCTATTTTCCTAAAATCTAAGCTTTCTCTTTTTGTAATGTGGGGTGAATACAAAAGCCTACAAAAACAAGGGGACCAAATATATAGTACCTTCGTAATTTCAAAAACACAACAGACAAGCAAGAACTTCAGTGGGGGTCGCCCACTGAATAAAAGGACTCCCCCTTGAGCATAATACCGATGAATGTTCGACAGAATCTCAGATTGAGACATGTCACTAACGAGGATCTCTGTCGATTGCATTGAGGATCTCTGTCGATTGCATTGAAGTGGGGAGGGGAAATAACGTCCAGATAAACACAAATCAGCACATGCCTCTAGTGTAAGATTTTAATGAAGTATTCAAGGACGTCTAAAGATGTCGAGGTGACCCACGTTTCTAAATCTTGAGTTTCCACCAATGGGACACTGTACTCATGCTCAGAAAGTTGCTCGCGTTGTCCATGGACTATTACATATTCATGGAAGTGGGCGGTGGACGCATAGGTTGTTGCATTGAGAATCAACTAATGAAGGGTTTTATATAATCGACCAGTCCATGTGAAAGCACTCACACTTAATTGTCCTAAAAGTTTTAAACATATTGCACTTTTGTCAATTCATTTCTAAATCTTTCAATCTTGCCAATTGAGTCATAAACCTTTTTATTTTTTATCAATTGAATCCATTTGGCTAATTTTGGCTAGAATTCGTTGATGTGGACGTTAATCGTTCTACGTGACACGGTTGGCGCTAACATGTTCAATATTTATTATATTTTAAATATTTTTCGACTGTTTTTACTTTTTATATTTTTAATTTCTTTTTTTTTTTCCCACTTCTTCCTCTATCAATCGCCCAGCCTTCGGTGATTGGCTAGAAGCTACAACCGACGAGGGTTGGCCTTGCTAGGGTCTAGCGAGGGACAACCTTGGGGGCCTTGGGTGAGGGTGAACCCCGCTTGCGTTTGGGGAGGTTTCCAAAAGCTGGTGAGGGTTGGCCTCATTGAAGGCCAGTGAGGGCAACCTAGCGAGGGTGAGCCTTACTCATGACCGATGAGGTCGCCCCTCGCTAGATCTCGGCGAGGGCGACCTCACTTAAGGTCGGCGAGGTCAAGCCTCGCCAGTCGTAGCCTCTAGTTTGTCGCTGGAGGCTAGGCAACTGGTAGAGTAAAAAGTGGAAAAAAAGAAAACAAAAGAAAAGAAAAAAAGAAATTAGAAATATAAAAAATAAAATAAAAATTGAAAAATATTTAAAATATAATAAATTTTGTTCATGTCGGCGTTGGTCGTACCACGTAGAATGGTTGACGTCCATATCGGCGAATCCCGGCCAAAATTAATTGGATGGATTTAATTGACAAAAAGTAAAAATATTTAAGACTCGATTGTCAATATTGAAAAATTTAGGATTGAATTGGCAAAAATGCAATAGGTTTAAGATTTTTTGAATAATTTTCCCAAATTAAAAGGGACCTGTCAAAAAGATAGTGCATATGCAAGCAGTCTTTTAGTTCCCGACGGCAAATAAACAACGTTTTGGTGACTCAGAGAGAGAGAGAGAGTAGTTCCCGACGGCAAATAAACAACGTTTTGGTGAGAGAGAGAGAGAGAGAGAGAGAGAGAGAGAGAGAGAGCGGGGCTATGAATAGTCGACAAGTTTTTCTTCGAGATTCGCAAGATAGAGTTTCAAATTTGCAAATAAGAGAGATGGGTCAGAGGGTAATGGCAATAGTATTCATGAGCTTAACGAGCAAAGAAATAGGCTTGTTCGTTCTTGGAGACGTAGGGACTGCTTCCTACGATCCACCTTACACCCGTAAGTCCAAACCCACGTTAACTTCTCTCTTTCAGTCTGCAAACTGATTCAGAAAGCAGAATTTAGTATAGTATCGATCATGCAATGAATTTTTGTTTGGCAAACTGGCTGAACAGAATGGGAAATACTGTTGTATGTCATCTGGTGCATTGTTTACAAGTACACAAATGCATGTTTATCCAAGACATTCGAGTTTCCAACAAGGCGAGAATGACAGGTGACATCTCAACAAATATCACCACAAAAACGACGTAATGACTTTATGGTATTATTGTATATCAAGTATCTCTCTTAATAATAATCCACACATGAAATAATACTTCTGTAGGTAATATGTGACTCTCATAACCTTTCCTTTTCTCGTCATTTACCGGATGCAATGGGTATAGGGCAGACCAGTTTCCTCCGGGAAATCTGTTCATGGCGATGAGCGAAGGGTTGTGGGACAACAGAGCAGCCTTCGGGCGGCGGTACCGGCTGTGGTGCCCGAGTGGCAGCAACAGGCCGTGCAAGGACGGCACGGTTGACGTCACCGTCGTGGATTACTGCCCCAAGTCTCCATGCCCCTCCACCATTCTCTTATCCACCAATGGCTTCTCCGCCATCTCGGAATCTCCCTCCGCCAAAATCAACGCCGAATATATCCAGTAAAATTTCTAATTCTCTCTCTCTCTCTCTCTCTCTCTCTCTCTCATATTTTTGGTACTCCAACAAGTTTGACGTTGGATGAATCATTGGCCTTTGTTCTTGAATGAAGGATATGATCAGGTTTCTCTGTCCAAGGAAAGAAGACTGGAAGAGGAAGCTCTAGTTGAAACTTTGTCCTACATTATCAGAATTCAAATGTTATCCTTCACATATGTATATATTTGCATTTTCAAAGTGAAAGAAATACAGTTTGGTTAAGCTCCTGAGTGAAATTCTGTTTTGTGCAATAGGAAACGATCGTTCGTGGACTTGTCATCGAAGTAGTTGTTCACGAAGTACTGAATGATCACGACCATAAAATGAAGGAAACAATCGTGTGCCATATTTTGTTGCTATTCGATTTGGCAAGACACATTTTGACATAAATCAAAGCTAAACGACCTTTAGAGATACTCCTATTTCAACCATCAATAGATATCTTCAAATTTCTACCTTTAAAGAAATTCAACCTCGACCGGTCCTCCAAAATTCAAGTGATGCTTTTGACTAAACAAACGAGGCATTAGTCCTGTAGGAAATCCAAGCACGCAATGATAAGAACATTCTTCATTGTCAGTGAAAAGGATTGAAGCATTTTCGGAACGAGGGGTGGGTAGTAGATTAGTTAGAAGTCTGAGGTTCACTCACTATGAAGAGAAAGCAAAAGCTTCCACCATCAGAAAAAAAAAAAAAAACGTGATGTATAAATTGGAGTGCACTACTAACTGACATCGAGGCAAAACTATCCAAAAAATTCTAAATCTTTTATAATTATGCCAATTTAATCTTAAATCTTTTGTAATTGTGTCAATTTAGTCTTAAACTTTTTGCAATTGGCCAATTCAATCCTAAACCTTTTTATAAATGTGCCAATTAAGTTACTCCGGTCAATTTTGGCCGATAATTTTCAATAATATATATTTTTAATTTTTTTTATTTTTTTCCTTTTCCTTTTTTTCTTTTCTTCCTTCTTTGCTTCTTTTGCCCATAGTGGTTGGCAAGGGTCGTGGCCCTCGCCTGGCCTTGCCTAGATCTGGGTGAGGCCTAGGGGCCGCGTGCAAGGCGGCTTCACCTAGATATGGGCAAGGTCAGCCTATCCCGCGACTGGCGAGCCATGACCGCCTTTCCCTGGCGAAGGCGGTCACACCTAGATTTGGGCGAAGCTGCCTCATTGACAATTGGTGAGGGCTTCACGGCCCTTGCCTAGTGATTGGTGAGCCTTGCCAGAGCCTTGCCACCCATTGTGGGGGGAAAAAGCAAAAAAGGAAGAAAAGAAGAAAAGAGAAAAAGAAAAAGAGAAAAAAAAAAAAGATTAATAAAGAATAAGATATTATTAAAAATTGTTCACATTAGTATTAATCGAATAGACGGTGCTAATAGGCATTTATGTCAACGCCAGTTGGTCAAAATTGGCCGAATGGACTGAATTGACATAATTGCAAAATATTTAAGACTGAATTGACAAAGAAAAAGTTTAGAATTGAATTGATACAATTGCAATATGTTTATAACTTTTTTGGTAATTCTTCCCTAATACATTTATCAGGTAGGTTGCCAAGTGAAAACCAAGCTCGATTACGTCATTATATTTAGTTGGACCGCCTTCAATAAAAAACTTAAAGCCACTAAATTATGGACTAACTAGTATATATAAATTGCTTTATACCATATTAATTCTTCGATATAATACATTTTAACATAATATACACGTGCATATCTGTTAATGCAGTAAGGAATTGGAAACCGGTTCACGATAAAACCTCCAGCTATGATCTCACTAAAGGTGGACGATGATAATTTCCTCCTCCACACACCGTCGCTTAACACGATGGTTTTCGCAGATAATGCTCATTATGTCAAGGATTGAATGCGCTTCTCTAATCAATAAATGATTTGACATATTTCAGGCTATAACGTGGACTTCCGATGAGAGAGCCGTCAAATCTATTTCTATTATTAGTAGTGAAAGTAGTGAAAGTCGCATGCGCATTTCCACACCTACTCTTGTTCACCCACCAGATCACTCATCAACCCATTAGCCGAAGTTCAAAGCAGCTTTTGCTTCCAGCTTCACATCCGCAAAGATCAACCAACCAAAGGTGTTTCACTCAATCATTGAGCCGCTGCCGCCGCCCCTGCTGCTGCCGGGGCAATTCGATTTGATTTTCATCATTTTCTCATTACATATGCCATTAACTTTATTAGACTTCATGCCATCTTTGTGTTAAACTATTTAGTGAATACTACTAATTGGAACATGACAGCACCTCATGCACATTTGAGCAGTTCCTCGTAGTATATTAGGGGGTCATCAGCTGATCAAATCTGTAGTGGCCAAATAGTTTTCTCTTAGTGGTAGCATTAGTTTATGGCCAAAAGAAAAAGGTGGTTTAAAAGGAGTGCCTTATGCTTTGTGAATGCAAAGGTCTAATTATATATAGAAGTTGCAATTTTAGACGGAACCTTCCCGTGGATGTGTAAAATTGAATGAAATCATCCACTTTTCCCCATAAACTTTTTGCACTTCTAATACTATAAAACTTTGGTCATGTGTAGAGCTAGCCTCCAACGGGTTGTATTAGGAAGATGGAGATGACATCAGTTCCAACTGAACAAAAAGGCATGGAAATAGAAATTGAAAACGTATAAGATTAGAACTTTAGATAGCACGAATCACAAAAAACCAATAAAAAGTCATCTTTGTGCGCAGAGAGAGAGAACCTCAGTCTAGGCTCTATGCTACTTAAGAACCACAAGCCTATTCTCTGATCAACCTCAGTCTAGGCTCTATGCTGATGCTATACTAGCAACAACAATATGAAGTCACTCTTTCCAAGTCTCAGTCTAATAATCTTGTGCATAGTTATTTTGAGAGTTCATGGGGATGTAGGGACTGCCATGTCTTATGATCCGTCATATTTGCGTATGTACAAAGTCAATTCTATTTTTTTGTTCTGACATCTTTTTTATTTTACCTTCATTCAGCATTGCAATAGCGAATGCTCTGCTATCACTTTGTGTTGGACGATCTTGAACCTCCCTCAGTCCAAAAGTTAGCTTAAAGAGTTAGACTTTTCCTCACACTTAAAAACCGATCACCAGTCCCCTCCACAACCGATGTGGAACAATCTTAACAATCTTCTCCTCACACATTGGGCCTGGGTTAGAGCTGCAACATCCCTAACTCTCTCGTGTGACTGTGCAGTCAAATGTCAAGATGGAAGGAAGGGAAGAAAATGGAAAGAAACCTTTAATGGAATTTATGATCCACAAACCTTATTAATGTTGCTCAAAAATCAACTAGAACAATTTGCAACATGAGAAATTTCTTGTAGTATCCTACCTCCTGCATGTAATCTGAAAAGGGTGCATAAGAAAAACTTACTGTGGCTTTGTTTATTTTTTCTGGTCTTAATGTGTAGCCACAAGGCGCAAGGGATACGACCCGAATCAGTTCCCTGAAGGAGGGTATTTCATTGCAGCGAGCGATGGCTTATGGGACAATGGAGCAACCTGTGGACGGCGGTATCGAGTGAGATGCATCAGTGGACCAAAGAGGCCCTGCAGAGAAGCAACCATCTTTGTTGAAGTGGTCGATTTCTGTCGAAGCAATTTGTGCCCTGCAACAATGACCCTATCTAACAAGGCTTTCAATGCTATCTCAAGATACCCGGATGCCAAGATCAATGTTGAATATACACAGTAAAAATATCTCGTCTTTCTCTCAATCTAGAGGCAGAATAAGTTTCACGATCATGCTTATCAGGACTTTCTCTTGCATGCAGGGTTTGATGAGAATGCGAGCCAAGATTGGAAGGTTTGTTTCAGTAAGGAATTAAGACATACAAGCTGTACAAGCATAAATATCCTGATGACAACACCAGTACCATCAAGTCTTTTGTTGCGAAGGTAGCTTCATATGATAAATAACCAAGGAATCTGCTTTACACATGTAGCCTGTCCATTATAAGATGTTAGTCTCACTTGCCCCATGACAATATGTATTTACCCAGTGAGGAATCGTCTTGACTATGACATTAGATTTTCATTACAAGAAATACCCATGGAGGCAGCGAATAGGCATGAATCTGCTCTAGCAGAATCAGCAAGTTATTCTATGGAACTTCTAGAAAATGCTCCATCGTCATATCACTCTGTCGGCATGATGAATCTATAAAGTCACTTTGTCAAAAAACGCATGATGAATCCGAGGCAAAGACGTTCTTTTTTATTGTTTTGCAAAGGCCAAGGCCTAGACATCTAACAGACGAAGTAATTTCTCTCAGTATAGGTCCATCATAAAGATAATGGAAAAGATATTGATATAGAGGGCCTACCTGAATGATGGGGAGACCTGGCTGAAGAATAAATTTTGTATAATTGATTGAGGACTTCTTCTGGCAATTACTAACGGAATAATATATCAGATTATATTTGTTGGAGATCAAATATACAGAAGATAGAACAATTGGAAGCTGGGATAATGGTTGTCACTTTTCACAAGAATGTGATTCACTCTGCTTTTAATGTCACAATTCTTGGCGATGTCTCTCAAAAGAAGGATGAAAACTCTGAATTTGTCCAGATACAATGGTGTCTGCATTTCAATTAAGTGTGATACCTGCATGAAGCTCATACATTTTATAAAAGAAGGACCATAACTGAGGAAAGACAGCTAAATGTTCGGGTGCTATTGGGAAAGTCAGAGCCGAAGAAAATGATCTAGCATAGAAGCGATAGTACAAGATTAGATTGGATCCATGTCATCCACCCAGTGGCATATGCATCAATATTAAGAAAAAAGCAGTCACAAAAAACTAAAACAAGCAAGAAAGTAGAGATGATATCTTATGCAATGGCGTCAACTTCAAATCGGGAGATGATATCACATTCAATAAAAGTGTACTCTGCCCAATGAAAGCAGCTCTGCACCCTTGAGCAAGTAGCAAGATAAAAACAATAACAGTTTCCAGCTAGAGTCTTGACCAAGAAGCGCACAGAGAGATAAAGGGAGGGAGGGAGGGAGGGAGATCAAAGTATCACTTACTGCTCGGGAAAAGCAAGCATTTCTTCTTGACCAGATAGCATGGATATGATCCCAGTTGGAACTCACATTGCCTTCTGCTAAGACATGGCGGCGAAGTTTACTTCCTTCTATCTCCGTTTCAAATTGAAAGCTGGGCAAGGCAAATATACGCAAACAATGCTAAGTTCATAGTTTTGAATCAAGCCACCAAGCATCAAACTTAATACAGGGAAATATTTTATGGCTGCGAAATTCTTGTTACACCAGCACAACAATTTCATCAACTTAAGACAAGCAAAACAGCTGTAGAAAAAAAAAATCTAGAACATTGAAAATAGGAAGTATTGGGTTTGCAGTGGCTACTAATTCCTGGTTCTGGACTCCATAGTTCCTAGAGCAAGGTTCTGGGACATAGATACCATAGATAGCATTCTTAACCAGGGCTTCTGTTCAAGACATTACCGTTCTTTCTTTCCATGTACCTCGTGTTTTCTCATTTGAATAAGTAAGGATCACTCAAAATGTCATATTGCATCGCGAACATGAAGATTGTAGGATACAAATTCTTTAATTCATTAAAGTAATGGAAGCACACATGTTACTGTGCCAACAGTTGTTTCTTTTAGAGGTTCTCAATAATATAGGATATATCTCCATGGAACGGAATATAGGCCTAGGATACTCAAATGAAATGACAAGAAAACTGCAGGAAAACAGGTCCATGGAGATGTTCAGTTGCTACTTAAAAAGATGAGTTGCTAAATTTTGAGGCATGACCAAACCATTTCAGTCAAAGAACTTTCATTATGAGAAAATCAGGACACTTGAAGCCTGAAGACTGCATCTGTGCTAATGTCTTTGGACTGCAATGGATGGAATGATTATCTAACTGAAAAAGGACTCACCTCCCCAAATCAAACAGTACCATCTTCAGTTCCTTGAAATAAATCATCAATAGAAGAAGTGGCAGAGCAAACTAGGCGGCACTGATGGTTTTATAGCTCATTGACGAGGGTGATGAACCTCCTTGCCTGAAATTTGTGAGTAAATAATTCTATGAGAAATGCTGCATAAACGTGGGTAAGATTAGCAAAAATCCCTTACTGTCTTGTTGAGAGAGAGTTACAGAATTAAAGACTCAGTATATTAACAGAATTCGAAGGGTGCACATACCCACACATAAAAATTTTCAACATATGAGTTCCTTACATTTTCATCTGCATGTCCAATTGGACAATGTTGTACTTCCATCTTATCTGGACTCGATACCATTGTTAGCCATACATAAGAGATTCCATGAAGCAGTATTTCTAGAATATATAGAGTCAGTACTTCGAAAATGGTGATGTACCTTAAGCTCCTGAGTGAAATTCTGTTTTGTGCGATAAGAAACGATCATTCATGGACTCGCCATCGAAGTAGTTGTTCATGAACTACTAAATCATCACGACCATAAAATGAAAGAAACAATCGTGTGCCATATTTTGTTTCTATTCGATTTGGCAAGACACATTTCGACATAAATTAAAGCTAAACAACATTTAGAGATACTCCTATTTCAACCATCAATAGATATCTTCAAATTTCTACCTTAAAGAAATTCAACCTCGACCGGTCCTCCAAAATTCAAGTGATGTTTTCGACTAAACAAACGAGGCATTAGTCTTGTAGGAAATCCAAGTAGGCAAATATAAGAACATTCTTCATTATCGGTGAAAAGTATTGAAGCATTTTCGGAATGAGGGGTGGGTAGTAAATTAATTAGAAGTCCAAGGTTCACTCACTATGAAGAGAAAGCAAAAGCTTCCACCATCTGAAAAAACATGATGTGTGTGTATATATATATATTATTTTTTTATAGGAAAAAACAATGATGTATATATTGGAGTGCACATTAGTAGCCGACATTAGGGGAAAATTATCAAAAAAATTCTAAACCTATTACAATTGTGTCAATTCAATAATAAGCTTTTTGTAATTGTGTCAATTTAGTCTTAAACTTTTTGCAATTGGTCAATTCAATCATAAACCTTTTACGATATGCCAATTTAATCAATCCGGTCAATTTTGGCCGGCAAGCGCCGACGTGGATAATTTTCAATCATATTTTACTTTTTTGAGTTTTTTTTTTTTTTTTTTTTTCCTTTTCATTTTTTCTTTTCTTCCTTCTTTTCTTCTTTTCCCCATAGTGGCTGGTAAGGGTCGTGGCCCTTACCTGGCTTTGCCTAGATCTGGGTGAGGCTAGAGGCTGCGAGCAAGGCGGCTTCACTCAGATTTGGGCAAGGCCAGCCTCGCCATGGCCACTTGGGCCACAGGTGAAGGTGGCCTTGACCGTAGTTGGTGAGCCATGGCCACCTCTCCCTGGCGAAGGTGGTCACACCCAGATTTGGGCGAAGCCACCCCATCAGCAGTTGGCGAGGGCTTCACGGCCCTTGCATAGTGGCCGACGAGCCTTGCTAGAGCCTCGCCATCCATTGTGGGGGAAAAAAGCAAAGAAGGAAGAAAAGAAGAAAAGAAAGAAAAGAAAAAAAAGATTAATATAAAATAAAATATTATTAAAAATTGTTCATGTTAGCGTTAGCCGGACAGATGGCGCCAATAGGCGTTTATGTTAACACCAGTTGACCAAAATCGACTAGATGGATTGAATTGACACAATTCAAAATGTTTATGATTGAATTGGCCAAAAAAAAAAAGTTTAGGATTGAATTTACACAATTACAATAGGTTTATAACCTTTTTGATAATTCTTCCTTAATAACTTTATCGGGTAGATTGTCAAGTGAAAACCAACTTCGAGTACGTCAATATATTCAGTTGGATCGCCTTCAATAAAGACATAAAGCCACTAAGTTATGGACTAGCTAGTATATATTAGTTGCTCTATATCATATCAATTCTTCGATGTAACACATTTTAACATAATATAAAGGAATTGCAAACCGGTTCATGATAAGACCTCCAGCTATGATCTCACTATAGGGTGGACAATGATAATTTCCTACTCTACACACTGTTGCTTAACACGATGGTTTTCGCAGATAATGCTCATTATGTCAAGGATTGAATGCGCTTCTTTAATAAAAAATGATTTGGCATATTTCAGGCTATAACCTGGACTTCCGATGAGAGAACCGTCAAATCTTTCTCTATTATTAGTAGTGAAAGTCGCATGCAAATGCGCATTTCCAGACCTACTCTTGTTCGCCCACCAGATCACGCATCAACCATTAGCGCGAAGTTCAAAGCAGCTTTTGCTTCTAGCTTACACATCCACCAAGATCAATCAACCAGAGGTGTTTCACTCAATCACTAAACCGCCGCCGCGGCCCCTGCTGCCGCCGGGGCAATTCGATTTGATCTCTTCATCATTTTCTCATCACATATGCCATTAACTTTATTAGACTTCATGCCATCTTTGTGTTAAGCTATTTAGTGAATACTACTAATTGAAACATTACAGCACCTCATGCACACTTGAGCAGTTCCTCATAGTATATATTAGGGGGTCATCAGCTGATCAAATCTGTAGTGGCCGAACAATTATCTCTAAGTGCTCGCATTAGTTTATGGCCAAGAAAAGAAAGGTGGTAGCATCAGTTTAAAAGGAGTGCCTTATGCTTTGTGAATGCAAAGGTCTAATTATATATATAGAAGTTGCAATTTTAGAGGGAATCATCCTGTGGATAAGTAAAATTGAATGAAATCATGCACTTTTTCCCGTAAACTTTTTGCACTTCTAATACTATAAAACTTTTTGTCATATGTAGAGCTAGCCTCCAACGGGTTGTATTAGGAAGGTGGAAAATGACATCAGTTCCAACTGAACAAAAAGGCATGGAAACAGATTAGAGCTTCAGATAGCACGAATCACAAAAAACCAATAAAAAGTCATCTTTGTGCGCAGAGAGAGAGAGAGAGAGTATTAAATCTATGCATGGACAAGACTCAATTGGTATAAATAAGATCAAAACGGGAGATTGCTTAAGAACCACAAGCCTTCTCTCTGACCAACCTCTGTCTAGGCTCTATGCTGATGCTATACTAGCAACAACAATATGAAGTCACTCTTTCCAAGTCTCAGTCTAATAATCTTGTGCTTAGTTATTCTGAGAGTTCATGGGGATGTAGGGACTGCCATGTCTTATGATCCGCCATATTTGCGTTTGTACAAAGTCAATTCTATTTTCTTGTTCTGACATCTTTCTTATTTTACCTTCATTCAGCATTGCAATAACGAAAGCTTTGCTATCACTTTGTGTTGGGCGATCTTGAACCTCCTTCACTCCAAAAGCTAGCTTAAAGAGTGAGACTTTTTCTCACACTTAAAAACCGATCACCAGTCCCTTCTACAGCCGATGTGGAACAATCTTAACAATCTTGCCCTCACACATTGGGCCTGGGTCAGAGCTGCAACATCCCTAACTGTCTAGTGTGACTGTGCAGTCAAATGTCAAGATGGAAGGAAGGGAAGAAAATGGAAAGAAACCTTTGATGGAATTTATGACCCACAAACCTTATTAATGCTGCTCAGAAATCAACTAGAACAATTTGCAACGTAAGAAATTTCTTGTAGTATCCTACCTCCTGCATGTAATCTGAAAAGGGTGCATAAGAAAAACTTACTTTGGCTTTGTTGATTTTTTCTAGTCTTAATATGTAGCCACAAGGTGCAAGGGATACGACCCAGATCAGTTTCCTGAAGGAGGGTATTTCATTGCAGCGAGCGATGGCTTATGGGACAATGGAGCAGCCTGTGGACGGTGGTATCGAGTGAGATGCATCAGTGGACCAAAGAGGCCCTGCAGAGAAGCAACGATCTTTGTTGAAGTGATCAATTTCTGTCGAAGCAATGTGTGCCCTGCAACAATGACCCTATCTAACAAGGCTTTCAATGCTATCTCAAGATACCCGAATGCCAAGATCAATGTTGGATATACACAGTAAAAATATCTTGTCTTTCTCTCAATCTAGAGGCAGAATAAGTTTCACGATCATGCTTATCAGGACTTTCTCTTGCATGCAGGGTTTGATGAGAATGCGAGCCAAGGTTGGAAGGTTTGTTTCAATAAGGAATGAAGACATACAAGCTGTACAAGCATAAAAATCCTGATGACAAAACCAGTACCATCATGTCTTTTTTGCCAAGGTAGCTTCATATGATAAATAACCAAGGAATCTGCTTTACACATGTAGCCTGTCCATTACAAGATCTAATGTCATAGTCAAGACGATTCCTCACTGGGTGGATACATGTTGTCATGGGGCAAGTGAGACTAACATCTTGTAATGGACAGGCTACAAGTGTAAAGCAGATTCCTTGGTTATTTATCATATGAAGCTACCTTGGCAACAAAAGACATGATGGTACTGGTGTTGTCATCAGGATTTTTATGCTTGTACAGCTTGTATGTCTTTATTCCTTATTGAAACAAACCTTCCAATCTTGGCTCGCATTCTCATCAAACCCTGCATGCAAGAGAAAGTCCTGATAAGCACGATCGTGAAACTTATTCTGCCTCTAGATTGAGAGAAAGACAAGATATTTTTACTGTGTATATTCAACATTGATCTTGGCATCCGGGTATCTTGAGATAGCATTGAAAGCCTTGTTAGATAGGGTCATTGTTGCAGGGCACACATTGCTTCGAGAATCTTTGTCGATTGCATTGAAGTGGGAGGGAAATAATGTCCAGATGAGCAGAGATCAGCACATGCATCTTATCCAAGACTAAACCTAACAAAATACTTTAAGGATATCTAAGATGTCGAGGTGACGTTTCGGAATATTGAATTTCCACCAATGGGGCTCTGTACTCGTGCTCACAAAAAGTTGCTCGCGTTGTCAACGGACTATTACATAATTCGTGAAATTGGGTGGTGGATGCATAGGAAGTTACTTTGAGAATCATCAACTGATGAAGGGTTTTATATAATCGATCAATCCATGCGAAAGCACTCCCACTACCGCGGTTTTATCTTTTAGTTTTCGGCTGTAACCCACCTTTTGTAGTCATAAGTTCTCTCCTCACCACTTTCTGGTGAATGCATGACGGGCGATGCAATATAGTAACATTTTGCATAAGCATTTTGCATAAGCAACTTATAAAGTTGAAGACCTCAAGTGGTAAAGATAACATCTTCTGATTCATCACAAAGGGGAAGAAAGAAACGATAAAACTCCGGCGATCCTATGAAAGTAAAAGAAATTGTGGACCGCCAAAAGATAGTGCATATGCATGCGGTCTTTCAGTTCCCAACGGCAAATAAACGACATGTGCTCATCGTGCGTTTTGGTTATTATGGGAGAGGGACTATAAATAGACAAAGCTGAACAAGTTTGTCTTCCACATTTGCAAGTTAGTGTCGAATATGCTACGAAGAAAGATCGGTCAGATTGTAATGGTACTAGTAGTTCTCTTAAGCTTAAGGAAAGAAATGGGCTTGTTTGTTTTTAGAGGGGCTTTGCTAGCATAATAATCTTTGGGCTATTGTGAAAATAACAGTTTGATATGAGTAATAAATTCTTAAAGGAGTAAATCTCATGACAATTTATAATTATTTGTTATTTGATTTTTTTTTTTGTTCAGAATAGACTGTTATTTTAACGGTAGATAAAGACTATCATGAAATCTTTTCTCTTCTTGGAGACGTAAGGAATGCTGCTTCCTATGATCTACTGTACACCCATAAGTCCAAACCCACATTATATCTTCTTCTTCTTCTTCTCTCTTCCCGTCTTCAAACCGATTTAGTTAGCAGAACTTAGATTGCATTTGGTTCAACTTTCGGGCTTTAGCCTCCAAAACTCATTTGAGAAATGCTGGAGGGTTTGACAAGCATTTTGAAACAACTTTCGGCCAAATGCTAGCATTGGAAAGCTACTCTACCTAGCCTTGCGAAGTAGCATTTGTGAAATGTTGAAGCTAATATTAAAATATTTTTTTCTTTTCAAAACTACTCTCATTAATTCTTTAGTTTTCTGATTTTGTCCATGTAATTGTTCATCTTCTTCATGCAAGGGCAATTGGTGAGTGGTCGGTGAAGGCTTGGCGAGCTTGGGTTGCCTGAGGTCGGGTGACCTTGGGTAGATCGCGCTTGGGTCGCACGACCCTTGCCGATGGTCAGGAAGGTCAGGCCACCTCAGCCGACGGCCATTGGCGCTAGATCTGCCTCACATCGGCCATAGCCCTTCATTGGAGCCGTCAACAGGTTTGGATCCTTTTTTAATAAAAAAAATAAAAAATGAAAAATACACTCAAAGCCCATTGCAAATTTTTTTTTTTTTGCCAAAACACTACTTGAATTCAAATCTCTTCGCAAAGAGTTTTTATTGAGCACAATTTACATATCCCCAAAGGACTTTGGACAGCATTTACACTACACCCAAAGTCCATTTACAAAGTTGAACCAAACTCACAAATATAGGATCATATGTGCAATGAATATTTGTTTAGCATGCTGGCCAAAAATATGGGAAATACAGTTTTACGTGACGTCGGGCATTTTCATAAGTATACAATACTTGATTATTCAAGAGGTTTGACTTTCCAATAAGGCGAGAATGACACACGACATTTCATAAAATATCACGACAAAAACAACAGAATAATACTTTCTCGTCATATATCAAGTATCTCTCTTAATAAAAAGATTCACACATGATATAACTTCTATAGGTAATATATTACTGTCATAATCTTTTTTCTTCGTCATTTTCTTTTTGAGGGGCAGCAACCAGATGCAATGGGTATAAGGCTGTAAGGACCCGAGCCTCCCACTATATAATATTGTCCTCTTTCGGCCTTCAGCCCTCACGGCCCAAGCCTTATAAATTAGGCCAGGATTCCCCTCCTAAGCGATGTGGGATAGGAGACGTGCCCCTCCCTACGCACATCCGCCACCTGGGCTCCCCCACAACTATGATACCATTTGTAAGGACCTAGGCATCCCATCATGTAATATTGTCCACTTTGGGCCTTCGGCCCTCACGGCTTTAAAATGCGTTATTAGAGAACCCAAGCCTTATAAACTAGTCCATGACTTCCTCCCAAGCGATGTGGGACAAGAGACGCGCCCCCTCCCTACGCACGTCCGGGGACCGAGGCGCGGACGCACCGCCATCCCTCCTCCCCGCGCACCGCTGCCTGGGCCGTCACACCATCAACGTAAATTCGAAGCAGCTTTTGCTTCTAACCTCACACCCACAAGATCAATCAACAAAAGGTGTTCCACTCAATCACTGAGCCACCGCTGCCCCTGCCGAGGCAATTCGATTTGATCTCTTCATCATTTTCTCAACACATTTGCCATTTACTTTATTAGACTTCATGCTATCTTTGTTTAAACTAACATATCTAACTTGCTATCCAGTGAATACTACCTTTTGGAACATGACAGCACCTCATGCACATTTGAGCAGTTCGTCATAGTATATTAGGGGGTCAGCGGCCGATCATACCTGTAGTGGCCAAAAGCGCATTAGTTTATGGCCAAAGGAAAATGGTGACAGCATTAGTTTAAAAGGAGTGCCTCATGCTTTGTGAATGCAAAGGTCTAATTATATATAGAAGTTGCAGTATTAGTCAATTTCATATAGGACGGAACCATTTTATGAACATGTAACGTTGAATGAAATCATCCACTTTTCCCCGTGATCCTATCTAACAAGGCTTTCAATGCTATCTCAAGATACCCTGATGCCAAGATCAATGTTGAATATACACAGTAACAATATCTTCTATTTCTCTCAATCTAGAGGCAGGATAAGTTTCACGATCATGCCTATCAGGACTTTCTCTTGCATGCAGGGTTTGATAAGAATGGGAGCCAAGATCGGAAGGTTTGTTTCACCAAGGAATTAAGACATACAAGCTGTACAAGCATAAATATCCTGATGACAACACCAGTAACATCATGTCTTTTGTTGCGAAGGTAGCTTCATGTGATAAATACCCAAGGAATCTGCCTTACACATGTAGCCTGTACATTACAAGATGTTTGTCTCACTGGCCCCATGACAACATGAATCCACCCAGTGAGTAATCGTGTTGAATATAAAATTAGATTTCCATTACAAGAAATATCCAGGGAGGCAGCGACTAGGCATATATCTGCTCTAGCAGAATATGCATGTTAGTCTATGGAACTCCTAGAAAATGCTCCAAAATCAAATTACTCTGTCTGCATGATGAATCCATCGAGTCACTCTGTCAAAAACGCATGATGAATCCGAGGCAAAGACGTTCTCTTTTATTGCTTTGCAAAGGCCAAGGCCAAGACATCTGACAAACGAAAAAAGTTCTCTCAGAATAGGTCCATCATAAAGATAATGGAAAAGATATTGATAAAGTGGGCCTACCTGAATAGTGGGGAGATCTGGCTGAAGAATAAATTTTGTATATTTGAATGAGGACTTCTTCTGGCACTTACTAACGGAATAATATATCAGATTATTTTTGTTGGAGATCAAATAGACAGAAGATAGAACAATTGGAAGCTGTGATAATGGTTTTGTCACTTTTCACAAGATTGTGATCACTCTGCTTTTAATGTTGCAATTATTGGCGATGTCTCTCAAAATAAGGATGAAAACTCTGAACTCCATCCAGATACAAAGGTGTCTGCATTTCAATTAAGCGCGATACCTGCGTGAAGCTCATAAAGTTTAGGAAAAAAGGACAATAACTGAGGAAGGGCAGTTAAATGTTAGGGTGCTATTGGGAAAGTCCAAGTCGAAGAAAATGATCTAGCGTAGAACCAGCAGTACAAGATTATATTAGTTCCATAACAGCCACCTAATGTCATATGCATCAATATTTAGAGAAAGTAAGTCATAAAAAACTAAAATAAGCAAGAAAGTAGAACTCAGTTTACTAGCAAATTCTGTGTAGTTGTGAGATTAAGCCTTGACCAAGAAGTGCAGAGAGAGATAGAGAGAGGGAGGGAGAAAGATCAAAGTAAATCACTTACTGCTCGGCGAAATGCAAACATTTCTTCTTGACCAGATAGCATGGATATGATCCCAGTTGGGGCACCTCCAGAACTCACATTGCCTTCTGTTAAGACATCCCGGCGAAGTTTACTTCCTTCTATCTCAGTCTCAAATTGAAAGCTGGGCAAGGCAAATATACACAAATGGTGATAAGTTCATAGTTTTGAATCAAGTCACCAAGCATCAAACAAAATATTTTATGGTAGCAAAATTCCTGTTACTCCAGCACGACAATTTCATCAACTTAAGTCAAGCAAAACAGTGGTAGAAAAAAAAAATCTAGAACATTGAAAATAGGAAGTATTGGGTATGCAGTGGCTACTAATTCCTGGTTTGGGAATCCATAGTTGCTGCAGCAAGGTTCTGCGACATAGATACCATTCTTAACCAGGGTTTCCGTTCATGATATTACTGTTCTTTCTTTCCATGCACCCGAAGTTTTCTAATTTGAATAAGTTATGATCACTCAAAAATGTCTTATTATATCATGAACATGAAGATTATAGGATACAAATCCTATAAATCATTAAAGTGATGGAAGCACACACGTTACCATGCCAACATTTGTTTCTTATAGAGGTTCTCAATAATATAGGATATATCTCCATGGACAGGTATATGGGCCTAGGATACTCAAATAAAATGACAAGAAAACTGCAGGATAACAGGTCCATTTAGATGTTCAACTGCTACTTAAAAAGAAGAGTTGCTAAATTATGAGGCAGGACCAAACCATTTCAGTCAAAGAATTCTCACTATGGGAAAATCAGAACACTTGAAGCCTGCAGACTGCATCTGTGCTCATGTCTCTGGACTGCAACGGATGGAATAATTTTCTTACTGAAAACGGACTCACCTCTCCAAATCAAACAGAGTACCTTCTTCAGTTCCTTGAAATAAATCATCAATAGAAGAAGCTGCAGTGCAAACCAGGCAGCAGTGATGGTTGTATAGCTCATCAATGAGGGTGATAAACCTCCTTGCCTGAAATTTGTGAGTCAATAATTCCATGAAAAATGCTGCATAAAAGCAGGTAAGATTAACAAAAATCCCTTACTGTCTTGCTGAGAGACATGTACAGAATTAAAGACTCAGTATATAAACAGAATTCGACAGGCATACATGCATCTACGCACGCATAAAAATTTTCAACAAGTACGAGTCTTTTACATTTTCATCTGCATGTCCGATCAGACAATATTCTACTTCCATCTTATTGAAACTTGATATCATCGTTCGCCATACATCAGAGATTCCATGAAGCAGAATTTCTAGAATAAATAGTCAGTACTTGGAAAATGGTGATGTACCTTGTCACGGATGCGCATGCTCATTTTTGGAATGTCAGATATGAAGACAGTATGATAGTTCCTAGCAACAGCAATATAATCTGCAGCTCCCACCTGTTCATGACAGGATAAAACCTTCAACAAAAGCAACAAGCTTGACATAATAAGAGGCTAAAGATTGTTTATCAAACTTAACTGGAAAGTTCAGAGACATTGTCCTTAAAATGAAGTTAAAGAGAATTTTGTTAGACTTCCGGGAATGTATCAAATTGACAAGATTAACTAACTTCCTTTAGATGGAACGAGGCAACTACAATTTTTCTATAAATCATCAAAAAATTCTACTCTTGGTAATTTAACATTAACAACTACAATTTTTCTAAAGGAATAAAGGCACAAGAGGTCCCCGAATTTTTTTAAATTATTCAATATGGTCCTCAAAACTTTTTTTTTTTTGGGTGTGAATTGGGTCCTTAATCTATAGTTTTCTTTATCGACTTGGTCCTTCTGTCAAAATTATGGAAGGAAATGCTGTTGTGGCTGTTAAGTCACCGTCAAATGCTGACAAGGCGCCCTTAATGGCATCCAAAAAATAAAGAAGGATACCAGATTTATTGAAAAGTAAAAAAAAAAAAAAAAATATATATATATATATATATATTTTTTAAAAAATTGTAGAAAAAAGGAAATCTGATCCTAGGTTGGGTGACTTCGGCAATCAGCAGTTTGGGTGGTGCTGCCCTAGGATAGGGCACGGCACGCATGAACCCAGGCCAGATCTGGCCAAGCCTGTGCAACCCTGGCCAGGTGTAGCCTGGGTTGGCGCAACCCGACAGCAGTCAGCGAGGGAGGCCGAGCTCTTGCCAGCATGTGGGGGGTGCCACCACTCACCCTTGCCACCTCCCCCTTCTCTTCTCTTTTTCTCTCTTAGGGTTTGGTCTTTTGTTATTGTAAATTTCGAATATGCTATGCAGTTCAGACATGAATATTATATGTAAGCACTGTCAGCATTAAGATGGCGCTAATGTGTCTCTCCACGTCAGAATCTCTGTTAAGGAACCGATTGCACCCAAAAAAAAAAAAAAACATTTAGGGATCTCATTATACAATTTCAAAAAGTTCAGGAACATATGTTGCCTTTTCCCTTTCCTAAAACAAAGCAAAATTAGACAACATATCCAGTTAGCTTTCCAAGAGACTGTACTCAGCACTGTTTACATTGTTGTTTCTTCCTAGTCAGGCAGTTAGCTCCCTTCTTCCATTTTTCTCTGTCTTAATCAAGTCGTTGATTTTGAAAATTCTCTCTTACAATAGAGTTCAAATCATGCTGCTAAATAACAGAGCTCTGCCCATGTTAACCCATCATGAAGAGAGATTCAACCGTGCATCATGCATGTAAAACAAGATCTCGAATACGGAGCCTACTGGATGTGAGACTGATAACATAAAGTTATGGAATCTCAAAGAGAAGAAAATACCATACCGGCCGACCGCATAGATACTCAAATGTAAACCGTGCCACTCCATTGCAGCTTTCTGGAACCTCCAGTGTTCTGTTATGATTTATATGCATTACAGTAGTTTTATCAAACTATAGACATGCTAATACTTAACAAAAGGAGTACCTTCCAAACATCACTCCTAGAGTTGTGGAAGTTATTTGTCCACCTGACTTGCTTGTTATCTCATGCCACATCCTCTGGAATTCCTTCTGAGCATTGCCATCTAAAGGCCAGAAAAAATGATCCTGCACTTTGCATAGTTGACATTTCAACAACAATATGATAGAAAATCATCTCAGAATATAGTAACTTGCTTTGACTTTAATAGCGCTTGACATTGCAATCCAGACAAGTATGAAAAACTGGTTATATACTTGTGCACTTTCCCAGTTAAAAGAATTATAAAACATAGGGCACCATCATTCACCTGTTCTATGCATCTTTCTGCTATAAGGCGTCGATAGTCAATGTCACTTCCTATCAGAATGGTCTGACAGTGTTCCTCCAATTTCCGGACCAATTTGAGAAAGATATCCCGCTGCATACCATCCTGTATCACAATTTAGAAAAGGCAGAACTTATGTGATGTAAGCAGAAGTAAGAAGGTACACAAGGTCATTCTTTGCTAATATTAAATTAGCATACTCCAGACTCGAAGAAAATTCTTCCAACCTACCAACTAATACAGCAACTGGCAAAACTCATAGCTTATACAGGTCTGATAAATTCTGACGTGGTAATACAGAAGCAAAGAAATCTTCCAAAGTAGAACGAGTGGCTAGGCGAGGAAAAAGGTTGTGCGGCTTTCCAAAAGGCTGACGTACTTGATTTAAATCATTTGGTGCTCTGTTACTGGTGGCCACAAGTACTGTTCCACTGCCCAATAATCTGCTCAGAATTCCAGATAAGGCGATAATTGCAAATACATCAACAGTCTGCATTAGAGAGCAAAAACATTTGGAGTCATAAAAATTGGGGGAACATCTAGAAGATAATTTCTCTGCAGATTATTTTTGACCCATCTATCAGTCAAGGTACCATCTATGCAAGAATAATGACCAAATTAGGGTGACCAAATTAGGACACAGCACAAGTGTGTTCACCTGTATCTCATCGAAGCAAAGAACACTGGCTCCTCTATGATCCTCTCTCTGATCTATGAGAAACATGTCTGCCACTTCTGGAAGGATGTTCTTCATCTGTACCTCTTGCTTGTACCTTTCTTCTGCAGCCAACCATTCCTTAACTTTTGTATCAAAGGGCAGATTCATAATCCAGCTAGAGATACTCGACTGCAAAGACTTGTCCTCTACTTGTTTCTTCCAAATCTGATGCATGCATGCATTAATCTCAAGCATTGCCTACATAGAACCAGAAAGGCAACATCACAAGCTCAGGAAAGGACTCAGAAATTGAATGTCTAAAAAAGACGTACACAATAGCACAGCTTGTAACAAAGGGATAGTTTCAAGGCATTGAAGAAAAGGTTTACCTCATGAAAGTGATATCGTCTTCTATGCTTAATAATACCATTGGTAGCGCTATAAAACATATCCATAAGCATTGTCTTCCCTACAATTTACCGTAATTATCAGTAGATTTAAAGTTCAACAAGCAAAGTAAGTAAGAAGAAAATTGCTTCAATGTTAAGTTTTTCTTAGCTGATATGAACAACTAAACCCTATTAGAAAGTCAATCTAAGTGATCATCACTGTTGCAAGGAGCTGAGAGAAGTATGCTGCATGTCTCTTCCTGTGACAGCAAAATTTACCAACGTACCACTGCCCACATTGCCATACAGGTAAAGTCCTTTTGGAGCGGGAGGTGCAGTAGGACGCCGACCAATCATTGAATCCAACTTCCTCTCTCTGTTGAGATATGAGACCCATCTTCCAACTCCTGGCTCTATATTTTCAGGCCTTTTTCTGATAAAGCAGAAAACATTGGAAAAAATGCCTCTTTAATCAATGCGGCTGGCAGACATCAACCTTTATCGTCTATACATTTCCCTATGAAATATCCAATATCCAACAAATGAGGAAGTGCAAACTGGAGTTCAAATTCCAATAAATTAGTGTCATCACGAAAATCAGGAAGCATTATTCAATATCGCTAGTTTTATATTATAGAGCAAATGGGGAGGACATCATTCAAGAAATTAGGACTAGAAGCAAATGTAACACATGAGATGAGCCCATAACATATCTAGTGATTGATCAATTATGTCGTTGACATATAACAGAAGCACGTCTAGAGTAGCTGCACTTCCATAACATCCTGCATAGGAGATTTGTCAAATAAGAAGTAATAACTCCATTGAGCAACTTGCTTCATATTAATATATGATCGCAAAAATCATATCTACGTCAAAGCCTATGAATTCATAAGAATTTCAAGAAAAAAACCATTGAAACAAAAGCCATACTTGAAGTGCACAGTTTTCTTCAAATGCATTTAGAGTGGGCTTACCGAAACATCCACTTCTCAACAAGCTTATTTCTCTGCTTGCTGACCGATGGCCATACATTTCCATGCTGCTTCATCTCTGCTTCTTCCATCAAAATCCTGTGGCGCTCATCCTCCCTCTTGTTCTCCCAATCAGCTAGCTTCATCTGCATAGAAAAAGGATAAACAAACCATCAGGACTGAAATTTCGGTAACATAGACGATTACCAAATTAAATTATGAATTAAACAATGCAAATGCATATGTGGTACATGGTATTCTTCCATATCTTTCTCGTACTGTTCCAGCTGCCCGAGTAGATTTTCCAATTCGATAGCTACGCTTTCCTGGTAAGGATCATGCTGCAGCTTTCCCTGCTTGATGAGATCCTTGTATTGTTCAAGTAGCCCTGAAAATGGGTTTTGCTTTCAGAACCAAGAGTTGGGTTCTCTAAACAACTCAACTTAGATGCACATACCCTTCACTGAGTACAATGCCAGACATGAAACCTAAAAGAAGGTGCTTTAGGACAACCTATCTTTCAAGCTAACATATGCCCAACGTGGACCTCGCATTGAAAAGAAATACTAGCTCAAAGACTGGAATAAACCCACCATCAGAGCACGATTAGATCACATTCCTTCGAACGATAATTCGAAGTTCTCAAGTGGCTATTACTTAGAATAACCAGCTAGTCATAATCGACGACATCAATCAACTGTAGTAGCCTTCCCGCTTAAGACATAAACGACGCAATAAGAAAATCCACACTTGTCCCACAAAAAAGCAAAGCTCGAACCGGCATTACGGATATAATCCTACATCAGGCGCGCCTACGAATCACATAACACTCGGTCGCCGGCTCGAAATTCATCGCGAATCCAGCTTCAGCTTATCAGTTTCGTCGCGCCGTTGATCAATGCCCGGGGAAAGAGAGAGGTCAACGAAACATGAATTTCGCCCCCGAATCTCGCTCGGCGAGTTAGCAGAGACGGAAGTCCGAGGCAGCACTCACGAGAGAACCGACATCAACGAATCCAGCGAGAGAGAGAGAGAGAGGGATGACCTGGACGCTGCGGGGAAGCGGAGCCGGAGAGGCCGCGGCGGAGGCGAAAGCGGACGGCGTCGCCGACGGCGCCGCGGCGGGGAGGCCACGGAGACAGAGCGCCGGCGATCGAGCGAGCTCGGCCCATGACAGCTCGGTGAGCCATGTCGATCGATCAAACGAGAAGCGAAGCGAAGCGGCGAGCTCTTTTGCTTCGATTCGGTCTCCTTCCTGCAACTGGAAAAGAGCAGAGGAAGGAGGAGGGAGGCGGGAGATGTCGACGTGGCGGCATTTTGGACGTGCCACGTCAGAAAGTGCGGTGGCCTTTGGTGCGTCTTTTTCCTATTTTCGGTACCGAGTACGGAGCGAGTGACGTGGATGGATTTTGACCATCCAATGAGGCTCCGCGGGTGGGGGAAAAGCCGTGTTTTATTGGATGAAGTAATTCGGATTTGGCACACCTTTCGCAATAAATAAAATGAAATGAATACAGAAAAAAATTCGACATACATTCATACGTATAATTCGAATCATAAAATTATAAAAATCATTAGCATTAGATCTTGAAATTAGTAGTTCCTCGGATCAGATGGCTCTCTGAAGTTGATCGTCAAATTCAATTCCCTACAATGTTGGGCAGCTTTTTCTGGGTATCGAAACGGACATTTGCCATCAAGAAAGGTACTAAATACTTATTTAATTTATCTGAAAACGGCGAAAAGGACTACTCACTCTATTTATTTGAAGAACTTACTTTGCCAAATTAAAATTATTTAAATGCCCCTAAGCAGAATCGGTGTTAAGCTGAACTTTTACTGACATGAGAGAACAATCCACCTCTACCGACAAATTCAGCCCTCCTCTGAGGATGAGATATGGGATTCATCAGCACAGAGAAAAGGCCAGGATCATCACATTCAGAGAACTCTGCACCAGCTTGAGACGACCAGATCCGATGCATGCGACATTTGCATCGTCATCGGTTTGGTTCACTGTCGAGCCGATAGAGAGTTATCCTGAGTTCCAGGATAGGCTGATGAGTACCTCGTTCCGTTCGACAAAGGGCAGAAAAATGAAGAGTTTGACATCAAGGTAGGACAACAAAGTTTGCAGGTCGAGAAAGGCAAACATGTGACTTTAACAGAGATTCATTTGCCACATTGGACCTGAAGCAGTCAGTTCCCTCTAGTTTTTGGTACATATGAACTGCACTACTCAGATTGTCCAGAGTTAAAGAGCTGACAACAGTCCACCGACACATGGCAAATTGCACAAGCAGAGGCTGCCACAGCTCATCCACCGATGAGGCTGCGATATCATCAACATGTTTAGATCAAGTCATGCTATGCGTTTGAGATCATTGGATGAGACAATCATCTGAACTAAGATGAAAATATGAGTATCAACTTCTCGACATTCTATGTCGGTTTGGATGATAGGTCATGATCTGTTCATTTACCCCTCTCAAAAACTGAGGATCCATACCCCTGCTAACAGAAGGAACATGACCTATAGACCGAACAAACTTATGCGAAAAGGATGATTTCCTGGATACTAATTAGCTCTAAGTAGAATTCTGCCAAAGTTTTAGACTTGAAATACAGGTGATTCAGGGCAGGTTAAGCATTACACCACAAGCTAGAGAGATGCCAGATAAATCATATGACAATTCTACAGGCCAGCTTTTGTTCTCGCATGCACTCCACATCCTGAACTTTCATGACTTCCATAGTGTATTTCAGTTCAATATTTCAACAGCAAAGCGCAGAATGAATGTGAAATGATAGCGGCATTCCTTTCCTCCATCATATGTCAATGCAAATGACTGAGATTTACTCACCCAGATAGCATTCACAAATCTCCTAGCAAAATATGTAACTCTTTATCCATGAAAATCACAGGGCAACACAAAAAGAATGGCGTGTCACAGAACTAGTGGTTATTCATATGTTGAACTGATGATTTCTACCATCACCAAGAGTTTGAGAGTGCCTCGGTTAGTATCTGCCATAACCAGTGACAATTAGTTACCGATCATTATCTTCAATGAAACTTGATACCATATGCATAACAGTGTTTCTCAGGAACTCGTTCTTTCACATTCTCATAACAAAAATGCTGTCCCGTAAAGGCTTGACCTTCAAAAAGTACTGACGAGCAACGGACACAAGCAAATCTCATGGGTTTCAAATAAGAGTCAGGGACAGTGAAATCAAAGATGCAATATGTATACCAGCCCAGCAACTCAAGACAAAAATTCGCATACATATATAATTCATAAGAGTCAATAATCACCGAAACCCAATAAATGAAAGTCGCTACAACGCTAGTGTGAAGAACAATAAGGATAAACAAAAAGAGAAACATGGGAAACATAGCAGGCCGTCGAGATTCCTTCAACTCGAGTAAAGCACATAGTCGCATCCAGAGCAATGGACATGAATCCCGACCCTGCCACAAGTGCAAGACATCATTAAGTAGCGGATGACGCGGACAACATAAATGCCACATACCAAATGGTGCAAATTGAAATTGAGAGACACGACACTCGTGACGCTCAATCCACTTGCCCTTCCTCCTAACCAATATAGTATCCTCCAAGACTCCCTGATAACTTATTTCCATACTCAACTCGAATATCCATCTATCCCTAAAAATCCGATCAAAAATTTAGGCTTGCGAGTCTCTCTTCTCCCCCATTCCATCTCCATCCCTCTGCTCCAGCAACCTGCCGGCCTCCTCGTCCGCCTGCGCGGCCTTCTTCTGCGCTTCCTTCGCCTTCAGAGCCTGCAGTTTCGAGTGGTTATAATACGCGACGCCCAGGAACGCCAGGCCGTAACCGAACAGGTTCACCGGCGTGACGGTGTCCTTAATGACGGACCAAGAGAAGGCGATGAGCAGCCAATCCTTGACGACCCCGGCCACGTTCATCGTCAATGCCGAGGTCTTCCCGACGAGCAAGAACACGGCCAGATTCAGGGCGAAGGCGCAGAGGGAGTTGGTGCCGAAGATGACGAAATCGAAGTGGAAGCTGGAGGTCTCCCTGAGGACGGGGAACTCCACGAAGATCCAGGGCACGAAGAGGAAGGCGAGGCAGCAGGGGGCGACGTAGTAGAGGGAGGTGATGGGGTTGAGCTGGATGCCCTTGGAGGTGAGGAGGATTTGGATCATGACGAGGCGGGTGGCCTCGAAGGCGACGGCGCCGAGCTGGAGGACGACGCCCCAGGCGTCGAACCTGGCCTCGCCGTAGGCGGCGACGGCGACGCCGAGGGAGATGGAGAGCATGTTGACCATGGTGTCGGGCTTGAAGGGGTCGCGCTTGAGGAGGACGCCGATGGAGTAGACGGCGACGGGCATGAGGGCCTTGAGCATCTGGATGAAGGAGACGGAGAGGTAGATGTAGGCGGAGTTGGAGAGCCAGAGGGAGACGGAGTAGAGGGCGCCGATGGGGACGACGGAGGAGAGGTAGAGGTCGCGGGACATGGTGACGGGCTCCACGAGCTTGAGGACCTTGACGAGGAGGAACGCGAGGGCGGCGCAGAAGGACATGTGGATCATGGTGAGGGAGATGGGGAAGGGCCAGTTGTAGAGCTTCCGGTCGAGGATGTACTTGTTGTACACGATGACGGTGAAGGAGAGGAAGATCCAGATGGCCACGTAGGTGTAGGAGAGCAGGATCTTCTTCACCACGCCCTCGCTCAGCGACCCCGACCCGGATCCGCCCTTTCCCATCTCGGCTCGCCGGAAGGAGGAGGAGGACGACGGCGGCGGCGGCGGCGGAGGAGGAAGGAAGGAGGGGGGAGGGTGCGCAGGATAAGCAGGGAGGGGGAGGCGTAGGATTAGGATGGGGGGAGGAATCAGATTCGGGTTTGGGGGAAATGGAAGGGGGAGTGGTGCAGATCTGAGAGTTTTTCTGAGAGAGAGAGAGAGTGAGAGAGAAGACGATGAAACGATTTTTTTTTTTCTTTTTTGATTTTTTTTTTTTTTTGGGAATGTTGTTTGAGGTGTGTTTTGGGCTTTTCGGACAGGGCAGATCGGTCGAGGATCGCTGGTGTTGTCTTGGGCCGTGATGATGAGGTGTAGGGGCCCATCCGTGTGGTTTTCGTATTTCCTTTTTTTTTTTTTTTTTTTTTTTTTTCTCCCAGGTGATCTTCTCATCCGCCGTTTGTGCTTGGGTTTGTGCATGGTCCGGATACTTTTCTAATTTCTATTTTTTTAATATTAAAAATTAATATATTATTATAATATTCAGGTGAGTTGAGCGGATTCGCAGGAATCAGAGAGAGAGAGAGAGATGGAATGTCCTCCTCGTATTTTTGATTTGTTCAATTATGCTCCTAAATTGAGAGTTCATGTGAGTTTTTCGTAGGAATCAGAGAGAGATAGTTGCGCAAATCACCCACCAACTTAAATTCAATCCTACCGTGATCCTGAACTTTTATAAATGTTTAATCTATTTCTTGGATTATTATATCTCGGATTCAATATATTGATGATTAAATTGAATATGTATTAAAAGTTTATGGGCCACATCTCCACCTACTTAACTACATTTTTTGCTTTATTTTTATTTTTTTTTGTCACCAGTGAACCACGGGTTATTACATTGCATGCACAAAGAGCTATTATTGGCAGAATTTTTAAATTGGGCAAGCCCAAAAAGGGAGACAATTTGAATTTGGTGATACTAGATTAGGATTTTAATTGTAGATCCTGAGCTGTAATCTTGAGAATGATTACAGCCGATCTTGAATGAAGCAATCTATTTTTGCTGATCGTTCGGCAAGTCTTTTGAAACCCATCAAGGACGATAGGAAAAGTTCAAAGGTCAGGTATCTCTGCAAGCATATTCCCTGCACGTGGCGGGTGCAACTAACTTTTGCTTTTTATTTATATTAAATTTAAATTTCTGGATGCTAGTCTCAACAAGCAGCGTTTGTAGTCCAACGGTTAGGATAATTGCCTTCCAAGCAATAGACCCGGGTTCGACTCCCGGCAGACGCATTACCTTTTTCCACGCATTTTTCAATTAAGCACGAGAAGTTCATTTCCATATTATGTGTATCTTCATGTAGTCCCCCCTGCAATGAAAATTCAAAAGCAAACCCTAATTGTAGCAAACTCTAATTTTTACATTCATCTCATGAATTGGTATAATAGTGCACAATGCAAGCGTGATTTGTATGTGCAGTTTCTTTGAATGATTAAGGAGTGCTGAGAACTCACTTGTGTGAGACTGCCAGCCAAGAGCTTAAGGACCTGAATTATAACATTTTAGTCAAAAATTAATTTCTAGAACATAAATAGATTTTTCTATTTATATTTTCAGATGAGTTTCAAAGTAAAAATATGCGTTTGATAATGACATAAAATTTATATTCCTCGAATAGAAATAAAATTTCTCCCTCTGGGGCAGTGACAGGTGGTGACTAGCGACGAGCAACGATTGATGGCGGACTATAGTGGCAAGGGATGGTAGCTAGTGGTCGGTGAACCATTGGCTAGTGGTGAGCATAAGTGATAAGAAGAGTTTTTATTTTTCATTTATATCCCAAAAATGGAAAAGTAAAAAAAAAAACTTATTTCTCATTTCTATTCCAAATCCATTTTGGAGTAAAATTTTTTTCTTAGAAATAAAAAAAATGAAATTATGTTGCTAAATAGATTTCTATACCAGAAACAAGTTTAAAAAAGAAAAATAATTCTCAAATAAAAATAAAATGATTATTATTCGCACCCTAAGAATAAGGGACGTGCAAAAGAAAGCTCTCTCTACCGTAGTTGATTGAATTTAACCTATGAGTCAGGCTGATGAATCACCTAGACAATCTTTTCAAAATTTTGTAATAATTAGAGGTGTCAAACGGGTGGGTCGGATCGGGTCATTAATGGGTCGACCCAAATTGATCAATTAACCCATTTATGACCCATTTAAGCCTAATGTAAATTTTCCGATCCATACCTAATCCGACCCATACCCAACCCATACCCGACCCGACCCATACCCAACCCATACTCGACCCGACCCATATTAACATATTTAACCAAATTTAGAAAAACTTATTCCTATGTTTTTTTTTTTTAAAGATTATATTACTAAAATACTTCCAAGCTTATTTCTTATATATATTATTTTTAAAAGGGTATTGCTAAAGTAGTTTTATACAATACAAATTTAATGGACAATTTGTACAATTTTTCAAATAATTATTTAAAAAAATATAATTTTAAAAAATAAAATTTTAATTATTTTTATTTTTATTTTTTAAATATACTTTTTATTTTTATTTTTTCTTTTTTCTTCTTCTTTGGCCGGTCGCCGGCCACGACGACGGCCGGCGCGGCCGACCACGAAGCGAGCCTCGAGCTCGCCGACGCCGGCGAGCTCGAGGCTCGCCGAACGTCGGGCGAGGCCTCCGCCTCGCCGGATCCGGCGAGCTCGAGCTCGCCGGCGCCGGCAAGCTCGAGGCTCGCCGGAGTCGGGCGAGCTCGAGCTCCCCCTCGCCGGATCCGGCGAGGCTCGAGCCTCGCTCGACGCCGGCGAGTTCGAGTCTCGCCAGATTGGTGAGGCCTCCGCCTCGCCGGATCCGGCGAGCTCGAGGCTCGCCGGCCGGCCGCCGACGACGGCGAAGGAAGAAGAAAGAAAAAAAAAAGAAGAAAGAAAAAAGAAAAAGAAAAAAGAAAAGAAAATTAAAATAAAAAAATAATTATAATTTCGGTTTTTTTTTTTAAATATTTTTGTAAAGTTAAAAAGAGTAGAGAGAAATTGTGAGGTTTTAAGTGAAAATAAATGAGTTCATTTTTAATGGGTTGATAAATGGGTCTTAAATGGGTCAAATTTTCTAACTCATTTAAGACCCATATATCTCAGTCTTGACCCACTAAAACTCATTATAGGTGCTTTAAGAAATGATGCTTGACCCATTAACGACCCATTTAAACATAAATGGGTCTATAAATGAGTTAATGTTCCATTTTGACACATCTAGTAATAATGAGGAAAAGCATATTGATGAACCCAAATTTTTCCAAAAACCTGATATAAATATGTTAATATACGTTTTGGTCAAAAAATATAGTCCTCCAATTTAATTTTGACCAGATTTTTCTTATGTAAGTGTCATATTGTAATCAAATCTAAAGATTTATAAATTAACTTATTCTTCTGTAAACTTTCTACTAAGTTGTGAGCCATTAAATTTTAGAAAATTGTGATTAATTTTATAATTAACTCTCTATACATTTACGGGAAAATACATAGATCTAAACTTTAGTGTAATGTGCAATATCATTCTTTAACTTATAATTCATTCAATTTAGTCATTGAACTATTCATAAATATTCAATTTACTCCCTTATCTTTCCACACAAAGTCAAATTAGTTACTCGATACTATCACAAGTTTTCATAATTACGCTATTACCCAAATTTTAGAATACCATTTCATTTCAGTCTAATTCTTAAATCAACAAAAAATATGTTTTTTTAATTGCCTTTTTACCTTTTTGATTTTCATAAATATTACTGTAGTTTAATTTTAGTATATTTTAACTAATGATTTTGACAGAAGTAAAAATATAATCTCATTTAGACCTATATTGGATCCATAGTACTTTTTATTTTGAAAATAAGTGTTTTCATAATAATATAACAATATTCATTTATTTATAGATTTCTTGTACTTATATTAATCTAAATCTTGTCCATAATTTTTTAGATAGATAAAATTTACAAGTTTTAATGTTTTGTATTTTCTTAATCAATGGAAATTAAAATAGCTGAAATATCAACTCAATACAACTCTAAATAAAATTATGATTTTACTATTATAGTTCATCATAATATTTATAAGCTACAATGCACTTAAATGGAACATCATAATATTTATAAAGAAAAAGGGTAAAAAAGTAATAAAAATATTAGTTATATATATTTTTTGTTGATTTAGGATATGTATTGAATTGAAAACATATTCTAAAACCTTAGTAATAGTGAAATTATGAAAACTTTTGACTTTGCTATGGAAAGTTAAGAGATTAGATTGAATAAATTGAAAGTTCGGAGACTAGAATGGAATTTAGGAATAGCTTAATGACTACATTGAACAAATAATAAATTTAACGATGACTTTGTACATCAGACCAAAGTTTGTAGACTATTTATGTCATTTTTCATTTATATATATCATAACAACTACATTTTCTATCTAATAATTTTTAATTTTTTTTATTATTCCTCTTATTCTAAGTCATTCATTTTTTAGGTCTTTATCCTTGACCCTCCGCTCTTTTCCTTTATTATAAACCATAGGATCTTTTTATTATGAAGCATCAAATAGAAAAATATTCATCTATTTTCAAGCTTTATTTTCTCAATAGGCGTTTGTATACAAGTAAAAAGTTAGATCAAGAGAAAATAGGCAAATCGCACTAAGAGACGACAAAAGTACAACAATAAATCAAGCCTTTCTTAGCTTAACATCATTGTAAGCATGGTACTAGAGGTACAATGAAGGCCGCTAATCTATGGGCATTCTTACGGAAACTGGTGAGTGGTTTTCCAGAACATGATGTCATGGAGATGTGGTTCAGCTAAATGTTACTGCATCATGCACAGTAAAATCTAATTGCCCGCGTTGTAGCTGAAGTCCCTTGAAACCCACTGTAGGTCACATTGTTCACGACTAGATTCGAGTTTGAGATTGCATCAACTTGTGTTGGTCATATACGTGAGTGATGAGTTCTTGACACTAAACAGACTACGGATAATCAAGGTGCGTGTCTTTACAATGAAGAAACTCAAAAATTGAGTCTATGAAGCGTTACATTTCATTGATATGTTATACAATATTGTTGGAAGAAAAGTCGGCGGAAGAAACAACTTACCCTTTCGATGCGCAATAAACAAATTACCTAGGAATGTACGTTGAATCACGAGCGAATGACGGACGATACAACTTTACGATGGACCGAATACAATCACGAGGAAAGTATTCACATTCCATAGCGTTAATGCCGATTGTTTTTTTTTTCAAAACAGTAATGGAATTGCCCTTTGTTCTTTGATGGAGAGAGAAAAAGAAGAGAGAATAGTTTTTTTTAGAACGTTCTTTCTACTAACCATTATGATGGTTATTGCTAGAAGTTATTTATATAACTTTTCTCACACCCATTCAAAATGTGTCTTTCCATTATGTCACATCAAGACGAATCGGTGCGTCTTAATTGCATCCCATCATGGACGTATGTGACATCCTAATTTTCAGGCTCTGTTTTCGATTGAATAAGTTGGGCTTTTCATCGACGCGCCTATGATTCTTTTCTCTGAGTTGGCCACTCACGAAATAACTAGCCTATCGGGTGAAGCCGTTAAGAAATATAAATGCAATAGACTTGAGAATTCGACCTAGGAATCGACTACTCAACCGTGCCTAGTCTACAAGGGTCATTACGGCATTGTCAAAATCGATCAGAGATCAGAGATATGTCGATTTGATTAAGATATGTGATCAAAATGTGGGTGATTCCATCTTATTGCAAAATTATCGTCGACCGGCACTAGACCGATTTTTCCGTCGTTTTGGGTACCCTGTGCCCGTATTTGAAATCTCGAGATTTTCACGATAACTGAGAGTCGCCAATGTGTCGAAGATATACAATGTGACTCGAAAATAATCGACCACGGGTCAATTGCACTAAAAATTCCTACAAGCTACTCGGTAGGTTAAGTTACGCTAAAATCGCGTCAGATTGAAATTAACCGCGAATTTGAATCCAATTTCAAAAATTAAAAGTTCTATCATGTCACGATTCATTTTAGAAATGTCGACTCATCCTTCAAAGATTTTTCTGCAAATCGAGATTCTTGGCGAAAATACAAAATATGGCCGCTTTTGTCCGGAAATTTAGAGGACCGTTTTTTATCGCATTTTTAGGATGCAAGTTGGTTTTATTGACAAGGAAAAATGTCAATTTAGTCGAGGACACCTTGGTGGAATTTATGGGGGTCAAATTGAACTCAATTTGGGGGAAAGATGTTACAAATTCGTAAGTCCCTTGGTCCACCACCTTTGGACCACTTCTTTAACTTGCTTGGGAAGTTTGTGGGCTGCCAAAGAGCCATGGATGACAGCCAAGGGCTGGTGGGACCTCTTCAAGGGACAAAGGGATAGAAGGGAAGCCAAGAGGGACCCTCCAAGCCTTTGTTGTCCCCTTTCTTCTCCAACTAGCCTACTTTCTCCATTTTCAGAGTGTCTTGAGCTTCCATATTTGTAGAGAAGTCGAGCCAAGCCCCCCCTGCCGTCGCACGTCCGCCCGAAGTCGCTGAACCGCTGTCGTGCTACCTGCGAGTCCCCCGCGCAAGCCGTGCCAGTTGGCGGAGGCTAGGCCGACGGTCCTTGGTGTGCCGAACGGCCTCCCTATGCCGGCCAAACTAACATCAGCTCAACCACCCATTTGCGTCTCCTGTTCCGCATTGAAGGCTTGTCTTCTCACTGTCGATCTACCCTCGTCATAGCTCGTCCTTTGGCACGTCACCGGTCTCTGCACACGTGAGGCATAGAGGCGATGGAGGAAGAAGACGATAGAAGAAAGAAGAAAGGAGGGGGGGCCGGGCCAAGGAAAAGAAAGAGAATGGGCCTAGCGGCCCGCACAGAGTGGGGAAAAAAATGGGGCGGGCGCAAGGCCCAGCCCTAATGGGTTGCTGTTTCATTTTTTTTTCTTTTTATTGTTTTTATTTATTTTTTGTTGTTATTATTATTATTGTTTATTATCCGAAAAAAGGAAAAAAAAAAGAAAAAGAAACTAAGGCCTAATTAAAAATCTAATCAAAATTTAGGTTTCAACAGCTACCCCTCTTTGAAGGTGAGCTCGCAAAGGTTGCATTCAAAGACAAATTGATACCTAAAAAATTGTGTCCATGCATATGCAATAGATTATATCTTATTTGGGACCTAGTGTCCTATGTAGAAAAAGAGCAATATAACATTACACATACTAAGATAGATAAGAAGATACATGTAGTTGCTTATCGGGAGTGAGAGAGATAAGGTGTGAACCCCGAGTTTGGCAAGTATCAAGGTGTCATCTTACTTGGTGACATGAAGATGTTGCTTCTCCAGGACCCAAACCATTCTTCGGTCACCTGTTAGAGTAATATATGGTTTGTCTAGGACCCAAACCTTTCTTCGGTCACCTTGACGGGGAATTGCCTTTCTAGGACCAGAATCATTCTTCGGTCGCTTGTTAAAGCAATAAG
The DNA here is from genome assembly GCA_017140595.1 of Eucalyptus curtisii. Classification (NCBI taxonomy): domain Eukaryota; kingdom Viridiplantae; phylum Streptophyta; class Magnoliopsida; order Myrtales; family Myrtaceae; genus Eucalyptus; species Eucalyptus curtisii. Next base: position 26,836,802 of record CM029496.1, on the reverse strand, counting down.
TAGTTTACCCGACCTTTCTCGAGGGGGATGCGTCGACCTTTCTCAGAGCATTTGTGGGGGGTGCTTGATCCTCTATCAAGGACACCGGTTATGGGGTGCTTGATCCTCTATCAAGGACACCGATTGGGGGGTGCTCGATCCTTTGTCAAAGACACCGGTTGGTACCTGACCTTTCTCGGGGATGCGCTGACCTTTCTTAGGGCATCTATTTTGGGTGCTTGATCTCTCAAAGACACTTGGGGGTTACCCGACCTTTCTCGAGGGATGTATCGACCTTTCTTAGGGCATCTGTTTGTTGGGTGTTTGATCTCTGTCAGGGACACCGGTTGGTACCCGACCTTTTTCGGGAGATGCGCCGACCTTTCTCAAGGCATCTATTTTGTGGGTGCTTGATCTCTGTCAAGGACACCTGGGGGTTACCCGACCTTTCTGGGGAATGCGCCAATCTTTCTTAGGGCATCTGTTTTATGGGAGATACCTAGACATTCACGGGCATAGAAAGAGTACCTGGATATTTACAAGTACTAACTTGGAGGATACCTGGTTGTTCACAGGCGTTGAAGGAATACCCGAGATATTCGTGAAAATCTCTCACCTCTTGGTATGTGGAATATCAAGGATGTGCCTTGCATATTCGTGAAGGTCTCCCATCTCATGGCAATTGGAATATCGAGGACGTACCTTGGATATTCATGAAAGTCTCTCATCTTCTGGTAATGGGAATATTGAGGACGTACCTGAGATATTCGTGAAGGTCTCCCACCTCCTGGTAGTTGAAATATCGAGGACACGCCTCGCATCTTCGTGAAGGTCTCTCACCTCTTAGTAATGAGAATATCGAGGACGTACCTTGGATATTCATGAAGGTCTTTCACCTCCCTCGTGAAGGTCTCTCACCTCCTGGTAATTGGGAATATCGAGGACGTACCTGGGATATTCGTGAAGGTCTCTCACCTCCTAGTAATTGGGAATATCGAGGACGTGTCTCGCATATTCATGAAGGTCTCTCACCTCCTGGTAATAGGAATATTGAGAACGTGCCTCACATATTCATGAAGGTCTCTCACCTCTTGGTAATTGGGAATATCGAGGACGTGCCTCGCATATTCATGAATGTCTCTCAACTCTTGGTAATTGGGAATATCGAGGATGAGCCTCACATATTCATGAAGGTCTCTCATCTCTTGGTAATGGGAATATCGAGGACGTACCTAGGATATTCATGAAGGTCTCTCACCTCCTGGTAATTGGGAATATCGAGGACGTGTCTCGCATATTCATTAAGGTCTCTCACCTCCTGGTAATTAGGAATATCGAGGACGTGCCTTGCATATTCATGAAGGTCTCTCACCTCCTGGTAAAGGGGAATATCGAGGACATACCTGGGATATTCATGAAGATCTTTCACCTCATGCTAATGGGGAATATCGAGGACGTGCCTCGCATATTCATGAAGGTCTCTCACCTCCTCATAATGGGAATATCGAGGACGTATCTTGGATATTCATGAAAGTCTCTCACCTCCTGATAATTGGGAATATCGAGGACGTGCCTCGCATATTCATGAAGGTATCTCACCTCCTGGTAATTGGGAATATCGAGGACGTGCCTCGCATATTTGAGAAGGTCTCTCACCTCCTAGTAAAGCGGAATATCGAGGACGTACCTGGAATATTCATGAAGGTCTCTCACCTCCTGGTAAAAGGGAATAAATGGACAGTCACAAGCATCTAAACTCTAAAGACAGCTTGAACAAGTCGATTGTCGATAAGAGAGTACCTAGATAGTGGTAGGTACCCAAAGACAAATGTGGATAGGGATATGCTAACCTGGAGATATCTTTGATTTATGAGAGTATGTCTGCTATCTGCACAATATGCACACATAATTGTATATGCTGTAAATTCATGAGTTTAAATGCAATTCATGCATGATAATCTTGTCAGTTTTGCATCATCCGAATTCCACTAGGGAAGATTTTGAAAGACAACCTTCATTTCGAATGTAGGTGTCTTGAGCATTCTAGATGAGGGACTTTCAGTCTAAAAGGACTTTCCGCTCACTCTAAGGGGAAAGGCTGTTTTATCCTGACCATTGATGTAGGATTTATGAGGACCACACTATCTCACTGTCATCATGTCAGTAGGGGTCGAGTATTATCGCAAGCGATACGACTTTACCAATATGAGAGGTCTTTGTTGAGACCGTAATGTAGGGTTAGTGAATGGCTTATCAAAGGGGACCATCAAGGTCACGACTCTGTGAAAAAGATGCCGCACGATCATCTCCACGTTTGCAAGTCAAGAATCCTACGAAAAGAGATAGAATAATATTGCTCGTACTTCTTCGAGCGATGCTTATAAACATATGAAATCCTACGTTAATTGAAGTGCCCCTAGTTTGAAGAGACTTTTACAATGGGACGCAATGTAGGCTTGACTTATGTGTAAAATGGTGAGAGCTGGTGATTGACTTGGCATTTGTCACCGGTCTTTCTTCTCACTGTCAGATGGAGGCTCTATCAATCGAACCACAACAGCAACTTCTCTTGGGAATACAATTGACTGTATTTTTTTGGTTAGGGGGCATTGGCATTGCTTTTATCAAGCGCACTGCTTTTTTATGCCCCTAGTTTTTATTCCAACTTTTCATTTATGGGCATTGACCTTACTTTTACCAAGTACACTATTTTTTTATGCCCATAGCTTTTTTTTTTGTTGTATGAGGAATTGGCCTAGGCAAGTTCAAACAAAACATTATTATTAGACTCTTGAGTCTTCACTTCAATTGGCATTCCGAATTATGCTACTTGAATGGTAGTAACCTCTGCTTTTAATGTGAGGGGGAAATTATAGACTCAATTGGGCTGTATAATGAATACAGGTGCATAGAGAAAGAATTGCTTTTTGTCACTCTAGGGCACTTAAATTAACGCGAGTGTTCATATGCAATAAAGACACCCGAAGATTGATGCAAGTGCGAGCAAGAAAATTTATATCCCTCTTCTCACCTTGTGCTGTTGCTTCGCCTTCGATCTGCCCCAGTGTGGGGTGGTTCTTGATGAGGGGTAGGACAAAACTTCACTAGTGTATAGGGCTCAAAAGGGGTGAGCAATGAAATGCCTCTCACTGTTTTGGTTATTGTACCATTCGCGAGACAACTCTTTACCCTGCAATCATGGAATCTTCTGCACTCATCTCACAAGTGTATAAATGGGGGACTGTGTGTAGGATATGGCTTACCTTTCATCATCCTAACGCGCCTCATCCAGTATGTTTGATCAATCTTGTATTCTTCACTTAGCTATCTGTTCTAATAATCCTAGTAGAATCAGTGATTTAGACAGACAAAATCATCATGAAAAATCCATTTGGAAAATGCATGCAGCATTTTAAATGTGATGGAGTTTGTACTCTCAAAACAAATGAATGGTTTTTTGTTCAAAAATACTTTATTGACAAAAATGTATCTTCAAATATGTTAAATTTTAAACATCAAAAGAGTTATTCACAAAGGGGTGTCGATGGGTTGTCCCTATTCAATAGGGGGATGATGCAAAAATGATCAGCCGGGGTTGGGAATCTGATGGGCATCTCTACTTTCTACCCCTACAGAAGATAAGATGTAAAAGAAGATCAGTTAGTAGGGCCAAAATCAAATGTGAGTTGAGCTCTGAAGGATTTCTATCATTTGCTTTTGCGATACTCGGGACGAGAGTTTATCTGACACGTCTCTCCTTGATTTGTTTTCCGCATCTTTGATGGTCAGGTGATCCTGCAACAGACAAGAGAGAATGCGTTAGTCATGAGCTCTTTCAAGAGTCTAATAACTGGAAGCGATACAACTTTACCCTTCACTGGTTTGTAGATGATTGAGTGGACCTGGAGTATGAAGAGGACATAAAGTCCTATGTCTCCCATTTCGTCAGGTCAATTATTGTCCTTAATTGGCTTATGGATGACACGTCCTTTTACACGAAGTCATGTGAATTCGATACGGGTCATTCCCATGAACCTTGCTTGGCCAATATTGACCATTAAGTTTGGTTCTTGATTCCCAATGCTTCCTATCAATAGGGAAAACACGTCAAAAGTGAGTTCAGATAGTGGGAGTATTGGAAATGATATCAAATTACCCTTCCCCATAGTTTGTATTTGTTGACTCCTAGGGATCTTTGAATGTTGATGACAATCTCTTCATCTTGACTCAGTTCGACATCTTTTCGATTGGCCTTTCTCATTCATGGCCATGTATGCATGATTAATGGTTGTTGATTTATCTTCAACGCATTCCTTCTGTGGAATTTTTCTTCTGTCTTTAACTATATGAACATTAGCAGCATTTGGCAAAGTCATGTACCTCAAGCTTCCATGGAATCTGAGATGAACAATCAAAACCTCCAATTCTCTTATGGCAATCACTTCTTGGGGAGAGCATGCGTCTAGAGCAAGAAGTGAAGTTTCCAAGCCCTAGCGTCATCATAAAAAATAGGGGACTAAAGACCTGCTTCGATTGTCTGGATTTTTACTATTGACAGTAGCCAATTCAAAGGGATTGAAGAAATTTCTTCATTGTGCTTCTTGGCTCGTCGAAGAAAGTGTGAAGGCTGAAGGCAGCATGGAGGAGGCTATCTTGCCTTGAGCTACCATGGTGTGCATGCATCGAATTTAACCGTATGCCTATACTTATTAGGTCCTATCTTTTGTCTCTTGTAAATAGAAGAGAGATGATGTTATTTCCGAAATTATGTTCAGGGAATAAAACTTACTTTTTTTTTTTTAAGCGGGATGATCCTTTCTGTTTGCCCTTGCTTTCTTGGAAGGGTGTCTTTGAATTTGGTCAGTTCATATCATGTGCCAGTTTCAAATGCCCCCTATTACATTAAGTCAAAGGGGATGGGGGCGATACTCTAAGACATGAAGTGAATAAGTCAGAAAAACAAACATGATTTAACATATTGTTTTGACAAAAGTTTTGGTAATGAAATGTTTTTTTGTTTTCAAAAGTATATATCTTTGGGGGTAAGAAAGCATGAATTGCAACAAATTTTGAAAAAGACTTCTATCCCTTATTTGAGGCAAATGAAAATTCTTGTGGAAAAGAACTTTGTAACATGCTTGAGAATAAAAACATCAACTAAAAGTAATTTCTTTTGCATTTTTTTTTAACTTTATGACAATTACTTCCGAATTTAAACGACCATGGTATCAAATCCTAGACTAATCATGGACCGCTCAATATATACAGGAAGGTAAGTGAATTGCAAAGTACACGAAAAAACTTACTTCACGCGAGAAAATTGATGACAATCACATAGACATGTGTATGATATGTGCAGCTCGATTTCTAACTAAGAAGGTTTAGAGAAATTAAGGGGGAGCCTGCTTGTCGCAGTCTCGCGTTGGCAGCATACCCTCTTAACCTCGGCTCTACCTAAAGAAATTCGGAGAAAAGAAAGGCAACCTCTACATTGCAGTCTCACGTTCAAAGTCGTATCTTTCTTAACACCATCCCAAATATCCTATAGCGGCCCAGGTCCGATGGTTGGGTTGTGTGTGCCAAGTGCTAAAACATTAAAGCATTCACGACAGTTTATAATCACAAAACATTTTTAAAAATAAAGTAAACCTCTAAGCTTCTAACCTGCATTAAAAAAAAAAAAAAACAAGTCAGTAAAGTGTTTAAACAAGATAAAACGGCCTAAGTCCTCAAGTGTCCTCAGTGGAGTCACCAAGCTGTCGTGACCTTTCTTTTTTTCGGCGCCCGATCGGGGTGGGCGCCTTGGGAAAGCTAATGGTTCGACTAGGTCTATTAGGCTTAGCTCGGACTCTCCCAAGTCCACAAATTCATGATTTAATGGTCCAAGTTTTTAACCTGTGAGTTAATTTAAAAATGAGTTACCACTAATCGATTTGGGGTAGGTTGATTAGAAACCCAAGCGAAATATCGGAAGAAATACTAGCTTTTGCACAACCAAAAAAATTAGGATCGGGGACTTAATTACATTAGTTAATCACTAATACCATTTCGATACCTAATTTTATTTAAACCCAATGTTTTTTGGATTTTTGAGGGGTTTTCCATGCATTTGTAGAAGAAAAATATTTTTTGAACATTTTCTATTTTTTGAACATAAAAGGGATTTTTTTTTTGTCTTTTTGGAAAATATAAATCATTTTTGACTTTTTCTAACTTTTTTGGCTTTTTTTTTAATAAAAATATGGATTTTTTTAATTTCTGGAAAATAAATTATTTATTTTAATTTTTATTTTTAAAAATATTATTATATATTATTATAATATAAAAACGAACTGGGTCGGATCCCGGGTTGGGTCCGACCCAGGGTCGTCCACCCAAGACGTGGATGGGCCCGCAACGCGGGCCCGGCCCGGGATTTTTAAACACAAAAGCTCAAACCGACACGGCCCGCTTCGTTAAAAGAATTCCATCCCAAAGGCTACCTAGCCCACGCGAACAAACCCAACCCAAGTGGAAACCCTACCCGGATGCCGACTGGGTCCGACCCGGATCTGTAGCGGCAACCCGGGTCCTAAGAAAACCCTACCCGATTGACGACCCGGTTCCCGGCCTCCTCTCCCATTGGGGGTGGCCCTTTTTTTTTTTTTAAAAAAAAATTTATGGAAAAACCACCTTCCATTTCATTAAGTACCGGCTTTATTACATGATAAAGGGGCTTCATAGCAAATAAGCTCCCAAAGAGGGGAGTGAGATTAGAACACTAGTTTTATGGAAGGGCTTTACATTTGATGAGTCTTAACAATCTAATCTGCAAACTTATTTCTTTCTTTAGGACAATCGGCTAGCTTTAGATGTGGCTATTGTGTCAGAAGTGTCTTGCAGTCAGCGATGAGCACGTGGACAGAGTTGCTCGTGAGAGATTCCACTACTCTTAGATCGTCTGACTCAGGAGTAAAGTTCAATTCAAATTTTGTTGAGAAGAATTGAAGGAATGAAGACATGCAATGGTTTCGGCTTGAAGCACTTAAAAAGCCTTCACACTCCATGCGAACCAATTCATCAATCTCCCGCCAAAGTTGCGGCAAATGCAAGCTACGGAGCCTTGGGATGATACTTCGTGGAAAAGATCGGTCGATGTTTAGCTTTAGTATTCCCTTGCTCGGTGGTGTCCATCTCTTGGGTGAGTCACTTCATTCCCTTCTTCCCTTCGATTCCACTATTAGGGCTGGATTGAGATACGACTATATCAATGTTGGAGAGCATTGCCCCGTAACAAAAGTCTATAGCAACCTGACCCTTTGGAATGTTAATGTTGCGCAGTCAACTCATCATTAGAAATTACTTAATGAAAGAAAATGAATTTGGCTGTCATGAGAACATGAGTGAGTAAATTGTCATTCAAAGAGTTTGTTACCACCAGTCGATAGCAACCTCATGAAGCCTACAAAATTAAATATAATTAGTTTCTCAAGGAACAGAAATTTCACAGATATATGAGATGAAAAGTTTCATTAGTGTGTGATTTAAGTGAATTATTATTTTTTTCTTAGTGATTTATAACTTGCAAAAAACAGAAAAAAGAAGAAGAAGAAGAAGAAGAAGAAGAAGAAGAAGAAGAAGAAGAAGAAGAAGAAGAAGAAGAAGAAGAAGAAAAAAGAAGAAAAAAAAAAGTCACCTTGGCTTCACTCCACCAGAGTGAACCTTGGCCGTCGATTCCTCCTGAGCCTATATTGATGAGATTGGACATATTAAGTGTTGGAAAAAATATTAGAATGCATGATTACATTGAAAAATATTAGAAACTAAAATGAATTATCTAAGACATGCAAGCACTATCTTTAAGGATAATTCCGCCTCTCGGAATACAAAACTTGATCCGTAAGGCTCTAGCGACTATCCTCTCAAGATACAATAGATTTTTTATATACTCCGCACTGGATATTAGAAGGAAACAAAAAATAGTGTTATGTGTATAACACATCAATGAAAAGAAAAATATATAATAAAAATGGGAATAAAAAAACAAAGATATTCTGATTTTGAATTATTAATATCACTTTCTAATTATATTTGAATAAGCTATTTAGGTGAAAGAAAAAGAGAAAGCCATTGAGAAACAATTATAGTAAATTGGTATTTATTGAAGAAGATGACTATTGCATAACTTGGATCCCTGAACTCCTCCACTCCTCGACTCTTCAGTTATAAAATAAATCTAATGTTAAAACGGTTAAAAAGCCATTATATAGTGTTACATGGCCGTTAAATAACTGCTCTAAAATGTTACAAAATCATTTTATATTAATGGCAAACAAAGATCATTACAAATTGATGACGGTAAAAATCATTACAAAAATTAATAGCTTTCAATATTTGAAAACTGCTGAAATATCCAACATTAAAAATGGCCAACCAGCTATTTGCATAGCAGTTCTGCCATGCTCTAATGAACTTGGAGCAACTATAGTTCCATCAATATGTTAATGCGCTGAAAATGAAAGAGAAAAATTCATTAGCAAATCTCTAAAATCTCCATAAGTTGCCAGAAAGTCGGCATATGACATGTTTCTGGTGACCAAACTTGAGTTTGGTCGCCCGACGTCGCCGGATCGTGCCACTAATGGCAACTTGTTTGCAAGGTAGCATTGTAGTTCAGCGAGTTATAGAATGGCGATGCTTCCGCATTCCCCAGGCATACAATGGATGAGGCTGCGAGCCACATGAAACATGCCACGACCACTTCCTGCACCATAAAAACTTTGTATCAATGTACTTTCATATTTTTTTTTTTTGTCAAAAGAAAATTTAATTCATTTGTTATAAACAAACATGAGAGGAACATAGAAAGCATCCAAACAAAATAAATCCCAAAAAAGCTACAAAACAAAACAAAATCTAAAAAACACTAGAGCCTGCAGTTATAAGCACACTCTTATCTTAAAAGACAATATCCAGCACAATATTAGAAAAATAATCCGCGGCTGATCATTAGAACTATCAATGATGGGCACATGTTAAGATATTCCACTCCAGAAACTATTGCTTGCTTTATGCACCTAGATTTAGCGTCATCAACAATATCGCCATATGAAGACAATAACAACATGTTGAACTACCAGAAATCAAATGACTTCAAAAGACTCCCGTATCTAGATTTAAATTGAGAGAGAAGCTCTCAAATTTAGATCTATACCGAAATAGGGAGAAGACAGCTTCCACTGAATCTCATAGAAGTCACGGAACCGCGTCTCAGGCATCCTGCGACTAGATTGGTGACAACGTTGTTGTTGTTTTTCTCACTCGTTGTGGTGAATGTATTTCCATTTTAGTCGCTGGTATGAAAATGCAATTCAGCTTAGTTTTTGGATACCTTCCCAGATTTTAGTTTTGTGTACTTTCTATATCAAAGAAGATTACTTTCCAGTTTCCACTACCCAAAAGCACTTTGCGATTACCTTCAATTGTGGCCCTGGAGAAATTTTGATTCGTGAATTGAGACACCATAATTTTTAAATCTTCCGTCACTTACCTGATTAAGTTTGTCATTTCGACCTTTAGGATAAAAGTCGGCGGAAGACGACTTACCTCTTTCTAATGCGCAATGAATAATTTGCCCCGGAACGATTGTTGAATTGCGGATGCATGATGAACAATATTACTTCACGTTGGTTTGAATGCAGTCACGAGGAAAACATCAAATTTCTACAGCGTAAATGCCAATTGTTTTCGTAAAGGAGAAATGGAATGCCTTTTTTTTCTTTGATGAAAATGGGAGAGAAAAGAAAATATTATCTTTCTGAGCGTACGTTTTGCCAACCATCCCAACGGTTATCTTCAGAAGATTTTTATACAACTCCCTCATACCCTTTCAAAGGGTGTCTTTCCATCATAACTTATCAAGATGAAACGGTGCGTTCTAATTGCACCCCATCATGGATGTATTAATAAAGTACTACAAACCTTTACCATTTTAGGGACATATAAGAATTTGTCGCGATAAGTCAAAACGCAATAGCAAAAGTTACCACTTCACACTGCTGATGACGGTGGGTCCAACAGTAATGAGGAAGACTATATGATGCCATACATTTCATCCGTATGTAGTGAAAATATATAACTCGATGAATTAAGTGAGTTTACATGAAAAAATCATCAAAGTTTTAGATAATATGTTCCAAATTGAATGGTGTAAAAATGGTATCGACCACATGACTTTTCTTATGCACACCACATACCGTATCAAGACTTCACATCATACATGCAAATTATCACAAGTGTAAGAGTTTTTCTGATATGAACTACATTCATTGAGATTGAAATTTACCACTCTATGGGGTTGATATAGTAAGGAGAGATATAAATATTCTTAATTAGTAGAATATGAGGCTAATTTACGTGAGTTGAGTAAAACTTGGCCGGTGATGAGAGGATTTGTGATTAAAAACTCATACTTAATTCTCTTCTAACCCCGATACACAAATAACATTACCAAAAAAATCATTTACTAAATGGCGAGGGACAGTTTCATTGAGCTAGCAATATAAAGGACAATTGAGAGAAGTACTTGAGTTTTGAATTATTGCTCTTTTGCATAAAAAATGATGTATTCCAAATCAGATGCACAAAGGTTCCTTTTACATCATCATTGTATTCTAGATTCTACTTATGGAAATCTTGGGGTGTCATTTTCGGGACTTACAATAAGTACTTTTGACTCACATGTCAATTTGACTTATTGACAAAGCCTTCTTTTTTATTAAAACATCAGTTGAATCATCATCAACCAATGGAGACGCATGCCTACAAGTGGAAACCGCAACTTGCTTATGAGCTTGGTAACTAACTACCTAAGCAACGCACAGGAGGTGTTGTCAAAGTAGCTGATCCATGGGCATTCTCACACGAGGCAGTGACCGTATCTCCAGGCTTCGATGATGTTATTTGGACGTTGTCCAATGTGATATCCGAGCAACCTACGCTCGAACAGCTGAGTTTGATGGCTTGGTCTGAAGCACTGCTCCCTCGAAAGCCGGTGAAAGTCACGTCGCTCACCACCACGCTGGATGCCTGCATCGACATCCCTACTTCATTGACACATCTCATGCCAGAAAATCAATAGAGGAACTTTGATCCTGATGATACCGATACATTAAAAGACATCTCGTTTATGGTTAACAGGTCGTGGAAGCTTTTGCTCAAAAGGTTCTCCTGGCTCGGTAAATAACGCTGGACAAACTTTCTATATTGTTAGTTCTTTAGCTTGCAATGTTACAGCAAGGTGCTCCAATTTCCTTGCGAGATTACCTCATTCAGTTGAGCTCCTCCGGGATTATAAAATTGGTCGATGATGATTGGGTTACTCACTGCGTCGAGCTTGATTCGATCGAAAATAATATTCTTGGCATATCCCGAACCTCCCTGTATGTATGTAAAGTAGAGGAAATAGGTTAGCGGGAGCAAAAAGAAAAGAGTAAGAGATCTATGTAATCGTGTTTTTTGTTCATTGGGAGCTATCATCATTCTTTTTTAAGCTATAGAGCCCATGGTCACCTGCCAAGTCTTGATCCTCACTCCATTCATAGTTCCACTGAAGGTGCAATCCCGCACTTGTACCTGCTCGACTGTGTCGTAAGCTCCATTCTTTCCTAAGCTTCCGATACTAAACATAAATAAAGACAAAACACATCAAAATTTATAATGTATATATCCTAACTATTAGTTTGGATCATATAAGGCACATCTCGACCACACCGATAACACGACAGCTAACCTTATACCATGGCCAGGTCCGCATGAAACTCTGGCGATACTAAGGTTGCTGGAGCCACCATTTATAGCGATGCAATCATCCCCTGTATTACATAGCATTGTGCGATAGATCATCAACATGTATAAAGAAACTTCACTGCAATGTAATTAGAGCTTATTTACCTGTTTTAATGTCAAGGTCGTGAATGTCAAGGTTATTAGTGTGAGAAATGTCGATTCCATCTGTGTTAGGGCTACTTTCAGGTGCGATTATTTGGAGATTGGAGATGATACCATTATCACAATTAGTGATGGAGATGTGGTTCCTTGGACTGTTAACGTGACGCAGTCCACTTAGGACCAGATTGACGCAATGAAAAAAGGCCAAGGCCTGCGAACACAATTCCCTAGTCATTGAAATTGGAAGACTCGATCTTAAAATATGGGCAAATAAATCGAATTGGTTCAAGGCGTTGGGAATCGGTTTCTTACAGTTGGTCGATTCTCGCAGCCATCCGGTCCCTACAAGATGAAGATCCATAATTTTTGCTCAGATTGCAAAAAGATGTGATGGTGAAAAGTAATATAGAACTCATCTATTACGCGATGATGTGTGTCGACTGACCTTAGCTCCATCCCACCAAAGTGAACCCCGGCCATCGACTTGTCCTGATCCTTTGACATTGAGATTGGCCACGTCTTGGAAATTCAACCATCTACCCGAAGAGCAGCCTTTCCAACCACTTAGTGAACTAGGAGCAACTAAAGTCCCATCAATCTGTTCTCCAAGAAGGGAGAGTGATGTACATTATGCTATGTTTGGAGCAAGGACGTGGTGGCAATGACAAAAAAAAATTATTAATAATTGATTACTTAAACTTAGAAATGTATAGATTCAGTCCGGCATGACTCAGTGTTTAAAATTTTTGATGAGGAATTAAGTTCTTTTGTGCTAAAAAGGTTGAGAAGTAAGCTCTTTTCAATGTATCCAATCAAGATTTATTGTATGATACAAATCTAGTCATTCGAGAATAATGATGGAGAACCTTGCGCTTTTAATTGTTGTTATTAATTTTGACTGACATTGTCGGCTCAAATGAGTTTTTCGAACAAGTTCCTAATTATTTTGACATGAAATTCAGTCAACAAAACATTAGCTAAAAATATTAATCCTCCATAATCTTTGTGTCTTGCCTGAACGTTAATGCTTGAAGACTTGCATGGGCCTTTGAAAGCGACAGGAGATAGTCTAAACTTCTCCCACCGGGAACAGCTAAAGTTGGTGTGCCTTTTGCTCCGCTGTCTCCACATGTGTCTTCCCAAGCTTTCACAAAGGCCTAAAAAGAACAGAGGAAATCATCGCATGAACACGAACAAATCAACTCAAATGACAAAAAAGAAAAAAGAAAAAAGAATAGACAGGCCTTTTTCAATAGGAGAGAAGAAAAAGGAGAAAAATTAAGGGAAAAAGAATGTACTTGGGCATCATCATCGTGTCCACTTCCAGTCGCGCCATAGTTTATCACATTGTATGTGGGTGATGCTGCAACGATTCCGTGGCTTGAAAAAGTTGACGAAGCAGCGAAGAGGACCAAGTATATTGCAGCCACAAATCCCTGCACGACCAAAACAGCTTTTGAAGTCGAGCTGAGGAGCTGACCACTTCATAGAAAACTGGCATTTTTCAAAGGGTAAGAGGAGGAGTCGCGAGTTGACTTAGATATCGGCATTTCATGCTCAGTGCTTCACCAATTAAAAAGCTAAAAAAGATGGAGATGTAAAAATCAATGAAAATACGGAATTAAAAACACTTAAAGCGTCTTCTCTCTCTTTGTAATGAATTTTTTCTACTGAAGAAATCGTAGTCGTAGAGACTATCCTTTCGAGAAAAGGTATAGGAAAGAAAAAGCAATTATTTATTTATTTATTTATTTCTCTTTGTAATGAATCCATGCGGTTCATAAATTTTCATGTGTTGGGTATGAAGTATTAACATAAGATAAAAACGATAGACATAGCAAATGAAAATCGAAGACCATCATAACAACAAGATCAATTGCGAAAATGAAATCGAGCCCTACAAAGATTTAGAAGGGAAAATTAGTCAAAAGTTGCGTAAAAAACCAACAGAAAATCCCAACTCAAAAGTAAAAAAAAAAAATAACACTCACCATTTTGCAGACTAAGATGATAAAGGACCTTCTTGCCAACAAAAAAGACCAGAACAGATGAAATGCGAGATGGAGAGATATCGGGTGTTGTCCTTAACATCTTCATAGGGCTTTTATTTATAGATGGAATTGTGGAATTATTTAGGCACCTAGAATCCCAGCATTTATTATTACACCTATAACAGGAAAAAAAAATCCTTTTCCTTAATTCCTCTCCAACTCAGGCACCAAAAGAGGAAAATTCATTTGCACGCCGCAAATTGGGAAAATTATCAATAAAAAAAGTTAAGTTTATATACTATGCCAATTCAGTCTTAATCTTTTGATAATTTGCTGATTTAGGCATAGCCGAGAATCCTTATCTTAGTTGACTGAATATATATATATATATATATATATACTTTTATTATATTTTTTTCATTATCGCTGGCGAGGGAACAAACAGAAAAAAAATAAAAATAAAAATATACAAATTCGGAATTTTTTTTATATATATATATATAAAAATATATAAAAATTTCACGTCAACACCAACCGTGCTACACAAGAGACGTGTATTTTTCTAACATCATTCTAAGCATGGCACTGGAGGTACAGTGAAGGCAGCTGATCCATGGGCATTCTTGCAGAAACTAGTGAGGGCTTTTCCAGGAGATGATTTTATGGAGATGTGGTTCAGCAAAATGTTACTGCCCGATGCACAATAAGATGCAATCGCCCGCGTTGTAGCTGAAGTCCCTCGAAACCCCGAGTTCGAGAAAGCATCATGTGTTAATCATGTGTTTGAGTTTTTTTTTTTTTTTTTGAATTCTTGACGCTTGACAGACTATGCATGATCAAGGTAAGCATCTCATGTCTTATAGAAGGGGATAGGGTGAGTCGCTGTAAAATTGATTTATGATGATGGGGTTTGCGGCTCGCCCAAGTGTGATCTGCTGAAAAAATTACGTTCTTGACAATAGCCGGAACTGCCCTATAGAAGGGTAGAGAAAATCGGGAAAGGATGAGAAGTGCAACCCCTTTCAAAATATCAAGAATCCAGTATCGTATCGTGATGAACTATTTACTTGCCAAATCTTGATTTTCAGCTCCGTTACCGTTCTGGTAAATGTACAATTCTGCACCAGCTCTCTTAAGCTACCAACAACATAAGCGCATTGCAAGAGGCGGATCGAGTTAGGGCTTGATAGTAAAACCAGCGATCATAAGATGCAGCAAGGATTGTAGCTTACCTTATACCATGGCCCACACCACATGAAATATCGGTAATATTGATAGAGAAAGTTCAACTATTTATGGCAATACAATCATCCCCTTGCACGTCATTGTAGCGCACGTAAAAAGATTGATCAATCGTGAATACACAAAGAATATAGAACAGGGAATAAAATTCGGTAAATCCAATGAGAACATGATGCGATAGTTTTGCAATTAGCCAATTGAGTACCTATTCCAATGTCAAAATCATGGATTGTTACGTGGTTTGAAGAAGACGAGTCAATTTCGTCTGTATTAGGGCTAGCCCTTTTTTAAAAAATTGATGGAAAAACAACCTTCCATTTCATTAGTACGGGCTTTATTACATGATAAAGGGCTTCATAGCAAATAAGCTCCCAAAGAGGGGAGTGGGATTAGAACACAAGTTTTATGGAAGGGCTTTACATTGATGGGTCTTAGCAATCCAATCTGCAAACTTATTTCTTTCTTTAGGTCAATCGGCTTGCTTTAGATGTGGATATTGTGTCAGAAGTGTCTTGCCGTCAGTGATGAGCACGTGGACAGAGTCGCTCGTGAGGGATTCTTCTACTCTTAGATCGTCTGACTCATGAGTAGAGTTCAATTCAAATTTTGTTGAGAAGTAATTGAGGGAATGAAGACATGCAATGGTTTCGGCTTGAAGCGCTTAAAAAGCCTTCACTCTCCATGCGAACCAATCCATCAATCTCCCCCCAAAGTTGCGGCAAATGCAAGCTATGGAGCCTTGGGATGATACTTCGTGGAAAGATCGGTCGATGTTTAGCTTTAGTATTCCTTTGCTCGGTGGTGTCCATCTCTTGGGTGAGTAACTTGATTCCCTTCTTCCCTTTGATTCCACTAGTAATGCTGGATTGAGATGCGACTATATCAATGTTGGAGAGCATTGCCCCGTAACAAAAGTCTATAGCAACGTGACCCTTTGGAATGTTAATGTTGCGCAATCGACTCATCATTAGAAATTACTAGATGAAAGAAAATGAATTTGGCTGTCATGAGAACATGAGTGAGTAAATCATCAGTCAAAGAGTTTGTTACCGCCGGTCGATAGCAACCTCATGAAGCCTACAAAATTAAATATAATTAGTTTCTCAAGGAACGGAAATTTCACAGATATATGAGATGAAAAGTTTCATTAGTGTGTGATTTAAGTGAATTATTTTTTTCCTTAGTGATTTATAACGTGCAAAAAAAAAAAAAAGTCACCTTGGCTTCACTCCACCAAAGTGAACCTTGGCCGTCGATTCCTCTGGAGCCCGTATTGATGAGATTGGGCATATTAAGCGTTAGGAAAAAATATTGGAATACATGAAAATAATAGTAATTATTGGAATTACATTGATCCCACAAACTCACAGCAGAATGAAAATCTTCATTTAGATCAGAAAAAGAAAACTTACTTCCACTCATGTGGTTATTGCAGTCTGTATCCACATGGCAAATATTTGACTCGGGCTTCTTTTCATCTTGAACAACCATCAACAACATTTCTGCTTCTTTTTCTTCAAAAAAATTTGAACTCTCTGCCTTATCTTTATTATTAGGCAACCTCGTATAATATTTAGATGCATAATGACCAAATTTATGACATCTAAAACACCCTCCCTTGGATTTGTTAGGATCACATCCTCTACCTTTGCCTTGAAATTGGTCATTATTGACTTTGAAATTCCTACTAACATCTCTATTTCCTCGATCTTGCCTTCCTCTACCTCTACCTCAACCCCTTCCTTTGAAATTCTTGGAATGAGTATTGGTAGAAACATTCAACGCTTGCTCCTCTATTATTGAACTTCTGTTTATCTTCTATTCATGGACCAATAAGGAGTTTTGCAATTCATCAAGAGAGTGCACATCTATGTCTTGACTCTTCAATTGAGTAGACAACGTAATTAAACTTTGGTGTCAGGGAATGTAAAATCTTCTCCACAATGGTGACATTGTCTCTCTTCTCGCCATGGAATCGCATCTTGTTGCTGATCTCTATTGTTCTGGCACAATAGCTGGTGACAGATTCTCCATCCTTCATCGCTAGTGTCTCAAAATCTCTTCTCAGGACTTGAAGCTATGTATGCTTCATCCTAATAGAGCCTTGATATTTCTTCTTCATAAAATCCCAAATATCCTTGGAAGTTTCTTTGCAAAGAATAGTTTCCAAGATGGGACGATCAATAGCTTGAAATAGATAATTTTTTGCATTCGAGTCCTTCAGCTTTCTATTTTCCAATTCTGCTTTCTAGGGATCTGTCAAAGCCGTGTCTGCTGGTGGCTCTTGAATTCCAAATTCGACGACTAACCAATATTCCTTTGATCATAAAAAAATCTCCATTAGCATGCTCCAATGGTCATAGTGACCATCAAAGTGTGGAATTCCTAGTTGAACAAAATTGTCGGTGGCCATTGGAAATGTTGCTGTTGCAATTATCTCACAAAGGTATTTCACACCTCTAAACCTCCTTTATTTTTTTTTTAAAACTCCTCACTCTTCTCACATGCTCTGATATCATGTAGAATAGCTAAAGGGGAGGAGAGATGAGGCCGAAGCTTCTTCCCTTTCATTCAGAACATCAAAATCTTTTACAAAAATAAATACATAACATAAAACACCACTAAAATAGGACCCATAACTACCCATGTTTTTCATAAAACACTTACTCCACTAACTCCTAAAAATTAGGATAACTAACACACAAATTAGCTAAACGTGACTCCATTAACTCCTAAAGACTAGGATAACTGAAAAACCAAATCACCAAAACGTGCAGAAAGAAACAACTATTGTTTCAACATAAAAGACATCTCGTGTACAGTCAACAGGTCATGGAAGCTTTTGTTCGAAAGGTGCTCCTGACTCAGTAAATAATGCTCGACAAACTTTTAATATTGTTAGTTCTTTAGCTTGCAATGTTACAGCAAGGTGCTCGGAATTTCCTTGCAAGATTACCTTATTCTGTTGAGCTCCTGCTCGACTGTCTCAGAAGCTCCATGCGCACCTAAGCTTCCGACACTAAACATATATAAAGACAAAACACATCAAAATTTAAATTGTATAAATCACTAGCTATTAGTTTGGATCATATAAGGCACATCTCTACCGTAGAAACATAATCTTGATGTATTTAAGGAGACCAAGGACCGATGAGTAAGTAAAAGACGGAGTGTAGAATCTAGAATTCCAAAATCTGAGCAAACTTCAACTATACACTTGTCCTTCGTGAGCTTAAACGTTTGTTATCATGAGAGAGATACCAAAAGAGTGACTTAATGATATATTGTGATCTACCACTGAGTGTTTGCACTCAAAATTGTAATCTCTCGTTGATTATATAGTGGAATCCAGCCAATGGGTTATTAGTGTTGGAGAGTGAACGTAGACTTGATTTAAGTCGAATCACTATAAATTTCGTGTGTAATCTTCTCTTTCGTTAACTCTCCTTATTTAAGTCTGTTGCACACTTACATGTTATTTCAGAAATTTGTTCTATCACATAACATATTATGAACATCTACTAGAAGTTTGGTAGCTCGTTTATCAGACTTTGATCCTTAGCACAGCTTATTTTATTCCGTATTTATTTGTCAAAACTTCTTTTAAACACCTATTCGCCCCCTCTAGATGTTTGTAGTAGCATCATCAACCGTCTCCATTTGTACATTTTCAGGTTTATTTAAATTAATATGAAGTTATACCAAACAATGGACAGTATATGATATCAAAATCTGACTTTATTATTGTGATTACTTATTATATCCTATCTAGTCTTATTCCGACTAAAATATAAATGACTAAATGCAGCTTAAAATTTTATAGTTTTCTAAATGACATGCATTATGTAATATGTACGATACGGTATTAGTTAACCTCAGACTCAATCAGAATAGAATTCTGAAGACATTTTTAATTTGGCTTTCATTTAATAAGAAAAACTGAACATTGCTAATAGACATCCTAACGTTACCAAGCATCGCCTAGAGTAATGAATTATGAAAGTACCTGAATTAAAATGACTGACCTACAATGGCGACTTATAAAATTATGACACATTGAAATGCATGTTACATTGAATCATCAGTGTCATTAATGACATGCTATTCCAAAGCAATCGAAATTTGACTAATATTTAGCAACTAAAATAGCATACACTTAGAAATTATATAAAGGTAAATTTACCATATAAAACTCAACTTCCCTTGCCCAGACTAACTGAGAGTGGCGAGAGCTCTTGGTTAAAGGGAATGACAATTGCGAAAAATTGATAGGCTACCGATTCACGGCGACGAAGCTGCCAATGAGTCGTTCGGCCACTGGTGGAAGTCCTAATCAGCGGGGAGCGTGACAGGGAAACGGCAAGCACGGCGGGGGGAGACTAGGATTAGCGAAAGCAGCAATTGCTAGAAAATGTCGGCGGCTGAATCGTGCAGACTAGAACAGCGAGAAACCAGTGACCACAGCTGCAAGGAAGCTGTGGCAGTGGTGATTCGCCAGAGTCTCCGACGCAGCGAAGACTAATGCAGGCTGGGACGCCTCGCCGAGCCGTTACGGTGACTGGATACAGCAGCAATGGAGGCAATGCAGGCAACGGAGCTCCTGCGACTGCTACTGCTGGCAGCGCGTCGCGCAAATGCAGCCTTGACGTTCTCTGCAAAAAGAACGACGCCTAATTTTTCCTATGCAATGAATGACTAATCGAGGTGGCCAAAATTCAGGTATTAATAGATTCTAATATTAGGACCAGATTGAGGTGCAATTATATTGAGGTTGGTGAGAGTTAAGACTCCACTACAAAAGTCTGTAGCATTTTGACCCTTTGAATTGTTAATGATGATGAATCGATACATCATTAGTGATTACTTTGTGAAAAAAAAATGAATCTGGCGATTATGAGAATGTAGAGTGAGGAAATCATTAGCCGAAGAGTTTGTTGCTGCCAGTCGATAGCAAATTGATTCATCCTGCAAAATTAAATACAATTAGACTGTTAATTTCGTGAAAAATGACTTTTAGGAAAATGTTCCAAATTTTCTAGCATTCGATTCACGAAATATAAAAAAATCAAAGAAAACATTTTCTATCAATAGAAAAGGCATCTTTGAAAGAGTAGAAAATGATTTCCTCTACCCTTCTCTTACCACTCAATTTAATTATTTGTTATTTTCTTCTTCTTTTAGATTCCATTTTTTTTTATATTTCTTTTCTTTTTTTTTTCTTTTTTCTTCTTCTTTGGCAGATTGCCGGCCACAATGAAGATCGGTGATTGGCCATAGCTGAGCTAGAGGGTCACCAAAGGGTAGTGAGGCTCGAGCCTGGTCAAATCAATGTCACTCGATGGACTTCGCTTGAGTTGCTAGAGGGCAGCGAGGCTCTAATCTTGAAGATCAGAGACACTTGAGCATTACTAGAGGCTAGCAAACTCATCCCTTAACTTGTCGGTTGCGCCATGGTCGAGGACCGACCGAGGAAATAAAAAAAGAAAAGAAAAATAAAATAATTTAAAATTTGATTTCTTAAAAGAAAATTAAAAATTAAAAAGATCAAAAGGAGTGCATGGAGGAAAATTAAATTAGAAACTAAATGGAAAAAAAAAATTTCCACTTTAATTTCATATTACAGCCGAACATCGGAAAATATTATAGAATAATGGTCATATGGAAAACATTTTTCAGAAACAATACATTTTTTTGCGAAACGAATGGATTCTTAATTTCTCAAGAAACAAAAATTTCACAAATCTATGAGATGAAAATTTTTATAAGTGCATGATTTCAAATGACATGAAAATAAGTATCATCATCTTATATCAACTGAATTTCAAATTTTCATTTATGTCAAAATGAAAAGTTGCCTGAGAAAATGAGGGGGAAATTGTTTAGAAATTCTTAAACCTATTGTATATTTGACAAAGCAATCTTAAACCTTTCATTTTTGCCAATTAAATCCTAAATATTTTGGCAAATTACCAATTAAGTCAATTCAGCCAATTTTGGTTAGAAATTGCTCGCATGGACGCTGATTGTCCCACATAAGAAGGCCAATGCGAAAATTTTAAATAATATTTTGATATTTTTTTCTTTCTTTTTCTTTCTTTTTCTTTCCCTCTTCTATTTGCTAGTGGCCATACCAGCACCTCGCTAGGCCTCAACTGGGCGGGCTCCCCTTGCCAGATTTGGCAGAGGTTGACCTTCGACAAGGCCAATGTAGCATCGCCAACATTGCCTAAGCGAGACCATGGCTGCCACAAGGCCTTGCCATCGTGCCTCCATCCACCATAAACACTAGCCCCGTGCCCGCTTGAGTCATTGATCTCTCTCTCCCCAATCCCCCCCTCTCTCGTACGTGCGCGCACACACCATGCACAAAGGTCGCAAGCCCCAACAATGGAGGTCTTAAGTCAGCCTCACGAGATTTAGCCTGGGCTAGGTTGCCCTGGCTAGGGTAAGGCCAACCCTTACCGGGCCTTGCTTGGGCGACAATGAGCCTTGCTAGAGTGAAGCCTAGTGAGGCCAGCCCTCCCGGCATGCAGCAAGTGGCTGAGTCATTGGCCATCGGCAAAAAGAAGAGGGAAAGAAGAAGAACAAAAAAGGGAATAAAAGAACAAAAATAAAAAAGATTAATATATGAATAATAAGTGGTCAAAATCAATCGTAAATTAAGAAAAGCATGGAAATTTGCTTTCTTTTTATGGGACCCATAATGAATCTTTCTATTTCTAAGATGTGATTTGTTACAACTAATACGGAAGCTTGAATAAAACCACAAAAAATGATGTGAGTAAGAAATAGATTGCATAAAAAAACTTGATATAGGGGATTTACGGGGTTTGGTGATGTGTCTACTATACAGGGCGAGATCCAAAAGATGGTCTCATTGTAATCGGCAAATAAGATATTATAATCATTTGATACACATTCATTCATAAGTGTTCCCAATTTTAGATTAAACCTGATCTCATGAGAATCAATCACAAGAAATGAGTTTTATTTCCTTGTCACTCGGATGACGATTTTTAATGCTCTTTGTTGGGAAAACCTCCCTATAATATTTTGATGATTCCAGAACTATCCTTGATGTGGTGATGATTCAAAAACCAATTCTTAATGATCTTCGTGATAAGTGTAAATGTTCTTCGTAATGATGCAGTGATAATTTTAGGAAAACTGTGATAATATCAACGGTCTTTGTGAGTTCACTGAAGGGGGATTGGATTGGATGATAAGGATGAGGATCTTGACAGGCGAAGAGCAAGTGAAGTATAATGAAGTGCTCAGGAGGATTTGAAGGTACCATGGTCAATTCGTCATTAACGTAAACTATTTGGAAAGTGACATTCTCATAAGATTATCGGATGATTGATAGCAAGTTGTTTCGCATAGTTTGATCGTGGACAACATCAATAGAACGGTGGTAAAGCCGTGTGCTATTATCAAGTTATAAGGAGCATTGTATCATGTTGATATCAAGTCTTACAAGGTACTGGTCAACAAGTGCATCAGCGAATGACCGTTGGGTGGGTAGTATATAAGCGTTGACAGGTTTAGAATCCATAGCATGAGAACCAGAAATAAGTTAGAGTAATGCTAACTATCAAAGATATTAAATAGGAGCAAGTGATGAAGAACCCACCAATGACTCGTTAGTTTATAAATAAATGTGATCAATTCACTGGAAGTCTTAACTCTTGTCACGAAAATGTAATTGGGTTTTAAAAATTTCAAAAGATGCAATCAATGGAAGGATTTGATTGGACCAATTTGATAAGTTTTATAATTTGATCGCACTATTTGAAAGTTTTAGGACTTGATTGTACTTTTGTGATGAGTTTTATGATTGAATTGCATATTTTAAAATTTTTAGAACTCAATTGTACTTTTGTGACTAGGTTTAGGACTTTTAATGCACATATCCCTAAATAAATGGTCAAATTTATCGTGCATCTATGATTGAAAGAGCTTCATTGTGATATCCTAAGATTTGGCCCTTTTGAAATATATGAAATGGTTAATTTGCCAATGCACTGATTGTCAAATTACTTTGAACTTATCACTCATGAGTTAACTAATCTGTTGGGCGAGGCCGTAAAGAGTTAAAACGTGAAAGACTAGATAATTCAATCAGGGATCAACCGCTCAATCATAAGGATCGACAATGGTTAATTCTACATTGTTATAAGTCAATTAGCGAATGGATATAGATTGATTTGACAGAAGTACGTAGTTGGTTCGTGGGTGATTCTGCACAATTACGATACTTGCATTAAACGATGATAAATCGATTTTCTATTGATTTTATACTTAGGGTATGTATTTGAACCCTCGTGACTACATGACAATTGATAGTCATCCATGATTCGAAGAGGTACAAACATGGATTGAAAATTATCGACCACGAGTACACCGCGCAAAAACCCTTAAGAGCCACCATATATTTTAGGTCGTACTAAAGTCGCATTTGATCTATTTCTACCATGAAACTTAATTCGATTTCAGATATCGAACTTTCGAGAATTTCAAGACTAACCCATTGGACGTTGACTCATTGTCCGTTGAATTTATTGGCAAGTTTAAAATTTTCGGAAAAGGGCTACTCGGACGAGAATTAGAGGTCGGAAAGAGAAGCCGGACCAAGTGAGGGCAATTGGGTCTCACGCTCAGATGGATCGGCTAAGGAGGCCCAAGTGGTTAAGCCAAGCCTACCAAGCCCAATTTAAGCAAAACGGGCCCAAGGGCAAATTTGAAAATTTTGGTCAAAAAGTGTGTGAAATGTCAAAATGCCTTTGCATTTATGGACTACAAGATAAAAGAAATAAAGGAAAGGAGGAGAGGATTTTAAAGGATTTTTGTTGGTTTTGTAATGATGAAAATCCAAAGAAAAATCTTCTCTCTCCTTTAGCCGAAGCCACCAGTAGCCCATTCCTCTCCCTCACTTTTCTTCATTTCTTCTCCTTTCTCTTTATTTCTCTCCAAGTCGCCCGTTTGTGTTGCTCGCCTACACCACCATTCATCACCACCATCTCCACCACCACTCATCGCCACCCATAGCTGCCATTGCCGCCACTTGCTTTGCCATCCACTGCTCGTTCGTTAAGCTGCCGTGTTGTCGTTGCTTGCTCGACACCTCCCTCACCCCATCCCTCCACCACGGGCCACCGCCGAGCCTTCCAACCCTTGTTGTGGGCTCGGGTCGCTCACCGTTGTCGTCCACCGCTCAACGCCGAACCTTCACCACTCCTCCTCACTTCAAGCCACCACCACCACCACCACCACCCCTTAGCCAAGGTGGTTGTGAGCCTCAAGAGCCGAGCTACCACTATTCATGTCGCTGTTCGAGCCATGAGCCCTGTGTCCTCGACTTCGTCACGCCGCCGTTGCCAAGAACTCGTCGCCACTGGAAAACCGTGAGTTAACTCTTAATCCATGTTTAGGAAGTTAATTGCGTTTAGGGGTAGGTTTCGTTTAAGGATAATGGTGGTTAGTGTTAGTTAATTATGGTTTAGCTTTAATTATGGTTAAGGGTGGATTAGATCAAGGATAATAAAAATTAGTCTTGGTTAAAGACGGCTAATTTAATTAATCGTGGTTATTTTAATTAAGCATGGTTAGTTTAATTAATCACAGTTAGTTTAATTATTCATGGTTAGCTAATTAAGTGTGATTAGTTTAATTAACCGCATTTGGCTTAATTAATCACGATTAGTGCAATTTAATGACTGATTAGTCGTTAAGTAAAATTTTATGCTTGAATTATTGGATGAAATTATACATAATTTTGATTGTCTGAACTTGTAATGCCATGATGTGATTTCCCAAATCATGAATTTTAACTGTTATCTTCAAAGAAGGTTTTATTGGCAAGAAAATGGCAAATTTTGAGGCATTGTGTTTGGATGCTGGGGTTTTAAAATGAAAGTGTGCAAAATTTGACGAGTTGATTTTAAGTTTGTGACCACGTGCGATTATTTTAGCGGAATTTTATATGTAAAGATTTTCCAAGGTTTGTTATTTGAGCACAAACTTTTTTGCACTAGGCTAATTGATTGTGACAACTCAAAATTTGGCCCCTGTTTCGAATATATGAAATGGTTATTTCCATCGACGTGCTTATGATTATTTTACTTAGAACTGATCACTCTTGAGTTAACTAATCTATTAGGTAAGGCCGTTAAGGCATATAAACGTGACAGACTAGAGAATTCAATCAAAAATCGATCGCTCGATCATAATAATCGACAGAGGTCAATACGGCACCGTCATAAATCAATTAGCGAACGGATATAAGTCGATTCAATGGTATGTAGTCGAATTGCGGGTGGTTCCGCATGATTACGATATTAGCATCGAGCGGCAATAAACCGATTTTCTATCGATATTATATTCGGGATACGTAATTGAACCCTCACGATTACACGACAACCGAGGGTTGTCGACAATTCAAAGATGCACAAACGCGGATCGAAAATTATCTTCCACGGGTCAAACGCGATAAAACCCCTAAAAGCTACCCGATAGATTAGGTTGTACTAAAGTCACATTTGATCGATTTTAACCATGAAATTTAATTCGGTTTCAGGAATCGAACGTTCGAGCGTGTCATGATTTATTTATTGGATGTCGTCTCATCTTTCGGCAAATTTTCGACGAGTCTGAAATTTTGCGGAAAAACGATTTTCGGACAAAAAGAAAAAGGAAATGAAATTAAGATGGGGATGAGAAATTAGATTTTTCTACCCCAAAAAGGCTTTAATTTGGGAATTAGAGTTAAAATTGTGATTGGGTGACTAAGGATGAGCATATGACTTTTGAGGCTTATGTGATGATTGAAATTTGAGATATTTTCCTAAGATTTGTGATTGGCTGCCCTTGTTTCTTTCCTTCTCTCTCTCTCTCTCTCACACACACGCAAGGTTCAAGCCTCCTTCTGCCATTCCCTCCTTCTCTTTTTACCCCATGATTCTCTCCCTCACGTTCTTCATTTCCTCTCCCCATTCTTCTTCCCTCCATCTTGCAGCAGCTCCACATGCCCACCTTCACCGGTCAACCACTTGCCACCTTCATCATCCTCTACCGCCATCTTCAACATCACCCCATCATCTCCCCATCCATCATCGTCCAGCAACTTCATGCCATCACCAGCCAGCTCCATCAGCAACACACCTGCAACACCACTCCAGCAGCCACCGCCAACTCCCACCACCTCCGCCAGCATCCCAACCCCACAGCCCAGCAGCTCCCATTGCCAGCTAGCATCAAAAGCCTAGCAAGCCCTTCGTGTCCAGCACCGCCGAGCAGCCGCCGCCGCTGCTAACTCCACCGTCCAGCCATCCACCGCTGTTGGCCAATGCCTAGCAACACCTCCATCGAGACCAGCCCCCAAGCCGAGCCAAGCCTCCCCCCTTTCTTGGCTGAGATCTTGGAAGGACCGCCATCGCCGCTGTTGAGCCCTGTTTGATCCGTGTGTGGCACGTCCTCGACGTCGTCACCGTCATCGTCGTCGCGAGCCCGCCGCCATCAAAAACCCGTGAGTTAACTCCCTAATATTTGATTAGGCCATTAATTTCGTTTAGGGGTGGTTAAATTAGTGCTAATGAGGGTTAGTTTTAATTAAGCCTAGATTAGTATTAATTAAGCTTGGTTTAGTTTAATTGAGATTAAGAATGGTTTAGATTAATTTTAATTGTGATTAGTTTAAGTAATCTCGATTAGTTTAATTAATCATGTTTAGATTAGTTAATTACATTTAGCTTAATTAATCGTAATTTATTTAATTAATCGTAATTAGTGTAATTAGTGACGGATTAGGCGTTACGTAAAATTTTACGCTTGTTTTCTTGGATGAGATTATGCGTGATTTTGATTATTTGCACGTCCGATATTATGAGTTTGATTGCTCTTTGGTAGGTTTCGATTTTTAATATAAAACTTGGTTTTTTTTTTTTTTTTTGGGTGAAAAGGTAAGTATTATAAGGGGAGGTCAAAAAGTACAAAGAATCGGCTTAAAAAACTTACACTCTAATGAATAGGCTCAAAAGAGTGGAAGGAAGTCGGACAAAACTAGGCAGAGTAAAGCAACAATGCCCAGATGCAACACCCTCGGCACCCACCCTAGACAAAAATAGAAGGGTCTAACTCCCAGGATCATTGCAATCTCCTATTCTTTGGGGGAATCCTCCACATTCTTGAAGGTGCAAGCCTTGTCTTGGACTACCTTCATAAGATGCTTCTTCATGCCAGATGTAGAGCTTTGCACCCCCCTGAAGAGCATATCATTCTTATTCTTCCACACAATGTGACACAGAGCGTCAAAAGAGAACCGGCCGATACAACTATGAAAGTCCTTACTCGAAAGCAAGGTCGAGGCTCAGGTAAGGTTGTCCTCCCAAGTCTTGTTTCTCCAGGGAAGACCACACCGAGTTGCCCAAAAGGAGGCAACACCCGAGGTAACATGGCATTCAAAAAATAAATGATTAACCGAGTCTGACACCTCATTACAAAACGGACAGAAGGCAGCTTCAATCCTGCCATAGGACATGAGAAGGTACTAGGTTGGTAGCCTTCGCTTGGTAATAAGCCACAGGTTGAGTTGGTATCGAGGAAGGATAGCATTGTTCCAGATGAAGCCATCCCACTTGACTCGATTCTTTTTCCGTCTAATAAGCTCCCAAGCCGAGGCCACTGAAAACTTACCCGACAAAGCTTCCGACTAGCAAAAACGATCCCAAACGTTCGTCAAAGAGGGGAGCGGCGAATCCCAAGCTTCGATCACCAATCTAATAGCCTGACCGTTATCAGTGAAGAGATTCGCCACCTTAGCCTGCCTAGATAACCCAGAGCTATAGATGAGAGAATCTGAGAAGAAGAGATTTAAGGGACCCCTGGGGTGCCAATTATCAAACTAGAGCAACGTGGAGCGTCCGTCACCTATTCTCCAGTGGAAGCGAAGCCGAAATTCTATCTTTAGTTGAAGGAGTTTTTTCCAAGCCCAAGAACAACAGGTCGGCTTCTTTGCCACCCAAAAATTCCCTCTTTTTAAGAAGGTAAAGTGGATCCATCTGCACCAGAGGGCCTCCTTATCTAAAAATAAAATCCAGATGTGTTTGAGCATAGCCACATTCGGATACCAAGACCTCCTTCCACCTTAGGGTAGGCAGACATCCTCCCAGGAAACTTTGGCACCTCCTCTACCCAGCTTGGGTCCCTTCTATAGGAATTGTCTCAGGATCCGTTCAATCTTATCCATCACTTCTGCAAGCAGAATAAAGACACTAGCCTAGTAGGCTTGAATGGCATGAAGGACTGACCTTATCAATTGAAGTCGTCTAGCAGTAGAAAAGAATTGATGAGTCCAGGATTCGACCCTGGTGGTGATGCGCCTAATGAGAGCTGCACAATCTGCCTTTCCCAATCTCGACGTGATGATTGGCTTACCCAAATATCGAACTGGGAGGGATCCCTCCTGGAGGCCAAGTTCCTGTAAGATATGTTCTCGTAATAGCGAAGAACCGCCAGAAAGGAATACCTCACTTTTCCTCTAATTTGGGATAAGGCCACTCTAAGAAGAGAACCGATGCAAACCCCTCTTTGAGAAGCAAAATAGAAGGCAAGTGACTTTCACAAAATAGGAACACATCATCTGCAAAGAAAAGGTGCGAGAGTCTAGTGGCCTTGCACCTCCAATAGAATCTAGAAAGCACCTCCATAACCAGCGTAAATAAATAAGGAGATAAAGGATCCCCTTGGTGCAGTCCTCTCCCACTGGGAAAGAAACCATGAAGCTCCCCATTCAACGCGATGGAAAACCGAGGAGTCCTCACACACGTCATGATGAGATGAACCAGTCGGTCAAGAAATCGAAAAGCCAGGAGGACACTCTCGAGGAACTGCCAATCCATGGTGTCGTAGGCCTTCCTGAAGTCATCCTTGATAGCACATTTAGGAGTGTAAGGCTCCACATGAAACCCTGCAAACAACTCCCGAGCCAAGAGGATATTGTCCTTAATACGACGTCCCTTGACAAAAGCACTCTGGGAAGTGCTTACCAAGTCCTGAAGCACACCTGCAACCTTATTCGACAACACTTTAGTGATGACCTTGTAAATCGTATTGCAACAAGCGATGGGTCTGTAATCATCAATCGTAGTCGCATTGGGCACCTTTGAGACCATCACCAAAATGGTGTTGTTAATTTCTTTGAGGATCCTCCCTAAAATAAAAAAAATCATTTACCGCTTTCGTAACCAGCTGACCCATCGTATCCCAGTTCTCCTTGAAGAACTCCACCGTGAAGCCATCCGAACCAGGCGCCTTCCCCGAGCGAGGGAGAAAAGGGTGTCTCGAACCTCCTGGTCAGAAACGGGCCTATCAATGACAATAATCTGGTCATCACTCAGATAGGACTGAAGAACCTCCCTAAAGTCAGCGGCCGTAGGGGAGTCCCACTCTAGTCGAGGCATAAGAAGGTTGTGGAAGTAATCCACAAAGTGCTGCTGAACTAGCTAAGGCTCGTTAATTTGGACTCCTGAAGCATCCATCACTGAGAGGATCCTATTCCTCAACTATCTCTTTTTAAACATAATGGTGAAAGAATTTCATGTTCTAATCACCTTCCTTTAACCATCTTATTCTAGCCTTCTGTCTAAAGAAGGACTCTTCGTAAGACCAGAGCTCGACTAATGAACATCTTTGCACTCTCTCTAAGTCTGCTAGAATCGCACTAGTCGGATCCTAGGCAAGTTGAACTTGAGTTTGCTTCAGCGCTTCCCTTGCTTCGGTAGCTTTGACAGAGATGTTAGCAAAAGAATCTTTATTCAGTTGATTGAGAAGACTTTTGAGGGCCTTCAGTTTGCTTACAAGTCTAAACATCGGCACCCCTGAGCCTGGAGCGTCCCAAACTTGCTTCACAAGTGAGTCGAAGTCCGGGTGAAGCATCCAAAAATCAAAGAACTTGAAAGGCCTTCTCCTATGAACCGGGTTTTGGACCTTAACCACTATAGGACAGTGATAAGAAATCCCATGTGATAGAAAAGAGGCCTCCGAATAAGAGAAGATGTGACTCCAACAGGTGTTAACCAGCACCCTGTTAATCTTTCTTGCCTTGCACAAAGACCCTGAAGAGGTAGACCAAGTGTACCTAAACCCCACGTACCTTAAGTCATCTAGCTCCGCCTGGTCGAGGCATTGAC
Source organism: Eucalyptus curtisii (assembly GCA_017140595.1). Classification (NCBI taxonomy): domain Eukaryota; kingdom Viridiplantae; phylum Streptophyta; class Magnoliopsida; order Myrtales; family Myrtaceae; genus Eucalyptus; species Eucalyptus curtisii. The sequence goes on along the minus strand of CM029496.1, from coordinate 26,806,477 downwards.
CGAACTCATCAAAACTTGACAGCCAACGATCCGAACCAACCAGTCTGTCCGAGGGGTCTCTGATAGCATTAAAGTCGCCCATTACCAGCCAAGGTTCCTCCTGCAAAGCGACACTTCTAGCTACTAGGCCCCCCATAACCGACGGCCCGCGGTGAACGAGTGCTTAGCATAAACGATAGAAACCACACAAGTCAAGCCAGATTCCACCCACCGAAGCTTTCCATGAACAACCTGATCCAAGATGGATAAAGGTTCAAAAGAAACCACAGAAGGATCCCAGCCAACCCAAATTCTACCCCTATCTAAGTACTCCAGGTTAGCTATCCAGCACCAGTTGCTTAGCAGATTACTAAAGATGTCAACAAACCAGTTATGAGGAACCTTAGTCTCAACAACCCCCACCAAGGATAAGTGATTCGCCAAGACGAGGTTTCTCACTTCCGCTTGCTTAAGAGGGGCGACAAGCCCCCTGATATTCTAGCATCCTATGTACATATTTACATATTTACAAGATGAGAAAGCAACTTACCTCCTTTTGGAGGATTTACTCCTAGTGGAAGGTGAGGCTGGCCTTGTCACGGGAGGAGGAGGGTCTGGCGCCAAGGCTAGCAACTTTTCTTGCATGGTCGAAGGAGGAGGGTTTGGCACCAGAGCTAGCCTTCTATCCTCCAAGGCAGCCTTTGGCGAGGGGCATGAGGAAAGGAGATCGTCATCTGAAGAAGCTAAGATGTCCGCTGCACCCTCGCCCTCGGCTGAACAAGCCAAAGCAGGGATGTCCATATCCGAGGGACTGACTATCTCATCTAGAGGAGAGGAAGCATCGCCAATCAGCCCTGAGGTAGAAGAGGCTTCCTTAGGGGCCTTATGTGTATCACACACAGCTGATACCAATGGACTTCCCTCTACAATGAGGTGAGACTTCTTCTTCTTGTTTTTAACTTGCCTCCAGCCTTGTTCGGTAGTCACGGGAGCTTCCGGGAAGGAATCAATTGCCACATCAGGAGTTGAAGCAGCATGAACAGTAGCTTTGCCCTTTTGGGCTGCAATGGGCCGAGAGGCCTTGGAGGCGGCATCGCAATTGTGGCCAAATACCCCGCACTTGAGGCATTCCACGAGCTTCCATTCGTACTCCACATCTATGGATCTAGCTACACCTTCCACATTGACTTCCATCGTAGAGACTCTTGGATGGCTAGCTTGGATTTCAACACACACTCTAGTATAGGAGATCATTCTCTTGCCTTCGGTGCGTTGATCAACATATAGAGGCTTCCCAATGGAACTAGCAATGGCACTAATCGCCGATGCGGACCAAATGTCAAGAGGGAGGTTTTTGAGCCTTATCCACACCGGGATAGAAGCTTGCTTGCTCTTCTTTAACTCCATTAGGGGCTTCCATTGCTGCAAAATAAGAGGGACCCTAGCAATGGTTAGCGGTCCCTCCTCTAGTATCTACATCCTGAATACCGGGTTCGGCACATGAAAGAAATAGAAGCCTTGGTCGTCTGCCAAAACATCTACAAGTTTTGGGCCCCAAGTACTCTTAAGTACATCTTCGGTGAGCTAAAAGGGAAGCCGCTTCCCCACAAAATAATCCACCAAGAATTCGTTCCACTTCGGATCAGTTGCCTGCAGCACCTCGGCGGACAAGTTTACCATAGCTCTCTCCCCGACCACAGCCAAGGGAATGTAGGATAGCTCATACCCCTTCGCGGCCAGCCTCACCACATTGGCCCGAGACCTGGCTTGGGGGGCCTAGAAGGGCTTGAAGGCTTCCCTTGGGGTCTAGCACGAGGGGCCCGAGAACGGCTATGGCCCCTTAAACTTTCACCACGAGCAAGCTTGTCATTTGGCCCACGAATGGAGCCACTTGTGCCCACGTCACCACCCCCCTGACGTCGGGGTGCCTAAGGTAGTTTACCAGCATGCTGCTCAACAACCAAACGAGACGGGGAGGTCGTGCCTTTCCCTTTCCCATCACCTGGACGAGTCTCGCCTGAAGACGACGCCATCCAGCACAGAAAACCCCACAACCAGCCCAACTAAACCTCTACAGACAAGCCAGGAGGGAGAGATCCATACCAGGGCCTTACTGCAAGGGGGAAGGACGGGATGGGGCTTCCTCACCACCCCAAAGCCTAATCCGAGCTTCCAGACCCACGTGAGTAGCACCCATGAACAAAGGTGGTGATTGGTCGGGCGAATCTGCTACACCTAGGATAATCAAGATCTTCACAACGGGGAAGAAGGAGACGAAATCGTTCAATGAGGACTTCGAGTGATCCAAGAGGAGGAAAACCTCCGAAAATCGCGTCCAATGGATGGTTAAACTGATCGGATCGAGCAGACAAGCAGAAGCAGATGAACAGGAAAAAAACGCCCTCCTTAAGAGAAAGCGTGAACAGAAACTCTACAAAACTTGGTTTTATGGACAATTAAATAGAAAAAAAATGAGGCGTCGAGTTTGGACGCCAAATTTTATGTGCACAATAAAACAATGAGGTTTTAAACTAGATGCGTGCAAAATTTGACTGGTTGATTTCAAATACGTGACCCCGTATGAATTTATTTCGAAGAGTTTTAAAGAAAAAAAAAAGGGTGTTACCCAAGGTTACCTTTTAAAAAGTAAGTGTTGCTTTCTTGGCTAAACAACGGCAACAAAAGTCGGTTCAATTGATAGTGTGCTTGAGTGGTCACGTAATTGAACTCGTCACCCAACGGGAGTTTGGGGGCAATGCCCAATTTTATCGGATGCCCGACGGGGGTCTGGAAGCCGAGTCGCGGTTGAGGCCAAACCGATACTCCTTTATGGAATGCTGTCTAGGCGGGGGTTCTAGACGTTGCCATGCCCGATGGGGCAGGACGACATCCATTACGCCGGAAGACCGCTGGCACTTGTGTGGGTCGTGGCCCGAGGGGTCATAATACTTGGAACACGTGTGTCGACAATGCGCGTGAAATTCTCGTATGTGTTCTGATTATTATTTATGCACATTACTATATTATTATTGTACGAGATGTGCAGGGACGTGCCGAGGCGAGGTGAGTTTATGTGTGGTGCGTGCTTAGGCCGCCTTCGAGGTGAATTTGCGTCCTAGTTGAGGCTTAGGGATTTTAACTCGCTAATATCTATCTCACCCCGTCGTTGTCAAAACATTTTCAGATCCGTAGTATGGAGATTCGCCCGGTGCGATTCGGGGTCCCCTCGGACATGGAGGTAGAGACCACTCTCTATCCTATCCTTGGGACCGATCGATTTCATGAGTTAGTGGTTACGACGTTGTGGGTCGATGAAGGCTTTGTACATGTGGTGCCCCACAATTTTAAGGCATGGTTCATTAGGGAGGCGAATGGCGATAGGATTGGTCCCCTGCAAGGTTTTGATGGGCAGCCTGTTGGATACGTGGATGGGCCAATAGGCAACCCCATGGATATCGACATTCCTAACGGTGTCGTTGTGAATCTTGATTTAGAGCCAGAGGGGCCCGGGGAGTTGGAACCGCCTAACGTCATTCAAGATTTTGCGCCTAGATACTAGAGTCGATGTAGGAGCTTGTGTAGTTGGAAGTTATTCCCGACCTTGACCCTTTTTGTTAGTAGGTCGCATAGGAGTCCTTTTTGTAGTAGGCTTGTATATATCGAACTCCTCGATTAACCTGTTAATAAAAAAAATCGTTGTTTGTGAGAAATGGTTGTGGTGCTTTAACTATCCCTACTGTTATTGATTGACTGGGTGTCTAATTTAATTCGTTTCCACATGCATTTAATCGAAAGATAAAAAGAATGGGCCGGCGACGCGTATTGGGACATCGCATTTTTTTAATCGACCGCCGAGGGATGTTTGCATACTTAGGGTTCGGGGCGTGACATTGATGGCAGATAAAATTGGCTTGAGTCTTGGCATGCTTGAATGATCACCTAATTGAACCCATTACCCAATGGAAGTTTGAGGACGATGCCTAATATTTATCGAATGCTCAGCGAGGGTCCGAATACTAAGTCGTGGTTGAGGCCGGACCGATACTTCTTAAGGAATGTCATTAAGACGAGTGCCCAATGGGGCGGGACGATGCCTGGTATGCTGGAAGACCGCCAACTAGTGTTTTGGCCGTGGCCTGATGGGTCGTAATAATCAGAACACATGTGAATGATTGTGATGCATTACGTCTGACTATGGGGTAAAACTATGAAACACAGTATGGGACATTCTAAAACGAGTTTTACCTTATAATCGGGACTCATGTGGATGCTTAGTGCATGAGAGTTAAGTGTTCTGATTATTAATTGTGTTTGTTGCATTGGTATTGGCATATGTGATGTACTAATATGCAGGGATGTGCCAAGGCGAGGTAATATTATATGCCATTACATGTTTAAGCTGCCTCTAAGATGAATTCGTGTCCTAGTTGAGGCTTAGGCTGTTAACTCACTAAAATTTTTATCTCACCTCGTTGTTTTTTATTGTTTTTCAGGATCGTAGTGTGGAGAACCATCATCTGCGGTTGTGGTGGGCAAGAGATGCGTCACTTTTGGTTAGCCCTTACGTTAGAGAAGTTTAAGTTAACCCAAACCATCTACTGGTTTTGTTGGTTGTTAGGAAGTAGCCGATGTAAGGGCTTGTGATTATTAAATTTCCAAGGGTTAATAGTAGATATATAAAAGAAAGTCCGGTTTGATGTTATTGGGATTTCCTTACTATCCCTGTTTTATTTTGTTGTTGAGAGTTTTTATGCATGTTCCACTTGTGTTTAATTAAAAGATAAAAAGAATGGGTTAGTGACGCATCATGAGACGTCACAACTAAATGACCATGGATGGATATTTGCACGCTCGGAGGTTCGAGGCGTGACATTTAGTTTTCAAGCTAATTGGATGCTAAACTTGAAACTTGAAATATTTATTTATTAAACCGTTAGAGTAACGAGTAGAACTCACCTCCATCTACTGAATTGAATTGAAGAATAGATGAGAGGTCATAGTTCTTGATATAATTGTTGGGGGTGTAATTCACACTCTCCATGGACAGGAAGGCAGCATGAAAAAGGAAAGTTTCCTAAAGTTTCCTAATTTGAGTAGGTTTCCTATTTTGAATGGGTTTCCTAATTAAATGGTTTCCTAGTTATAGTAGGATTCCTAGAAAGAGGTTTCTTAATTTGGAACTTGCTCTTGCCTATATATAATCTATTTCTTTTATAATTAAAGATGTAACAGAGAGGTGTGATGTGTAAATTATAATGGAATTCTCAATTGGACATAACCCTAGTTTAAGGGTGAATTAGGATAAAACCTTGCGTCTAAAATCCTCTCTTTTACTCTGTATTTTTTCTTTTTTGATTGTGTAGAGAATCCTAACAATAATGGCTTGCTTATGTTTATAAGTGGACTTGTTCAAATAAAGGAGGAAGCAGATCCCGTGTTGTTAACTCTTGAAACGTATTATCAAATTCTATAAGTCATCTTCTTTAGTTTCGGATTAGTTACAAGTAGGGGTGTGCAACCAGACTGGTTTTACCTAGGAATCGGATTGGACCCATTGAAAGACGGATTAGAGAACCGGTTCCCCTTATAACTAGTTGGAGAACAAGTTCTAAATTTTTGAAACCAATTATAACTGTCACGCCCCGATCCTCCGAGCGCGTGCCCATCCCTCCGTAATCGATTAAATAGCGACGTCCCAAGACGCATCGCCGACCGATTCATTTTAATACGCATGCGGAAGCAGATAAATAATCCCCAGATAACAATACAATGGGATAGAAAAATAGGGTCACAATTTTTCGGACTGAAAACACAACCACAACTCATAACACATTTATGTGTGTGTACATATATATAATAAACCAAGTCATATATACAATACAAACCACTCTATTCACAAGGTCTACAAAACGGGGGTGGGGTTTCCAAACATCTACAGGTCCTCGTCCTCCTCGTCGTCATCTCCTTCCACTCTCCAACTAGAGCCTACTGTTGAATACATAGAAGATCCTAGATCTTCAAGGTCAGGGTCCATCAGATCTACCACCAAACCATATTTAGGGTCTGTAGTGCCTTTCCCAAAAGCAACATCCATCACATACAGAAGTATCTCAGATTCCGGTATGGGGCCCTCTCTCAGTCCGTTACGATCCTGGCGATACCATGATCTGTATTGATAGGGCACCTTTTTGGGCAGACCCGCATCAACCTAGATTATAGACTTCACTAGTTCGTACTCTAACCCATTAGGGTGCCCATGAATCGGAATGTAATACTTCTGTTCTGTGATCTTCCTCAATTGTCCAAAATGCTCAGGAGGAGCTGCCATCTATGGACCTGAAATGTTATCCCACAACGGGGTGAGACAACGTCTCAGCAAGTTCAACCTCCTAAGACTCGACTAGGAAGAAAATACGCCATGAGGGCTGCTTAAGCACAAACACGAGTCATAGGGCTTACCTTGGCCTCGGTTCCTTCCTGCAAATCAATATAGTTTAATTAACCATTCAATCAATCACTTCATAAATCAATTCATCCCCTCAGATCGAATCATTGATCAATCAACTTAGTCGATTCCATATCCTCGAGACTATTCCCCAGTCCTCTCAATCAATACTATCTATCAAGTCTGATTATAGCTAGGACTGCTCACCCTAGGCTAATATATATATAGTATAGCTCACCAGAAGCTGCCAGATATACTGATATGGTATACTACTTATGCTCGCTAGAAGCTGCCAGATATACTAATATAGTATACTAAATATGCTCGCCAGAAGCTACCAGATATACAGATATAATATACTATATATGCTCGCCAAAAGCTACTAGATATGCTGATATATTTCGTAATTTTTAATCATACCCGATAAAAATTATGGGTGTGCAACGGAAACCGCCCGAACTGGGAACCGGCCGGACCGGACCGGATCGGTAGGTTTCGGGCGGTTCTAGAGGGTCTCGGTCCGGTCTCAGGTTCCAATTTTTGGAACTAGTGACCGGTTGGTCTGGTTCCCGGTTTCGGGATCAAAACCGGACCGACCGGACCGGACCGACCATATATATATATTAGTTTCTAAACTAATTTACAACACCCATTACCAGATTCATTTTTCCTCAAAGCTAATCCCTTTTTTGTGTTTCTCTGCACTCTACAGTAAGCATCACATCAGCTTTTCTTTTCTAGCAATTCTTATTTTCCTTTTCCCTCTTGAAACCAAAACGGCTAAACCCCTATTTATTTATTTTTTTATTTTCTGCTCTAACCTACAGTAACCATCACATCAACTTCCATTTTCCCAAATTTTACGACCCAATTCAGCGGCAATTCTCACTGACTTTCCCTCTCAAAACTGAAACCCCTCCCCCTTGCTCGCTCGACGCCTTGCCCGACGCCCCCAACGCCTCACCTCACGCCCCACTAACACCGATGCTCGGCTCTCTTCCTCCGAATTCCTCGTTGCAACGTCCCACATCACACCTCGCTCCCTCAGACGCTCAGCTCTCTCCCTCCTTGGAGTGCCTTGCTGCAACATCTTGCCTCACACCGTCTGATTCCAGTCGGAGCAGGAGGAAGGAGTCGATCGACTTCTGGAAGTTGTTGAAGGCCTCGACGTTGACCGGGACGCCGCCGTTCGGTACATGGCTATGAACCCGCCCGGGTCAACCCAGGCGTAGACCGCGCCGACCCCATTGACCACCTGCGCCTTCGCCTCCAGCGTCTTGTGCTCCCAATACATTTGGTCCGAATCACCGCCGAACTTCGTGTAGGGGCGAAGAAGTCGCTCCCCATGCGCATCGAGTAGAGCCCGTTCGACGACGTCAGCGACATGGCGGCCGTGAAGTTCTAGTTCTCCACGAGGGTGTCCGCCGGAAAGTCGAAGCTCTGCCACACAACGATAGGGGTCCCGCCACCACCGTCACTCTGTTTCTAGACCTAAAGTTGCTCCCCCATAGTCGAAGTCTCGCCTGATGCCTAGCTTCGATCGAGTTGCTTAAGCTTCGACGTCGACCCCTTCCTCTCTCATGATCTTGCCTTCGGCCTTGCTCGACGCTCAAACGCCTTTCCATCGTCAAAATTGGTACATTTTCTCTTCTCAGCAGGTTGTGAAAATTTTAATTGCCAATTGATTGATTGATTCAAGGGCAATCCTATGATGGTCAATAATGAGTTTGGTTCAGGGGAACAGAATGAGCAAGAAACTTTTGAATCTTCCTTTCTTTCAATGTATTCGCAGTACAAAATCATTCATCTCAGAGCATCAATGAATACTTGCTCTGTTTTTCTGTATATTCTCATAAGCTCGACGAAGACGAGTTTTTAAGAACTATCAAATACAATGAACCAGAAAAATATAGAAAGAAGAGAGTTATTTTCGATCTGTTTCACACACAAAAGAAACTGAATAACAGTTTCTTCATCACATGGTCTTCTCTCTCTGAGTTGAGCACGTGTTATTCGAAATCTTCATCACTGATGAGTCATTATGCAGATACACGTGGCTATGGCTGACATTGTCACTGAGTAGTTTGCGCGCTTCACTTCCACTGATCTTTTTCCCAATAGCAGCAACCCTTTCATTTGAGGTTTATGTTGTCATATCTGATCTCTCTGGTTTGTTGATGCGAATTACGGATGGTATTTTGATTCAAGGATTTTGATTGGCATCGCTTGTATGCTTTGACCAGTTATGAATTGGTGGAAGTCTTCAATTTTCCTTTTTCGAGTGAGTTAGTGTTGGAGGAGTTGTAGTTTTGGAGTGTTCATTCAGCACTTTTTCATTAGCATTCTCTATTCGACCGATTTAAGTACATGAAATTCTGTTTTTGGTTTGTCTATGGTCCATTTTGGAGGAAAAAGTGTCACTTTGGCTGCTGGAAATATGCTCTTGCTCGAGTTGCAACTTAATATTTGCTTAATTTTTTAGTATCTATTTTGGTAGGTATAGTTATATGATAAATATGGACATGACATTAGTAAGTAAGGCTGCAATCATATCTTTAGTATTCCTATTGCTGTAAATGAATATGATGGTTTGATGGCTCATTATAATGTTTTGTTTGATTCGGGCGATCTATCTATATGTCAATGGAAGTGGATCAATCAAATGATGATATGAATCCTATGATGGACTCACTAGAACATAAAGGTGAAGAAATTGAAAACCTCGAAGTGGCATCCAACACAAACAAGGTATCTAATGCTTGTCTTCTTAGTTCTGGTAAACGAACATCAACAGTCTGGCTTCATTTTTGTAAGGGCAAAACCGAGAAGGAGAAAACTATGGTGATTTGCAATTATTGTGGGGCCAAGTATACGTACTCTGTTGATAATGGTACTTCCGCTATGTTGAAGCACTTGAAAAAGTGCAATAAGTATCCTCGCAACTTAGATAAGAAGCAAAAAATTTTCACCCCACGTAGAGCACAAGGGATAATAATGGGGCATACTAGTACTGATGGTAGTGCAACTGTCTTATCAGCATGGGAATTTGATCAAAATCGTTGTAGACAAATGCTTGTTCGAATGATCATAACGGATGAACTACCTTTTTCGATGGTTGAGCGCGTTGGATTCTGAGATTTTATTGATCAGTTACAACCTCTCTTTCATCACATATCACGATTTATAGTGGCTAGAGATTGCATAAAGTTATATCTTTGTGAGAAAAAAAGTTTGAAGACTTACTTTGGCAAGCTTAAGTCTAGGATTGCACTCACGACTGATACATGGACTTCCATCCAGAATTTGAATTATTTATGTCTCACCGCACATTTTATTGATGACGATTGGAAATTGCACAAAAGAATAATCAATTTTGTGGTGATGCCTAGTCATAAGGGCAAGGATATCGGAAAAATGATTGAGAAATGCATCTATGAGTGGGGAATAGAGAAAAAAGTATCCACAATCACTGTGGATAATGCTAGTTCTAATGATGTTGCCATTGGTTTTTTAAAATAAAAATTATCAAGAGATAGGCTATTGATATTGGAAGGTGATGTTTTACACATGAGGTGCACGGCTCATATCTTAAACTTGATTGTGAAAGATGGATTGACCGAGGTACGTGATTCTATTATACGTATTCGAAACGTGGTTAAATATGTGAGAAGTTCTCCCATGAGAGCTAAAACATTTCAAGGTTGCATTGAAAGTGCGAGGATCACTTATAAGGGTTCGGTTTGTTTTGATGTCACAACTAGGTGGAACTCTACTTATGTCATGTTGGATACTGCTTTAAAATTCAGAAAAGCTTTTGAGATGATGGAAGAAGATGATCCTTCTTTCTTAAGTGAGCTTGACTATGACACTCCTACACATGAAGATTGGGAATATGCCAGAATTCTTTCAGTATTTTTAAAGAAGTTTTATGATTCCACCAAGAAGATGTCTGGGACTCTATATATTACTGCGAATGATTATTTCAATGAGATAGCAACTTTATATAAAACTTTGAAACAAGCGGAGAAGGCTTCGGATCTTAGTTTAAAAGTTATGGGTGCAAAGATGAAGAAGAAGTTTGACAAATACTATGGGAGTTTTGAAAAAGTGAATATGATGGTATTGATTGCGGTGATATTGGATCCAAGAAGAAATATGAGCTATGTGCAGTATTGTTATAGATTAATCTATGATGATAGTGTGAAAGTTGATGAAATGTATGAGAAGGTGAGAATTTCCCTGGAAAGATTGTTTCATTTTTATGAAAAATCTTATCTTAATTCTTGTGATAGAAATTTGGGTATTAATATTGATAGTAGTTGGGATCCTAATAACCATGAGGAGGGTAAGAAGGATGATCTTGATTTGGTTGAGGATTTCAATTCAGACAAAGCATTTGATATCTTTCTTCGCGAGGAGAAAAAAATGTTGGCAGGTAAGCTATCTGAGCTCGATAAGTATCTTAAAGCCGAACGTGAAGAAAGTCGTGATCTCGACCTATTGATGTGGTGGAAAACTATTGGCCAAAAGTTTGAAATCCTTTCTTTAATGGCTCGAGATATTTTATCTATTCTTGTAACAACTGTTGCTTCGAAGTTGACTTTCAGTACATCCGGTCGTGTGCTTGATGGCTTTCGAAGTTCTTTAACTCCTACAGTGGTGGAAGCTTTGATATGCACTCAAGATTGGTTAAGAGAGGCTACCATGCCGATTAATGTTGAAGAGTGCATTGAGAATGTGGAAAGATTTGAGTGGGGTAAGTCATCAATGTACTTGTAATTCTTTTGTATATCTAATCAGTGAATGCTCTATTTAATATTTTGTTTTGTTAGATATGAATGATGTTCATTCGGAGCTTACCGGTAAATAGAGTTTGCAAGTTCAAGTGGAAGAAATATATGTGGTGAGATTTTTCATTAATTATTTGAGTTCAATTTAAAGTAATTCTATTTTAAAACTAATGTTGAGTTATCATATATACTTATTGCAGGACTATTAGCAAGTTTTGGGCTCTCGGATTTGATCATATTTTGCTTGCTTGAACAAAGAATCTATTCCTCTTGGGCCATGCAACATTGAGTGATTTGGCGAGATGTATGGAGTTTGGTAGTTTAATGTTGAATGTCTTTCTCTTGTGCTAATTTTGGAATTTGATTTTGTTTTTTATTCCGTGAAGGGTTTGTTCTATATTAGTTATGACCACTAATGGATGGTATTGAACAATGGTCAAACTATGTGTTGAATTTTTGTTGAGTTCGGATTCTGTTTTTCTTTTGTTTTTTGCCTCTCTAATAACATTTATCTTCATGAGAATGAAGGTGAGTGTGTGAAATATGTTTGGAAAGAAAAACTTCTATGATATTTCAAATTTGTGTGGATCTTTAGCTTATTTTTTTGTTTCATAACAGTGCAAGGACATAGGGTATGATGCAGGATTTTAATTTTTGTTTCCACAAAGTGGACGTTTATAATTTAATAGGGCGTCACTTTGTTGGTCACAAAGTGAATAAGAAAACTTGATCGGATCATAATCTTGTGCGTTACTTTACTAGTAATTACTATTTTTTTTTTTGTTAAATGAAATGAAAACAAGTAATAGTTCATTGGAACCGGACCGGACTGGTTGCTCCGGTCTGGTTCTCGGTTCCAAGACAACCGGTCCGGTCCACGGTCCTAAAAAATGGGAACCAGTCCTCCCGGTCCGGTTCCCGGTTCTTGGGTGGAACCGGACCGAACCGGGAACCGATCACCCCTAATAAAAATACTCGTGTGGATACACGGTCGGCCTTAGCCAAAATATAATATTTTTTCACTTGTAAATCCCACTAATTTCAACAGTCCCCAAATTCCTTTTTGGCGTTGTAAACCGACGCCTGGTGGTTTTCCAATTAATTACTGAAATTAAATAAATTTAGGAATAAATTCCTAAAATCACAATTCACACACAATCAGCACAAATTATTTTCAAATAAATAAACAGATCACACCATTACAATCAGCATAAAATTCCGGTCACTAGCTATCCCGATCTAATTTCGAAAAATAATTAATTAAATAAATAATTACGAAAATTAATTAATAAATGCAATAAATAGCAACTTAGGCCCGTAAAACCTAATTAAAAGCCGAGATGGGCCCGGAAAATTTCCGAACCACTCTAGATAAATACTAGAGCTTGTCTAGGCACTAATTGCACTAAACTATCCATCTAACATGCAATATCGACTAATTAATTTACTAATCTAATCTAACTAACCACATAATCCATACTTAGTCTAAACTAATCAATCCTTAAACGTCATTAACTTACTAAGCTAGGATTAGTGAGTTAAACTCACTTGTTTAGTGATCCGCTCGGATCAAAACGACGGCGAGGCGGAGAGGGTCACGAAACTCCAAAGCGGGACCACCTTTTGAGGTCTGGAAGGCACCAAAATCGGGCCAAATAATGGCTGAGATACCCACTGCTGTTCGATTCTGCTCTTGGCCGAAGAAGCTGGTCAATGGTGAGGTTGAGGCGAAAACGGGCTGAGACGGGCTGAGGGGGTTGAACTGGGTCTAGGCAGGGTTGGACGGCGACTGAACGACGGCTAGGAAACTCCAGGCGACCTCGATGGCACTGGATGATGCTCGGATGACACGGGACGGCAGCACGCTGGGTGTGGGCACGGGCAAATAGCAGCCGATGGACGTGCTGGTTCAGGCGGTGCGGCGGCGGCTCTGGGCTTCGGCGGGTGGCTGCGACAGCGAGGTGGCTTGCTGGTTTGATCTTCTGGTTTTGCTGGGAAGTTTACTCTGCTGGAATGGAGGAGATGGTGGCATCGATGGGCTGAAGGAGAGGGACGGGACCATTTTTGCTTGGAGGGGCAACCAAAGTCTCTTCCTCATCTCTTTGTCCCCTAGAGCTGGTCCCACCTCCACAGCTGGCCTCCACAGTAAATTTCTAGACCAAAAGACCCCTTCTAGAAGACTTGAGTTGGTCCAAAAGTTGGATCCATGGGGGCATACGAATTTTGAGTGAATTTCCCCCGATTCCCATTCAATTGCCTCATGAATCAACTCATTTCGGCTTCCAAAAATTCCACCAACGTAACATCGATCAAATTGGCATTTTTCCTCATCAATTGATCCCACTTGTACCCCAATTTCGCGAAAAAAAACGATCATCTGATTTTTCTGGTCGAAAACAGCCCTATCTCGACTTTTTTCGCCAAAAACTCGGTTTGCAGAAAAATCTTTAGAGATTGAGTCAATGTTCCTAAAATGACTTGTGACATGATAGAACTTTCAATTTTTGAAATCGGATTCAAATTCGCGGTTAATTTCAATCCAGCACGATTTTAGCGTGACCTAGGCTATCGGGTAGCTTTCAGAAATTTTTAGTGCAAATGACCCGTGGTTGATTTTCTTTGAGCCACAATGAACCTCTTCGACACATTGGCGAATCTCGGTTGTCATAAAAATCTCAATGATTCAAACACGGACACAGGGTACCAAAATGATAGAAAAATCAGTCTAGTGCCGATCGACGAGAATTTTGGAATTTAGTGGAATCACCCACGTTTAGCCACACATCTATGTGGAACTGGCCTAGCTCTGATCTCTAATCGACTTTTAACTGTGCCGTAATGATCTCTGCAGATGAGCACGGTCGAGTAGCCGATCCCTGGTCGAATTCTCAAGTCTAATGCATTAAAATTCCTTAAGGACTTCCCTAGATAGTCTAGTTATCTCACAAGTGATTAGCTCTGAGAATAGCACTATAGGCGCGTCGATGAAAGGCCCGATTAATTTAATTGAAAGCATAACTGAAAAATCTAGGATGTCACAATAACCGATCCAAAAATGGGTTCTTAGTAAATACCCACCCGGGAACCAAGCAAATCTGCTCTATTTTGGAACCGTTTTTATATGCTAAAAAGCCAAAACCCTAATTTCTTTTTTTTCCTTAAATTCTAACCTTAGCACTCCGTCCTTTGTTCTCCCTTCAAACTCCTCGTCAGTGTTTCCTCTTCCCCTAAAATTTTATGGATGAATGGGGAATTGATTTTATAATTTATGTTTAATGTTACGTGTTTGAACTTTTTATCGTTTATAATTATACATGACCATGTGTTTATCTTATGGCTCGTTATTTTTAGCATATAAGGATTTCCGTTATTCATCTTTTACTCTGATCTTTTTGTTATTCATAGCCTCGTATGGTTTTACTATAAAATAATGAACCAAAAAAAGGAAAAAGAAAAGGTTCTTGGGTAGATCTTGGAACTGGACTGAAAAAATAAGTAGGTTCTAGAATTAGTATCAGACAAACTGGGTAGGTTGTAAGGTTCAAAAACTAGGAACCGATTATAATAAGGTAGGTTCTAGATTAGGTAGGTTTCAGGTTCAATCTCTAAAACCTATCTACCTTGGAACCAATTAGCCCCTTTTACAAGCAAGGCATGAATGGTTTTTGATTACCTGAAGAAGATTCGATGGGTTAATGGTAGGGAAGGGGTGCTTTTACTTATTCTTTTTTGATAGAGAGCCGTGAGCAAAATCACCATTCCTATTGGACCAAGCAAAGAATAATGAGGCTTTAGAAATAAGTATGCATCCATTAACTCATTTTATGAATGTCTCCTAATTTAGAAAATTATGTCCTACGTGCACTAGGAATTAGATAGCAATTTAGGAAATATAAACTTTATTTATTGCATGATTAAGATTTAACATCTATAATTTCCAAATTTGTCAAAGTCATCATGTAAGTTTATGCAATTTCTTATTTTAACTCATAAAGAAAATCTTAAAAAATATTGCATCCATAGTTCATATAGACTACATTTAATTGTAGAATAAATTTATTAAATATATAGTATTCGTGTTGCAACTTGCACGTCATCTAGAGAGTTACATGTCTTAATGTCAATGTTTTAATAATCAAATTGTGTATATAGGGTTAATTAGTAGTGGCATTTCATGCATTATTCCTATTGAATATTATAAAAAGAAAAACTAAAAAGAATCAATTAACATTGCATTTAGAAATCATGTTTAGGACATGTATACATTGTTTGGTCTTGAGTTAACATTTTGCAAAACACTTGATATGTTGGATATAATGGAGCTTTACTATTACTTAGAGCATCAAGGTTTTCTTGTTTCCCTCAGTAATTTATTTATCACTTTGATTATTGAACGTTAAATTTTGGTTTGCATACTTACGTAATCATCCATCACATGTTAGTGGTCTAGAATCAAATTAACCAACACTAATTGCAAAATATTTTTGAATAAAGAAAAAGTGTACTGAAATGGCATTTAGATTTATCTAGCATAAAGTCCCTATATCCATGAAATCTCCGGTTTGCAAAGTAAGATATTCTCCCGCATTTTACTTAGATTTTTCATTGACCAATAATAGATTAGTAGTGACTCCAAAATGAATTGATTTGAATGTTTAATTAAATTAAAAACCTCAAAATTACGATTGGTATGGGTTTGGAAGAGTCCAGACTAAATTTTTACTTAGCGATTCAATAGCTTTTCTTTGGTGGTTATTTTTGGAAAGGTCCCAATAGGAGAATGTCTCATGAGAGAAAGAGGGGGGGGGGGGGGGTAAGGAGCAGGGAAAAGGAAAAGAAAAAAAAAAAGGAAGGAAAGGATCAATAGGAAAAAAATAGAAAAGGGACAATAAATTTGAACATCGAATAGCATTGTAGTAAAGTATTAACCTATCTAGAAGATAAGCATAAGTTGTGAGTTTATCTCATAATTTTGAAGATTAAACAACAATTCATAAACGTTTTTTGAACATAAAAGAAGAATCGCTTCCACTTTTGAGAATGTACACTCTCCAAATTGGGCGTGGACCATTGGTCTTCTTTCTTTTCTTTTGTGTGTGAGGGCATACAACAGGTTGCACCTTTAATATATGAATTGATGGTCCAACTGGTGATTAATTTAGTGTTTGCTGAACACATGCAGATTTGGATTATTTGCCTTGTGCCAACGTCATCTTAAGAAACAAAGGAACACTTTTAATGAGGCTGGAGCCTAACCCATTGAAGACATGATCACACGAACATTTAAATTGTATGATATCTTTGCCTATGGCCTTTATGTTGTCTTTTGATAGCTATCCGCAATAAACCCTTTATGTTGCCAGTAATCAAGATTGAAGACGCTTTTAAGTTACTAACTAGTCAAGTATGCAAAATACTTTTCGTCTCGAAGAATTCTCCAAGAATTCTCCCTTTTTCCCGACAAAGAACGGAATAAAGACATGATAGTACAAACGTTTTCCATGTAATCGTAAAGTGAAAATACAAGGAGTTGACATATAGCAAGACAATCACCAAAAAAAGAAAAAGTAGAGAGTAGAAGAAGGTTGTCGGGTCAATGAAATAGAGCATTTCTACTTGTCGGTATATGTTACTCTATATACAGTATATAAAAAAAATATGTATTTAAAAATATCATCATATGAACTACTTTTTATTTGCTATAAATGCTTATGACATGTTGTCGCAAGAATTGGCAACTCAAATCCATCTGGTTTGACCGGATTTTATAATTCTGTTAAGTCGTGTAATTTGAAAACACGTATATTTTTATTGACTATGCTATAAAACTAACATATGATAAATTAGTGTCAATTCGTGTTTCTTTTGAGCATGCCATGCAATTGTGCATAGACATGTTAATTTGTATCAGAAATTGCCAGCCCTTTGAAACCAATGATCAAAGATAGGTTTAAGGAAACACATGTCGCAAGGGTAGTTTTAATTTTTGTTTTTTGAATCATTTAGTAGTGACGGGGTCCTGATAATTTTAATCCTTAGAGTAGTCATCACAATTTCGACCTTTCTTTTTTATGCTCAATAATCTTTGTCGGCATTAGAACTTTGCTTTGTTTTTAATCGACTACCAACACTTTGCTTTTTGCTCTTCCAAGTAGTCATCACAATATCGACTTTTAGAAAACAGAGACATTATTCTTCTTTTCACAAAGTGTCTATATGCATGCTTCGTTAGCCAGTAACATATTATTCTTATTAAAAATCGTTTAACAACACAAACTATATGCTCTCTACATTCATACAGTGTCATTTTACCTATCAACTTAAGGTTTTAGAATAATTGATAGTGGTTCCACAAAATATTATGGTATCGGAGCAGGAGATCCTAACCTACACGTGACAAGGAGTGCTGAAATATTTAAATATTAAACCACACTATTCCTTTTGCATATGTTTGTCCCCATCTGTAAACCTTTGGCTTACACGTGAGAGGAGGTATAGAAATATTGTCCCGTATGAGCTCAAATATTTGAGTTGGACTTTCTAACATGTACTTCCAAGATTAGTAATGGTACTAACTTTTATTCAAAATTACCAATCTTAATTTAAGTGACTTGCCCATTTTTTCCCATTAAGTCACTAACTAATTCTAGCTTAATGTTTGAGTCACTTGTTAACTTTTCTTTGATCGTTTCAAAATTACCGATCGTTGCAATAATTTACCAATATTTATTTGCGCAGCTTACCGATGAATAGGATTACTAACTATTATATGAAATTACCAACTCTTATTTGAGTCCACTAATTGACACTTATTGATAGCCACAAAATTACTAGTTGGTCCAATAGTTCACATGTATTTCCGAACTTATCATTGGGTTATATTTACCAATTCTTATTCAAAATTACCAATATAATTCGAGATTACTAGTTCTCTTGATAACTTATGAACATTTATATGCGTTGCTTAAATTATAAACTCTTATAAGAAATTAGATATTTAAGTTTAAATATCTAACCCATTCTCAAGATAAACTAGTCGCTACGTAATCTAATTTTGCATTACGGTTTTGCAATACCTAGTTATAATTCACGAGAGCATTCCTGGAACTTTTGAGTTAAAGGCTTTGAGATCAAAAACAAGTGAAGCCACTTGATATATGATTATGGAAAGCTCAACTTCCAACTACATTAAAGAGGAGTAAGTGATGAAGAATCCGCCAATGATTCGCAGTTATGAAAGAGCTCTACATTAAATTGTCAAATTTTTCGTGCACCTGTGATTTTTTTTTTAGTCCGGATGCACCCATGTTTTATAGAGCTCTATTTTTGAGCTAATTCAATGTTAACTTCGAAACTCAAAATCTTCATTCGATAAACTGTTATAGAAATGAGTATAGAACTTGCATGCATATATTGAATTGAATCAAGAACCGATGCAAGGTGTTAAGGAGACAATCATGTACTTAGGTGGATAGAACATTTAAATAATAAACCATGTCTTCATCTAATAGTTTAATCTTTTAGAACAATTGACAATGATCTTACCAAATTTCTCATGGAATTAGAGTAGGAGGTCATGAGTTTGAATCTTTCCAGGTCTCATGTACCTACCCAATTAAATTTGTCTACATTTAGCACTAGGCAAAAAGACTAGATTAAGCATGAGGAAGTGATGAAAATTTTACAACGATTGGCAGTAATCTCACCAAATCTTATAGATTTATAAGTGGACTTGTTCAAATAAAGGACAAAGGTCCGATGCTATTAACTCCTCAAATTTTCTTCTTTAATTTGGGATTAGCAATAACAAGTATGGTGTGACTGATTTTCTATTACGTTGGAAATATTCGATGGGTTAATGGGAAGGAAGTGGCACTATTTATTTTGCTTTCAACTTTATTCGCTCTTTGTTTACATGAAGGGGGGGGGGGGAAGAATGCAAAATCACCATTCCTATGAGATCAAGTTAAGAATAATGCAGCTTTAACAACGTGTATGCATCGCGTTTACTCATTTTACAAGCATTGCATATATTTGAGCAAATCATAATACATGCACCATATCATAAACGATGCAATATTGTATAGCCGACATGAGACATATGCCACACTCATCTTATGATCATGTCATGAAGACTTTACGGTCACACTTTGCCAAGCAATGAAGCACGAAAATTATATTCACTATTTTTAAGCCTAGAAAATCACTTCACTCTAATTAATATCAAGAAACAGTTTAGTTGCAATTATGCTCCCAAAACAGAATCAGTCTATACGCAAATACATCTATCATGTCTCAATATGTAGGTTGGCTATGAGCATCAAATTGAAACTATAATATAACATGCCACCATATATATATATATATATATATATATATATCATCAATATAAATAACATTCAGATGAGGCACCGAGTATTAAATGTTTGATCCAAATTTTAGAAAAAAAATGTATACCATATAGTAGAGTTTTTCCTTCTTATTATATTGCGTCACGCAATTCTTGCAAAACACCACCAGAAGCGAAAGAGCAAAAACTGGGTTAGCAAGAGAGGCGCGTAGAATTTCAAGTCTAACGATTTCCTGAGAATCTGACTTGTCAAAGATATGTTTGGGCCCCACTCACCCTCGAGCTGCCATTGGGCCCAAACTTGTTGACTCAGCTAATTAAATATTCATTGACCGAGGCACTATATAACATATAGTTTTGTTCTATCAATCAAATCACCCAGCAAAGCCCCTCTTCTGCTCCTACATTTCCCCAAGAACACACGATGGCTAGGGGTCTGCACGAGAAAGAAGAAAAAGAGGCCAGGAAGTCTCGGCTTCAACTAGCAATAGCAAATGATGATGTTGATGAGCTACATAACTTAATCGGGGAGGAGCAACAACTCTTAGATCGTCTATCTAAGGACCCCTTCCCAAATACTCCTCTACATCTTGCTGTGGCTGCTGGAAAAACCCAAGTGGCCATGGAGATAGCCATCTTGAAGCCGTCGTTTGCTCGGAAGCTAAATTCGGAGGGTCACAGCCCCATGCACTTGGCTTTGCAATATGAGCATTATAACATTGTGAGGGCACTGATGAACCGTGATTCGAAATTGATCAGAGTCTCAGGACGATGCGGGATGACCCCTTTGCATTACATCGCCAAGAAAGAAGGAGACGATGAGCTGGAGCTCTTGGCAGAATTCCTATGTGCTTGCAAATCATCCATTGAAGACTTGACGAGCCGATGTGAGACTGCAATTCATGTTGCCGTCAAGAACCACAACATCAACGCATTGAAGGTTTTGCTTGGATGGCTTAAGCGAGTGGATATGACAGAAATCTTGAACTGGAAAGACCAAGATGGTAACACAGTCTTGCATATTGCTGTATCCGAAAGACAGCCCGAGGTATGGTTCTTTGATTTCGTGGTTGTTTTTACTTTTATTATTTGATCCTTGAATTTGAGATAATTTAATCCAGGAACCCAACGTTATGGTCGAAAGTACATGGATTTTTAGACATTCAGAGAGAGGAGCTTTGAAATCCATTTTGTGCAACACTATATCGCCTATTATTATCATTTAATGGTTAAGACTTGTGGATAAGTGCTTATCTTACGATTGACATTTGATGTTGCTGTAGTAAGTGCCCATAAAATTTGCTCGCGTGGAGTGACCCACCAGAAACACAAAAAATGATCAACAAAAATGATTTATCAAGTGATATGATATATTATAGGTGAACATTGGGATAATTAGACCGTATTGAAGCCTCTAAGAAAAAAACCCGACGCATCCTTTTATAAATTTTTTTTTGGTTTTTCTATCACTTATATATATATATATATATAATGACAATATTGTTTGGCTTCAGACATCTCTATTATAAACTTTATTGGAGACCACCATCCCAGAGCCCCTCGGAATCCAGTCCGGGTTCCTCCCGTCCCCTCCCCCTCCCCCGAGTCGATGCCCTTCATGGCGAGAAGTTCAGTATCCACCAATTCTGTTAGACTGCCCGGCCGGTTCTAGAAGCAGGCGGTCCGATTTTTGAGTGAGACTGGATAAAAGCGGAAGCCAATCATTTTTAACTTTTTCATAATAAAAAAAATACAAAAAGTAAGTGAAGTAAAAAACTAAAACAGTACACAAAATGCAATTCAAATTAAAATTATATATGACAATATATGATATATTTTGGACCTGGGCAGGTCCTTAAAAGACTCAAGGGGAAGAAACATGCAAGAGATCCGCTCTGGGGTGACAGACCTTGCAATGTCACTCTCGTATTTCCTCTCTTTTGGAAAGACAAAAATAGACAGGGAATTGGAGAGCCTCATGGTGGTGAAGGTAAACACCACGTCAGAATGAAAGTTCTGGCTACCGCTGGGTGGGTAGGTATACTAGCCTCCCGCACTTGAGGTGAGTGAGGATGGGTGAAATTCTCGCTATAAGACTAGCTGCCTTAAATGGCAACTGTACTCAACCATAGGCTAGTTCTTATATCCCCGGTTGGACTTGTTTTTGTTTTGTTTGGGGGTCGCAATATACCTATGTACTTTGATATCGCATGGAAGTGCGGTTTGTAATCAGTGAAATGAATTGAAGGGACACATGGAATAGGATTAATAGGGAAATGAAAAACTAATTCAATGAGGACAAAAAGGGGTCCACACATCAAGAGAAGCGGATATCGCAATTTTTACTCATAAGTTTTTTTTTTTCAACTACTTGAGTGATATAATTTTCATATAGCACTTACTTGAGTGAGATAATATTTTTTTTCAATTACTTGAGTGTCAAATTTTTTTTTTCAATCAATTATCTAGGTATCATGACTTTTTAAAACTGTTCATCATAAATGCCATATTACATCAAATTTCCAACAGTTCTGTGAACGCTTTTTAAAATATGATACACAAGAAATCAATTGAAAATTATGACACTCAAATGAATGTTTTTGAGAAGTTGTGGCACTCCAGTGATCAAAAGTTATCAATTGGGGTGTCCTTATCGCCTCAAACTTACATGACATGAGCTAACTTTGTGCACACTAGTAAAAGTAGTGACAAAGTAGTAACTGAAATTCAAACGATATATATTTCAATTTGTGCCCTTTGCATTTCTTCCAGATCATCAAGCTGTTGATTAGGCATGTGAAAGTACATGCAAAGAACCTCCAGCATAAGACGGCTGTGCAAATGTTCCAAGAGAATCCTAGTGGCGATCGAAATCTTGCAAGGAGATTACGTCATAAAAAAGATTTAGCAATATCTCGTACCCTCTCACAGTTTTTAAGCAAGAGACGGACTCCATTTGAGAAGTTCACATCTTTGTTCGGCCTCCGAGATGAATCGGTTCGTGACATAATCCTTTTAGTGTCTACCTTAGTTACAACCGCCACTTACCAAGCTGCACTCACTCCTCCGGGAGGATTCTGGGGGGATAACTCTTCAAATCTCCCAGCCCATTTCACCCTCGTTACTGTCAATGCCAGTGGCATTGCTGCTGAAAAACCACATATAGCCGGAAACATTATCATGAGCGGCTCGAATCTATACCAGTTCATGTTCCTCAACAGTCTGATTTTCTTGGCCTCCGTCAGCACAATCTGTATCACCGCTCTTCCCCTGTTGCCCCGCACTCTCCCGGTTTACGTACTAATGTTCACTCTCAGTCTCGCCTACTTGACTACAGCTACAGTCGAATTCCCGAAAGTCGATGATGCCAAAGGACTGTTAATGTCGGCACTTTATGGGAGCTTCCTGGCTGTCGCGTGGTGGACCCCCCTTGCATCGTGGCTAGTATACAAGGCTAATCTATGCCGAATAGATGGCACAGGGAGACGCGTCGGCAACTTCCTAGAATTGAAGAATGGGAAATAGTTTATTATTATTTACTTTTTAAGTATTCTTCTCGCGTGTGCAATAAAATTTATGCTTCTACTCGAGGTTTGTAAGAACTGGACTCTTCTTATTCGTTGCATGAATGGACTCATCTATTAATTACTTAATCCCTATCAACCTTTAATCTTGCTTAAAATTCAAGAATTTGATTAGCTTTTTTCCTAATTCAACTTCATAATATGATGCCCTAGGAGCGAGAAGCATAGACACAACTAGCAAGCACGAATGCTCGAAGTGTACATGTACAAAACACACAAACCAAAATTTCTTTTTTTTTTTTTCTTTTGGGATAAGCGTATTAGAAGTCCTAAAACTTGTTATAAATCTGTAGCCGAGTCATAAACTTTTCAAAATGTGCAATTAATAGAAAGACTTGATTGGACTAATTTGACAAGTTTTAGGATTTCATTACACTTTTTGAAACTTTTATGATTTAATTATATATTTTAAAATTTTTAAGACTCAATTACACTTTCGTGATAAATTTTAGGACTTCCATATGTGTTTTTTATTTTTAAAGTTCTGACAAAAGGCAAACTGCATGATCTGATAAAAGAAAGCAACAAATATAACACAATCACAACACTTTTTCTAGAAATTACAATTCAATAAAGTAACAAAAAGAGAAATATCGAGAATATATCGAAAGGCTAGCTAAACCTTAAAAAACAACTAGATCCAATGGTATCTTCTAATAAAAAAATAGATGTCTTAAAGCATTTAGAAAGTTAGAATAATAAAGAAAATATTCAAATATGCTTTACCAAGTGATTATCCTAAACTAACTTAATTAAAGAAGGAAATATCAAATTTCAAAATCCTAAATTCATCAAATGAAAAACGTATATCAAACTTGAGATGCCCCATATCATTCTCCATTAAACAGAAAAAAGCTTGACCTCGAGTTAATTACATGTCCGGTTATCTAATAAAGAATATTTGCTATGATCCTCTTGGAATTGGGAACCATATCTGCAAAATCGATCAAAATTTCTTGCTTTAAGGGAAGATCCGAAGAAACTATCAACATCAATTCATCAATTGATTCTTCAAATTTCATGGCATAATAAAATCAATTTTGGATTTACTATTATTCCTTCCACTTTTTATTGCTTCAAATTTCTCCGCCCGAATCTCATCTACATCTAAATTCAGATCAACATGAGATGTGGCTTTTCTCCAAAATGATCTCTCAATCGTCACGGAAGACAAGCTCAAAATCCCCCAAACCATCCGGTTCTTGCAAAAGGAATACAAAAGCTTTCACTTCTTGCTCCTATGGCTCAACAACGGCCTTATCAACGGCAATTATAAAAGTATAATCGTTTTTTTGGTTGTTGTTATGGAGGATGACATGAAGCTGGCTTGTTCAGCTCGATCATCAATCTGTAGCCGCCTTGACAGATTTCACGGTTATGCCTCGTTCAAATTGGCGCTTTACCTGCTCTTTTCCGTTCAACCTGCGCTGATCCAACAAAAGTTAAAGGCATCTCCCTTCCATCTACATAGCTAACAGATTTGCTTGTTGATATTTGGATATGCACATGCAATGGAAAACGTGATCTACCTATACAATAAGATCTTTCTGATTCGTATATCCATTAGTACAGGAATCGTCCAGCGAACTCATGGACAACTCTGAGGCTATGGTACTGGTCACAATTCTTGGTGGTAATCTCCATGAGAAGCTCCATCATGTCGACTGCCCATCCGTCGTAATAATTGCGGCCATCACCTCCGTCTTCCGTGGTGGTGACCAGCGCAGTGATTACGTCCCTCAAGCTCCTTGAAATTCCTTTCACTCGACTCTGAAGTTTTTGGATAAACAGGACGTGCGGTTACTTTGGACCACCGGAAATAGGTTCATCTAATGATTGGCCCCAAGCTCAATTCTTCCGCGGCGCCACTTCTTTGTCTGCGACTAGGTTTCTCTCCTGCCCTAGGACGCCAAGTCAGTTTGCAATGCATCCCACCAGATTGCTGCTCCAGATGCTGTTGAGAATGCTCCCTGTCAAAGCCTGGGCTCCTAATCTTTGTCCACGGTCTTCGTCAATGAGGCAATTTTCGCCATTGTCTTTGTTACCAGACATCACATCAAGCATGAGTCTGAACTCTCGCACACATACAATTTTCACTATTATTCATGTTAGCAATTTCTGATTAAAATTGATCATAATGAAAGATTTATAACTAAATTGATTAAAATTAAAACTTTAACTGAATTGACATTGGTAAAATAAATTTATGACTTTTTTGATAATTTTTCCAACATCATGCGGAAAGCTACAAGCTCCACGTGCTATGTTCGTTTCACTTCATATTTAAAGACATTCCAGATCTTGACTTTATTGTTATATACATACATATATTCATATATATATATGTGTGTGTGTGTGTGTTTTTATACACAGAGCTCCATGCATGGAGCTGCCTTTAATTAATAAATTGAAGGCTTAACTAGTGATTAGCTTATTCTCTATTAAAACATGGATGACTTGAGCAGATTTGGATCATTTGCCGCGAGGCAAGGTCATCATGAGAAACAGTGTAACACTCCTAGATTTTCTTAAAATCTTTTGAATGACGTTGCACGTTTCATGTTGAATTTTAATTGATTATATGAGAAGTTTGACTCTTGTCAAAAGTTATATTTACGAGGAACCGAGCCATGTCCTTCCAAAAGAGTCCATCTAACAATCAACACCGTCCTTGGGTTATCGAAAAGAAAAGTCTCACATACTTCATATCCATGGACATAATTTGCCCCCGTACTTCTTCACCTCCACGTTCGACTCCTTCATATTCACCCCGCTTGCTTACGAGATGATAATTAGACCTATAAAAAAAAAATATCACACAAGGGACATTAGCAAAATATTGTTTCATTTGTTGAATGACAAGTTTTGTGTATCATGCTATATATAAATAAATTTCGAGTTTTTGGGCTCTCCAATAATTTAGAGAATGGTGGATGGTCCATGGAGTACAAGATCTCTTGGCCTTGATATGGAAAACTCATTTTCAGTCTCTTATCATCCTTAGGCTTCATGATTCTCGGGCATTTAGAGGAGTAGGGAAAAGGGAAGGAAAAAGCAGAAGGCTTTTGCATTTGGTTCAACATGAACTCCCTTTTTCAGTTTATGGTCAATTAATAATTGATGATGGGTGATATTTAATTTACACAAAGGCAGACGAATATTTCGAATACATATCCACGCCAAGCTCCATGCATGGAGCTGCGAGCTCCACATGCTCTCTCTATTTCTCTTCCTATTTAAAATCTCTCTAGATATTGGCTTTATTGCTGCATGGTCATATGATGATCTTTTAACACCAAGGCCAGACGCATATTTCGAATACAATACGCTAAAAAACAAATTGTATCACACACAGTTCCATGCATAAAGCCGCGAGCTCCCCGTGCTCTCTCTATTTCGCTTCATATTTCAAGGCCAGACACGTTTTACACGGAAGCTACAAGGTACACATAGTGAACAACAATGGAGATCGTTTTATTTTTAAAAATACTGACGATACTGGGGATTGAAATCTTAGTTTTTGACCAACATTTGCAGAGCGAAGACTGCAGATCTACCGACGGACCTTATTTTACGAATCAACAGCACTAGTTATCTTCTCCATGAGGTACAGTTTAAGAAAGCCTACTCAACATAAATATTAGGACAACTCAGTCCTGCTGATATTTGCGTAATTCAAATAGCCGATGATGAAACTTCTATAAATCTTAAACAAAAATCTCATCTTCAGATAGAAAAAGGAATGCATTGGAAACTCGTAAGTATGCAAAACCTCTTATGTTACTTGAATAATTTCTGTTGATTTATTTCAGCACAGTTAATACAGAACCTTTAGTTGCAGTTTCCTCTAGTAGTGAAATAGGTCGATTCCCTGAACATGATAGTGGCTCTTTGTGGCATGCATAAAAATCGTCACATGTACTCGCCTCGTCATTTTGAGCTAGTGAAGTTGGTGCCACAAGCATTTTGTCCACTGTAACCGGACCGCCATCTCAATGAAAAAAATTCACTAAGTGAGGATTTTATAGTTCATCCTTTCACTATCATTCTCCTTATCATGGGTCTCTTATGACTAGAGGTCGAGTTTTAATACTCATAGGATGTGAGATTTTTAAGATGAAATATTCAACCCTCCACAAAATTAGCTACCACAAAATTAGCTAGTAGCTATGTTATCTAATTTTGCATTACGAATTGAAATTCGTAACTATAATTCACGAGAGCATTTCTGAAACTTATGAGTTCAAAGCTTTGAGATTAAAAGCAGGTGAAACTATCATAACAGCCGTCTGCATTATGATTATGGAAAACTCAATGGCTAATTACATTAAAGAGGAAGTGATGAAGAACCCACCAATGACTCACCACATTCTAGATATAAAAATAATCTTCTTGCCGATAATAGGGATAAGTGTAGAAACAGGACTTGAAGTTTCTGCAGTTGGTCAATTGAGGACTTTTTTTTTTTTTTGGTCGAAACAGGTAAAGATCATTTACTGGTAACAAAATTACATGAGTCCAACGCCTCAGTACAAATCAAGTCAAACAGAAAGGGAGGGGGGAATTCAGGCCAATTAGAGGGGAGGAGATGAAGCCCGTGGGCCTTGGCGGCCCAGTCAGCCACGAAATTCGTCTCCTGTCGACAGTGTTGCACAACTAGGTTAGGGAACAGTTGAAGCCGCGCAGCCGCTTCAGCGAAGAGAGCTCTATTTTCCCAAGGGGTACGGTTAGGGTCTTGAAGCGTCACCACCATTTCCTGACAGTCAGATTCTAGAATAAGGTGATCTTCAGATCTTCCTCTTTGTAGCAAAAAACGGAGCGAAAAGGTGAAGGCTTGAACTTCTGTTTGCAGGGCAGAAGCAGAGATGGTTCGAAGGGAGAAACCATCGATTAGCCTTCTTGATGAGTCTCGACTAACACAAGCCTCAGATCCTTCTTGAGAGGCTGTAGGAAAGGAGCCATCAATATTTACCTTCAGCACACCCGGATCGAGGGGACGCCAGCGCTGAAACAAGGATTGAGATCGTGGACGACGATTCAGCAATGATCTGGAACTTGATCGAGTAGATCCGGCAATGGTAAGGGTCGCTGGAACAGGCTGATTCAGATCTGATCTTTGATTATTAACTGGATCATGCATTTGCGAGCTTTGTTGTAGGGGCTTCAGAAGGCAACTCTAGTAGGATCGGGCGTGGGCGATGGCAGTAAAGACAACCTGATCAGGGTTGGGGGTTCTTCGGCGGAAGATAAAATCATTTCTGGCTTTCCATATATGCCACAAAACGGATGCTATTGTCGCAAGATCCGGTTAGAGATTTTTCTTGTCTAATATTTGCAATAACCACGCATCAAATCTACTTGTCTGATGTTGTTGAATATTGAGTTGAATCCGTGGATGAGACCGTACTGCATTCATCCACAGGCAATGTAAGAATAGGTGTTCTGTGGATTCAGGGGCAGGGTGGATACTACTATGTTCACATAACTTGCATATCGGATCTAAGATAACATGTCGGTGGTAAAGATTTTCACCGGTTGCAAGAGCATTTTGGCACAAAGACCATAGGAAGATACGTAATTTAGGGCTAGTCCGCACTTTTCAGATTGCATTCCAAAGTCGTCTTGGAGGACGAAAGGAAGATGACGCTTGATTTTGAACTGTCTTGGTCTCGCCTAATCTGATAAGATTATATCTGCTTTTAACTGTATAACTTCCATTAGCTATCCCCGTCCAGATTAGTTGATGTTGTGTGTATAGTGGCCATAGCCGAATTCTGAGAATTTCATCTATTATTCGATCATCAAAGCTACCCCAAAGTAAGGGAATATTCCATGATTGTTGCTTTGGACAGATAAAATCAGCCACCATTTTAGGTTCGTTGCGAGATGCAGGTCCGCCTATTATGCCTGTAGACCATTTCCCACTGACCACTGGAACTTGTTTGAAATAGAATCTCTGCCTTGCAAAATGCTTTGCCATCCCCAAGATGGTCTGGTGCCTCTTTCTGCATGCCAAAAGTCTTTTGAAGGGAAGTAAAGCCCTTTAAAGATCCGACTCCAAAAGGAAGCAGGCTGTTGAAACATACACCAAGCCTGTTTGGCCAATAAGGCTTTATTGAAAGCAACAAGGTCTCGAAAACCGAGACCACCTGCATATTTACGGCTCTTGAGTGATTCCCAGTTTTTCCAATGCATACCTGATTTGTTGCCCTGTGTTTGCCACCAAAATCTAGCTATCTTCTGTTCGATAGATTTGCAAAGGGAGATTGGGATCTTAAAGATAGACATAGCATATTGAGGAACTGCTTGAACAACTGCTTTAATCAAAACTTCCTTACCTCCTTTGGAAAATAATTTTTCTTTCCAACCATCCAATTTAGAGTTCACTTTGGCCAACAACCAAGAAAACATTTCTTTTTTGGACTTCCCCCAGTCCGATGGTATGCCAAGGTATTTCCCCATCTTTTTCATCACCGGGACACGAAATTCTCTAGCTAGACGCTCTTGAAAATTATATGGACAAGCACAACTAAAAAATATGCTAGATTTATTGCGATTGACAGCTTGTCCTGTTGCCAAACAATATTGGTTTAAGATATTTGACAAGTTTTGGCATTCAAGCAATTTTCCTTCTATAAAGAAGATGGCATCATTAGCAAAAAATAGGTGTGAGAGGGTAGGACACCTCTGATTAAGTTTAATACCTTTGATGTTGCCCATGTCCACTGCTTGATGTATGAGAGTCGAAAGAACATTTGCTACTAGGATGAATAAGTATGGGGAGAGTGGGTCGCCCTGCCGAAGACCTCTCGTCATTGTAAAAGGCTGAAGCAGTTTGCCGTTAAATTTGATATTTAGAGAAGCGGTAGTCACACACTGCATCACCCGTTGGACCCAAACTGCATGAAAACCAAGCCGATGTAGGTAATCTTGAAGGAAATCCCATTCAACGCAATCATAGGCCTTCTGCATGTCAAGTTTGAGGACGCCCTGAAAATTTCGCTTCCTTCTTCGTATTCTAATTTGATGTAGAACTTCCTGCACCACTAGAATGTTATCTTGGATCTGACGTCCACTAACAAATGCACTCTGTTCCATAGAGATGAGTGCAGGTAGCAATGGCTTCAATCGATTAGCTAGGACCTTTGAGATGATTTTATACATAAATTGCAAAGACTGATCGATCTATATTGGTCCAGTCTTTCAGGGTGAGAGATTTTCGGTATCAGCGTAATAAAAGTCTTATTGAGTTCAGGATCCAGCACACCAGAAGCGAAGAAAAATTTTACCAAGCTAATAATAGCTTCTTTTAAAATGTCCTGGTGAGTTTGATAGAACTGACCGTTTAATCCATCTGGGCCTGGTGCCTTTGAGGCTCCAAGTTGAAAGGCTGCTCTTTGGACTTCTTCGGGAGTCACTTCGCCTATGAGAGTGCTGTTCATATCATCTATCACTATGGCCGGGCATTGAGCTAAAATTGGGCCATAATCTCGTTGTCCACCCGAGGAGTATAGCCTTTGAAAGAAAAGCTGAGTCATGTCCTGTAGTGCTTTGTGATCTCGGACCCATTGGTGCTCTTCACTTTGCAACATGCTGATCCTGTTACGTTGACACCTTTGGATGGTGGTCGCATGAAAGAACTTATAATTCTTGTCTCCCCACTTTAGCCAATTCACTCGAGAACGCATTGCCCAGTATTGTTCTTCTTATTGCCATAAGCGTTGAATTTCCTTCTTCAATGCATCCATTCTTGGCTTATCAAACTGACAGTTTGTTTTGTTGGTCATGAGCTGGAGTTGATGTTGTAGCTCATTTATTTGGCATTGACCATTTGAAAATTTGGACCTACTCCAACTGGATAGGGCTGCCAAGATCCTGCTCAACTTCTGAGGTAAGGTTAAATTTTGATTTTGAGTTGATTTCAAAGCGTCTGAAATTATTGAACGACAATCCTGATCTTGTAGCCAATAGGATTCGAAAGTAAAGATCCTCTGACGCCTAGGTTGGATAGCTATGGTCTAAACCGATGGTTGGAAGAGCGAAAACTTCAGCAGCTGAGAAGGTTAGTCGCCATTCCATATTACAAAGGGCTCTATCCAGCCTTTCCTTGACCATATCCTCGCCTTCTCTATTGTTACACCAAGTAAAAGAGCACCACTTGCTCTCTAAATCCAATAGTGAGCAATCACTCAAGAGTTCTCTAAAGGAATGCGTACACTAAAAATTGGCTAGTCTTTTACCTTGTTTTCCCCAAGGATACATTACTACATTAAAATCGCCAATGCAAAGCCAAGGTAAGGTATTGTGGTTGCTGATGAGCTTAAACTTTTCCCAGAATTGTTGTCGAAGTGGGAGCAGAGCCGGCGCACGAAGACAAGTCAACCGCATAGAAGTTCCACTGTCCCTATCATCACAAATCAAATCGATGAAGTCTGAGGTTTGTTGCTCCATTGCCAGGTAAATCTGATCTTGCCAGAAAATTGCAAGGCCTCCTGCTAGGCCTGATGGGTGTTCCAAAATGCTGTTTGGATACTTAAGACGTTTTTGCAGTCTGTGAAGCACCATTTCTTTATTCTTAATTTTCATCAAAAAGAGAACTTCGGGCTTTTCTTGGGCCACCAGCGCCCTCAGGGCTTGAACTGTTAGGGGATTGCCCAAAGCCTAACAGTCCCAATTGATTAACTTCATTTGTCTGTTGGTGGCTTATTAGGGCCAACCACCGGAGCCCAATTATCCAGACCTACTGTCTCAAAGATTGGAGTTTCCAAAAGATGGGATTCATCAATCCCCTCTCTCAACGGGTTGTGACATCTAATTTTCTTGATCGGCCCAGTGTTTGTGCTCAACCTATTGCTTCGAGTTTTCTTTGTTTTGATGGAGCTGAGTGACCCTTCTGCTACTACTAGTTTATTGTTGTGTGCAGGAAACTGAATTGGTCCAGCTTGTTGAACTATCTGCTCCTCTGATTGTGGTCTCTAGCTAATTGGTTCAGCCATAGTAAAGGGTTGGTGGTCATTAGAAAACTGCAAAAGTTCTTTGCCTTTGTTGATGTGGGAATGATCTGCTGGAAGCTCAGTCGAAGGCCTGACCTAGGTCTCAGGGACAGTTTCATCGACCTCTGGAAGGGGTTGAGGAGAGGCATAAAAGGTGAGCCAAAACGGGCTGTACTCCCAGACCTCTGCCTTTAGCCACTGTCCATAATATAAGTTATCCATGTTATCAAATTTCTCCTCATCAAAGGCATAATCTTTACAGGACATGGCGTAATGTCCGAGCTTACCACAAGAGTAGCATAACTGGGATAGGCATTCATAACAAAAATCTAACCATATGTTTTTCCCTTCTACCCTGATGAGTTGGCCCGTTTTGAGAGGTTCTTGCAAATTTATCTCAACTCGTGCCCTACCAGCGCGAAGTGAAGTACCCTCTTTGTTGTCAATTTTAACTTCCAGAACTTTACCGACATGACGGATAGCTTTCCTAATCATTTCCTCCGTGCAGCGCTCCAAAGGAAGACCAAAAACTTGGACCCAGAAGGCACAAGTCGAGAAGTCATAGCAGTGCAATGGTGTGTTGTGAAACCAAGGTTTCAAAATGACTAGATTACTAGCAAAAACCCAGGGTCCGGTATCAAGAACTCTCTGTTTCTCTGTTTCAGTTCTAAATTTTGTTACATATAATACAGCTTCATGTTGCGAAATATCCACCTGATTAGTTCGCCAAGCTCGCCTCATAGTGTTATGAAAGGCTTGTAAATTAATTGAGGAATTTGATAGAATCTTACCAACAAGGATGAGCTTACATTCTTCCATTATTTCAGATGACGGCGCATCTTCCCACACTTCAATGTGCTATTTAGACCATAGTCGACCCAAGCGATTGCACAGCGTTGCTAGACGTGCTTCCTCATGAGGGTCTGTTCGCGGGATGTCTGGGCGAGAGGGGATGCTATTTTGTCTTGGATTTGCCATGGATGCGACCAAGTTAAGATCGCAACTAAAACATGCAGAAGGGGTTTTCAAACCGATACACCAATTGGAATTGATGTAGAATGTCGACAATAGCTACAAAGGCTTTGAAAATGACAGAATCCATTGCATGCAGGGGCCGATGGAGCTGAGGACCAGATTAACGAAGCTGCGAAGTCATCTTGGGGAGAAGAGGTTGGTGGTGAAGAGTCGATAAGCAAAGGAAACCATGGAATTGGGATGGCTTGCCGGGTGAAAAGAGGTTGTGGTCGTGGGAAAAGAGGTCGAAACAGGAGTGAGGTGAAAGAGGGATTGATTTAGGATTGAAAGGTTTTGTTTTTGCCACTTGAGGACTTAGAATTTTTAAAAAGCTCCAATTAAATGTCAAGTACGTGTTAGTGGATTTCAAACGTTTGGAATTCTTATACTCCATACAGTTTAAGTAGTTAATATCACTGCGTACCAGGATGGGGAGAAAGGCCACCCGATCAGTTGAGTTATTTCTACGGGATAAATCATAAACAATGAGTCACCTCATTAAATTTTGCTGATAAATCATAAACAGTGACTCACCAATCTAAATTTTCGTTGACTATGGCACTATTTATGATATTGCAAATTCGCCACTCCTGCTTCCATCCATCATCAACGAGCAAATCCCCTCTTCTCCTACATTTCCCTCGCCAAAATATGGACAGCCGGCTTCGACTAGCAATAGAAAACGATGATGTTCATGAGCTACATGGTTTAATTGTGGAGGACCGAAAGCTCCTAGATGTGCATCTAAGGACCCATTCCCAAATACTTCTTTACATGTTGTTGCAGCCGCCCGGAAAACTGAAGTGGCCATGAAACTAGCCATCTTGAAGCCGTCGTTTGCTTGGAAGCTAAATTCAGAGGGTTACAGCCCCATGTACTTGGCTTTGCTACACAAGCATTATCATAATGTGAGTGCATTGATGAACCTCGACACCAAGTTGATCCGAATCTGAGGGTGATTGGGGATCATCCTTTTGCATTTAGTCGCCAGGATAGAAGGAGATGATGCATAGGAGTTCCTTGTCGAATTCATATCCACTTGCAAATCGTCCATTGAAGTCTTGACAGGCCGATGCGAGACGGTGGTTCACATTGCCGTCATGCGCCACAACCTCATAGCATTTAAGGTTTTGTTTGGATTATTTAAGTGAGTCTATCTGATTGAAATTTTGAACTGAAAAGATAGAGATGGTAATATCATCTTACATATGGCTGCATTTGAAAATAATCCCAAGGTATGGTTCATTGATTTCGTGGTTGTTCTTGTTATTTTATTTATTTTATCCTTGAATTTGACATAATCTAATCTAGGAACAAATGTTACAACAACAAAATACCTGGGCTTGAGAATATATGGTGTTGTAGAAAAAACGCCAAAAGATGCACCAATCGAAACACAAATAGCAAAGGATGAAAGCAAAATTGAAATCACATGAGATGCAAGATTTACGTGAAAACCCAAAACAGACAAAATCACGGGAAGAGAGATGTCACGCCCTGATCCTCGGGAACGCACCCATCCTTCTCACTTGGTTGATTTTAGAATGCAATATCCCAGGACTATGTATTGCTGACCCTTTCGTTTTAATACGCATGCAGAAGCAGTTATAAATCCCCAGACAATAAAACAATGAGATAAAAAAGTAGGTCATATTTTTCACATAGAAATTCACAACCACACTTTTATACCAAGCAAACTAAATAGTATATTTTACAATAATATTTAGAACTTTCTAGTCTCACACTTATCTACACCTATACAGAGCTCACAAAAAGGATGGGGCCTCAATCCTCATCCGGGTTATACTCAGGGTCTTCTTCAAGATCGTCCTCCTCTTACTCCTCTTCACTGAGCTCATTTTCCTCCAGCTCTTCATCTTCTTCTTCAGGCTCACCCTCGGCTTCAACTGCCGGCTCATCCTCAAGTACCTCCTCCATGGGCTCGTCCTCCTGCCATTCCTCCTCCTGCTCCATGATCTCACATTCATCATCATTCCAATTGTCATCATCAATCGAGTACACAGGAGTGTGAGCTTCAGCCCCAAGTGTCGGGTCCTGAACATCCACAACCGACCCATCCTAAGGGTCTACTGTACCCTCCCCAAATGCCTCTTCCCAGAACGTACACAGGCACGTCACTCTCTGGAATGGGTCCTTCTCTTCGCCCGTCATGATATTCACGGCACCACGACTGATAATGATGGGGTCTCAGGTCAGTCTGTCCCACATCAACCCAGACGATTGACATAACCAGCACGTATTCTAGACCTTCAGGGTGAGGGTGAATATGGAAGTGGATCTTTAACTCGGTCATCTCCTGGGGAATACTGAAATGCATAGCAGGATGAGGAGGTGGAGGTGCTGCCATCTAGCGGCCTGAACTATTATCCCACAATCGAGATGAGACTATGTCTCAGTAAGTTCTACCCCCTAAGACCCGATTAGTAAACTAATACGCCATACAGTTGCCTAAGCACAACACGAGTTAGAGGACTTACCTTGGCCTCACTCCCAACTTGCAATTTAAGGTTATACACAAATGCCTCATATATCACATCAATTATTCAATTAAATTACGACATCAGATCAAAGCATTGATCAATCGACTTAGTCGATTACATGTCAGTCGGACCATCTCTAGGTCATTTCATTCCTCACTATATAGCCTCCAATGGTGCACTTAGTCACAGAGCCACATTTATGCTCTCGGGCGTTGTTTTCGCCAAGGTGACGTACGCAAGGGACAGCACTCGTGCATTCTTTAAGGCATTGTTTTCGCCAGTGATATCCTTAATCACCGACGTATGTTCATAAGCCAAGGCAATGTACACAATAGACAGGACTCGTGCGTTTCTTTAAGGCGATGTTTTCGCCAGTGATATCCTTAATCACCGAACCACGTATGTCTATACTGATGTATGTACTAGACCGTAACGTGCGTTCTTTAAGGCGTCGTTTTCACCAGTGATGTCCCAATCACCGAACCACATTGGTCTATACCATCTTACTTGATTGATCTCGGCCAAGAGTATTCCCATTTCACCCTTGCCGTTCTCTCTACTTTAACCCATCAAAGTATTACTGGCGCTAAATAATTATACCCAGCCATCTACCAATCAATCACTAAATTTCCATTCACTTTAGAATAAATTCTTGAAATATCACAAACAATTCAATTCAGCACAACATAGAGCTCAAATAAATAAACGGACTGCACCACGACAATCAGCACAAAATTCCGGTCACCGGCCATCCCGGTTGAATTTCCAGAAAAATAAATAATTAAATAATTAATTTCGAAAATTAATTATTAATCAACAATAAATCCAATTTAGGCCCGTAATGCCTAATTGGAAAACGAGACAAGTCCGGAAAATTACCGAGACTCGTTCAATAAATAACCGAATATTTCTACTTGCTAATGACTAAGTCTAACCACCTAACATGCATCATTAAGTCACTAATTTAATTGTTCTAAACTAATCTAACAACCTAATTGCACTTAATTAAATCTAATCAATCATTAAGCATAATTAGCAAACTAACAAGGGATTAGTGAGCAAAACTCACTTGATTAAAAGCGGAGACTGGATCACCACGACGACGGCGCGATGGCGGCTGAACTTGGGTTCGTGACGACACCCACGGGCTTGGACCAGGCCTTAAACTTGGCCCAACAAATCTCAGCCCAACAAATCTCAGCCCAACTGAGATTTGTTCTTGATTTTGGGCTAGACCCAAGTTGCGTTGGGCCTGCTAAAGACGGGCTTTAAATTGATTTGCTGGAATAGGGCCTCAAAAACTCAGTTGATGGGCTACTTCTTGGGCTGGGCTTAAACTAAGATGGGCTAACTTCAAGTGAGCTTTTCTGAACTGAAAAATGGGCTGCTGCTGGTGTAATTTCGATTGGGCTTAAAGACTGCAATTTGGGCTGAGATTGCTGGCTTCGCTGGGCTTGAGATGGCCCCCAACTGGACCAAAGAAGCACTGGAAGCTGCTGAAGAAGCCCATGCAGAAATGAAGACACGACGAAGACGTTGGACGCATGCGGCTTCACTGGACGCACGAAGGAGCTGCAGGTCAACCAAAGGCTTCGGTGGCTTGCTATTATTGACTGAAGGAGTGCAGACGGTGGACGTGAGCTGGCGTGCGCTGGCTGCGTGGATGTTTGGGGTCAACACCGGCTACTTTGTGCTGCTAAGTGTTGACCGGTTTGCTGCAGAGAAAACGCACGCTAGTGGATCGGTGGAGACGCGTGGCTGAAGACGACTGCACTCGGTGGAGCTTCGGTCAAAGGTGGCTTCTGTGAGTGCGGTTGCTGCCCGAACAGGATGCGTGGAGGGACAAAGGAGCGAAGCCGCGGACGTCGTTGCTGCTGAAGGCCACGCGAACGAAGGCAGTAAAGCTAGGAGAAAAGATGAAGCTGCGGCCAAGGTTTGCTTCAGTAGGCTGCTCGGTCTTCTTCAGCTGTAGGCGTCGCACGAAATGGGGAGGGAGAGAGATAGTTGTCCAGTTGAGGGTGAGAGGAAGAGGAATGGATAGAGATGAGTGACGGGGGCCCCTTTGTGCTCGATTTTTCCTCAACAAAAATCTTCTCTATCCCCTAATCTTGGACCATCACTATAGCTATCTTCCACCAGCACAATTTGAGTCCAATTTGCCCCCTTTTAGAGTGTTGAATTGGTCCAAAAGTCACTACTCATGGGGCATACGAATTTCCTAGCACAAAGCTTCAATTGCTCATCAAATCTCCCTCAATTCGTTCTCAATCGGCTCTCACAAAATCAATTGATGTCTCATTTATCAAATTGATAATTTTCCTCATCCAAGAATTCCTCATCCTTCTCAATTTCATGATCGACAACCATCTTCGGCATTTTCTGCACAAAAACGACCCGGCGACGACCTTTTCCCAAAAAGTGTCGAGTGTCAGAAAAATCTTCTAAGACTGAGTCAACACTCCTAGAATTTATTGTGACATGATAGAAACTTCAATTTCTGAAATCGGACTTGAATTCTCAGTTAATTTCAACTTGGCGTGTTTTTAGCGTGACTTAGGCTACCGGGTAACTTTCAGGAATTTTTAAGTGCAAATGACCTATGGTTGATTTTCTTCGAGTCACTATGAATCCACTCGACTCATTGGCGACTCTCGGTTGTCGTGAAAATCTCGAGGATCCATATACGGACACAGGCTACCAAAACAATAAGAAAATTAGTCTAGTGCCACTTGACGAGAATTTTCCAATTTAGTGGTGTCACCTACGATTAGCCACACATCTCTGTCGATCCAGTCTATCTCTGATTTCAAATTGATTTTTAACTGTGTCGTAATGGCCTCTAAAGATGGACACGGTCAAGAAGCCGATTCCTGATCGAGTTCTCAAGTCTATTGCCTTAAAATTCCTTAATTATTTCCCCCGATAGTCTAGTTATCTCAAGAATGATCAGTTCTGAGAATAACCCTATAGGCGCGTCAATAAAATGCCCGATTTATTCAGTAGAAGATAGGATTGAAAAATCTGGATGTCACAAGAGAGGGGTTTCACTATCTTCAACAACGAGTACGAAAGTATAATCCAAAAGCTCTAAAAACCACTTGGTGAGACACAAGATCTAAACATCTAACAACAAGATAGGAAAAAATAAAACAAGAAATAATATGAAGACTAGGGTTGGAGATATGTTATTAAACACATTCTTTTAATAGTCTCCCTTCAAAAATCTCTAAAACAAAAGTGCATGGTCTACAATACCCTTATGTCTAATTTGAAAATTGAAACTCAACAAATCTCCACATTGGCTTCAAATCTCCAAAAAAGCATTATACCAAACACCACAAGACCTCTCTCTCTCACCACAAAAATTACTGCACTAGGCTACTGCCAAAACGGCGAAATCGATGATGCACACCCCTAAGCCTACATGAGCGTACTCGGTGGAGGAAACAAGGGATGAAATGTTATCAACTCCGTCTAAGCAACTCAAATGGCACCAATCAAGTCCAAGCAATGCTTGCACTTGATCAAAGGAACCGATTCGGTCAACATATCTACCGGATTATTCGCTATAAATACTTTCTTCATCGTAACCGTACCCTTAGCAACCTCATCAAGTACAAAGTGATACCATATGTCAATATTTTTTGTCCTCTCATAATATATCACGTTTTTTATCAACCGGATTGCCTTTGGTTATTTCAAAAGATAACGAAGGCTCTCTCCTACTTTCTACCAAGTTTTGTAACCAAATGCTTTAGGTAAAGAGCTTCCTTTACTACTTCCACTACTACCATGTATTCTGCTTCGATGATAGACAATGGAACCGTGTCCTATAAAATTGCTCTCCCACTAACCATGGAACCACCAAGCATAAAAATATAATCTGTCAAAGATCTCCTTTTGTCGAGATTGCTTGTACAGTCAAAATCAATGAAACCAACAGAATGTCCTATATCACAACCTCTATCAAAAATCAAATCCACATATGAGGTACCCTAGATGTATCGAAGAATCCATTTCACGGTTTGCCAATGAGTTTTACTTGGATGTGCCATATATCTACTCACAACACTAACAGCTTATGAAATATCCAAACAAGTGCAAACTATAGCATACATGAGACTACCCACAGCATTAGAATATGGGACTCAAGATATCTCATCTTCCTCTTCTTTAGTTTTAAGTGACAAAGAAGCCAAAAGCCTCAAATTGGATGCAAAGGAGTACTCACCAGTTTAGCATTCTCCATGCCAAAGTACTCGAGCACTTTCTTAATATACTTCTGCAAGAGGTATAGCTTCCCAAATTGTTTGTCTCTATGAATTTCCATGCCTAGAATTTTCTTGACAACTCAAGATGTTTCATCTCAAATTCCCTACTAAATTGCCTCTTCAAATTTTATATCTTTAATATGTTCTTTGCTACAATAAGCACGTCATCCACATATAATAGTAAATAAATAAACGAACCGTCATGCTATCTCTTATAGTACACACAGTTGTCATGCGCACTTCGCAAGTAACAATGACTTAATATAAAACTTTCAAACCTCTTGTACCACTGTTGTGGAGATTGCTTAAGACCATACAAAAAATGTTTCAATCTACAAATGTGATCTTCTTTATCCTCAACAACGAATCCCTCAGGTTGAGACATAAAGATTGTCTCCTCAAGCTCGCCGTGCAGAAAAGCAATCTTCATATTAAGTCGCTTGAGTTATAGATCATAAAGGGTTACTAACGCGAGTAACACACGAATGGAACTATGTTTCACGATTGGAAGAGAACATTTCATTGAAGTTGATCCCCTCCTTCTGACTAAAACCCTTTGCTACCAAATGTGCCTTAAATCTTTCATCTTCAATACTTGGAATTCTCTCTTTTCTTTTGAAGACCCACTTGCGCCTAGTAGCTCTTTTGCCCTCAGGCAATTTCATAAGATCCCAAGTTTGGTTCTTATGAAGAGACTCCATCTTTTCATTCATCACAAGCCACTTCTCAGATTTAGAACAAATAGTAACTTCATGGAATGTAGAAGGTTTTTCAATGCCAAGCTATTTAGCAACTATAAGAGCATATGCTACTAAATCAACGAAACCATACCTTTAGGGAAGCTTAATTTGTCATTTAGCCCTCCCTATAACCAAATTTTGAGGTTGTTCAATTTCTTCTACTTCTTCTTTGATAAAATTTAGGTCTTGTTGCTTATTGTCACTTTCTAGTTGCATAGGAACATCTTCAACTATTTTTAATGAATGCTTTATATGAAGCTCCACCTTTTTTCAAACATTTTCCTCATGAATACCTATAAACTCAGTAACAACCTTTCTATGTTCAAGTATAGAATTTTCATCAAAAGTAACGTCCCTATTAATTATAAACTTTGATGACTAAGGTTTTAGAACACCATAACATATATTCTTTAACCACGTGCAAAACTAATGGAAAATGTCACGCCCCGAACCTCGAGCGTGCGCAAATCCCTCGGTGGTCGATAAAAATTGCGACATTCCCATGACGCGTCGCCGACCCAAATCGAATCATGCACATGCGAAAGCGAAATAAACAATCCCCAGACAACAATCAACATGGGATAGAAAAGCGGGGACAACAGATTTTCACAAACACACTTTTATAAACACACCAGGTTTATACACAAAGGCCAAAAAGCAAAAAGGGCTACCAGACTACCCTACCCCGAACCCTATCTACTTGGGATTCGGGTTTACTATG
Source organism: Eucalyptus curtisii (assembly GCA_017140595.1). Lineage (NCBI taxonomy): Eukaryota > Viridiplantae > Streptophyta > Magnoliopsida > Myrtales > Myrtaceae > Eucalyptus > Eucalyptus curtisii. The sequence continues at coordinate 26,765,089 of CM029496.1, read as the reverse complement.
ACACCGTCAGGTGGGTCAGCTACTCCCTCGCCCGCCACGGCGGGTATGTCGAAACCCTAAAGGCGGCCTTCCCATTCTCCATTAGGCCTATGACGAAACCACGCCTTGAATCGATAAGGTACCCACTGTGGTAGGCCCTCATCGACCAAGATAGTGGTCACGATGAGCTCATGGAGCCAGGGACATGAACGCCGGTCCTCTACTCACTAAACCCCCACGGCTATCCAAAACAAACCGGAGGAACCTCCATCTAGGGACCTATAAATAGTTAAACTACGACGGGGTGAGACAATGTCTTAGCGAGTTCACATCATAAACCCCGATTAGGAAAGTAATACGCCTAGAGGCAGTCTAACCACACATCACCGAAGACTAACCTCGCCTCTACACCTCCCTGCACGTCAGTACAGTTCATATAACAGATGCATATAATAAATGCACCCATCTATTGAACATCTCACTCATATCTCAAACAATCACAGGGGTCTCGATTATAAGGCCAAATCGTTATGACACCCAATTTTGTCCCATAATCAGGCGTGTCAATTACAATCATTCATGTGTCCCAATTGATTATGACCCAATGGCCACGGCCGACTCAACAGTCAGCGCTCTTCTGGCATAACCGGGCGTTGTCTTGCACCATCGTGCATGACAACGTCTACCTCTAGATGACATTCCACAAGGGAGCATCGGTGCGACCGGGATCCGTTGACTTGGGGCATTCCCAAAGGAGCATCGTCCGGCTTAACAGCTCGTGACGGTTTCTCATAGCGATTCCATGCATATCCAATCCCAGCCAAGGACATCATGCTTTGCACTTAAATGCCTCAATTAAAATAATGTGCATGACCTATTTTCTTCGTATTAAAAACATTAGGTAAAATAATCGTGTATGGGTACACGGTCAGATCAAACCATAAAAATTGATATCCTTCCTTTTAAAAATCCCACTATTTGATATAGTATCAAAAAACTTTTTTGGTGTCAAAACCCAACACCCGATATTTTCTAATTAAATACCAAAATTTCATAATTTTGAAATAATAACTCAAAATTAACAATCATCACTCAATTGCATAAATTAGCACTCAATACATAAACTAATTACACCACAACAATCAGCACGAAATTCTGACAAACGGCTATCCCGGTATAATTTTCGAAAAATATTAAATAATTAATTAAATTGCAAAATTAATTAAATAAATGAAAAATAATTATATAAATGACTAATTAAGCTAAATATGCTAATCTAACAACCTAATTTGACCTAATTAAATACCACACTAAGCTAGATAAATAATGCAATCTAATTAACCCCTAAATAAACTAATCTAACCACCTAATTAGCCTAATTAATCTAACCACTTTAACCAAGCTTAGCCTAATCTAATCCTACCCTAATAATAATTAACCTCCTAATTAAGGTTTAGAACATAAACTTACCGGATTAGCGAGCCGGTGAGTTCACAGCGACGGCAACACGGAGGCGAGCGGGACTCAAGCCTACGGCGACACCCAACGAGGTCCGGAAGGAACCGAAAAATAGCCCAACAGCTCACTGCTAAAGTCGGTCCTTTGGTACTATCCAAGGGCTAGAAGGGGCAGGTCGAGCGGCACGACTTGGCTGGAACGGGCCAAGCGGTTAGCGGAAGACAGCGGCAGAACCAGGCGAGGTCGAGGATGGGCAGAGGCGGTGAACTGACGGCGGAGGAGGCTCGACGGCTCGAGACGATAGCCTGGTGGACGGCGAACGACAGCTTGGATGCATGAGCGACGAGCACAAGTGCGGGGGACGGCACGATGGCTACGGCGGCTTGGGCAGGCATGAGGCTACTCGACAGTGGTTGGCTCGGCTGCAAGGGATTATTGGCTGGTTTCTCTGGTTTCTTTTCTTGAACAACAACAATGGAGGAATTGTGAGGCAAGAAGAAGAAGAAGAAGAAGAAGAAGGAGGGCTGCAACTGGAGGGGGGAAACAAAGCCTCAAAAGTCTTCAAAAAAATCCTAAACCACTTGAGTTCTTGCCTCAAAAGTCCACAGCCCATCCTCAGCCAATTTCCCTTCACAAACTTCCCCAACAAGCCACCAAAGTTGTCCAAATGTTGCACCCCACCTAGGCATACGAATTTGTGACATTTCCTTCCAATTCCAATTTAGTTCCTCTCCAATTGGGCTCAATTCAATAACCAAAATGTCATGGAGGATGCCCACACTCAATTCTACAATTTTCCTCACCAATTGAACCAACTTGACGGCCAAAAATGCACCCAAAAATGGCCATCCAAATTTACCGGTCAAAAATCGCCCAAACTTGAATTTTCGCCAAAAAATCAGACTTGCCGAAAATTATTCGGAGGATGAGTCAACGTTCCTAAAATAAATCGTGACATGACAAAACTTTCGGGTTCAATTTCGTGGTTAATTTTAACCTAGCGCGATTTTAGCGTGACCTAATTTACCTGGTAACTTTTAGGAATTTTTAGCGCATTTGACCCGTGGTCAATTATTTTCGAGCCACACTGTGCATCTTCGACTCATTGGTAACTCTCGGTTGTCATGAAAATCTTAAGATTTCAAATCCAAACACAGGGTACAGAATCGATAGAAAAATCGGTTTAGTGCCATTCAAAGTGAATTTTCCAATTAAGTGGAATCACCCACACTTTAATTACATGCCTCTGTCGAATCGATCTATCTCCAGTCTCTGATCGATTTTAACGATGCCGTATTGACCCTTACAGATTAGCACGGTCGAACAGTTGATTTCTGGTCGAATTCTCAAGCCTATTGTGTTTAGATTCCTTAACGGCTTCACCTGATAGATTAGTTATCTTGTGAGTGATCAGCTCAAAGAAAAAGACTATAGGCACGTCGATGAAAAGCCCATTTTATTTCATCAAAAACAGGGTTGAAAATCAGAATGTTTCAACTCTTCCCCTCTTATAAAAATTTCGTCCTCGAAATTTAAACCATTACAATGCTTAAACAAAAAAGTGGGGATATTGTCGTCTCATTGAGTATTTACTTTCCCGGTTGCTCCTTTTGTCCCGTGGTGTTGCCAAACCACTTTGACTAATGGGATCGTCTTGATGCGCAGAACCTGTTCCTTCCGATTTACAATCTGAACTAGTCTCTCCACGTACGACACTCTGTTGTCCATGTTTAATTCTTTAAAATTCAACACGTGGGTCGAGTTAAGCTCATACTTTCTCAACATCGACACTTGAAAGACATCATACACTTGCGCTAGTTTTGGTGGCAATGCAAGACGATACGCCAGAGTCCTTATTCTTTCCAGAATCTCAAAGGGACCAACGTACCTCGGGCTCAGCTTCCCTCTCTTACCGAAGCGCGAAGTACCCCTTATTGGTGACACTTTCAAAAAGACGCACCAACTTGGAATTCCAAAGGTCTTTGACGCTTATCTGCATAACTTTTCCGATGACTTTGAGCGGTCTTTAATTTGTCTCTGATAACTGCAACTGCATCCACTGATTGTTGAACTAACTCTAGGCCTGTAATCTTTTGTTTCCCAACTTCAAATCACTTCCGCATGTGCTTAATCAAAAGATAAAAAAGAATGGGTTGGCGACATGTCCTGGGACGTCGCATTTTTAATCGACCGCCGAGAGATGTGTGCGTACCCAGGGTTCGAGGTGTGACATCCCCGCCTGAAGTGGTATTAGAGCCTGGTCAATGTATGGAGTGATAAGGTGCGATGGGTTATGAGATAGTTGGCTAGGAAAAGACATTTTCCTTTTGCTAATGCTTGTGATTGATTGATTGTTTTGTGTAGGTCGCTCAGATTTCTAATTTTGTATTAGAATTGGAAAGGAGGTTTCTATAAAGATTCTGCAAGATGAGCAATCCTGATCAGAGGACTCCTCGAAAGAGGGCAGTTTCGACTGGTACTCGGGGTAGGACGCCGACTAGGATCGGTACCCGAGGTAGAGCATCGGCTCAGGCTAACATGAGGGAAAGAGTATTACCTCAGGCTGGTACTAGGGGAGGAGCACCAGGTGATCCTAGGTTGGATGAGATCGTTCAGCCGCTAGAGGTCCGAGGGAATATGATAGGTCAGCAGGCTCAGAACCAAACTGCTGCTACCGCTACCACTACTACTGCCGCCGCTATTGCCGCAGCACCTGCTGAGGTCCCACCAGGAAATGGGAATAAAACGGCCGATGCATAAATTGGCAGGGCGGTTCCTAAACCTGAAACCGCCAAGGTTCTCTGGAGCAGGGGATCCTAAGGCTGCAACCCTCTGGATCGGAGAGTTAAAGAAAGTCTTCACACTGCTGAGGTGCTCTAAAGAAGATAAGGTAGTCCTGGCGGTCTACCAGTTGTAAGGGAACGCGAGTACTTGGTGGGAAGCCACTAAAGGGAGAGTGTTTCCCGAAGGTACGGTTCTAGAGTGGAATACCTTCGTGGAGGTCTTCTACGGGAAGTATTTTTTAGACTGCAAGAGAGAGAAGAAAATGGCTGAGTTTCAACGTCTCCGATAGAGTCGGATGTTTGTGGACCAGTACGAGGCGAAGTTTGCAGAGTTGTCCAAGTATGCACTGAGGCTGATTGAGGACCCAGTGGATAGAGCAAGGAGGTTCAGAGACAGTCTGAGACCAGATATCAAGGACCCGCTGGTGCCGCTGAATCTCAAAAACTACGATGAGTTGTATGAGAAGGCCCAGCTGATCGAGAGGAATCTGAACGAACGAGCCACCGCATCTGGGTCGCGGTTCGTGCCCAACAAAGATAGCAACATGTTCAGGAAAAGGCCGATGACAGGAAGAATGTATTCCATTCCTCCCAACCGAAAGGGTGGAATCGAAAAACCGGCAACCAACTCGAATGGTGTGTTTCATTTTTGTGGGAAAAAACATGGATTAGCCCCGTGTCCCCATGGATCGGGAGCTTGTTATGAATATAGCTAGTACGGCCACCAAATAAAGAATTGTCCACGCAGGCCCATGGGAGCACAGACGCCACTGCCACTGATAGGACAACCAAAAGGGAGTGCGTCGCAGAACGCACAACAAGGTATTCTGAGTAGGCATCCGATGCAGGGAAGAGTGTATGCTGTCACCCGGAGGGTGGCAGAGGACTCACAGAATGTGGTTACAAGTACAGTCTCGTTGAATGACCATGCTGCTTATGCTTTATTTGATCCTGGAGCTACCCATTCATTTATTGCTGAGCAATTTATTAAGTTAGTAGGATTGAGTCCAGAACCGTTGGGAATAGTCATTAGTATATCCACCCTGTTGAAGGATAAAGTGTTGTCTGCGAATCTGCGATAGGGTGTCCCGGTTGCGAGTTAGTGATCAGTGAGCGAGAGGAAATGATAGATTTGATTGTGTTGGCCATGTTTGACTTTGATGTAATCATTAGCATGGATTAGCTCACCAAGCAACAAGTTACCGTAGACTGTTATCATAAAGCGATTCAGTTTAACCCGTTAGCGGGTGAAAGTTTCGAGTTTATCGAAAGTCGAGGAGGACCATCGAGTACTTTAATCTCGTCGCTTGAGGCAACCCGATTGTTAGAGGTGGGTTGCCAAGGTTATTTGGCAATTGTAGTGGATACGTCAGTTGAGGAGCCGAAGATGGAGAACATCGCCGTAGTACAGGATTTTTCTGACGTGTGTCCTGAAGAATTACCCGATTTGCCCCTAGAAAGGGAGATCGAGTCGAGTTGGCCCCTGGGACAGAGCCAATTTCTTAGGCTCTTTACCGTATGGCGTTGTCATAATTAAAAGAGCTAAAGGTACAGGTGCAAGAGTTGTTGGATAAAGGATTTATACATCCTAGAGCATCGCCTTGGGGAGCGTCAGTTCTGTTTGTAAAAAAGAAAGATGGTTCGTGTCGCCTTTGCATCGACTATCGGCAACTTAAATAGGTAGCGATTAAGAACAAGTATCTGTTACCAATAATCGACGACTTGTTTGATCAGTTGCAAAGAGCGTCGATATTTTCCAAGATTGACCTGAGGGCAGGTTACCATCAGCCGAGGATTTAAAAGGAGGATATACCGAAGACGGCTTTTTGTACTCATTACAGCCATTATGAATTCACCGTAATGCCGTTTGGTTTGACCAATGCCCCAGCTGCTTTCATGGATTTGATGAATCAAGTGTTCAAGGAGTATCTTGACCAGATCGTGATTGTGTTTATCAATGACATCTTGGTGTATTCGAGAAGTCCAGAGGAGCATGAACGACACTTAAGAACGGTACCTCAGACCCTGCGAGAACACGGGTTGTACATCAAGTTCAGTAAGTGTGAGTTTTGGTTAACTCGTGTAGCTTTCTTAGGTCACGTGATTTCTAGCGAAGAGATTTCCGTGGACCCAACTAAGATCGAAGCCGTGATAAATTGGCCGAGACCAACGACAGTGACAGAGATCCGAAGTTTCTTGGGTTTGGCATGCTATTATAGACGATACATGGAAAGATTCTCTGCGATAGCCATGCCTCTGACTCGATTGCTAAAGAATGAAGAGAAGTTCGAATGGACGGATAAGTGTGAGCGTAGTTTCCAAGAGTTCAAGCAGAAGCTGACTACTGCACCCGTGTTGATGATTCCGTCTGGACCTGGAGGATATGAGATTTATAGTGATGCGTCGTATCGAGGACTGGGCTGCATTTTAATGCAACATAAAAGAATTGTTGCGTACGCATCCCGTCAGTTGAGGCCTCATGAGTTGAATTATCCGACCCGTGATTTGGAACTCACGGCGATCATCTTTGCCTTGAAGATTTGGAGACATTACTTATGCAGAGAAAAGTTCCAAATCTTTACGGACCACCAGAGCCTAAAGTACTTATTCTCTCATAATGAGTTGAACATGAGACAGCCTCGTTGGATGGAACTTCTCAAGAACTACAACTGCGACATCCTATACCATCCCGAAAAAGCCAATAAGATTGCGGATGCATTGAGTCGAAAGTCGTCGATTGCGCAAATGATGGTTCAGGAGAGGAGCTTGAGATTCGGATTTCAAGTTTGAGGTAGGCCAACTTTCAAGTCTCATGGCTACCCTCAGAATTGAATCAGAAGTGCAGATAAGGATTAAAACGTTGCAGTTGACAGACCCTGAGATCCAGAAAATTCTGCAGGAGGATGCGGAAAAGAGGAAGGCTAACTTTCAAGTTACTAAGGACGGAGTACTAAAGTTTCATGGACGATTATGCGCACCCGATGATGCGAAGCTTAAGGAGGGGATTTTGTTAGAAGCCCATCGTAGCAGTTATAGTATTCATCCAAGTAGTACAGAGATGTATCAGAATCTGTGTCAACACTATTGGTGGACCGGTATGAAGGCGGATATCGCCAGACATGTTGCCAAGTGTCTGACGTGTTAGCAAGTGAAAGCACAGCAGTGCAAACCAAGAGGACTTTTGCAACCTCTCGAGATTCCGAGTGGAAATGGGAACATATCACAATGGATTTTGTGATGGAATTACCGATGAGTCGGCGAGGTAATGATTACATATGAGCTGTAATCGACAGATTGATGAAGTCTACTCACTTCATTGTTGTACGAAAGGACTTTGCATTGGACAGATATGTTGAATTATATGTGCGACACGTCAGATCGAGACTCGAAGCAGCAGTACAGCACGATCTATCATCCGCAGACAGATGGCCAGTCTAAGAGGACCATTCAAATCCTCGAGGACATGCTGCGAGCTTGCATATTGGACTTCAAAGGAAGCTGGGAAGAATAGCTTCATCTTGTTGAGTTCGCCTACAACAATAATTATCAGCAGAGTATTAAAATGGCACCATTTAAAGCGTTGCATGGCAGAACCTGCAGAACTCCTGTTTGCTAGGATGAAGTTGGGGAACGAAAGATTACGGGCCCTGAGTTGATTCAGCAGTCAGTCGACGCCATCAAAGTCATCCGAGAAAGACTCAAGACTCTCAAAGTCGTCTGAAAAGTTAAGCAGATAAGTGGCGTAGACCATTGGAATCCCAAGTTGGTGAACACATATTCCTCAAAGTGTCACCAATGAGAGGTACTTCGTGCTTTGGCAAGAAAGGAAAGTTAAGTCCGAGGTACGTCGGTCCCTTGGAAATTTTGGAGCGAATAGGGACTTTGGCGTATCGTCTTGCGTTGCCGCCAAGACTTGCTCAAGTGCATAATGTCTTCCACGTGTCGATGTTGAGGAAGTACGAACCTGATCCAACCCACGTGCTGAATTACGAGGAATTAGACGTCGACAAAAGAGTGTCGTACATGGAGAGACCGGTTCGGACAGAGGATCAAAAAGAGCAAATGCTACGCAACAAGACGATCCCCTTGGTTAAAGTGGTCTGGCAACACCACGAAATGAAGGGAGCCACGTGGGAAAGCGGAGAATCAATGAGACGTCAATACCCCCACCTTTTTGTGGAATAATTATTGTCTAAATTTCGAGGACGAAATTTTTATAAAAGGGGAAGAGTTGTGACATCCCGAAATTTGGCCCCGTTTCAAATATATGAAATGGTTGTTTCGTCAACGTGCTTACGGGTCTTTTACTCGGAATTTATCACTTTTGAGTTAACTATGTATTAGATGAGATCGTTAAGGGATCTAAACGCGACAAACTAGAGCATTCAATCAGAAATCGACCACTCGACAGTAATAATCGGCAATGGTCAATACGGCACCGTTATAAATTGATTAGCGAACAGATGCAAATCGATTCGACGGAAGTACGTAGTCGAGTTGCGGGTGGTCCGCACAATAGCAATATTCGCGTCGAACGGCAATAACCCAATTTTCTATCAATATTATATTCGGGACACATAATTGAAACCTCGCAATTTTATGACAACCGAGGGTCGTCTACGATTCGGAGATGCACAAACGTTGATAAAAAATTATCGACCACGGGTCAAATGTGCTAAAATCCCTAAAAGCTACCCGATAGGTTAGGTAGTACTAAAGTCGTGTTCGATCAATTTTAACCACGAAATTAATTTGGTTTCGGGAATCGGACGTTCAAGCGTGTGACGATTCATTTATTGGACGTCATCTCATCTTTCGACAAATTTTCGTCGAGTCCGAAAATTTTGCAGAAAAACAATTTTCAGACAAAAAGAAAATAAAAAGGAAATTCGGATGAGATGAAAAATAGGGTTTTTCTACCTCCAAATTGGCTGAATTGGGTAAAATTAGAGCTAATTTCTAATTGGGTGGGCATAAGATTTTGGGGCATGAAGACTTTGGGGACATTGTGATGTGTGCTTAGATTTTGGCTCAAGGTTTCTCATTGGTTGTTCATTTGACTTGTGTCTTTCTCTCTCTCCCATTTCTCTATATCCCTCATGCACGCATAACCCCCACCACCAAAGCAAACCGCCCATTCCCCCTTTCCTTCACGTCTTCATCTTTCCTTCCCCCCCCCCCCTTCTCTTCTCTTTTCACCACCGCCAATCCCCATTTCTTTTCTTCATCCGATTCAATTCTCTTTCATTTTCATTGTTGCCGCACCATCTTCACGCCAACCCAAGCAGCCCCACATTAATTTCTCCCATCCATCATCATCCCACCTTCACCATCATTCACCATCAGCACTGCCATCATCATCATCCCATCCAAAGTCCAAACCCACCTCCGTAGCTACCACCACCGAAGTCCATCTTCACTGTCTAGCATCCCAACTCTAGCAATCGCTTGTCTAGCCGACCAGCAGCTCCATGCATAGCCGCCTGTACCTCACGCCGTGTGCCAATAGCCGCATCCAGCTCCCCTGTGCCCAGCACCTCAGCCCATCGCCAGCCACCACCCGTGCCATCACCAGCCAGCAGCCTCCGTGTCCAGCAGCGCCGTCCGCTCAGCTCCTCCACCGTCCAGCCGAGTTGTTGACCAGCCCAAGCCGAGACCCTCAGCCCTTCCGAACAGCCCTCCACCGAGAGCTTGTAGGGCCGTAACAGCCACCGTTGAGCCTCCGTGCAAGTCGTGGTTGTCTCGAGTTTTCGTCGCCGTCGCATTGCCGTCACCGTGACCCCGCTGCCATCAAAAACCGTGAGTTAACTCCCTAATCATCGATTAGGCCGTTAATTACGCTTAAGGGTGGTTAGATTAGTGCTAATAATGATTAGGTTAGTTAATCCTAGATTAGTGTTAACTAAGCTTGGTTAGGTTAGTTAATCATGGTTAGGTTAATTAAGTTGGTTTAGCTTAATTAATCGCAATTTACTTAATTAATCGTGATTTACTTAATTAATCGCAATTAACGTAATTAGTGACGGATTAGGCGTTACGTAGAATTTTACGCTCGTTCTCTTGGATGAAATTATGTATGATTTTGATGGCTTATATGTACTATGATATGCAATTGAGTGCTTGATGGTAGTTATTGATTTTTAATACAAAACTTGGTTTTATGGGCATTTAAATAGAAAAATGAGAGGTGGCGGGTTTTGATGCCAACTTTTATGTACTATATAAAACCGTAGAGTTTCAAACTAGGAGTGTATTAAGTTTGACGGTTCGATTTTGAATACATGACCACGCACGATTATTATTATCGGGATTTTTAATACGAAGAAAAGTTGGCCAAGTTCATTATTTGAAAACAAAGCATTTGAAACCGAAGTATGGTGTTCATGGCTAAATATGTGCTTGAATAGTCACTTAATGGAACCCGTCCTGATGCGTTTACGCGGGACAATGCCTAATTAAGTTCGGATGCCCCCACGTCAACGGGATGCCGAGTCGCAGTTGAGGCCGAGCCAATACTCCTTTATGGAATGCCGTCTAGGCGGGGTATGCTAGACATTGCCGTGCCCGATGGGGCGGGATGATGCCCGATTACGCCGGATGACCGTCGACTTTTGTGTTGGCCGTGGCCGAGGGGTCGTAATAATCGGAACACGCTTGAATGGTTGTGCTATTGCGCTTGATTATGGAGCAAAATTGTTTGGCATGGTATGGGACGTGTCAAAACGGTTTTACCTTATAATCGGGACCCACGTGAATGTTTGGAGGGTGAGAATTATGTGTTCCGGTTATTAATTATGCTTGTTGTATTCATAATGGCATATGTGATACGCTAATATGTAGGGACGTGCCGAGGCAATGTGAGTTTTGTATGAAGCATGTATAGGCCACCTCCAAGGCGAATTTGTGTCCTAATCGAGGCTTAGGTTGTTGACTCACTTAGATTTATCTCACTCTGTCGTGGTTAACCTCTTTTAGGTCCTTAATATGGAGATCCATCCAGTCTAATTCGAGGTTCCATGGAACATGGAGGTGGAGTCTACCTTCTTCCCTATCCTCGGGACCACTCGAACTCGCGAGTTAGTAGTAACTACGATTTGGGTATATGAGGCTTTCTTTAATGCGGTGCCTCATGGCTTCAAGGCGTGGTTCATTAATGAGCGCAATGATGGTCGGGAGGGTCCCTTGTAGGGTTTTCATGGACAGCCTGTTGACACCTAGATTTTGGCGATCCGGTCATTCATTTATTGTATTAAAAATTAGGAGTTAATTTTATCCCTAAAAAAATTAATTGCATAGCATATTAATTTAGGTGCATTTGCTTTTAATTTGCATTTTGTGCATTTATTTATTGGACCTGTGGTAGATGGGTTGGAATTAGTGGTTCTGAGCTTTAATTTGGCAGGCCGGACTAAGCCCACGAAGCAAGCAAAATGGCCCGAGCCCGTGTTCTTTTAATGACAAAAATTACCTAAAGGAAGATTTGAAATGATATTACGGTGGATTTTTGGAATTTAAGAAAATCGGGTTGTAATCTTATCTTTAGGCGATAAAATCAGTGGAGAATATTCAAGAGATGAGGAAAATAGAAAGATTTTTGTGATCAGGAGGTCATAGATAATCTTTGTCTATATTAAAAAAAGATATGGAATATCCCTCGAATAGCACATTCGTTTTGCCTATAAAACGTGTGCACGGAGGTCGATGAAGGTGGGGGGGCTTTTTCTAGGGTTTGTTATGGTCGACGAAGGAAAAAAAAAAAGCGAAAAGTGAAAAGTACAAGGGGAGAAAGCAGTAACAGTGAGACAACAAGGGAAAGTGGCGTGAGAAGATAGGAGGAGAGAGAGAAAAAAAAATTAAAAAGAAAAGAAGAACACTGTTCTTCTTCTCCGGTGCTTGCTGCCGTCTTCCCGCGCTCCGTCCCTTGCTCGCCGAACGCCGCCATCTTGCCATACCAACGCCGCCTAGAGCCGAAGACCACTGTTCACTACTCACCGCCGCCCGAGCGACGCCCCCTGCTCCGTTCGCGATCTAGCCTAGCCCCCTCATCGATGCTTGCTGAAGCCACACCGTCCCCCTACCCCGACGTGCCTTCGCCACTCCTATCCATGCCCCGCTGGTCGTCGTCTATGATGCTCGTGAAGCCTCCACGTCACACCACCGCTCTGGCCGCCTTGTGATTCCAGTAGCGACGCCGCAGCAACCCGCAAGCCCAGCGCCCGAGCTCTGCTCCTGCAGCTAGATCTCGACCCGCGACTCCGGCTCTTCTCGTTCGCTACTCGCGGCCCGATCTGAACGCCGGTACCCTACTGTTCGAGCCTTCCGACCCGACGCTGTGACCCAAGCTGCTGCGCCTCCACCCTCCAATTGATCGCGCTTCTGCTTCGCCTGAGACCTGCAGCCCGACCCATTCGAGTCACTGCTCTGCTCGAGCCTGAGTCGACGCCGAGCTTCCCTTGCCAAGCCGCTCCACCAACCTAACAACGCTCCACCTCTGCCGTCGCCGACCTGCAACACTAGAAGCTCCGACGCCCTGCTCCGCCTCTACCGTCGCCAATCTACTGTGTCCGTCGACCCCGAGTCCTCCGCCCGAGCACCCCCGCTCCACCGGTCCTTGCTGCCTGGCGCCCCTTGCTCGGTCTCGCACCAGCCAACCGCAAGCGGCTCCTGATGTGCTATCGCCGAAGTCCCTCGCCGGCGTCTTCCCTCCCACCGGAGCTCCGACCGGCGTTGCCCATCTCAATTGATTGAGCTGCCAAGCCGTGCGCAGGAGAAAAAAAAAAAGGAAAAAAAAAAAAGAAATCAATTAGGTAGTTTTTTTTTACTTTATTCTTTTTTATGCTATTTTCATTTATTTACTTTGTTTATTAGTATAATTATTCCTTGATGTAATGATCAGATGTTCAATATGAAATAGCCTCAAAAATTTGTGATTGTCAGTTCGATTTTCGTGCCCGAAATCCGACGTGCAATTACTTGAAAAAAAAAAATATGTCAATCCGATCTCACGCCCGAGATTCGATTTGCGATTTACTTAAAATTGGCCAACCCGATCTCATGCACGAGATATGGTTCGTCAATTTGGATATCAATCTTATCCTACTTGATTTGCTGTCATGGTGTTTGAATCAATTTTATTTTCGTAAAAGGAAAAAATCCAAAAAAAAAACTGAATTGGGATTAGGTTCATTTTAGAATATTCCTAGTTTTAGGGTTATCTTGCATATTTAGAATTGCAATCTTATTTCGAATTTTTAAATAAAAAAATCCAAAAAATGCTTTCATTTAGGATGGTAGTTTTCTTTAATTTAAATTGCACGTTTAATTATGTGTCAACAATTTCGAATTTTATATAAAAAAATACAAAAAAATCATTATGCATATATCATGTAGAATTAGGGCATTCTTTGTACGTCATTGCATATTATGATAAAATTGCATCTTTCAATTTAGATTGATTTTATGCTATTTTCATTCATTGCATATAAGCTTAATAGAATCTTAATCTAGGTAGGTAATTTTTGCATTTTTCTTAATTTTGAATTTCATGAAATACAAAAAAAAAAAAAAAAAAATTGTCTTAGAATAAATTCATTTCATTCTCTAGGATAGATTGCATTTTTTAGGAGAATAGAAATATTATGTGCACGTCATATAGAATTAGGTTCATGAAACGCACGTCATTTAGTGGTTGTTGCTAGGTTCATTTAATTAGAAATTGACCATCATTAGGATTAGGTCATTTTGTTAATTTAGATTGCATATTTAATTATTGCATGTTCATTAAGAAAACACAAAAAAAAAAAAGTCATTTTACTCATGTCATATAGTTTAGGTCATATTGCCATGCTATATCATTTCATATTAGATTAGAAGAATTGCATTGCATATGGATTATATTCTCGTTAAAAAAGTGAAAATAAAAATTGAGTGATGGCGTGTTAATTATAAATCATATCTAGGATTGCTGATGTGAATTATGATCTAACATCGCAAATGCTTTCGTTGCTATGAGGTAAGTCCTGCAATTTATTCACTGTTTTACCTAGGCGTTAAATTGGTGGTTTGTACACCCGCATGAACACCTCACATGTTAGGGAAGTGAATTAAAATAAATTCAAGCTACTTGCCAAGCATTTTTCAAAAACAAAAGAGAAAGGTACCGAAAGGGCGTTAGAGAAATCTAACGTAATCAAGTCTCTGTATCCAAAATCTCTTATTAAACCTCCCATTATTTTACTAGTTATCTAATCGACCTACCGTAAATTGATTAGTGGCGACTCCCTTTTGCATGCTAGATATTTGAACCTAAGTCGCGAATTTGTATGGGCTTGGGAGAGCCCGAGCTAAATTAGACTTAGCAATCCATTAACCTAATTTTAGGTGGTGCACCCGAAAATTTAAGTCGCGACAGCTTGGTGACTCCACTGGGGAACTTGAATTGAAACTTTTAGTGGACTTAGGCCAATTTTCTTTTTGAAAAAATATTTTTGTTTGGCAGCGAGGATTCCAGGTACGTCCCTAACATTTAAGGTGTTAAATGTTCTTGCATATTGGGAGATATAAGGGGAGTAGTGATTGCTAACCTTTGTCTTGCATGTTGGAGTTAGGAATGTATGGTTTATTTGCACATATGAAGTGTTGTTTGATTTAAACTGTTGTGCATGCCTTGCATTGACTATTGCACACACAACCTGCTGCCAGACCTGGGCCGCATAGGATCATCTAGGATGGTATTGTGATGGATAACACTCCGACCGCATGCCCGCGGTACGAGTCACCCATCTCAATCTCAAAATTTATTTTTTGGTGTCAAGAGTACCCACCTCGGTCCGCATGCCCGCGACCCAGGTTGGTTCTTGACCAAGCCGGAGCCATGAGGACCCGACGTAGTCCACATGCCCGTGGCTAGTCCAGTCATCCTTGTGGCTCCACTTTGATAAGCCTTATAGATTATAAATTGAGCCACTTACCATGCGCATGTCTGTGTGATTGCCATTGATTTTCCTTGGTGAAGTAAGTCTTCTATCCTTATACTATGCAATTTACTTACTTTGTCATATTTTTGGTTTGTTCATGACAATCTAGGTTAGTCATTTGATTTAGTTCATTTGTCAATTAGAAATGAAATGAGAAAATTGCCATGCAATAAATCATTTGGAAAAAAAAAAAACTTTGGAGAATTTATTTTCAATTGATATCTAGGAAATTTGGTCTTGTTAGGGTGTTTATCTTTATTTTCCTAGTCCATTTTTAGGAAATGCCCTTCTTGTATGAACTTTCCATGAATAAATGAAAAAATCGATTAGATCATTGTCATGGATTGACTTTCTATTGACACCTCATGCTTACATGTTCCCGTTCATTTGAATTAGGTGATTATGGAGCGATCCCGCTCACCCATCCATTCACGATCAAGAGCTAAAATGACGGATCAAGAAGAGGTTTATCTTGTCAAGCAAAAGTGATATGATCTAATCTTCAGTGAGAAATTGCAACTCCAAGAAGAGAGCCAATAAGACTTTTTGAACCGTCTCATTTTTCTGAGGTAGCCGAATTTGATGCCATCATGAAGAGAGGGAATAATATTTGACCTGAGGGATTCGTATCACAAGATCAAAGAGGGTGAAGAATTCAATTACACATGATTCATGGTCCTAAGTACTTCAATTTCCTCATTTAATTGGCGCATACACCTTCCCCTGCGTGGGATTTTTCATCGTTTTTAAGGGATTGGTTTCAATTTCTTCTATGCTTGAACATCACATTTTTCATTCCAATAAATGTAATTCAATTGATGAATATCAATAACATTACAAGCTTTGTTTTGAGGACATGATGGGGTACACCAAACTAGCCCGGTGACGATATCCAACAGTGAAAAGAAAATATCATCTATGGAGAAATTCTGAGGACTGGGTTTCTTCATGCTTCCTCATCCAAAAGAAAACATCAAAAAAGAAAAAGAATATAAAAAAAATCATTTTTGAAGCCATTTCCAAAAGCATGCATTAGGTTAGTTCTGTTTAATTTTCTAACTCATTTACTTCATGTTTCAGAGCATTACTTTATTGGCCTGATGAGAAAACATATGAAGGCACATCGGGTTGCAATGATTTGGCTCAACTATTACTCAACAAGTTTGAGAACACATTTCTAAAGAGAGTAAAAGAGGACCATCCATCTTTGGTGAAAGAGATGACAAATTGGGAACACTACAGATTCTAGTAGTGACATGATTGAGATAAAATCTCGATTCAAGCCAAAATGGATGTGCAATTTGAATTTACTTTGATATTGCATAGTATCCTATTCATGCACGTTCTCTTGTGCAGGGGCAAAAGTGAATTTTCACTTTTGATGGATAGAGATAATCCAAGGACATCCATTGCTGAGACAATCCCTTTGTGGAGCAATTCCCTGAATGAATGCTTAAAACCATGTTTTGAGTGCAATAAATTGTTTGTTTTGAAGTCACAAACGCTTTTCATGCTTAAAGTTGCTGGACTCTTTTGAAAAGAGAATTTCCATATTGAGTTAGCTCACCAATTTCATGTGGAGATTTGTCAAGATAGACAACTCAATGGAGTGACATCAATGTTTAAGAACGCTGAATCAGACGTATCAGGATGATGAAAGGCAACCCATATCCTATACACAATCCCTTACATATATATTTGTGAGATGAGTGTAGAAAATTCCATATCTACAAGATAAAGAGTTCTCTCGCGAAAGGTACGATAACCAAAGTGATGAGGCGCAATTCATTTCTCTATCCCAAACACTACAGGTGATCCATTGCTTAACTTCCTTGAGCCTCATACACTTGTGGAAATTCTTTCAAATTACCCCTGTCAAGAACCACCCCACATCGGGGCAAGTTAGGGGTAAGACAGCATCATGAGGTGAGGAAAATGAAAAGAAATTTATTGCTCTCACTTGCATTAATCTTCAAGTCATGCCATTACATTGAATGCATGTGATAATTTAAATGCCTTAGGATGAGAAAGAGCATTTCTTTCTCTATTCTATACACTTATATCCTTTGCATAGCCCACTTGAGCCTACAATTTCATTTCTTTAAACCCAGTTGGTGATCATCCCCCACACTGAGGCAAGGCAAAAGGCAGATGAAGACCCTTGAAAGTTCAAGTGTCATTCAAAGTGTAATTGCTTGACGCATGCATAGAAATCAAAATAGAACTAAAAGGCATGAAAAGCAGTGTGCCTGGTAAAAGCAAGGCCAACACCCATGAAAAAAAGTGAAGAAAAAATGAATAAGAACTAGGGGCATGAAAAAGCGGTGTGCCTGGTAAAAGCAAGGCCAATACCCATAGATGAAAAAAAGGAAAGTCAAGATAGGTGACTGTCAATTGCAAGAATTGAATCCCAATAGAGCAATACTCAAAGAACTCAAATGCTGAGTTCTTATAATCAATAGGGCACTTCATGAAGACAATCCCCGATGGTGAAAAAGAAAATTGGTGGCAATGCCAAGATGATCATCAACTCTCACCCTTTATGCACATTTTGAGCCTAATGATCATATTATTTCTCAACCCATGAACCCAACCTACGTTTCGTCCTTTACAAAATCTCTTCAGATTATGACACTTGAATTAACATAGGAGTTCATATGTTTATAAGCATCGCTCGAAGACGTGTGAGCAAGATTATTTCTTTGACTTTTAAACCCGAAGATGATTATAGAATTATTCTTTCAATTGCCTTGACTCGAAAAGTCCCTTTGTTAAGCCATTGATCAAGCCCACATTACAGTCCTTATTAAAGACCTCTCAGATTGGTAAGGTCGTACTGCTTGCGAGAATACTCGGACCCTTGTTGGTATGATGATAGTGAGATTGAGTGATTCTCATAAAATAGCCCTTCTGAATGAGAGGAGTGAAAGTCATTTCTAACTGAAAGTCTCTCATTTATTATTCTTAGAAAATCTATGTCATGAAAATTGTCTTGAACGATGATTCTCTCTAGTGGAAATTTGGGTGATGCAAAGGTCATTATGCATGAACCCCGATTGAATTAATAACAACTTCAGCGAATTTTGAAGTGTGCATTCCAGAATAGCCTTAATTTCTTATTTCTTTGGTAAATGCATTTTTGCTCTAAATCATGTCTGACAAGTAATGTTTTCTCAAAGGCCCAAGAGCTCCTGACATTCAAGTTCCTTTCAGAATGCCTCATGATGTTAGGAGATGAGAAACCTTCATGAACATTCAAGGTGCATCCTTGATGTTCCAAAAATTTATTTTTATCAGGAGGTGAAAGACCTCCACAGGATATCTAAATTCCAGAAGACATATCCCCAAGAATCAGAAATATCATCAGGTAAGTATATCTCTACCCATACTCTAAATACTTGTCATTGTGCAGGTGTTCTCTCTCAAGTGCATGGACACTTGACTCGGTCAAGCAGTCTTTTATATTGACCTGGCGTGCTTTCGTAACCCAAAGTCCTTTTTATTGACCCGGCGTGCTTCCATAGCCCGGTGTCCTTTATATTGACATGGCGTGTTTTCGTAGCCCAAAGTCCTTTTTACTGACCCGGCATGCTTCCGTAACCCGGTGTCCCTTATATCGGCCTGGCGTGCTTTCGTAGCTCAGAGTCCCTTTTATCGAACCGGCGTGCTTTCGTAGCCCGAAGTTCTTGACCTGGCGTGCTTTCGTAGGACAGAGTCCCTTTTATCGAATCGGCGTGCTTTCGTAGCCCAGAGTTCTTGACCTGGCGTGCTTTTGTAGTCCAGAGTCCCTCTTTATCGATCCGGCGTGCTTTCGTAGCCGGTGTTCATTTATATTGACCTGGCGTGCTTTTGTAGCCCAGGCTCCCTTTTATCGAACCAGCGTGCTTCCGTAACTCGATTTTCTTTTATCGACCTGGTGTACTTTCGTAGCCTAAAGTCCTTTACACCGACACTCGATTGAGTTGTCCCCTAAAGATTTTTCTCTAGATTCAGTCTGATTAAGGCGATCGAAGAAAGGTTCGGGTCTTGGTCAGATGATTTATGTTGCAACGCTGAGCGACCAAAGAAAGGTTCGGGTTTTGGCCAAGCAAAAGCCCGTTTAGGCAACCGTAGAATGGTACGGGTCCTAAACAACATTTATTGCTCTAATAGGTGACCGTAGAAATGTACGGTCCTGGAAAAGCAATTTCCCCATTCAAGCGACCGTAGAATGGTACAGGTCATGGAAAAACAATTTTTTCGTCAAGGCGACCGTAGTATAGTACGGGTCCTAGACAACATATATTTTCCTATTCATGCGACCGTAGAATGGTACAGGTCCTGGAAAGTGAATCCCCGTTTAGGCGACCGTAGAATGGTACGGGTCCTGGAAAATGAATCCCCGTCTAGGCGACCGTAGAATGGTAGGAGTCCTAAACACAACCAAACACTGTCATACTAGGCGACCATAGAATGGTACGGGTCCTGAGAAAGTAGTCTCTTTGTAAAGCCATGTTACTATTATTGGCGACCGTAGAATGGTACGGGTCCTGGACATGTAACACCAACTATCTCGAATTACTCTATCCTCCTTGAATGTAAGTTATTCCAGGTAGGTTCATTTATCATTTGCGTTTCCATGCATCATATAAATTGCATTAAAAAATGAAATTCATTTTCCAACAAAAATCATTCAGTGCATGTGCATGATCAAAATTTCGGTCTCAATTTGTCTTTGAATGTAACCTCTACGAGCTCACCTTCAAAGAAGAGCAGCTGTTGACACCTAAATTTTGGCGATCCGATCATTCATTTATTGTATTAAAAATTAGGGGTTAATTTTATCCCTAAAAAAAATTAATTGCATAGCATATTAATTTAGGTGCATTTGTTTTTAATTTGCATTTTGTGCATTTATTTATTGGACCGGCGGCAGATGGGTTGGAATTAGTGGTTCTGAGCTTTAATTTTGCAGGCCGGACTAAGCCCACGAAGCAAGCAAAATGGCCTGAGCCCGTTTTCTTTTAATGACAAAAAATACCTAAATGGAGATTTCAAATTATATTACGGTGGATTTTTGAAATTTAAGAAAATCATGTTGCAATCTTATCTTTAGGCGATAAAATCAGTGGAGAATATTCAGGAGATGAGGAAAATAGAAAGATTTTTGTGATCGGGAGGTCATTGATAATCTTTGTGTATATTAAAAAAAGATATGAAATATCCCTCGAATAGCACATTCGTTTTGCCTATAAAATGTGTGCACGGAGGTCAATGAAGGTGGGGGGCTTTTTCTAGGGTTTGTTTTGGTTGACGAAGGAAAAAAAAAAACAAAAGCGAAAAGTGAAAAGCACAAGCGGAAGCAGCAACAGTGAGACAGCAAGCGAAAGTGACGTGAGAAGACAAGAGGAGAGAGAGAAAAAAAATTAAAAAGAAAAGAAGAACACTGTTCTTCTCCGGTGCTTGCTGCCGTCTGCCCGTGCTCCGTCCCTTGCCCACCGGACGCCGCCGTCTCGCCACACCGACGCCACCCGGAGCCGAAGACCACCGTTCACTGCTCACCGCCGCCCGAGCGACGCCCCCTACTCCGTTCGCAATCTAGCCTAGCCCCCTCGTCGACGCTTGCTGAATCCACACCGTCCCTATGCCCATGTCGTGCCTTCACCGCTCCCGTCCACGCCCCTCCGGTCGTCGTACCTGTGACGCCCGTGAAGCCTCCGCGTCGTACCACCGCTCCGGCCGCCTTGCAATTCCAGCAGCGACGCTGCAGCAACCCGCGAGCCCAGCGCCCGAGCTTTGCTCCTACAGCTAGATCTGACCCCTGCGACCCCGTCTCTTCTCGTTCGCTGCTCACGGCCCGATCTGAACGCCGGTACACTACTGTTCGAGCCATCCAACCCGACGCTGCGACCCAAGCTGCTGCGCCTCCACCCTCCAATTGATCGCGCTTCTGCTTCGCCCGAGACCCGCAACCCGACCCATTCGAGTCGCTGCTCCGCCCGAGCCCGAGTTGACACCGAGCTTCCCATGCCAAGCCGCTCCACCAACCTGACAATGCTCCGCCTCTGCCGTCACCGACCTACAACGCCAGAAGCTCCGTCGCCCTGCTCTGCCTCTGCCGTCGCCGATCTGCTGTGTCTGCCGACCCCGAGTCCTCCGCTCGAGCGCCCCTGCTCCACCGGTCCTTGCTGCCCGACGCCCCTTGCTCGCCTGAGTCGGTCTCGCACCAGCAAACCGCATGAGGCTCCTGTTGTGCTATCGCCAGAGTCCCTCGCCGACGTCTTCCGTCCTGCCGAAGCTCTGACCGGCGTTGCCCATCTTAATTGATTGAGCTGCCAAGCCGTGCACAGGAGAGAAAAAAAGGAAAAAAAAAATCAATTAGGTATTTTTTTTTACTTTATTCTTTTTTATGATATTTTCATTTATTTACTTTGTTTCTTAGTATAATTATTCCTTGATGTAATGATGAGATGTTCGACATGAAATAGCCTCGAAAATTTGTGATTGTCAGTTCGATTTTCGCGTCCGAAATCTGACTCGCTATTACTTGAAAAAAAATCTATCAATCCGATCTCACGCCCGAGATTCGATTTGCGATTTACTTAAAATTGGCCAACCCGATCTCATGCGCGAGATATGGTTCATCAATTTGGATATCAATCTTCTCCTACTTGATTTGCTGTCCTGGTATTTGAATCAATTTTATTTTCGTAAAAGGAAAAAATCCAAAAAATTTTGAATTAGGATTAGGTTCGTTTTAGAATATTACTAGTTTTAGGGTTATCTTGCATATTTAGAATTGCAATCTTATTTCGAATTTTTAAATAAAAAATCCAAAAAATGCGTTCATTTAGGATGTTAGTTTTCTTTAATTTAAATTGCACGTTTAATTATGTGTCAACTTTAATTTCGAATTTTATAAAAAAATACAAAAAAAATCATTATGCATATATCATGTAGAATTAGGGCATTCTTTGTACATCATTGCATATTATGATAAAATTGCATCTTTCAATTTAGATTGATTTTCTAGATAGATTGCATCTTAGGTTAAAGATTGCTAGGTTAAGATAATATCTTAGTTTAAATTAGGATTTAATCTGACCTGATCCTTAATATAAGCTAAATAGAATCTTAATCTAGGTAGATAATTTTTGCTTTTTTCTTAATTTCGAATTTCATGAAATACAAAAAAGAATTGTCTTAGAATAAATTCATTTCATTCTCTAGGATAGATTACATTTTTTAGGAGAATAGAAATATTATGTGCACGTCATATAGAATTAGGTTCATGAAACGCACGTCATTTAGTGGTTGTTGCTAGGTTCATTTAATTAGAAATCGACCGTCATTAGAATTAGGTCATTTTGTTAATTTAGATTGCATATTTAATTATTTCATGTTCATTAAGAAAACACAAAAAAAAAAAAAAAATCATTTTACTCATGTCATATAGTTTAGGTCATATTGCCATGCTATATCATTTCATATTAAATTAGAAGCATTGCATTGCATATGGATTATATTCTCGTTAAAAAAGTGAAAACAAAAATTGAGTGATGGCGTGTTAATTATAAATCATATCTAGGATTGTTGATGTGAATTATGATCTAACAACGCAGATGCTTTTGTTGCTATGAGGTAAGTCCTGCAATTTATTCACTGTTTTATCTGGGTGTTAAATTGGTGGTTTGCGCACCCGCATGAACACCTCACATGTTAGGGAAGTGAATTAAAATCAGTTCAAGCTGCTTGCCAAGCATTTTTCAAAAACAAAAGAAAAATGTACCGAAATGATGCTAGAGAAATCTAACGTAATCAAATCCCCGTATCCAAAATCTTTGATTTATAGGAGTAAAGTAAACCTCTCATTATTTTACTAGGTGTCTAATCGACTAACGCAGAGGAAGTAACGCTTGGAAAGAATTCCAAAAGATAGTGTTTATTTTGAATAAAGAAGTGCATATTACAATATCTTAGGCGCCTTTTATAAGGAGATCGCCATCTAGAAAATAACAAAATAACTTAATCTAATAACAAAATAAAGGAAAAGATACTAATAAAAGGGAAAGTTATCAAAACACAACTAGAAAATCTGAAATCTAATAACAAATTAAGGAAAACGCGTGAATCAAATATTGTAACCCATTTGTAATCTCGAAGATCACGCAATCCTTTTTGATTTGTGGGACCACCCGCTCTTATGACGCTCCAATATTTCTATAAAGGCATTTGTATGTTGTTCTACATAAGTCACCTCCACTTCAGAAGAACTCGACCCCGAGTTATGGTTAGGATAAAGAAGAGTATCTGGAGGATGATACTCAAATAGGTCCGCTCTATTGAATGTCGAGGAGATGTTGAGGTCACCAAGGAGATCAACAACATAAGCATTGTCATTGATTTTCGTCACAATTCGACATGGACCAACTTTCTTGTGCTTCGGCTTGTTATATGTACTAACAGGAAAGCGTTCCTGCGGAGGCAGACCATTACTTCGTCACCCTCATGTTTACGGATGTTTAGCATAATCCTTGCACTTTGCTTCTTTGGGGCCTGAGGAGTGTTACTCATCGGCTTCAAAATAATCTTCGTCTTTTTCCACACAAAAGAATAGGTGTCCTCTCGAGCCCTATTAGTGATATCAACATCGTATTGCCATGGTCGTCCCAATAGAACATGGCTTGCATCCATCTCCACTACATCGCAAATTACGGTGTCCGTCTAGGACTTTCCAATTGAAATAGGTAAATGACATACCTATGTCACCTTCAGTTCGACCCCTTTATGAATCCACCCGATTGTATAAAGGGAGGGATGTAACTCTGTCTTTAGTTGTAGATGGTCTACCAAAGCCTTGGACACTATGTTCTCACAACTTCCGCTGTCGATGATGACATCGCAAACTTTGCCGTTGATGGTACAACGGGAAGGAAAAAGACTATTCCGCCGCGTGTCTTCTCTTCGCGGAGCAAGCAATAGTCTCCTAACAACGCAATTGACATGCTCGCCCTCTTCATCCTCCACTTCTTCCTCGTCAATCCAGTCATCTTCATATATGTCATCATCGTGCTCGACAACATTGACCATCTTCCGCCGTGGACAATCACTTGAACGATGTCCCAGTTCGTTACACTTGTAGCATTTGATTGATGGTGGCTTAGCATACGGGTTCTAGGCATTCTGATTGGCGTTACGGTTGTTTACAATGACTGGTTCCTTGCACACCCCAGTAATACTTCCCAGAGTTCGGTTCATAGTGTTAGTTTGTTGGTTGGAGGACTCTAGAACATCTAGTTGTCTCCCCTTTCCAGATGATCCTCGAGCGGAATAATTGTTAGCCCAAATAATGGGGCTAGTTCTCTCTAATTGCATCTCAACCTTTCGGGCCATCTCTTGAGCATCCTCAACGGAGAACAAACGATGTAGTGAAACACGATCTTGAATATTAAGTCGCAAACCATTAATGTACCCGGCGGTCTGTTGTGCCTCCGACTCAGCCAGGTTGTTACGGGCGGAAAGTCGGAGAAACTCCTCCATGTAAGCTTGGACTGATCGGCTTAGCTGCTTACAATTCTGAAATTGTTGAAATAATAATTGTTCATAATCGGTTGGGAGGAACCGAACCTTCAACATTTCCTTCATCCAATTCCATGTTCGGATGGAGCTTTTCCTTGTTGACGTCAAGTCAGTTGTGTCTGCTCCCACCACGCTGAGGTGCCGCCCTTCAATTTGTATGCCACCAATTTTACTTGGCGATCCTCTTCAATCTCCATGGCATCGAAGAATTTCTCAACTTCCCAAAGCCAATCCAAAAAGTCTTCAATATTCAAATTGCCATTAAAGGTCGAAAGGTCAACCTTAAGTTGATATTGCTCGCGGTCTCGTCGATATCCCCTGTTCCGGTGGCCTCCACGAACAAGCTAATCCAAGAACTCTTCTTCTCCTTCAAAGTCCTCGACATAGGCTTGTCGCCTCTGTTGGGGATTTGCCCCACGTTCCATAGCTACTTCCGGGTCTCGAGCTACCTGAGCATGTTCAGCCAGAAGATTACCAGGTATGGGGTTGGTAGACAAACGCTGGATGGCGACAAGTAATCCTTGAAACCTCCGTTCGGTTTGCTCCGCAAATTGGTTGAACTCATCTCGTGTAATAGACTCGTTTCTACGGCCTTCAGCTACGGGAAGATTGTCATTAACGTTATTGGCCATCGTGCTCTGATACCATATGACGCAGAGGAAGTAACGCTTGGAAAGAATTCCAAAAGATAGTGTTTATTTTGAATAAAGAAGTGCATATTACAATATCTTAGGTGCCTTTTATAAGGAGGTCACCATCTAGAAAATAACAAAATAACTTAATCTAATAACAAAATAAAGGAAAAGATACTGATAAAAGGGAAATTATCAAAACACAACTAGAAAATCTGAAATCTAATAACAAATTAAGGGAAACGCGTGAATCAAATATTGTAACCCATTTGTAATCTTGAAGATCACGCAATAAATATTGTAACCCATTTGTAATCTTGAAGATCACACAATCCTTTTTGATTTGTGGGACCACCCGCCCTTATGATACTCCAATATTTCCATAAAGGCATTTGTATGTTGTTCTACATCATCGACCTACCGTAAATTAATTTGTGGCGACTCCCTTTTGCATGCTAAATATTTGAACTTAAGTCGCGAATTTGTATGGGCTTGGGAGAGCCCGAGCTAAATTAGACTTAGCAATCCATTAACCTAATTTTAGGTGGTGCACTCAAAAATTTAAGTCGCGACACTGCCCGTCGGAACGGAGGATGGGGAGGTAGGTCACCCCATGGATATCGACATCCCGGACAGTGTCGTGGTAGATCTAGAGCCCGAGTCGAAGGGGTCCGGGGTGTAGGTCACCTAGGAGTTCCTTTTTGAGGCAGACTTATATATATGAACTCGTAGGGTTAACTTGGTTAAAATGTATAAATCGTAGTTTGTGAAAATCATTGTTGTGTGTTTTTAATATCCCTATGTTTGTTTGTTGACCGGGCATTTATTCAAGTCGCTTCCACATGTGCTTAATCGAAAAATAAAAAGAATGGGTCAGTGACGCATTCTAAGACGTCGCATTTTTAATCGACCGTCGAGGGATGTGCGCGTACCTGGGATTCGGGGTGTGACAGTGGATCTGATACTAATCCATAAAAGATGGTAAGTTGAATGCATTTTGGTGAATCTTTGAGAACTCCTGAAATTATGTGAGCACTGACTTTTTCAATTGGGTGTGAACGGAATCGAGCTCTCTCGTGGACAGAGCACAATCTTTCACCTAACCATCAACCGATGGCCCAAAAATTGAAACTTGGCCAGTTCAGGCGTGGCTGAAGAAGTCCCACCAAGAAGTGGGAAATTCCCCGACAAGGTCAGTCCAGGAACGGTCGGCCATCTTGTCACACGATGTAAAATGCCATAACTAAAAAATAAAGATAAATTATTGCTTGAGAACCCACAAGGATTCAATGAAGAACTTGACCATTCGGATTTAATCAAGTTTATGATGATAATATAAGCAATTCCCTTTTATTGCATGTGAACATCAAATTTTGCTAGTTTAAGTTTCTTTTTTCTTTTCCCTGCTGGCCAAATAGTTTCACTTTCTTAATGTTACTTGGGTTGCACTTGAACCGCTGCAATTGCTATAAAGATCGATAAATTTGTACTAATATTAGTGAAACTATCCTAATCAAACAGCTAGTGTTTCTTGACGTATCAAATTAGAGGTCTTTGAAATGATTCCCACGGATTACTATATAGTCATTGAAAATATGCTGATTACCTGAGTTGATAAATCATATGCGACTAAGGTCAATATAAGCTAGAAAAATGTTTATAATGACAGGATAAACATAAAAATCCAAAATAAAATAGAAAAAAATAGACTGAAATAATACATAGAATTACCAGGAAAAATAAGTTTGCATGTAAAAATAGATACTATATATATTCGCATCATCAATTATGCTTTCAATATCGTCTTTAAAAGCAAACTTTCAAGTCGTTTACCACCAAACAGAAGGTTGGATGTAAGAAAACAGAACTCAAAAGACCGAATAAACCTTAGTAAATTGCTATATATAATTTACCTATCAGGAAATTATGATATGATGGATTCATGTATGAATTATAAGTGATCAAAATCAGAAATGCATGAAAATTTGCTTTCTTTTTAGGGGACCCATAATGAATCTTTCTATTTCTAAGATGCGATTTGTTACGACTAATACGGAAGCGTGAACAACACCACAAAAATTGATGTGAGTAAGAAATAGATTACATAAAAAATAAAAATAAAAACTTGTATATAGGGGATTTACGTGGTTTGGCGATGTGTCTACTACACGGGGTGAGATCGAAAAGATGGTTTCATTATAAACGGCAAAGAAGAGATTATAATCATTTGCTACACATTTACTCATAAGTGTTCCCAATTTTAGATTGAACCCGATCCCATAAGAATCAATCATAAAAAATGAGTTATATTACCTTGTCACTCGGATGACGATTCTTATTGAGAAAACCTCCCTATAATATTTTGATGATTCCGGAACTATCCTTGATGTGGTGATGATTCCAAAAACAATTCTTAATTATCTTCGTGATAAGTGTAGATGTTCTTCGTAATGATGTGGTGATAATTTTAGGAAAACTGTGATAATATCAATGGTCTTTGTGAGTTCACTGAAGGGGGACTGGGATTGGATGATAAGGATGAGGATCTTGACAGGCGGAGAGCAAGTGAAGTATAATGAGGTGTTTAGGAGGATTTGAAGGTACCATGTTCGATTTGTCACAACGTAAACTATTTGGAAGGTGACATTCTCATAAGGATTATTCGATGATTGATAGCAAGTTGTTCCGCATAGTTTGATCATGGACGACATCAATAGAACGGTGGTAAAGGCGTGTGCTATTATCAAGTTATAAGTAGCATTGTATCACGTTGACATCAAGTCTTATAAGGCACTAGTCAATGAGTGCTTCAGCGAATGACCGTTGGATGGGTAGGATATAAGCGTTGACAGGCTAAGAATCCATAACATGAGAACTAGAAATGAGTTAGAGCAATGTTAACTATCAATGACATTAAAGAGGAGCAAGCGATGAAGAACCCACCATTGACTCACTAGTTTATAAATAAATATGATAAGTGCACTGGAAGTCTTAAATCTTGTGACAAAAATATTGAGTTCTAAAAATTTCAAAAAAATGTAATCAATGGAAGGACTTAATTGGACCAATTTAATAAGTTTTATATTTGATTACACTATTTCAAAGTTTTAGGACTCGATTGTATTTTTGTTACAAGTTTTATAATTTAATTTCATATTTTTCAAAAGTTTTATAACTCAATTGTACTTTTGTCACAAGATTTAGGACTTCCAATGCACATATTTCTAAATAAATTATCAAATTTGTCATGCATCTATGATTTAAAGAGCTTTATTTTCCAAGCTAATTTCATGCTAAACTTGAAACGCAAAATATTCATTCACTAAACCGTTATAGTAACGAGTAGAACTCACCTCCATGCATTGAATTGAATTGAAGAACAGATGTGAGGTCATAGTTCTAAATATAATTGTTGGGGTGTGGTTCATATTCCCCATGGATAGGAATGCAGCTCGAAAAAGGAAAGTTTCTTAATTTGAGTAGGTTTCTTATTTTGAATGAGTTTCCTAATTGAATGGTTTCCTAATTAGAGTAGGATTCCTAAACTGAGGTTTCCTAATTTGGAACTTGCTCTTGCCTATATATAATCTCTTCTTTTTAATTGAAGATGTAATAGAGAGGTGTGATGTACAAATTATACTGGAATTCTCAGTTGGGCATAACCCTAGTTTAAAGATGGATTAGGATAAAACCTTGCGTCTAAAATTATTTCTCTTTTACTCTTTTTTTTTTTTGGTGATTATGCGGCAAATCCTAACAATAATGGCGTGCTTAGGTTTATAAATGGACTTGTTCAAATAAAGGAGGAAGCAGGTCCGGTACTGTTAACTCTTAAAATGTATTATTAAATTCTATAAATCATCTTCTGTAGTTAGAGATTAGTTACAAGTAGGGGTGTGCAACCATACTAGTTTTACTTGGGAATCAAATGGGACCGATCAAAAAACAGATCTAGGAACTGGTTCCGTTAGAATTGGTTCGAGAACAAGTTCCAAAATTTTGAAATTGGTTATAACCACTTCGAAAATAAATTCCAAGTGAATACCCACCCCTGAACCGAACCAATCTGCTCTATTTTGGAACCGGTTTTATAAGCTAAAAAGCCGAAAAACCAAAACTCTAATGTGATATCTGGAATTCGCCCTTGAGTACGTAACGGTTTGTGACGGGTCGAGGAAATTGTCGTCGGACTGTGCCGTCAACGCTACTGGTGGACGCCATTTCAGCATCACCATCACCTTGCCGAGACGTCACATATGATCACATTCTCGCGGTGGCACCTCACCTAGAAATTTTTCGTCACGTGAGGCCACTCGTGGGACCGACCTTTTTAGTATTTGCACCTTACCAAGCTAGCCTCTCATGCAAGCCTCCGACGTGCCCATGTACGCGTCCAATATGGTTAACTACCAAAGGAAAACATCAATCCCGAATTGCCCTCTCCCTCCTACGCGTGAGGGCCGTGGACCCTAAGTGTCCCATGCACGTCCCTCTCTTCGGAACTCAACGATTGGGAGGTTGACCCCGCGCACACGTCCACTGCATGGAGAGGGACGAGCTGGCGTGTGTCCCTCACAAGACTCGGCTCCTCTCCGTTGAACAGCTGCGCCAAGGGGATGGACTAGCGGAAGCCACGCATCAGCCCTTCTTGCGCTGGCAATAGAAGACCCGAATGATGGCCACGCTATCCCCCACTTGTACCTTGCTCGAGTAGCCGCAGAACCCCAAGGAATGTTGACCAATTTTGTCAACAAAACAGCAACGAGAGAGAGAGAAACCGCAATTTTCTCTCCATCATCGCCGCCGGCTCCTCGCCCTTCTCTCGCGTGCGTCTCGCTGCCATCGACCGCCACATCACCGGCTTACTCGCCGCGCCCCGACCCTTCCTCTTCACTGTTGGGTCGCCCACAGCCGACCACAGCCAGCCCCGACGCCACCAGCCTCCTTCGCTGCCGTTCCTCAACCCTCCGCCGGCCAGGGAAGCGCACCATCTTGCCTCAACCGTAGCTCGCAGCTCACAGTTCGCCCATCGTCGACGTCGCCGGACTCGAGGCAAGTCAATATCGACTAACTTATACAACGTGGACTCTGTCGACTACCTGATGAAATGCGCCCATAGACTAATATTATTTTAGGATGCTTGTGTTGATTTACGAATTTGAAGGTCGTTGGATTTATCCCGAACCGCTTGAGGAAGAATTTTGATATTCGAACCGTTAGATTTAAGTCTGAAAACCTGGATGCGTTGATTTTGGTATTCCAAAATATTGATTTTAAATGCGCCCGGTCGGGACCGAATTTATTGACCCGCCGGAGTGCTGCCTTCAATATTTCAAGTTACGTATTATTTTGATGAAAAATTTACAAGTTTGAGGTATGAATGTGTTTTAAGTCCACACTTATAACTTTCGGACTATGATTGGGATGGAAGGATAAAAAATTCTTTCGAATTGTTCGGGCATTTGAACTTGGGATTTATGTGAAGTTATCGCCACTGATTTTGTATGTTTCTAAAGTTTTCATTGCATATTGCCTTACACCATGAGCTAAGATTTCGAAAACTAAAGCAGCTTGTTCGTCGGCGATACGAAAATGTTTTGGCATTAAATCGATTTGACTGGTTGAAACGTTATTGATGCCGTCGGATCCCTAGGACGACCCTAGGACGACAATGCCCCATTATAAAAATATTATAAAAAAAAATCTATATTAGCACCGATTATGCCATGTAAGACCGACCACATCAGTAATTTTCAGCCAAAATTTCTTGGATAAATTCAATTGGCAAAACATAAAGAGGTTTAGAACTCAATTGTCAAAATTAAAATGTTTATGATCAAATTGATAAAAATGCAATAGGTTTATGACATTTAGGACAATTTTTCCAAATGGGCGACAACTATGGACATAGACGAATGTCTACATGTGTAAACCGCAACTTGCTTCTGTACTTGGCAACTACCTAAGCAAGCAAGGCACTCGAGGTGTGGTCAAAGTAGCTGATCCATGGGCATTCTTGCACGAGGCAGTGACCGTTTTCCCAGGCGTCGATGATGTGATCCTATTGTTGTCCAATCTGATATCCAGGCAACCTACGCTGGAACAGCTGAGTACGATGGCTTGATCCGAAGCACTGGTCCCCCGAAAGCCGGTGTACGTCACGTTGCTCACCGCCACGCTTGATGCCTGCATCGATGCATACATCGTCTCAACACCACCTCAAACCTATTACTGCTAGATAAACAAAAGTCTCCTGTGTATACAGGTCGTGGAAGCTTTTACATGAGAGGCGCTCCCGCCTCGGCGAGCAACGCTTGACAAAAAGAAACATTATATATCGTTAGTTCTTTAGCTCGCGATGTTACAGATTGGTGCTCAAAATTTCCTTGCGAGATTACCAAATTATCTTGAGATACTGCATTGGTATAAAATTGGTCGATGATGATTGGATTCTTCACTGCGTTGAGCGTGATTTGATCAAAAGTAATACCCTTGGCATATCCCGAACCTCCCTATATGTACACAAAAAGAAGAGAGACAGGTTAGTGGGAGCAAAAAGAAGGGATCTATATGATCGTGCTTTTCTTCTTTATTGAGATCTATCATCATTCTTTTTAAGCTATGGACCCCATGATCACCTGCCAAGTCTTGATCCTCGCTCCATTCGTAGATCCAGTGAAGGTGCAATGCTGCACTTGTACCTCTTCGACCGTGTCACTGATTCCATGCTTACCTAAGCTTCCAATGCTATACATGCATAGAGACACAACGCTTCAAATTTCAAATGTATGTATCCTAATTATTAGGTTGGATCAAATTAGGCTCATCTGAACCACGCTGATAACATGGCAGCTGACCTTATACCATGGCCAGGTCCACATGAAACTCCAGTGATAGTAATATAGCTGGAGTTACCATTTATAGCGATGCAATCATCCCCTATATTGCATAGCATTGAACAGCAGATCATCACCATGTATGACAAAACTTTACTGCAATATAATTAGAGCTTATGTACCTGTTTGAATATTAAGGTCATGGATGTTAAGATGGTTGGTGCTAGAAATGTCGATTCCATCTGTGTTAGGGCTAGTTTCAGGTGCAGAAATTCGGAGATTGGAGATGGTACCGCCATCACAGCCACTGATAGAGATGTGATTTCTTGGACTGTTAATGTGTTGCAGTCCACTTAGCACTAGATTGATGCAATGAAAAAAGAACAGGGCCTGCGACACATTTTTCTTGTTAT
Source organism: Eucalyptus curtisii (assembly GCA_017140595.1). NCBI lineage: Eukaryota > Viridiplantae > Streptophyta > Magnoliopsida > Myrtales > Myrtaceae > Eucalyptus > Eucalyptus curtisii. Next base: position 26,732,454 of record CM029496.1, on the reverse strand, counting down.
TCTCATCCACAAAAGCAATTGGAAAAGCAGGCCAAATAACATAACGCAAGCAAAAGTTCCAAAATTTATGGAGATATAGAAAATCAAATGAGTTCTTTATTTTTATTTTTATTTTTTGTCGTAAGAATATCATATAAATTATCATGCTCTCATATCCATCACTATATCAACTAATAGAAAAATCTAGAATCGGTTCGAGGCATTGGACAATGGCTTCTCACAGTTGGTCTATTCTCACAACCCGTCGATCCCTGCAGAAGAAAATCATAATTTATTTAGATTGCATAAATATATGACAGCGAAAAGTAAAGTTGAACTTACATCTATATATTGACATTACACTTATGTATACGTGATGATGTGTGTTGACTGACCTTAGCTCCACCCCACCAAAGTGAACCCTGGCCGTCGACTTGTCCTGATCCTTTGACATTGAGATTGGCCACGTCTTGGAAAACCAACCAGCTATCCGCTGAGCAGCCTTTCCATCCCCTTAGTGAACTAGGAGCAACTAAAGTCCCATCAATCTGTTCTCCAAAAAGAGAGAATCATATACATTATGCTATGTTTTGGAGAAAGAACGTTGTGGCAATGGGAAATACTTTATTAATAATTGATTGCTTAAACTTAAAAATGTAGAGATTCAAACCCTTAAATGATCGTGTGGCTTAGTAATTAAAAATTTCTATAAGGAATTAAGTCCTTTTTCCCTAATAAGATTGGAAAGTAAGCTTATTTTGATGTACTCAATCAAGTTATATCCTCTCTGAGTTGGAACTCATATCGAGTGAGTTCATTGTTCGAGGTAAATCTAGTCGAATAGCTCAACAACCAATCTGGCATGCATCATGACGCAACCAAAAATGATGGAGAACCTCGTGTGTGTAATTTTCGCCACCAATTTCGACTATTACATTGTTAGCCTCAAATGAGTTTTCAGTTAACAAAACATTAGCTAAATATATTAATCCTCCAAGATCTTTGTCCCTCTCACCTTTAAGATAATGCTTGAAGACTTGCACGGGCCCCTGAAAGAGACAGGAGATAGTTTAAACTTCTTCCCACCAGGAACAACTAAATTTGGCGTTCCTTGTGCTCCGCTGTCTCCACAAGTTTTTCCCCAAGCTTTCACAAAGGCCTGAAAAGAACAAAGGAAATAATCACATGAACACGAAAAAATCAATCTAGACAACAAAGAAATAATGAGAAGACAACACAGGCCTTTTTCAATAGGAGTGAAGAAAGAAAGAGAGAAATTAAGATAAAAAAAAATGTACCTGGGTATCATCATCGACTCCATTTCCAGTTGCACCATAGTTTATCACATTGTATGTGGGTGATGCTGCAACGATTCCATGGCTTAAAAAAATTGACGGAGCAGCGAAGAGGACCAAGTATATTGCAGCTACAAATCCCTGCATGACCAAAACAGCTTTTGAAGTTGAGCTGGGGAGGTGACCAGTCCTGAGAAAACTGGCATTTTTCAAAGGGAAACGGGAGGAGTGACAACTTAGACATCGGCAAGAAAAATGCTAGATACACTAAAAAGTGTCGCTAGATTTTATTATTAAGCAGTATAACAAATTATTTACATTCGGAAAATTTCAAATAAAATTTTGAAGTGTGGTCGTTCTTTGAAAAGGGAGTCAAAACTGACCTTATTTCAAATAAAACCTCGAAGTGGCAAATTTATAATCAAATAAGAACTTCAGCTCATCGGCTGGCAAAATCTTCATTGGCAGGCGAGAATGCATATCTCACAAGCATTTCACGTGCTCCTCTTGTGAATTTCACGGAAGTGGCACATTAGTTGCATGTGTTCACCAAGATCTTATTTGAGACTAAGTTGTCTATTTCAGATTTCTATTTGAAATAAAGTCAATATTGTGCTCCTTTTTGAGAAAATGGCTTAACTTCAAGCCGTTACTCGAACTTTTCCCTTATCACTATGCTTAATTTGGTCTAAGGGGAAATAAGAGTATGATCGATGAAAGGCCCTGCTCAATGCTTCACTAATTAAAGAGCTAACGATATAAAATCAACGAAAATGTGGAATTAAAAACACCTAACAAACCTTCTCCTTGTAATGAAGTTTCACTACTGATCAAACCACAGTCATTGAGACTATCCTTTTGAGAAGTGGTATAAAAAAGAAAGAGCAATTCCTTTTTTCTTTTTTCTTTTTTCTTTTTTAATTTAGAGAAGCCTGTGAAAAAGATTGGTTTTCGTAAATTGTATTAGATACATGCTATTTCTCGGATGAGGTACAACCTTCATTAATACAACCATCCACATGTTGCATATGAAGTAAAAACATAAGACAAAAGCCAAAGACATGGCCAGTGAAAATTGAAAACCAATAGAACAGTAAGAGTGCCACTGTCCCTAAACAGTGAGAAAATCAATTCGTGCTCTTCAAAGATTTAGAGGTAGAAATTAGTCAAAAGATGCATTAAAAAAAAAAAAAAAAAAACCAACAGAAACCGCCGCCCCCCCCCCCCCCTCTTAAAAATATGACACTCACCATCTTGAACGCTAAGATGATAAAGGACCTTCTTGGCTAACAGAGAAGACAAACAACAGATGAAATGTGAGATGGAGAGATGTACGGATGTTGTCCTAAACATCTTCCTAGAATTTTTTTATATATAGGCGGAATTGTAGAATCGTTTAGGTACCGACAATCTCAGCATTTATTATTACATCTATTACAGGAAAAAAAAAACATCTAATCCTTTCCAACTTAGGTACCAAAAGAGGAAATCCACTCATCTCGTTTCATATTCTTAGTGTATTTTCCATTTATGGCAAAGCTTAGGTGGTTTTGCCACCAAATTGATATGTCCATCTAAGCAATTGATTTTTGTGATCAGCATGTTACTGTACCTTCCAAGTTCGAATTGTCCTATTAAAGCACACTAGAATGTTATCCCCACGATAGCGATTAGTCCCCACTGTCTGGAGTATCGGATTGCTTTCTATTCCGGGAAGGAGCAAATTAGATTAATTATTGAGACACCAGTCTGGGCCACCTTACTTACCTAGTAAAAGTGCCTGGTCCCAAGGTAGCAATTCTAGTGTAGTTGTCAAGTGTTGGAATGAGAAGCAGAAGAGAGTAGTTTCTTCAAAAATGGAAAGAGACTATCTGATTTAAGAAATTCGACTAAAAAAAAGTGGTAAAATATGGCAAGGTCAAAAAAAGAAAGAGAGAAATTAATTCGGATGGATCGTAGATTTTTCTTAATTGGTCCTGTTCATTTCAAGAACTTGGGGGATGGGAAGAAATTACGAAAAAAATTCTAAACCTATCACACTTGGTCAATTCAATTTTAACTTATACAATTTGGCTAATTTAGTCATGAACATTTTGAATATTTATCAATCTAGTCTTTTTTATTCAATTTTGATTGGAAATTATTGATACTGAAATTGGTCATCTTATATGACATAGCCGGTGTTGGTATGAGCAATTTCAATAATTTAAAAAAAAAAATTGAAATTTTATATTTTTTTCATCTCTATTATTCTTTTTGTTTCTTTTTTTCCTTATTTTCCTTCTAAGTTCAACGAAGGTCACAAGCAAGGCTCGTCAAACCCTCAACAGACTTCGTAGAAAAAGAAAAAGAAAGAAAAGATAAAAGATAAAAAAATTCAAAAATTCAAAAATATATATAAATTATAAAATTATTCATATTTACGCTGATCATCCTACGTAGTACTATCAGCATCCACGTTAATAATTTCCAATCAAAATTTACCGAGATGACTAAATTAACAAATCGTCAAAAGATCATAACTAAATTAGCCAAATTAAAAGATTAAGAACCGAATTGGCACAAATATAATAAATTTAAGTCTTTTTTAAAACTTTCTTTGGTGATAACTATACTTTTTAAGCAGAGCAAGAACTGTAGAAATGATCTCTCTCTGGTACAGAGGGATGTAGGTACCCAGTTCGATTCATGCGGGTGAAGTTCCTTAAAAGGAGTATTCAGCTCTAGATCATTTGGCTCATGTGAACGGATCGCATCATTATATACAATATTCGAACAACATATAAGTTAAAAGAAAGTGTGGGACCTATACAGTGCCATGCGTCACAAAGTGCCACGCTGTACGATCCACCTCCTGAATTTAATCGAGACAAGATGCTACATGGCCGGGGCTGTCTTCTGAATTCACAGGGCCACCTCTAGAATCTTACCTATTTCGCATAACGCGACGAATGCTCATTAGCTACAATCTACGCAGAGACTGATGAAAAACTATGTTGCGCCGGTTGAGATTACTTCGCCGCTCTGCATTTTTACGTACCACCTTTTCCTCTTTGTATCAACAACAATTCTTGGTTGAACGTACACGACAGCAAGTTTTGTATCCACGATCCTTGACGCATTTCGTGCCTTATGCTATACATAATTAATCATTTGAAAATCCAAACGTTCATTATTAAGTACAGCAAGTTTCGTATCTGCGATCCTTGATGCATTTCGTGCCTTATGCTATACATACTTAATCATTTGAAAATCCAAACGTTCATTATTAACTTTCTTTTAGTGAGAATCCTATTGACACTTTACGCACAAGACCCCAACAAAGACCCTTCCCATCTTTCTCTATTCTGGAGTATGCATACTTACAAAATGGTAGAAAGTACGCATACCCATCCATAAACATCAAGAAAACCTGCTTTCTTAACAATAACGATAACTTTGACCACCAAGAAGGCTAACTTTGCTAGTTTGCAAAGTCCTCCAGCTTCCTATTCATGAACCTTCAACATTATTAAGTGCAAAACTCAATTAAGGAACTCCATTTATATGTAATTCAAACTGTCAAATATGATTAAAAATCACACACCAACCCAAATCACGCAACTAAACTCAAAAACGTTAATCCATAGCTCTACAGACAACTGTTCTAGTATGCATTAAATCAAGTCCTCAAAATCTACAGCAGAACTAAGAGAGATGCTGAGCAAGAACTGCAGAAAGACTAACAAGGACATAAGATACGCCTCCAGCTTGAACCCATCCATGTCCAGATGTGTCAGAAGTTGTCTATCCAAACAACCCTCTAGGATGGCACTGCACAAAAGCAACAAGATACATGTTAAGACCTTACCATGCATTGTAATGCTAGAATGGCAAAGAGCATTAAGCATGATGTACATTTCAGAACATCAAAGAACTAAATATGATATCTCCACCATACAATGGAGACAGTTTCAAAAGATTTTTACTCTTCAACATGTGACCAAAACTTAAAATAAAGTGTCAACCCATTAAAAATAGGGTTGGGTAAAAAGTTTAGTGGTCCTAAGCAAGTAGGCTAGACAACAAACTGTTGAGTGGTCTTGGGCCTCTCTCACCCAAATGCTAGCTCAAGAGATGAAGCTTTCACTCACACAACCGATGTGAGACAACCTCAACAATTTTGCCCTCATACATCGGGCCTAGGTCAAAGCCGTAACAACCCAAACTCTCTTGTGTGACTATCGGGTCTAGACTTCTAGGCAGCCCGAGTTCTGATATCAGTGTTGGGTAGTCTCGGGCCTCTCTCACCCCAATGAGGTTTTTCCTCACATTTATAAATCAACCACCAACCCCTTCCACAACCTATGTGAGACAACCTCAACACTAACTTGGTGTACAAAACAATCATCCGATAAACGTACTGTATGTAGACCATTAAAATAGGGTTGGGTAGAAAGGTTAATGGTCCTAAGCAAGTAGGCTAGACTACTAACTATTGAGTAATCTTGGGCCCCTCTCACCCCAAAAGTTAGCTCAAGGAATTAGGCTTTCCGTCACACAACCGAGATGGGACAACCTCAACAACCTCCTCCTCATACGTCGGGCTTAGGTTGAAGCTGTAACAACCCAAACTCTCTCATGTGACTATTGGGTCTACACTTGTTGACAAGCCGAGCACAAATACCAGTATTGGATGGTCTAGCGCCTCTCTCACCCCAATGAGGTTTTCCCTCACACTTATGAACCAACCACCAACCCCTTCCACAACTTATGTGAAACAACCTCAACACTAACTTGGTGTACAAGACAAGCATCCGATAGACGTACTGTATGTAGAGGTATCTATCTGTTCAGGAAGCTCCTTTATATCCACCTCGAACCTAGCTTGAACCTGAAATAAGATATTATATATAATGAACACTTGCATGGAAGATACCCTAAAATGACAAAAGAGCACCAAAGAGCACCAAAGAGCACCAAATTGCAACCTGGTTGAGTGTGTCAGAATCTGAAGCAGAAGAAACAAATGTGATTGCCAAGCCTTTAGTGCCAAACCTTCCAGCTCGACCAACCTGTGGTAAATTTAGTACAAAAATATGCTTAAATTTGTTCAGGAATCCTAATACAGCTAGACCAAAAATATTTGTAATATAAGATTATGAAGGATACCCTGTGCAGATAAGTGTCGGCAGAATCCGGCATGTCATAGTTAATCACAATATTAACACGTTCAATGTCAATCCCCCGACCGACCAAATCTGTCGCAACAAGAATCCTTTTATGACCTTCTTTGAAACCTTTGTACCGTGTCAACCTACAAAACACGTCCTATTATAATAGCCGCTAAAACTTTAAAATGTCGCAAGGCAACTACACTGCATAATGGCAAATGAAGAGAGAATGCAATCTCAAGCAGAACAAGAAGTTCATAATCTCCCAAATACAATTAGAAAATGAGCACCACTTAGGGCATGTTTGGTATGATAGTATGGAATTGAATGACAGATGGAATAGAAACGAACAAAGATTTCATATTTTTTTGTTTGGCAAGTTTTTGGGAATGGAATAGAGTGAGAGTGAGATTTCTTTTGTTTTGTTTTTAGCAAAATAATACGGAAAAGGAATCAGTTAACAAATAAAACTTAAGGACACTTGCATTTTCATTTAAAATAGTACTCACTAAAATTATAAAATCATTTGAAAAACATTAGACGATTAATAATTTAAAATAACTATTGAAAAAATTTATATATTGATAAATAAAATTCTTTCACTTTCATTTATTTTATGAGTCCATATGGCTCTAGCCTTGGAAGTGGAATGGTGATTCCATGGCCTATGGAGTCAAATGCCAAATTTTAAGGAGTTGGTGGAACGAACATTCCCCAGAAATACCATCCCATTATTCACATGCTGATCCAAGCATGAAAAAGGGAATTGGCGCCTGAAATTGTGAGTTTTCCTTTGCATTTTAGTAAGATAGCCTCTCAAGATGCTTCCTACTCTAGGAAGGCATCATTGCTCATTCTTACAAATCTAGGTCCTCTTCCTCACCTAGATCACTAGTAAGAATAATTAGGATGAACAAAAGCCACTATCATATCCACCACTTCACCCCAAGCATCCATGTCCCGATGACAAACTTTCAACAACCTGAAACCGTCGCATGCCAGATTCAACTTGAGTTGCCTTAGCAGTAAGGGCATTCCTTCAAGCATGCCTCAAGAAGCAAAGGTCAGCATTTACTTCTTATCCTAAGTTTTGCACCATCAGAGTTTGCTTGATCCTAGATAAGGAATCTCGCCAAGTGAACACAATCTAATCAAGGGCGATGAACCTAACAGCCCTTCTTTGGGAAGGTGCTCCGTATTTTTGAAAAGAAAAAAGGGCATGCAGTAAGTATCATTCTCCACACTATTCAAACTAAAATGCTGTTGTCCGAGGCAAAAACATCACTATGATTATCCATTATAAAATAATCTTGATAGAAGAAGGCTATCAAAAGCAAACTCATAAGATTCACAAAAAAAAAATTTCTAGCAACAAAAAGCACATATAAGCAGGCAAGGGGGCAGAGAGAGAGAGAGAGAGAGAGAGAGAGAGAGAGAGAGAGAAGAACCTTTCCTCCTGTGACATGCCAGAATGGATGCATATAGAAGGAAAGTTGCAATCCACGAGTAACTTGTTTAACTCAGCAGCTCGGCTGACACTTTTGACAAAGATTACGACTTGATTGAAGTCCAATGCATCAAGAAGGTCATTTAGCTTGCGATTTTTCTCCCCTTCACTTAATTTGATGTAGTGCTGACAATTCAGCGTGATTTTCAGTCAGAACACTGGATATTTAACTTTACAGAAAGGAGCTACACAAGAAAATTCGAACTATATATACCTGGACAAGACCGTGAAGGGTCAACTTGGCCTCGTCAACATATATTTCCATAGGCTGAAAGGAACAAACGTCAGTAAATTCAGTAAATCAGATTAAGCGCCCTCCTCAAGCTAGGAGAAGCCACTACGAATTGAACAATGCATCATCCATTGAATTGTGACCCTGTTGCATCTGATTTGCCTCCTTATCAAGCTCTCCACTGTCGCAACAAGCTGAAGTCGGACTTGACAAATTCATGTTTCAATTAACGACCCCAGCAACCGATCACCACAACCATCAACCCTCCCCCACCCCCAAAAATCCCAAAGCCGCCACCACCAGCCCCACCCAAAGCCAGGTGAAAAAAAGAAATAAAAAGACAGAGTAAGATAATCCAACCACTTCACCCAGGAAACGGGGGAGGAGTAAAACGCCCACCTTAAAACCATCCTCTGACCAAACCATCAGAAGAAAACATCAAAGATGCCAAGAACGACAAAGAAAAGCAAACAGAAGCTTCACTGGAATATTCCCACCCTTCATGGTTGACAATCTTAACTTCCACCAATTTCCCCCATCTAGCCGGAAATTCCGCGTGATGAAGTTAAAGATACAGCAGATCGGCGCCACACACACAAGTTGCCCAGCGGAACATGGAGTTGCCATGCTGCAAACATCTACTCTAGCCGTAAAAAAAGGCCGCTAATATCAAGTTAGACTTCAAATTCAAGTTATAATGGTGATGAGACATTACATCTTGCATAAACTTGTGGCAAACCGGGCGGATTTCTTTGCTGAGCGTTGCTGAAAACATCATGACTTGCTTATCGTGAGGTGTCATCTTGAATATCTCCTGCACATCTCTCCTCATGTCTGCATACGATACAAACAATGTCCACAATAACTAAGCTGCAACCCACTGCTTGAAAGAAGAATCATCAACTAACTACTATCAGAAGGCAGAGCTTCTTGTTTTTTGTTTCTTTCTAAGAAACACATAAATCACCAGAAACATCATACCGAGAGATTCGAGCATCTTGTCACACTCATCAAGGATGAAATGCCTAACATTCTTTAAAGAAAGGTCTTTGTCCCTTGCCAGAGCCAAAATTCTGCCAGGTGTGCCAACAACAATATGGGGGCATTCATTCTTCAACAGCTCCTTGTGGATTCTGACATTGACGCCGCCATAAAAGACTGCAATCTTGATTTCTGGCAAATACTTACTGAACCTCTCAAACTCGTGACAGATCTAGACAACAACAAAGAATGACTATCTCAAAAGGATTACAAATGCAATATAGAGGAAAACCCCACAAACCTACTGACAGAACAAGATCATCCATAAAGGAGACTGAAGATAACAACCTTCTTTTCCTCATTGAGTTAAGACAAGGTAAGATAATTAAGAAGTACCTGATAGGCTAACTCCCTCGTGTGACAAAGAACAAGTGCAGCAACTTGCCCAGCAACCGTTTCAATTTGTTGCAAAGTTGACAAAACAAAAACAGCTGTTTTCCCCATCCCAGATTTTGCTTGGCAAATGACATCCATGCCCAATATGGCTTGAGGAATGCATTCATGTTGGACTGATGAATCAAAGAAAGTTGCATTGAAGGAACCTTTGGTAAGTAAATATTATGTTCCTGCTCCTTTCACTTGAAAGGTTTACCACCATAACTTTTTCGCTGAAAGATTGTGATGCTAGAATATTACCTGAAAGTTTAGATGTAAAGAAGCATAAGACATTGAAAGTGCCACAAAGGAGAGAGAAATGCCAATTCTGAAGAAAAACTTAAAAGGGGAAAATCACAGGAAAACTAATATTCATGGGCTAAAGCTAGGTAATCATGCAAGTCAAAGGTATCTTTTCTCCAGGGAAAAGTTAATTAATTGCCTCAATTTTCTTTCAGAAGCAGAGTCATCCAAAAACTAGAAAAATTTAGAAGAAACATCCACAATAGAACAAATTCCTTAATATGCTCGGCAGGTGAATACAGAAGAACTCAAAAGGGGAAAACTACGTAAGATGTGAAAAAGATGAAGACAAGAGCTATAGATATATATATCATCTTCCATCGCAACCGCTATGAGAGGTTCATAAGCCTTCTTACAGAGATCAAAACTGGAAAGAAGCATGAAAACAGTTCAATTTCCCTTAAGAATCCTCTTACACATCAAGATATGCAAGGAAAAAGTATACTTTTCATTCATCCCCCTCCAGATTTCTTTTTCCTTCCCTCCATCTGCCGTCATCTGCTCTTTGCTTCCACAATATCTTATCCAAATATATAGAACCGATAGAACAAAGAAAGACACACACACACACACACACACACAACACGTAAACGATCCAGTCAACGACCAATACATAAACATCAAAAGAAGTTCAATGAGTATGAAGTTTGCCTTCGGATGGGTGCTCGAAGCCGGAGTCCACAATAGCACGAAGCAACTCTGGCTTCAAAAGGAAGTCTCTGAAACCGGAGCTGTGAATCCCGACGTAACCCCTGCGCGACATCGAAACAACAATCAGCTCTCCGCGCAAAGAATCGGCAATAGCTCGACATCCCGATCCGCTACAGCGTTCACCAGCAAACGAGAGCTCCAAAACGTCGCCGTTCCGATCCGACACCATACCCGCTCGCACGAATCGACCTCGAGCGAGGAAAGCAAGGAGGGAGGGGGAGGGAGAGGGAGAAGGAGAAGTACTCACTTCTTGGTGGCTTCGCCGTTGACCTTGGCGGAGGCGGAGTCCATGGCCTTGTCTTCCTCCTCCTCGTAATCGAGGAGCTCCTCCTCGTACGCATCGTTGTCCCTCGTCTCTCCCATTGCCTGCAGCGCGAACGCGCACGAGAACTCGACCGTTACTTCGGTGCGGGGGGAGATTCGAGCGCGACGGATTAGGGTTCGAAACGCACAGCGAGAGAGAGAGAGAGAGAGAGAGAGAGAGTGCCTAAGTGAGTAACGTTTGTTGTTGTGCTGCTGCTGCTGCTTCTGGAGAGGAAGGAGAGGAGATGGAAACGATGTCGTGGAGGATGAACTTGCAGAGATTCTCTCTGCTACGAGACGAAGTGAAGAAGGAAGAAGAAGAAGAAGAAGAGGCGAAGAAGAAGAAGAAGACGGCGAGTTCGGTTCGTGATCCGAATTGGGACAGCGCGATGCGTCCGAGGCGACTCGCGACCTGTCGGCCCGCCCGAGCCCGTCCGAGCCCGAAATGCAAACGGGCGGGCGGGCCGGGCTGGCGCTCGAGGAAAAATCAAGAGGGTCGGGTCGGGTCCGAGATCGTGCCTTCTATAGGTAAAATTTTGCAACATCTTTAACATCTTTTCACGTGACAAAAATTTTTAACATGACAAAAATACTGTACATTAATCTTTTTTATTAAATTTCCGACCTATGCTCATAAACCCTATAAATCACATCAATGAAATATTAAAATAAGCGGTTTTAAATTCCATCTAAATTCTATCTGCGTCAAAACAAGAAACTTGAAATCTACCTTATCATGGATTTCAACATTAGTTACAAGATTTACTCAAGTTTTCACATGTACTCTTAATTGAATCGGGAAAAGGGGTGTGATAAATCATCATTTACACACATAAAAGGGATTATGAAATATTATAAAATAAAAGTCACAATCTATAATAAATACAACATTAAAAATGAAAAACTCAAACAAATGGGTTCATATTACATACTCATCATTGGAAATCATAGAATACCGTAAGATCGCGTGAAAATATAAAACAATAAAAAATACAAAAAATTATTCCAAATTCTAAGTTTAGATTTTTTAATTTTTAAAACTTAAAATTTACTCTACATTTTGTAGAAACTAAATCGATTAGGTTTGATTCTTAAATTCTCAATTCTATCCTAAAATCATATTCATCCCTATGACATATCATGCTTCGTCAAAGGTGGGGCATGAGAATTTTCTTTTCTCTTTTTTTCTTTTTTTGCTTAATGAATTTTCCACTTTTAAGTAGCTGCACGTTAATTTGGCCAAAGAATTATGTTAATTATTAAAAAAACTGATAATATTTCTCTAAAGAAAATAAAAGAAGAATATTGGCTCGGACAGAACCAAATAATTTCGCTCCAGCCCCATTTTTCTCCTTTTCGGGCCGGCCTACTCACCAGACCTAAAAATCAAGCCCGATCTGTTCAGGTCGGGCCGAAGATCCCCTCCACGCCTAGCCCGCCCGGCCCGTTTGCAATCCCCATCTTTTGACAAGATATTTTTTCTAAGAGGCCAAAAAGGAAGAAGCCATTATCTTCTACGTCTGTTTCTTTCGAGAGACCAGCACCTTAACTCTTCCATGGCGTCTGCACCTTGGAGCTCCCCTCCTTCTCCTTCATTCCATGCCAACTCAAGATCAGGTCTCTCTCTCTCTCTCTCTCTCTCTCTGTGAGAGTTTGCTTGCTTTGCTTAACAGCTCATGAATTTGCTTCCATGATCAGAGAATCAGCTGACCAGTCCTGTCCCAGCACACAGAATTCGTCCAAGAGACCGCGGCACCACCCATCGTCATCCTCCAACCACCACGTTTCGACTGGTGAAAGCTCAGGTGAAGATATCATTATGACTTCGATGCAGACCGGCTCTCTACTCGAATCGATCGCTGTCTGCTCCAGCGTAATTCAGCAGCACGCATCGTACTTCTTTGCTCATCCGCCCGCTTGAGTTAAACTCGATGTTTCCTTGAATTTTGCCCGTCCAGGCTGCGAAGGGCGACGGGCGCACGAAACCGAAGAGCATGATTTGCACCGACTGCGACGGAAATGGTAAGCTCGTTGCTGCTTTGTGATTGAACATCAGAGGGATTGTACTCTGTTTCTGTCACTTCAGCTTGCCAGTTCGCCTAGTTCTGATCTACACCACCATGCATAGTCCTATGAATAAAATCTCTATAAGAGGGACATAATGCTTGCCTGAGTTGGGCCCGGCCGCCGCTAACCGTCGGGGTCCGAACCAGTAGGTGTATACTTCAATAACAAATTTGGACTCAAGTGTGTGTATAAACCGACCGCCCATGTAGGTACCGAGACTAGGATGACCACAAATCAATCCTCCCCGTAAATTTTCAATTGGACATGTTGTGCTCTATAGACAGAATTTGATTAAAGAAATGATTGGTAACTTTTTTTTAAGATAACTTACTAGTAACTTATAAAACTTTTGTGATAATATGACTTTTTCATTTCGCTTGCAAAATACTAGTTTCTACTCATTTTCAATTTTTATTTTATAACTTACCAACGCTTCTAACTTAGTAACTCTTATATGAAATTCACAATATAAATTAATGTGATATACCAACTTTTGTTAGACTAACTAGTTTTAAATATCAACCCCATTTGAGTTTATTATTGTAATTCAGTGATTTTTCTATTGAGTTACCAATTATCATTTGCCTTGATTGGCAACCCTTTACATTTACAATTATTTTTAGAGATTATCAACCTAAATTACCCTTACCAGCCAACTATTTCCCCATTAAATTATCACTCAATATTTTTTACCAACTCTTATTGAGTTTAGTAAAAAAAAAACTCTCATTTGAGTAAATTACCAACATTTATTTTTAAAAAATCAAATTTTTTTATTGTTTATAAAATTTTACTTGCATTTCTTAGAAAATCCTTAAATGTACCACCATTTAAGATGGAATGGGTAGCTTGTCTTATGATTTAGTAAAAATGTACCAACATTAAGTAAAGTGACTTATCAACTTTTGTATTTGAGCTACCAACTCTATTTAAGTTTCAAAAACAAAAACAAAAAAACAAAATCAAAAAACAAAACAAAACAAAAGCCACTCACAATAGAGTTACTTATTGAGTTCATTCTTTGTTTAATTATAAATTTATCTTATCTTTTACTTCCCTCTTAGTTGCGTCTTCGACTTACTAACTCTTAAATGAAATTACTAATCTTAATTTAAGTTATTCATCAACTTTTTTTACGATTAAGTGATCAACTAATTTTGTGATACCAACTCTCATTTAAAGAAAGAGTTAGTTACAGACCCTTTTTCAGTCTTTTTTAATTTACCAACTTTTTATTGGACTACTATGGAGAATATAATTAATGATCACCAAATAAATATTGGCAGCTTCTTATAATAGATGGTAAATCCAAGATGTTGGTAGGGAAGTTAAATAAAAGTTCTGTAAACGTCTTTTTCTGTTAGATATAAAGACGGTGATAATTATAACAAACTAAATGTAAGAAACTAACTCTCATAAGAGTTAGTAACACAATATTAATTGGTAATTTAGTGGTAGCAAAGGGTTGGGGAGTAAGAGAAACAAAAAGTGCAAGTCAATAGTAAAATTGGTGAATTAAAAAACCAAATAAATGTTGGTAAGAAACTCAACTAAGAGTTGGTAACCCAATTGGTCACTTAATCGAAAAAAGTGGGTAATTTACATTGAAAAGTTGGTGATTTCATCAATAATCGGTAAATTTAAGGAGTTCTAAGAAAGGTAAATAAATTTAGTAAAAGATAAGAGGAATAATTTTTTGTCAAAATAAAGGAAATTGGTGATTTACAAACCTTTTAAAAAAAAAAACAACAATTTCACTTTGGTGACGCAAAACTAAATGAATACTAGATCAAGAAAAGATTGGTAATCAATCATATTGATATTGATGATTTCTAAAAAGAGTCGGTAAATTTTAAAAGTTAATATTAAGAGGTAGATAAAAATGGTAACTTAGTAGGAAAAGTTAGCAAGTTTAAGAAAAAAAACAAATAAATGTTAGTTAACAACTCAAATGAGAGTTTATAACCAGCAATTACTTATTAATTTAGTCGGACATTTGCAAGGTACACAAATCATGGTTGATTAGTTCAAGTGATAGTTGATAAATATATTAGGAGAGTGGGGTGGCAACTGTTTATTAATAGCACACGTCTCTGTTTAAGTGATAACATGATGTTGATACGGCATAACTACTGGAGAAGCTGGGGTTGTCAGTAAGAAAAGTCAATAGAGATGGGTTAATGATATGACAATTTTTTTGCTGTTAGATACAAGAGAAGTCGATATTTAAAAAATAATAATCCAAATAAACATTACTAACTAACTCAAGTAAGAGTTGATAATGCAAAATTAATTGGTAATTTAATCGAAGAAAAAATTAATACTCACTCTAATTGAGGATATAATTTTTAAAAGAGGTAGGTCAATCTCAAAAGTTAGCAAGAATGTCAAATTAAAGTGGTAATTCAGTTGATGGTAAATTAAATAAAAAAATAAATATATGATAAGTAATTCATATGAAAGTTGATATACCAAGATGTTGGTAAAATGGTGAATAAAAGTTTATAATCTATAAGAAAAGGTTTTTTTTAATAAAAAAGATAAGAGAAGTTGCTCCGTTAAGAAAATCATATAAAGTTAGCAACTACAATTAAAGTTGGTAACGCTTTAGTAACTTCATCAAATTAGAGTCGGTCACTCTTTTAATTAAGGTCGGTAATTCTAAAAAGAATTAGTAAATGCAAGGGGTGGCTAAATAGAAAAGATTATAAAAAAATCTAAATAGATGTTGATAAGTGACTCAAATGAGATTTGGTAAATCAAGTTAGTAATCTAATTGGAGAAGAACCGATAAATTATACAAATAAAAGTTGGTAAATTCGTGTGATAGTTGATAAAATTTATATTGTATGAGATATAAGGAAAAGTTGGTAACGATAATGAAAATTCATGATTTATGAAAACCAAACAAACCTTGGTGAGTAACTGAGATGAGAGATGGTAGGCCAATGTTAGTTAATAATGTGAAAGAAAAAAAAAAGTTGGCTGGATAACTTCAAATTGGAGTAGGTAAATATAAGGAATTGATAAGAAAATATAAATAGAAGTCAATAAAAGATGAGATAAGTAGATAATTTGTAAATTTTCTAAAAAAGTAACTTCACTAAAGTGTGAATAAGTTACTAAGATGCATCGTCCCTTACTGGAATATTAGGTGATAGGTCAACTTTTATATATATATACCGACAATAGAAGATGTTTGTTTGTTGATTGACCGTGGATTTTTGAAAATCGTAGATAGGATTATAGAGTGGGCTATGGAGGTAAAACCCTCTTGATCTCAGTTTAAACATGCTTACATTCGGAATTGTCTCCCCATGGAACCCAGTTGAAGAAAAAGGCATAAAAAATATGCCTTGGTCTTCTTTAAGCTACTGCCAAAACAGAGACTTCCTAAGAAACAAGATCAATTGTAACAGCCTTCTTCGCATCTTTCATTTCGGTCATCTTCGTTGACTGTCAGCAGAACGAAACCGCGAAGTTCCATCAATCGGGGACGGATCGGCTTTTGAAATATTCCATTGGAATTCTTACACACATTACGCGTGCTGATTACCTCATCGAAAACTTGCTGTCTGATCTGAAAATGGTTTCGTTTCGTTCGTTGTCTCAATACGCAGGTGCAGTCATGTGTTCTCAATGTAAAGGCAGCGGTGTGAACTCGGAGGATCTCTTCAATGGACAGTTCAAAGCCGGCGACTCCTGTTGGCTCTGCGGGTAAGCTCGACTTCCCCCGAAACGAACATCGGTCGCGGGCAATACTGAAAATCTCGGGCCGCAGAAACCTTTTCCTGAATTTTCAAGAACGCGGACTTCAAAACGTGCCGGTCCTTTTGGCATGCTCTGTTCTTGTAGCTGTGACCGTAAGCTATACCCATGGTCTTTGCATGTGCAGAGGCAGGAAGCATATGCTGTGCGGAAACTGTAACGGGGCGGGATTCGTCGGCGGTTTCATGAGCACTTATGACGAGTAGACAAATCGAGTCGAGGCCGCATCTGATGAATGATGCTCCATCCGTCTGGCTCGAACCGAAAGCTGATTCGAGGTGTTGCGAGGATGGATCTTTCCTGGCAATGTGTGGCTTACTCATTTTCGTTTTTTTGGGTGCACATGTGTAGATTTAGCTGTTTTCCTCTTACTAGTCAAGTTCTAAAATGACATACGAAATGCATTCCAAACGAAGCACACCGATACCTGCAATCGATAGCTTTTTTTCACATATAGCAAGCACACTAGATATCGAATCTAGTAATGATCGAGAGAGAGAGAGGGATTGTGTTTTATTTTAGGGTTATTCGGAGAAGTAATATATAGAGACAACCTTATATTTATAAAGATAAATGGGTATCCTAGTATCGTGGTTTATCAAGTTTTATTTTCGGAGTAATGATCTGCCATCAACTCCAAATATGTTTTAAATTCTAGGATTTTCTACTAAATGTGACCACGAATAAGTTGGACTACTCACGTTCTGTTGCTATCTATCCCAAATAATAATGATGGGATCGACACCCCATAAAATTTGTCTAAACTTTTATAGTCACAATAGCACCTGCCAAATGAGAGGCATAACTCTTTTCGTATGTGTGTATGTGTGTGTATATATTATATTAACCAAGGTTTTCCACTCACAGAAAACTCAACAAACCCCTCATACATTATCTATTTCTGTCGATCAGTCTTGCTTTTGGCTCTTTCTCTCCAATCGGCAACGACGGAAGCACAGTTCGGAGGTAATTATCGATTTTTGACCCTTCTCCATTTTTTATTTTAAAGCCAAAACGTTGTGAATGAGCCTTGTGTCCGTCATGTTCAATCTGTAGTTTGTTGATAAATCTAATTCCGTTTTGTAAATTTAGGGTTTCGTTTTTGGGTGGGCGTCTCTTTTAAACAATCCTTGAAAAGATGGAATATTTACAGAAATAGAGGTCATTATGTCAACCTAAAATAAAGCAAGAAGTAGTCGAGAAATCATAGACTAGAATCGGTATAAGGGTTCCAGAACATTGGAACCAACCATACCAGAAAACTACAACAATAATCAAATTCAAATGGTCATCATAAAACTGAATATTAGAACTGACAAAAATAAAGGGAGTGAAGGATCTGTTGTTTATTGAAGCATTGAATCTTGTATTTAGGTTTTGGGTGAGCCTTGTATTGTAAAGTTTTAGTTTTAGGTTTTTAAAAGTGATAATAATACAAATAATCCCTAAATTTTGACTCAATAAAGGGAGTGGAGGATATTAGAACTGCCAAAAATAAAAGGAGTGGAGTATTAGTCGTTTACAGTACAATTGAATTTTGTATTTAGGTTTTGGGTGCGCCTCGTGTTGTTACTTTTAATTTTAGGTTTTTGAAAGGCATAATGACACGGATGGTCCGAACTTTCATCCGATATGCAATGTATTACATTAACTTTAAATTTGTTCAACGTGGTACCTGAAATTTTACTCAATGTACAGTGTCGTCCATGAACTTATAATCTATTTAATGTGATTCTTAGATTTTTGGTACATATTCAATATTTACATTAAATAAAATAAAAGTTCATAGAAGACACTGTACATTGGGTAACAATTCAAACACCACGTTAAACAAATTTAAAGTTAAGAGATCACATTATATATTAGGTTAAAGTTCATGAATTATTTTTGTCATTTACCCTTTTCAAAAAGTCATCGTCGATCAAAAAATACATTTGTCATAAATATTAGAAGACATATAAATAATAATTATAAAAAAAAAACGTGCAAATGGAAGTAAGACAACTAAGAAAATAGTAAAAAATATAATACAAACTTAATTAGATAAACTAGACTAAGCGCAAAACAAATTAATTTTGACAA
This sequence comes from Eucalyptus curtisii, assembly GCA_017140595.1. Classification (NCBI taxonomy): domain Eukaryota; kingdom Viridiplantae; phylum Streptophyta; class Magnoliopsida; order Myrtales; family Myrtaceae; genus Eucalyptus; species Eucalyptus curtisii. The sequence goes on along the minus strand of CM029496.1, from coordinate 26,713,638 downwards.
TTAGTATATTAAAATATGGCCACAACCAACTAAAGCCAAATAAGATACAGTCTTAGACCCAAAAAAAAAAAAAAAGACAGGTAGGGTCAGCATCGACAAAGGAAAAACTAGAACTGTGGAAATAATAGAACAAAAAAGTAGGTTTAAAAAACTAAAATGTTTAAGCATAACTACACAAAATTAAAAAAAAAAATTGTTTAGCAATCAAAGCAGAAATCAATGTTAATTATACGTAACTTCGAATCAATATTGGTTTCACTGGCAAAATAACCTTCTACTTTTTTTCTTAATCTAATTGTAGGGCATAAAAGAAATCATGCTCTTCTTTCACTACTCCATATAAGGGTGTCGAAGACCAGATCAATTCCTCTAGTTTAAGATTCTCAAATTCCTCTAGTTTAAGATTCTCAAGTATGCATGATAAGTTATAGGTTTCAGAAAATTGGGAAACTTATTTCGACGAGTGGTTCCAAGTTCTAGGTAGGTGAATATAGAACCTTAAATGGATTTTTTTAAATATTTTTCTTGGTCTATATCTTGGTGCGATCCTATGGTATTCGATGATGAGTGCATAATTTAGAATCATTTGTCCAAAATTTCATTTTATGATTAAGACTTTTACTTTGTTAATGATGATCATTAAAGGTAACTATTTATTATAATTATTCAATTAATAATACAAGTGAAACTTGGGGAAAACTTTAAACCTGTGAAAAATGTAGATTCTAGGTTCCAAAAAATAAGGAACCTATTCAAGCGGGTGGGTTCTAGATTTTAAATAAAACTTGTACAGGACATGGAACTGTTCACTCCTAATTCTATCTATGCATTTCACCACTCCACCAAAATTTCTCTTCACCCCGGTTATACTCCAACTTGGTTGTTTCCAGGATATGGAAATATTCGCCGTTCATTCTCTCAACCGCAAATTATTTCTTCTTTCTTTATTGTTTCATGTTTAGACCATTCACGCTATCTTCTTTTTTTCACAAACACGCGATGTTTGTACGCCCTTAACTAAAAACCTCAATCCAAAAAATAGAGATAAAAAGGAAAAGTTGGAAGAGAAGAAATATATGACAAAAAAGAATGGCTAAAATCAGAGAGATTCTTCTTGTTTGGCCAGTCAAAAAGGCATTGACAACGAGACCTTCTCAAGGAGGGTACATCAAAAGCACTCCGCAGTTCCCGTGGAGCCCAACACGTTATCACAAGAGCTTCTCCAGGAAGTCATCAAGCACCCCCCACAAGGAAGCTGCCGAGTGCCGACTCCATCAAGTGATCACACTTTTCTTGGGCCATTTACGAAATAGTCCTTCTACTATAGTCACTATTAAATTTTGGTCCCTGTACTTTTACCTCGCGACCGATTTGGTCCTTAAGCACTTTCCATATTCTGTCCAAATGTCCATAGGAAATGCTGACTTAGCATCGAAAATGGACATGGTATAAGCAAATAAAAAGTCAAGTAGAAAATTACAAAACTGGTCCCAATATCATGCTTATGTTCAATTTGGATCCCTAAAACTAATCTTCAGCCTTGATTTTAGGACATTTTTTTTTCTCATCCAAATGCAAACAAAATGGTGTTGACTAAGTGCTGAAAATTAACATTTGGCTGCGAAATTTGAATTGATTCTTCCTAAATGATCGCCGCATGAGCATTACTTTCAAGGGATTAACCCATGTGGGCCGGGTGAAGCGTCATGACTCTAGCCTGATACATGTTTGTTTTGCCATAGATCGACAATGGTTAAAACAAATGTACTAGCGGCCAATATAAGCAGCGTTATTAAATACCTATAGGAAAGTCTCACAAGAATTGCACGTGTAAGTTCCCTTGCTTCTAGTTCATACACAATAAAAATCGTTCGGATTTGTTTAAGTCTACCACAAAACATCAATCACAATATAAAAATCACTCTTGTGATTCTCTCTTTAAACTTTCTTTTTAAATCTCCAATGCTTAGTTAGCATCAACGTCGACATTTTGTCAGAAATACAGAATTTGTCATAAAATTGTGATTAGAGATCAATTTAGGGACTAATTTTCTCACAAGAGAGAGCAGCGGGACCAAATTGAATAGTGGCAATAGTGCACGGATCATTTCTGTAATTTCCCCTCCATCCTTTTCGGGGTTCTCTCTCTCTCTCCACTCTCGATTCAAGCGTGGCTATTTAAACTCTCTCCTTTCAAGTTTCCCTCTCACGAACTCTCTCTCTCACTTATCATCCACAGAGACGCGATTCCCCAGGTAAAATTTGCCATAATTAGCTCTCATTCTGCAAACTGATCTCTTTGCTCAGAAGCCGATTCGAGGGAAAATGCGAAAAACAACTCTTCGAGTTTAGCTTGAGAGCGATGACTTTAAATATGGTTGCCATTAGAAGTTCTGGGCCTTGGCCCAGTTGTCGGTTCAGATCGTTTGTCTTTGTCTTGAGGAACATCGGGCGATTCTATTGTTTTCTGAATGTGGGTCGTGGTCTCTTCAGTTATTTAGCAGCTTGTGCTGTCCCATGCTCCAATCTCAAACGGAGCCCTTTTGTGTGATAGCTGTAACCAATAATGCTATGGATGTTTTGGGCTAAAGGGTTAAGGGCAGATAAAGACATGCCTCCATTTCGTTTTGATTCTTGTTGAAAAGTTGATGTATAGATAACGCTGCTTTGGTTTTGTTGATGTCCGAAAGATAAGGAGCCATGGAATGTGTAAGCGTTGAAGAGGGAAAAAAAGGGAAGTAGCTTGGCAAGTACGTTTGGGTTAGAAAATAAAATTTCTCATTATCATTTACTTGCTGCCACTGGGCTGACTGGTTTGGTCTTTAACGTGGGATGACCATGTATAGATATGGAATCGAGCGGAGAATTTCTTGTGGCTTGGTAGAGTCAGGCTCTGTCTTTCTCTCTGTTGCAGGGAGGAATTAACCATCAATACGACAATGGGGATATCTTATACTACTGCCTTGCTTACATCCTCTATTTTCCCATTTTTGGCTTCACTTTTACTACTGGAAGCTTCTGCTCTTTTTGACTTTGTTCCATTCCGTGAACCTGTCTTTTCTGCTCGAGATAGTAGCTGGAAACATAGTTATGATCTTTCATCCCTCACTAGAATGCTGTTTGGTGCTGTTTGATAAGATACCTTATAGGTCTTTTCAGCAAAAAACCTCATTACATTGGATATGTTATGGGACTTACATCTAAGGATATTTCATGCATATCTTTTATTAGTTCACTGCTAAGATGTCACTGTTTTAATATTTTTCCTATTATCTCTAAGCAAGGCGTGGTTTTATAGTTCTTAAGTTAGAGAGATTTTTTCCAACAATAACATTGTATGAGAAAGCGTTTTGATTGGGATTTGGATACCGTTGCAGGTGATCATAAACCTACATCCATAGTTATATACAAGACCAGTGTGTCTGGAAGAAAAATGGAGACAAACAGAGCTAGGAAAGACATAGTGATGGCCCAAATTAGTGTCAGTGGATTTGATCAAAATGTGACAGCAAAGGAGCTGGTGAAATATTTGGAAAATACAGTTGGCCCTATCAGGAGGTGTAGATTGAAAACTTCCTGGACGCCCCCAGATTCTTATCCAGATTTTGAGGTCACGAGGTTTGATACCATGCATATGGTGAATGAATATAGAAAGGTGGAGCCGCATGCTTTTGTGCACTTTGCTTTGCCTGAAGCTGCAACCTCAGCTTATGAGCTTTCACTGCACAATGGGCTCTTTTTTAACAATAAACGGTTGAAAGTCAGCCTGGGACCTGAGAATCCATTCCATGCGAATCAAAGGAGGAGGACTACCACTCCTTATAAGTTGCCTGAAGTGTGCCTAGAGATAGGAAACTTGATTGCGCCGAAGGAATTTCTGGTAGGGTGGAGAGGACCCTCATCTGGGGTTGATTTTTATGTAGATCCTTTTGATAGTATGTGCAGGTTTTGCTTTACAAGGAAAACAGCTTTTTCTTTCAAATACCCGTCCATCTATGCTGCGATAAATTGTGAATATAAGATGGAGTTCTTGGTGAGGGATATCAATGAGATCAGTCAGTACAGAGAGATCTCGTCTATTGTTATATTCTTGCAGCTGGCTTCAGCTCCTCGTGTGTACTATAGAACTGCTGATGATGACATGGAAATACCAGTTTCACTTGACCTGTCGGATGATCAAGATCCTTGGATTCGAACTACAGATTTCACAGTTAGTGGGGCTATCGGTCGGTGTAATACCTACAGAGTGTCAGTTCCGCCACACCATGGACTGAAGTTGAAGAAGGCCATGGATTACCTTAGGGGACAAAGGGTGCAGGAATGCTCCCCAGACGGTTCCTGAAGATCCAGGATGAGCCTAATTTTGGGAGGCCTATTTTTTATGCCTTCTTCTCTATTCATCAGGAGGGGATACCTTTCGATGTCATGTTCCTGTTGAATGCTGTCATCCACAAGAACGTGTTCAACCAACACCAGCTATCAGAGAGTTTCTATGGGCTACTGAAAAGTCAACCAAAGGAGGTGAACATTGCAGCACTAAAGCACATTTGCTCTTTCGAATGCCCAGTCTTGGATGCATACAAGAGGCTGAAACTTGTTCAAGAATGGCTGCCGAAGAATCCCATACTTGTTAAAAACCAGAAAGAGTTGAACGACATTGTTGAAATAAGGAGGCTCGTTGTAACTCCAACTAAAGCGCATTGTCTTCCACCTGAAGTGGATCTCTCCAACAGGGTGCTTCTGAAATATAAAGATGTTGCAGACAGGTTCTTGAGGGTGACCTTTATGGATGAAGGCCTGCACATGATGAATACTAATGTCCTAAGCTATTTGTTGCTCCCATATTAAAGGATATCAAGTCGGTCTCCTTTTCCCAGAAGACCACAATTTTTAAAAGGGTGAGGACGATAGTGATGGATGGGTTTTCTCTTTGTGGCCGGAGATACTTGTTTCTGGCTTTCTCACCAAACCAACTTAGGGACCAGTCCGCTTGGTTTTTTGCTGAGGACAAAGACATTGATGTGGACAAGATCAAGGCATGGATGGGAAAGTTCAATAACAGGAGTACTGCAAAATGTGCTGCTCTGATTGCGCAGTGCTTCTCATCCACATATGCAACAGTGGAAGTTCCACAAAGGGAAGTATGTCTTGATCTTCCAGATATTGAGAGGAATGGCTATTGCTTCTCTGATGGAATTGGCATGATAGCTCCTGATCTTGCCAGGGAAGTAGCAGAGAGGCTGAAACTGGAACTGGACATGCCTTCTGCATATCAGATTCGTTATGCCGGTTACAAGGGTGTAGTAGCCTGCTGGCCAAGCAAAGGTGATGGTATTCGACTTTCTTTGAGGCGTAGTATGAACAAATTCCGGTCGAACCACACCACCCTGGAAATATGTTCCTGGACCACATTTCAGCCTGGCTATCTGAATAGGCAGATTGTGACATTGCTTTCAGCATTGAAGGTGCCAGATGAGGTATTCTGGGACATGCAGGAAAAAATGGTTTTCAAATTAAACCAGATGCTTGTGGACTCAGACGTGGCATTTGATGTCCTTACATCTTCCTGTGCCCAGCAGGGAAACACTGCGGCAATAATGTTGAGTGCTGGTTTTAGGCCCCAGTCAGAACCTCATTTGAAAGGGATGCTCATGTGCATACAAGCAGCACAACTGTGGGGCCTCAAGGAAAAGGCTAGAATATTTGTTCCCTCTGGAGGTGGTTGATGGGCTGTTTGGATGAGCTAGGAGTTCTTGAACAAGGTCAGTGCTTTATTCAAGTGTCTAGTCCAGCCTTGGAGGACTGCTTCATAAAACATGGCTCCAGATTTTCTGAGACTAAAAAGAACCGACAAGTGATCAATGGGTGCATTGTAGTAGCCAAAAATCCATGTCTACACCCTGGCGATATAAGGATTCTGGAAGCAGTCGATGCTCCAGAGCTACACCATCTGTATGATTGTCTTGTTTTTCCTCAAAATGGGGAGAGGCCTCACCCAAATAAAGCTTCAGGGAGTGACCTTGATGGGGACCTCTACTTTGTCACGTGGGAAGAAAATCTCATTCCACCTTGTAAGAAGAGCTGGACTCCCATGCAGTATCATCCTGGAGAAGAAAAAAGGCTGTTCCGTGATGTTACCCAGAAGGTAATTGTCATTTAGATGTGGTATTTGACAAGCATTTAGAGTTGGTAAGATAGGAACAACTTAAGTATAGGAATTATGGGCCTTGGCATTTGATTTATACTCCTGCCAGTAACAGTTATTTTGATTATGCTTAAATGACTCTCACAATGAATCTTGTGCATTTAGTTTTATTTTCTTTTCTAATGATTAATCGAATATTGGATCTTAAGGGGCTTATTGCAGTATCCTTCTTTAGAATAGATAGAATAAAGCACGAGTCTGTGTGCATGAACATTTTTTGAGTTACTGAGGTCATTTTCTTTTTGCCACCTTATCTGACCAAGTTCGATAGCGCCTGATAATATTTTTCCCTTTCTGGTTCATTTTCAGAAGGTGCTTGTAATTCGGAAATTTCCATTGGTTTGATCTGAGGAGTAGCAAAAGCGTCTAAAACCAATCTCCCATAAAATTTTCTTGGGACGCTGTAAACTTACTAGGACATGCACTCAGGATAGTTAAAGAGCATTAGCATTTTGTGCCACTAGGCAATCAGATATGTAGCGAGGGATGTTTTAAATTCTTTATTAGCACTTGATAGGTCTGATCTCTAATTTTGCTGCTGAATGACCCTCACTTTCTATGTGGCTCAATTCCGCAGGACATCAAAGACTTCTTTGTTAAGCATGTTCTGAATGAGAACCTGGGGACAATCTGCAGTGCGCACATGGTTCATGCTGACAGTAGCGAACATGGGGCTCTGGACGAGAACTGCATTCTATTGGCCGAGTTGGCTGCCACTGCTGCTAATTTTCCAAAGCCTGGAAAGCTTGTCACTATGCCTCGACATCTGAAACCAAAATAGTACCCAGACTTTATTGGGAAAGAGGAATTCCAAACCTACAAATCAACTAAAATCTTGGGCAGACTCTACCGCCAGATTAAAGATGCTCTTGATGAAGATTTGAATTCCTCCGATAAAAGTATTGAGGTCCTGGGTGCTCCGAATTTCATTTACGAAGCATGGGACCATAAGTGCTCCTATGATGGGCAGCTGAGCAGGCTCCTGGGCCAGTACAACGTGAACAATGAAGTCGAGTTAGTGACTGGTCAAGTTTGGTCCATGCCAAAGTATGCAAGCCGCCAGCAAAGGGAGCTGAAGGAGAGACTCAAGCACTCTTACACTGCATTAAGGAAAGAATTCCGAGTTGTTGAGTGATGAAGAGAGGAATTTGCTGTATGAGCAAAAGGCATCAGCCTGGTACCAGGTTACCTACCATCCAAACTGGGTGAAAAAGTCAGTGGACTTGCATGAGCACGATGATGGAGGTAAAAGTGCCTTGAAGTTAAGCTTTGCTTGGATTGCTGCTGACTTCCTTGCTCGGATAAAGATTCGGAAGCAATATGGTAGGAACCTTGACTCAGCCAAGCCCATCAACTCTCTTTCCAAGTACATTGCAGACCGTATCTGAAAGTGGTGATTAGCTGTAAGATCCATGGTCAGGTGTTGGTCAAGGATTTCGTGGTTGCAAGGCCACTCTGCCAATTGTAGTGGGTATCCATTTCATATTTCAAGTTGTTTGTTTTGTGAATTTATCGATTACAATGATTTGTGGAAATTAAGGACATTGGAACGAGTCTTTTGGAAAGCATATAGATATGGAAAATGTGCTGTGGATAGTTGAAAATGCAGTAGTCATAAGCTCTGTGAAATCAGTTGAACTCTGCTTTTGATGATTCAATCCCCAAATTTCTTGCAGATGAAGTTTGATGACATTGACGTTTCTTAATTTGCTCGAAGCAGCTTGCACAACTGGCTATACCTGTATTCACTTATTTTTAGATCAAAGCATGATGTTTTTTAATTTGCTCGTCCTAAGCTCTGATTGTTTTTTGATCCGGCAGTCGATTCTCCGTAATCAAACATAGAATTATATTTCTAGTAAAGGAGGCCAAACGTCTCAATCTCAGTTAAAACTGCAAATGCTGGCATCCTGCATTGTTTCCACATGGAACACTATTCAAGAAAAAGGCATAAAGGTATATCTTGCTCTCCGAGGCAAAAATTGCATCAGTCCATTTGTCTTTAGGTTGATCTCAAAACAGAGACATCCTAAGAAGCAAGATCGCAACAACGTTCTTAGCATTTTTAGTTTCAGTCACCTTGGTAGACTGTCAGCAGAGCGATACCATGAAGTTCCGCCAATCGGAGATGGATCATATTTTGAACTCTCCAATAGAATTCTTGTACGCATTTCGCGTGCTGATTACCTCATTGAAAACTTGCTGTCTGATCTGAAAATGGTTTCATTTTGTTTGTTATGTCAATTCATAGAAGTCTTGTGTTCTCAATGAAAAGGCAGTGGTGTGAACTCTGAGGATCTCTTCAATGGAGTTCAAAGCTGGCGAGTAAGCTTGAGTTCCCGGAAATGAACGTTGGTTGCAGGCAATGCTAGAAGTCTCGGGTTGCAGAAAGCAATTCCAGAATCTCCAAAAACGTGGACTTACGAGCGTGCCAGATGTCTTGGCCTGCTTTATTCTCGATACAAGATGACAGACCGCGATTCAATCTTCCTCTTGTAGGTTTGATCGTAAGCTTACGCGTGATCTTGGTATGCGCAAAGGGAGGGAGGAGCATTTAAGGCGAGTAGACTGCGAATTCCGCTGGTCGAATTGAGGGCGTACATGACGAATGATGTTGCATACGCAAGTTTGGTCAAGTTCAAAACCAAGAAGCTAATTCGAGGTTTTACCAGGATAGATCTTTTATAGCAATGGATGGCTTCTCTTTTTTTCTTTTTATGGGTGCAAATGTGTAGCACTAGCTGTTTTCCTCTTACTAGGCTTCGATTATTAGTAGAAAGAGCTTTGTTTCGTGAAACATCAATAATTTGAAAAATATTTTCTTTAAGATGATTAATTGTATTGCTTGAAATAACTAATTAATGAAAAAAATTTCATTACCAATAATAATTTATATTTAAACATTTTCATATTTGAAATTGTTTATTTCTCGTGAGATATATGACTCCTAAATCTAAAATTCTAGTCAAGTTTTAAGATGATATTCGCATTGCAATCCAAATGAAGTGCACAAAAACTTGCCATTTATTATATAGGTCAATAAACCAGTACACTTACGACGAATTTATCTTAAATTAATTTTTTTACCATCAAAAACTCTAAATCAGTATATCTGTGACAAATTTACCCTCCGTTAATCTTCATTAAATTTTACCGTCAAATTACGAAGTTGAATAACATGTGATAATTGACTAATGTACTAATTTAGAATTTTACTATCAATTTGTCACAGTATACTAATTTGTGATTTTTTATGGTATTAATCTAATTTAGTGAAAAATAACGAAGAGTAAATTTGTTACAAATATAGGTTTGAGATTTTTGGTTTGTCACAAATAACTAGGCTCGAATTATTTTCACCCATTTATTGGCTTCTAACATCCTCTTTTATTTTGAATTGACAACATTATCCCTTACAGGTCTCATTCTTAGTCTAAAATTATTTGTGATACCCTCTTTTATATTGAATTAACAACATTATCCCTTGCAGATCCCATCCTTGATTTAAAATTATTTCTTACCTTTTTCCTTCTTCTTTTTCAATCTCACTATAAATATAAAAAAAAAAAAAAATCTATCCACACCCCTTCCAAATAATTTTCTTCACCCTAACTGCTTCTTCCGCACCCATTACATTTCAATATTTGTTTATGCTCGTCCTCTTTTAAATTTATTCTCCATTATTATAATTTAAGCAAGTACTAATCATATATCGGAGTAAAAAAATGTTAATTTCATCCACAAATTGTTTACTTTATTTCCTTAGAATATTCTCATGATTGTGATTTTTTTCGACTTCAAATTTTAGTACAAAATTACAATAATTTACTCAAAAATTGAATATTGTAGTTGATGTATGCATTATACACAATTTACTCAAAGGTTATCCTCACACTTGTGCTTAAGTTTTTTAAAATAATATTTTCCTAGCAAAAAAATATACAAATATTAACAAAATATATTTTTTTATCATAAGCACAATGATCAGTTAATTATCTACCAAATAAAATATTTTTCAGAGAAGAAGTAAACAAATTTTGTTTTAAATGAGAAAGAAAAAAAAAACCGAAAAAGAAAAAAAAAGAAAAAAAAAAGGCAAGCATTAGCCTTAAATCAAGAGTAGGCCTCATATTTAACCTTAATAATTATTGTTTGTCAAGAGCATGGTAATTTTGTATCTAGTACAATTAAAACAAAAGAAAAAGGAAGAAAAAAATGTAAGAAATATTTTTAAATCAATAATGGAACCTGTAAGGAATAGTGTAATCATTTCAATGTAAATTGGGGTGCGTGAGCCATAATTAATATGAAAAATATTTTTATTACCGACAATAATTTATGTTTAAATATTTTCATAAATTTGGTGAAAATATTTGTTTTTTAGTTTATTCATTTTTATATTGATACAAGCGATCGTTTGCTGCGAGATAAATGGAACCTCGATCTCAAATTTAATAAAGTTTTAAGATGATATCCGAAATGCAATCTAAATGGAGCGAACAAAAACCTGCCATTTATTATATCTTCTCACCATATAACATTTACTCTTGATATCGAATCTAATTGAGGATTGGGAGAGAGGGATTTGGGTTTTTACTTTGGTGTTACTGGGCGAAATTTTTTATCCTAGTATTGTGGTTAATCAAGCTCTATTTTCGGACCACGCGACACAGCGAATTTTAAATACATTCAAAATTTTAAGATTTCCTACTAAATGAGACCACGGATAAAGGCGGACAATTTGATCTATCCCGTTCTTCTGGTTGCCATCCTCGATAATAATGGTGGGACCTAAGCCGGATAAAATTAATTTAATTTTTTATTGCCGCGATAGCACCAACCTAATAAAAGCATGTAACCTTTATTCGTATGTGGGTATATGTACAAATTTTCCATTCACTATTCCCTCAAACAACACTCAACACACCCTCATACATTATCTCATTCTCGATCTCGCTCTAGGCTCTTTCTCTTCGATCAGCAACGCCCAAAGCACGGCTTGGAGGTAATTATCCATCTTTGATCCTTCTCCATTTTTTTTTTTCAACGCCCAATACATTTTGAATGAGCCTTGCGTCCCTTATCTTTGATGTGTAGTTTGGTGCTAAATCTAGTTTTGTTCTGAACATTTTAGGACATCGTTATTATTATTTTTTTTGGGTGAACATATCTTTTCCTTTAGAATTTGAAAAGGATGAAATTCCTACAAAAATAGAGACCCTATTTCAGCATAAATCAAAGCAAGAGTTGGCCTTAAAATCATAAATTAAATTCGGTTTGAGCAGCTATAACCTAAAACTACAACACTAACCAAGTTAAAGTAGTAATAGAAAATTAATTATCAGAACTGGAAAAAAATATAAAAAAAAGTGGGTGGAGGATCTGTTGTTCATTGTATGGTTAGATCTTGTGTTTAGGTCTTCGGCCTGCCTCGTATTTTTAAATTTAACCTTTTCTTTGATCTTTTAAACTCAAAATCATACTCTTGTGCGTTTATTTCAACGGAAAAATGAGAAACGGTGCGAGGAATTTTTAATTCTTGAGTTAATACCCTAAAAAAACTCAAAGTGGTATACCTATAACAAATTTACCTCAAATTAATTTTTTGACCACCAAAAACTCTAAATTGATATATCTTTGATAAATTTACTCTAAACTAGTACACTTGTGACAAATTTACCCTCTAGTAGTTTTCGTTAAATTTTGGGTAACATGTGACAGTAGACTAGTATACTAATTTGGAATACAATTGTATTATTTTTGTGGTTTTTTCGTGTTATTAAACCAATTTAACAAAGGGTATACTAGTTTGGGATTTGTAGTGGTTGAACAAATTAGTTTGGGGTAAATTTTTCACAAATGTACTAGTTTAGGATTTTGTGGTCATTTGGGGTAAACTTGTCACAAGTGTACCAGTTTAAAGTTTTCGTGGTCAAAAAATTAGTTTGGATAAATTTGTCAAGTATACCAGTTTAAGGTTTCTTAGAATATTAATTCTTAATTTTTTTGACAAGAAGATTTTAGGTAAGTTTGGATTTGGTCAAACGGAGTGCCTTGTAAACACGGGAAGTCAACAGATTTTTCATAGATGGAATGACAGCAAAGACCGAATGTCATTCGCATACTGTTACTTCTAATTTTAGGCTTTTGAAAAGTTATCAATTTCATCAGTCAAAACAATAGATTGTCATAAACGTAAGAAGAAATACAATAAAGGACATGCAGATGGAGATACGGCAGATTAGGAAATAGCAAAAAACATAATACAAATTTAATTAGATGAATCACGAATTAAAATGATAATTAGTATTTTTTTTTTCAATCCTACTTTACTCTTACTCTAACTCTTACTCTCATATTTTTGCTTGCCCTACCTCATTATAAGGTGCTTGAATTTAAATCGTCTCCACCCCCACCCTCAAAGAATTTGGGGATTCAAATCCCTTACCTCCTTCTTCTCATGTGAAAATGGTAGAAACCTGTCGCGACCTAATTTTCGGGTGCACCACCTAAAACTAGGTTAATGGACTACTAAGTCTTTAAGCTTAGCTCGGACTCTCCCAAGCCCATACCAATTCGCGACTTAAGGTTCAAATATGCAAATGATCAGTTTCTAGGAGTCGCCACTAATCGGTTTAGGGTAGGTCGATTAGACACCTAAGTAAAATAATGGGAGAATTATTTTACTCCTACGAACCAGAGACTAAGGGTACGGGGACTTGGTTACACTAGGCTATCCTAGTGCCCTTTCGGTACCATTTCTTTTTTTAATTTTCAAAAATGTTTTTTGCAAGCAACTTGGATTGATTTTAACCTAAATTTCTATTATGCAAATGAGTGGCCACACGGGTGCTCAACCATTATTAAACAATCAAAAGACGTCAATTAAAAGAAATAAACACACAAAGCATTTTTTGAGTTTTTTCTTTTATCTTGAAATTGAAACGTGCATTTTAACTTCACAATCTACAAGCAAATTCTAATAAACCTAACATGCAAACTTAATTTTGATTTTTACTTTTTCTTATGAATATCGTGCGATGCATGCTAATGATCTAATATGACATGGCAACATGACCTAAACTATATGACATGAAGAAATGCAATAATTAAACATGCGATCTAAATTAACTAAAATGGCCTAATTCTAATGACGGACCATTTCTAATTCAATGAACCTAATAACAAATTAAATGACGTGCATTTGATATCTCTATTCTTAAAAATGCAACCTATTCTAAAAATTGAGTCTAACTTATGCAGAGATGAATTTAATTTTTTCATTTTTTATGAAACTCGAAATTTAAGAAAAAATGCAAAAATGATCTAACTAGATTAAGATTCTATCTAAATTAAACTAAAGATTAAATCCTCTTAAATCATAATTTAAACTAAGACATTATCTTAATCTAAAATGCAATTTATCTAAAAAAGATTATCTAAATTTAAAATGAAACATGTATTTCTAACCTATATGCACAATGATTTTTTTTGTTTTTCTTTATGAAATTCGAAATTAAAACTATCACGTGATTAAACATGCAATTCAAATAAAAAAAAAACTAACAACCTAAATGAATACACCTTTTTTCTTTTTCTTTTTTTTTCATGACTCAAAATAAAATCCCTATTCTAAACATTAAAAAAAAACCTAATCCTAACTCAGATTTTTTTTTGATTTCCTTTTCCTTTAACGAAAATAAAACTGACTCAAACACCACGTCATCAAATCAACAAGATAATATTGATATCCAAAAATTGGCGAACCATATCTCGCGCATGAGATCGGGTTGACCAATTTTAAAATTAAATCGCGAATCGAATCTCGGGCTTGAGATTGGATTGTCGATTTTGTAAGGGATTGCGAGTCGGATTTCGGCGTGAAAATCGGACTGACAACCCCTAATTTGGGGGCACTTTCATGTTGGAATATCAATCATGTATATAAGAACAACTTCACTACAAAAATCAGATATAAAGGAAAAAATAAAAATAAAAACTATAATGGGAGAAGCAATAATAATAAAAAAAATCTACCTAATTCCTTTTCTTCTTTTTTTTTTTTTTTTTTCCTTTTGTTTTCTTTTCTTTTTCCCTACCCACGCATGCTTGCTCGTGGGTCACCAAGATTCGCCGCCGATCGGATCTCCGGCGAGGGCGGCGACGGGCCGAGGCAAGCTGGGGCCGTCGGGTGCCGGGTCGCGGACGGAAGGCGTTGGGCGGCTCGGCGCGGAGGTCGACAGAGGGAAGCTCGGCACGGAAGTCGACAGAGGGAAGCTCGGTGGTCGACCCGGGCAGGCTGGCGGAACGGCGATGACCGGCGACTCAGCTGCCGGCGTTGGATTGCAGGTGGCGGTGCTCGGCGGTGTGAGCGCGGCGGGGAGTCAGCGGATCCTCAACTCCGGCTGCTGGGCGGAAGATTGCAGGCACGGATCTGGGCCTGGCGTCGCGGGTTGCTCGCGGAGGAGGCGCGGTCGTCAGATGCAGAGTAATCGGGGCCGTCGGGTGCTCGATCTGAGGACACGACCGTCGGGTGCGAAGGAATCGGGCTTGAGGCGGAGGTGTGCGACGGTGGTGGTGCGCGCGCTACGGTGACCGGCGAGTGGTGCGGAAGCTCGGATACCGGCGTTGGGCGGCGCTGGTATGACGGCAACGCGGCTGTGGCTTCGACGGCGGTGCTGGTGTCGCGGCTGGGTTGCAGCAGAGAGAAGGCAAAAGCGGAGCCGGCCGGGGGGCAGATCTGCCGGAGAAGAAGGACTGTTCTTCCCCCTTTTTTAATCTTTCTCTCTCCTCCTGTCTATCTCTCACGTCACTTTCTCTCTCTGTCTCTTCCTGTGCACTGGTGCACTTTTTAGCCAAAAGGAGAGCTTTTTCTTCTCTTTTTTTCAATCCCGCGAACCCCCCTCTTCATCTCGCACGCACGACTTTTATAGGGGAATAAAATGAATTTTTTTTCAAATTCTCTCGAATCAACATTCGCAAATATTTTCGCAAAATTCGTCCCATATTGATAAGAATTCGAGATTACGGTAAATTTTTTCTAAATCCAAATCCTTCAAAGACAAATCGCAATATTTTTTACCCATTTGCCATATCAAAATAGAATCATATCTCGGAAAAATTTAAAAATTTTATATTCCCACGAGATAATTTTTAATTATTAAAAAAAACGGGCTTGGGCCAACCTGCTCGCTTCATGGGCCTGATCCATCTAACTCGAACTCATCCGCCATCGGTCCAATAAAATGCAAAAAATACAAATAACAAAATAAATGCAACCTAACTCTATATGCCATGCAATTAATAAAATTAACCCCTAACTTCCTATGCAATAAATAAATAAACTAAATCACCAAAATTTAGGTGTCAACAGCTGCCCCTCTTTGAAGGTGAGCTCGCAGAGGTTGCCTTCAAAGATAAATTGAGACCTAAATTTTGGTGATGCTCATATAATGAATGATTTTTGTTGGAACACGAATTCCATTTTTTAATGCAATTTATATGATGCATGGAAATACTAATGCAAATGATAGATGAACCTACCTGAAATAACTTACCTCTGAGGAAGATAGAGTAATTCGAGGTAGTGGGTGTTACCTGTCCAGGACCCGTACCATTCTACGGTCGCCTATAATAGTAACATGACTTTGTGAAGATGATTGCTTTCCCAGGACTCGTACCATTCTACGGTCGCCCAGTATGGCAGTGCTTGGCGGTGTCTAGGACCCGTACCATTCTACGATCGCCTAAACGGGGATTTACCTTCCAGGACCCGTACCATTCTACGGTCGCCTGTATAGGGAAATAGGTTTTGTCTAGGACCCGTACCATTCTACGGTCGCCTAAACGGGGATTTACCTTCCAGGACCCGTACCATTCTACGGTCGCCTGAATAAGGAAATAGGTTTTGTCCAGGACTCGTACCATTCTACGGTCGCCTAAATGAGGATTTACCTTCCATGACCCATACCATTCTACGGTCGCCTGAATAGGGAAATAGATTTTGTCTAGGACCCGTACCATTCTACGGTCGCCTTGACAGAAAATTGATTTTTAAGGACCCGTACTATTCTACGGTCGCCTGAATGGGAAAATTGCTTTTAGACCCGAACCATTCTAGATGTTAGAGCAATAAATGTTTTTTAGGACCCGTACCATTTTACGGTCGCCTAAACGGAGATTTTGCCTTGCTAGGACCCGAACCATTCTTCGGTCGCCCAGCGTCGCAATTTGGGGAAAAATCTTTGGGGACAACTCCATTGAGTGTCAGTGTACTCAAAAGGGAAAATACCTGTACAACGACAAGTATTTAAGGTATAGATAGAGATATACTTACCCGGTGATATCTCTGCTCATTGGGGACATGTCTCCTGTAAAACATGGTTATAGGAGAAGCAACATGTATTTGTGATTAAATAACACATGCATTAATTCAAGTAAGGTTCATGCGTAATGATTTCTATCAACCATGCATCACCTAATTCCAATGGAAAGGATTTCAAAAGAAGATTCCAATCTGAACACATGAGCGTCATGGATGTGTCAAATGAGGGATCATTTAGTCTGAAAGGACTTTTCACTCATCCTCATTAAAAGGGGCTGTTTTATCCTGCCCTTTGATGCAGGATCTTGACAATCACTCTATCTCACTCTCATCATGCCAAACAAGGTTTTGTGCAATCTCGCAAGTGGTACGACATTACCAGTCTGAGAGGTCTTTAACATGGACCGTAATGTGGGCCTGGTCAACGGCTTAACAAAAGGGACTCTTTGAGTCGAGGCTTTTGAAAGAATGAGCGATCTGTAATCATCTCTGGGTTTACAAGTCAAGAAACATGCGAAATGGGGTAGAAATTGCCTTACTCGCACTTCTTCGAGCAATGCTTAAAACATGTGAAGCCCGACGTTAATTCAAGTGCCCTAATCAGAAGAGACTTTGTAAGGGACGTAACATAGGCTGGGTTCATGGGTTAAGAAACGAAAGGATCATTAGGCTCAAAAAGTTTAGGGGATCAAAGTTGGTGATCATCTTAACATTTCTACCAATTTTCCTCTTCACCATCAAAGATTTTCTTCACTCCATTAATTGCAACAACATTTTTTGGTACCACCTTGTTGGGGATACGACTCACTTCATCAAGTATTTGATTTCTTTTGGGCATTGGCCTTGCTTTTACCAGGCACACTGCTTTTTCATGCCCTTTTTTTTTTTTTTTTTTTTTTTTTTTTTTTTTTTTTTTTTCTTTGGATTTGCACAGCCTTTTTTTATCATTCTAGACCATGCCACTCGAATTTTCCTTTTCTTTGCCTTGCCCCAGTGTGGGGGATGATCACCAATTGGGTTTAATACGAGATGAATTCATAAGCTCAAGTGGGCTGTGCAATGGATAAAGTGTATAAGATAGAGAAAGAACTGCTCTTCTTCATCCTAAGGCACTTCAAATTATCGAAGAAGTTGCACTGCGAAAGCAATACTTGAAGATCGATGCAAGTGTGAATAAGAAAATTCCTATCATTCATTTCAAATTTGTCCCGATGTGGGATGATCCTTGACAGGGATAATTTAAAAAGTTCTTCACGTATGTGGGCTCAAAGGGCTAATCAATGGGTATACCTGTAGTGTTTCGGGTAGAAGAAGAAACTGCCTCTCATCACTTTGGTTAGCGTACTCTTTGCGAGATCACCTTTTTCCTTGCGGGCATGGAATTTTTTCACAACTCACTGCGGATTGGTGTATGGAATAGTGTACGGAACAAGGCTCGCCTTTCATCATTCCAAGATATCCCATTTGACACGTTCAATTTATCTCCCACAGCTCATCAAGGAAGAAAAATGCAAGTTTTGCAACAAATTTAGATAATTCAACTCATTGAAGTAATTTATTCAACATAGAAATGCTTGCAGTTCAAAACATGACATGGCAAATTCTATCATGGGTAATACTTCTTGACAGCATCGGAATTAACTGGATTGGAAAACTCACGACCATCCATTTACGCCAAGATCAAGGCACCTCCAGAAGCACTTTCTTCACGACATAAGGGCCACCGTAATTTGGAGCAAACTTTCCCCCGGGATCTCGGAAATATTGGCAATAGCTTCCTTAGAACAAGATCATCCACTTCGAAATGTCTCGGCCGCACCTTCCGGTTAAAAGATCTAGCTACTCTGTTGATATGTTTGGCCATGGCAAAGAGCCTTCAATCTTTTTCGTCGATCAAGTTCAACCGCTCAAATCTTTGTTGCGACCATTCGCCTCCGACAAATCCACTTGGGATAACACTCTTAGAGAAGGAATCTCCACTTCGACAGGCAGAATCGCTCCATGCCATACACCGAGCAAAAGGGGTTGCCCCGGTAGAAGTGCGGATCGAAGTTCGGCTATGCCATCAATGCGAAGGGTAACCTGTCATGCCAATCTCGATAATTTTCAGCTGTCTTAGCCAAGATCTTCTTGATGTTCTTATTGGCCGCTTCAACAGCCCCGTTCATTTGAGGGCGGTAAGGTGACGAATTCAGATGCTTGATCTTGAACTCGCTGAACAACCCATCAACAAGTTTGTTGTTCAAATTTGTACCGTTATCAGTGATGATTGCTTCAGGGACGCCATAACGAGCAATTATGTCACGTTTAACGAATTTTACAATATTGCGGGCGGTGACATTTGCAAAGGATGTAGCTTCAATCCATTTGGAGAAATAGTCTATTGCCACCAAGATGAATCGATGCCCATTTGAAGCTTTAGGGTTGATTGGGCCAATCACATCAATGCCCCACATTGAGAAAGGCCATGGCTCGGAAAATTGGTGCAGCTCAGTTAGAGGAACGTTTATCTTATTCCCGTGAATCTGGCAACGGTGGCAACTCCGAACATGTTGGATGCAATCACTTTCCAGTGTGAGCCAGTAGTAGCCTAGTCTCATGATTTTCTTGGCTAACATGTGCCCATTCATATGAGGGCCACATACCCCTTCGTGCACTTCTTGCATGATTTGAGTAGCCTTAACTGCATCTATACACCGCAACAAGATCGAATCGTAAGATCTCTTGTACAAATTCTCACCACCGACGAAAAACTTCGAGGCCATCTTCATGATGTACTTCCTATCAGCCGAGTGCTTCCCTCGGGGAATTCTCGCTTTTTAATGTAATTCATGATATTGTAATACCATGGTTTTCCATCGATTCTTAAGTCACAATCATACAATAAGCTGGCTTCGGCAAAACCTCTATTTTCAGTGGCTCAACCTCTAACCCATCAGTGACTCGCAACATAGAAGACAAAGTTGCGAGCGCGTCCTCAAATTGATTATGGGACCTTGGCAAGTATTCAAATGAAATTTCATCGAACTCCTTTATCAGATCTTCTAAATACTTATGATACGGAAGCAATTTGGCATCTTTAGTCTTCCATTCACCTACGGTCTGTAGTATGATTAGCGCTGAATCTCCGAACACTTTTAACTTAGCCACACCCATCTCAATTGCGGCTTGAAGCCCAAGGATGCAAGCTTCATACTCGGCCACATTGTTAGTGCATGGGAATATCAATTTTGCAGCTCTTTGGATGGTGTTGTCCCTCCGGAGATATCGAAGCGCTCCAGCACAGCAACGAGACAAGTTCACGGCTCCATCAAAGAACATTATCCATGCATCTTCACTTACGTTCAAGACACGATCATCTAGGAAGCTATCATCATTATTCGAGATTCCCGGATTCTCGGCCAATAGATCAAGCAATCACTCGACCTTTAACTGACTTTTGTGGCATAAACTGAACGTCAAATTCTGAAATCAGAATCTGCCATTTAGCTAACTTACCCACTAAAGCCGGTTGATCAAGTAAGTACTTGATGGGATTGTTCTCGATCCACGAGGAACGTACGGTGGTGCGGCGTGTGTACCGTCGCAATCTATGCAATACCCACACTAATGCGGCACAAGTCTTTTCCACATCAGAATATTTCAGCTCTGATACCGTGAATTTTTTACTCAGATAATAAATGGCTCGTTCTTTTTTATCGACAGGACTTTCCTGAGCCAACATTGCACCCAATGACTCACTATGAATGGTGAGGTAGAGAATCAAAGGTTGCCCCGGCGATGGTGGGACAAGCATCGGTGGATTCATCAAGTAATACTTCAATTTATCGAACGATTCTCGACACTCATCATCCCGGTTGACTTGTGCATTCTTCTTTAGGAGCTTGAAGAAGGGTTTGGCGGTTTCGAAAGTTGGGAAATGAATCGAGCAATGTAATTCAACCTCCCCAAAAGGCTCCGGACCTCTTTTCACCGTTGACGGAGGTCGTAACTCACAAATGGCTTTAACTTTAGCCGGGTCGATTTCAATCCCTTTACTACTCACAATGAATCCGAGTAATTTACCGGATGTTGTTCCGAACACGCACTTAGCAGGATTTAACCGAAGCTTGAACTCGCGGAGTCGATCAAACAGCTTCTTCAAGGTCTCGACGTGGCTTTTTCCAGGTCGGGTTTTTGCAATCATATCATCGACATAAACTTCGATCTCTTGATGCATCATGTCGTGGAACAGTGCTATCATGGCTCGTTGATAAGTTGCCCCTGCATTTTTGAGTCCGAAGGGCATGACCTTATAATGGAAGGTTCCCAAGGGGTGATAAACGCAGTCTTCTCCTTGTCTTCCTCCTTCATCCTTATTTGATTATACCCGGAAAAACCATCCATAAATGAGAATAGTTCAAAGCCAGCGGTACTATCCACAAGGACATCTATGTGTGGTAACGGAAAATCATCTTTTGGACTAGCTTTGTTCAGATCCCGATAATCAACACAAACGCGAACTCGACCGTCCTTCTTCATTACTGGTACAATATTGGCCACCCATTCGGGATACTGTGAAACTTCAATGAATCCCACCTTTAAGAGCTTCATCACTTCCTCCTCTATCTTCTTTGAGAGCTCGGGCTTAGTTCTCCCATGACCTCCGCTTCTTAGGTGGCACGTCCGGATTAGTAGGTAGGCAATGCTCCACAATTGACGGGTCTAACCAGGCATGTCAAAGCATAAGTCCATGCAAAAATATCCTGATATTCCTTCAGTAGCCGAATCAGGCGTTCAGCTTCAGCTTTGGGAAGACTCGCCCCAATTTTCACCTCTTTGGCTTCTTCAGTGTCACTTAAATTAATAGTGACGGTCTGCTCGGATGTGGGAGCTTTAGCCTTTTCATGTTGTTCCCAGCTACGTTGCACTTCACTAGAATCTTCGATTGAATCTTCGGGATCATCATCATCAGCACTTGCTGTATTGGATTGGACCATTTCCACACCTTTGCATGTTATATGATTGTTCCTAAAACAGAATGTAGATGGATCAAAAAGACAAACAGGGGTAAATCATACTTATCTATCTTTTTTCAAGGATTTTTCTTCTGAGAAAAAAAATGAAAAGTAATTGGAAAAACGTTTTTTGAAACATTTTGACATAGGAAAGCATGATGAAACCCAGGCCTCGGAATTCTCCTTGGATTTTTCATTTGTTTTATCGGTTGGATATCATCCCCGGGCTAGTTTGGTGTGCCTCATCATACTTTCAAAATAAAGGTTGTAATTTTATTGAAATTCATCAATCAATTACAATTTATTGAATGGAAAATGCATTTCAAGTCCTAAGAAGAAAACGAAAAGGAAGAAAACAAAAACAATCCCTAGAAAGCAATAAAAAATTCCCGCGCAGGGGAATGTGCGAAAGCAGTAAAAAAAGTTACTCTTGTGGGCCAAGGCCCATCTCTTCAGGGGATCCTTCCTCAATGGCTCCTATGATGAGGTTGTCGAATAAGCTTGCCACTCCTTCCAACTCATCCTCAAGGTTTTCAGTCTTCAAAGGTGTTGGATCATCCATGCTATCCCATCCATCTGGGACTATCTGACGAGGATCAACGCAATAGCTGGGAGGGGCCGAATACTTCACCAGATAATCAAATTTGCCACCTGGGTTGCCCCTGTGGTATCGCTTCATCCCCGCAACATATAGGAGGAGGAATGTCTCGGGGAATGTCTCACTTGTTTTGCCTCCCTCGTCTTTGTCCTCTTGAACTTCCCCTACCTCTTCCACGGTACCCCAAACCAGCGAAGGGGACCTCGAGGGGCTTCAATGGGGCTTCGAATGCCTCGACCATTCATCCCAAGACCATTGCCTGGAATGAAACCATTTCCGACCATTACTCTTCCCACCATGAGGGCAGTATTTGAAACTTCAGGAATGGGTGGTGATGAACCTCGAGAAGCATGTATGGTGGATACCAACTCGAATGAGTGGTAACTTGATTCGAGCTCAGAATCCGGCTCTACATAGGGGATGGCCGTTTCGTGATAGATCCGGTGGTCTTCTTCACCATACACGGTGACCAACTTCATTCCGATCACAAATTTCACAGCTTGATGTAGACTTGAAGGCACTGCTCCAGCAGTGTGTATCCATGGACGACCCAGCAGGAAATTGAATGCAGTAGGGATGTCCAGCACCTGAAAGGGAATGTTGAAGACAAGCGGCCCTATCTCGTATGTCGAGATGGATTTCTCCAAGCACCTCTTTCTTTGTGCCATCAAAAGCTCGTACTGAGGTCATCGCTGCATGTATCCTTGACGGATCTACCCTGAGGCGATGCAGAGTGGCTAATGGACATATGTTCAGGGCGGACCCATTATCAAGAAGCACTCGAGACACATGAGAAGACTTGTGTTTAACGGATATGTAGAGTGCTTTGTTATGTCCCCGGCCTTCAGGAGGGAATTCTTCATCAGAAAAGGCAATCAAATCCTTGAGAAGGATCGATCCCACAAATTCTTCCAACTTGTCTGCCTCAATTGTTTCTGGCACATGAATTTCACTTAATACTTTCATTAGTGACTTTTGATGCACAGAGGATGTTTGGAGAAGCTCGAGCAAGGAGATTTGAGCAGGCACCTTTCGCAATTGATCGACTACATTATACTCACTTGCCTTAATCACAGCCAGAAACTCCTTAGCCTCCTCATCGGTGACTGGCTTTGCAGGTTGAGCATTGGCTTGACCATAGGTTCGACCGAGACCTTGTAACAAGGTCAACATCTAAGTCATAAGACCAAGGCACTGCCTTATTGTTGACATACTCGTATGGTTGAGGTATCTCGATCACAATCTCCTCATCAGATGCATCTTCTAGCGGAGGCATGTCCGCGAGAGAAGGATCAACTTCTTCCTTGTCGGCATTGAGCGCAGCCTGTTCCTCCTCCCAATCGATGATGATGTGAGAAATAGTGGAAACTACACAATTACGATCAGCATATACGATAATGCCGTCATCCACCATTTGGGCAATTCTTTCCTTCATCAGCGATAGGGAAACATTCTCTTGTCTTGGATAATATCCAGCCCTCACTAGTCCATTGTAAGCATCTGCCACGTGCACCTTCGAATCCTTGATTCGACCGACTTCAGGTTCCAGGATAGCATTCACCGTACCTTCATGCTCGGGTAGCGGATTCTTCTGTACGTTCGGCCGAGCGATTTGGAACGAAAAGACTTTCGTGTCTAAGAGGTTTTGGATCTTGTGCTTGAGGGTAAAACATTCATCAGTTGAATGCCCCAGTTCACCACCGTGGTAGTCACACTTCTTCGACGGGTCGTAAGCTCGCGATTGCTTTCACGGTTAGGACGCTTTGGTTCACTAGTGAGCAAACCTTTCTTTCGGAGGATTGTCAGCACTTGGGATGGAGACCCAGGGAGAGGAGAGAATTCCCTTCTATTGTTTGCTTGTGCAAAGGGTTGACGGCCAGTGGTTTGTGGCTGTCTGGGATTCATCTAGATAACCGGGGCACGTTTGACACTTTCTTGGCCATAAGCCACATTCACATCTACAGCCGCTTCCTTCTCCTTCTTGGCAGTGAATCTTTTACTAGATGGCTCAGTAAACCATCCTTCCCTTATCCCCATCTCGATTTGTTCTCCTACCGGAATAAGCTGATTGAAGCTTTCGACGTACGTACTGGCCATTCGGTTACGAAACTCAAAAGGGAGGGTCTTCACAAACAATTTCATCAGTTCTTTGTTGGTAGGCTCAGGAGTGATTTGAGCCGCCAGGTTCCTCCATCTTACAGCATATTTTTTAAATGACTCGCTCCTTTTCTTTTCCATCCGCTCCAGGTCTTCTCGGGAAGGTGCGATGTCCATGTTGAACTTGTACTGTGTGAGGAACGCGTCAGCCACTTCATTCCAGGTGTTGAGGAGGTTCACATTTTTCATCACGTACCAGTTTAGTGCGGGTCCAGTCAAGCTTGCATGGAACGATTGGATCATGAGGGGCTCATTTTTGACGTGCTGGGCCATGCGCACGTGGTACATTTGCAGATGAGATTTTGGGCAAGATGTACCATCATACTTCTCAAAATCCGGCATTTTGAACTTGCTCGGTATTTTGACCTTCTCATAGACTGAAAGGTCGAATGGGAGTGAGCTTTGTGATTCCTGCAGTTGTCTCACCTTCTCTTCCAGCTTTGCAACACGCTCATCCTGATCTGTCTTAGGAACGCAGTCAAGCTTGACCTTTCCAACAAGGATCGAGTCATCATCCAGTCCCGGCATATCGTTATCACCCGTTTGAACCTTGTTTGCTTGCTTCGGGACAACTATTTCGGGAAGAGCGGGTGCAGCTGTTGGATTCGCTTGGAGGAATTGGAGTTGATCCGTCACAAGCTGTATAGAGACGAGTACTTGCTGGAGTTGAGCTTCCACAGCGGACATACGATCACACATTTCATTTTGGTCAGCCATTTTCGCCCTTGATCGTGTAATAATAGGTGATCGCAGTGGATCCGTTGTGACCTAATATAAGAAATGAACAAAAATAAGCATTCTTATATGAAAACACGCCGATCCATGGCAATATTCTAGAACTCTTATTCATCAATGAAACTTTTGACAGGCCTATCAAAATAGAAATTTGAAATGTCCTAAACAAATGAACCAGGAAAGTAAATGACTCAAACTTTTTAATCATTAAGCAAAGATTGATTCAAGCAATTCATTTGGCTTGATCAATATACACTCGGGACACCATTCGACGCAATCGTTTATTCTCCTCTTGAGCTTTTTCAGCAACTCTTTTGAGGCATTTGTTCTCAGCTCGATTGGTGATCTTTAATGGTGCTTCTGGTATCTTCGGAAGTAGCTCCTCGGGAATCTTGTGTTGTTGGATATACTTAGTCGAGACATAATACTTCCTTTCTTTGCCCTTCAACTCTTCTTCGGGCCACTTGAGTTTTTGTGGATGGCACATGTCCCACATCGATTTGATAGTGAGAATGGAATCTTCATGGCCTCGGCTTCCATCAACGAAGCGACTTGGAGCGGATCTCGCTTGTAACGCCGGGGAAGCTCTTGCACGACTTGATACTAACGAGTCACTCTAGTCGGATAGTACTCCAATGCTCCGGTGAATCCCAATAGAGGGATTGGGCCAACTCCTCCACATGAGAGTCTCGCCTCCCGAACTTGGAACCATTTAGCATGCCATTGGAAACCCTTGGAAGTTGGTTTTTTCATGAAAGCTAGCCACCTAGTATAATGGTAATCCGGTGCATGTTTTTGGCTGTTCTCAAATCTCATAATAGGGTGATTAGAATTACTAACATCATGTATAGTCATTAAACCACCAAATCCCCTTATATGAGAAAGGAACCAGATTTGTAAAAGTTCAGGAGAGGAATGGAGAGTCTTATCATCACCTCCTTTGAAACGAGTGAGAGAAAGAAAAGTTTCAGTCAAGACTGTGTTTACAAAATTTTTTCCTTCTAACACTTGCCTAACTAATTGAGCAATCAAAGGGTTAATTGCATTCTTGCAGTAAGGAAATACTATAAACCCAAAGAAAGCTAAGAGAAAAATCCTACGCATTTGAAATGAGGTGCCTTTTTCAAAACATTCTTTCAGAAAAGATAAAGGGCATGCATTGCGATGAGCCTTTAAAACCTTCCTTATGTCATCTTCTCTAACTCTCAGAAAATCATATAAGGCCATAACAGGATCTATTCCGATAGGCGGACTAATCAATTCAGTTTTCAAGGACTTCCCTATGGCGATGCTATACTCTTCCAAGGTGGGAGTGAGTTCATGCTTACCGCCAAAGATAAAGGTAGAAGTGTCGGGACACCAACAGTGGGCAAGTGCTTGGACGAGGCCGCCATGGATGTTGATACGCAGCAGTGGAAGCAGTCGACCAACATGTGACTCTACGAGCTGACGACTATCTTGATCTAACTTGTCCCACCATGCACTAAGCTCTTCCTTTGGAGGGAGAATAATTCGAATGTCCGGTATCCCCATTGTATATTGAACAAGACTTAGGACAATCCTAATGCCATGGACCAACAAAATGACATAATAAAGTAAGTAGATTGCAAGGGTGCGAATTTAAGAAACTTACTTTACCGATGAACAAAGAGGCAATCACATAGACATGCGCATGGTAAGTGAGGCTCGATTTCTAATCTATAAGGCTTATCAAGGTGGAGCCACAAGGATGATCAGACTAGCCACGGGCTTGTGGACTATATCGGGTCCTCATGACTCCGGCTTGGTCAAAGAGCCGACCCAGGTCGCGGGCATGCGGACCGAGGTGGGTACTCTTGACACCATGAAAGAAATTTCGGGATTGAGATGGGCGACTCGTACCGCGGGCATGCGGTCGAAGTGGTATCCATCTCAACACCATCCTAAATGATCCTATGCGGCCCGGAGTCCGGCGGCAAGGTTGTGTGTGCAAAAGTGTAGTGTAAATGCAAAGCATGCACAACAGTTTATAGCAAGCAACACTTCATATGTGCAAGTAAACCATTCATTCCTACACCTCCCTGCAAAACAAAGGTCAACAAACACTTCCCCTTATACCTCCCATCCTGCAAAAACATTTAACACCTTAAAGGTTAGGGGCGTACACAGGATCCTTGCTGCCAAACAAAAACATTTTTCAAAAAAGAAAATTGGCCTAAGTCCACTAAGAGTTTTAACTCAATATCCCCAGCGGAGTCGCCAAGCTGTCGCGACCTAATTTTCGAGTGCACCACCTAAAACTAGGTTAATGGACTACTAAGTCTTTAAGCTTAGCTTGGACTCTCCCAAGCCCATACCAATTCGCGACTTAAGGTTCAAATATGCAAATGATCAGTTTCTAGGAGTCGCCACTAATCGGTTTAGGGTAGGTCGATTAGACACCTAAGTAAAATAATGGGAGAATTATTTTACTCCTACGAACAGAGACTAAGGGTACGGGGACTTGGTTACACTAGGCTATCCTAGTGCCCTTTCGGTACCATTTTTTTTTTTTAATTTTCAAAAATGTTTTTTGCAAGCAACTTGGATTGATTTTAACCTAAATTTCTATTATGCAAATGAGTGGCCACACGGGTGCTCAACCATTATTAAACAATCAAAAGACGTCAATTAAAAGAAATAAACACACAAAGCATTTTTTGAGTTTTTTCTTTTATCTTGAAATTGAAACGTGCATTTTAACTTCACAATCTACAAGCAAATTCTAATAAACCTAACATGCAAACTTAATTTTGATTTTTACTTTTTCTTATGAATATCGTGCGATGCATGCTAATGATCTAATATGACATGGCAACATGACCTAAACTATATGACATGAAGAAATGCAATAATTAAACATGCGATCTAAATTAACTAAAATGGCCTAATTCTAATGACGGACCATTTCTAATTCAATGAACCTAATAACAAATTAAATGACGTGCATTTGATATCTCTATTCTTAAAAATGCAACCTATTCTAAAAATTGAGTCTAACTTATGCAGAGATGAATTTAATTTTTTCATTTTTTATGAAACTCGAAATTTAAGAAAAAATGCAAAAATGATCTAACTAGATTAAGATTCTATCTAAATTAAACTAAAGATTAAATCCTCTTAAATCATAATTTAAACTAAGACATTATCTTAATCTAAAATGCAATTTATCTAAAAAGATTATCTAAATTTAAAATGAAACATGTATTTCTAACCTATATGCACAATGATTTTTTTTGTTTTTCTTTATGAAATTCGAAATTAAAACTATCACGTGATTAAACATGCAATTCAAATAAAAAAAAAAAAAACTAACAACCTAAATGAATACACCTTTTTTTTTTCTTTTTCTTTTTTTTTCATGACTCAAAATAAAATCCCTATTCTAAACATTAAAAAAAAACCTAATCCTAACTCAGATTTTTTTTTGATTTCCTTTTCCTTTTACGAAAAATAAAACGACTCAAACACCACGTCATCAAATCAACAAGATAATATTGATATCCAAAAATTGGCGAACCATATCTCGCGCATGAGATCGGGTTGACCAATTTTAAAATTAAATCGCGAATCGAATCTCGAGCTTGAGATTGGATTGTCGATTTTGTAAGGGATTGCGAGTCGGATTTCGGGCGTGAAAATCGGACTGACAACCCCTAATTTGGGGGCACTTTCATGTTGGAATATCAATCATGTATTTAAGAACAACTTCACTACAAAAATCAGATATAAAAAAAAAAAAAACTATAATGGGAGAAGCAATAATAATAAAAAAAATCTACCTAATTCCTTTTCTTTTTTTTTCTTTTTTTCCTTTTGTTTTCTTTTCTTTTTCCCTACCCACGCACGCTTGCTCGTGGGTCACCAAGATTCGCCGCCGATCGGATCTCCGGCGAGGGCGGCGCGGGCCGAGGCAAGCCGGGGCCGTCGGGTGCCGGGTCGCGGACGGAAGGCGTTGGGCGGCTCGGCGCGGAGGTCGACGGAGGGAAGCTCGGCACGGAAGTCGACGGAGGGAAGCTCGGTGGTCGCCCGGGCGGGCCGGGCGGAACGGCGATGATCGGCGACTCGCCCGCCGGCGCCGGCGTTGGTTGCGTGTGGCGGTGCTCGGCGGTGTGAGCGCGGCGGGGAGTCGGCGGATCCTCAACTCCGGCTGCTCGGGCGGAAGATTGCGAGTGCACGGATCTCGGGCGGCGTCGCGGGTTGCTCGCGGAGGAGGCGCGGTCGTCGATGCGAGTAATGTCGGGGCCGTCGGGTGCTCGATCTCGAGGACACGACCGTCGGGTGCGAAGGAATCGGGCTTGAGGCGGAGGTGTGCGACGGTGGTGGTGCGCGCTACGGTGACCGGCGAGTGGTGCGGAAGCTCGGATACCGGTGTTGGGCGGCGCGGTATGACGGCAACGCGGCTGTGGCTTCGACGGCGGTGCCGTTGGTGTCGCGGCCGGGTTGGTTAGCAGAGAGAAGCGCAGAAGCGGAGCCGGCCGGGGGCAGATCTGCCGGAGAAGAAGGACTGTTCTTCCCCCTTTTTTAATCTTTCTCTCTCCTCCTGTCTATCTCTCACGTCACTTTCTCTCTCTGTCTCCTCCTGTGCACTGGTGCACTTTTTAGCCAAAAGGAGAGCTTTTTCTTCTCTTTTTTTTCAATCCCGCGAACCCCCCCTCTTCATCTCGCACGCACGACTTTTATAGGGGAAGGAAATGAATTTTTTTTCAAATTCTCTCGAATCAACATTCGCAAATATTTTCGCAAAATTCGTCCCATATTGATAAGAATTCGAGATTACGGTAAATTTTTTTCTAAATCCAAATCCTTCAAAGACAAATCGCAATATTTTTTACCCATTTGCCATATCAAAATAGAATCATATCTCGGAAAAATTTAAAAATTTTATATTCCCACGAGATAATTTTTAATTATTAAAAAAAACGGGCTTGGGCCAACTCGTCGCTTCATGGGCCCGATCCATCTAACTCGAACTCATCCGCCATCGGTCCAATAAAATGCAAAAAATACAAATAACAAAATAAATGCAACCTAACTCTATATGCCATGCAATTAATAAAATTAACCCCTAACTTCCTATGCAATAAATAAATAAACTAAATCACCAAAATTTAGGTGTCAACAAAACCTAAGTGATTACAATTAGTATATATATATATATATATATATATATATATATATATAGCAATATCCAGAATCAATTAAAGCCAAAGAAAATAAGAGATAGCTTTGACTAGGGAAAAACTGGAACTAAAAAAATAATAGAACATAAAAGTACGTACAGGAACACTAAAACATTCAAATCATGGCTACACAAGAATTAGAAACTATTTAGCAATTAACATCAAAGTCGATGTTAGCCACATCGACATTTGAAATCAATGTTAAATTTCAATTACAAAATAATAGATCTTTCCGTTAGTTACTCCATCTATGCATTTCACCGCTCCATCAAAAATTCTCACCGCCGTACCATACTCCGGCTCAATAGTTTTGAGGATTATTTCATGTTTGGACCATCTACTTGAGCTCTCTCCTTTTTTTTTTTTTTTTTTTTGCCACACTCATGTTATCAGTACCCCTTCTAAGAGAGAAGCAATAAAGTAATGAAAGCCCCAATCCAAAGGAAAAAAATGAAGCAGGAAAAGTTGGAAGAGAATATGTGTGTGTGTGTGTATATATATAAGAAAAAAAGAAAGGGAAATAAAAGAGCATTGCAAGACGCCTTCTGAAGGAGGTAATCTTAGCTGAAAAAGGAGGTTATCAAGCGCGTCTTCTCAAGGAAGCTACCAAGCACTCCACGAGGAAGCTGTGGACTCCAACAAGTTACCGAACAAACATTCTCACTCAACAAGTTACCGTCGCTCTTTTGATTTTGACCCCGTACTTTCTCTCGCGACTTCTGATCTGGTCCTTAAACTGATCTTTCATCGCAGTCCCGTCCCGTGTTCTGTCCAAATGCCCTTGAAAAATGCCGGCTACCGCGGAAGATGAGCATGTGGCATCGATGTGGTATATGCAAATAGAGAGTCTAGGGAGAGCAACGGAACTTGTCCATGTATTGTGTGCCTATTCAATTTAGGTCCCTGAACATTTCTTCGGTCTTGAATTCGGGGCACATTTCTTTCCCATCCAAATGTAAGCGAAAATAATTTGGACCAAGTGCTAAAGATTGACACATGGTGCCGACACGTTAGAATTAGTGCAAAAATCGAACCGATTCTTCATATTTGATCACCACATGAGTATTACCTTCGAGAGATTAGACAGGAAATATGTGAAATTTGTCTGTGAAATTGTGATTAGAGATTAGTTGGGGGGCCAAATCTATGATAAGAGAAAAGTAGGGTGACCAAAAATTGAATAGAAGCACCTTTTTTTTGGGGGGGTGTTCTTCTCTCTCTCGTTTCATTCCAGGCGTGCCTATATATTCTCTTTCCTTTCGTCTTTCTTTCTCTCTCTCTCTCTCTCTCTCTATCACACACGCTCATCAAGCTCTCTTCGAGTGTCTGCGTGGCCGATCGATCTTCCAGTGGATCGGTTTGGCCACCACGGAGACGCGATCCCCGAGGTAATAACTGTAATTCAGCTCCTCATTTGCTGCAAATCGATCGCTTTGCTCAGTAGGCCGATTCGAGGGGGGCACGCGCAGGGACCAGCTCTTCGAGTTCGGTCCGAAAGCATTGTCTTTTTGCATTCGGCGCTGCTTTTGCAGTTCTGGGTCTTCGTCCGATCGTCCGTTCGGGCCGTTCGTCTTCGTCTTTCGACGGACATTGTGCGGTTCTCTTTTGTGTGCGTGCGTGCGTGCGTGTGTGTGTGTGTGTGTGTGTGTGTTTTTTTTTTTTTTTTTCTCGCGTGGTAACTGTAACCACGGTGTATTTTTGGATGCTTCGGGTAAAGGGTTGAGGGCGGATAAGACATTCCTCAGTTTCGTTTGGCTTGTGTATATTTACCTGCTTTTGTTTTGTGGGTGCCTGAAAGATAATTGAACCTTGAAAGATGTTAGTGTTGATCAGGAAAATAAAGGGAAGATAGCTTGATGAGTAAGCTTATTTTGGGTTAGAGAAATGAAGTTTCGCATTGTCATTTACTTGCTGCTATTGGGGTGAGTGGTTTGGTCTTTATCTTGGTGTGCTATGGATATGAAATTGAGAAGAGAAGTTTCTTGTGGCTCGGAAGAGTTGGGCTTTGTCCTTTGGTTGCTGCAGCAAGGATTTAATCATCAATAGGATGCTGGGGATTTATCTTAGACAATCGCCTTACTTACATGTTCTATTTTCCCATTTCTGTCCATCGTTTTTACTGGTGAAAGCTACTGTTCTTTTTTACGTTGTTCTATTCTGTGAACCCGTCTTTTCTGCTTGATATACTAGCTGGTCAACGTAGTTACCATCATTCGTGCCTCACCTGAATGTGGTTTGTTTTTATTAGAAATGATACCTTATAATTCTTTTGAGCTAAGAACCTCACTGCAGTAGACATGTATGGAACTTACATCTTTTGATGTTTTGCATTTATTCTTTATTAGTTCACTGCAAAGACGTCATTCTTTTACCTATTTTTCCTGTCAAATCGGAGCAGGGTATGGGTTTCATTCTTGAGTTTGAGAAAATTTTTCCATCAATAACATTGTTTGAGAAAGAGATTTGGTTGGGATTTTGATACTGTTGCAGGTGATAATAGAGCAACATCCATAGTTATTTTCAAGAACGTTGTGTTTGGAGAAAAATGGAGTCAAAAGGAGCTGGGAAGGACACAGTGGTGACTCAAATTAGTGTCGGTGGATTCGATCCAAATGTGACGGCAAAAGAGCTGGTGGAGTATTTGGAAGATACAGTTGGCCTTATCTGGAGGTGCAGATTGAAAACTTCCTGGACGCCCCCAGAGTCTTATCCGGACTTTGAGGTGACAAGGTTTGACACCATCCAGATAGTGGATGAGTATAGAAAGGTGGAGCCGCATGCTTTTGTGCACTTTGCTTTGCCTGAAGCTGCATCTTCAGCTTATGAACTTTCACTGCATGATGGGCTCTTTTTGAACAATAAACCGTTGAAAGTCAGCCTGGGACCTGAGAATCCATTCCATATGAATCAAAGGAGGAGGACTACCACTCCTTATAAGTTTCCTGAAGTGTGCCTAGAGATAGGAACCTTGATTACGTGGGAAGAGTTTCTGGTGGCGTGGAGAGGACCCTCATCTGGGGTTGATTTTTTTGTTGATCCTTTTGATAGTAAGTGCAGGTTCTGCTTCACCAGGAAAACAGCATTTTCTTTCAAGGACCTGTCCTTCTATGCTGTGATAAATTGTGATTTTAAAATGGAGTTCTTGGTGAGGGATATCAATGAGATCAAACAGTACAGAGAAATGTCGTCAATTGTTGTACTCTTGCGGCTGGATTCACCTCCTCATGTGTCTTATAGAACTGCTGATGACAACGTGGAAGTCTCCGTTCCATTTGACTTGTTGGATGATGAAGATCCTTGGATTCGAACTACAGATTTCACAGCTAGTGGGGCTGTCGGTCGATGTAATACCTACAGAGTGTCAGTCCCACCACGCCACGGACCGAAGTTGAAGAAGGCCATGGATTATCTTAGGGAACGAAGAGTGCAGGAATTCTCCCCTAGACGGCCCTTGAAGATCCGGGATGAGCCTAATTTTGGGAGGCCCATGGAAGACACCTTTTTCTCTATTCATCAAGAGGGGATACATTTCGATATCACGTTCTTGCTGAATGCCGTCATTCACAAGAACGTGTTCAGCCAACACCAGCTATCAGAGAGGTTTTTTGAGTTACTGAAAAGCCAACCAAAGGAGGTGAACATTGCAGCACTAAAGCACATTTGCTCTTACAAACGCCCGGTCTTCGATGCATACAAGAGGCTGAAACTTGTCCAAGAATGGCTGCTGAAGAATCCTAAACTTCTTAAAAACCAGAAAGAGTTGAACGACATTGTTGAGATAAGGAGGCTCGTTGTAACTCCAACCAAAGCACATTGTCTTCCACCTGAACTGGAGCTATCCAACAGGGTGCTCCGGCAATATAAGGATGTTTCTGACAGGTTCTTGAGGGTGACCTTTATGGACGAAGGCCTGGAGACGATCAACGCTAATGTCTTCAACTATTATGTTGCACCCATCTTAAAGGATATCAAGTCCGTCTCCTTTTCCCAGAAGACTAAAATTTTTAAAAGGGTTAGGATGATAATGACAGATGGGTTTTATCTTTGTGGCCGGAAATACTCATTTCTGGCTTTCTCATCAAACCAACTAAGGGACCGGTCCGCTTGGTTTTTCGCTGAGGACAAAGAAATTAATGTGAACAAGATCAGGGCGTGGATGGGAAAGTTCAATAACAGGAACGTCGCAAAATGTACTGCTCGGATGGGACAGTGCTTCTCATCCACATATGCGACTGTGGAAGTTCCGCGAAAGGAAGTACATCATGATCTTCCAGATATTGAGAGGAATGGCTATTGTTTCTCTGATGGAATTGGCATGATAACACCTGATCTTGCCAGGGAAGTAGCAGAGAAGCTGAAACTGGAACTCAACGCACCTGCTGCATATCAGATTCGTTATGCCGGTTACAAGGGCGTAGTAGCCTGCTGGCCTAGCAAAGGTGATAGGATTCGACTTTCTTTGAGGCGTAGTATGAACAAATTCCAGTCGAACCACACTACCCTGGAAATATGTTCCTGGACCAGGTTTCAGCCTGGCTTTTTAAATAGGCAGATTGTGACATTGCTTTCAGCGTTGAAGGTTCCAGATGAGGTATTCTGGGTCATGCAGGAAAAAATGGTTTACAAATTAAACCAGATGCTTATTGACTCAGAAGTTGCATTTGATGTCCTTACATCCTCCTGTGCCGAGCAGGGAAACATTGCTGCCATAATGTTGAGTGCTGGTTTTAGGCCCCAGTCAGAACCTCATTTAAGAGGCATGCTCATGTGCATACGAGCGGCACAGCTGTGGGACCTTAGGGAAAAGGCTAGAATATTCGTTCCCTCTGGGAGGTGGCTGATGGGTTGTTTGGATGAGCAAGGAGTTCTTGAACAAGGTCAGTGCTTTATTCAAGTGTCTAGTCCAGCCCTGGAGAACTGCTTCATAAAACATGGCTCCAGATTTTCTGAGGCTAAAAAGAACCGACAAGTGATTAAAGGGTATGTTGTAGTAGCCAAAAATCCATGTCTACACCCCGGTGATATAAGGATTCTGGAAGCAGTTGATGCTCCAGATTTACACCATTTGTATGATTGTCTTGTTTTTCCTCAGAAGGGGGAAAGGCCTCACACAAATGAAGCTTCAGGAAGTGACCTTGATGGGGACCTGTACTTCGTCACGTGGGAAGAAAATCTCATTCCACCGAGTAAGAAGAGCTGGACTCCCATGGATTATGATCCTGCAGAAGAGCAAAAGCTGCCCCGTGATGTTACCCAGAAGGTGACTGTAATTTAGTTGTGGTATTTCACAAGCATTTAGGCTTAGCAACAGTGAATTTTGTTACGCTTAAATTAACATAAATGGTGACTCTTGCAATGCGTCTTTTCCATTTAATTTTATTTTATTTTCTTATATTTTGGCGGAATATTGGATCTTAAATGGCTTGTTGCAATGTCCTTCATAAGGATAGATCAAATAAAGCACAAGGCTGTGTGCATGAACATCTTCTGCTTATGTGACATATTGGTAGGATCACTGCCCACTATTCTAAAAGCTTAAGCTGTTATATGAAAACATTGTTTATTATTTAAATACTCTAACACTTCCCTTCATGCTTAGTCTAGTCTTTTTGCCCATTAAACATGGAAATTTTATTGGGGAGGTAAATGGGACTTGGAAAGATTTGAACTCAGGACCTCCAGTTTTGATACTATGTGAGATTTTGATAGGACCATTGTCAATTGTTCTAAAAGCTTAAGCTGTTCGATGAAGATATGGTTTATTATTTAAATATTGTAACAGCTTACTGTGGTCATTTTCTTTCTACCACTTTATCTGTCCAAGTTTGATAGTGCCTGATAGATGTTTCCCCTTTTTGGTTCATTTTCAGAAGATGCTTGTAATTTGGAAGTTCCCATTGGTTTAATCTAAGACGTAGCAAAAGTATTATTAAAACCCGTCTCCCAATTAATTTTCTTTGGACACTATAAACTTACTACAGCATGCATTCAGCATAGAGCTTTAACATTTTGGGCCACTAGGCAGTCAGATATATCATGACAGATGTTTAAAGTTCTTTATTAGCACTTGATAGGCCTAATCTGTAAGTTTGCTTCAGAAAGACTCCCACTTTCTCATAATGTGGCTCAATTCCGCAGGATATCATAGACTTCTTTGTTAAGCACATTGTGAGCGAGAGCCTGGGGACAATCTGCAATGCACACGTGGTTCATGCGGATCGTAGCGAACATGGGGCTCTGGATGAGAACTGCATTCATTTGGCTGAGTTGGCTGCCACTGCTGTTGATTTTCCCAAGACTGGAAAGCTTGTCACTATGCCTCGCCATCTGAAACCAAAACAGTACCCGGACTTCATGGGGAAAGCGGAATACCAAACCTACAAATCGACTAAAATCTTGGGTAGACTCTACCGTCAGATTAAAGATGCTTGTGATGTGGATTTGAATTCCTCTGAACTGAATTGCCTCCCTAAGGATATTCCCTATGATACAAGTCTGGAGGTTCCGGGTGCTGTGGATTTCATTTCCAAAGCTTGGGACCATAAGTGCTCCTATGATGGCCAGCTGAGCGGGCTACTGGGCCAGTACAAAGTGAACAATGAAGAAGAGTTGGTGACTGGACATGTTTGGTCCATGCCAAAGTATGCAAGCCGCAAGCAAGGGGAGCTGAAGGAGAAACTCAAGTACTCTTACACTGCATTAAGGAAAGAATTTCGAGAGATATTCGAAAGGTTGGATTCAGATTCCGAGTCGTTGAGTGATGAAGAGAGGAATTTGCTGTATGAGCAAAAGGCATCAGCTTGGTACCAGGTCACGTACCATCCAGATTGGGTGAAGAAGTCAGTGGACTTGCGGCAGGATGATGACGGAGGTACAAGCGCCTTGATGTTAAGCTTTGCTTGGATCGCCACTGACTTTCTTGCTCGGATAAAGATTCGAAACCAAAAAGGTGGGAACCTTGACTCAGCCAAGCCCATCAACTCTCTTTTTGAGTACCTTGCGGACCGTATCTAGCGATCAGCTCCTTAAGATCCATGGCTGGGTCTTTGCGAAGGATTTTCTTGGTAGCAAGTCCACTCTGCCAATTATAGTGGGTATCTATTTTATACTTTAAATTGTTTGTACTGTGTATATATCAATTATGAAGGATTCTGAAGATTGAGGACAGCCATTTTGGAAAGTGTATAGATATGCAAACTGTTCTGCCCATGGTTGAAAATGCAGTAGCCCTGAGCACTTTGAAATCTGTTGACCTCTGATTTTGATGATTCATTCCCCGAATATCATGCAGATGAAGTTTGATGACACTGACTATCTTGATCTGCTGAATGAAGCTTGTATAAGTGGCTATACATGTATTCACATCTTAAATTTGAGAGCATGGCCCAACTCCCCTTCTTTCTCATGGGGAAAAAAGCTAAAGGTGCTCTAGCTTCTTCATACAGGTCCCCTTATGTGGTCTCTAAATGCATTAGATGCCTTTAGTTTCGCTTTCAAAAACATGAATCAATCGATTTGATCCCCTAAGTACGAAGGATTTGCTAGAGCTGAAGTTTGGTTATTTCGGTGAATAACATCCAACATATACCCACACTCTCGATATAGCATAATTATGCTTTTCTACTTGGACATTAAAGATCAAAGACAAGTTACATGCAGCACGCATTTTTACATCATCCTTTTTCGAGATATATCTAAGCCCCTTGCTTTTAAACATCCGTAATCACTTGATTATATATGTATGTATATCACAAAGTACGAGGAGCCCAGAGACCAAGAACATATGTATTAGTCGAGAAAATTTTCCAAAAAGTCTTAAACATTTTTGCAATTTGTCAATTGAATCCATCCGGTTAATTTTGATTAAAAATCATTGACCTAGATGCCGACCATACGGTCGGCACTGATATTGATAATTTTTAGTAATTTTTTAATAGTTCTCTTTTTGCTAATTCATTACTAAACGTCCTATATGGCACGATTGGAAATCATTGACATGGGCTCTCGCTGCGGATAGTGAAAAAAGGAAAAGATGGAAGGAGAAAAAAAAAATATTAGAGAACAAAGAGAGGATATATATATATATATATATAAGAGGATTTTCTTATATGGCCATGAAAATAGAAAGAGCTTTGAAAACAAGACCTCAAGGAAGTTAGTAAGCACTCCATACTAGGGGTGAGCATATCGGACCGTCCAAGGCAGGGAATTGCCTGGACCAAACCGAACCAAACCATCTAGTTTGGTCCAGTTCCCAGAAGCATTGGTCTAGTTCCTAGTTCTATAAAAATGGAACCGGTGATTTTTGATCCAGTTCCCGATTTCGAAGGGGAACCGGACCGAACCGACTCTTTTTAAAAATAATATATATATATATGTATATATTTGTTAATTTCTTAACCATAGCAATAAACCCTAAAATAGTACCAACTCCAATATTTTTTTAAAAAAAAAATTATAATTTTTTGCTAAGTAATCAGTTCCTGGTCCTAAAATCATTTGGTCTGATCCCCAATCCCAAAAAGGGAATAGGTCCTCATAGTCCGATTCTCGGTCCTGGGTAGGACCGGACCGAGAACCAATCACCCCTACTCCACATGAAAAATCGTGGATCCGTACAAGTTATCAAATACTTCTATGCACTATCGTCACTATTCAATTTTGATCTCGATAATTTATCTTGTGATTGAATGGATCCTTAAATTGACCTTTAATCACAATTCATTTCATATTATGTCCAATTATGCATGGAAAATGCCAACTATGCACCAAGGATTAGGAGTGAGTATGATTCCATGGTAGGACCAAGAACCGGAGAACCAAATCGATAAGAACTTATTTAGTTCCAAGTTCTAGGGGGAGATGGTTCCATTCCTAGTTCCACTTCTATAGGAATTGCCGGTTCCCATAGGAACCAAACCGAAATCGAGATCAAAAACTGGGAACCTAAAGTAAAATTCCTAATTTTTCTCCTAAACCTAAACCTAGAATGATGTTTATATTTTTATATATTGTGATTTCTTTTATATATATATTGAGTGACTATTTTATTTAATCTCTCTCTCTCTGTTAGATATGGACTATCTTAACAAGGAGATTATAGAGTTTACTAGTTGAAACCAAATTAATTCTAACAATTATTTTAGTTTAGTCAATAGTAATTTAAAATTTAAAATTATTATTAAGTGATTAACTATGATCGCTGTCTCTTTTGATTTCAAGTGATTAGAATTTGGAACAATTTTTCATAAATGATTGATGATTAAAGTTCTACAACTTAGGTTTTATGTTGCATGTTTTGAACCTTTTATTATTTATTTTATTTTACATGTTCATCTTTTATGGATTGTCGCTATTGACAAATAAGAAACTTTTATTTGTGTTGTTACGTTTACTTTCATTTTGGAAAAAAAAAAAAAAAAAAACCGTTAGATTTTGGAACCCGTGACAATGTAAGTTTTAGGTTCCAAAAAATGAAAAATACATACAACGGATTGGTTTTAAATTCCAAGTGGCACTTATAAGAAAACTGGAACCTATCACCGCCACCGAAAATGAACATGTGGCCCTCGCTTGATATAAGCAAATAAAAAGGTCGAGGGGCAAATTGCAGAATTCGTCTCATGCCGTGCTCCTGCTCAATTTGATTCCCTGAACTGATGTTCGGTCTTCATTTAGGACAAAATTTTCCACCCTTCCAAATGCAAACAAATATAATGCTTATAATTAGTGCAGTAACCGAAGCGATTCTTCCCAAATCATCACCACACGGCTTTCGAGAGACTTGGCACACGCGGGCTGCAGGAAGCGTTGCGGCTCTAGGCTAAATGGTTGCGAGGAACAATTGAACATCGACATTAGTACCGGGATCTTTTCTTTTTTTTAGATTCTGTGATAGCCCGAGCGGCGGTGCGCGGGGAGGAGGGTTGGCGGTGCGTCCGCGCCTCGGTCCCCGGACGTGCGCAAGGAAAGGGTCCCTCTCTCTTGTCCTACATCGCTTAGAGGGGGAGTCTTGGGCCAATTTATAATGGCTTTGGTCCTTTTAATATGTGTGACACATTTTAAAGCCGTAAGAACTCAGTGTCCAAAGCGGATAATATTACACAATGGGGCCCGGGTCGTTACAAATGGTATTAGAACCGACTCCCGACCGCATTTGAGACCACAATGAGGGCCCTGTGCTCCCAAAGGGGAAGAGTGTGACGGCCCGAGCGGCGATGCGCGGGAGGAGGGTTGGCGGTGCGTCCGCACCTCGATCCCCGTACGTGCGCAAGGAAGGGGTCCCTCTCTCTCTTGTCCCACATCGCTTAGGGGGAGTTTGGGCAGTTTATAATGGCTTGGGCCCTTCTAATCCGTGTGACGTGTTTTAAAGCGGTGATGACTTAATCTCCAAAGCGGACAATATTACACAGTGGGGCCCAGATCGTTACATATTCTCCTTAGTTTCAATTTCATTCCAGATAGGGAAACAATGCTGCGATAATATAGAGTGCTGGTTTTAGGCCCCAGTCAGAGCCTCGTTTAAGGGGCATGCTCATGTGCACACGAGCAGCACAACTGTACGGCTCTAGATTTTCTGAGACTAAAAGGAACCGACAAGTGATTAAAGGGTATGTTGTAGTAGCCAAAAATCCATGTCTACACCCTGGTGAATAAGGATTCTGGAAGCAGTTGATGCTCCAGAGTTACGCCATTTGTATGATTGTCTTGTTTTTCCTCAAAATGGGGAAAGGCCTCACGCCAATGAGGCTTCAGGGAGTGACCTTGATGGGGACCTCTACTTTGTCACGAGGGAAGAAAATCTTATACCACCAAGTAAGAAGAGCTGGACTCCCATGCAGTACGATTCTGGAGAAGAGAAAAAGCTGCCCCGTGATGTTACCCACGAGGTAATTGTCATTTAGCTGTGTTATTCGACAAGCATTCAGACTTAGTTGAATTGGAACAACTTCAATTTAGGAACAATGTGCCTTTTGCATTTGATTTATACTCCAACCAGTAACAGCTAATTTTGTTATGCTTAAATTAACATAAATGGTGACTCTTGCAATGCATCTTTTGTATTTAGTTTTATTTTATTTTCTTAAAAATTAGTGGATGGTTGGATCTTAAGAGGCTTGTTGCAGATGTCCTTCATAAGGATAGATAAAATAAAGCACGAGCCTGTGTGCATGAACAATTTTTGCTTACTGCGGTCATTTTCTTTCTGCCACCTTATCTGTCCAAGTTTGATGGTGCCTGCTAGATGTTCTCCCCTCTGGTTCATTTTCAGAAGATACTTGTAATTTGGAAGTTCGCATTGGTTTAATCTGAGGAGTAGCAAAAGTATCTTTAAAACCTGTCTCTCTATTAATTTTCTTTGGACCCCATAAACTTACTACAACATGCAGTCAGCATAGTTAATTCAGCAAAGAACATTAGCTTTTTGTGCCACTAGGCAGTCAGATATGTAGTGAGAGATGTTTAAAGTTCTTTATTAGCACTTGATAGGCCTGATCTGTAAATTTGCTGCATAAAAACTCCCACTTTTTCATGATGTGGCTCAATTCTGCAGAATATCGTAGACTTCTTTGTTAAGCACATCCTGAACGAGAACCTGGGGACAATCTGCAACGCGTACGTGGTTCATGCTGGTCGTAGCGAACATGGGGCTCTGGATGAGAACTGCAATTTATTGGCTGAGTTGGCTGCCACTGCTGTTGATGTTCCCAAGACTGGAAAGATTGTCACTATGCCTGACCATCTGAAACCAAAACAGTACCCGGACTTTCAGGGAAAAGAGGAATACCAAACCTACAAATCAAATAAAATGTTGGGCAGACTATACCGTCAGATTAAAGATGCTTATGATGTGGATTTGAATTCCTCTGAACCGAGTTGCGACCCTAAGGATATTCCCTATGATACAATTCTCGAGGTCCCGGGTGCTGCAGATTTCATTTCCAAAGTGTAGGATCATAAGTGCCATGATAGGCAGCTGAATGGGCTTCTGGGCCAGTACAAAGTGAACAGTGAAGAAGAGTTGGTGACCGGACATATTTGGTCGATGCCAAAGGATGCAAGCCGCAAGCAAGGGGAGCTGACGGAGAGACTCAGGTACTCTTACACTGCATTAAGGAGAGAATTTCGAGAGACCTTCGAAAGGTTGGATTCGGATTCTGAGTCATTGAGTGATGAAGAGAGGAATTTGCTGTACAAGCGAAAGGCATCAGCTCGGTACCAGGTCACCTACCATCCAGAATGGGTGAAGAAGTCGGTGGACTTGCGTGAGCACGATGACGGAGGTACGAGCGCCTTGATGTTAAGCTTTGCTTTGGTTGCCGCTGACTTCCTAGCTCAGATAAAGATTTGAAACCAAAAGGGTGGGAACCTTGACTTGGCCAAGCCCATCAACTCTCTTTCCAAGTACATTGCGGACAGTATCTGAGAGTAGCGATCGGCTGCTTAAGATCTGCGGTCGGGTCTTCGCAAAGTATTTCTTGGTTGCTAGTCCATTCTGCCAATTGTAGCGTGTATCCATAGTATACTTCAACTTGTTTGTACTGTGTATATAGCAATTATGAGGAATCTAGGAGACTTGAGGACATTGGAATGAACCTTTGGGTAAGTGTACAGCTATGCAAAATGGTGCTACAGATGGTTGAACATGCCAGTAGTCATTAGCTCTGTGAAATCTATTGAACTCTGATTTTGATGATTCGATCCCAGGATTTCTTGCAAATGAGATTTGATGACACTGACGTTCTTAAGTTGAGTCCCTGAACTAATCTTTGGTCTTCATTTTAGGATAAAATAATGCTTACTAAGTGCTGAAAATTAACATGTGGCGCTGACATGTTATAATTAGTTCAGAAATTGAAGCAATTCTTCTTAAGTCATCACCACATGACTATTACTTTCAAGAGATTTGGCCCATGCGGTCTGCGCGGTGGCTAAATTGTCCCTCCTATTTGGTTATTTTGTTATAAATGGGCAATAGTTAGGATAAATGGGCAAACGGCTAACAGGAGTAAGATTATTAAATACCATAAGGAAAGCCTGGCCAAATTGATACATGTATTTTTTATTACAAAAAAAAAAAAAAAAGTGCGAGGAACAATTGAACATCCACCTAGATATCTCTGATGCATAATTAGTATTCACGTCCGCATTTCGATAGAAATATAAAAAAATTGATAAAATTGCGATCAAATATTAGTATAGGGATCAAAACAGTCACAAGATATTGAATAGTGACAATAGCAGAGGGATCATTTCTCTAGTTTCTATATCTCTGTTTTTTTCCCGCTCTCTCATTTCATTTCAAGAGTGGCTATTTATTAGGG
Source organism: Eucalyptus curtisii (assembly GCA_017140595.1). Lineage (NCBI taxonomy): Eukaryota > Viridiplantae > Streptophyta > Magnoliopsida > Myrtales > Myrtaceae > Eucalyptus > Eucalyptus curtisii. The sequence continues at coordinate 26,670,096 of CM029496.1, read as the reverse complement.
TGAGCATAGAGGACTATCTGAGCCGAGGACAGCCTGATTCTAGAGGGTCTCAATCCTGTTTCCGGTTCCATTTTTATAAAACTCGTTATTTTTGGGTTGGTTACTTGTGGAAACCGAACCAAATATATATATATATATATATATATATATATATATATATTCATTTAATTTCTTAAAATACTGTTTTCCTTCGGTTTTTTTGTCATGGTTTGAAATTTACTGCTGAGAAAAATTTGATTTAAAATGTGTATAATAACCATTCTATTTCGAAAATCAATTTTTTACTAGAAATTGATTTTTTCTATTTCTATTCCCCAAACAAATTTCTGAGCAAAAATACACGTTTGATAACCTTATAAAATTTACATTTGTGAAATAAAAATCCGTTTGATAACGACACAAAATTTTTTTCTCCTGAGTGGTAGTAGGAGGCGTTGAACATCCGACGGCCGCGCGAGCGACTAGCAACAGGCAGCTGATTTATGACAACCAACAATCAGTGGCGAGAGACGGTGGGGGGACTAGCGATCGGCAGCGGGAGGCAAGCGGCCAACGATATGCACTGGTCATCCGGCGTCCGGGGGCCATCGATCAATGTCCAATGCGGCTAGCTGCCGGTGGCCAGTAGCCATCCGGCACCCCATGGGCAGTGGGTGGGCAGCAGACGATAATGAGAGTGAATGATGAAAGAGTTTTCGTTTCTTACTTTTGTTATAAAAATAAAAATAAAAAACTAAAAAATTTTAATTTCGATTTCTAATCCAGATCTATTTTTAAAGTAAAAATCTATTTCAAAATAAAAAAATAAAATTGCATTATTAAACGGAATTTTGTTCCAAATTGATTTCAATAAATAGAGAAATAGAAAAATAGAATGATTATTATATGCACGTTTAGTATTGTCACGAAAGATACTAGATGATAATTTTGAATTTTCCTCTTGAAAAGTTGTAGAATGAACCTATTTTATTGGACTGCTCTAGAGCTGATCCAATTCTCAGTTCTAAAATGGGACCGAACCGGACCGGAACCGATCAACCTTACTAGTAATACTCTTCCCTTACATTTTTCCACTCTCACAAAACTCGTACTCCCTTTCACACTCATCATCCATGGAGACGCCATTCCCGAGGTAATTACTAGCTCTCGTTTCTGCAATTTGATCTCTTTGCTAGGAGCCGACTGAAGGCAACGTGCAGAAGCCGACTCTTCGAGTTTGGTCTGATAGCAATCTCTTTACATTTGGCGCCTTTTGTAGTTCTGGGTCTTCTTCCAATTGTCTGTTTGGATCGTTCGTCTTCGTCTTGACGACGATCGTGCTGTTCTTTTGTTTTCTGAATGTGGGTTGTGGTCTCTTCGGTTACTTGGCACATCCGGAGCAGCTTTGTGCTGTCCCATGCTAGAATCTGTTCGTTGGTATCTGAAAGATTAAGCAGGAAAAAAAAAGGGAAGACATATAACATTTTTTCCTGTTAGCTTGGAACAAGGTGTTAGGTTTTTGTTCTTAATTCTTGAGAGATTTTTTGCCAACAGCAACATGGTTGTGAAAGAGATTTGGTGGGAATTTTTTGGATACTGTTGCAGGTGATGGTAGAGCCACATCCATAATTAATTTCAAGAACAGTGTGTTTGGAGGAATTATGGAGTCAAAAGGAGCTAGGAAGGACGCAGTGGCGACTCAAGTTCATGTCGGTGGATTTGATCAAAATGTGACTGCAAAAGAGCTTGTGAAGTATTTGGAAGATACAGTTGGCCTTATCTGGAGGTGCAGATTGAAAACTTCCTGGACGCCCCCAGAGTCTTATCCGGACTTTGAGGTGAAAAGGTTTGACACCATCCAGATAGTGGATGAGTATAGAAAGGTGGAGCCGCATGCTTTTGTGCACTTCGCTACGCCTGAAGCTGCAACCTCAGCTTATGAGCTTTCATTGCATGAGGGGCTTCTTTTGAGTAATAAACCTTTGAAAGTCAGCCTGGGACCTGAGAGTCCATTCCAAAAGAATCAAAGGAGGAGGACTACCACTCCTTTTAAGTTGCCTGACGCGTGCCTAGAGATAGGAAACCTGATTACTCTGGAAGAGTTACTGGTGGGGTGGAAAGGACCCTCATCTGGGGTTGATTTTTTTGTTGATCCTGTTGATAGTATGTGCAGGCTCTGCTTCACCAGGAAGACAGCATTTTCTTTTAAAGAATAGTCCACCTATGCTGCAATAAATTGTGAATTTAAGATGGAATTTTTGGTGGGGGAAATCAATGAGATCGGACAGCATAGGGAAATGTCATCTATTGTCATACTCTTGCAGCTGGCTTCACCTCCTTGTTTGTATTATAGAACTGCTGATGACGACATAGAAGTATCGGTTCCATCTGATTTGTTGGATGATGAAGATCCTTGGATTCGAACTACAGATTTCACAGCTAGTGGGGCTGTCAGTCGGTGCAATACCTACAGAGTGTCAATTCCACCACTCCATGGACTGAAATTGAAGAAAGCCATGGATTATCTTAGGAAACAAGGGGTGCGGGAATTATCCCCTAGACGGTCCCTGAGGATCCAGGACGAGTCTAATTTTGTGAGGCCTATGTTAGACACCTTTTCCTCTATTCATCACAAGGGGATAGGTTTCGATGTCATGTTTTTACTGAAAGCTGCTATCCATAAGAACGTGTTCAGCCAACACCAGCTGTCAGAGAGTTTCTATGGGTTACTGAAAAGCCAACCAAAGGTGGTGAACTTAGCAACACTAAAGCACATTTGCTCTTACAAACACCCGGTCTTTGATGCATGCAAGAGGCTGGAACTTCTTCAAGAATGGCTGCTGAAGAATCCCAAACTTCTTAAAAACCAGAAAGAGTTGAACGACATTGTTGAGATAAGGAGGCTCGTTGTAACTCCAACCAAAGCACATTGTCTTCCACCTGAAGTGGAGCTATCCAACAGGGTGCTCCGGCAATATAAGGATGTTGCTGACAGGTTCTTGAGGGTGACCTTTATGGATGAAGGTCTGCAGATGATCAATGCTAATGTCCTCAAGTCGGTCTCCATTTCCCAGAAGACCACGATTTTTAAATGGGGAGGACAATAATGACAAATGGATTTAATCTTTGGGGCCGTAAATACTCATTTCTGGCTTTCTCATCAAACCAACTTAGGGACTGGTCCACTTGGTTTTTCGCTGAAGACAAAAAAATCAATGTGAAAAGGATCAGGGCGTGGATGGGAAAGTTCAATTGCAGGAACACTGCAAAATTGGCTTTTCGGATGGGACAGTGCTTGTCATCCACATATGCGACTGTGGAAGTTACACAAGAGGAAGTATATCATGATCTTCTAGATATTGAGAGGAATGGCTATTGCTTCTCTGATGGAATTGGCACTATAACACCTGACCTTGCCAGGTAAGTAGCAGAGAAGCTGAAACTGGAACTAGACATGCCTTCTGCATATCAGATTCATTATGCCGGTTACAAGGGCGTGGTAGCTTGCTGGCCAAGCAAAGGTGATGAGATTCGACTTTCTTTGAGGCGTAGTATGAACAAATTCCAGTCAAACCACACTACCCTGGAAATACGTTCCTGGACCAGGTTTAAGCCAGGCTTTTTAAATAGGCAGATTGTGACATTGCTTTCAGCATTAAAGGTACCAGATGAGGTATTCTGGGACATGCAGGAAAAAATGGTTTTCAAATTAAATCGGATGCTTGTTGACTCAGATGTGGCATTTGATGTCCTCACATCCTCCTGCAACGAGCAGGGAAACACTGCTGCAATAATGTTGAGTGCTGGTTTTAGGCCACATTCAGAACCTCATCTAAGAAGCATGCTCACCTGCATACGAGCGGCACAACTGCAAGGCCTTAGGGAAAAGGCTAGAATATTCGTTCCCTCTGGGAGGTGGCTGATGGGCTGTTTGGATGAGCTAGGAGTTCTTGAACAAGGTCAGTGCTTTATTCAAGTGTCTAGTCCAGCCCTGGAGAACTGCTTCATAAAACATGGCTGTAGATTCTCTGAGACTAAAAAGGACCGAAAAGTGATTAAAGGTTGTATTGTAGTAGCAAAAAGTTCATGTCTACACCCTGGTGATGTAAGGATTCTGGAAGCAGTTGATGCTCCAGAGTTACACCATTTGTATGATTGTCTTGTTTTTCCTCAGAATGGAGAGAGACCTCACACAAATGGAGCTTCAGGAAGTGACTTTGATGGGGAACTCTACTTTGTCACTTGGGAAGAAAATCTCATTCCCCAAAGTGAGAGGAGCTGGGCCTTCATGCAGTATGATCCCGCAGAAGAGAAAAAGCTACCCCGCCATGTTACACTGAAGGTAGTTGTCATTTAGCTGTGGTATTTGGCAAGCATTCAGACCTTGTAGAATAGGAATGACTTCAATATAGAAATGATGTGCCTTGGCATTTGCCTCGTACTACAACCAGTGACAATTATTTTATTATGCTTAAAGTAGTATCGTGTGACTTGCACAATGCATCTTTTGCGTTTAATTTTATTTCCTGTTCTTATAATTAGCGGAACGTTGGATCTTAACAGGCTTGTTGCAGATGTTGTTCAAAAGGATAGATTACGTGAAACTTGAGTCTGTGTGCATAAACATTTTTTCGCTTACTGTGGTTTTTTCTTCCTGACACATTATCTGACCTAGTTTGATAGTGCCCCGTAGATTCCCCCCCCCCCCCCCCAGTGTCTTTCTGGTTCATTTTAGAAGTTGCTTGTAATTTGGAAGTCTGCGCTAATTTGATTTGAGGAGTAGCAAAAGCATCTTGAAAACCCGTCTCCCAATTAATTTTCCTGGGACACTACAAATTTACTCTGAGGTGCACTCAGGATAGTTAATACAAGACAGAGCATTAGCATTTTGTGCCACGAAGCAGCCCGACATGCATTGAGAGATAATAGTTCTTCATAAGCACTTGATAGGCCTGATCTGTAAGTTTGCTGCAGAAAGACTCCCACTTTCTCATGATGCGGCTCAATTTGGCAGGATATGATCGACTTCTTTGTTAAGCACATTCCGAATGAGAATCTGGAGGCAATCTGCAACGTGCACATGGTTCATGCTGGCCGTAGCGAACATGGGGCTCTGGATGAGAACTGCATTCTCTTGGCTAAGTTGGCTGCTGCTGCTGTTGATTTTCCCAAGACTGGATCGCTTGTCACTGTGCCCCACCATTTGGAACCAAAACAGTACCCAGACTTCATGGGGAAAGAGGAATACCAAACCTACAAATCAACTAAAATCTTGGGCAGACTTTACCATCAGATTAAAGATGCTTATGATAAAGATACGAATTCCTCTGAACTGAGTTGTGTCCCTGAGGATGTTCCTTATGATACAAGTCTCGAGGTCCTGGGTGCTGCAGATTTCATTTCCGAAGCATGGGACCATAAGTGCTCCTATGATGGGCAGCTGAGCAGGCTCCTGGGACAGTACAAAGTGAACAATGAAGAAGAGATGGTGACTGGTCATGTTTGGTCCATGCCAAATTATGCAAGCCGCAAGCAAGGGGAGCTGAAGGAGAGACTTAAGCACTGTTATGTTGCATTAAGGAAAGAATTCCGAGAAATATTCGAGACGTTGGTGAAGAATTTAGAGAAAAGAATTGTGATAATTCTCTATATTTTTGTATCAGGATTACAAAGCTCTTTATAGGACTTCTACAAGTACTAACTAGGAAAAAACAGATCTGAATAATACAGCTATAATCCCACAAATCAAGGGATACTAATAAATCATATCCTAACTAATTATTTACAGCTATTTCCTAATAATTAGGATCCAGAAAATCAGGATTGAATATTCCTAATAATCAGCTCCTAAGAATCAGGATAATTCAACACTCCCCCTCAAGCTGAGGAATAGATGTCTTCCATTCCCAGCTTGGAGATAATTTCATGAAAGATCCCACCATTAAGTCCTTTGGTTAGCACATCAGCTAGTTGATCTCCGGAAGGTATGTAGGACATGCAGATCAACCCTCTTCTATCTTTTCTTTGATGAAATGCCTGTCAATTTCAATATGCTTCGTCCTATCATGCTGTACGGGATTATGAGCAATATTAATTGCTGATTTGTTGTCACAATACAGCTTCATAGGACCCTCCCACTTGATTTTCATGTCTTCTAGGATGATTTTAAGCCATAATAGCTCACATATTCCTTGGGCCATTGCTCGAAATTCTGATTCAGCACTTGATCTTGCAACTACATTCTTTTTTACTCCGCCAAGTCACTAAATTTCCGCCAAGAAATGTGCAATAACCAGATGTTGACCTTCTATCCACCATGGATCCTGCATAGTCAAGCATCAGTATAAGCTTCCAGCACCATTTTTTGATTTCTCCTGAATAGGACTCCTTTTCCAGGACTTCCTTTTAAATAATGTAGCACTCGATGAACAGCTTGTAAGTGTGATTCTCTTGGGTCATGCATAAATTGACTAATCACACTTACCGAATAGGCAATATCAGGTCTAGTATGAGCCAAATAGATGAGTTTCCCGACCAATTTTTGATACATTTCTCGATCTACAGTAGGTTCTTCCTTTGCATCCCCAAGCCTTTTATTAGGCTCAATAGGTGTAGCTACCGGTTTACAACCAAGTTTTCCAGTTTCCTTCAAGAGATCAGTCACATACTTCTGTTGTGAGACAAAAATTCCTTGCCTAGAGTAAGAAACTTCAATGCCAAGAAAGTATTTGAGTCTTCCTAACTCTTTTATTTCAAACTCTTTAATCAAACACCGCTTTAGCTGCTGTTTCTCCTCATCATCGTCACCCGTGACAATAATATCATCGACGTACACTAGAAGTGCCGTCACTCTCCCTCTTGCTGAATGCTTAATGAAGAGAGTATGATCACCTTGGCTTTGTTTGTAGCCTGAAGCTTTCATAACTCTGGAAAATCTCCCAAACCAGGCTCTAGGTGATTGCTTGAGCCCATATAGTGCTTTCCGTAATCTACATGCTTTGTTTGTTGTCTTTTCTCCTTCAAATCCCGGTGGAATACTCATGTAGATCTCCTCTTCTAGGTCTCCATGTAAGAATGCATTCTTCACATCATACCTGTTGAAGTTGCCAATTAAAGTGAGCCGCCAAAGAGAGTAGAATTCTCACGGTGTTCATCTTTGCCACCGGAGCGAATGTCTCCCGATAATCTACTCCATAGGTCCGAGTATAACCCTTTGCCACCAATCGTGCTTTATATCTCTCAAGAGAACCATCAGCTTTGTATTTCAAGGTAAAAACCCATTTGCAGCCCACAAGATTCTTTCCCTTAGGTTTTTCAACAATCTCCCAAGTCTGGTTTTTTTCTAGTGCATCCATTTCTTCTCTCATTGCACTCCTCCATTCTTCTTTAGACAATGCCTCAGATAAAGTATTTGGAATAGAAAATGTGTTTAGACTCACAATGAAATTTTTATGAGATGGTGATAGGCGGTCAAGTGACACATAATGATATAGTGGATATAAGGGTCGCTTTGTGCCCTCTCTAGTACCTTTTCTAACGACAATGGGAAGATGCGAGTCATTTTTTTGGCATATCAATTGACTGTTTATGCAAATGAGAGTTGGAACTTACCGGAAATTCATTTGCAAAACTCGGATGGGAATCTTGAACTTGTGTTTGGTCCGGAACAGCTGTCTTTCTTGAGTATACCCGAGGAAATCTCATAGAGTCATAAATACGGGGAGATACGGGAGTGGACTCTTGTTCGGAATAGGTTCAATCATAGAGAGTGAGTCTCGGAATTGAAGTAGCACGAACGATTCATCGAAACTGATTCATGAGGAGCCTGTTGATCGAGTTGGAGGCTGATTGGTCGGGAGTTGATTGATCAATGATTGGTTGATCGAAGTAGGAGCTCGGATTGGAAGATTATTAGGAGATAAGTCAAGATTAAGATCGTCAAAGTCTTTATCTTCAACTAATGACTTCTCCCCCCGAAGATAAGACTGTGGAAAGTAAGGTTTGTTTTCTACAAATGTAACATCGATTGATATAAAAGTTCTTCGAGAAGGAGGATGATAACATTTATACCCCTTTTGTGTAGAGGAGTAACCAAGAAAGACACACTTGATTGCTCTAGGATCTAGTTTTCCCCTTTGATGATTATGAACATGTACAAATGAGGTGCAACCGAAGACTCTAGGTGTGAGATTATTTGTTGTCCTAAAATGGGGATAAAAGCTAGAAAGAATTGCCATAGGAGTTTTGAAATCTAATACTCTTGATGGCAATCTATTAATCATGTATGTAGATGTAAGGATGGCTTCCCCCAATAAGACTTAGGGACATTTCCATGAAACAACAATGCTCGAGTAGTGTTGAGCAAATGACCATTTTTTCTTTCAGCCACCCCATTTTGTTGTGGTGTGTTTACACAAGATGACTCATGGATGATCCCTTCCTTTTGGAAATAGTTTGACAAGATCTGATTGAAGTAGTCTCTAGCATTATCTGATCTAAAGCTCTTAATTTTAACTCCAAATTGATTTTGAACCATAGAATTAAAATTAGGAACAATACTACTTACATCGATTTGTGTTTGAGTAAGAATATCCATGTGACCCTAGTGCAATCATCGATTAGAGAAACAAACCATCGAGCCCCTGAGATATTTGGAATTGTGGAAGGTCCCCAAATGTCACTGTGAATCAAATCAAAAGGATGAGAACTTCTTTTGTTGTTTATAGGAAAAGATACACGGGTGTGCTTAGCAAATTCACAAGTATCACATTGGAATTGACTCATATCTAATCCTTTAAACAAAGAAGGAAACATGATATTTAAGACACGAAAAGATGGATGACCAAAACGAAAATGATAAAGCCAAATGACATCCTTATTTGAAGCACTAAGAAATGACAAGGGAGAATTGTTTATGACTTTCTTTGAAATCCTCGGCGTCTCAAGATAGTACAACCCATTCTTTTCCTTAGCAAGTCCAATCTTCCTCTCCGAATCCTGTTCCTGAAAAACACAGTAGGTAGGATAAAAAATTGCATAGCATTTGAGGTCATTGGTGAGCCTTTGTATGGAGACTAGGTTGGCTGATAGTTTTGGCACATGGAGGACATCTTTTAGAGTGAGAACAGGTGTAATATAGATGTCACCAACTCCTGCAACAGTGGCAGAGAACCATCTGCCACCACTATTTTCCTATTGCTTGGACATGGGGTGTAGGTACTAAAAAAATGTGAAGTGTGAGTCATGTGATCGGTGGCACCGAGTCTATTATCCAAGCTTCATTTGAAATTTTTTCGAGGCATTTAGACAACAGAAGAATGGAGACTTACCTGAAAGTGCTAAGGAACATGCACCAGAGGGTTTATCAAGAGACCCTAGAAGCCCTTTAAGTCTTTCTATTTCCTCACCGCTGAAGGATTCTTTCACCTGTCCTTCACCGATTTGCTGGCTGGTCTGTTCAATTAGATGAGCCTGGGGCCTTGGCTGTCCTCCTTTGTTTCCCCACTCGGCTTGCTTGAGGTTGGTTTGCCATTCAGCTTCCCAGCAACGTTCCTTTGTATGTCTTGGCTTCTTACAGTAGGTACACCATAAATTGTCTCGATTATCCCTCCATGTAGATCTCAAAGCATCCACCTTTCCTCTTTCTTGTGTTGACGCATTGCAAGTTACTAATGCTGAGCCTTCCACAGCTTGAGGCTCTAGCATTATTCCTCTTCGACTTTCTTACGCCCGGATTAGAGAGATCGTCTCTTCCAAAGAAGAGATTTCTTCCTTTCCAAGTATTTGAATCCGGACTTGGTCAAATTCAGAATTAAGACCTGCCAGGAAATCATATACTCGATCCTTTTCAATGAAGGTTTTTAGAGTTGCAGCATCATCTGCACACTTCATCTCAAATACTCGATAATGATCAAGTGAAGAGAGAAAAAACAGATGTAGCAAAGGCTGCAAGTGAATGAGGTTTTAGGGCAAAAATTGGGACAAGTTTAGAAGCGAAGAGAGAAAAATATGGCTAAAGGGATCACAATAATGAGAGTTGCGATCAGATTGTTAAGGACAAAGACAAACCCAGCAATGAAGGCTGTGATTGGAAGATTATTGCATCAATGAAGGATGCACTGCAACACTATCCCAGAAAAATGAGCCTAATGCTCTGATACCATGAAGAATTTAGAGAAAAGAATTGTGATAATTCTCTATATTTTTGTATCAGGATTACAAAGCTCTTTATAGGACTTCTACAAGTACTAACTAGGAAAAAACAGATCTGAATAATACAGCTATAATCCCACAAATCAAGGGATACTAATAAATCATATCCTAACTAATTATTTACAGCTATTTCCTAATAATTAGGATCCAGAAAATCAGGATTGAATATTCCTAATAATCAGCTCCTAAGAATCAGGATAATTCAACAGTTGGATTTGGATTCTGAGTCGTTGAGCAATGAGAAGAGGAATTTGCTGTATGAGCAAAAGGCATCGGCTTGGTACCAGGTCACCTACCATCCAGAATGGGTGAAGAAGTCAGTAGACTTGCGTGAGCATGGTGACGGAGATACGAGCGCCTTGATGTTAAGCTTTGCCTGGATTGCTGCTGACTTCCTAGCTCGGATAAAGATTCGAAACCAAAAAGGTGGGGACCTAGACTCGGCCAAGCCCATCGACTCTCTTTCCAAGTACATTGCGGACCGTATCTGAAAGCAGTGATCGGCTGCTTAAGATCTGCGGTTTGGTCTTTGCGAAGGATTTCTTGGTTGCAGGTCCACTCTCCCAATTGTAGTGTGTATCCATTTTATACTTTTTACGTTGTTTGTACTGTGTATATAGTAATTATGATAAATTTAGGAGATTGAGGACATTGGAATGAACCTTTGGGCAAGTGAACACCTATGCAAAATGTGCTACAGACGGTTGAAATTGCAGTAGTCATGAGCTCTGTATAATCTGTTGAACTCTGATTTTGATTCGATCCCCAGATTTCTTGCAGATGAATTTTGCTGGAAGAAGCTCATGCAACTGTCTATGCATGTATTCTTTTCTTACAAACCAGAGCATGACCTAACACACATTCTTCTTCCAAGGTCCCAAAAATTTAAAAAGGTACTCTAGCTTCTTTGTTTAGACCAGAGCATGACCTTAAGGAAGTCGTTAAATGCATTAGATGCCTTAAAGTCTCGCTTTTGATTTAATCCTCCAGTATAAGGGAAGAATCTTGAGATCTGCCAGAGCTGAAGTTTGGTAACTTCGTTGGATAACATCCAACATACACCCACAACTTTGAAAATTGCTTAAATATGCCTCTTCCTGCTTTATATTATTAAGGATCGAGATAGGTTACATGTAGCACAAATTTTCATATCATCCTTTTTTCCAGATCTACTTAAAACCCATTACAGAAATCAAAGCCGGAAGATGTGCTTGCCAATCAAACATCCTTAATTACTTGATGTAGCCAATAGTTGCTCGCTGGGTCGGTTCTCACGTTATTTCCTACCTAATCTTTTGTTGTCATGCATTTCTTCCACTTTTTAACTCTCCGAGTTGATGCTTTTCAATGCATTTTCCTGGCAAAAGGGTTGATCAATTAATTAAACTAAAGTCCATTGATTTAGACTCCCAAATGACAACTGATATTATTGGCAATGTCTTGTCTTCTAGTCTCTGTCTGCTTCCAGTCGTACCCTTCTTAAATTAATAGTCAAATTGGGGTCCTAGTCTTCCCCTATAGGATGCTTCTTACCTAAATTGTAATCAACTATGCCTTGTATGTACATGTACGGACTAGCGCACACATATCTATACTATAATATAGTGCAAGGGCGTTCTTGAACTCATTTGATTGATTTGTCGTATAAATTGGATACCGACACCTACCGATTTTTTGTTCTTTTGCTAGAGTGAAGGTGCATGCATTAGCGATAAGATCGGCGAATTAGCTTCAATATGTCAAAATCAGCTGCTTAATCACACTTATCATGCATAGTTAATATTAAGATAGTGGAGATCAGAAAAGAAAAGAAGAAAAAAAAAGTGCAATCTGAATCATGAGCTGTAAAAGTGATAAGAAAATCATCAAGTTGAGTTTAGGACGAAAATGTGATTAGAGTTATTTAAAATCCCAAAGTAAATCGAAGGTACAAACTATCCTTAGCAGGAAATTATTATTGTATTGATCAGATGCATGACTCTTCGAAATTCACAGGGCCAAGGCAATCTATTAGGGCAAGTGGGAAGGTCCAAAAAGATTCACTCCATCTCTCTCTCTTTCTCTCTCTAAATTTGTGCATGTTTGTAGAATTTAATGCTACTTGATGCCTAGGAAACCGAGGACCAGACAAGCTCTTATCCGGAATAAGGTTGTCCCTGTTCCAGGTCAAGAGCTCTGCTCGTGCAGCGATGCCTGTGTTTGGCTTGAAGTTGGACCGGTCCTAAAGCCACTTTGGAGCTGATTTAAAGGAGTGCTAATCTTTTGATTGCTGGTCGGTCAATGGACGGTACTCGTTTTGGAAATGAAGAGCATGTTCTTTAACCAAACAGGCCAATTTCGATGGCTGGGTTCGTTTCACATTACCCTAAAAATCCTCAATAAGGGAGCAATTATTAGATGGTGGGTTCCGCTTTTATGTTGCTCAATAATCTATCTCTTGCTTCACGTGGGACCCAAGACGTTACAATATCATCACGATATTAATTCTTTTCGAACTCATATTCCACCTTTTGCAATTCTTTCAAGAAATGTATAATAATGATGTGATAGATATCTTATTAAATTTGACGATCACAATTGAAGGCACGCAAAACTTGTGCTTTTGCAACTATGAAATTCACAACGTGTATCATTGACACAAACATCTCATACGCGTGATCCATCCAATTCTTCTAGCAAGAGGTGCAACTTTTTTTTTTTTTTCTAATAATGATTGAAAGCGAACACCCATTCCATAATCTACAGAACAATCACAAACTTAATAAAATCACAAGTTCTCATAATTTTTTTTTTTTATATCAGAGAACCGCCGTCTGATCAAGAACCGGCGAACGTAAACCCTGAAAAGCCTTTACCAGGAGACCACCACCCATGGCACCCCACTTAAGTTGTGCAACGTGATGAGGAGGGGAATCGAACTCTGGCCTTTTGTGTGGCCAATGTGCGCCCTAACCAACTCGTCCACCACGAGGTGGGTAAGTTCTCATAATTAACATAAGAAAAACCCAAAAACAGGGGGCAAAATTAAGTAGGAGCACTAAAAAGAGGTTAAATAAATGAAAAATGAGAGATGTTAAAAATCCCAAATTGGTACATGTGTGACAAATTTGCTCCAAAATAAATTTTTTTTTTATGACCAAGGGAAGCCCCGTACGCCGCGGGTGGCTAGAGTAAATCTTGGAGGCCCACGGGAGGACCCACCACTTATGACATGAAAAAGCCTCCAAATTAATTTTTTGATCATGAAAAACCTCAAATTTGTACACTTATGACAATTTTATCCTAACTGACCATAAAAAATTTCAAACCAGTATACTTGTGACAAATTTACCCTAAACTAATTTATTCAACCGCCAAAAATCCTAAACTTGTACATTTGTGACAAATATACTTTCCGTAAAATTGGATTATATCATAGAAAATCACAAAAATTGTATAACTATGAATAGTGGAGAGTAAAATCGCAAATTGATACATTAATCAACCATCACGTATTATTCAACTTAATAATTTGATCGTAAAATTTAACGAAAACTAATATAGGATAAATTTGTCACAAATGTATTAGTTTGAGGTAAATTTGTCAAATGTGTACTAGTTTGGGGTTTTTGGTGATCAAAAAATTAATTTGGAGTAAATTTATCATATATGTACCAGTTTTGAGTTTTTCAGGGTATTAATCAAAAAAAGAAAGAAAGAATTGCTTATCCCGGAGTCCAAACACCCCCCAAACTTTCCGGAAAAGGACACGCTAATGCTACCTGCCTGGCTTCTGATGATGTCCACATCGGCGCTTCCTCCACCAAATCTTTTTTTTTTTAAATAAAAAAATCGCCATAAAATCATAATACACAATGACGAAAACACCCCCCTTCCCCCCGACGTCTTCGCCCACATGCATTGAACCTGGGCGGGGCGGCGATCCGGTGCGCCCGCGCGCACCGCACCTCCGGTGCTCCCCACGGCACGATCGCCGAGAGATAAAGAAGCATATTTCGCCATCTTGACTGGTCACATCCCCCACTTTCTCTCTCTCCTTTTTTTTCTCTTCTTCTTCTTCTTCTTCTTCTTCTTCGTCTTTGTCCTCGTCCTCCTCCATCTCCACCACCTTCCCTTCTTTTTTTTGCCCTATCTGATAGGGTTTCCCCAGCGCCATCCGCCACCCGCCATCGCCACCACCCATCGGCGGCCGCCGTCGGCGTCTCATGCTCCCGCGCCTCCGCCGCTGCCGCCGCCGTCGTCGCCCCGCCCCCGATCGCGCCTCGCCTCGCCGCCCCTTTTTGCTCTCTCCGGAGGGTTCCCGGGCGCGATCCCGTGCCGATCCGACCTCCCGGGGTTCCCCTTGCGCGGCCGATGTCGAAGGTCTTCGAGTTCACCGGTAAAGTTGGCGAATTTCCTCGGTTTTTCTAGGCTTTTCTTTCGGATCGAAACTGGGTTCTTCTCTTTTTCTTTGGGGGTGGCTTCCCGAGCTGGATTTCTTGTCGGATTGGTGGAAAGTTTGGGTTTTTTGGGATGTGTGGCTGATATGAAGGCGGATAGGTGCTGAGAAATATTTCTTCTTCTGTTTTTTTTTTGGTCTTGTAAAATTCTTGCAAGATGTTTTTTCGGAAGTACAGTAATGGGTTTTTTTTTTTTTTTTTGGCCATGATGTTCTTTCTCTTGGAGTCTTTTTTTTTTATAATTATTATTATGATTATTAATCCAGTTAGATGTGGTTTAGATCAGATATGTCTATCGTTGGTCATATGGGTCTTGTGGCTGCTTTTGTTGTTGATGTCGCTGGTTTGGAATTAATTGTTTGGGGTTGACGTATTTAAGGTAGATTCAGCTTTATGGGTTGACTTGTTTCTGGGGTGATTAGCTTTCTCTCGATAGATCTGATAAAGCAGTTCTGCTTATGAAATTTGATTGTATTTCTTTTGCGGGCTTTTGCGCTTTCTGGTCTTTTTTCTCGCGAAATCCACATCATACGTTTGAATTTCTTATTTTTTTGGTTTCGCGACTTATGTTTGAGCAGATCCGTTCTATATCGTTAGTAGTTTATGAAAATCAATTGCAAAATTCCGACCAGTTTTCTTGCGACCGTGTTGGTAGTTTGGGTGTTGTGATCAACAATTTTGTCTCGGATTTCTGCAAGTATTGAGTATTTTGGCTGATTAGCCTTGTGCTATGTTTGCAGGAGATGGTGATTTTTGCCCTGGGGGGTCACTTTACCCGAATCCCAAGGAAACGAGTCTCTTTTTGTCCCTTGGTCGCCGTGTGGATGTTTATTTCCCTACTTGTAAGAGGTCTCGCATCAGTGCCCCGTTCGTTTTCAGTGGAGACCAGCTCAAGCAGAAAAAGAAGCCCTCGATCGATGTTCTTCCAGACGAGTGTCTCTTTGAGATCTTTAGAAGGTTGCCTACAGGCCAGGAGAGGAGTGCCTGTGCATGTGTCTCAAAGCGCTGGCTTATGCTTTTGAGCAGCATCCGTGGTGACGAATTATGTCGCAACAAAACCATTCTGCCTTTGAAGCGGGAGGATAACCCTGGTGAAAATGAAGAAATATCAGGGGATGAACCTCCTGCCATCAAGGATGATGGATACCTCACAAGGGTCCTGGAAGGGAAAAAGGCCACCGATGTCCGTCTTGCTGCTATTGCTGTGGGAACTTCAAGTCATGGGGGACTAGGCAAGCTATCAATTCGTGGAAACAACTCTATTCGTGGAGTAACAGATCTTGGTTTGAGGACTGTCGCACGTGGCTGCCCTTCACTCAAGGTTCTCTCTATCTGGAATGTTTCTTCCGTGGGAGACGAAGGTTTGATTGAGATTGCTAATGGTTGTCGGCAGCTTGAGAAGCTTGAACTCCACCATTGCAATGCAGTTTCTGACAAGGCTTTGATTTTGCTTGCAAAAAACTGTCCTAACTTGACTGATATAAGCATAGACTCTTGTTCAACCATTCGGAATGAAGGTCTTCAAGCTATTGGTCAGAACTGCCCCAATCTGAAGTCCATTTCTATCAACAACTGTCCCCATGTTGGAGATCAAGGCATTGCAAGTCTCTTGTCTAACACTTCTTGTGTCTTGACAAAAGTGAAGCTCCAGGCACTCCATGTGACCGATTTGTCTCTCGCTGTTATTGGACACTATGGCAAAGCAGTTACTGACTTGATCCTTGACAACCTTCAGAATGTGAGTGAAAGGGGCTTCTGGGTCATGGGCAATGGTCATGGTTTGCAGAAATTGAGGTCCTTTGCCGTTACATCTTGCCAAGGCATGACAGACTTGGGACTTGAAGCGTTGGGCAAAGGCTGCCCAAATCTTAAGCAGCTTTGTGTCCATAACTGTGCATTCTTATCTGACAGGGGACTAGACTCTTTTGCAAAGGCAGCCCTATCACTTGAAAGGCTGCAATTGGAGGAGTGCCACCGGATCACACAGTATGGGCTTTTCACTGTACTCGCCAACTGTGGTGATAAGTTGAAGTCTCTCACCTTGGTGCACTGCTTGGGGATGAAGGACTTAAATATGGGATCACCAATACTATCTTCTTGCAAATCTCTGCGGTCATTGTCTGTCCGTCACTGCCCTGGGTTTGGTGACGATAGCTTAGTCATGCTGGCGAAGTTGTGCCCCAATCTGCAGCATGTGGATCTGAGTGGCCTTCAAGCGGTAACAGATGCCGGTTTCATACCACTGCTTGAGAACTGTGATGGTGGTCTAGTGAAAATTAACGTGAGTGGATGCACTAACCTGACAGACAAAGCCATTTCAGCTGTTGCCGAGATGCATGGTTGGACGCTTGAGGTGCTCAATCTTGAGGGTTGTCGGAAAGTTGGAAACACAAGCTTGGTGGCAATTGCGGAGAACTGTCCATTATTGAACGACCTTGATGTCTCTCTGTGTGCAGTTACAGATTTTGGTGTAGCTGCATTGGCTCGTGCAGACCAGCTTAATTTGCAGATACTTTCTATATCTGGCTGTACTGAGATATCAGAGAAATGCTTGCCTGCTTTGAGGAAATTGGCCCAGTCACTTGTAGGTTTGAATCTCCAGCATTGCAGTGGAATCAGCAAAAAATCAGTGGACCTGCTTTTGGAGCAGCTTTGGAGGTGTGACATCCTCCATTAAGCAGCAAAGGTGACTAATCACACACTGAGCTAGTACAACAAATGCTCAGAGTGGGATGGGTTAAGGAGTTCTGTATAACAGTCAGAGTTGGCTTCTGTGAGTAGCAGCATCAGTGTAGTTTTTGGGTCCATAGGATATGGGTCTTTCGAGTTGTCGGGAACTTGGTCCCTTTTCCAGAAGATTTGGCCGAGCATGCTCTCCTTTTTTTGCAGGTTTCTCAAACCTGTTCCCAGCTTTTTGGCTCCTAATGGGGGTGTCAAAGTTCGGCCAGATTTTTCTGAGATACAGTAATCAGGTTCTCTTAGGTCTACATGTTTTTTTTTTTTTTTTTTTTCAATGATGTCGGGATTGGCAACTGGTGTTTGAGCTCAGCTTCATGTCACAGTTGTCCTGAGCTTTCTCGCCATTAGTCTACTTTGCATTGTGTTACCTGTTGATTGTTGGTGTTTGAAGTCCGGCTTGTTTTTGACAACCCTTTTCGGGGGAGTCGCTACTTGACGGACAGGTCTCTGTTTTCCTCAAAGGTCGGGTTAGTACTGGAATCATGGTCAGTTTGGCAGTTTGAAGAGTGAGGTCCTGTGTCCTTAGGGCTTTGGCTGTGGCGTCTGACTGTTTAGTCTGCCACGACACTTCTTTTTGAAGGGTGTTTTTTCATCTTTTGCCAAAGCCTAGTTTTCCAGGGTCAACTCTTTTGTGAGCCGCGTTACCGTGTCTAAATTGTACGACCCGACCTTTGTGTTGTAATGCTTATCGTACCGTTGAATGACATGAATAAGTGATGCCTTTGTATACGACTTCAACTGTGTAATTCTCTTCTTCACTGTACTCATCAAATGATCAGCCAAGAACTTTCTGGTAAACACACTGAGTTCGTGCTGCTGGAGGACCGTTCCTGTTTGTGCGACTTATGCGTAAATTGCCTTCACCTGTCAATGTTTATATAGCTGGAAACGCGTTGAATGTATAACATAACTATATAATGTGCTCACTCCTGTTCACCAATTTCGTTAATTTGGTGTTAAACCTTCTGAATTTGCAATATGAAATTTGCGAGTGGTTTAGCAGAAGGCGAAATAAGGAAGAAACTGTTTCTCTAAGTGGGTACTTATGGTTGTTCCTGTCAGGTCTGAGTCTTGGATGAATTTTTTTGTGGACTTATTTGGGAAGAGGGATGATTGTTGATGGTGCTGGGTATGGCTTCATCAGAAATGGAAAACCCATTCAAGTTTAGGAACCAAGAAATCTTCTAACTACTGTATTTCGCTAGGTTGATATGAATAATGGGGACGTGTATCATGATGAGGGTCGACGTGTCGTTGTCCTTTTGCTAAATAAATAGATATGGCGTCACCGTCTTGGACCAACGAATCAACGGTGTGACTCCTGCGCAGAAATGTTTTATGATATTTGATCAGATGGTGATGGGTTCATGCACCCGAACTTATAGTCCATAAGAAATATGTTGGTGAGATAAGCTTTTCAAGTCATGATAAGATTGAGGATCAGGGAGACAAATTAAGCTCCTACAAGATGGAAAATTTGTTCCTCCCCCAAATCCATTTTCTCAGCTTCGGCAATTATCAATGGAAGTGGCCCCTTTTAGGGTTACATCAATTGCTTCAATTATTGACGAAGCTCCAAAGTAGAATCAAAGGGATATTGTTATGTTTCGAAACTGTATCCCAATCATGCTTACCATAAAAATTATAAAAATTATAGGTTATGTTCAGCCACTATGCTCTACTTTTTTTTATTTAACAAGAATGAATCTATTCCGAGAAACTAAGTCGAATGGAGATTTTTACGATGGAAATAAGTTTCTAAAAAACCTTTCCTCAATCGATTGACTCACGTAAAACCTTTGCTCATCTTCTATTTTCCTTGTTTCTTTCATATTCATATTGACTTGCTATATGGTTTCGGACCAAAAAAGATCGACATCAAGCTCCCGTGCTCCTTGCTGCTTCTTTGGTTGTTGCGCCTTATCTTTATAATTAGTTTTTTTTTTGTCATAATCTTTATAATTAGTTGAGTTCTCTTGTTTTTGTTCATTTTTCGCAGTGGCCAGCACCTATGTTACCACCAATTTGGGTCGTTCTAACTCGAATGAAATAAGCATTCGATTCACATCTATCCTTTTTAATGATTGCAATTACCTTGGTCTTAGGCAATTATAATCGCTCTTGGAGGCAGATCAAAATTGGGGCATGTTAATTGCTTGATCAAACCCCCTCCTATCACTGATTCTAAATATGCCGAGTAGAAAGTTTGTCACGTCATAGATTTTTAACTCCGTGGATTCTCACGCCTATGAGATTTTTGCATATTTTGAGACTACAAGCGTCCTGTGGGACTCTTTTCGTTATATGTATAGGCATCAAGCCAATGCTTCTCGAATTTTTGAGTTGTAATAGGAGATAGCAAGCCTCTGGCCAATCTCAATCTCAAAGGGAAATGAGATGAACTCCAATAGTATCGTTTTCCAGTTCAATTTGTCGATTTGTACACTTAGTAAGAAGAGTCGTATATCTCAATTGCTTGCTAGTATTTGACGTGAGTATAAAGATCTTAAGAGACAAATTCTTGTGAGTGCTACTCTATCATCATTTACTGATTTTTGTGCGACTATTCAACGAGAAGACACTCGTCGAAGGGCGATGAATACTAAACCCAAACCAAGGGGAGAATTGGTAGGGAGTTCGGCTAATGCACTAAACTAGTATTGGCATTCGTTCTAATGGCAGCAAAGGGATAGGCCATGGCCACAATACTAAGCTTCATTGTTCCTGTTGCAGCAAAGATAGGCATAGAAAATCGTTGTTGGGATTTGCACCCTCACTTACAACCAGCAAGAAAAAGGCTACAGATAAGACTATGGATCCTAAAGTTGCCAGTCAAGTCACTACTACAGATCTTCAAACATTTCTAGACAGATCGCCTTGCAACTCCAACAACTAATATCCTCCAATGGTGTCTCGGATGAGTTCTGACTCGGAAAACATGGCTCAAACTTATGGTAATGTCTTTACCCTCTCTTCATACTCTATAAACTATTTTATGATTGATCCAAGAGTAATTGGCCACATGTGCGGTAGTTCTCGTTGGATAACTTGTAACCGCAAAGACAAGGCTACAGATAAGACTACGATTCCTAAAGCTGCTAGTCAAGTCACTAATACAGATCTTTAAACCTCTCCAGACAAATCGCCTTGCAACTCCAATAATGTCCTCCAACTACGTGTCTTGGACGAGTTCTGACTCAAGAAACATGGCTCAAACTTCTAGTAATGTCTTTGCCTTCTCTGAATTCTCTATGAACTATTTTATAATTGATTCAAGAGCAACTGACCATATGTGCGGTAAGGTTCGTTGGATAGATCATCTGCATGAGGTTCTTACTGGTTCCTACTCTCCTATTACAATTGTTAATGGTGAAAAGGTCTCTGTTTAAGGGGTTGGGAAACTAGATTTATTTTCCAACTCTTTTGATCTATTACTTGTACCCTCATTATCTACTAACTTGTTATCGGTCAATAAATTATTAGGGATCTACATTGCAACGTTTCCTTTTCTCGTAATAGGGTTATTTTGCAGGACAGAACCCCAGAGAGGAAGATTGATGAAGGTCCGTTTCAAAAAGGGCTATATACTATTAATTTTTCAAGTACGATTTTGGTTGCTAGCGAGGATAAAAGCTTAAAGTCTCCACTTTGGCACTAGCATATGGGGCCACTGTCAGATCGGATGTTACACTCCATTAATCCTACTTTTTCTCTAGATTGAAGCTTTTGTGAAACTTATCATTTTTCCAAACAGCATAAATTGTCTTTTTCTATAAATAAATAAAAATAAATAACGCATTTGAGCTATTTGAGTTGATTCGTTATGATATTATGGGTAATGCCCAATTGAATTTGGAGATGATTTTAAATATTTTATTACGTTCATAGATGATAAATCTCGAACTACTTGTTGTGTTTACTTATCTCTAAAAGTACGGTACCTAGATTAAAATATTACGTTACAATGGGACCAAGTACACCAATCATCCCTTTGAGTCTTTTCTCAATAGTCTTGGTTTGGCTTCAAGTGTTAAACTTCCTTAGCAAAATGGGGTTGCAAAGAGGAAAAACGTCATGTCCTTGAGCTAACTTAATTCCGTTCGTTTCCTAATCTAACAAGTTGCTATTTGATCAATCGTCTTCCTAGTAAGGTGTGGCAATACAAATCGCGTATGAAAGTACTCCTCGGCCAATCTATTATTCCCTCTCATCTCTGTGATTTTGTAATGTGTGTTATGTTCACACTTCATTAGGGAGTAAATTAGTTCATCGTCCACACAATTGCGTATTTTTTAGATATTCTAATGTTAAAAGCGTTATAAATGTTTGGATCCCTCTACCCAAAAATTGCTTATTTTTCCAGATGTTATGTTTGATGAAACTTACGTGTATTTTCCTTCACGGGATCACATTCAAATGGAGAATAGTGGCGATAATACTAACAATTATTATTACAGTAGATTCAATATAGAATTTGGTCCATTACCGATTGTTTCTGATGATTTGGTGATTAATAAGAACTAGAGAAATGGGAGAGACTTCCAATCAAGGTACCACTTCTTTATTCCCAACCCTATTCAAGAAATAGCTCCCGTTCGTCGATCAACCCAAGCATCTCAACCCTCAACTCGTTTTCAGGGTTTTGTCATGCATCAGTCGTCTACGGCCTATCTCATTTGTTATTTTGTACCTTCCTATTAGCTATAAAAACAAGGGAAAAAACCACAAAAAACCCCAAACTTTGCTCAGAGTAATAAATTTATCCCAAACTTTTTTTTATGACATGAAAAACTCTGAAATTTGCCAACCATGACACATTTACCTCATATTTTTTTTTGTGATACAAAAAACCCTGAACTTTCATTCGTATGACACATTTACCATAAACTATAGGGCATTTTGGTATTTTTACTTTTTAAAGTTTTTTTTTTTTCTTCTTCTTTCTTCCCTCCGCCGGCCATGGCGCAGCCGGCAGAGAGAAGTCGGCATTCGGCAAGGGCTGCCCTCTCGGGCCAGGGCCTCCCTCGCCAAATCTGGCGAGGGCACCCCTCGCTCGGCGTCGGTGAGGGCACCCCTCGCCCGACGCAAGCGAGGGCCTCCCTCGCCAGATCTTGCGAGGGCCGTCCTCGCCTGACGCAAGTGAGGGCAGCCCTCATCAGCGTCGAGCGAGGGCCTCCCTTGTCGGCGTCGGGCGAGGGCGGCCCTAGCCAGCCCAGGCGAAGGCAACCCTTGTCCGACGCCGGACGCCGACTTCCCTCCGCCATGGCTGGCAAAGGGAAGAGAGAAGAAGAAGAAAAAAAGAAAAAGAAAAAGAAAAAGGAAAAACAGAAAGAATAAGATGAAAATGCCCTCAATTGGGTAAATATGTCATAATTTGCAAAGTTGTGGGGTATTTCATGTCACAAAAAAAAAAATTGAGATAAATTTGTCACTTTTGGCAAAGTTTGATTTTTGATGGTCTTTTCCCTAAAAACAAACATTGAGCTTGCAAACTTTATTGAAATGCAATGATCAATTGTGTGAAAGAAGGCCTTCGATGAGCAACTCCAAGCCCTTGACAAAAATAAGACTTGAGATATTGTTCCATCACCTATTAGGAAATGTCTTGTAGACTTTTGATGGATTTACAAAAACAAATACAAAAGTGACAATTCCATTGAGATACATCCAAACATACGGAATAGACTACAAAGAAGTATTTGCTTTTGTAGTGTTAGATAAATATTGTCAGAGTTCTCATGTAAGTTGCAATCAGTTGTGGTTGGTTTTTTTTCAAATGGACGTTAAGTTCCGTACTTGAAGAAGAAGTGTCCATCTTCCTCCGGGTTACCCTTTAGAAAATCAAGGATTTGTTTACAAACTCAATAAAGCAATCTATAGTCTCAAGGAGTCACCTCAAACATGGTACAGAAAGTTGAATACAACCCTTGTGACATTTGGATTTAAAATGGGTAAGTCCAACCATTCTCTATCTGTTAAGAAAAATTCAAACGAATAGTGGTAGTATTAATCTATATTAAGGACATTGTCCTCACTAATGATAATTTACAAGAGATTAAAACTCTCAAAAAATATTTGCATGAGAAGTTCGACATCAAGGATTTGGGTTATTAAAGTTGCTTGTTCTAGTAAAGACTTGTTTATCGGCAAAGAACAAAACAAGTGCCAAAACTTAATACGAAGAGGCACATAAGTGTCAAAAGTTAGAAAAGTAATACTTAAGTGTCACTTTTATTGAAAAATGGAATAGTTGAATGTCACCTTCGGCGAAACCCGTCGGAAATCTTACATGACAATTTTTATTTATTTATTTTGCTTGCCTACATGGTTTTTCAGAGAGCTAATTCAACAAAGAAACGCAAAAATGACGTCGCTATGGAGCTAATTTTAATTTTAATATAAAAATTAATTAACTTAAATTTAAAACGAAATTTAAAATTGAGAGAGAGAGAGAGAGAGAGAGAGAGAGAGAGAGAGAGAAGATGAACAGTTGGAGGCGGTTGAGGGCTCAAACCTCGCCACCACCTCCCTGCCGTTGACGGGAAGGGCTAGCAATGATGGGGGAGGGTCGGTCGGGGTCGCCGAGCCTTGGCCCACTGTCGTCGGCCCTTCCCAACAATGGCGGAGAGGCGACTGTAGCAAGGTCCTTAGTCACCTCCAACTGTTCATTTTCTTCCTCCCTTTTTTAGTTTCATTTTAAATTTAATTTAATTAATTTTTATATTAATTATTTATCCTCGTCAATAGTAAAACGACATCATTTTTGCACTTGTCAACCACGTCAACATGCAAAACGATGTCGTTTGTACTTGCCCCACCAGAAAATCGCCACGTTAACATTTTAGTTGATTTTTCTTGGTAATGGCACTTGATTGATCCATTTTCCTCTGATTTTGACACTTAAATGTCACTTTCCTAACTTTTAGCACTTAAGTATTTCTCCTCCCAAGTTTTGGCACTCTAGATGTCCAACGCTCCTTGTTTCTCTCACAGAAAAAATATACATTCAATCTATTAAAGAAAATAGGAAAATTGGGGATCAAACTTTTAAAGTCTCCTACAGACTTTAGGAACAAAGTGATAAAAAATACTACTATTCACAATGTTGGCCAGTTTCAAATATTAGTTGGCCAGCTAATTTATCTAAATATCACTCGACCGAACATTTCATATGCCACTCGTTTTGTGAGTCAATTTATGCACGTTGCCACCGAAGGTCATATGGAGCTTGTTGACCGTATATTAAGATATTTGAAGTCATGTCTAGGACGAGACATTCTAATGAAGAAACATAATCACACAAAGGTCTTAGAATATGCTGATGTTGATTAGGCTGGCAATCGCATTGATAGGAGGTCCACCACTAATTTTATACTAATGTAGGAGGTGATCTCGTTACATGCAAAAGTAAAAAGCAAAGTGTGGTTACTCGTACGGCATTGAAGCATAATGCAAAGTTGTGGCTTCTACCACATGTGAATTAGTTTGGCCTCGCTTGCTATTGACTTGGGTCTTGAAGGATTTCATGCTCTTATGAATCTATTTTATGATAACCAAGTAACAACTCACATTCTATCAAACTCATTCTTACATGAAAGAACAAAACACATAGAAATCATTCATTAATTTGTTCAAAAGAGAGTTCATAACAAAACTATCAAGACTCCTTATCTTCGAAGCGACGAACAATTTGTTGATGTGCTTACCAAACCCCCTTCTAAAAGAGTCTTTCAATAAATGTTGGCCAAGTTGACCTCACAAGACATCTTTGCCCTAACTTGGAGAGGGAGTGTTGACAAAGATAAGTTTGCCAAGTCATGATGACTTAATAAGATGGAGGATCAATGTCCACTATGTAACAGCTAGAGGTGTCAATTGGGTGGGTCGGGTCGGGTTTGAATCAAGTTATTAATGGGTCGACCCAAATTGACTCATTAACCCATTTATGACCATTTAAGCCTAATGTAAATTTCTGACCCATACCCGACCTGACTCATACCCAACCCATACCCGACCCAACTCATATTAATAAAATATTTTCATATTTAACCAAATTTAGAAAAACTTATTCCTATATTTTTTTTAAGATTATATTACTAAAATACTTCCAAGCTTATTTCTTATATATATATTTTTTTTAAAATTGTATTGCTAAAATAGTTTTATACAACAAAAATTTAATTGACAATTTTTATAATTTTTAAATTAATTATTTTTAAAAATATAATTTTTATAATTTTTATTTTTTAAATATAATTTTCTTTTTATTTTTATTTTTTCTTCTTCTTTGGCCGGCCGCCGCGGCGACGACGACGACGGCGGCCGGCCACGGGCGAGCCTCGAGCTCGCCGGCTCACCGACGTCGGCGAGCTCGAGCTCGCCCTCGCCAAATCTGGCGAGGCTCGCCTAGCCGGTCGCCGGTCATCGCCATGCCGGCGATCGGAGGAAGAAGAAAGAAAAAAGAAAAGGAAAGAAAAAAGAAAAGAAAAGAAAAATAAAAAATAATTATAATTTCGGTTTTTATAAAAAAAATATTTTTGCAAAGTTAAAAGAGAAGAGAGAGGTTGTGACTTGTGAGGTTTTGAGTGAAAATAAATGGGTTCATTTTTAATGGGTTGATAAATGGGTCTTAAATGGGTCAGAGAGCTGACCCATTTAAAACCCATATATCTCAGTTTTTTTTTCTTTAAAACCCATTATGGGTGCTTTAGGAAATAAGGCTTAACCCATTAACGACCCATTTAAACATAAATGGGTCAATGACACATTTTGACACCTCTAGTAACAGCTAACAATTGTAATTACCATAAAACTCTATGTTTGCCACTATGTTGTACTCTTCTTCGTGTAAGGAGGATGAATCTTCTTCAAGAAGAAAAGTCAAATGAGGATTTCTACCATAGAAATAGGTTTCCAAGTACCCTTTCCTTTGTCGATCGAATTAGTAAAACCTATGTTTGTCTTTTCATATCTCTGTCTCTTCCATCTTCGTATAAATTCGCTATAAAATACTACCACGTACACAGCAGTCATTAATGGATAATTTAAAAGGTACTCTGGTTTAAAAGTAGGTCATCCTCTAAAAAAATTAGTAATTTATAACACCATTAATATTAATATCTTACAATTCAATTTGACTTGAAATCCAACCGATACGCATCCATCAAGCAAATCTATAAAACATCAAATCGCAAATGAAGGTATCGATTTACAACTAAATCTACCGACAATTTGATACATATCCATCAATTTTTTAGATTCATAATTTGTTATATTTCCACCTACCGAAAAAAAGTAGGTTCTATTTTCATTTCATAGTGCATACTATTTTTATCATAGTTACACAATTATATAATGATACAACACATAAAACTTCCTGTTTATGTTTAATCGCTATAGTATTTAGGGTCCGTTCATTTCGCGGAAAATGACTTCCGGGAAGACGTTTTTCGGATTTTCCTGCGTTCGTTTCACGAAAAATGAACTAATTAAGGAAAATATTTTTCATCATTAGAAAAAACAACCTTTAGAAGTGAGGAAAATGTTTTCCACTTTTGAGAAGTGGAAAACATTTTTTATAACTTCTTCCATCTTATTTCTTTTTACCAATACATTTTTGTTTTATTTTTATGCTTTCTTTTTCTTTTTTCTTTTTTTAAATCGAATTTTTTATTTTTCTTTTCTTTTCTTTCTTTCCTTTTCATCTTCTTCTTTGGCAGTGGCCGGCGATCGGCCACGGCGGCGTCTGGTGACCGGCCGCGGCCAGCGACCAGCCACAAGCCAGCTCGAGCCTCGCCCCAGGCCAATGAGACTCCGCCTAGCCCAATCTGGCGAAGCCGAGCTCGGGCGAGGCGGAGATCTCGCTAGCCTGGGGCAGAGCTCACGGCTCGCCAGATCTAGCGAGCTAGGCGAGGCGAGGCGAGGCTCGGGCAAAATCGACCGAGCGTCAAGCTCGCCGGATCTGGCGATCAGGTCTTGGTCAGCCGCCGGGCAGCCGGCCATCGTCAAGCATGCGGCGACGGAGGAAGGAGGAAGAAGGAGGAGGAAGGAGGCGGCAGCAGAGGAAGGAGAAAGGAAAAGAAAAAGAATAAAGAATAAAGAATAAAAAATTCGATTTTTTAAAAATACAAATAATTAAAAATTCATTTAAAAAAATCTAAAAATAAAACTAATTTTTTGGTCAATTAAAAATATTAAAATTCAATTTTTGATAATTTTTCCCAAACAATTAAATTAGCTAACGAACGGTGAAAAATATTTTCCACTCAAAGTTTAGGTTTCCGCCGAACACCAGAAAATAGAATCATTTTCCTAGAAAATAACTTCCAGGAAAATGTTTTCCGAAAACATGATATTTTCCGCAAAACAAATGAGCCCTTAAAGAAAAATAATATGCTACATCTGTCCTACAACATAATACTCGAAATTTAGTTATAGTCTCACTAGCTTATTCAAAACCCGTACTCAGTTTACACGTTTCCACGTCAAGAATTACATTTTCAGTTAATTTTTACGCATCCCGATTAGTATCTCTGTTCGCATCAAGATGCTCACAGAAGCAAAACAGGAGAACAGGAAACCCTGTATAAAAGGCGTTTCTTGTCAGTCATATATAGCCTTCATCAGATATACTTTGAGTTGCTCTAGAAGTTCTGATCTCATCAGCATATATAGAGAAGAAAATCGGGACAATAGGTTATTTTCTTTTCTAACTAGGTGGGTTATCATGACAACCTACAGCGCCGACGGGGGCTGAGAGCGAGCTACAAGGGGGAACAAGATGAAAACTGAGGGACTGAATAAACGCTGCGGTGAAAGATAGTACATGTTGATCATTAATAGCGCGGACCAATCAGATACAGAATGGGGTGAAGATGAACCGGATTGTTCTGGCGGTAATTATATACATTACCCGTCTTCTGAGGATCCAAAGACGAGAGAATCAGATTTGCGTCGGCACTAGCGCCAACATCTGCGTCTTCAGTCTGCCCATGGACATCTGAATCTCCCGGTAAAGTGGGAGGTTCTGGGGGCAACAAGGATGCAAACTCGTCACAGCAGAATCAAGTATCTGGGCCACATCAGCTGGAGGATAGTGTCGGTCTGTACATGTCTGCTCATTGGAACATCAAACTTGTCAGCAACGTAAGATACCACGGAAAGGAACAATTAAGAGAATAATTTGCTTCACAAGAATCATAAGGAAAGCATCATGAGTTAAAACATAGACATTCATTTAAATTGGGAGATATTGGTTGTTCCATAGCATTCTGTTTTCCCACCAATGCTTGCTTCCTTTTACTTTTCAGTGAATAGTAACAATTGAGTTGACACTATGCACATTTATTTTTTCAGAAAGGACAGTAAACCCAGGCAAACAGTTGCAACTGGTTCTTTTGGAAATCATCTAAATTGTCTTCAGCTGCTCTTGCTTCAATGGATCATGATAGCACGAGATATTTGATTTCTTAGACCTTACCTGTATCATGAGCAAAGTAGCGACGCATGATGTGATCAACTCAGCCGGTATCTGGGTCTCTATCTTGTCAGCGTCAGTACTAGCTTTTGAACCAGATAGCTGGTTGGTCTCAGATGAGCAGGCATTTAACTGATTGTTAGGAACCAAGCTGCCATTGACCTTCTCTGGGGATGCGACACCTGATAACTTGATGTCAGAAGCTAGCTGTTGGTCATTTATCGAATCAAGAGCCTCTCCAATCCTTGTAAAGGCATCTTCCCCCTCTTTCAATGATGAAATCGCCTGAAATGAGATAGCACCATAAGGCATCAGTCAACAGCTGATCCAAACGACATGCACAATACAGAGAACTACACACCCACACAGTATACATCTGCACTACTACCAGGAGATTCACTCGTTTTTCTTATTTTAACAGGCAACCACAAAGAAGGCACACTCTACCACCAACATCTCCATAAATAACAAATAAGGAAGCCACAGCCCAGTGAAGTTTAACAATGCATCTCAAGATTACCAATTTTATATTTTAATGCTGTTGAAGCATACCCACACTTTAAATTTTAGGTTTGTCATTTCAACTTGTTTGTGGGCGTGTGAGTGAGTGAGTAGGTGGGTGTGTTGGGAGTTGCATGTGCACATGGGTGCCGAAAAATTCTTGTCAGACCTGAATTGCTTTATCCACCATCGTCTGTGCTTTCAATCTTGAAACCTTCACGATTTCATGAACATTACATCCTGACTCATGTGGAAATAAGTATTTATCAAGTTCTCTGGGAAGGCCAATTGCAGCACCAGAATTCATTGGAGGCTTGAACCAAGCAGGCATCGGATTTCCTGGATAAGTATTCCGTTCCCTCAGATGAACCAAAGCAGAAGAAGCCTGTGTATCAGACATTATCTGTTATTAATATGTCAGAATAAAAAGAGCATGCCACTTGAGAAAAAAAAAATGACAGATTCAGAGAGAAGCGTGCAGGTGTGATACAAAAATTCACGGAAGCCACATGCCTGGCCACCGGCTTCCTTTAGCTGTACAAGTACCGTGGCGTAATGCTTCTTGAAAGACTCAGAATCCTTAAGAGAGCCATCTCCATTTATTTGGTCATCCAATACATCATTATTCATGTTTCTAAGCTCCATTAACAATGCCTCCTATGATTCACCGAGGAAGGAAAGAAAAGATGTGTAAGCTCTCTGAGAGATCAATCTCTGTGCACTAGCATTATTTCTATCTGTAGCATACTTGTCTGTAAGCCCCAACATGATGCGACAAAAGCTGGTTTAGATATGCAGTTGCAGAATGCTAAATTGGGGCACAGCATGCAAACATCAAGATCATATAAAACAGTCATCAAAAAATTTAAAACTGATGATAAATGTGCTATTCTGAGTAAACTGTCTAATCAGGCACCTGAATTATCAAAATCTCCATGGAGTTAAAGCTTAACATGGTAAAGTGGTAAATGCTTAATAGATAAAGACACACCTTCTTATCCAAAGCATGAGTTAGGTCAGAAAGAGCCCGAATATCAGCTTCTCTTGCCTGGCTATACACCGTTCTGCAAGGCTGACTACAGAATGTCTGTTGGGTACTGACAACACCTGGAGCACATACTTTGCCTTGTAAAATTGCATGGTTCGAGTCCTGATGACATGGAAATAAGTTCAGCTTAGTCACTCCTACACACAGATATATAAGCTGATACAGAAAGCCGCAGCAACCTCCCAGTATCACACCAGTGTAATATAACGCATAGTGCCAAAACAAGAGACTTCCAATAATAAATTTATGCACCATTAGACACCAACAAATCATCTGAATCATTTTATCAAGCATATTGCCACAGAGGCAAAACAACCCAGATGCGAGAATTTTTTGTTCCGTAGTAAATCGTGACCAGCATAGATCATAAAAGAGTGCAGAATTCCCAACAAGAGTTATCAATATCTGAAAAGAGTCATTTATTCAAGCTGCTGCGCACCGCGGTCAGATCATAACTGATATGAACAAGATGCTGGACCACTAAGAAGAACATGACATCAGCCAAGGTCCAGCTTGTCACTTTCCAGCAGCTTAAAGCTGACCAGATACAGCAGCAGCATTGGTTCCTCATTGAAAAGGAGCCAACAGTCTTGAAACAAAAGTTCAAAAGATACAACTTGAAAATATGAAGGTAAAAATAAATGATCTAGCGAACCAAACAGGAAAGGTGAACTTCCAAATATCAATAAACAACCATCAATTGACATGCTCACCTTTGCTTGCCTCATCAAATTACTCATGGGACTCCGACCACTTGCTAGATGCCCACTAGAATCATAAAGAAGGGCCCCTCCAAATGATATATTGCCCTCAATTTGAGGTTCTTTAGATATCACAGGAAATTTGTCAATGAAGAGGCTCCGTCTCCTAAGAGCCTCTGGCATATTCTCCAGTGGATTTAGAGGCATGCAATCAACATCCTGCAACAACCCCATTGACGTCATCATATAATGCATGATGATGGCTTATTGAAGGCAAAAATTGTTAAAGTACTTATGTATTAAAAACATACTCATCAAGCAATTTAAACTATTAGATCAATCGAGAATGATCCTACAATTTCCAAAATCATGAAACATTCAGGACATTTTCTATGATTTACTTTACTGCTTTTGTAAAGAAGAGGACAAAAAATTTTCTTATGTCAGAAAAATCTCAGGTTTTTCTTAGATAAATAAGCATAAATGCTCTGCAAACAACTTAAACTTCTTGCACATCCCGAAGAGACTTCAATCAAAACCTTCGAGCAACAGCAGGTTTGGCTAATTTATTTCATAGAAGAAAGACCAACTCAACTCCTCAGTTTCTCCTCGGTTTCTATAACATCCAAGGTTCACTGCAATAATTCTATCGGTATCATAGGCAATTTTACAAAAGAGTGCAGGAGATTCCCCAGATAGATTATATAGAAACTAACTAAAACGGAATCTTAAAAATGTTGTTACCATCACAAATTCAACTCCGATATCAGGACGATCAAACTGAATCCTGCACTTGTCATGATCAACTGTGAGAACACTTCCATCATGAACTTCTCTTGTCTTTGGATGAAGGGCAATTACTCTTTGTCCAACAAATAACGGTCGCGCTAAGTCTGTGGGAAGTCCTTCCCTAATACCAGTGCGAAGTTCAGTATAGTGCTTTCTCACAGATTCACGATATTGCTCGAGTTTCTTCCTCTCTTCACACAGGAAATTTTCAGAAAATCTACGAGGCTTGCCAAGTGAGCTGCATGACCATTTGTGTAATATTAGTATCTATCAATCCTTTAAGCAGTTTTTACATACGAAAGGGGGAGCAGTGATCATAGTGAGTTTATCTACCTTCTTATAACACTCCATTCAACATGCGTTAACCTAGGAATGTGCCCAAGTCCGACATGATTTAAGTAATCGACAAACTCCCTCTTTGCAAACCACGGATAATCAATTGCACTATAAAACCATTCAAAGATACACCACCTCCGTGCCAGATCGGATGACAGGCAAGACGACAGTTTGTCCTGCAAACCCAGTAATTTTTCATGTCAGAATCAACTCTTCAAGAGTCAAATTCCAATCCAAAGTAAATAACAAGGGAAACACCTTTAAATAAGGTGCTTTATCTTGGACATATATTCCACGTTTATCAGTTCGGTTCCTCACTGTGTTATCAGAACCACTCATCTCTTTTGGTTTCAGTGCCTGCCGCAGATCTTTCTTTCTTCGGCTTTTTGATTTAGTCGGTAAATTGAACTGATTATCAGCAGGAACCTGAGTGATCAACCCCATCAAATCAGTTTCCGTTCCTTTCTGATCAATATCAGACAAGTTCTGTGCAGATTTAGCTGATTTCTTCATTTTTGAAAGAGATGATCTACCCTCTCTTGCAAATGCTGATTTACTCTCTCTCATAGATTGTTGACTTGCAAGTGTCTTTCCTTCCTCAGCTGAGGCCTAAAAAACATGGAATGGCAAAGAAGAATCAACTGAATTGATCAGAAAAAAGAAGAGGGTAAGGAACACCTATCACCACACTAGTGTTGACAAACCAACAATTCTGCAATCATAGAAGTGGCATACATGCAAAACAACCATACAATTCGAATATTTGGATTCATTAAATACACATGGCTACATTCAAAAAGCATTATGCTTTTCTAAAAAAAACATGTCCAAACACCATCACATTGGCCTATACCTTCTCTTCAAGGTCAGCACAGAACAAGAGCCCCGTAGGATTAGCTTTAACTTTGACACTGTAACTTAAAAGCTCTATACTGCAGCAATGCAGCAATAGTTCTCTCATAAGTGACATCTACGAGTGTTAAAATCGTAGGAAGGTGCAGAGTTATGTTTTTGGCAAGTAGTGTTACACTATAC
This sequence comes from Eucalyptus curtisii, assembly GCA_017140595.1. Classification (NCBI taxonomy): domain Eukaryota; kingdom Viridiplantae; phylum Streptophyta; class Magnoliopsida; order Myrtales; family Myrtaceae; genus Eucalyptus; species Eucalyptus curtisii. The sequence goes on along the minus strand of CM029496.1, from coordinate 26,636,841 downwards.
TGTAGAACAAAAGTTTAATATCTTATTCATGCCAGTAATTACTTTCTCACAACTCTGTATAACTGTTGATATGAAATTACTTTTTGGAAGTAATAGCAAGAGTACTAGAACCTACAGAAACATCCCTTGCCCAAGAACTTTAAAACACTTTTGTTGCCTTCCAGAATATCATAAAAAAGAGAGAAGCAAGATCTTTTCATTTGTAGACCATTCACCTACCTTATTTATTTAGATTCTAGAAAAGTGGAAAAGCCCAAATTATCAGAGGGTTACCAGAGGTGAACCCTTTTCAGGAAAGAATACAATCACAGCAACTTATAAGAGTGTTGAGCATCAAAGATCATGAGCTCACCTCATTTTTCAGAGATTCACCTAGATGAAAATTATCGTGAGCTTCAGCATTTATAACCTGCAGCCGATAAAAACCATTTCAGAAATAAAAGAGCAGCACTGAAAGTTATAAGGCATAAGTTCAGTTGATATTTATCAAACCATGCAAATTAATTTTTCATGCTGCTTACCTTAGATGTTAGTGGCTTAGATTTTCTTTTTGGTTTGTTGCTCGACAGTAATTGCCCTTTTGCTTTGGAGATAGTATCAGAATTGATATCTGAGGCCCTCACAAGATTCAATTTTCTACCATCAACTGCAGAAGTTTTCTCCTTCCCTAAGGCTTTATCTCTTTGACGATCTGCAGATGTGGCTTCAGGCACGGTCAACTTATCATCTATATCCCGAGTTGTTTTTTCCTCCTTCAACTGGACAGAGGATTCTGTGCCACAAAATTCTACAATAATAAAATGCAGCAAATTGAACAGAACCATAGCAACAGCAGTACTGCACTAATAGGAATTGAGAGCATAAGACAACACACCAATAAACTCAGAAATGTGTTACGCATGTACGTGTCATGTGTATGTGAACTACAGGATATAAAGCACAGCAATTTATAAAACTAACCAGACTCCATGGTGGAAACTGGCATCATCAATGACAAATCAGCCAATGTCTGCAGAGCATCAAGATCAGAGCTTTCATCTGCATATAATACCAAAACCATTTAGTAGATACTATCAGACAGACAGCAACAAAAAATCTGGAAAAGTACAAAAAGCTGCAAAGATCTATTCAGTATTAAACTATTCACAGATGACTTGTAGGGCTTTCAATTCATGTCATGCCATGTATAGGTTTCTCCACTTGGTTCATATTGTATTATAGTTGTTTTTATGCCAAGACAAGAATTGAATAGCCACCCCTACCCAAAAGCAAGTCAAGGATGCCAAATGTATAAAAAATATCTAGTGTTCACATTCTGTTCCTTTATCCTGCAATTGTTACTCAGGCTTTAGTCTAGGATAACGGTCTACCATGGAGGGTTCTTACAGTGCTCTAGTGTTGACAGGTTTCTAGCCAATGGTCCACCAATAGGCTATTATGCTTTCAAACATCACCCAAGTGCATGAATGCACATAAAAGAAGCAGAGGAGAGGAAAAGTGAACAGTGTCCCAAATCCTGATAGCTGTTGTCTCAAGATTATTGACTAAACGAAACAGAACAATCATCTAATCTACTTGTCACATGTATGTTTCCATCTTTAGAAGCTACTCACCAGATGTCAATCAAAACCAGGTTAAAGAAGTTTCCAACAACATTGTCTCCCTCAAAGCCTCCCCCCCCGGGAAAAAAAAAAAAGAAGGAAAAAGAGAAACCCCGTAAAGAAAACTTTAAAAAGAGTCAACTCTAGATTTTAAAGTCAATTATTGATGCTGTTAGCAAGTTGACTATTAACATGACTACGACAATCCAGACAAGATTTCTAGGTGCATTTCCAAAAGATAGTTTTGGGTTAAAGTTAGGTATGTTATGTAATATGACTACAAAGTAAAACTGAATGCCAACCAAATTTCAACAAAATATGGCCACTTTTTCAGCATTTACTTCCTTTTTCAATATCACAAAATATAGAAAGAAAGATTTAATACTACTAGCAAACTTCAACTATGCATGCAGGTGGAGAAACCTCAAGCCAAAAAAATGGCCTGGATGAAAATTTCAGCTATCTTTGTGAAGGTAAAGTAAAATGGAGACAGAAGAATGAAGCAATGACATGTTACATTCATAAAAGAAACAGATGAAGCACCTCCAAAGAAAAGCTTCTTGCTTCTCTTTCTCTGAGTTTGATGAGAATGCCCTCTTTTCTCATTTGAAACTTCGAACTTGACTTTTCCCTTCAGTGAATTATCATTGCCTCCCTCTTCTGTTCCGCTGCAAGCTCCACCACCATCTTCAAACTCTTTCTCTACCATCCCCTCAACTTTTTCTTTCTTTCCATAGAATTTCTTCCCTTTCCGAGAAACTTCTACTGTGCCAACTCCTTCTATGTCTGTTAAGGACCTTGTATATTTTTCATAGTCTCCATTTTCCGTTCCCCTACTGCCAATGCTCCCTTCCAGCCATTCTTCATCCAGAGAAGCATCACCATACTTGGCTGCGTCCGATTGTGAATGCTAAATGACAAAAAAGACAGTTGTTAACATATCAAACGCACAAAACTGCTAGTGGAAGAACATGCAGATGAAAGCTGAATAGAATACCATCCTTTCCCAGCTCTGGACAGGTGATCCTTTTAACTGCCCTTTTCTACCATAAGGACTTCGAGAAACTTGTGGTGAACCTCCCCTGTGAGAAGCCGCAGTTAGTACTAATGCTGCTCCATGTGCAACATCATCATCTGCAGCATCAGCCTCTGACTTCCGGCCCCTCTTGTTCAGTGAAACATGATTTTCTCTTCCATCTTTCTTGTTCAAGAAAGAAACAGGAAAACGAGGAGTCCTTTTGCCAACAACACGTGGTAGGCTATCTGGATCATATAAACAGCTTCAGTAAAATCCACTTGTTTAATGACAAGACGTAGTAGAATTAAGCATTCAAGCTTAAAAGTAAGGTCTATGTTGAATTACACTTAATATATTAATTATAAATAAATAAAAACCTCAAAACCAGACTTCATGAAGGGATTTTACAAAAACAAGCAGCAAGCCCCTTTTGGGATAAAGGTAAGGTACTTACCATCAACACGTCTTCTTTTCAATAATGACAGACAACCATCACTAGATAAGTCAGCTTTGGAGTGCAGATCTTCTCTTGAACCACCAAGCTGAACTTTACCACGCTTGCGTTTCGGTGTGTTTCTGATTTCTGTTCCATCATTGCTCTCTTCTTCATCACTTCCCTCCTGTCAATTTATAATGAACTAGGAACATTTAGTTAACATGCCAGGAAAAGTGCCCCACATACAAGGCTTTTAATTCCAAAGCATGTAACAGGAGACCGCTATCATGAGAAAATTCATCTGATCCAAACAATGAACATAGAAATGTGTCTTATATGCTCCTCATTCCTGCAATAAATTTTTCCATCTTTTGGTTTCCATGTGATAATATAAGCAAATGTAAAACAGGAAAAAATTCTCTGGGAAAAAGACTACAGGAAAGACCAATATCTAGATATGTGTGAATTTGAAGCTAAAAAGAGAATATTCTTAGAGATATCAGCAGAAAGAAGGTCACAAAACAGATGTGGCAATACTGAACTCCAGAAGTGAGAGAGAGAGAGAGAGAGAGAGAGAGAGAGAGAGAGAGAGAGAGAGAGAGTATGCTGTTTCATCTAAGAGAAACATCAATTGAAGACGTACCAGAACATTGTAGTGATCAGTCATCATTGCTACAAGACCGACCACAGAAGCTGTACCCTCAGGAAGGGATAAATATGCCTAAAAGTAGAGCAAGAATAAATTAGAAATGACCAAAGAAACACTCTATCAACACATGATCTTACTCATCAACTAGAAACAGCTAGTTTATAGTTAATATGCCAATATTGGAACTTATAGCTCTGCAAGACATAATTCATAAAACAAAGAGAAAAGTAAAAGTTAGAACCATTTATTCAAGAAAGAAAAGAGAGCCAAAAGAGGAAGCAGACAGTCAAAGGACATCTTGCCATCAATAATGCAAAATAAAACATGTCTGGACTTCCATCCCACAATGCCCATGCTTGACCATTTTAGCAATTGCGCTGGTTTAAGTAGAAATTCCAACGTTTAAACTGCATGATTACAAAGTTTGAGTGGAACATGAAAGTAGTGGGATAAAGAAGAACCCCAAAATAACAACCGATTTGGGTGCAGACTGACATTTGTCAGCATGCTTTGTGATTTTTTGCACAATATGTTACTTAAGGCTTGATGCATATTATACTGACTTGAAGCAACACAAACAACACTACAACAAAGAAAATTTTAAAAAGACATCACCCTTATGTGTAAGACACTCCAGGCAGCTATTGAATTCCTCCAAAAAATGGAGATATTTTAATCAACGTCATATTTGCATAGAGAAATCCGACTCTGACCATTATGAATACAAACAGAGGTTCTTACTCTGTTCATGTTGTAGAGAGCCTCAACCATATCAACAGATCTGTTACGCACAGCAGCAGCCACCTAAACACAGAGGACAATAAAACACGGTTAAAAGAGGAAGAGCCTCATCTAAAATCTTATTGAAATAAAAGAAGTGCTGTAGCTGCACAGCCTCAGAATTCTTTTCCCACCCATCAGTAAAAGGAGTGCGAAAGAGTAGAAGAGGGAGCAAAGCCGTTTACAAGTCCAGCAGATGATCCAACAAATGGAGGAAATGAAAGGCAAACTGAACATTCACATAAATATGAGGGGTATACATAAAACAGGATCGCCCTAACTACCTAGCTCGAGGACTTGAATACTGGTCAACACTAATGCACCATCAACAGCTCATCGTCTCCCCTCAATCGAATCCAAACCAGCCAAGGCCAATGCCGTGTATCGACTCCTCGGCTATTATCATTGTGCGGGACCAGCATTGTACTGACCGCTATCAAAATTAGAAGCGGGACTGACAGACATGCAACAACCATTGGAGACCAGCTGAAGGAACTGCCATCAAAATAAACAATGCAAACTAGACACCAGACAACAGCATACCTTCTTCCAGTCTTTCCCATGTTTCCTATAAGCATCGTAGAAGCGCTCAAGCTCTTCCTTGCTCCACTGCGGTCCCAGCAGATCAGACAATTTCTTCTTCTACAGCAAAGACACAACTTTTCAATAAACTCGTACTCGCCGCGACAAAAAAAGCGAGCAATCTCGATACGAAACTCAAAGAGGATTAGCCACGGGCGCAGCGGCTCCTCCACAGGCAAAAAATCGAACAAGCCTCTCAGCTCACTCTCTTCCCCCAACCCCCCCCCCCTTTCCCAGTCAAGAAAACGAACGCCGCTCGAGCAAGACGCGCAAACTCACCCGATTCCGGCTGCTCTTCGAGCTCCCGACGTCTTTCTCCGGAGAGACCTCATTCAAATTCGAGTACCGCTTGTACACGCTCCTGGACTTCCTCGTGGGCGCCATGCCGGATCAATTCGCCCCGGGGGAGAAACCGAGCGGGGACGACGACGGCGGCGGGCGACGCCGGCGACCGGCCGCGCCTCCGAATCGGAGGGTTCGCTTCCCGAAACCGCCGGCCCCCGCGCCCGCGGTGTGGGGGGGGGGGGGGGGCGTTGCAGATCGCCGGCGATCCGGATCGCTGCGCGGCGGGAGGAGGCGGCGGAGGAGGCGGCGGCGGCGGAGGGAATCGGAAACCCTACGGCGGCGGGAGTGAACCTGGGAGGAAGAGGGAGGAAGAGGGAGAGATGGAGATGGAGATGGAGATGGAGATGGGAGACGACCTCCCGCGTGTTTGGGCTCCTTCGCTCTTTTGGTTTCAAGATTTTTAAAGCGTTGCGGTGGTGGACTGGTGTGGAGGATTCGAATTCGAACGCTTATTTCTTTTTTATTTTTTTTTATTCTTTTGGCTTTTTTTACTGGATTTTTTCATTTCGGAAATGGAGATTTAAAAAAAAAAAAAAAAAAAAAAAAGAGGCGAGCTTTTTCCATTCTTTTTTTCCCTTCTTCTTCTTTTTTTTTTCTAATTTGACCGAAAATGCCGAAATTGAATTTTATTTATCTCACGGTGCGTTTTCGATTAATAAAAAACATGTTTTTGTTTAAAGGAAAAAAGCCACCGAAAATCTCCCAAGCTGTGCCACGACGACACATTCGCACTAAACTTCTTTCTTTGTGATATCAAGAACTCCAAACTATGTCTACCGTGACACATTTACCCTAAATATTTTACCTATGCGACAATTTACCCACCGTAAAGGTTTTATCATATGAATTTAGATTTGCTTTCGGTTCTACGAATTTCTAACAATCTTCTTTAACAGAACTTTGACGAAGTCTCGGATGGTAAATATGTCGCACAATTACGAAAGAGGTTTAAATAAATGTGTCACCGTAGGTATAGTATAAAGTTCTTTTGGTGGCTTTAAGGATAAATTAACAAAAATCTATGAGTAATATCGATCTTTACGATATTATCTTGTATCATATTTATTTGAATGTTCATGTTATGTAAATGTATTTTCTGTCCTACTATAGTACTATATAATGCGGAGAGATGCTTACCTTCCTTTCTTGCCGAAACGTTTATTTTCTAGGAATTCTGATTGATGTTCGAAATGAAATATTGTGCAACAATTTTAAATGTCTAAAGTACACGTATAGTCCGTCCAAAAACAAAAGTAAATATATAGAATAAAAATAAAGTTTAAGATAATCACGGGCCCCATCTTGAAGAGTGCGCTTTGGATCTGACTTATAGCATAAGGAGGTTGAATGGGGTAACACAGCCAAAACAGTCGCAGTCCACGGATAATTTTGTTTTTCGAATCATCTAAAATTCTGTGATTGTTTTGCGGTGAAATCAAGTGTAATCTGAATTATACTTATTTAATAATTAGTAAAAGATTTTCATTTATGTTGTCTCTTTATATGGTTAACCGATGTAAAGAAATCAAACTACAATTTTCAATGATAAATTTAACTTGCAAAAAATTACCAAAAAAGTTCTAAACTTTTTGCAATTGTGTCTATTTAATCATAACATCATCTTCTTTTTTTCGCCTAATTAAATCTCAAACATTTAGTATTTGTGTTAATTCGGTCCACTAGGCCAAGATTTGCCTACAGATACTATCCATTGTCCATCCTATTCGGTACCACTAATGCTAATGTGGAAAAGTTTTAATAATATTTTCTATTTTTCTTTTTATTTTATTTTTTATTTTTATTCTTCACTTTCTTCATCCTCTAGTAGGTCACTACTAGCAACCAACTAGAGGCAAGGCCAACAAGAGCCTGGCCATGGCTAGGCAAGGCTTGAGTTCGTCAATCAAGCCTCGCCCTTACTAGAGTTTGTGAGGGCAACCTTGCCCAGGCCGCTTACTAGGCTAGTGAGGCACACCCTCGCTGGATCTGGCAAAGGTGGAGCCTAGCCAAATTTGATGAGGTTATGCCATACCCAACCACGAGTGAGGGCAAGCCCTCGTCAGAGGCTGTGAGGTCAAAGGTCGCGACCCCATGTGGCCCTTGATAAGGGCGAGCCTCGCCCATGGTCAACGAGCTCGACCTCACCAAAGTCAACGAGGTCATGCCTCACCCAGCCATGGCGAAGCTTCTCTGAGCATAGTGAGACCTCGCTGGCCTTGATTCTAGCCGGTCGCCAACCAATTGGTGGAAGAAGAAAGTGAAGGAAAAATAAAATAAAATAAACTAAAAAATATAATTTTATTAAAAACTGTCCATGTCAACGCTGACTGACCAATTCTAGGCAAATGGATTGAATTGGCATAAATACAAAGAGTTTAAAACTCGATTGACCAAAAAAAATTATGACTAAATCGGTACAATTGCAATATATTTAAGACTTTTTTTGGTATTCCCTTTTAACTTGTTATCATCTTTCATATCAAGATATTTCCAAATTAATCTTACATAAAATACTCTTAGAGAATTCTTCAAGGTAAATTAATTATAAAGTAGGTGGCAAAACATATAAAATGAAGGCAAATTTTCTAAAAAAGCCACCAACTTTAGGTTTAGTCTCAACTGTGCCATGAAAAACCTCAACTTTAGGTTCAATCCAAATATGCTCCAAACTTTTATTTGTCTAAAAAAAAAAATAAATAAGCCTCCAACATTAGGTCCAATCTCCCAAACTTTTTTTCTAAAAAAATTATCAATTTTAACTCTACCCCACATCTGCCCCCATAAACTTTACATTGGAAAACCTCCTTAGTCATCCCTAGCTTCCTTAATTTTCATGTTTCATTTTAGAGATAATTTTCCACATCACCTTATCGATATGGATTTGTTACCGACGTGAAAATGCCACATCAAATAACTAATGGTGATTTTTGGATAGGGGCTCACGTGGATAGATTTTATATTAGATTGAAAATTTGTAAATTCAAAGAGACAAAAAAAGTTTGGGGCAAATTCTAGATTAGAGTTAAAGTAGGAGATATTTTTTAGAAAAAAAAATTGGGGGCAGTGTTTGAGTTGGACCTAAAGTTGGGAGTTTTTGAAAACAAAAAAAGTTGGGGCATAAATGAGACTAAACCTAAAATTGGGGTTTTTTGGGGAATTTGAACAATGAGAAATTTTCAGATTTTGACACGCTATCCGACTACAAATGTTATTTTGTCAAGCTTTCTTATCAACTGATGTGCTAACACTACAAAATAAACTTTTTCATGAGGAAATTGGGTTCTTAATTTACATAGTTCGACACAAAAGTAAACGATTACAAAAATATAATTATATATATATATATATGTATATATGTATAAATTTTTATCGGCCTTCGTTGAGGTCAAGCCTTCCTAGCGGATAGAGGTCGGTGGCCCTCGTCGAGACTGAGCCTCCCTAACGACTAGGTGAGCTTGGCCTCACCCAGCCATCGGTAAGGCTGGACCGATGAGGTTGCTAGCCCTCTTCTGGCCGGTCGCCAGAGGAAGAAGGGAAAGAATAAAAGGAAAAAAGAAAACAAAAATATTATAAAATTATTTAAAAATTAAAAGAAATTTTAAATCACAAAAAATTTGAGCGCTTTACAAACGCATTTCTATCCCATGAATAGAAATTTTGAATAGATACCAAACCTTTTCAAATGCTCAGAAACTCGTCTAGGGAACATAATAAAAAAAAATCATTTTTAAGCAAAAATTGTTTGTGGAAACTAAATGGTTATCAAAAAAGCCTTGATAGGTGTCCTCCGAAAACTCTCCTTTAATATTTAGTACTATATCTATACTATAGACACACTCTTGATAAAGGAAATTCAAAATCATTTTTTTCAATAAAATTCAATTAACTGTTCAAAAAAAATCAATTAACGATCATGTAGATTGCTAAGATGATTTTGGGTTATAAACCCTAAATCATGGATAGAAGTTAACGGGAAATTAAAAGACGATTCTCAAATATCTCACCCTTGAACTAAATTGATTTACCGATTCCACAAAGTATAGTCAATTTTTAAAGTAAAATTTTATTTTGGTCGAACATTTTTTAAAAATTTAAAATATATCTCTTTTTTCACTATTTGAATTCTCTTCACTACTCTCCTCACATGCAATGCGCGTTTTTGTTGCCAATCGCACACGGATGGACTCGCCAGATTACTAGTTTAACTAATTTTCAAAATAGATATAATTCTGACTTCTCAAATTATTCATTTTAATTTTTAAAATCGTTGATCATTCTAAGAATTTAATTCCACTAAAATTCGAAAAGGCCTTCCCTAACTTACCATATTCTTAGATGGTGCAAATCAACGTATTAGGACGATCCGCATTTCTGATAACTCGGATTCCAAATAATAATGTCCAGAAATGGCAACATATCTCTTTGAGAGATCCAGTCTTGCAATATGTGAACATGGAGAGTATATGTGCATGTATATATACCTTCCGGGGGGGGAATGTTAAAAAGTCCTAAACCTTTTGTATTTGTGCTAATTTAGTCATAAACTTTTTTACTTGCCGATTCAGTCCTTTCCGGCCAATTTTGGTCGGATTTTTGACTGGATGTCGGCCGGCCGATGTGGCCGATCAATGCGACGTTGATAACTTTTAATAATATTTTAATTTTTTTCATTTTTAATTTTAATTTTCTTTTTCTTTTTCTTTTTCTTTTTTCTTTTTTCCTTCCCCTCCTCCAACCGGTCGTCGGACCTTGCCGGCCACCTCGCTAGTGGCCGCGAGGAGACCTCGCACCGGGCGGCCTCGCCCACAGGCCGCGATTCGGCGAGGGCGAGCCGCGCCGGCCATGGGCGAGGCTTGACCCCCGGCTCGATGCTAGGTCGCCCTCACGGCCCGAACAACGCTGGCGAGGCTGGCCCTCGTCGGATCTGACAAGGTCGAGCCTCGATGGCCATGGGCGAGGCTTGACCTCGCCGAATCGCGGCCTGGACGGCATCGGCGAGGCTCACCCTCGCCAGATCTAGCCATTGGCAAGGTGGCCGGTGAGGTCCGACGAGGTCAACCTTGCTGGCCATCGCCTCTGGCCGGTCGCCGAGGTCCGACGATCTGGCTGGAGGAGGGGAAGGAAAAAAAAAGAAAAAGAAAAAGAAATTCAAAAAAAATTAAATATTATTAAAAGTTGTCCACGTCAGCCGGCCGGCGTCCAGTCAGCAAAATCTGGCCAAAATTGACCGAAAATGATTGAATCGACACTAAGTAAAAATGTTTAGGACTAAATTGGCACAAAAAAAAAGGTTTATGACTAAATTGGCACAAATATAAAAGGTTTAGGACGTTTTTAACACTTTTCCCTACCTTCGGACATGATAAGGAACCCGATAATTTTTTAAAGGGATAACCGCACCAAAAAACCTGAAACTTATGGCGATCGAGTCCAATAGTTTTCAATTAATGTAATTGAGTTCTATAACTTTTCAAATAGTGCAATCAAATCCTTCGATTAACTCCATCTAATTTTACTAGCGGAAATTGCGAAGGAAAAAAAAAAAAAACCCATTTATTGTAGATTTTTGTTCATTGATCAAGTTGAGGCTCGCTTGTACCCTCTCTAGTGTCTCACTTTCGGGTTATACAATAATACTAATAAAAGAAATGACATTTTCCCCTCCTAATGTAATAAGTTCATAGACGAAATTCTTGCAAATTTTCTAAAACTAGGATTTCATCATAACTATTAAGACAAGCGAAAAAGAATCAAGAGAAATTTTTTAAAGAGATATAATAAAGAAATAACATAAAATGATAAATGAATAGAATGTATTTAATATATTAAAGAGAAATATATAAGATTTTGTTGGATAAAAATAAGAGTAGACTAACTGATTCATCATAATTCACTAAAGTATGACATTAACCCGTAAAGTGAAAAAGAGAGGGCATACTTGACATCTTTAAACTGAAAATGAAAATAAAAAAGATGATATAGTGTAATAGAAATTTTAAAAAAAATGGTAACAGAATTGGGGAGACAAAGAGGAAAAGAGGGACAAAAAAAAAATTAAAGATGTAACCATATACCAAAATACATATTATAAGAAAAAAGGAAGAGAAAGGGGGTGACAAAGACATGAAAAGATTTTTAGCAAAATTGAATTAGGATAAAAAAAAGAAGTGGAAAGGAGGGAGGGAGGGAGACGTGTCCTCTCAAACGGGAGAATTACCAAAAAAGTCTTAAATCTTTTGTAGTTGTGCCAATTCAGTCATAAACTTATTTTTTTGGCCAATTGAGTCCTAAACCTATTACAATTGTGTCAATTTAGTCTTTCCGGCCAAAATTGGCGGGCGCAACGTGGCCGGCGCCGGTAACAAATTTTTTAATACTTTTTACATTCTCTCTCTCTCTTTTTCTCTCTCTCTCTCTCTCTCTCTCTCTCTCTCTCTCCCCCCTTCTCCCTCCTTCTTCCTTTGGCTCCGGCGACCAGCTAGCCCTCGCCGGTCCCCGGACTAAGACAGCCAGGTGAGATTTCCTTGCCGTCACTAGGCAAGGGGCGAGGACTCCCTCGTTATCGCTGAGCAAGGGGGAGCTCCCCCAACCACTGGCGAGGCAAGCTCACTTGACCGTCTCAATCCGGCGACCGGTGAGGACTGGCCGGTCGTCGGAGCCAAAGGAAGAAGGAGGGAGGAAAAAAATAAAAAAAAATAAAAAGAGAGAGAAAAAAGGTAAAAAAAGATTAAAAAATTAATAAAATAATTCGAAAAAGTAAAATATTATTTAAAAATTTGTTGCCGCCGCCAGCCGGTCAATTTTGGTCAAAAGGACTAAACTAACATAATTGTAAAAAGTTTAGGACTTAATTAGTCAAAAAAAATTTAGAACTGAATTGGCACAACTACAAAAGGTTTATGACTTTTTTGATAATTTCCCCCCCTCCCAAACCCTCCATTCACTTATTGTATTATATTTATACATATAAACTATATTAGAAAAAGGATTTCACACCTCATTTATTTCGTGAAAAATCTAAAAATGATTAATTATATCGCTTATCAAAATAAATTAACGACATTTTTTTCATAATTTATGAAAATGTTTAGATATAAATTGTTGTTAGTGATGAATGCATTTTTTATCGACTAGAATAATCATATTTTTCAAATCATTTATTTTCCTTCAACTTTTTTTCCATAAAATTCCATAAAAGTTTATGTACACTGGTAAGATGAGTTGTAAATCCTAAATCATGGATAAAAACCGTAATTTAAATATTAACAGTAAATTAAATTCGTGTTTAACTATCGTTTGCTACGTCACCTCATCTAACTTATAAAAAAGTTGTACAAGCCCAATTGGAAGCCAAAATGGACCATGAAAAGCGAGACGCCCGGGTGAAATGAAACTAACAGAGCATTCCATTGAAATCTATTTCGTTTCACTAAGCCTCCTCCCACACATTCAATAACTCGCATTGATTCACATGTGATATATTGCACGATTTGCACACCTCTTCTTTCTTTATCACGCTCCATACCTCCCCATTCGATTGCAAACCGCCCTGCCGGGCTTATTAATCATGAAAAACAGAGCCCGATGCACGTGCGAATGCAAGGACAAAAAGAAAGTTCTCATCTCCGTGCCGTATCTTACGCGACTCTAATCTCACGATCTTACTCGTTATAAAGAAAGTAGGACTATCGTAGCCGAGTCCTGCATCAAATGAGAGCTCGCGAGAGCGAGGCACTCCGATTGTGCCGATACAAAACATCATCTGAACTTCCCTTTCGGCCTGCCGAGAGCTCTGTACAGACCACATTCACTTGGAGCTAAGCACACTAAGGAATTAAGTAACCATGTTCTAAACCAGTTTCAAAGGGAGATGGGCGAACATCTCCTGATCGGTTTACTTATATAAAAAGAAATAGAGAAAGTGGAGGACAAAAGCGTGTCAGCCCTTTCGTCGCATGCAACGTCCTGCTAAAGTGCTAAAATCCAATCCAAGGAGGCATGGGAGCGAGAGAGAGAGAGAGAGGTTGACATGCTGGCGAGGGATGGCATTGATTGGTAGGCGTCGAAAGAGGGGGGCGTTATCTTCATCTCTTCCGCCCCGATCTCTTTGGAGCAGCTTACTTCACGTTCGCACCATCGCATCGCGTCGAGATCATAGGATGTGCTCGGAAGACACGGCGTCGAGAGCTCATTGGCTCGAGGCTTGGCGTCGAGCGACCATTAGCTGGTTTGACAGTGCAATGTCAAACAGCTCGCGACAAGGAGCGATTGGCGTGAGTGACCCTAGAAGGGTCGAGCTTTTTGGTGACGAGGCATATATATGTTGCATTGCATTCCACTTTTCGTATGTATTGACTCGATGACAAGGGCGGCATCGAGTGGACAATTCGTGAGAAGTCTGGCATCTTAGAATTCATTTGAAATGACAGCTTTTGGGAGCACAACTTTTGTTTCTTTAACGAAATCGGGAGTACAAGTTTGATACCAACCTTGCGAAGTGAATTGAGGCATCTTATAGTTTTCAAATTTTAACAAAATTTTAGTGAACTCCAAACCTTATGAAATTATTTGTTTGGTACTATCATTGATTATAACAATCAAGGAGATTTAGGATGGTCTCTTTTCTGCAAGGGGGAACGAGTAAATTTCTTAGAGAATGTGAGATTTTGTTAGGCAACTAACAATTATTCTAAAAATCGAAAGTATTAGATGATGACATGATTTAATATTTAAGTATTTTAACACTTTTCCTAAAGCGTAGGCTAGATTTTAGCTTAAACCAAAGTAATTAGGGAGGCAAAGGGGCCTCGAAAAGATTTCAATTTGGGACCTTTTTCTCTGATACAATGCCTTTATCTACCAAAGAGAATGAAGGTTCCACAAAAGTATTTTGGATGCACATCCTTCTCCTAAGTCACAAAGCAACCTTGGGCACACACGTTCGGAAAAACCCTCGGATGAAGCAAGGTTTTACTCGGAGATTCCAATCACAAGCTTGGGTCGATTGCTAGCTTGACCGATCCAAAGAGTTTAGCGAAATCTAGAAAATAGCTACAATTAAGGAATTCGCTTGCAACGGAGAGGTCGGTCGACGCTCATGCAGTGGAGGCGAGGTTAGCAGCCCTCACGGTGGCCGGACGATGGTCATCGGCCCATCCCGCCGCTCTTAGAGGAAGTCAAGCTTCTCAATATGGCTCCAAAAGTACAATAAAATGCCGATTTTTTTTTTATAAAAATGGCTGATGTGGCGACCACGTCAATCACCTCTATCTTTGAAAAATAATAAAAATTCCACATTAATATTCTCCATTACTCAAATTGGACGAAATCAATGAAATTACTCGATTACACTAATTTGATAAGTTTCGGAACTTAATTGTACCACTTGAAAGTTTTAAGACCCAATCACATTCTCTGGACAATTTTTAATATGTCTAATCCACTTATCCTGATCCTTTTATCGGATTGTGATACCTATCTTCAACCAAAAAGTGGTGATTTGATCGCACTACTTTCACTTTTCTTATACATAAATTTTATAATTGGTGTCTCCCACGTAACTTTAGTAGTTTGATCAAATCCATCACGTGGAAAATACGGTACGACGTTGGACTAATAACTTGACAAATAAATACAAATTATGAATAAAAGAAGTGGTTAATTTCAGCACATGCACATAGGGGTGAGCGGTTCCCGGTTCCGGTTCGGTTCCGTCCGGAACCGGAACCTACTCCAGTACAGTTCCTCAATTTTGGAACCCGGAACCTACCCGTCGATCGAATCGGGAACCGAAACCTACCCCGTCACGGAGTTCCGGGGTCGGTTCTAGGTTCCAACAGGTTCCTTTTTTTTTTTTTCTTTTTCGTAATTGGCGCGAATATTCGGAAGCCGAAATAATTCAATAGTTGACCCTCCATTTTCAGTTCCCGCCAATACCCAAAGCAATGTGAATCTTTTACATCCAAATAGACAACTAAATTCAAAATTGGGATATGGCGGTTGGTAAATGATCTCCTAGCTCGCATGCCGACTTAAATTTTCAGTCTCCGAGCGGACGTCTTGCACTGTTCGACGGCTTCAAGCTCGCGTCGTTGAGCCCGACCCACTTCGCCCAAGTCCTCCACTACGCCTTACGATTCGTGAGGCACTTCGCAAAAGCCATGGCTCGCGAGATGGAGGCGGCGAACTGGAACCTCGACGAGGCCATCCGATTCATCGAGCCGCAAGCGAGGTTCGCGAAGCCCGGCCACCGGCACTTTGCCATCGAATCGTTCGTGGCCAGATTGATCTTCGAGGGCTTCAACTTCCCCAACTTCACGCTCGCGAACGAGTCGTCGTCCATCGAGGAGCGCACTCCCCAAGCCTTCTTCGACCAGTTCAAGAAGCTCAAGTCCGTCAGCCCCCGAGCTTCATCGCGCGGAACCCGGGCTCGCCGTTGGCCAGGTTCGCCAAGGCCAAGTACTTGCAATTCGTGCACGCGAAGCATAAGATTCTCACGCTACCTTCAGGAGGCCTTGCAAAAGAAACAGCGTGCCAATCAACTATTCAACCCAATGGAACCAGTAAACCCCAATAGAATCGAGTAACAGTGCATCTTTCTGCAATCTTCATTTTTTCCAAATTTTGAAATGAAGGATGAGCAACTGTCAGTGTTGCTCATCTTAGTTAGGCAAAGGAGCAATGTCACTTGAGCAAAAATGCGGAGGAAAACCTACCGTCTCGTCGAGCTCGAGAACTCGTAGAGCTTGCCCCTCGGGGAGACGATGATGAGTGCAACCTCGGCGTCGCAGAGGACGGAGAGCTCGAAGGCCTTCTTCAGCAGCCCGTTCTCGCGCTTCGAGAACGTCACCGCCCGCTCGTGTCGTTCTCTATCCTCTTCATCTGCGTCTTCCCCTCACCATTTCCCCCCCCTCTCTCTCTCTCGCTCTCTCAAGCCACAAAAAACAAGAAAGAGATCGGAAGAAGAAGAAGAAGAAGAGCGGGAATCGATCGACGGCGACGAGCGCTCGATCGAAGCTCCGATCGGAGTGGCCGCGGAACGGAGGGCGTCGCGCGGATCAGGTCCCGGAAAGGGGAGATCGGAGACGGCGCCGGGAGGAGGCGCTCGTTGAGAAAGAAACGGAGGATTCTAGAGAGAGAGAGAGCAATCCAGGAAACCCTAGGCGATTCGGAACCGGAATCGGAAAGAGAAGAGAGGGAGAGAGAAGAAAAGAAAAAAGCTGGGGGGCAAGAAGTGACGTGAGGAGGGAAAAGGGGAGAAAAGAAAGAGAGAGAGAAAAAGAAAGGGGAAGGGGGGAAGAATCCGCAGAGGGGGGGAAATCATTCGCCGGGGGGAGGGAAGGGTTTTTTTTTTTAAATTATAACCGGAACCGGGAACGCCGGTTCCTAGAAAAGGGAACCGGGAACCGGAACCGGTCTCTTTGGAACCGGGAACCGAACCAGACCCTCCGGTTCGGTTTTCCGGTTCCGGTTCTACCCGGGAACCGTGCTCACCCCTACATGCACATATAGTCAAGTGGGCAAATATTGTGCCTTGTCCGCCTACCACTGGATTGACTATCCAACAGCCAATAATTTTCCCTTCATATAATATTCTATTTTAATAAACTAAAGTTGATGGAATCATCGTTTTGAGAAAAAAAATCATTAAATTGCTTTTTTTTTTTTTTACTCTTGCACAACAAATATTCAAATGATATTAATTTGCGTAATTCATTTTCCTACCTCAAATTACTTTGCGAAAATATAAATTTCACAGGATAAAATCTAAATTTCACAGGATGACGATAATTGATCGATCCAACTTTAACATGACTTGAAGGGTTACAGTTGATTCACGAATGGAAAGTGATTTCTTCTCACGTCAAATCAAAGTTTTACCA
The DNA here is from genome assembly GCA_017140595.1 of Eucalyptus curtisii. Classification (NCBI taxonomy): domain Eukaryota; kingdom Viridiplantae; phylum Streptophyta; class Magnoliopsida; order Myrtales; family Myrtaceae; genus Eucalyptus; species Eucalyptus curtisii. The sequence goes on along the minus strand of CM029496.1, from coordinate 26,619,548 downwards.
TGTTTTTCTTACATGGATCACATGAATTGACATGCACGAAGATTATATCCCCGTGGACCTTAAAAGAAGGAAGGATGTTGTATTTCAACTGTAATTAATTTTTACTTTCGTTAGCATGTCTCGCGTAGAATTCTTGAGTTTTCTTTCCCACGTCAACCATATAAAAGCGCTCCTCTCTCAGTTAAAGCAATGTCAGGCAGAGAGATCCGAGTCTTTTACTCTCTTTCACTGAAACCCAGGGAGAAGGGTTTCAAGAGGGAAGAAAAGGAACAAGAAAAGCTGAAAAAACGAGAGAGAGCTAAAAAGATGCTTCTGAGAAGCACATCCACTCCCATCCTCAAAGCATCCTCATGCACTCATCAGACACCGTCTGAACCGGAACTGACCTTTCGGATCCCGACAGGCCGACCCTTTTCCCTGAATGTCTCCTCTTCCTCCGCTTTATCAGACACGGAGAAGAAGAAGAAGAAGAAGAAGATATCGGTGACGTTACCAGAGAATGGTGTGAGAGAGTCGCTCAAGCCAAAGAGGAGACTTTCCTCAAAAGGGTCCTCTTTAATACTGATACAGGAGCCAAAAGATAAAGAACGGGAAGAAGAAGAGGAGAGACACGATGCGGATCGGGTTTGTGACAAGACGTCGCCGTTTCAGAGCGTGTGGAGCTGTTCTGGCGGCACGGGAAGCGGCGGGGATGGCGGCGGAGGTGGGGATGGAGGGAGAGAGGGGTGTGGAGATTGGGGACAAGGGAAGGAGAGCCTGGATGGGTACTATCAGAGGATGATCAAAGCTCATCCTGGCGATGCTCTTCTTCTAGGAAACTATGCAAGGTTCTTGAAAGAGGTACTAATTCTTGTAATCTCTATGATTTGTCGTTTGTAATTTATATGGCTTTGTCATTATAATTTCTAAATTCATCTTGTTTCATGCACTTTCTAAAATATCTCGAACTTTTAATTCTCATATGAAAAATTAGATAGGATTTGCATAGTTGTGGAAAAAATATGTTAATATTGAGTTAATTGCCTCGTGTTTTTATGAGTTTCGCGTCAAATTAGCTTATCGATTCAAAATCTAATATTTATGGTGTAAATTTTTCTTTTTTAGGTACAGAGGGATGCAAAGAAAGCAGAGGAGTACTGTGAAAGAGCAATACTGGCCAAAAGGAGAGATGATGAGCCAACAGATGGCGACGGTGATGTTTTATCTCTCTATGGGGATTTGATATGGACTACACACAAAGATGGCCCTCGTGCTCAAAGCTATTTCGATCAAGCTGTTCAATCTGCTCCTGGCGACTGGTAAATTACAAGCATAAATGTAATGCAAATCTGTATGTTCATACTTAGTATTGATAAATACGACAACGATCCCTGAAATTTGTGTTCTTCGGTTTCTGGTTGCAGTTACGTTCTTGCTTCATATGCTCGATTCCTGTGGGATGCTGGAGAAGAAGAGGAGGTTTCTGGTTGCAGTTACGTTCTTGCTTCATATGCTCGATTCCTGTGGGATGCTGGAGAAGAAGAGGAAGATTATGACGGTGGTGGTGGTGATCATGATCATGAGGCAGAGGATGAACAAGAACAAGGAGTTAAACACTAGTCAAACTAGCGCAACTGATCAACCTCATACTAACTGTAATTTAACTGCTGCTAAATAACCATTTTAACTCTCCTAATTATTACCTTTCAGCAACCCTCTCTTTCACCTCTCCCAGCATGCATGTACAATTCTTCCAGATTGAAAGATTCGCAAAAAACAATAAATAAATAAAAAAAGATTTGTGGGGGAATGCTTTTCTAGAAGAAAGTTCTCAAGGAAAGTGCTTTTTCTTGGTTTAATCTGGTTAAGAAATGCTGGAAACACTGGAAAACAAATCTCCTAAGGATAAGCCTACCCTTGCATGTTCTTTCATGGAAGCATTTGATAATATCTCAAAGCAACATGTCTCCTTTGATAGTTCAAGCCAGAAGGAAAGGATAAACCAAGAAAAAAAGAGAAAATAGAAAAGGAGGCAGAGAGAGACCTTTCTTTTTCGTTCCCCTATTCCTGTCTTGTGCTATGGTTCACTCTTGTTATCTCAATTAAGTTTTTAAATTTTCATGAGGCTTGTTGTGACCTGTTCTTGAATGTCATGAGGGAATATTCTTTACTTAAACGAGAACAAAGAGAAAGAGCCAAGCATGCATGCTTCAACTGACCCTAAAGCATGGTTTTAGCCAACTCCAGACGATATGATTCATTTAAAAAAAAAAAATTCCCTATTAACAATTGAGAAAAAAATTGATAGGCAATATCAACCATATGCTAAAATGAGAGAAAATGAAACAATACATTCACTTTCAAAATAGCAGCTTCTGAAACCCAAAGAAAATGGCATCTTAGGTGAAATCTCCAAATTACAAGATACCATGATCCTTGGACAGGAATGGGAATAGGTGCACAGGCAATTCTGTATGTGGTTATAAGGGATAGGAGAGACATGACTATTTACCTAAGATGAGTTGAATTTTGACAAAGTAACATAGACTAGGAGGCATCACTGGGGTTTTACCAATCAAGAAAGTGCAAGTCACGCAATTTCTGTGCGGTAGTCATAGGTTCAGACATATTTGAAGCAAATCCATTCTCTCCAACTACCACAAAGAAAAGGAAAAGAATCGCAGGAGTAAGTAAATCACAATGAATTCTATCCTTGTAACTTTAAATAGCAAGAACCTATCAGCAAGATATGCCACTGGCTATAGCAACATAGGTTAAACGTTAAACCGATATAGAACCTCTTATTGAATGGCATAGAGTGGAGTTCACCATTCCATACTTGGTAAGAAACTAGTAAAGTTTATTGTTCAATTTTCACCTATTAGCAATCCTTTTTAACATGACTTCAGTTACAACAAAAACAAGCATTAGCACGTAATGACCAACTCACATAGCCAAGACATTGTTGCATTGCATATCCATCATAGTTCAATTGACAGACCGAGCTGGACAAGAAAAATGCTTTAAATAAAATTTTGGCTGACATTGTAGCGACCATTGTCCCAAAAATTTATCACAGACTGCAATAAGAGGAACAAACAGAAAATACTACAGTAGTATAAATTGGCACAAAAGGTGTAATGTAGTGACATCAGAAAAAAGAAGAGCCTAGTGAAGATTATATCAGGGAGAAGCAATCTTCAGAAGCACAGACGAAGCAACCCAAGTCTGCTGTGAACACAAAGGCGTGATCTTCGAAAAAAGAAAATTCTCCACCTGTTCTTATAGTACAATTTGATTCTCATACCTCTCTTACTTTTGTCCGCTCCAATTCTACATTGTGATTCCCATGTCTCAGAATCTATGATTCCTCCACGAAGGTAGCCAATGGTTGCTCCTCATGGACCAGCGGCACAGTTTCTGAGTGAACATGCATTGCATTTGATTCGGCATAAGGAATTGCCTCCTGCTCTTGATTGGCAGCAGCAGCTTCACACATCTCAGTTAAAGTGTCAAGCTTTTCCTCCATTCTTGTGCTTGACAAGTTCACTCCTTCTGCATCTTTTGTTTTCACGGTTCTAGCCATCCCACCTGACAAAGTTGTCTTTTCAGAAGGCAGTTTAGGAAGTGACTTTCTAAGCGGCTTCTTAGAATTTGCAGGAGAAGGTCCTTTGGCAGAATTGTCGTGAGACACCTTCTCATCCAGGCTCAAGCGGCCCAACCGCTGGCTTGCACTGCCATTTTCTTCGGATTCATCCATGCTGGAGGTCTTCTTTCGACCGAGCTTGGGAGACTTGGCCCTTGTTGGTGGTATCTGAATCAATTTGCAATATTGAGAGTTGAATGGACGGATAATAAAATAAGTTGCAGCTAACAAAATGATTGCAGCACATATTATAAAAATGCGATAATCGGAGAAAATTATGATTAAGTAGCATCATGATACTAATGCTTTGCTAGGGAAGATATGGAAGGGGAGAAATAAGAGGTGGGATGAGAAGATAAATCGCAAATGGGAAAAAAAAAATCCAATGCTGCAGGACATAGGACACAGAGAAAAAACGCCCACCACTCAACAGGCATGTATTTCACAACGAAGAGAGCCAGTAACCAATGTTCTGGCACTTGCAATAACAAGAAAAGAAATGCTTCTACCTAGTGGCATTCATGAGAAAAGGGAGTAGAGGAAACCTTCTTTAGTTCTGCCTTTGGTGGAGGAGGTTCTTGATAGAAGCTCGGCATTGGTGTAGCTTTAAATGTCAAACTCTTCCTGAGCATCTTAAGTTCAGCTTCAAGAGTTTCCTAAAGGAAAAAACAAGAGACAACCTCAAACAAAGGGATTTTATAAGTAACTTAAATATCCACGTGATTCTATAAGTAACTTAAAAATCCACATTCCATAATAACTGTTAGCAATCACAATTATGACCTTGGACTTTTCTTGCAATGTAGTCCTCTCAATTTCCTTAGCATGAATCTTCTCCTCGAGCTTAGTATAGTACTGCCAAAGGTCATGATTGAAAAACTATATCAACTGTGCAAATCTAGCTCGAGTAAAACCACAGAAAATAGTCATAAGGTTTGCAATCAGAAACAAACCTCTTTTCGTTTCTCAGCCCGCTGATCACACCTAAAACTGAACCCATAATTTGGAAGTGCACCAACTCTGCGTGGTTTTGAATCTCCTGCAGTAGGACTTCTATTATATAGTCAAGGTTAAACACATTTGAAAACCGTCTGTATGTTCTGACTGCTTGGAAAAATTTCAGATGAACTCATTCTACTGATTTGGAAAATTTATATATCCAGTGATAGAAAGGATACGGAGAAGATTGAGCATCGGCCTCTGGTTTATCAAGAGATCCTTTTTTCAAGGGCTTAAGTTTTGTCTTCTCTCTGTATACACAGCAAAACACCATTCAGAAGAAGCTCAAGAATACAACTCCCATTATTTGACAGAAAACAAGGAAATCCAGTTCTACGTTAAAAAGAAACAAAACCATTGGCAAAATCTGGTAAGCATCCAGGAACTTTCATAACGATAACAATATGAACACCAAAAGTTCACGAATGGTTGACTACTTCACTACACTAGAGATAAAACTGTACAGGTTAGATAGACCTACGCAAAGCTTTCTGACGTTGCTGCATCAGATTTTCCACCATGCTGTTGGAAGCAGAAAAACAGCAAAAGATAAAGATAAGGCATAAAAACAACAACATGATTGACTGAGGACCATGACATTGGAATGTAGAAGCACGAAAAAGGAAAAAAAATTGACATATCGTGTCAACAATGAGAATTACCTTTGATTGAGTTTCTCTCTCATTAAATGATCTACTTACAGCAGGTTGTTTTGTCCATGAACTCACACCAACAGCTTCCACATTCTTTCCATCCTTACTCTTCCTTGCCCCAATTGTTGAAGCAACTTTGATATTTGAGAGCTTCCCATTGCTTTTCTTGCCTTCAATCTTCTGAGGTTCAGAAACTTTCAACTTATCCCCAGTAACTGTTTCACCATCCTGCAAGGTCATGCATAGATGCATTTTAGAATGAGTTATTAAGGTGTATATTGAAGAATCTTAAGCTTATGGAACCAGCCAACCTTATGGGTTTCTGATCCACCAATCTCTCTTGCATAGCCAGTAGAAAAACTGTTGTCATTGCCACTGCCATCCAACTTAAACTCATGTAAGTTCGCCTCTACTGCAACAAGATCTGCAGTTTCTGCAACGATGTCAGCATTGCTGACAGCAATAGCATCCTCTCCATTGTTCAAAAATTGCCCATGCATGCCATTTTGATGAACTGGCTCAAACCCATTGGTAGGCATGACATCCTCATAATCCATTGGTATATACTCTAAGGACAACAGAATATGAAAATGTGAGCTCATATGTCAAGTGAAATCTTAAACAAATGAAAATAACTGATCCCCGTATAGATAATAAGGCATAAACACTCTCAGAAATAAGCAAAACACCACCCTACTCAAAATTTGAGTGGAAATTCAGCAGAATATAAGCACAGAAGAGTTGCCACTAAACCGACTATATGTTCAAGCTTCCAACTTACATATAACACAGAATCTTAAAAATAAACCATAAACCCGCGAAAGCAAGAAGTGAGATAATGCAATTGCACATCTGTCAAAGAATGTCTCTGATAAAGTACCCATAAAACATGACAAACCGCCGAACCTAGAGTTCTAAAAAATCTACATACTCCCAATAACACTTCTACTAGTTAGAATGATTTATATCATTCGAATTTTCCAACTCTTACTTTCTTTCAACACTCAGTTGCCTTTTCTTCATTGAACAGCAAAAAGCAAACACCGAGATAAGATTCCATATGCACTTGGTGAGTTTTCCGAGCAGCTAAAAGCGCATTACATAACCAGTAGCCAACACCCACAAAACCAAATCGCCACCTAACCTCGAAAAATCGGGGGTTATCAGCACAGAAAAAAGGTACAAAAACACAAGCCCAAAAGAGGACTCGAGCCAAAAAGCACAAAAAACCAGATCTTTTCCTCTCCAATCAGCCAAAAAAGCTCTCTTTAACAAAACCCACTAAAGATTCAACCGGCAAACCTCAAAAACACGAAATGGGGTGACATTCCTAAGGATCACTTCCACTCATTTCCACATTGATCTTCCCCCTTAACAACACGCAGCCCTTCTGGAAAATGCCACACCCACTACCGAAGCAAAAGCCAAGAACAGACGACGACCCCGAGAACCGTTCGGACCCGGCGCTTCAAATGCAGTCAAATCACAGACAAACGCAAGAACACTTTCTGGCAAAACCCAGAAAGCAAGAAAGAAAGAAAGACCTCTTCTTCTTCTTCTTCATGTACCTTAATGAGCGTGCGGGATAATCAAGATTCCATTAGAGCTGCCCTTAAACCGATAGAGTAATGAGGCAGGGGAGAGATTTGCAAAGGAACAGGGAAATATACCCGAGGAGGAGGAGGAGGGGATCTGTAGGAAGAGCGAGGAGACTAGGGGTGGGATGGAGGATGACGGATCGGAGGATCCGAATACTCGAAGACAAAAACAAATTATGTCGGATTCAAAAATAAAAATCGGATTTTTTTTTTTTGTTTGAAACTGTTGATGTACGCAATACACGACCCGCACGAGTACGTTTGTACGACCCTGTAGTGTCATCAAATGTAGTGTTTTCTTGGCTGAGCAAGGATTCATTTTCGGCCGGTCAAGAAAACTCAGGTAATTGACACAGGCATGAAGTTTAAGTGAATCATATTCAGATACTAAAAATTTTGTTGTCATAGGTTGATTTTGTAAATTGATTTTAATGCCTAATATATTTTTTTGTCTAGTAAAGAATGAGAATAGCACAAAATGATATAGGTTTTATGATCGAGTTAAATTCGATAATCATGATTGATCCGAGTTTGAGTTTGGTTCACGAATTGTCAACACTTCGATTTGAGATGGGTTGTTTTAAAAATTCAAAGTAAATTGTATTGATTGTCTTTGACATCTATTGTACCATTCTTTTTATGATGGATTATGAATACCATATAACGCTTTAAGTTCTATAGTCAAACCAAATGTTTAATTTGATAACTGGGGTTCATCAGGATTCGAGTTTGTTCGAAATTTTTTAAGGCTTTAGTTTGGGATAGGTTGTTTTTTTTTTTTAAAAAAAAAAAAAAAAAGATGACACATATTTGAGTCGCATGGCAAATGGCATCATCCTTAAAATAATTATATTTTGTTATTATTTTGTTTTAGAACATTATTTTCAATAATTAACGAAGACACAATAAACTAGAGAAAATAAAATAAAGTGAAAATCTTACATCAATTATTAATAAAATGAAATAATATGACCAAAGGTTACTAGCCTCTTCATTTTGGTTCAATTCCAAATTTTGAAAATCAAAACTCCTAATTGTGTCATTCGTGCTGCAAGATTGAACTCCATTTGGAATCTTGTGTAAAGTTGAATTCTAGCACAGCTCAATATATACTCAAGCTAGAACACTAATTATTAATATTTATTTTGCAAAAAACGAGGATTTCAGCAAGCCAAATAAAAGCATATTGATCCTTACTATCAACCATACATCTAATCCAATGAAAATTAATTCTCAACTTCTAAAAATTGGCTTATGAAAACCATGCTACATCTTGTAGCATCTTGCTGCTAATAAGGACAAGGCTCTAGAGCGCTATTCAAGCCAATGTCATGAAGTTTCTCATCACCAATAAAAATTACCTATAATTGGATATTCTAGAAATTTAACTTTGAACATATTTGGCAATTCTAGCTAAAGTTAAGATGACATCACGTAGGAAGCAAAGTAATATGATCAATCGCACACCAAGAAATTGAGGCTGAGGAGAGGAGGCGAGACAAACATTTTTCACATATATATTAAAAATAAAATTTTAAATTATTAGATGAATGTATAATTTAATATTTAGATACTCCATCAATTTTGAATTAAAAATTTTGTTATATAGGGGGCATGGGGCCACCACTTGCCCCTCTAGGACTGCCAATGCATATGACGTGTCCTGGCACCTATGTGGTATTTTGTATTTATCCTATACTCTCATTTAATAGCCGGTAAAAAGTATTGTTGTTGTTATCGCTGTTAGAATTGTACTGAAGAAGGAAAAAGATCATTAAAAATAATTTTTTCAAATATAGCTCTGTAACACCTGCTTATGGATTGTATATACACAAGTCATGCTAATGATCTTGAGAGTTGGCTACATAAACCTTTGTAAAAAATTAATTCGATTTTCACATAATTACACAACCTAACTAATTGCGAATATTACAATGTCTATTTATTTGTATATAGTTGTCATCCCCTTCATAAACCTTTCTTTATCGGACCACTAATTCCATAAAATTAGAAAATTCCTGTCCAAAAAAGTATATCCCAACAGTTTTTTTTTTTAATCATCATGAAAAATCCCTTTGAATAAGGAGCAATTACGTCAATCTATATATATATATATATATATATATATATATATATATATATATATATATTTTTTTTTTCTAATGCATGGCTCGTGCCTTCTTACTTGAGAGCGTGTGGGCAATAGGCATGACTTGTGCCTGACAAACCGACCAACAGAGGCTCAGCCTGTCGGGAGCCCTAAAAACGACAACGTGTGGCATTAAAATGCAGCCGACACGGTATATATCGGACCACAAAAACCTCGGGCGGTCCCTAATTAATTTCACTATTATTTCCTCAAATAACCACGCACAATTATTTATCAAAGGATGCATACGCATAAATTGGAATTTTAATGTTTTCTTATTTTTTGCTAGGGAAAATAATAGAAATGGTCTCTTAATTTTGGTTAAATGTGTAATGTCATTATCGAATTTTTAATTTATTCAATATGGTTCATAAACTTTAATCTGATGTAAAATGCCGTCCCTAAACTTTTAGTAAATATTCAATTGAATCACTAAACTAGAAGAAAGTATCCAATATTATCATTCTATTAATTCAAATTTAGAGATAACATTAAATATATTCATATAGGTTGGGGATTAAAATGAATACGCATCAAAAGTTCAGAGATCACATTGGATAATTTAAAAGCTTACGGACGACATTACACATTAGGCTAAAGTTTTAGGATCACATTGAATAAATTAAAAGTTTAAGGATGACATTGCACATTATATTATAATTCAAAGACCATTAATGTCATTTTAACTTCTCATTACGTTTAAAACATATAAATACGCCGTATAAATTTTCCCATAAAATCCACAAAATTCAAATCATTTGCTTTCCTTTAGAAGAAAAATTAGATGCAATAATTGTGAATAGACCCTAGAATGTATCCACATTTATTCTCCAATGGTCCACAACGTGACTATTGAACCCCATTAAACAAAGGGCATAAATAGATGGTAAGCATGGTGGAAATAAGTTGGGCAATCCTTATCTCTTGTCATCCAAACTGTCTTTAAACTTATTCTATGGTGACTTTAGCTTATCGCAAAGGCAATTTAGTCCATTAAGCAAAGAAAAAGATCTTGGTTAGTCCATGCGTATCCTAATGTAGTAAATATAACCATGATTAAAGTAACCATTGGACTTGACTTTGTTAAGAGTTTTTTATACAATGATAACAGGCGAAATATTTTAAATTAAAGCACTCAGCGAGGAGGGATAATGCATTTGGCGGGTCAAGCACGCTGGGAAAAACAAATCCGATTTCGGGTCAGATTAATTTTGATTAAAATGCAAAATTAAATTAGATGCACGTAGTGTAAAACGGTGCGTGGAGGATTGCAAGGAAACAAAGTTGATTGATTATGCCGCATGGTATTGAATTTTGTTGTTCCTTCGGTGTCCACCTCGCAAGGAGGACATCCTACAGCAGTCGCACGTGCGGTTCTGCTCCTCGCTGAAGCCTGATTGGCCGAGGGCTTTGACGTTGGGCCCCCCAACACGTGGCGTGTTTGGATATTTCTGTCACTGGGACCGGTGCATCCATGTCCAGGTAGGCAAAAATAAAATCTTTAAATTGCCGAAGAGATGAAAGAAATTATTATTTTATGGTGTGTTTGTTTGATAGAAAATGAATATTTGAAAATTTTTTCTTAAAAATAATCAATTGTATCGCTTATAAAAATGAATGAATAGAACATATTTTCAATGTTTATAAAAATGTTTAGATATAAATTGTTGTCGATAATAAAAAAAAAATTCACGACTAATTATATTATATAATATAAGCGATCAATTTTAGGAAAATATTTTTTAAATTATTTATTTTTTGCAAAACAAACGGGGTCTAAACTCCTTCAATTTACTTATGCGAGAGGATTAAATTGATCAATTATGCGATGATGCGACCATTGTCACTTGGCCGTGGTAGGACTAGTAAGAGAGGTTGGGCAAGTAATTTCCAAGGGAGAAATTATCTAAAAAGTTTTAAATCTATTGTATTTATATTAATTCAGTCCTAAACCTTTCAAATGTGCTAACTGAATCTTAAACCTTTTGACAATTTGTCAACTTAGTCATTTCAAACAAATTTGACTAGAAATTGATGATATATCACTACGAGCATTGACGTGGATAGTTTTTACAATTTTTTAAAAATTGATTTTTTTTATTTTATTTCTTTTTCATTTTCCTTCTTCCTTTGCCTATCACCAAGCTTTGACGATGGCTAGCGACCTACTATACTATAGGTAAGGCTCGAGCTCATTGGGATCTGTCGAGGCTGAGCTTGGCTAGCCTTGGACAAGGCTCCACCTTGACAGATCCTGTTGAGCTCAAGCTTTGATGGCTCTTGCCTATGGTCGATCGCCGATCGTCATTGAGACCTAGTGACTGATGGAAGAAGAAGGAGGTCTATTTTTTTTTTTTCAATTGTAAAATTTATCTACGTTAACGTCGATCATCCTATGCAATACAACCGGTGCCGGATGTCGGCAAATTCTATGAAAATTGACAAGAAAGACTAAATTGACAAATTGTCAAAAGATTTAGGATTTAATTGGTAAAATTAAAAAATTTAAGATTAAATTGGCACAATTGCAATAAAGTAATTTTCTTTAAGTTCCAAGAGATGTTTCAGAGCTTCATCAACGAATCACTTTTTCTTAACTTGCAAAACGTGGGTCAAGTCGGGTCGGGCTGCACAACCCGCGGTGAAGAATTAAACCGTGATGAATTTGAAGTCCGGATTCCCGTGGACTCACGAGTCTAAAAGAAGAAAAGCGATGGTAACGATGGAATTTAGCAACTTTCGTCGTACGGCGAGCCAACGGATAATTCTTATCTCTGCGAGCGAAAGCAATGGAAGCATCGTTTCCCTATCCCTTTGAGAAACTGTCCCTTTGAGAAAGAGATTGAAAGAGACCATATGAGAAGTAGAGTTCATTTTCTAAGAGAAGCGTCATTGTTGAGTAGGGAGGATGATCTCTTTGGTCACTTTCATCACCTAATGAATGTCACCCTACATTCCTATATTGTTCCATTCTCTCTTTACCCTTTTCGCTTAGCACCCAATTTTTCCCAATGGTTGGTCTATTTGGTTAGTCTTTTTAATGGATCCGAGTTTGAGATCTTTTGATTGAGAAACAAGTTACGAAAATTCGAGATACGTTTTTTGATCGATTATATCACTTATAAAAATGAATGAATGAAAAATATTTTTGTTATTCATGGAAATATTTAAACACAAATTGTTATTGGTAATTAAAGTATTTTTCACTAATTGATTAATTTAAGTGATGCAAGCGATTAATTTTGGGAAAATTTTTTTGAGCCATTTATTTTCCGCGAAACAAATGGAATTGAGAAAGTATTAAAAAATTCATAAATTTATTGCATTTGTGCCATTTCATTTTAAATATTTCAATTGAGGCAATTTAGTCTTAAACATTTTCATAATTTGTCAATTTAGTTATAGGCCTCGCAGGCAAGGCAACTCTCGCCCAAATCTGGCATGGGCCTGGGCAAGAGCCACAGCCCTCGTCAACAGCCGATGAGGGCTAGCTGACCCCGTGCTAGCAAAATGAAAGGGGGAAAAATGAGCAAAAAGAACAATAAAATACAATTCAAAATTCAAAATTTTAAAAATTGTTGCTGCCCATGTTATATAGGAAAATTTGGCATCCACGTTAGATTTCCGGCGAAAATTAGCTCAAATGACTCAATTGGCAAATTATATAAAGATTTAAGACTAAATAGACACAATTAAAATGTTCATGACTATATTGACATCAATATAATAAATTTAGAATTTTTTTGGGTACTTTCTCTCAAAAGGATCTCTAGTTATCGAATAGGAAGTCTTGAGTTTAAATATTTTTAGGCATAATTCCATGCTTAGTAGACCAGACTAAGTATGAGGGGAGTGTTAGAATGTTAAATAATAAACAACACGTTCATTTAACAATTTATCACGAAATTTCACAATTAGTATTTTTATCACTTGCTACTTTTGAGCCAGCGCCTTCTCCATTATTTAAAGACATAATTGGAAAAGAAAAGAGAATTTTTTTTTCAAAAAAAAAAAAAAAGAACGCACGACTTTCCCAAGACGTGGAATCAGAATTATTTTACTGACAAGATTCTTTTATTTCTTCATTATTCCATGCTGTTTTTCTAGGAGCATTTGACCGGGTCGGTGATAGGAACAACAAGGAAAAGTCCACACGACATGTGCCGAGGCTTGAAACGAAGGCGCCGAAGGATAAGAAATTGGCATTGTTTCTCTTGTACGTATTGTCATGTGTTGGAAAAATTATACATCGAACGAGGCAAGACTCCCTTTGTTTAGTCACTTTCTCCCTCAGTCTCAGGCATCGATACACTCATTCTCTTCACCCCCTTTTTTTTTATCTTGATATTAAGATAGAAATAAAAATTTTGGAAAAGTTTATTATTTATGTAATTTAATTTTTTTGATATGGAGCGGCCCACAGCAATTTTTAGTTTATATTTTAGTGTTTTTTCTCTCATTTTTTCAATATCAAACCATGAAAATTCTGATCAACAATATTGAACCGAAAACATTGAGTAGTTGTTGTATTTTCTTGTTTAAAATGTAAAGAGTGGAGTTCTAAAAAGTGATGGAATATACTTTTCTTGATGGTACGAACTCAATTTCCTAGCATGAAATGTCACGTTTGAAGAAAACAATTCGATGTAATAACACTTATTTTCATATATATATATATATATATAATATAATATAATATAAGTACGTGAGGTTTAACAAATAATAATTCTTTTCCTAGAACTAACCGATGTTTTGAAAGGGCAATTCTGGGCATTGGCGAAGACTTTTTAAAAAGGGCAATTTCATATCTTTAGTAAATTTCCAGGAAATGGACATGTTAGATGTGGAAATGGACCCGTCATAAAAGTTAGTGTCAAGGCCATTGAATGTGACAATGCATGAGCTCTAATCTAATCAGACCTGAACTTTGACCAGCAAGTTACCAAAGTTGACCGTTCTTTCTGCATAATATAATGAGTCTCAGTTTCAACGAGGCTGTCCCATTCTTCCGCAACTCGGTTTCTTTTATGTCAGACCATTTGTTGTTTCTTCCTCTGCACTTGAATCTTGATCCACGCTATGAATATATCTCAACGAAGGATTGGTTTGCTGAGATCTTCAATTAACTTTGGCTAGAATTAACACGCTATAGCGATGGTGATCTTTCTTTGTCTCGCATCAGGTGGTGATCCCGACTCGCTTTTCACGTACTTCCCAATGCCATCTCGGGCATGTCCCTTAATGATTGTTTCTAGGCACGAGTTTTGTTAGTACTAACAAAAAGCAACACCACAGGTACTTTCTTGCCGTTGATCTTGTGACCCATTGAGGTGGGTCTTATAGCAATTAAGTAAGATCTTGTTGTGCAATTTCCTGAAAGAAAAGTACTTTAATTCCCCTTTTGCTTTGCAGCATCTTAGGTTGCGTTTGTTTGTGTTCATTTTTTTTTTGTTCATGAACACAATTTCTGTTTTTTTGTTCCGGGGAACAAAAAAGAACATAAACGCGTTTGTTTGCGTTTTTGTTCCCGGGAACAAATTTGGAATAAAAACAAAAAACAAGAAAAACTTGTTTCTTGTTCCCAGAACACTTTCGAGAAACAATTTTTCTCTCTCCTATTTTTTTCTTCTCTTTCTTTTCTTCTTCTTTTTTCTTTGGCTGGTCGCCGGCCTTGGCCATGGCGGCCGTCGAGCGTCGGCGACCTCGCGGGAGCGTCACTAGCGAGCCTCGCCGTGTTTGGGCAAGGTAGCCGGCCCTCGTCGGCCATGGCCGGCCATGGCCAACCAAAAGGAAGACCAAAAAAAAGGAAGAAAAAAGAAAAAAAAAAAAAAGGAAAAAGAAAAAAAGGAAAAATAAAATAAAAATATTAAAAAATTAAAAGAAACAAAAAAATTATACAAGTTTACCAAACGTGTTTATGTTCTTTTTTATTTTAGGAACAAGTTTACCAAACGCGTTATTCTGTTCAAAAATTATTCCAGAGAACAGAAATAGAAAAAACTATTTCTGTTCCGAGGAACAATTTTTGAACAGAAACGTTACCAAATGCACCCTTAATCAACAACAAAAAGATGGGATCAGAAATATCAATTAATCACAAGTTAGGGCCAAGTTGAGAGACTTTCTCGTGAAGTGACACCCTAACTTGTTGAGTGTTATCCAGAAAATTGTTCTCGAGATTATGCAATCAGTGACAGCTGAGAATCTCCACGAAACATAGAGAAGATGCTAATATGGGGGCCCCGTTTTGGCCCATTATTGTCCCAAAAATATCTGAGGAGATGAAAAAATGGGTTATTTGGTTCTTTTCCAGGTAACGAAATGTCTTCTACCCACAGAAAAAATGGGGAAATAATAAAAATAAAAAAATCATGTAGATACAATACAGCAGTCTTATATAAAAAAACAAAGCATTATGACTAATCCAGTTTGACACCACTAGTGATACTTAATGAGAAACCCTCCACGCACTAGCTTCGTGGCATAATCAGCTAAAAAGTGGGACTGAACTGAAACAACTCCCTTTTCTCTGTTTAATATAAAATTCGATTCGCAAAATCGATACACTGAAGAATGGGATAAACTTTTACGGAGTCTTAATTCGTTTGTTTGAAAGATATCTCTTTAAATATTCTTACTCAAAACTTATAGGCCAAGTCATATGATAGATTCGGCATTTAAATAAACATCATTCAACACCTTATAAGAGTCTGCCACATCTCTTATACCGATTTAGCATGCCAACCTTTACATACTTTTCTCTTTTCCTAAAAGACATTTTCTTTGTGTGCATGTCCAAGAACTAATCAACCCTGTTCAAGTTTCAGAAGGGAATTACAACAGTATAGTAACTCTCGATTCTTTTGGGCGATCCTTCATCAGAGCTAAGTCTAGTGAACAGCTGAAACTTGTGACCGTCATTGGACGCGGACAGACACCAAAACCTGATCTCGTGTCAGCTCGACAATGTCGCTGATCTCAGGGAGAACTTGTGAAGGTTATTTACTAGGCTACTTGACTGGGTCATCAGATCATTTAAACAAATCTGTGAGCTAGTCGAAACCGCATTGGTGATTAGCTTGAGAACTGAAGGAGAGATTTCGAGGCTAACCAGAAAGAAGACAACCATCTTGAATCCCCATAAAACTTTCCGACAGTGGAGAGACACTGAGCGGAAAACTCTTCATTCTGATTCGATATAAGTCGTATGATCTTTCAAGTCTTTATCGCACGCTCTGACGGTCAGGTCGGGAACCCAGGAGCTGCATACCTGGAAAATTAAGAGCTTGCTGAAAGAAGATGAGCAGTCGTGGAGAAGACGAGAGAATTCTGGAGAAATTGTGTATTTGCATTATGTATTCTTGTTGTACAGGCTTCTGTAAATATAATACATAAATGATACAGTAATGGCAAAAATATATTTTATGAAATCAATTGAAATCAAATCTAATCTCAATCTAAATTCCTAACTAATTTATGCACAATCATAATCAAGCATGATTCCAAGCATATCTCCAGGATCTGATCCGATATGATGCACATCTTCTAACGCTCCCCCTCAAGCTGGTGGTTGGTAGATGTTCAAGATGCCTAGCTTGCTTAACATATATGCATGTTGTCTTTGACACAGAGGCTCGGTAAAAATATCAATAGGTTGCTCTGCTGTTCCAATTCCTCTTGTCTCAATTATCCCTTTCTGAATTTTTTCCCGAGTGAAATGACAGTCCACTTCTATATGCTTCGTTCTTTAATGCACTATGTGATTCATTGCAAGTTTGAGTGCCGCATCGTTGTCACAAAACAACCTTGTCGGACCCTTCAAATTTATCCCAAGATCCCGAAGTAATCCCCGTACCATATAATCTCACAGGTAGTCTTTGCCATGGCTCGATATTCTGCTTCAGCTGAAGATAATGATACGGTTGCCTGCTTCTTGGTCTTCCATGAAAGAAGAGATTCTCCAAGCTTAATGCAAAAGCCTGTAATGGATCTTCGGCTCATAGGACAGGTTGCATAATCTGCATCACAATATGCCGACATTTCCATATTGCATTTTTTGGATAAGAGAATCCCTAGTCCTGGACACTTTTTCAAGTACTTCACGACCTTTAAAATAGCATTCATGTGGGACAATTTCGGAATGTGCATAAATTGACTGAGAGTTTGTACTTTATAAGATATATCGGGTCTGGTTATAGTTAAATATATGAGTTTCCCAACGAGCTTCTGATAACTTGAAGGATAATTGAGAATGGGATCATGATTCTAAGATATTCCAGCATCATAATCTTTGGTGGTCAATTTTATGTTATGCTCAATTGGAATAACCGATGGTTTGCATCCCGATAAACCTGCCTCTGATATGATTTCCAGCACAAACTTCTGTTGACTAAGAGAAATCTCTTGATCAGATCGAGCAATCTCGATTCCAAGGAAGAATTTTGGTGCTCCCAAGTCTTTAATGTGGAAAGTAAAATGTAGATACTTCTTGAATCTTTCTATTGCACTTTTATCATTGCCCATGATAAGAATATCGTCAACATATATCATCAAGTAAATAGATGACATACCTTGGGTCCATGTGAATAAGGTGTAATCATATCTAGACTGTTTGAAGCTTGCAGACGTGAGAGCATTGGCAAATTTGGCGTACCATTGCCTGGAAGCTTGCTTAAGACCATAGAGGGATTTGCGGAGACGGCATACTCTATTTCTCCCCTATCTCCGTAAACCCTGAGAAATATCCATATAGATTTCCTCATCTAAATCTCCATGTAGAAAAGTGTTATGCACATCCATTTGATGTAATTGCCAATCATTAATAGTTGCAACAGATTGAAAAGATCTTACAATTACATCCTTGGCGACTAGGGAAAAGGTTTCGTGATAATCAAAACCTTCCCATTGAGTAAATCCTTTGGCCACCAAACAAGCTTTGTAACACTCAATGGAGCCATCAGCTCAGTATTTAATCTTATAGACCCACTTGCATCCAATAGGCTTCCTGTTCGGAGGTAAATTGACCAAATCACAGGTCTGATTGGCAATTAATGCCCGCAATTCAGCTCCCATAGCTTCTTGCCATCTTGGATCACCGGCTGCCTCTTCATAGCTGGATGGTTCTTTGTCCTTCGATATTTGACTAACACAACATCTATGTTTCGGTGAAAGTCTATGAAACGAAACATAAGATGATATTGGGTAATGAATACCTGGTGAGTTGAGTGATGCACAAACATAATCCTTTGTCCAAGCTGGTAGGCGTGTAGAACAACCAGATTGTTGAGGAGGATCCACTTGTGGTGGAGTAGAAGAAGATGGGGAAGATCTTTCTTCAACGCCAATCTCTTTGGAATCATCTTCTATTTCTGAGAAATTCTCTTGCATTGGATCTACATCAATCTCTAGTGTGGAATTCTCAGGAGAAATTGGAGTCATCATTGGAACAAATCGTTCTGGAGTTCTTGTCAGAAGAAATCCAGGAGTCGAGTCTTCTGCAGATAGGGAGGAATCGGGACGGATTGAAATATGTGGTGTTTCTCCCGAAGACTCCTTTTCATGAAATGGGAACACGTCTTCATGAAAAATGACGTCTCTACTAATGAAGAATTCCCCGATTGATTGTTTGAGGACACGATATTCCTTCTGCAGATTTGAATAGCCCATGAAGATGCAGCATCGAGCACGAGGGCCCATTTTGTCTCGGGGGCTCAATATAGTTGCATAGCACAGGCATCCGACTATCCTCAAATGTTTCCAGTTCTGGTTTCTTCTTGAAAAGTAACTCAAATGGAGTTTTTCCATTGAGTACCCGAGTTGGCATACGGTTGATGAGATAAGTTGCAGTAACGACGCACTCGCCCCAATAATTTTCCGGAATAGACGCTTGAAATTTCAACGCACGTGCAACTTCCAGCAGGTGGCAATGTTTACGCTCCACTACCCCATTTTGTTGTGGGGTGTATACACTACATCAGGAAAACCTAGGTGACACGAGAATAGTTGTCCACAATTGTTAAGAAATAACGTGACCCATCATGATGTAATGTATGATAAGGGCCCCAAACATCCACATGAATCAAGGAAAAAATATTATTTGCACGGTTTTTGCTAGAAGGAAAAGGAATATGGGACTGCTTTGCAAGGTGGCATATTTGACATTTAGAGTAAGGGAATGAAGCACTATGACCCAATCTTGAATGCATAAGTTATTCTTTATCATTGGTAGTCGTGTTACAATGACATTTTATTTGGAAAAATGGACGACAAATTGAGATTACTTGGAAAATTGGTCCAAAGAAGCAACCATTCAGAAAGACTACCCAAGCCCATTACTCTGCCAGTCGAAAGGGCCTAAAAGAATCAAGCGTCAGAATCAAACAATACATGACATGAATTTTCTTTGCAAACTTTGGATACAGAAACAAGGTTAAAACGAAACTCTAGGACATAAAGGACATTTTGGAGTGTGATTTGTGGACTAAGCTTGAATGTTCCGGTGATTGTAACATGAGTGACACTCCCATTGGGTAATTGCATAGAAATAGGAAAATCTAGGTTCTCATGCATATCTGAAAATAACGCATTCTCACAAACAATATAATCACTTGCCCCATAATCAATTATCCAAACTTTCCTTGAGATAGTATTAATTAGACAGCGAGAGATACTTGAGAAATTTCCTTCCTTGCTTGAGGTGTCCAAATTCTACAATGCCTACATCAGCTATTGGTACTGTTCATATGTTATGGACCAATCAGCATTAGGACCGCTAACTTGATTAGCTGCAGAAAATTCCTTTCTTTTCCCCTTTTCTTTGGGCTTACCATGCAATTTCCAACAATTTTCTATTATATGGTGTGGACTTTTGCAAAATTCGCAATATAATTTACCTTTTCCTCTTGAATTGAAATTTTTTGCAGATGCTAAAATAAATTCCACTATTGGATCCTCAGCTCATCTCCAACGTCCGATCCATTTAAATTGATGGACCCCTTTGGGTCGTTTGATTTGCGCAAGTAATCTGGACCACCCATCCCTTCGCTTTTAAGGGACCACGTATCTTCGGCCCCGAACCTTAGCGCCTCTTTCTACGCCCCTTTTTCGTGCGCTAGGGTTTTCGGTCTTGGGTCTCGTCTCTCGCCGCGGCGTGCGAGGGCGAAACTTCCGCCTCCTTTTGCCGAGCCCGACGATGCAAGCCGCTGGCTCTCTTCCTAGACGGCCAATTGAAAGATCCATCCAAGGGATGGCATCGGTTCCATGGCTAAGACCTGTGAACGAAAGGTAAGGTATGATTCGTTCAAAATTAATAAAAATTGGGTTGCCTTTTCCTTTCTTTCATGGATCGGTACTGTGCGAGTGTCTCCTCTGGTCCCTCGAGTTTTTCTTCCGTAGCTTCGAGGTCATTCCACAAGGATGACAGTTTATAGTAGTAGGCCGAAACCGTCATGTTTCCCTGTTTTAATTCACTGAGTTCTACATCAAAGAAAAAATTTGTGCCCAATCTAACTTGCCGTACATCTGCTTGATGTTTTCCCACATGTTCTTCGAGTCCTCCATCGGTGGAAGGCCAGCCGCGACATATGGGGAAATGCAGTTGCCGATCCACGTCCGAACGAGCTGGTTGCATTTCCTCAAGTGTTGGGCTAGTCGGTCATCGGTAGGAATCGAAACAGTTCCATCTAGGAACCCATCCTTGTCTTTCGTCACTAGGGCACGCCGGAAGTCTCGGGACCACCTGGAGTAGTTCTCTGGCCTGGTTAACTATAGGTTGATTAGCTGCAACTCAGGACCGTCGGCCGTGGAGACATACAGAGGGTCATCGGGCTCCGGTTGGCCGATGACGGCTGAGACTAGAAATAGCAAGAAACCGGGCGCGAAACTCGGGTAGGGATTTATCCCTGAACCCGGTTCGCCCGATCCGAATTGGTAACCCGCATTAAAAATCCCAGGTAGGGATTTGTTCCCATACTTGGTTCACCCGACCCGCTCGTCTACTCCAATCCGGCGGTTGGGCTTGCCCCACTCGTGGTTGGTGGGCTCCCTTCAGATTGGACGTGGCTTTGGTGGCCCACATGACCAGGTGATGATGAACTTGGGCTTGGCCCAAGGTACCATGGGTAAGGTACCCATTGGAAAGGTTGGCCCGCAATGGGTTGCCCTAGGTTAAACTAAGCCTGTGTGGGTTGCCATTGCACGGTTGAGCTTGGAGTGGTTGTTGTTGTATTATTGCAGGAGGGCTTTGGATCTGCGAAAACTGTGATGGAGTGTCTCTAGCAGACTGGTTGTCGGCAGAGAGGTTGTCTTGCGGGGTGGCCATTGTAGGTAAGAACTTCTCTTATCTTCTTCCTTGAAAATTGATTCCTATACCAGATGGTAAATCTATTTTTGTGAATCAAAGTTTCTCTGGTTAGGCAATCGAGAGCGGAAGCGAAAAATAGGTCAGAAGCTTGGCGGCTCTGATACCATGAAAGAAGACGAGCAGTCGGGGAGAAGACAAGAGAATTCTGGAGAAATTGTTTATTTTCATTATGTATTCTTGTTGTACAGACTTCTGTAAATATAATACATAAATGATAAAGTAATGGCAAAAATATATTTTGTGAAATCAATTGAAATCAAATCTAATCTCAATCTAAATTCCTAACTAATTTATGCACAATCATAATCAGGCATGATTCCGAGCATATCTCCAGGATCCGATCCGATACGATGCATATCTTCCAACACTTGCCTAGTTCATAGAGATCTGATCAATCCTCGGTGCAAGGGGACTCAAACTTCTGCATGCAAATACCTGTCGGCATCTCCAATGTGACGGTTATGCCTCTTTTATACTTCAAAGGACCCCAAAACTTGCAGAGTCGATACATTTTTCGATGTCTCAAGCTACTGATGCAACTCTTCCCATATTACCTCTCGAGAGCAAGAATTAGCTCTAGTTGACCCTATGTGAAGTGTACTGCTTTTACATTGAAAGCTGGAGATGTACACCTCCAGTGTTTTCTTCACCTGGAGATGTACCATTTCTGGTTTCACTATTTACTTGCTAGCATGGAAACGCGGTATAACCTGGATGGCCATGTAAGCTCAACAGACCATGCACACTCTAGCCATGTAATTTGGTTCAATGCATCAACTGTCGTAGTTTTTTTTTTCTTCTCTCTGGTCACTGCCATAGTTGAATCATCAACTAGTTGTGCTTGAATTTCTGGAAGCACTTGCTACACATAGCAAGGAGGAAAAACTGTGATCATCCTTCCCTGTGGAAAAATTCCCGAGGACGTACAACTTGCTGTTACCTCGGACCTGAAAGCTGAACCGCTGAAAGATTTGTGTTGCTGTGGTCTTCTGGCTTGAAAAACCTCGGAAAAAAACCACAACCTTGTGGTGAAGAAGTCAGCGGCTGAGGAACCGGAAAGACACCTTCAAGCATCTGGACGACTTTTAACATTGACGGTCTCAGGTTCATATCTTCTTGTATGCACCATGATGCAACTTTAATAGCGATAGAAACCGTCTCATCTCTTTCGTTGATCTCAAGACCCGGATCAAGTATCTCTCTCAGCTTCCCTTCTGCCATCATCTTGAAAGCATAGAGGGGAAAATAGGATTCTTCGATGTTTCCTCGGGGTTGTAGTTCCTTCTTCCGCCAAGTATCTCAAACAGAACCTTCCCGTAACTGTAGACATCGCTCTTCTCAGATATGGCACAGCTGGTTATCCACTCCGGCGCGAGGTAACCTCTCGTGCCTCTGAGCATCGTAACAACACAGCTCTGCTCTCTTGTCATTAGCTTTGCCAATCCGAAATCTGAGACTTTGTCTTTAAATTTGTCATCCAAAAGCACGTTTTCTGGCTTTATATCGCACAGCTGGTTATCCAGTCCTTTCGCCATTCCAATTGCAATTTTATATCGTGTTTCCCAATCTAACATGACTTCCTTGTCTTTCTTAAAGATCCATTTATCAAGAGACCCATTCACCATGTACTCGTACGCTAGAAGCTGGTGAGTTCCTTCCTCACAAAAGCCCTTCAGCCTGACCAAGTGGTGATGATGGATGCTTCCGATGCTGCATACTTCGGCTCGAAACTCTTTCCTTCCCTGGCCGATGCCTTCCAATTTCTTCACAGCCAATCTCGTCCCATCTGGTAGGACACCTTGGTACACTGAGCCAAACCCGCCTTGCCCTAGCTTCATGGAAAAGTTGTTAGTCGCATCTTGAAGCTCTTTATACCTGAAACGAACCTGTATTTCCGATAAACTGTTGAGAAAGTTGTCCTCCTCCTCCGCAGTCTCTTGAGTAGCTTCGGGCAATGCCCGCTTTGCATTGGAATATCTGAATCCGACACAGATCAGACCAAGAACAAGGAAGAATGTGGAAACAGGAAATAGGCCAGCATATAGCAAACGTTTCTCGTTGCATGTGCTGTCGTGAGATTTCCGGCCATTCTTACCACCCCCGGTTAACACCTTAATGTAAGAGACAAATCCAGAATTCTGATCAGAGCTCTGCAAGGCCCCAATACTGTCAAACAAGTAACAACCTCTAGAACTATTCTCATAAAATATTGCGAGACATGAACAACTATCCAGGCAAGAGGTTTTGCATCCATTGAGATCGGCATTCAGCGAGGGTGAGACAAACTCGAGCGCAAAGTATCGGATTTGCTCCCCGGCATTAACAAGATCAATTGAAGCCTTTGAGTGATCGCAAGGAGAACCCAACCCTGAACCACAATTTGGATGAGAATCGAGGGCTAAGAGACATCGACAATCACTCCCATTATAACAGACTTCAAACGGGTCGCAAGAGTCGGGCGTGCTGCATGTGTCATCAATTGGTATTTCCACGGGAGAAACATTAGTCGATCCTTCACTGCTCAAGCTGGAAAATGAGATGATCCCGTCCTTCCCTAGGACAGCGATCCAAGTGTCGTTAGGTTCGGTATAATTCAAAAGGAGGAATTGCCACAGCAAAGTTCTGTTCTCATCGTAGAATCTCCATGAATTTGCGACCATCGTGGCAGAGGCTACGGGACCGCCATTTTTGTTCTTCACTTTTCTTAAGTCCTTTCCCATCGACCAATAAGGTTGAGGCGTTTTATAACCGGTAGAAAGGATCATGTCGCCAGATTTAATCTCGAGAGTGTAGGTCAAGTTCTTGAACCCACGGCTCACAAGCCGCATCCCTTGCGTGAAATCTTGGTTCAATAATAGCGTATCGGTAGGATAGTCGAAACTCTGCCAAGCCACTGTACTGTCCTTCCCAAGCAAAACCAGATTTCCTGAATCCTGCAACTCCATTGCGGAAACTCCTATCCCACTGGTATTCGTCGACCACACAGTGCTTCCTGCTTTCTGTAGAAACGCATCGCCATTCTCATCGAAGTCAAAAGTATCGAAACTCGTGACCAGTGCGTCGTTATTTGCGCCCCATACTATGCTCCCGCTGACGAAATGAACCACAGCTAATGAGAATAGAGTAGGATCGGAGGCTGGGACAAAACCGAAGCTGAAAATCGAGCTATTGGACAAAAGAAACAATCCACCATCGCCGATTGAATCCATTTGAGACGTTTGGAATCCTGGGTATATCTTGTCTTTATATTGAGCACCCTCCAGTGAGATGCTGGATATCAAGATGAGACACAGCCACATATTTCCAGCAACAGCCATTGACTTTGAACGGACTATTGTTCCACCATCAATGATAAGAGACAAGAACTTCAATTGAAGGAACGTATCGGTGATGATAATCGAGGATTTAAATGGGAGGCTAATCTTCTCATCGGTATCATATACATCATCTTTTCTTTTATATAGTCAGAAGAATTACCAGCTGAACGAGTTGAATTCCATTGCACCATGCTGCTCCTGGAAACTCTGAAAGTGCTCTGCAAAGTGCAGAATTACAGATGAATTTGCAGTATCTATACAGAGGGAAGCTTATAACACCAAGTGATCAAATCAAAGCGACCCAAAATGACAAATGAAGAGCTCATTACTCTAGCTTTCTCAAGAAACTTTCATACACTGCAATTCATTCACACGGCTCTTGAAATTTCAAAAATAATCAGAAGCAGAACCAAGCACACACGGCAATGCAAAAATGTTTGTGCTGAAGAAACAAATTGCAGAGCCACTTTGAGCCCTGAATTGATGCAAAAGATAAGTTTTGGTATCCAAATCGGAAATGTTATATTTCCAAATTTAAAGATACAACCAATGAGAAGAGAACAATATGAAGAGACGGTTAAGGGCTCTCTTCAACTGCAAATCCTCAACTAGTGTTTCAATGAGATCCACTAAAAAACCACAGAAGAAAAATAGTAAGAAAATGGAAGTTGATAAGGTACTCTTGACCTGGCCATGAAAAGAGAACAGATTGAGCTCTTACCTTATCAAATTTGCCTGAACTCAGAAAGAAAACAAGACTCCGGATCAGGTTTCTTGTTTTTTGTTTCAATTTGATCCTGTTTCTGTCTTAAGGTAGTGACTAGAGAGACATTAAACATTCATTACCAACTGTAAGGGAGAGGACCATTACAACCATTCTTGGCCTCACCATTGACTTGCCATGAAGCCAGGCAATTACAATGACTTGCCTGCCAATGAAAACGGACAATTACAATCATTGACTGGCCAACCCAGAAAAATACACAATTTTTATCAGTTTTTTGGACCGAGGGCCAAACGTTTGTGCATCAGGTCAATAATTGCTGACAAAGAAAAATCTGCCAAGAGCTTGATGTGCTTTTTCAACGCCATAACATGGTATATCTTAAGCTCTTACAAGGCCGACAATGTTGAGAAAACCTCCTAACAAATTTTGAAGTTGACACAACCTTCCTTAATTTATTATGAATATGATAAAAAGATATAAGTATTCTTCTTTAGGAATTGCTTTTGAAGAAAAACGTTATTCAGATTCAACTTATTGATGTTTGAACATCATGTCTAAGAGAGGTCTAGATCATGAAATGTTTCGAAACTCTTTTCTAATGTTGTCCACAATATTACGGATAAAGACAATCACTTACTGAATTGTTTCCCAACAATTATATGGATATTAGGAACGATTGGATATGGAGTTCACCAATATCGTGAAATATCTTCAAAGTTCACTAAGACTAAACAACATCAGAATTTGAAGTTACACACAGATATAAATGTTCAGACGCAAGCTAGTGACCTAACTTGGATTTCCAACACGGAAAATATTGATTGATCTTCAATCTCAAAGATTGTCTTGCATCACTTTACTCAAGACATCTTTGATTGATCAACAATCTTTTTTTAATACGCGCTACTTCCCTAAAATTGAAGAACTCTACTTATGAAAATTGGTGATTTGTTTGTAAGGTTGACTAAATCAACTTGGATTTAGATCTTATCTCTTGACGGCTATTCAATTTTCTTTACACATTTCGTCCAATAGGTTGATTGGAAAAAGATTCTTCGAAGGCTGTCCAACAGGAAAATTGGAAGTGGATGAGTATGAAAAGGAGACCAAAGTACTAAGAGAAGGACAAGTCAGAATAAAATGTTCCAACAGATCTTATCTCTCAACGGCTATTCAATCTTCTTTACACATTTTGTCCAATAGGTTGATTGGAAAAAGATTCTTCGAAGGCTGTCCAACGAGAAAATTGGAAGTGGAGGAGTATGAAAAGGAGACCAAAGTACTAAGAGAATGACAAGTCAGAATAAAATATTCCAAAGTTAAAGAGAGCTTCGGACTTACTTGTCTTTTGCGAGTTACAAATTGTAAATCTTTGAGAGGCATTGAAAAAGTGATTGTGTGATATTGTGAGACTAATCATGCACTTTTGTAACATATTAGGTTATATTTGGTCATTTGGATTTCTAATAAGGATATGATTAGATAGAATGTGATATGAAATCCAGGGATATTGCTATATTCTATCCATTGTTTGGTGATTGTAGTAATAAACTCGGATATACTCACTTCATAGTACATACATTATTTAGTATAAATGGTATATCATTATAAATGAACCAAAATTTTTATAAATGGAGATATTAAAAATCTTTCGCAACACTATTGTCTACTTTATTTTTATTTTCTTTTTTATTCTATTTTCCTTTCATTTTTAATTAATTAATTTTTTATTTCTTTCTTTCCCTCTCATCATTCTCTAACAAAATTTTATTAAATTATAAATTGTACTAATGTACCTAAAACACTAAAATACCCAAAATATACTTTTATTTATATATTGAATTTATATTATAAAATAGAATTAAATTCGAAAGTGTAAATAAAAATAAGATTAAATTAAGAAATTAAACCGTTGTTTTTCTTTTTTTTTTTGAATTTTTATATTAGAATCCAAATATTATTTATATTAAAATATAATTTTAATTTTGTTAATTTAAGAAATTTTTTTATTTGAGAAAAATAAATTTCCTATTATGGATATTAAAAATCCTATTTAATTTATCTTACCGACTCATGGGATAATTTAATTCGACCTATATCCCATTTATACCTGATTTTATCCTGTTTTGAGCAAGTGTCAAATGTAGGACAGGACCAAACCACTATAAATTTTGTGTATAATTTCCTCTATCTCTAATCTTTTGTTTGCTATTTATTTAATAGACTTTTGCACACTAAATAATATCATCATATCTCTCTGTCAATGTTCAAATTCATACTTTTGTGTTCTGGTGAAAATCATATTTAGGCACAGATTTCGCTTGAGTTTGACAATTCTTATATTGACTATTTTTATTTCTGCACAAAATCACGCATTCACCCCTCTCTAGGTGATCCCGCTAGTAACAACAAACAATACTGCTCTTTTTGGCCTACAATAATGTCTAAACAGCAGCACCTGAAGCTATCCCAACTCTCTAATTGTGCATAGCATCGATACACGATTAATGCTAGTTAAACATACATTACAAGAATATCGGTCCATCTAAGGCTGTCCCTTCTACCTTTTTTCCCTCGGTTATATGGCTTGAACTTATTTTGCGGCTAGATAGGCTTTCAAGTTGTTGAGAGTTGATGGGTTCAAAGGTAGTGAAGTATCTATTACGAAGTTGGAGGAAAGCGAGTGAAGTTGATGGGCCAGTGGTCTATGGCTAACTATTGATGTTCGCAACCATCATGGACAAGCATAAAATGCAATTTCGATAGTTCAGTACACGGGCATACGCGTGATGTGATGCGTGCACAAAGAGCACTAAATATATCACTTGTAGGCTTAATCTTTGATCTAACTTGAAAGAGAACTTTTGTGCACGAGGGAGAACGTGGATACCTGTTAAATTAATATCTAGAGTTTAAATTCGAATATTAATTTGTTAAACCGAATTTGTTGAGAAAGATTTCTCTTAAGAATTTGAATTCGGGTGAGGAAACTCTTGTTTCGTGGACTTGATTTGGACGTACAAAAGTTTTGCACTAAATGGCAAAAGATGGGCACACTTTCCTTTATTATTTAACTTTTGGGAGGCAAATACGATTTTGTGCAAGAAAAGGAGAAAAGGTTTCTTTTCTTCTTGGCTATACCCAAATAGGAGTTGGTTTTATTGAAGAAGTGGGGCCCAAGGTCAAAATTGTTGACTCTAGGCCCACATATAAAGCTGAGGAGCCACACATATATATAAAATGCTAGGGTTTTTCTTCAGCGAGAAGATGTGTCGCTTGAGAAAAGAGAAGAGTTGCACGAGCCAAGAAGCCGCACAAGAAATGTGAAGCCGCGATACTGAAAAGAACAACTATTAGAGGAGTTCTTGTATTTGGGTGTACGGAGAGAGGCTTGAACACGCGGTGATTTTGTGCTGTGAGTTTACATATTTATTTGTAAACACTTTGAGTTTGGATTTAAATTTAGATGTGGGAAATACTCAAGCATGTGAGTGATTGTAATTTTGATTCTTTGATTATTCATATTTACTACTGGCTTTTCTTGTGAATGTAATTATTAATATTCAGATCGAACCACGTAAATCTCTAGTGTCCTTATTATTCATATTTACTACTGGCTTTTCTTGTCGTTTCCGCGTATTATATTTCAACAATTGGTATTAGAGCTTGGGATTGGATTTCTTGATTGTGATTTGGGGCTTTTGCTTGTCTGATTATTATTTGGAAATTCTGTTATTGCAATTATGTCTGAGGTAAAAGCTGAAATTGAGAAGTTTAACGGGAGGAACAATTTTGGGTTATGGAGCATCAAGATGCATGCGGTATTGTTAACCCAAGGTTTGACCAAGGCACTGGATGGTGAAGATGAGTTGCCGATTATAATAAAAGCCTTTGATAGGGCAGAGCTAATGGAAAGAGTAAAGAGCACAATCTTATTGAATTTGTTGGATGAGGTGTTAATAAAAGTGATTGAGGAGAATGATGACACATCATTATGTGCAAAACTTCATACCGTCTATGTAAAGAAGGGTTTGAGCAATCGCTTTTACATGCTGAAGATGATGTTTCTGTTTAGATATAAGAAGGTACTTCTATCATATATCACTTGAATGGATTTAATAAACTCACAATGGATTTGAAGAACGTTGGTAAGATACTTGATGATAAAGAATGTGGTATGATGTTGTTAGTTTCTTTACTAGAGTCATGGAAGCACTTTAGTAGTTCACTATTGTAGGGGCGTATTACAATTACCTCGAAAGAGGTAAAGTCCTCTTTATTTTTTAAGGAGTGGTAGAGAAAGTTGCGAGATGACAATCTAGTGCAAGGAGCAGCGCATGCACTAACGATTTAAGGTGGGGAACAACATCGAGGGTTTAGTGGTAATAAAGGTAAAAGCAGGTTGAAATCACGCCATAGAAAGGCTAATGGACGGTGAAGTGCTTTGAGTGTCACGAGGAGGGATACATTAGGAGAGATTGTTTAAAGCATAGAAATAAATGTGATAGGTAGAATGCCACAAATAGGGTGGCAAACATTGTCGAAGAGAGCACTAATGATGTAGAAACTATTTTATGTATAACTACTAGTTCGTTAGAAGATGAATGGGTTCAAGGTGTTTTTATCATATAATTTACCACTTACTATACTGTAGATGATGATAGAGTTCTTTTGGGGAATAACGCAATCTGCAAGTCTGTGGGGATAGGAACAATTCGGATTTGGATATACGATGGGGTGGTGTGCATATTGACAGACATGAGGTATGTACCAGAGCTCCAAAATAATCTTATTTCTTTGGGGACACTCGATGAATCGGGTGGAGTTACGCTGCTGATTGTAGAGTATTAGAGATCTCTTGAGGTGCCATGACAATGATAAGAGGAATAAAGTAAATACTCTTTGGACCCGTTTGGTTCAATTTTGGGGAAATGGCTATGCATTTCCCCAAGTATCTTTAGAGAATTGGGCATTTGATGAAGGTAAAATGTTTGGATACTCTCATTTTGGTGTATTTTGCAAAGTAGTTTTGAGGTGAAAAGAAAAAGGAAAAAGGAGGATGAGATGCTGTAGCAGAGGGGAATGATCAGGAGGCAACTGGAGTTGGTGGTTGTGGTGGGGGAGGCGGCTGGTGGCAGTGGTGGTGGGGAGGCGGCGGGTCGCGCGACCCTCGCACCGCCGGTGCTTGGGTCATGCGACCCAGCCGGCTTCGCCTAAGGTCGTGACCCAAGTGACGGCGGTGCGTGGGTCACGCGACCTAGCTGGCGTTGCCTGAGGCCGTGACCTAGTGCGCGGGGTCGATGCCCGAGGTCACCCGACCTCAGGCGACCCTTCTCGATGACCAGATCGGGCTGGCTGAGCTTCGCCAGCTGAGCTTCACCGATGGAGCAACAAGTCCAAGGAAGACGATGAATAGTAATTTTTTAGGGCAAATGAGGAAAACGCAATTATCAGTGAGGGCAATATTGGAAGAAAAAAAAATCATTAAACCCCTATTTAGCATTACGAAAATGCCGAAAGCCCAAAGCAGGTTCCCACCTGCTTTGGGCTTTCCGCATTTCAAAGGCAAGCATTTGGCCAATGAGACTTCCAAATACTGAACCAAACACTAAATTGTTTTTCCCAAAGGGTTTTAGGGGCTCAAAGCCCATTGGGAATGTTAAACCAAACATGGCCTTTATCATATACTAGGAGAGATTGTGATTAGAATTGCTTCAATTTCATCAAGTGAGTCAGACTTTGACTTGACTTAATTATGTCATATGCGTTTAGGGCACATGAGTGAGGCAAGTATGACAATACTGAGTGAGAGGGAATTGTTGAAGGTTTAGAAGATAGGGAGGCTAGACTTATGTGAACACTACATCTTTAGGAAGCAATGCTGAATTAAGTTTACTATAACTATTCATTCGACCAAGTGACTAGTTGAATACATTCATTTAGACATCTGGGGCTTGTCTATGGTTCCTTTGAAAAGAAATGCCTGATATATGCTAACATTTATTGATGATTATTCGAAAACGGTATGGCTAGACTTTCTTAAGCATAAATATGATGTGTTCCATCGGTTCAAGAAATTTAAGACATTGATAGAGAAGCGGTTAGATAAACAAATTAAGTGCCTGAGAACCGATAATGGCATGGAGTTCTGTTATAAAGATTTTATCGAGTTTTGTGAGAAAGAATGGATTGTGAGACACCGCACAGTACCTGGGTCACCATAGCGAAATTATTAGAATGATAGAATGAAAGAATAGAACTTTACTTGAGCGAGCTAGATGCATGCTTTCGCATGTGAGATTTGGCAAGGAATTTTGGGTTGAAGCAGTGAACATGGCATATTACCTGGTTAATTGATCTCTATCATCTGCTATCGAGTAGAAGACTTATGAGGAAGTATGATCGGGAAATCTGTTGATTACTTCAAATTGCGTACATTTAGATGTCCTGCGTATTCTCATGCGAGTGATGGTAAGCTTGAGTCAAGGGTGAAGAAATGCATATTTCTAATTTATGCACATGGGGTGAAAAGCTACCAACTGTGGTGCAATGATCCCAGATTACTCGATTTTCTAATCAGCAGAGATGAGATCTTCGATGACATTGCACTGCTTCAACAAAGGAGTTCTAAGACACAACCAACATAGAAGATAGATCATGATGCCATTAGTGTGATAGAGCTTCAGGTGAAAACTCTAGAGACCTCAAAGGTAACAAAAGTTAAAATAGATGAAGCCGCAATTCTTGAAGTCGGTGATAGTGAACAACCAGCATAGTCGTAGCACACCATAGCCACAAACAGACAGAGAAGGCAATTAAATTAGCCGTACATTATGATTATACAGATATTGCTTATGCATTAACTGTAAATGACGAGGTGGAGATAGATGAGCCTCTGTCTTACTCTAAAGCGATAACTAGTAGCGAGTCATCACAGTGGCTAAGGGCGCGCATGACAAAATTTCTATTTCTCGATTTCTCTGTTTCTCTGTTCCCCGGAACAGGTTTGGAACAGAAATCCGTTTGGTAACGCAATTTGATTTCTCTATTTCTGAAACAGATTTCTATTCCAGAAATAGAGAAATCAAAGAAATCAGAAGCTGAAATTTTTAATTTCTCAGTTTTTGAAATAGAAATCAGAAGCTGAAATCAAACCATATAAAAGAACCTTGCGCTTTCTTGCTAACTTAATTCACTCATAACCACAACTTTACAAATTATTGCTAATTTTCTTTTTTCTTATTTTGCTCATGTTTTTTTTTTTCCATTTTTTTGATAACTTCCTCCTTAGGATGAAAGGCAATCGAATGGGTCCCCAATTTTCAAAAACGACCAAAGTTCTTAAATGCTTACTTAAAAACAATGGGGCTCTTTCCTCCTAGAAAGGGCACGCGCATGGCCGATTGAAGAAAAAGTTCTTATGCAATAGATGAATAAAAAATGTGCCTAGAAATTTAACCTTGTTTCTTTACGGATTTAAAATTCTTGCAAAATCAAAATAATTAGATTGTTACACAATCTTGAATTTTAATTTGAAGGCAAGAGATTCAAGAGAATCTCTCTCTTTGCTATGCAAGGGCCATTAAAGGTTCATTGAGCAACAATAAAGAAATTAGGTATGAGCAACTGGACTGATTCAATTCGAGAATCAAAATAAACCGACCTTCCCCCGATTGGTTCCTAACCATAAACGTTACTTCAAGATAGAATTCTCATATATTCCTTTACACCATTAATTTTATTTTGTTGATAATCTTGTATAATACTAGTCTTTGATAAAATAACAAGGCTGTATAGGCGCCATTGATGGCACCCATATTCATGCTTCCGCAGTGCTTGTCTGAACCTACGCAGGATGAGCTTGCAAATGATACATTGACCGAGGAGGGAAACCAAATAAATACACTTAGAAAAACAATTGCCAATAAAATGGCAAGGGATAATAATATGTCGGAAATTCCATGAAGTTGTATTTTCAACTTTTGTAATGTATTAGTATTATTTCGATTATTATTTTGTATTTGAGGATTTCCCATGTTGTTTTAGTATTATTTCGACTATTATTTTGTATTTGAGGATTTCCTATGTTGTTTTAGTATTATTTCGACTATTATTTTGTATTTGAGGATTTCCTATGTTGTTATCTAATTAATTTCTAATCCTAGAAATAGAAATTTTATTCTGTCATCAAACGGATTTCTGTTCCATAAATAAAAATTTTGAGTCGTTATCAAACGGGTTTCTTTGCTCAGAAACTTATCCAAGGAATAGAAATTAAGAAATCAATTTATGGCCAGAAATCAATTTCTGGAACAGAAATTTTGTCATGCGCGCCCTAAGAGCCATGAGTGAAGAGATGGAATCACTTTATTGAAATTAGACGTGAGAGCTAGTCAAAATACCTAAGAGCCAAACGATTATCGGAAGTTAATGGGTCTTTAAATGGAAAGAGGGCATTCCTTGTGTTGAGGTAGCGAGGTAAAATGCAAGACTAGTGGTGAAGGGTATACACAGTGGGAAGACATTAATTACAATGAGGTGTCTTCTCTTGTGATAAGACATAAATCTATTTGTGTTTTACTTGTTTTAGTTATTTCGCAGGATCTCAAGTTAGAGCAGTTAGATGTGAAAATCACATTTCTTCACGGTGAGTTGGAGGAGCGGACTTACATGAGGTAGTTGGAAGAATTTGCTATTTGGGTAACGAAGATCATGTTTACTTGTTAAAGAAATCTTTGCATGGGCTGAAACACTCTCATAAGTAGTGGTATAAGCATTTTAATGCTTTCATGGCTAATCAGGATTATTTGAAAGGTCAGATGAATATCCGTGTTTACTTTAGGGGATTGGAGAATGGTTCTTTAATATATCTATTACTATATGTTGATGATATGCTAAAAGTAGCTAAGAATATGTATGATATTGATGTGATGAAGAGACAGATAAATGCTGAATTTGAAATGAAATACTTAGGTGTTGCAAAGAAAATATTGGTTATGGAGATTTTACGTGATAGGGTTGCAGGAGTTTTACGTCTACCTTAAAAGAAATATATTTAGAAGATTGTGGCACATTTTAACATGTAGTCGACGAAGTCTGTAAGTACACCTTTAGCGAAATACTTTAAACTTTCAAATAAATTATCATCGCAGACTGAGGAGGAGGAGGAGCATATATTCCGTGTTTCTTATTCTAGTGTAGTGGGTAATATTATGTATGCTATGGTATGCACTAGGTTTGATATTTCATAAGTTATAAGCGTAATTAGTCACTATATGAAGCGTCTTGGTAAAACTTATTGGGAAGTTGTTAAGTGGATTCTTAGATATTTAAGGGGGACAATAAACATGGATATAGTATACCAAAGGGATAGTAATAGTAGTGAGACTACTTATTTTGTGGATTCAAATCATGCCCATAACTTGGATGATTGCAAGTTTTTAGCAGGATATGTGTTTACGCTAGCAGATGGTGTAGTTAGTTGGAAAGAGTCGTTATGGGATCATGTTGTCTTGTCTTCGATTGAGGTAAGAGTATATGGCACTAACATTTGTAGCGAAGGAAGCGATATGATTACGAAGTTTGCTCTCGAACTTTGAGTTAGATAAGAAAAGTGTTGATATATACTGTGATAACAAAGGTATGATATATTTGGCATATAATCCAGTTTATCACGAGCAAACGAAACATATCAATATTAGGTACCATTTCATTTTAGATGTTTTAACTAAGGGTAACGTTATTGTGAAAAAGATTGCCATGGTAGATAACTCGGCAGACATGATGACTAAGCATGTTCCTTTGGCGAAAGCTTGAGCTCAATTGGCATTTGTGGAAAGTGAGCGCCCGTCAAGGCGTTAGGAAAGCGGCATGGATGATGGGCACTATAACTTGGCTTCAAACATCAGGCCAATGTGGAGAATTACTAAATTAATATCTTGAGTTTGAATTTAGATATTAATTTGTTAAATCGAATTTGTTGAGAAAGATTTTCCCCTAAGAATTTGAATTCGAATGAAGAAGCTCTTATTTCATGGACTTGCTTTGGACGTACAAAAGTTTTGCACCAAAAGACAAAAGATTGGCACACTTCCATTTATTATTTAACTTTTGAGGGCAAATACGACTTTATTCAAGAAGAGGAGAAAAGTTTCGGCTATACTCGAATAGGAGTTGATTTTATTGAAAAAGTGGACCTAGGGTCAAAATTGTTAACTCTGGGCACACATACAAAAGTTGAGTAGCCACACACACACACACACACAAACAAAATACCAGGGTAGCGCCGCTTGAGAAAAGAGAAGAGCTGTAGGAGCCAAGAAGTTGCACAAGAAATGAAATTGTCGTGCCGAAAAAAATAACTATTAGAGGAGTTATTGTATTTAGGCGTATGTAGAGGGGCTTGAACACGCAATGATTTTGTGCTGTGAGTTTACATATTTATTTATAAACACTTTGGGTTTGGATTTATGTTTAAATTTAGGTATGAGTAATACTCAAGCGTGTGAGCGATTGTAACTCTGATTCTCCAATTATAGTGGATATATTTGCCGCTAACTCTTCCTATGGATGTAGGTACCGATACTTGGACCGAATCACGTGAATCTCTGTTTTTTTTATTATGCCTCGTTTATTTCTATGGTGATTTCGTGTTGACTTAATTTGCAAGCTCCTGTCGTTTATGCATATTATATTTCAACAATACCAAATGGTGAAGAAAGTGAGATTTGAGTAGAAAACAAATATAATAATATCAGTCTTGATACTTTTCGCTTTTTTCTTAAATATTTGCTTGATATGCATGTTCAGGAATCAATAGACCCTGTTCAATTGTACTCAAAAGGAGTTTTTATTCAATAACCCTATTCAGTTATGTAACCTTTGTTAGACATGGACAGGAAGCAAAGCTTGACCCGATGTCAGCTTAACAGCAGCACATGAACGAGTCTCAAGATGACTTGCAAAGTTTATAGACTGGACTTCTTGAAACAGTCAAAAACCGCATCGTCATTTGAGGTAATATTTTAAGGTCAAGTGATTATCTACCTTATCAATAAGTAGACTAGAAACTTCACAAAAATTGAAAGGTGCCAGACAAATAACTCCATTGATTTCGGTTAGATATAACTCACATTGTCTTTTACACGTTTCAGTGACAGTTTGATGGATGGTCGGGAGATGCATTTTCGAATAATTAGAAGTGAACCTAATTAATAGAGACCGCTTTGAATTATCAATGAAATTTTATCGACCCACAGGATAAGCAACTCGCGAACTTCTGCATGCATACATCTTCAACATTAGCGTTAGTCTATGTTATACTTCAAAGTACCCCTAATGTTGAAGAACAAATATTATTGAGTGTTGTTTTTCGTGAGATTAAGGCAACTCTTCCAGTATCACCTCCCAAGAGAGTAATAATTAGCTATTGTTGAGGCTAAATAATAAAATCTTGCTCTTGTTTACTAGCCATTTAGTTTCAAAATGAATTGATAATGCTTGTATATTGAAGGTTGACTATCCTTTGAGCCTCCAAGATATTTACTTTACCTAGGGTGTACCATTTCTGATTTTGCATTCTACTCGCTAGCATTTAAATTCGGTATAAGCTGAATGGCCATGTAAGTTTAGAAGATCGTGCACATTAGCTATTGAAATATAATACACGAAAACGACAAATTCTTGCAATTTACGTCAACACGAAATCACTAGAGAAGTAAATGAGGAATGATAAGGACACTAGAGATTAACGTGGTTCGACTCGAGTGTTGATATCTACATCTATGAAAAAAACTAGTAGCAAATCATTTACTATAATCGGAGAATCAGAGCTTACAATCATCACATGCTTGAGTATTTCCCATACCTAGATTTAAGACCAAACTCAAAGTGTTTACAAATAAATAATGTAAACTCACAACACAATATCACCAATGTTCAAGCCCTTTAAACGCCCAAAATAAAACTTAGCACATTCATCTTTTTCTCTTGCATATGGCAGCTTCTTCTTAATTGTATTCAAGGCTTGTGCGACGGCTTCTCTTTTCTTTCCTTCAAGAAGACCCATGTTTGGCCACATATATATAATGTGTGTGTGGGGTGGGGTGGGGCGGGGGGAGGGGGTGTGGGGCATCTTTACTCCTAAAAGTTAAATGGATATAATAAAAGATAGTGTGTCCATCTTTCTAAATAAATTTGATTTAACAAAAGATCTCTCTACTCCTAAAAGTTAAATGGATATAATAAAAGATAGTGTGTCCATCTTTCTAAATAAATTTGATTTAACAAATCATGATTCGAATTCAAACTTGAGATATTAATTTAACAATTCTCTACCTTGGCTCAATGTTTGAAGCCAAGTTTTAGTACTCATCATCCATATTGCTCTCCCAATGCCTTGACGAGGGCTCACTGTCCACAGACGCTAATTACTTGAGCTTCACTAAAGGAACGGACTTAGTCATCATGTCTGTCAGTTATCTTATGTAGCAATCTTTTTCACAGTAATATTACCCTTGGCTAAGACATCTCGAATAAAGTGGTAACTTGATATTAATATTCTTCGTTAGCTCGTAATAAACTAGATTATATGCCAAATAGATCGCACATTTGTTATCACAGTATATATGAACACTTTTCTAATCTAACCCAAAGTCATATTGCTTCCTTCGCTATAAAACTTAGTGCCGTGTACTTTGCCTCAGTCGAAGACAAGGCAATATGATTATATAACGGTACTTTTTAACTTACTGCACTGCCTGATAGCATAAACATATATCCTATTAAAGACCTACAATCATCTAGGTCATTGGCATGATTCAAATCTAAAAAACCATTGGTCTCACCGCCATTGTTGTCTCTTTAGTACACTATATCCATGTCTGTATTCCCTTTCAAATATATGAGGGTCCACTTCACAGCTTCCAAATGAGCTTTATCAAGACGTTTCATATAGCGACTAATTACATTCATAGCTTGTGAAATATCAGGCCTAGTGCATATCATAGCACAAATAATACTACTCACGATACTAGAATACATGAGATATATGCTCCTTCTCCTTCTCAATACGCGATGATAATTCATCCAAAAATTTAAAGTGCTCCACTAAAGGTGTACTTACAAATTTCGCCAACTGCATGTTAAAATGTGCCATACTTTTCTCAATATATTTCTTTTGAGACACATAAAACTCCAGCAGCCCTATCACGCAAAATCTCCATACCCAATATTTTCTTTACAGCACCTAAATCTTTCATCTCAAATTCAGTATTTAACTACCTCTTCAGCACATCAATATTAGAGATATTCGTAGTTGCTATCGACATATCATCAATATATAAGAATAGATAAATCAAATAACCATTCTCCAATCTCCTAAAATAAACACAGTTATCCATCTGACTTTTCGAGTAGTCTTGACTAGCAATGAAAGCATCAAAATGCTTATACCACTACTTAAGAGATTGTTTCAACTTGTACAAAGATTTTTTTTTAACAAGCAAATATGATATTTCTTACCCAAAATAGCAAATCCCTTTGGCTATATCATGTAAATCCGCTCCTCCAACTTACCATGAAGAAATGAAGTTTTCACATATAGGTGTTCTAACTCGAGATCCTATGTAGCAACTAAGGCAAGTAAAACATGAATATAAGTATGTCTTATCACAGGAAAGAACACCTCATTATAGTCAATGCCCTATCGTAATGTATACCCCCATCATCACAAATCTCACATTATACCTCGCTGCCTTA
Source organism: Eucalyptus curtisii (assembly GCA_017140595.1). NCBI lineage: Eukaryota > Viridiplantae > Streptophyta > Magnoliopsida > Myrtales > Myrtaceae > Eucalyptus > Eucalyptus curtisii. The sequence goes on along the minus strand of CM029496.1, from coordinate 26,580,361 downwards.
ATACTGGGAATGCCTTCTTTTCGTTTAAATACCTATTTATTTCGGACAATCTTTTGGCTCTTAGGGTTCGTTCGTTTCGCGGAAAACAACTTTCAGGAAAATATTTTCCGGAATTTCCGGTGTTCAGGTGGGCGGAAATTAGACGGTCAAAGAAAACATTTTCCAGTCAAAGGAAAATCCCCTCGTAACATCGTGGAAAATGATTTCCTCTTTTGAAAAGAGGAAATCATTTTCCTGTCCTCTCGCATGCGCTCGCTCTCGCGCTGCTTCTTTCCTTACTCTGCCCTCTTTCTCATGAAACGAAACCTAAGGTTTCTTATCAGCGGACTCTGCTGAGTCGCACACTTGCCTTGGACGGTTTCCCCTCATCGGAAGCAAAGAATATCCGCGATCTAGGTAAGCGCCTCTCGCTTCGGCCGCGGGATGGTTTTCCCCCGGCCGGCCACGTGAGTCGAGCGTCGCTCTTAGACTTGAAGTGCATGCCCGCGTGAATCGCCGGCATTTGACTTCGTGTCTCTGCTCTGTTTTCACTTCTTTCCTTTGCCCGGATGTTTCGGATTCTCGATTTACTCGTGTTGCGGAAATTGTTTGCAGATGTGATTTTGCTGTTGTGCTGTTCTTTGATCTCGGTGGCGATTGTGGTCTGAGCCGCACCCGCTGAGGTGTTTCCTAAATGCGTTTCCATTTTTTCTGAATTTTCGTTTGATGCCCCAACAATGCAAGCCCTTGGATGTCTTCTTCATTGTGGAGATAGTGGCTCTGCATGATCTGGAGTGATCTACATGGGGGTGAAATTCTCACTTGCTTCTTTTCAAATGCTTGTTGGTGTTTGAGGATTAAGGTTTTGGTGCTACTTATTATCGTTTGCATTTGTGAAGATGAATACAAGACAAGGGAAATGATTTCTTGAAGTTCTTTATCTCTTACTTGCATTTGTGATGGTGATTTGATCTTGATTTGGTGATACATTGATCATGCTGGTATACATATAGTTATGTGCGGAGGAATTAAATTTAATTTGCAAGGGTTTCTGGTTGAATTATTATACTCTTATGCCTCGAGCACATTGAACATTGACTCTAACTGGACATATGTTGAGCGTTATCAATTAGATGTGAATTTGAATGAAATGGGTTTAGTTTGATCATTCTCGTAAATAATTAGTTTGATTATTCTCTTACATGCTCATGATTATGGGTACTGTTTGATCTCTTTTCTAGGGTTCAAAGCATGTTTAAAAATCATTGTCAATGTACAGTTTGCTTTATATCTGCCAAACAATTGCTTGGCTTTATTGGACGACCTTCATTGAACATAAATTCTGACGAATTTGGCTTCAAATGAAGACCGGTTGCAAGTTTTGCTAACTCTGTTTTTGTTTTTGGCTGTCCCTCCTTTGTGGGTTTTCTTGATACTTGGCAGTAAGGGTATTTCAGCTTCTGCTCTGCCCTACAAGAGGACTCCTCTGAGCTGGCTCAAGATTTCTTCTCAGGATGTAAGAACATTTTCGGCTGCGTTTGTTTGTTTTTGTGGGATAATGGGTAGTTTGTAGATGTAACCTTCCTCTCAGGATCTGGTGTAAGATGTGTAAAATGAAGACTATTTTACTTGTTTGTAAATAGAGGCTCACATGTTAATAGATTTTTTTTACTCTTCTAGTATTGCCCTTCTTGTATTTCACATGCATTTTGTGTTTAATGAATAATGTGTACCAATATAGATGGATAACAAAATTCAAGCGGTGGTAACGGGTGCAGCTGCAGCGGTTATGACAGTTATCACATTAGTTATGGATGATTATGATCATTCAGAGAATCGCATACCGAGAGAGCCTCATGTGAATCGAGATTATGAGAGAGAGTTATATATGAATCGTGTGTTAGATAGTGGTGATACTCATTGTGTAGATCAAATACGAATGACACCGAATGCTTTTTTAGACCTTTGTAAGGTACTTGGTGCAAGTAACTTGTTGCGTTCTACTGTAAATGTTTCTGTTATGGAGCAAGTTATGGTATTTTGTCATATCATTGGACATAATGTGAGGTTTAGAGTCATTGGGGGAAGATTTCATAGATCAATAGACGCTGTCCATAGATATTTCAAAATCATCCTGCAAGCGATTTTGAAATTATACAAGCATGTGGTGAAAGAACCAAGCAATTCCACTCCTCTTGAGATAAGTAATAGTCGAAGGTTTTATCCATATTTGAAGGTATGGAATTTGAAAAAACAAGTCTATAAATTGCTTGAGAAGTTTCATTAGTATTTGGTTGGTAACTATATTGGTTATTTTAGGATTGTGTTGGAGCAATAGATGGAACTCATGTACATGCATAAGTTCCTCATGAAATTCAAGGAAGATTTCATGGTCGGAAGGATGGAACAACACAAAATATATTAGCTGCCGTTACATTTGACTTGAGATTTTCTTATGTATTAGCTGGTTGGGAAGGCATATCTCATGATTCACGTATTTTGTCTGATGCACTTTCAAGGCCGAATGGATTGAACATTCCTAGAGGTAAGAAAATTGAATTTACACATTATTTGAATTGAGATTAGTAACTTGATAATAAACTTATTTATAACTTGTAAGAAAATATTATCTTGCTGATGCTGGTTATGGAATCCAAAATGGCATCATCTCTCCCTATCGTGGTGTTAGATACCATTCGAAGGAGTTTAGTGATCGCCCTCCTGAAAACGAGAAGGAACTATTCAATTTGCGGCATTCATCTCTAAGAACTACTATTGAAAGAGCATTTGGAGTTCTAAAGAAGCGTTTTCGAGTATTGGGTTCAGAACCTTTTTGGTCATTTAGAACACAAGTCGATGTTGTCTTAGCTTGTTGTATCATTCACAATTTTATTATGAAAGCTGATCCCAATGACTCTATCATGGAAGAGATGAATAGACAAATGGAATCTCAAAGAGAAAATCCAAGAATCCAACTTTCTCAAAGGGAGGAAAATAGGATATGGGCATCAAAGAGGGATAGGATTGCACATGCAATGTGGATTAGTTATCAAAATATTAGAAGAAGCTAATAGTTTTACTTTTATTTCTTTTGAGTGCTTTACTTTGAATATGTGCTTTTCATTTCTTTAATGATAATCATCTCTAAATATTTACTATATGTCCGTCTTCATCATATTTTTTCTTATTCTACTGTTTAAAGTTGATACGTAGTTATCATGATGGGTAAAAGTAAGGCAAACAATGAGAAGGTCAAGCAATTTAGATGGTCGAAGCCTATGGAACGTGTTTTACTTGAAATTCTCGCTGATGAAGCTAGTAAAGGAAACAAGCCTTCAAGTACATTCAAACCCTCTTCAATTACTCGAGTTGTCAATACAATCAATGAGAAGTTTGGTATTTGTTGTGAGCCCGACCATGTTGAGAACCATTTGAAGACAGTCAAGAGCAATTGGAAGATGATTCAAATTGTGCGTGGCAAGAGTGGATTCAGTTGGGATGACAAGTTGAAGATGGTCATAGCTAGGAAAAATGAATTTGATCAATATGTGTCGGTAATTTTTCTCATCACTTGTTCAATACATTCTTTTAGTGAAGAAATGAGTAGTAAAGAAATTAGAAAAGGTCAAGTAGTGACAGCATTTTGCCTTAATAATCAAGAAATGAATTGGAATAGTGTGTTACCCAAGACTCTTATGCTTTCTGGTCTGTTTTGATCTCAATCTATGTTGGTATAGAAAGCACATTGATGACTTCACTTCAAAACATTGTCGCAAATGAGTTGCTAATTCTAACATTGTCTACTTAATAGCTTCTTTTCATATCTAACTGTGGAACTAATAATTGAATGAATATTATGCATTTATAGGTCCATCCTACTCATGAAAAGTATTTGAATAAAATGATTGACATGTATGATGAGATGGCTGATATAGCCACCGGAAGCTTTGCAAAGCAGTTTGGGGACATCAATGCAACGGAAAGTTGACTCCTCACCTGTCGACTTAGGTGATGACTTCGATGAGTTGATGAAGGGCTCAAAAACATCTTCCTCTATTGTGCATTCAGAAAAGAGGTCTCACAAAAGGCGAAAATGTTCTAACAATGATGACAAGTATGTTTCACTTTCAACACAACTTGGAGAGATGGCCTCGGCAATTAAGTCATTGGCTCAAAGGGATGTCGATCAAGCTCAAGTCTATTACTCTCAACTCTACAATGAGGTGATGAAAGTGGATGGATACGATGAAATTACCCTTGGATCAGTTTTTGACTATCTAATTGAAAATGAAAAAAATTGGAAAAGCATTCATGGTGAAGAGTGCAACTCTTCGCAAAGTATGGGTTGATAAATTTCTAAGCAAAGGAGATCATCATTAGTGATATATTGTATTGAGCTTTACTGCCAAAAGACTCATGTTCTTTCTTTCTTTGTTGTTATTGTCAATGCTTCATGAGATGAAATTTGATATAAGGTTGTTTCTGCTTGTTGTCTGAATGAAATTTGTCGAGTGTTTGCTCTGTGATGTGTCTGAAGAGGCGTTGATGATTTGTTCGGTTCTTGCTTTGAAGTGTTAGGTCAGATTCAGATCTTGTAACCTATTTGGGCAGCAAGTTTGAAATTTGATAATTTGAGATTGGAGCTTCGAATGTTAGGATTGGAGGGTAGTCGAAATTATGCTTTTAAGCCGCGGGAGTTGTTCGTAGTTACTCGGATTTTAGATGATGGGTAGAACTGTTTCTTGATTGAAGGAAATTGTAGTGGAGGGCGGGCTATGCGGCGTTGTTGACATGTTGTATTGGGATATGGATGTAGAATTTTTCATGAGCAAGATGTTGTCTTGGACTTGTCTCTGGGTGTATGGTTGGTGATCGTGATTGTGATGGTGATCAAGAACTCTTCCTTGATGCTCCGTTTCTCCTCCGGTGAGGCTTAGATGTTTGTTGGCACTTGTGAGATTGTATCTAGGAAGGACTTCGAGCTTCTATGGCCTTAAAAAACCGGTCTTTGCAATGTGCAAGAATTGAGCGGCTCTAGATATTGGTTGATTGAATGCTACAGAAGCAAGAGTCATTTCGCAAGTGTTTATTTGCCAAAAAGCTCTATTTTAAATGGCAGTAGATGCGAAACATGAATCCAAGTTCAGTTGTTGGTTTCCTAGAATAATTTTGCCAAGTGGGTTCATTCTGAGTTGAACACCGATGGCCTGAGGCAAACTATTCCCAAGCAAAAGGGTTAAAAAATATTTTTCTTACCGAACAACGGAAAACATTTTCCGAAACATTTTCAGGTTTTACCCAAACACCGGAAAATATTATCATTTTTTCTGGAAAAGATCTGGACCAAGACGAACTATTGTAGGGGATTTATTGAAACCATTGAATTCAGAATATGGTAAAGTAGCTGAAACCGTCCTTTCCAGTAGTATTGATGCTGTCTTTTTTGCAGCTTTTGTTGTTGCTGGAACCATATGACTTCCGGGAAAATATTTTTCGGAATTGGTCAATTTTCCGTGAAATGAACGGACCCTTAGATACTTTGACCAGCTCTCATGTCTAATTTTGATGGGGTGATTCAATCTCTTTACTCATAGTCTTTAGCCACTGCCATGACTCCAAACTAGCCATCGCCTAAGGGTAGCACGAAGGCTTATCTGTCTCCACCTCATCATCTATAGTCAACACATAAGCAATATTTGTATAACTATAACGTACCAGTGACTTAATTTGCCTTCTCTATCTATCTGCAGCTATAGTGTACTTTAGTTGTGCTGGTTGTCGACTATCACCGATTTCAAGAACTGCAGCTTTATCGGTAGTCTCAACTTCTGTTACTTTCGAGGTCTTTGGAGTCTTCACCTGAAGCTCCATCTCACTAATGATATCATAATATGTCTTCTCTGGTGGTTGTGTCTCAGAATTCGTTTGTTGAAGCATTGCAGTTTTGTTGAAGATCACGTCTCTATTGATTAGAAAACTAGGTGATTCGGGATTAGTGCACCACAGTTCGTAACCTTTCACCCCACGTGCATAACCCAGACAAATGCACTTCTTTGCCCTAAGTTCAAGTTTTTTATCAGCCACATGAGCATATGCAAGACATCTAAATATACGTAATCCAGGAGGAAACAACAGGTTTTCCCAACCATACTTTCGTAGGAGTCTTCCACTCGATAGCAAAAAATGGGGATCGATTAACTAGTTAACATGCCATGTTCACTCCTTCGACCCAAAATTTCTTGCCAAGTCCTGCATACGAAAGCATGTATCGGGCTTTCTTAAGCAAAGTTCTGTTCTTTCATTTTGTTACGCCATTTTGTTGTGGTGTCCCATCTACTGTCTTGTGTCTCACAATTCATTCTTTCTCGCAAAACTTGATAAAATCTTTATCACAGAACTCCATGCTATTATCGGTTCTCAAGCACTTTATTTGTTTATTTGACCGCTTCTTAATCAATGCCTCAAATTTCTTAGAAAGTATACTTGTACCTTACTCAAACAATCATCGATAAATGTCGGCATATATCGGGTAGCTCCTTTCGAAGGAACACGAGACGGGCCCTAGACGTTTGAATGAATGAATTCAACTGGTCGCTTAGTTGAATGAATAACTATAGTAAACTTAATTCGGTGTTGCTTCCCAAATATGCAATGCTCACATAAGTCCAGCTTCTCCATCTTTTAACCCTTCAACAACTCCCTCTCACTCAGCATTGTCATCCCTGCCTCACTCATATGCCCTAAACGCATATGCCATAACTGAGTTAAGTTAGAATCTAACTTACCTGATAAAACTGCAGCAGTTTTGGTCACGGCCTCTCCCAGTAGATGATAGAAAGTATTCACTTTCATCCCCTTCATCATGTCATGGCACCTCGAGAGATGTTCAATATTCCACCTTAGGCAGTGTACCTATACTCAATGTCATCGAGTGATCCTAGAGAAATGAGATTTTTCTTAAGCTCCGGTGCATGTCTCACGTCTGCAATCACCCCATCATGCATCCAAATTCGAATTGTCATTATCCCCATAGCCTTGCAAATTGTGTTAGTCCCCAAAAGAACTCTATCACCATCTGTAGTCTACTAAGTAGTAAACCAGTTCTTATGAGGCATTATATGATAAGAACACATCGAATCTAGCACCCATGCATCTCTTGACAAACTAGTAGTTACACATAAAATAGCTTTTTCATTACTAGTGCTCTGTTCGGCAATGTTCACCACATTGGTTGTGGCATTCCAACTATCATCTTTGGTCCTCCACTTTGGACAATCTCTCTTGAGGTGCCCTTCCTTGTGACGTTCAAAGCACTTCACGCGTCCCTTGGGCTTTCTATGGCGTGATTTTGACCTGCTTTAACCTCTGCTACCACTAGGTTTTCGATGTTGTTCTGTACCCCAAATCCCTAGTGCTTGCGCTACGCCCTATACTAGACCATCATCTTGCAACTTTCTTTGCCACTCCTTATAGAATAAAGTGGACTTACCTATTCTGAGGTGATTGTAGTACACTCCTGCAACAGTGAATCAGTAAAATACTCCCATGACTCTAGTAAAGAAGCTAAAAACATCATGTCTCGTTCTTCATCATCAAACATCTCACCGACGTTCTTCAAATCCATAGTGAGATTATTGAATTCATCCAAGTGGGATTTGATAGACGTTCTTTCAGTATATCTAAACTAAAACATCATTTTCAACATGTACAAGTGATTGTTCAAACCCTTATTTACATAGAGTATTTGAAATTTTGCCCATAATGCTACGACATCCTTTTCCTCGGCCACCTCTATTAACATCTCATCCGATAAGTTCAACAGGATTGTACTCTTTACTCTTTCCATTAACTTTGCTCTATTAGAGGCTTTCATTATAATCGGCAACTCATCTTCACTATCCAATACCTTGGCCAAATCTTAGGTTGTCAATAGCGCACACATCCTGATGCTTCATAACCCAAAGTTGTTCATTCCGTTAAATTTCTTAATTTCAACTTCCTCCTCAAACATAATTCAATAAAAAAAATTGCAGATAATAATCAAACTAGCAAAAGCCCCAAATTACAATCAAGAAATATGATTTCAAGCTTTGATACCAATTGTTGAAATATAATACACGGAAACGATAGGATCTTGCAATTTACGTAAATGCAAAATCACCAGAGAAATAAATGAGGAATAATAAGGATGCCAGAGATTTATGTGGTTTAGTCCGAGTATCTGTACTTACATCCATAAGGAGCCAGCAACAGATAATCCACTATAATCGGAGAATTAGAGTTAATAATTGCTCACATGCTATCGCGACCAAAATTTCGGGTGAATCACCTAGGATTTGGCTAATGAATTACTAAACCTAAACTTAGCTCGGGCTCTCCCAAACCCATACCAATTCACGACTTAGGTTCAAGTTTTTAACATGTAAAAGATTTTTAATTAGGAGTCGCTACTAATATATTTTTTGTGGGTCGATTAGAAACCCAAGTAAAGTAACGGGACATTTACTTTACTCCTGCGAACTAGATTACGCTAGATTTCTCTAACGCCCTTTCGGTACCTTTCTCTTTTATTTTGCAAAAATGTTTTGCAGGCAGCTTGAATTGATTTAAATTTATTTATTTAACATGTAAGGTTATCATGCAGGTGCACAAATCACCAATTTAACACCTAAATAAAGTAATGAATAAATTGCAGGACTTATCTCACAGCAACGAAAGCATCTGCAATGTTAAATCATAATTCATATCAACGATCTTAGATATAATTCCTAATTAACACGCAATCACCCAATTTTTCAAGATTTTCTTTTATTTAAATGAAGCCTAGAAATTACGTGTAATGCAACGCAGTGACGTACAAAATTAAACTAACTAAAATGACACGCAACATGCAACCTAACATGCAAACTATATGTCATGCGACATTTATTAAATGACCTAGTTTTAATGACGGACAATTTCTAACTAAATGGATCTGGCAACAATTTCACCAAATGACAAGCATTTCATGAACCTAATTCTATATGACGTGCACATGATTTTTTATTTTTCTTAATAAACATGCAATCTATCATAGAGAATGAAATTAATTTATTCTAAGACAATTTTTTTGGTATTTTTTATGAAATTCGAAATTAAGAAAGATGCGAAAATTATCTATCCAAATTAAGATATCATCCAACTTATATTAAGGATTAGGTTAAACCAAACCCTAATTTAAACTTGAATGTTATCTTAACTTGTTAATCCCTAACCTAAGATGCAATCTATTTAAAACATGCAATTTTATCTTAATATGCAATGACGTGCAAAGAGTGCCCTAATTCTAGTTTTTTCTTTTTCTCTTTTATGAAATTCGAAATTAAAATTGTCACATAATTAAACGTGCAACTTAAAAAAAACTAACATCCTAAACTAATGTTTTTTTATTTTATTTTATTTTTAAAAAAAATCGAAATAATAAATCTCTTATTCTAAATATGCGAAATAACCCTAAAACAAGAAATATTCTAAAACGAACCTAATCCTAACTCAAATTTTTTTGGGTTTTTCTTTTTTACGAAAACAAAATTGATTCAAACAACACGACAACAAATCAAGCGAGATAAGATTGATATCCCTAAATTGGCGAACCATATCTCGCGCATAAGATCAAATTGGTCAATTTTAAATAAAATTGTGAATCGAATCTCGAGCGTGAGATCGGATAGACGATTTTTCGTGCGATTGCGAATCAAATTTCGGTCGCGAAAATCGGACTGTCAATCGTATGCATGTTGTGAAATTAGGGAGATTTCCCAATTTATAAGGCTACTCGAAATTACGGATACAATAGCATATCGGAAATTTCAATCATGTGCATCAACGATATTTCAAATAAGGAAACTGAATATTCAGAAATTAAATTAGATAAGATTTTTACCTAATTCGAATATTGACTTCCAAATTTGGATCCTCGCGACTCGACATGGTGGTGCTAAGCCCGGTGGCTCGTGGTGGCGATTTGCTGCAGACGGTGGGTAACTCGCAGCTGTTAGTCACAAGTCACGGACCGCGTGATGACGAGCCCAAGAGTAGCTTACGGTTCGCGGGCGAATCGTCACGGGACTTGAGTTCTCGGATGATGGAGCACGGCTTGCTTGTGGTGATATCTTTGCTGAACGTCGTCAGTGGGGTCTCGGTTGCGGAGCAAGAAGATATGGCTGCAATTGCAGCTCGTCGTGGCCGTAAGAGGACAACACTACACAAGCGTGGGCGACTAGTGTTGTGTTTCCTTCAATCTGGCAAGGTGTGAAGTGGCAGGTAGCTGCTACTCTTCCCCCAGTTCACGCTTCTCTTGGACCCAAAGAAGCCCACTCACTGAAATTCCACACTTCAAGCCGTGGAAAGAAGACTTCAAATTCCAAGACAGGCCTTCTCCCAACAATGCTTCAATTTATTAGTATGAGCACGTGCGGGAGATTGCCTGATTGTCTCCTTTTATGGCTGCCACGCTCACGATTTTCCTTTCTCTTTTGCTCTCTATGGATCGTCGTTGTATTGTATGTCCGTGAGATTGTTGGAGACGCAACTCGAGGCTCGATGTTGGACCAGGAAGTATTGGACAATCACCCGATGCCGTAGGGAGCACGATGGCTAGAAAAACCTGCAAGAAAGTGAAGCCTGCGTGTGCGATCAGACGTGTCTAAGCAAGACTGCGGTGCACGATGGACAGCGGATCAAGATCACCCGAGAGGCTCAGCCACGTGATGCTTGACTGAACACTTCTCTCTGTCACGTGTATTTTCTCTCTATGTTGTGGTTCTCTTTATCCTGGCCATGTATTCTCAACTGTGTGGCCTCTCTATAGTGCTATGGGATTCTGAATTGCCGACCTCCCCTCTAAAAACGAACAAAACGAATTTTTCCTCTTTTGCTTGAGTTTTTTGACCTAGAAAACCCGAGAAGAAGCCCCCTTGTGTGGCCGTATATTAATGTGTGGCCCCCCAAAAACTCTATGCGAACAATTTTTTTATAGGCCATGGATTAAGGTTTTAATTTTTTCAAATTAATATCCACGAAGATTTCTTTTCCTAACGTAATATTTATTTTTATACGATTCAGGATTGCAAGAGGATTTTTCTCAAGTTTGAAATCTCGCAAAGATGAATCCGTAAAATTTCTTCGAGGATACGGGCTTGGGCCGATTTGCTCTCTTTGTGGGCTTAGCCCAACTCATCAAATTAAAGTTCAGAACCACCAAATCAAACTCATCCGTCACCAGCCCAATGCAAATGCAATACTAATAAATAAATGCACTTAAAATTAGATGCTATGAAATTTATTTTTTTAGGGATTAAAAATTAATCCCTAATTTTTGTGCTATAAATAACTAAATGGGTTGCCCAAAATTTAGGTGTTAATACATGCTCAAGTTTTTTTCCACACATAGATTTAAGTCCAAATCCAAAGTATTTATAAATAAATAATGTAAATTCATGACACAAAATCACCAATGTTCAAGCCCTCTACATACGTCCAAAATAGAACTCAGCGTGTTCGTCCTTTTCTTTTGCATATGGCCGCTGCTTTTTGATCGCGTTCAAGTCTGGTACAGCGGCTCCTCTTTTCTTTCCTTCAAGAAGACCCACGTTCGGAACGTGCGTGTGGGGGAGGGAGGGAGGGGGAAGGACTCCTATTTGAGGAGTCTTCGCCTTCTTCAACAGGAGATAAGATTAGGGGTGAGCAGCGGTCTAGGGTCGACCCTGGCCGACCCCGGATCGGCTTAACCCGCCGATCTGGTCCGGTTCTATGGACGGGCTTGGTCGGTCTTGGTCGAAATTTCGGGGCCGACATCTTGTGCGGAGTTGGTCGCCGGTCCTAAAAGTTTTGGGTCGGTCCAACCTACTGGACAACCCCCCTGTATATATATTATATTACATTATATTATTTATAATTCTTTTATATATTCAAACCTAAGTAAAATGTCTGTTATAAAATCTAAGAGTTATGGTGAGATGTTCTATCAATAGCACTAATAGTAATTTCAATTTAAAACTTTTGTTGAGTATTAATGATGTGTCGTTTGTTTAGTTTTAAGGTGTTTAGAAGTTCAAGTGAATTAACAAGATGTGAAGTTATATATTCATGGTTTATATTAAGTATTTTGAACTTTGTATGGTTTAATTGTATTTTATTAATGAATTTCAGCTGCACTTTGCTTTTCAATTTGTGTCAAATGGTAGAAGTTTTTGAAGAGTAGAGTAGTACTGCAGTTCTACGGTGATTTGCTAGTCAAGTGGTGTGAAGCTCATTTTTTGGTTGAGTGGACTCTACATGATCAAATGCAGGAAAACGCTTTTGCATATGGTGTTATGAATATTAAAGATAGATGATTACAATAACTTTCCATCTTGTCCCATATCTCGATGAGCGGTTAGCAGGTAAGAAATTTCTATAATTGTGTCATCTTAAATTTGCTAAATATGTATTGGTATTTATAGTTTAGTTGCACAATGCCGCATTGTCGATGTATGTGTAATTTTAATTGTAGGTTTGCTTTTTTAGGGAGTATAAAAAACAAGACAAAAAAATTATCGATCGGTCCGGGTTGACCGAAGGCCGGACCGAACCCATTGGGTCGGTCCGGTCCTTGGTCCCTGCTCAATAGGGTCGGTCCTCGGTCCAAAATTGAGGACCGACACTGTACGGGTTGGTCCTAGGGTTAGAGGGTGGCCCGGACCAACCCGAACCATGCTCACCCCTAGATAAGATATTGGGTTTCCTTTTTCTGGCAAAAGATATCTCTACCCCTAAAAATTAAATAGATATAATTAAAAAATAGTGTGCCCATCTTTTGTCCTTTAGTGCTTCTTCCTTTATGCAATTTAGGAAACTTTTTCAAGAATGAAAAATCTAATCCGTTTTGGAAATTTTTTCTTAATAAATTCAGTTTAACAAATCATAATCCAAATTCAAACTTGAAAATTAATTTAACACTAGCAATCTAGTTTATAAACTTATAGGAATTTCAGCATTGGGATGACCAGAAAGAAATTGAGCTTTGTAGTCATAACGCAAAGAATTCACAGATTGTGCAATTTCGCGTTGTTTCTTGTTACGGCGATTACCATGATGCAAACAAAAACAAAAATTTTCAAAAGGAAAGAATGCAAGAGCATCTCTAATTTATGCATCAACTGTCATACTTGATTCATCAAATAGTCGTGCTTAAAATTCCTTACAAAAGCACCTGATGATGCTTCAGACAGCAAGGAGGAAAAAATGTGATTACACTTCTAAAACAGCTAACTCTACAAAATTGGGTAAAAATTTCATATTTTACAGGCTAAAAGGCTAATATGTGCTCAAAATATACAGCAGAAAAACTTCTTAAAGTTATCACTTGCTGTTATCTTGGACCTGAAAGCTGAACTGCTGAAAGATTCGCATCACTATTGCCATCTGATGGTCCCGAGGTAGTACCTTCCTCGCTGGCTGGTTTGTAAAGGGTTGGAAGGAAGCGAGAACCCAGTGGAGAGGAAGTCGGCGGCTGAGGAACCGAACAGACTCCTTCAAGCATTTGTACTACTTTAGTCATTGACGGCCTCAAGTTCATATCTTCTTGTATGCACCACAAAGCAACTTTAATAGCAGTAGAAACTGTCTCATTGCTTTCGTCTATCTCAAGACCCGAATCGAGGATCTCTCTCAGCTTCCCTTCTTCCATCATCTTGAAAGCATAGGAGGGCAAATATGATTTCTCGGACGTTTCCTCGGAGTCATAGTTCTTTCTTCCACCAATTATCTCGAGCAGCACCATCCCATAACTATACACATCGCTCTTCTCGGATATGGCATAGTTGGTTATCCACTCTGGTGCGAGATATCCTCTTGTGCCTCTGAGTGTTGTAAAGACATGGCTCTGCTCTCTAGTCATTAGCTTAGCCAATCCAAAATCCGAGACTTTGGCAAGGAAGTTATCATCCAAAAGCACGTTTTCTGGCTTTATATCACAGTGAATGATCTTTGCGTCACAATCTTCGTGTAAGTAGGCCAGTCCTTTCGCCGTTCCAATTGCAATGTTATATCTCGTTCCCCAATCTAACAAGCCTTCGTTGTCTTTCTTAAAGATCCATTTTTCGAGAGACCTGTTGGCCATGTACTCATATGCTAAAAGCCGGTGAGTTCCTTCCACGCAGAAGCCTTTCAGCCTGACCAAGTGGTGATGATGGATGCTTCCGATGATGCTTACCTCAGCTCGAAACTCTTTCTTTCCCTGACCAATGCCTTCCAATTTCTTCACAGCAATTCTCGTCCCATCTGGTAGGGCCCCTTGGTACACCGGGCCAAACCCGCCTTGCCCTAGCTTCATGGAAAAGTTATTCGTCGCATCTTGAAGCTCTTTATAGCTGAAACGAACTGGCATTCCTGATAAACCCTCGAGAAAGTTTTCCTCCTCCGAAGTCTCTTGAGGAGCTTCAGGCAATGTCGGCTTTGCCTTGGAATATCTGCATCCAGCATAAATCAGCCCGAGAACAACAAAGAATGTGGAAACAGAAATGAGGACAACATATAGCAAATGTTTCTTGTTGCTTCCACTGCCTTGAGAATTCCCACCATTCGCACCGCCGCCGATGAGCACCTTAATGTAAGAGACAAATCCAGAATTCTGATCAGAACTCTGCAAGGCCCCAATACTGTCAAACAAGTAACAATCTCCAGAACTATTTTGATAAAATAATGCTAGACACGAACAATTATTCAGGCAAGAATTCTTGCATCCATTGAGATCAGCATTCAGCGAGGACGAGACAAACCCAATTGCAAAGTAGTCGATTCCTGGCCCTGCATTAACGAGATCGATTGAACCCTTTGAGTGATCGCAAGGAGAACTCAGCCCCGAACCACAATTTGGATGAGAAGTGAGGGCCGAGAGACATCGACACATGTTATTATTAGAACAGACTAGATACGGGTCGCAAGGCTCGGGCGTACTGCATGCATCACTGGGTATTTTCACGGGAGAATCAACAGGCGATCCTCCACTGCCCAAGCTGGAGAACGAGATGATCCCGTCTTGTCCCAGGACAGCGATCCAAGTCGCATTAGGGTCGCTATTATCCGAAAAGAGGAATTGCCACAGCAAAGTCCCACTCTCATCGTAGAGTCTCCATGAATTCGTTACCATCGTGGCCGAGACTACCTGACCGCCATTTTTGTTCTGCAAATGTCTGCTGTCCTTCCCCATCGACCAATACGGTTGAGGCGTTATATAACCAGCAGAAAAGATCATGTCGCCAGATTTAATCTCGAGAGTGTAGGTCAAGTTCTTGGACCCAGGGCTCACCAGCCTCATCCCTTGTCTAAAATCTTGGTTTGATAGGAGCGTATCGGTAGGATGGTCAAAACTCTGCCAGACGACTGTACTGTCCTTCCCGAGCAAAACCAGGTTTCCTGAATCCCGCAACTCTATCGCGGAAACTCCTCTGCCGCTGGTATTAGTTGACCACACCGTGCTTCCTGCTTTCTGCAGAAACGCGTTGCCATTCTCATCAAAGTCAAATATATCAGAATTCGTAACCGGGTTGTCCCTATTTGCGGACCAGACTACGGTGTTGCTGCGGAAATGAACCACAGCTAACGAGTACAGAGTAGGACTGGAGGCCTGGACAAAGCCAAAGCCGAAAATCGAGCCATTGGACAAAAGAAAGACCCCGCCAGTGTCGATCGAACCCATTTGAGACGCTTGATATACCGGGTATATCTTGTCTATATGTTGAGTACCCTCCAATGAGACGCTGGACAGCAAGATGACACAGAGCCACAAATTTCCAGCAACGGCCATTGACCTTGAACTAGCCATTATTCCACCTTCAAGGATGAGAAACAGGAACTTCAATAGAAGGAAACATATCGATGGTGAGACTCGAAATTCAAATGCGGAGGCTAATCGTCCCACTAAAAAACTTGAATTTCATTCCACGATGCTTGTCCTGAAAACCTAGAAAATGCTCTGCGAAGTGTAGAGTTACAGATGAATTTGCATAAACTATACAGAGGAATCCTCAAAACACCAAGTGATTGAATCTAAACAATCCAAAAAGACAATAGAAAGTCGTTATATTTGCTTTCTCACGTAACTTTCATAAACTCCAATTCACTTTCCAATTAAAAATGACCCTTGAAATTTTAAAACTGGTCAAAAGCAGAACAAAGCACATGCGGCAATGCAAAGATGTTTGCACTGAAGAAGCAATTTGCAGACCAACTATGAGCCCTGAACATGCAAAAGATAAGTTTTTGCATCCAAATCTGAAAGTATTATATTACCAAATTTAAAGATGCAAGGAATGAGAAGAGAACAACATGATGAGACAGTTAAGGGCTATCTTCAACTACAAATCCAGAACCGCTGTTTTTAAGAACAAACGAGATCCCACTTTAAAAAAATTTCAAGGAAAAACATAAATTGGAAATCAATAGGGTACCCTTCACTTGGCCATCAAAAGAGAACAAATCTGAGCTCTTACCTCATCAATTTGCCTAAACTCTGAAAACAACAAGATTGCAGACAAGGGTCCTTGTTCTTTTCTTCCAATCTGGATTCTGCTTCAGTCAGGGGGGAGCGTTTAGAGAGATCTGAAGCAAGAAAATTATTCTCTTTTATTTATTATTCTATTGAAACTTCATTTATCAACTGGAAGGAAGAGGGCCACTGCATAAAAATGACAGTCCATTTTTCTTTTTTTCCAGGTAATAAGATGGGGAAGTGGTCAACTTGCAATTTATTTTGTTTTTAGCAATTTAGGTTTGACATTGAACATTGACTTGCCAGCCCAGAAATATACAGGCGTCGTCAGCTTTTTGGACCGATGGCCACACATTTTGCGCGTCCCGTCAACACGCTGTTAATAAAAAATTTGGCAAGGGCTTCACGCTTGTTCTCCACCTAACATCACTTAACAGGTCAACGACACTGCTTTTCCATGCCTCTTGTAGTTTGAATCTGAAACAGCGCCTGTGCTGTATACACCTGTGCTGTATACCCTTTCAACTGGGTATTGCACAATAGAGGACTGAGTGTCATTACATAGAAAAGCAGATAAATGTCATGTGAACATGCTTGATTGATCAATTAAACTAATTAGGCTATCAAGAACTTCTGTCGGCTCCATCCCCACAAGCAACCGATCAATCTGATGAGCTATAGCAAATTTAGCTTTTCTTCGCTGTAATATAGATACATCCCTTGTCGTGGAAACTTGAGACCTAAAGCTGTAGAAATCTTTCTGGTGTAAGAAAGGGTGCAACAAAGAACAGTCCTGCAGAGATTATCAAGAAGAACAGAAAAAGAGAGACATTACAAGGACTGAGGCTGTTCTTTAGTACCATCTATCTTTTCCTGGCCGAAACAGCTTGAGCACAATTATTTTGCAGATAATCCAAGTTGAAAATGACGCTTGTTCAACGTTGACGGATTCTAAGGCAGTTGAAGTATGTATGACGAAGTTGGAAGATTGTCGGTGAAGAGGGATGGGTCAATGGTGTGCGGCCAACTGTTGCCATTCACATTCGGGTCACGGACGAGCGTAAAATAGAATTTCGACGGCGGGTTCTCCCTCACCACATAAAATTTCCAGTTGCGCGCACCAAAAGAAAAAATATAGAACGTACCTTATCGAGTGCAAATATCATTCACAGAATTCATAAAAGCGCTGACAAGCTCATCAAATTGGCTTTTGATATTTTATCATGAGATGTGTGATTTCTATCTTGTGTGATCAATCACTAAAGCATTCACACGAACAAAAGTGTAGATGATCAGGGTTGAAGGGTTAAATTTCCGCATAAAATTTGTTAAAAGGACCAAGCTTAAGACTATAGGTGAAGGGAAATCACATATATGCAAAGAGCATATATAACCTTCTTTCATGTTCATAACTCCAACGATACACTCGAAATGAATTGAACAGAACCCAGTTTTGATACCATGTTAGAATATTCAATCCCAAAACTTTAAGTTTATTGGTGGAAGGACAACGTGTGTATATAAAAAAACTCATAAATAAAGATGTGGATTAATAAAGTTCTCCGTGTGTGACCATCGCAAATTCTTTTAACCATAGTAGAGATTACCTTTTTTTATTTTTATTTTTTTTTTCTAAGTGGTAAACTTTTGTGGAGGAAATTGTTTAATCAGTTGTAAATTTATTGTATGGAT
The DNA here is from genome assembly GCA_017140595.1 of Eucalyptus curtisii. Taxonomy (NCBI): domain Eukaryota; kingdom Viridiplantae; phylum Streptophyta; class Magnoliopsida; order Myrtales; family Myrtaceae; genus Eucalyptus; species Eucalyptus curtisii. The sequence continues at coordinate 26,562,180 of CM029496.1, read as the reverse complement.
GCCATTTTAATTCTAAATTTATCAATTTTGCCAATTTAACTTTAGACCTTTATGCAAAATTTCAATATAGTTAATTCGGCCAATTTTCACCAAATGATATTGAAATGGTGGTTGGTAAATGAAAATGCAGTTAGGTCAATTCTTTAACTAAGCATATTATTAGTTGACCATTTAGCCCAAAAAAAAAAATCTCTCTTTTACCAAGTCTTACAACTAACCGTATTGATATATAGTTGACCAAGCTACTTATTGACATGTTTAATGGGAAAATTACCAAAAAAATCCTAAACCAATTGTAATTGTGTCAATTCAGTCCTAAATTTATTTTTTTGCCCAATTGAGTCCTAAATATTTTGCAATCGTGCCAGTTCAGTCCTTTCGGACAAAATTGGTCTACCAACGTTAACATGGCTGCTGGTCGCCGGTGACAATTTTTTAATAATATTTTATTTTTTAATGTTTTTTTCTTTTCCTTTTTTTTTTCCTCCTCCTTCCTCCTTCCTCCTCTGGCCAAAGTGCTAGCCGGTTGCCGGACTGAGGTGGCTAGGCAAGCCCCTGCCGGATCTGGCCAGGGCTCGCCTCACCATAGCGACGGTGAGGTCAACCCTCGCTAGTGCTAGGTCTGGCAAGGCGAACCCCCACTGGATCTAGCGAGGGGGGCCTCGCTGTCGTTGGGTCCGGCCCCTCACCCGTGGCTAGGTAAGTAGCTCACCTAGCGATGGCAAGGGCTTGAGGGCTTGCCTCGCCAATGGTCGGGCGAGCTCACCTTCGCCCAATGACGGCGAGGCGAGCTTGCCCAGTCGCTGGAGCCAGAGGGAGGAGGAGGTAGAAGGAAAAAAAATAAAAAATAAATAAAAAAGAGAAAAAAGGAAAATAAATAAATTCAATAAAATAAAATATTATTAAAAAATTATCGCCGACTGCCACGTTAGTGTTGGCTAGTCAATATTGCCCGGAAGGACTGAACTGACATGATTACAAAAGGTTTATGACTCAATTGGTCAAAAAATAAGTTTATGACTGAATTTGTACAATTGTAATAGGTTTAGGACTTTTTTAGTAATTTTCCCCATGTTTAATCAAAATGAGAAAGTTATGTTCAATTCATCGTGTACAGTTGAAATATGTCATCCCCTTCCTTTCCCATGTCTTTAGTCAAATGACAATTTCAACTCAAAACCTTGAACGGTCTATAAATATGTAAAGTCAACATGTAACCACCATAAGAACGAGATGCAAGTTCGACTTTGATGTTGACGCCTCTCGCGTGCAAATCAAATGACGAAACGTTCGTCTTATTTTAGCCTGGTAAAGAAACATAGATCAATAAACTCAAGGATGTTCTTTGATATAGAACATACATTTTTATTAAGTTTTTCAAATAGCATTTGTAAGAAAACCCTAGCCAGCAATTATGCCTCACTTTACAACAAGAGAAAACAGAATCCCTGCAACTGCGGTGGGAAACACTTTAAACGCTGATTTGATTCTACTGCTTCGTCCAAGGTACTCCTTAGGTTGTCTGAAGACAGACAAGATCCTCAAATTCCGTTCTAGCCTGTTTAAAAACTAATCCAATCAACGGATGTTTAATGCGGAAGGAATGATGCACATGAAGGATTATATAACATGCTTCACTGATGGAACAAACAAGGAACAGCCTTCAATCAAACCACGTGCTCAAATTGAAAGTTTCAATTCGATCATGTGAAACTCATCGGAAGGTGGCTTTAGTGTTAGGATGAGAATTGTTTGGACCGACCACTGGAAGCCGGAATTGGGAGTATTTTATCTCAACCTATACTTTACATCCCGAAATATATCTATTTTTTGTTCACTATTCTTTGGCGCATTTTATAGTCAAGTCCTTCTACTTTTAGTTTATTTAATCAAGTTCTTTTCCTTTCACGAATTTTCTAATCAAGTTTACCCAACACCAAATCTAACAAAATTCTGGTGGATGATGCCAAAGTATGATGCAAATAAAACATGTGGATGTCCATGTGAACGTGCGTAGAAAAGTTTAACCAATATAGTCATCGCTGAGCACGTATGGTATGGAAAAAATTTAGACAGTGTGCACACACAAGTGAACGTCCACATTGGAAATATATCATTCACATTACACTACGAAGTCATTTGACCATACCAAGGTCCCTAGATCAGCCTTGGAGAACAAGAGTGTGGTCGTCGATGACCTGGGTTCAAGAGTCGAGTACCCTCGCACAGCTGCCGGAGACCCAAGCATGTTCGCTAAGGGGGCTGAGCTTAGTCTTAGGGACCTGAAGTCCCAAGCTCGGTTGCAAGGGTCTTGGGCCTAGGCATCAAGGTCAAGTCATAGTTTAGAAAATGAATTTTCAATTTGTAAAAGAGGAAGTCATTTTCTTGAAATTAAGTATAGATTTTTCATTGACTATGAAAAGATTTTATATTAACTCATTTTTCTACGCAATCCATATCCGAAAAATGTTTTTCAATAATAAATTTTTAATGAAACAAACCACCCTTTGATCTAGAATCTATAATAGATTGAAGGAGAATTTATGGAGACTTTTAAATTACTAGTTGCTATTGTTTATAACATAATTATTCATCTTATAAAAGTGTAATGCCCTTATTGAGATTTCTGCTGGAAAAAAATCAAGGTTGAAAGATACTTCGTACTCATTCTTTTGTATAAATATCATTTGTATGTCTCTCTCTCTCTCTCTCTCTCTCTCTCTCTCTCTCTCCGCATTCATTAGCTCTTGTTTTGGTCCAACTTCTAATTTTATTTATGTGATATCCTACCTTGGAATTGTTGATTGAAAAAAGGCCATTTTTTTTTTATTTATGAGTGAATGATTTTTTTAATACAGCGATTTAAAGCAGGCACCTCCAGAGTCAATACAAGATCCGGAAGCACTTTAGGTCATCAAACGTAATCATTCAATTTTACATGCAAGACTAGTTCCAAGCGTACAATATTAGTAATACAGTCCGAATTTAAAAAAAAAAAAAAACATAATCATCAAATAGAGCTGCAGATTATGTCATTGTGATTGGTCATGTGGTCAAGAATTGCACCTCTCATTTTGAAAAAAATAATAATAAATAAAGGTGATGTGCAACAGCTATTTTCCAAGTGAGGACATTTAGAGCCGCATCATCACCCTAATCTTTCATTAAAAACATTAATAAATCAGGTAACTTATAGACAATTTTTTTACCTTTGACAAAGGGGGAATTATTTGTTATTTTAGGTAATTAAATATGAGAAAAACCCTATACAGAGATCTTTTCCAGCTCAAGGGCATCTACGACTTCCTTCTCTTGCGGGATATGGCATGCTGAACAAGATACAACGTTATTTTCTCGTGTAAATAAATCGTGCTCAACCCCACCACTCCCCTTTTTTTTTTCGTTTTAAACTTTGGCAATTAAACCAAAGACTTCCTATAAATTAAGGGCATTGACTAAAATAAATTATAGTTAGCTTAGCCTAGTCTTAAGATAAAAGGCCCACTTCTTATTGGATTTAAAGAAGCCCATTACTCAATTACATGCAAGAAGTTTTAAAGGGCAATGGCACAATTTGTTCAAGAAATGATCTGAAATAGAAACAGTAGTGCCGTGTTTTTTTTTTTTTTTTTAAATTCATCGGATGAATAAAAGTCTAGTCCCTCACATTCACATATTTTCAAATGCCTAATTATCTTGATTAAAAAATTTACACTTGTAATCGTAGACAATGTTGACGTTTTATAATAGAAATGAATAGTTCTTGTGGAGGGCCAGAAGTAGCCATTATTGCTGAATTTTTAGACCAAAGATAGGGGTAGTTTACACTATCATAATTGAAATATAATTAACTATATTTGACATTCTTACTATGTTTGATTTAGTTAATCTGCCATTAACAACTCATTTACAATTTAGGCATAAATTCTTCTATAAAAAATACAAAGATAAAAAAAGTCTCGGTCAAATAGAACGAATTATCAAAGAAATTTGGACGTACACTTTCTTTATTTTTGTGGGAAAAAGCTAGCTCTACTTTTGCCTTTCATTATTGCTGATTCTTTAAAAATATTTTTTATTCAATTAAGTTATTCAAATATAATTTTAATGATTATCATTTATTCATATGATCCATTTTTTAGATTAAAATCAAATCAATAACTACAGCGTTCTTTCCTTTTAATAAAGTGGTTAAACCACAATGTAATAATCTAAGAACAACGTGGTTAAATAAGTCGGGATTCAGTCTTTGTCTTAATTACATAAGAAATTGTTAGGCGTCGTTAAATATACGTGTTCACATGTAATATCTATGAACGGTGGCTGCTTAGCGTGCGGCAACCAATGGTTGCGAGTTGGGGCTACAGCTAATTTATGCTCTTAAAAATAAATCGGATAGACATATACAATAAAAAAGTATATATGCTCAGACAACATAATTCGCAAGTTTTTCACTATGTCATAGGCTTTCCCTGTTCAGGAAATTGTCAGGTTTCACGCCGCCTTTGTTGGCCCACTCCTTACGAGCTTTTAGATCATGTGAATTCCACGTGATCTACAGCATGATCTAACGATTTGTACAATCTGAACTAAAATAAATTAAGAGTATTCCACTACAATCGCCGCTACCATAGCCCTCCATCTCCATCTAACCTCAGATCTAAGGACGGTGCCAGTTCACCGTCGACGACATTAACGACCTTGGATCCGAGGTCTTTCGGTGGTCGAGGCCAATGTTCCTCAAGACGGACGACGACCACCGAGGAGGCGTTGCTCCTCCGATTTCTTATGTTTATCCCCCCAACTTATCCCCACCACTATGTTCTCTCCTCTACTACTTTCATCCGCCGTTTTTGTCATTATTCACCACCGCCTTCACGGCGTTAAACCTACATGCGCACATGAAAATAACACTAAAAATGAGTGCATAACCAGCAGCAACGAATGGCTGTCGATTGGTTTACCGCTATTAGAACAATTAAATATTAAATCACGCGTTCATCTTATAACCTAAGTTTTTAGAATAATTGGCATCAATCTTACAAAATTTCATATGGTATCAGAGCTGGAGATCCCAAATTCGAATCTTTCCCGACTCAATTTGCCTTCTCAATTAAATAGTCTACTTCTAATACTAGATTGGTCTCACAAAATCTCATTATCAAGTACTCTTGACTTTTGTGGAAATTAACCCAACCCACATGAATCCTCCATTAAATTATGTGGGTCCCAAATGAGCTAATGACTTGTGTTTTATAAATTTTGCTAACATGAGTACTCCTGTGATCTGACTATAAGATAAGCCAAAAGTACCTATCAAAAATGTGTTCGGATCGCCACCCGATCTACAGCCCCTCGTGCAAAGTGAGCTGATCGTGTCGAGAGTACGCAATAGAAAGCTCGACACATGGGTCACCTCACCTCGACTTTGACTCTCGCATAACTTAACGAGAGGTCGATTCGAGCGTCCTGTACCTACCTCCTTTGTGGGCGTTCTCACCATGAACCATACAAAAGAAAGAAACGACTCCGCATTTTCTCCATGGAGACGAACCATCTTTGTGCTCACGACGAATGTCAAATGGACACGACTACCATCCCATAGTATCTCGTCCCAAACAAGACCTCGATATAAAATCAACCCCCTCGCCCCTTTCATACGATAAAAGCAAAGAAGCCCGAACCACACATTCACCCATCACTTTCACGCCCCTTTACGAACACCAAGAGGCCCTCTCCCTCTCCCGTCACAAATCACATCCGACCATCCGAAAGCAAAAAGCAAAAGGAGTACATCATCATGCACATCGTCCCCCACAACTTCACCCCAGAAGGAAGCCCCCCGGGTCCATACTTTTCAATCCCCCCAATGTTCAACGCGAAATCAATCTTTCTGCCCACTACTCGACCCACCAGAACCGGGCCCCGCTGACTACCCACTGAAACGACACCCCATTAGCAGTTTACCTAGCAAATCAACAGCCCGGCTGCCAGGCTCGACGAGTAGCCACGCCTCCCCTCCCTCCTTTCCACATGATGTCCACCAATTTTCTCTCTTTCTAATTTTGCGTTATTGGTTTTGCAGATGAATCCTTCAGGAACATGCCAAAAGCCAGAATAGGCAGAATCAGCAGGCGGGAGATCCCCCAACCGCAAGGATCGGATGGTAAAGACCAGTTTCTGTACCAACCCTTCATGAGCTAGCAGCATACATGAATACATTGCATCTGCCCTCTCTTGCTTCATTTATGTACACTGTCAAGTTTGTCCACCTACAGCTCTCACATGATATTAGAGCATATCGCCAACAAAAGCAGACATGTTTCATGTGTTCTCCCCACATAATCTAACCTCTTCAAAGATAAACCGTTGTTTCAAAGTACATTCAACTGCTACACCTAGTCACACTTTATCATCTGACGGCAAACAACTCATCAGAAGACATATCATCAGATTTGTTGACTAACGTTGCATGGCTAATGCATGCTAATTTTGTACAACCAAATGCTTAGTCAGGAGCCTACCAAAGAACCAAGTTCAGTATACACATTACCGATCCTACCGAAACTAGCAGGTTCATTTGCACTACACATTAAGCTAGCTCTTTGCAGAAGATTTCAGCCGCATACACCAAGCATGATGGATCTACGAACCTGAGCTTCTCAATGTTTCATCATTATGCTTAAGTGGATGCTTTGGTTGCCAACAACACTGGTGATCCTCCACATAATAACCACAAAGAGCACTCTTCTTTCTCACAGGCTGGTCTCCTTTCAATTGCTCATGCTGAAAACTCCTTTTGGTCGAGAACATGGTAGATGAATGATCCGCATTTTCCTGCTGTAAGAATGGGAATTTGCAATCTCTTCCCTGTCTTTGGTCACATAATGTGCTTGCTTCCCGAGCACCATCACAGCCCATGTCTACAATCTCTTGAGGCTGACTTTTTTCAGCGCCAATACCTTCGACCAAATGAGGGCCCAATCGCAAAGACAGATCGCACACGATCTCGGGTGGCGGCTTGAATATCGCTGATGCATCTAAGTTTTCAACTGGGTAGCTTTGAAAATTTCTCATGGTGTTGGAGCGGGAGCACAGTGGTCCAAAATGGGATAGATTTGTTTTGGGTTGTGGGCGACTGCCTTGATAATACAAGGGATAAACCGAGTATGATTTTAATGCAGGGTGAACTTGAGTGGGTGACACCTGGTCCACATTACGGATAAAAGATGTATAGTTCGGTTTAGCTGAATTAATTGACCCAAGTCTCGAATGATTTGGATACAACAAAACTGGGTCTGAAGTAATAGTCTGATTTCCTGGACTAGCCTTCTCCATAATGCCATGAGGATCACCTGTCTGTTCCTGATAATTCACGCTCAGATATCGATGAGGGCTATTGTTCCTTTGGCTCCTCGAGGCTCTTCTTGGCGTGCAGCCGAGAGTAAGGGCAGCTACAAGAAGAATTATTACGCATAACTAAAAGAGAATGAACGGATTATACAATTTGACTTAAAAAGGTGAAGGGTTGAAAAAATTAGCTTGGACGCAAACAATATACGGAGTCAAAACATTGTGAATCACATCACATCACACGACAAAGTGAGCCTGAGCATACACATTGCAAATCAAGAATCCACACCAACTAAGCCATACAGATCATACATTGCAAGAACCCAATCATAGGGAAGATAAAGATGAGAGCTTTACAAGAAAACCAGAAAAAAGAAAGAAGAAAAAAGATGCACTCAGGTTTTGTCACCTTCAATGCATGGCTGCAGTAGGTCTCCAGTTTCGGTACTCTCATCAAGTCTGATTATTGTGTTGATAGCTTCGTTTGTACGGTCCAGAAGCGTTTCAAGATCCATGTACTCTGCCTATTTCGAATGCATTCGAGGTAGCCAAAAAGAAATCAATCAATGCACACCCTCCACTATGTACAAGACTAGGTTCAATTGTTGAATTCTCGGTAGTCTCAGACGAGGTTTGACAGAAAACTTCGAGGTTTGAAACAACCAAAGAACTACTGTTACCTCAGAGTTGGCCTTGGAGTACATGATTTCTTCAGCTTTCAGGACAACAACAGGAAGCTTCTCTTGCCATTCCTTGTTCTTCTTAGTAGATGAGCTATGAATCTCGTTCACAACTCTAAATTTCCAACAAACCAGCACGGATTACCACCAAACAAGACATGCAAATACACAACCATTTTCAGAAGAAGCCGAACAAACAAATTAAAAAAAAAAACAGTTGGAAGTCAAAGATGGACCTGAAAATGTCTTGGATAAGAGAACCTCTAATGGGTTGGTGTCTCTCACTGTGCCAAGCTTTCCTAACACATTCGTAAGGTCTTGGGCCAGGTCTAGGCATCCTCTTCAAGAAAAGAACAGTAACGCACACGAATATGGGGAAAAAGAAACAGAGAGCCCTGCTTCTTGCGAGGAATGTGAGGGAGAGAGAGAGAGGTAAAAATCAAAGCTTTGCGGTAACTTGCGGTGACCTCAGCTCCTTCTTCTTCTCCTTCTTCTCACTTGAGCACTCGCTCTCATGCTTTTTTGATCAGTTGCAGTACAAAACTAAGCAAAGCGGCATGGGGAAGAGATGAGAGAGAGAGAGAGAGAGAGACAGGAAACAAATTTTTTGTACAGAGCAGGGCGCAGTTGAATAGGACCCATTTCCTTAGTTTTTTAAAAAAGAAGAAGAAGAAGAAGAAGAAAATGATACATTTGGCTGAAATCTGCTTGTCACATTATCTTAAAACACTCATTTCACAAAACAAAAGGTACAGAAGACAATTTCCAGAAAACCATGAATACATAATTGAAAATTTATGCTTTGAGTTACAGAAGAATGATGATCAATTTTTTTCTAGCTCAATATATTGTGCAACTTGATTAGTATTTATCTATTTTTTGATCAATGAAAAGAGGAGTTGGGTATATTATGATTTCTCTACTTTTTTAATATTTGTTGTCAAAACCAGGCACTCAATTATTTGGGGGGAGAAGATTGAATTGATGGCTTGGGCGTGTCCCCCACTCATCCACATGCCTGCATCCCCTAGCCCCACGAGTCTCTCTCTCCCTCTCTCTCTCTCCCTCCCATCTTTTCATTTATTTTACTGAAAAACATGAAAAAGGGATTTTTTTAAAGATTTTATTTACTAGTGTTTTAGAAAACTTATAAAGCAGCTAAATATAAAAAGTTAATAATCTGTCGTTTCACTATTCTAACAAATCGAAATAAAAACGTATTGGTTATGCATTTCGAGGGCACATTAAAATGAGAAATTAAACAAAAAAATCTAGAAATATATAGAAGTGTTATTATTAATGCATATCCCATCTCTTATCTATGTAATGACTATGTTCTCTCTACAAACTAAATTTTAAGGAAGGGCTTCTAACATGATATGGGAGTCGGGTTTTAACCCAAAATTCATGTCAAACACCACATGTCAATTTCTGATTCGGCTTACATCTAAAATTGGGACGTTAACGTAATTCACGTGGCTGGTTTATAAAGATTTCCATTATCTTTCCATGAAGGTGACAATTTTTTTATCTGCTGTTTTAAAAATATTCGGATTGAATATTTTAAGGGCGATGCCGGGTCGCCATCGGTGGGAGGGGGTAGGGGCACTAGCAAACCCCAACCTCTACTCAAGTCGCTTTTCCTTCGTGAGGCTCGCGGAAGCCTTTTGTGACAGGACACAATCAAAAGCCTCTCCTCCGTTCCCACGTGTGGGTCACAGAGAGAGAGAGAGAGAAAGAGAGAACACGTGAAATGTGAAATTTAACCTTGCCTTCTTTTTGTTCCCTGGACGGGTGACTGAGAATATGTCTGAAATGATTGTAAAATTCTATCTTTTTGTCACTTTAGTTCCAGGTTTGAGGTTAGCGGAAGTGATTCCTAAATCTCGGATCATTCGAGAATGGACGAACGTTAAGCATTTTTGAGAAATTAAGGAGGAGAACATGATAAGCTCTCGGAGTGTGCTAAGTCTAGAATCGATCTCCAGATCACCGGCCATCTAATTCCTAGCCTGCCGGCGAGCGCACATGCCCTTCCAAGCCATGGCAAGAGACGTTCTCTCGTCCAGAGAGATTTTTTCTTATGGGTGCTTGCGCCGTGGCGATCACGTTTGCTTCCTTATACAACTCTCTTTTGCTTATGATTTTTGTCATCCTCTTGGATGGAAAGGCTGAGGGAGTTAGGGGGGTCTTATTGCTTGTTGATAAGTTTTATGGTATGTCTGGTTTCAAGACTTAATCCCATGAAGACAGAAATTTATCTAGTTGGCTCATATGATGAGTCTCTTGCTGAAATTATGGAGAATTCTGGTTTTAATCAGAGAGAACTCCTAGTTAAATACTTGGGATGCCTTTTGTACCGGGGAAATTGACCGTGGGGCCGGGGGAAATTGACCGTGGGGCCGGGGTTGTGTCAGCCATTGATTGACAGGATTTTGCACTAGCCGGACTTCAAGAATCTTTCTTTTGCAGGTGGACTGCAACTGGTTCCACTGTTCCACAAAGCATTGCAGATTATTGGTGCAGTGTCTTCAGCTTTCGAAGAAAGTTACCAAAAGGGATTCGATGTAAGTGCAACTCTTTTCTCTGGAAGGGTTGTGTTCTATGTCACGTTTGGTTGTCAATGATGAAAGGCTGGTTCTCTTTGGGTGCCTTGGATTGACATCGACAGGCTAAAGGGAAGGAGCTTTTTAATCACTTCCAATTGCAGCTTCCTCTTCTTATTCATGGAGAGAAATTTCCAAATTGAGAAAGCTTGCCAAACCTTTGATTGAAAAGATCATTGGAAATGGCAATAATACTTTCCTCTGGCCTTGACAATTAGGGTGCACATGGTAAAATTTTTTTTGGGGAAGAGTTTTTTTTCCGAAATAATTCTTTTCTATTTTTATTAGGGGAGCGGTTTGCAAAAAAACCCGTTTGTTAACTACAAAAAATTTCTACTCTTGGAATAGAAAAATAATAGAAATGTGTTTGTAACGCAACGATTCTTTTTTGTATTTATTTATTTTTTATTTATTTTTTATTCTTTTTTGTATTTATTTGTTTTTTATTTGTTTTTATTCTTTTTTTTTTTTTTTTTTGTTTTTTTTGTATTTATTTGTTTTTTTTTTTTTTTGTATTTATTTGTTTTTTTTTTTTATTTTTTTTATTTGTTTTTTGTATTTATTTTTTTGTATTTTATTTTTTTTTTATTTTTTGTGTTTGTTTTTTATTTGTATTTATTTTTTTTTATTTTTTATTTTTTATTTTTTTTTGTATTTTATTTTTTGTTTTTATTTTTTGTATTTTTTTTTTTGTATTTTATTTGTTTTTTTTTTGTATTTATTTGTTTTTTTTTATTTTTTTGTATTTATTTTTTTTTTTTTTATTTGTTTTTTTATTCTTGCTCACGGTCGACGGCGGCGGCGGCGCGACGGCGGCGGCGGTGGCGGTGGCGATCGATGGCGGCTCCGGCGGTTGGAGGTGGCCACGGCAAGAGAGAAATAAAACAAAAATAAAAAAGAAAATTTGCTTATTTCTAGAAATTGTTCCCTGGACAAGAAGCAATTTTTTTGTTTCTCGTTTCTATTCCGGGCTAACTTTTTATTAGGGGAATAGAAATCAACTTGACGTTACCAAACGGGTTTTTGTTTTTTTTTGTTCGGGGAACAAAAGAACGTAAATTCTTAAGAATAGAAATGTTCCATGCAGACCCTTAGGCGCGCATGACAAAATTTCTATTTCTCGATTTCTGTTTTCCGTTTAGAACAGGTTTGGAAATGTAAATCCGTTTGTAACGCAATTTGATTTCTCTATTTCAAAAAACAGATTTCTATTCCGAAATAGAGAAATTGAAGAAATCGAAAATTTGAAATTTTTAACTTCTCAATTTCGAAATAGAAATCGAAGTTCTGAAATCAAACTATATAAAAGAACCTTGCGCTTTCTTGCTAACGTAATTCACTCATAACCACAACTTCACAAATTATTACTAATTTTCTTTTTCTTATTTTGCTCCTTTTTTTTCATTTTTTTTTTTTTTGGATAACTTCCTCTTTAGGATGAAAGGCAATCGAATGGGTCCCCAATTTTCAAAAATGACAAAAGTTCTTAAATGCTTACTTAAAAACAAGGGGGCTCTTTCCTCCTAGAAAGGGCACGCGCATGGCCAGTTGAAGAAAAAGTTCTTACGTAATAGATGAATAAAAAATGTGCTTAGAAATTTAACCTTGTTTCTTTACGGATTCAAAATTCTTGCAAAATCAAAATAATTAGATTGTTACACAATCTTGAATTTTAATTCGAATTTGCTATGCAAGGGCCATTAAAGGTTCATTGAGCAACAATAAAGAAATTAGGGATGAGCAACTGGACTGATTCAATTCAAGAATCAAAATAAACCGACCTTCCCCCGATTGGTTCCTAACCATAAACGTTACTTCAAGGTAGAATTCTCATATATTCATTTACACCATCAATTTTATTTTGTTGATAATCTTGTATAATACTAATCTTTGATAAAATGACAATTTGTATAGGCGCCATTGATGATACCCATATTCATGCTTCCGCGATTTGTCCGAACCTACGCGGGATGAGTTTGCAAACGATACATTTCGAGGAGGGAAACCAAATAAATACGCTTACAAAAACTATTGCCAATAAAATGGCAAGTGATAATAATATGCCGAATATTCCATGAAATTGTATTTTCAACTTTTGTAATGTATTAGTATTATTTCGACTATTATTTTGTATTTGAGGATTTCCTATGTTGTTATCTAATCAATTTCTATTCCTAGAAATAGAAATTTGATTCTGTTATCAAATAGATTTTTATTTCGGAAATAGAAATTTTGAGTCATTATCAAATGGGTTTGCTTCGTAAACTTGTCCAGGGGGAATAGAAATTAAGAAATTGATTTTCCGTAAATCAATTTTTGTTTCAGAAATTTTGTCATGCGCAGCCTTATCATCTAGATGGCCCTCCTCTTAATAGAGGTGGTTTTGGGGATGTACATGGATCTGGCTTGATCTTTTCAAAGCTAAGGTTGCTGCCATGTTTGCCAACCTGAATTGGGTGCGGCCTAATGCTCGATCTGATGTTCTGGTTCGCATGCAAGCTGCTATCTGTCGAATCCTATTTCCTAATGCTAATGAAGACAGGACAGATTGGACGGCTGCCGAAAACAAGTAGTGCACGGAGTGTGTTAAAGAATCGCAAGACCAAACATGGCTCGGTCTCATCTGTTTTGGTCTCCTTTATCGAAGCATTCTTCCAATCTCATGGCTTTTCATACACGAAGGATGTCCTTGCGAAGATAGAATGATGTCTTGGAGCTTGTTTGTTGACCCTATCTGCTTGTTCATGCGATATTGCTGCTGAATCGAGGGACCATCTCCTAGCCTTTCTTTTGCGAGGACCGTATGGATTTCCATTCAGACGCTCCGCCTTCCTGGGATTTTGAGCTTGCTTGGTCTTTCCCTGGCTTCATGGGTCCCTCTTCCCTTATATCTTGTATAAGCTTAACTTGGACCGGCTTCTTCGAAATGTAATTTCAAAGGTTCTTATGCTTTCACTCGGGGTATTCCTATTGTGCTCATGAGAACTTTGTAAGCAGGGTTCAATTGCTTTGGGTACTTGGTGGTTATAAATCCTTACTTATCAGAAGAGATTAAAAGGATAAATCATCGGATGAGATTTGAAATCTAAACTTTCTTGCTGAATCCGAAATAATCACATTAGATAATAAATATCCGAGAAAGTTATTTAAAAAGTCCTAAAATCTATTGCGCTTGTGTTAACTCAGTCATAAACTTCTCAATATAGCTAATTTAGGATACGTTTGGTAATATTTCTATTCTCAGGAACAATTTCTATTCAGAAACTGTTTTTTCCATCTCTATTCCTTAAACAAGTTTTTGATCAAAAAAACGCGTTTGATAACTGTACAAAAATTCTTTTACCGAAATAGAAAAAGAACATAAATACATTTGATACGACCATCAATTTTTTTTTTTTTGGTGATATACAATTTCTCTTTTAGCTTTTTAATAATTTGATGAGATTTTTCTAATTTTCTTAAATTTTTTCTTTTTTCTTTTCCTCCCTTCTTCTTCCTCCTCTAGCCGGTTTGCCAAGCCTTAGTGATGGCAAGCAACCAGCCAAAGATGAGAGTCGATGACCTAGCTAGCCTCGAGAGAGCCTGGCTGCCTCAACCTCGCGATGGTTGGGCATGGTTGGCCTCGCCATAGCTGGGCAAGGGGCAAGGCCCGACCTCACCTAGCCACTGTGAGGTTAGCTCTGCTCGACTATAGCGAAGCTTCCCCAAGGCCGGTGAGGTTGCTGGACCTCATCTCTAGCCAGTCGCCGATCATCACTAAGGCTTGGCGATTGATAGAGGAGGAAAAAGAAGAAAAGGGGGAAAAACATTATTTCAAAAATTGTTCCTAAGAATGCAAAAGCATGTTTTTTCTACTTTTTGTTTCTGCTTCAAATATATTCCCTATCTATTGATTTGTTTTGGGGAATATTAAAAATTAAGTAACGTAACCAAATGAATTTCTTTTCTTTTTTTGTTCCTGAAAAAAAAAATAACAGAAAAATAGAATGGTTACAAAATAAGGCCTTAGTCATAAATCTTTAAAATTGTGCCAATTTAGACATAAACCTTTTAATTATTTGTCAATTTAGTCTTTTTGGCAATTTTAGCTGGAAGTCGTTGGCATAAGAGTTTAGCAAGCAACAATTACCTTATGTGGTATAGCCGGCATTGACGTAAATAATTTTAAAAAAAAATTATGATTTTTTTCTAACCTTGGTCAACGACCTTCATTAGCCATAGGCAAGGGCATGCATGGTTTGGGCAAGGGCTTGGAGGCCCTCGCCTGTTGGCCATGAGGAAGTCACAACCCTCATCTAGATTTTGATGAGGGTTGTCAGCTATTGCATATGTTCAGTAAGGATCGATCAACGACCTCACTAGCCTAAGGGTTAGAATAAGAAAGGAAAATAAAAGAAGAAAAGAAAATCAAATAAAAATAAAAATAAGGGTTAATATCCTGAAAAACCCAAAACTGGTACACATGTGACAAATTTACCCAAAACTAATTTTTTTTATCACTAAAAACCCCAAACTGGTACACTTATAACAAATTTATCACAAGTGACCACAAAAAATCCCAAACCGGTACACTTGTGACAAATTTATCCCAAACTAATTTGTTCAATCACCACAAACCCCAAACTGGTATATTTATGACAAATATACCCTCTAGTTAAATTGGATTAATAACACAAAGAATCGCAAAAATGATACAATCGTGACAAACATATAGTAAAATCCCAAACTAGTACTCTAGTCCACTGTCACATGTCATTTAACTTAATAATTTAACAGTAAAATTTAATGAAAACTAACTTAGAGTAAATGTGTCATAAGTGTACCAATTTGGAATAAATTACATGATGTTTTTTGTGGTCAAAAAATTAGTTTGTGGTTAATTTATCATAAGCGTACCAGTTTGAAGTTTTTCAATGTATTAACCCTAAAAATAATGATCATGATAAATTTATAAAATTTTAAAAAAATTGTTTATGTTAGTGTTAGTCATGCCACTTAATAAGACGTTGACTAGACCGTTGCATCAATTATTTCCGACCTAAATTGGTCGGAACAACTATATTAGCAAATTATCAAAATGTTTAGAATTAAATTGGTACAATTGAAAGATTTAAAATTGAATTGGCATATGTGCAATAGGTTTATTACTAAATTGACCAAATCAAAAAGTTTATGACAATTATTGCTTGAATTGCTAGAAATAATTAGGCAATAAAAAAAATTATCTTAATTGACAACAAAATAAGTCTAAATATTTTTATGGACGATAGAAATAATTTTTATTAATTTATTTTTCTAGTGATACAAAGGATAATTTTTACAAAATATTTTACAAATCATTCATTTTTCGTGAAACAAATAGGGCCTTATTAACACGCTCTAAACATTTTCATAAAACTAATACATCTGTGAAATTTTATTTTCACATAACACAACATAACACTCGAATGCACCTAATTATCAGCGATGTCCAAAAATGTCTTTATAGTGAAAATGATGAGTTTAACCAGCAACAAATTATTCTTATAATCATGAGTGATTATTTAGATAAATTTGAAAGTACGAATCTTGGGAAATTGTTAAATTAAGTTTAGAGAGAATTTCGCCACCCTTTTTGTTAGTAAAAGAAATTGAAATCCGTCTAGCTATCCGGCACTGAATTTTCTCATTTAATGTATTGGTACAATTAATTGTGAAAAAGTTCAAATAAGAATTTGAAATGGGGTCATTTTCTCAAAAAAGAGTCCATAGTAAATTTTGTCTCAAATGAATATTGAAATGACCAATCTAGTCACAGATAAAGGCCTAAGTTCACTGGTGGCCAAATTTTCGCAGGCTGGCAAGCATGTGCATATCATGTGCCAATTTTCTTGTCATGACTAGGGGCATTTTTGTCCAAGAGATTTTATTTTTCTTCTTTTTGTCCTCCTCTCTTTTTCACTCTTTTCTTCTTTCTTTGGCCTAAGCTTCACTCTCCATTCATCTTCCTCTTTCCCAAACGCGGCCAATTCTTCATCAATTGTAAAAGCTTGACGTTCGTTGACGATGGCTTGGACGTAGATGGTGGCTACTGGCAAGCAGTTGGAGGACATGACAATGTCGACAACCACAAAACAAAGCCCTAGGGCTTGATTTCAATGGTAATTCAAAACCAGGTGGCCTCCAATAGCGGTAGTGATGATCGGCGAATTGCGATGAAAACGATAAAGGCAGCTTATCTCACCGTGGTGCAACTTAGATTGTGTCTTAGGGCTCGATCCTCACAGCAATTTCCTCGAAGCGTCGCGGTGAGTGTGGCTTTTTGATAAATAAATTACTTGTGCATGATATGATTTTTGGCGATTTCTAGGCTTAGGTGCGTGAATTGCATGGTTTCGGTTTGGGATCCATTATTTGGGGCTGAGTTGGGATTCAAAGGTTCAACTAAATCTAATCAATGCACACTATTATTCGCTCCCTCTCTCATTATGTGTTATACATCCTCTTCTGCAAACGACTTCGTCCCCAGCAAACCCGTCCGCACTTATATCCCCACATCAACTTGGCTGCATTTGTGAATCTCACACCCCTCTTTTCCTAGCCCCCTCCAAGGACTTCGGCCCCGTTTGATTCGATTTTCCCAAAGCCCAATGGGGAAAATATTTTGCGTTTGGTTCACATTTTTTAATCTCCATTTGCCAAATGCTAGCATTTGGAATACTAATATGCGGTTTAATGAATTTTTTTCTTTCCAATATTGCCCTTATTGATAATCATATTTTCCTCTTTTGCCCTAAAAAAATACTGTTCATCATCTTCTTCCTTAGACTTGCTGCTCCACTGCGAAGGTCAGCCGACGGGCGGCGCTTAGCCGCGAGTGGCCAGATCCGGCCGCCGGGAAGCCTTGGCTGAGGTCGCACGACCTCAGGCGAGGTGGCCTGATGTCGGGTGACCTCGGGCGTCGCCTGGGTCGCGCGACCCAAGTGCCGTCGCCTGAGGCCGCGCGACCTCAAGCATTGCCTAGGTCGCGCAACCCAGGGCGTCGCCTGAGGTCGGCGACCTGAGGTGAGCCACCTCTTTCCCACCGCCACCACCACCGCCACCGCCACCAGTCACCTCCCCACCACCACCACCACCACTACCAAGCCGCTTTCCCACGATTTTCCCCTCTCCACGTAGCTGCATCTCTTCCTCCCTTTTCTTTTCTTTTTTTCCTTTTTCTTTTCACCTTAAAGTTTTTTTTTTTTGGTCGATTTTTCACCTTAAAGTTGCTTTGCAAAATATACACAAAAATGAGTTTTCAAATACACTTACCTTCACAAAATGCCCATTCATTGAAAGATACTTGGGGAAATGCAAAGTCATTTCTCCAAAGTTGAACCAAATGGGCCCTTCCTTTAGAGCTTCCGTTAATGACTTGACCAGAACCTTTTCTTGGGATACACACAACATATCTGAAAATCTCATTATATAAATTAATAAACTTGTTGGGACTTCCAAATTCAAGATTTCGATGCCAGTGGCCTTTTTTGCGAATCGTTTTCCAACTTGTTGCAAGTTAATCAGACAGATATAGTAATGGCGCATGAAAAAGTATTGAACGAACTGGAAAAGAAAGAAATAAGTGAACTAAAGATTCTAAATTTGTCAAGAAAGTACAATTGAGTTTTAAAACTTTCAAAAAGTGCAATAAAGTCATAAAGCTTATCATGCAAGTGCAATCAAGTTTTAAAACTTTCAAAAAGTGTAATCAATTCTAAAATTTGTCACAAAAGTACAATCAAATTCTAAAACCTTCAAAAAATAAAATCAACTAAATGACCTAGTTGGATCAATTCAATGAGTATTAGGACTTGATTGTACTTTCTAAAAATTTTAGAACTCAATTATATTTTGTGACAAGTCTTTAAGACTTAATTGCATTTTTTGATTGTTTTGGAACTTAATTACACTTTCATGACTTGGAGGAAACTCCTTGCTCTGAGGAAGGACTTTCAACGATTCTTTCTATGGCGTATAGGGGATGGCAAAGCGGTTTCTCTTTGGTTTGATCTTGGTTACCACAGGGCCCCCTCAACTTGGTCTTCTCTGACATGTACATTTACCGATCGGGTCTGTCTAGGCAGGCTTCGGTTGCTGATTTATATTCCGCTCCAGGCTTGGTGACTAAGCATCTTATTGAAGAGTGGGGTCACACTCTACCTTTGTTGTCCCAGTCCCCCGATCGGTTTTCGTGGCTTGAGACTACCTCAGGCGTGTTTTCTACTGCCTCGGCGTGGGAGGCTACTCGTGCGAAGCGTAATGTGGTTCCTTGGCATTCCTTTGTGTGGAGTAAATCTATTACCCCGAGGCACCAATTCCATTTGTGGCTCATCACGAGGAACCGTCTTCCCACTCAGGTCTTTCTTCTTTCCTTTGGTAGGATTCCTGATGGTGCTTGTGTTTTTTGGAACTCTAGACCGGATTCCATTAATCATCTCTTCTTTGGGTGCCGAGCTTGGCTTCGTTTTGGGCTTCTAAATGCAACCTTATATGGCATGGTACCAAACCATAGCAAGATACTATCTCTTGGGCCCTTAAAGCTCTCCCGGGCGATGACTTCTCTCAGACGATTGCTAGATTTTCCTTCGGTGCGCTTTGCTATCTTATTTGGAAAACTAGGAATGGTATTCTCTTTCGGGGCAAGACTCTCGTTGTGCCTACCATTAAGAACCACCTACTTAAAGTTGTGAGGGACAAAGCCATCTCCTTTAGCCAGGTGACGGATACTCCGAGAAATAGAAGAACTCAACGAATTTGGGGTATTGACCAGGCCATCTTTGCGGACTAAGTGCTTCGGCCTTTGCTGTTTCGTCGCCTACCAGCATGTCAAGGTCTCATTGCCTTTTCTTTCGGAGGGTTGGTGTTGTTCTTGGCCGTTGGCTCCTTTTGGCTGTTTTCGCTTGTCTGGTTGTATTTTCTTGTAGCTTTTCTTTCTGTTTGGCCTTTTTGTGGATGTTGTTTGGCTTCCTATTGCTACCTCGGTAGCTTTTGGCTTCCTTTTCCTAGCATCCTTCCACTCGACCTGGCTTGTTGCCTCGTTGAGTGTAAGTTTTTTATGCCAGTTTCCGAGTTGTATAGTTTGGTTTAAATCAATATATTCTTACCTTACCCAAAAAAAAAAAAAAAAAAATTACACTTTCATGACAAGTTTAAAGACTTCCCATACACTTATCATAAAAAAAAAAAATGGGAGACTTTGTTCTAATCCAGGTAAGCAAGTTCTCGCCATAAAATAGTTGAAAACATCTTCAATAACCTAGAGCATGAGCAAAGGACTGCAAAAGTAAAGAAAAATGTGTAAAGTAAAAATCTCAGTCATAGATATTACCGATAATGGAAGCTCAAATTAGTGATTTTAAATTACACACTTATTATTGGATTCCATGGAATGTCACACAATCGTGCTAAGATAGAGAACAAGAAAAATACAAAGACTTGTTTCAAGTTCTAAGTTTTCAATTCCACCTAAAACCTACCAATCGAAATAGCTTCCCTAATTTTTGGAACCCGAATCATATCCTATATATTTTAGAACCCAGAATTGGACCAATTCTCAAATTCCCGATACTGTAAAACCATACTCACCCTTACTGAGCTCCACTCTTTGTCCATCTTCCTCTTTCCCCAGCACGGCCAATTCTTCATCAATCACAGGAGCTTGACAATGATCGATGATGACGGCTTGAGCTTAGATGATAACGAGTGATGAGTGGCTAAAGGATGTGACGATGCCGGCAACCCTAAAATCGAGGCCTAGGTCTAGATTTCAGTGATGATTCAAAAGCGAGCAGAGACAACACATACTCTAATGACAATAGTGATGATCAATGAATGGCGGTGAAGGCTTGAGTAGCTTCCACGACAACAAAGGCGATTAGTCTCGGTGTGGAGTAGCTTTGACCGTGTCCTAAGTATGCATCCAAAAAATTCCTACATTTATTAGTACAAGGAATTTGGTTGTGACGAAATGTCACACATAAGAAATTTATGCAATCAATCAATGTGACTATTACATTTAAGCAATAGGTTAGAAATTTATTATGTTAATTATTTACTTATATTTGGAAAGTTTTACTAAACATTTTGACAGGTTCATATTTTCGGATTTAACAATATTTATAAGAAATACTAATTTTCTTACTTATGCACTGATTTCTTTGATTCCTTAGTAATTCAATCGAAAAAGCTATTTTGGAAAGTTGTTTTTTTTTTTTTCTATTTTTGCTCTCTCTTCCTCTGGCCAGTGAGACTTTGAACCTAATACTAGTTTTCCTCCATCGGAAAAGTGAACCATTGAACTTAACATTTGTTGATGTCATGCCTATTTCATTAATACTAACTTCTGGTTCATTAATACAAGAGGTAACTTACTTCTTTACTTGGCAAAAAAGAAGCCATCTTTCATTTGAATCCAAATATCTATTCTCTTAACTTATGAGAATGTCCCACTTGCCTAAGCTATTCACCTAGGGGCCACATGAAGATTTTCTATTGGAACACTTCCCCCCTTCACTCTTTGATTCAATGATTTCAACCTATAAACATTAAATTCACTAACCATGGTTAACCCATCTCCTCTTTCATTCCTTGCTATGGCCATGTATAAAATCAGGGAGAGAGAAAGAGAGAGAGAGAGAGAGAGAGAGTTCCCAAGACAAGGCCACACTCCAGTACTTCATCAATCACTTTCCACTTTTCTTTCAACTTTCGCTTTTAATTCTAAGAGTAAAAGCAAAATGTCCCATGTTTGTATTTGATTAAAGTCTCCAATTCATTTTCAGGTTTGGATGAGGTGAACTCGTTAATTGCCTCAATGGGTTTGTCATTTTTAAGGTAAAAATCATTGATTTCGATTTTGTTTTACTTTGGAGAAAAACTAAAGCCTTGATTTTATGCAAGCTATTATCAAGGTAAGTGAAAACTCTAGGGCACTAATAGCGATGAGCATATCGGACCGCCCAAATTGGGAGCCACCTGGATCGACCAGTTTGGTCCGATTCTCGATTCCATAAAAATGGAACTGGTGATTTTCGGTTGGGTTCCCAATTCTAGGGGGAACTGGACCGGAACAATTTTTTTATTAAAAAAAATAACAGTAAATCCTAAAATAGACTACCTAATTTCTTAAACACATATATAAATTAAATTTAGACTAAAATCTTCATGGAGTGGCTAGTGCCGTCGGATTAGACTGAACCAAACCATTTGGTAGGGCCATTTGGGAACCGAGGACTGCACCGGTCCCAAAATTAGGAACCGGTCC
The DNA here is from genome assembly GCA_017140595.1 of Eucalyptus curtisii. Classification (NCBI taxonomy): domain Eukaryota; kingdom Viridiplantae; phylum Streptophyta; class Magnoliopsida; order Myrtales; family Myrtaceae; genus Eucalyptus; species Eucalyptus curtisii. The sequence continues at coordinate 26,540,257 of CM029496.1, read as the reverse complement.
TCCCGATCCAATTCCCAATTCCACTTTGGAACCAATCGGACTAGGAACTGATTACCCTTAAGCACTAAAGTAAGTTATTCTAATAAGTACTTAACTAGGTTGTTTGATGGGCGTTTACTTTAAATGAGTTTTATAATCATGTGTGTGTTTGATAATAGCATATTGAATTCCTCATTTGTGTGAATTCTGATAGTGGTATGTGGTGTTGATAATTTTAATTGTTATGATAAGAAGTATGAGTAAATTATTTGGTGATTGATAGTATTTTCATGAAAAGAGTGTAAAAAGGGTAAGAAATGAGAAAGTTATCGATTTCAACGGGTTACCAAATATGGAGAGTTATCGATTTAAGCGAGTCAACAAATCTAGAAGTTACCGAATATAGGGGTTATCGATTTTCAAAAAAAAAAATGTTTACATGCTTTCTATTCTCTAGATATCTTAGTCTTTCATATGTTATTAAGCATCATTATACAATAAATACATGTCCGTTCTAGTTGAGAAGAGTATGCATGGAATGTTGATATCGAATATGTTCAATCGGTGATGGTTAAGTAAAATAGTGTGGTGCATTGAATGTTGATGTCAATCTTATTTATGTGCAATAGTGTTGCATGATAACATTGAATATGGTTAAGTAAAATAGTGTGGTGCATTGAATGTTGATGTCAATCTTATTTATGTGCAATAGTGTTGCATGATAACATTGAATAATGAAAAAGAAAAGTGTCGTCATCCATGTGAGGGTGTTGACATTGCCCCATGTGTCAAGATACCCCTGGAAGTGTTTCGAGATGCCTTAGTGAGTATTTCGAGATGCCCCATGTTTAAGATTATATATGAGTATAGAGAGATGCCTTGTGGACAAATGTTGCGACATGCCTCAGAGTTGAGATGCTCCAAGAGTATTCAAAAGGAAAAGTGAAAAAGATGATGGATGCTCACGAATGTATATGATATATGCATGTTGATAAGGCACCAAATATTACTTAATACATCAAGAAATTATGTCATACGTGTGCATTGATTGAATAAACCATGCATTTGTGTGAGGCACTTGCAAAGAAGGTGAGGCCTATGTTCATACATTGATTATGTTGTTTCGAATGCCTGTAATTGTTTTATTAAGGCAGGTGCGAAAGTGCACTCCTACTTTAAATTAATAGATTTTACTTGTTACACTTCGGCTTATTTTTTTATTCGGCTTATTTTTTTATTTTTCCAAACATGTAGGATGATCCTTCTACGGCCACTGCTTTTGGAGCCTCGGTACACATTAAGTACGGATATGAAGATGTCGTGTTGCTTAATTTATTTTTGCGACTCCACTCAATTAAATAATTTCATTTTTCGCTTTGATCGTTTTTTTTTTTTTTTAATTTATGGTACTCGATTCTTGAACCATTTCCATGCGGGTCCCAATTGAACTGTGCAGGTAATTTTGAACCGACCGATCCAATTTAGCGATCACCAAAGTGCGAAGAGATGGGCGGTTGAGATCAATCCAAGGTCGATGTATAATCCCGAGGCCTCGGTAAGCTTGGCGTTAGGTAATGATAGATATCATTATTCTTTCGGTGAGTTGCTGAACAAATTGTACCCCAAAAAGGATCAAACCGATGCTTAAATGCCCCCGTATAACTCACATGAATCGAATCACAAGATAAGACACGCATGAATATCCAATTTTGACATAATCTAGTCATTCACAATAATTACTCAAACCTCATATCCAGTTTTGTAGAGCCGCGGGTCACGCGTTCGGTCCTTTGCTCGTAACCCTCCCGAAAGAATGCTAGAACGGAGGTTCGGGTCCCCCAACAAGGCCGAACCTTAAACGTGACAGCCCCACGATTTTCAGGCGGCACCACCACCACCCTTGCTCGAACTCGGCATGGCCGACACGGCGCGGACAAGGCTCAATCCCCGCATCCCGAGGCAGAAAAAGGGCCCGGAAAAAAGACGAGACGAGCAGCCGTTCGTTCCTCGTCGGCGTGAGGACGGGGGAAACGTGCATCGCCTGAGACCCCCGCCACGTATCGTCACGAGGAAGGAAGGAAGGAAGGAAGGAAGGAAGGGAGGGAGGGAAGCGGGGTCGTCGTCGTCGTCGAACGATTAAGGCAAGAGCTTTTTAATTTGCCGGGCGATTTTGGGAAGGTTAGATGGTGCTCGAACGATTAAGGGAAAGATGCTGTGAACTGGAAATCCGCAAAAGACCTTCCCGACGTTGAAAGCGCCATTTGCCGAAAACGGAGCAGGAGTCGGTTTTCGCTCGCTTTTCTCTGTTGCTTTTCGGGGAGTGGGGTTCGTCGAGTGACTCTGCTTAACGTGAGCGTCCCCGATCCGAGCCGTCGGTTTAGCATAAGTACAGCCCTTAACCTTAACCCCACCACCATCTTCTCGCGCCAGTTCCAGATCCCGCTCCTCTCTCTCTCTCTCTCTCTCTTTCAGTCGCAGTCACTCGCTTTCCCTTTGTCTTCCCCTGCCTGGCGAGCTGAGCTGAGCTGAGCTGAATGGGAGGGACGAGAGGGATGTTGTCCCCGAACCCGCTCCCTCTCTTCTGTGCCCTGCTTCTCTGCGTGCCCCTGGCCATTGTCTTCACCATCAACACCGGCCCCGCCGCCACCACGACCTCCTCCTCCGCTGCGGACGACGACGGCGGCGACCCCGTGTCCATACCCGCAACCCCTTTGCCGAATGCCCGGTTCGACATCAAGGCCAACCTCGAAACCAGGATCTTAGAATCAAGAATCCCGACGGATGAACTGCCCATTATCGCAAACGCCAAGAACCCCGCCTCTAACCCTCCGCCGCCGGTCAGCTACGACGATGCGGAGGACGAGGCGCTCTTCCGGTTGGCGTCCCGGGTCAGCCCGAATCCCACGCGGCCCAAGAAGCTGGCCTTCATGTTCCTGACCACGACGGGCCTCCCCTTCGCCCCGCTGTGGGAGGCCTACTTCCGCACCGCCCCGGATGACCTCTACAACATCTACGTCCACGCCGACCCGACCCAGAAGCCCGGCCCGCGCTTCTCCGGCGTGTTCGCCGGCCGCGTCATCCCGTCCAAGCCGTCCCGCCGCCACACCCCGACGCTCATCGCGGCGGCGCGCCGGCTGCTCTCCCGCGCGCTCCTCCACGACCCGGGGAACGCCATGTTCGCCCTCCTGTCCCCGTCCTGCGTCCCCCTCCGCTCCTTCAACTTCACCTACCGGACCCTGGCCGGTTCGGGGAAGAGCTTCGTCGAGATCCTCAAGAACGAGGCGGGGCGGTACAACCGGTGGGCGGCGCGCGGGCCCGACGCGATGCTCCCGGAGGTGACCCTCGAGGACTTCCGGATCGGGTCCCAGTTCTGGGCGCTGACGCGGCGGCACGCCCGCGCGGCGGCGGCGGACACGCGCCTCTGGTCCAAGTTCCGGCTCCCGTGCTTGCGGCGCGCCACGTGCTACCCGGAGGAGCACTACTTCCCGACGCTCCTCAGCATGCAGGACCCGGGCGGGTGCGTGCCGTGCACCCTGACCCACGTAGACTGGAGGGGCCGGAGCGACGGGCACCCCCGGACGTACCGGGCGGACGAGGTGGGCGCCGAGCTGATCCGCCGGCTGAGGAGCGAGCGGCCCCGGTACGGCGACGACGGGGCCAACGGGACGGACCTGCTCGCGCGCCGGAGGCACGACCCGTTCCTCTTCGCGAGGAAGTTCGATCCCGGCGCGGCGGGAGCGCTGATGGGCATGGCGGAGGACGTGCTCTTCAAAGACTAGGATGGCATTTTGTTTGGTGAGCTTTCCCGTTCTTTAGGGAGGAGGCGAGATACTTGTATATAGAGATGGAACAAAGCCCTCTTCGCGTCGTTTCCGTCTAAGTCCATAGGATAATGATGATGATGAGTCATGAAATGTACATCTTTCTTCTGCTTAATCAAAGATTTGCTGGAGGAGTGTTTTTGTTTTTTAAATCCTTCATGGGTTCTGCAGCTAAGCGTTTCATTTGGTATCCAAAATAATTCGGTGTACATTTTCATATGCCTACATAATTTTATCTACTTGAAGAGAAATTCCTCGTGATCAAAGGAAAAAAGAAAAGATCTTTCCTTTCAAATTTGGGCCGCCAGTTTGGGCCGACCGCAGCCCATCTTCACACCGGGCCCAAATCCCGTTTGGAGAGGATAAGGTTCCACTACGCACCGCATATTCTTAATTCTATCTACGACCTCGGATGTGTGCACGTTAGTTTAATCCGACTCAGCTTGATTTAAAGTGTCGATTTCAATCCCACCTTACAATAGTCTAGCGAGGATCCATAAGATTCACTACTTACTTTCATACAATTGATGCTTGTTTTAGGCCGCTAATCCCCCTCATGTTTAACCTTAAAAGCAGTCGACAGCGTAGCATGGGATCGACACCACACGACACAACGATCGGACGCCTAAACATCAAGAGTCGCTTTGGACTGGCTGGCTCTGCTTCACTTTCTTGTCACCATCTCATCCCCCCAACCACCCTCGCTTTTCTCTCCTCCTATATATCCAAAGGTGCTTTGAGGACCTTTGCGAGGACCTTTTCCTTTTCTTAGGGCTCTCCAGAGCACAGCAGGAAGCGACCAGTAAAGTTGTCAAGGAAACGACACGAGCCCATAAATACAGTATTCCGATACGTGGCGTCTCCACTGAGGAGAGGAATCTAGCATCTAAAGACGGCAATTCGTGTCCAGTTCCAATGCAATTTTACCCATAAACGCGAGGATCTTCTCCTTTTCTAAGGTCATGTCGTGCTGAACAGTCGTTCTCGTCTGGTCCTATTTGATTAATGCCTGAGTACCCGGATCCATAGTGAAAGATTTGGGAATCCATCAGCTTTTGGGGGCAAATTGATTCGATTTGCCCGATAAACACCGGATGCACGGATACCATTCAGCCATCGTGGAGATAATGTCGCGATTTGAGTGACCTAAATTCGAAACTCTCTAGACGATCTTTACCAATTTGCAAAGACAATCCAGGTCGACCCCGCCTGGTTAGACTAGTCGAGATAAGTCCGAAAACCACGCGTCAAGGTGCGGAGGTCACGGAAGTCGCGGGATATGCTCCTTAGTGCGCACAACCAGGAGACATTGCCTGACCTCGGTAGGCAAAAAACCAAGAAGACTCCAAAAGCTTCGGACAAGGGGGTAGAGTCCAAAAGGGATATTGCAGTAAGTAGGTTCTTGATTAGCGCCAATAACGAAAAATCATTCAAAGTCAGGAGGACCAAGGGCTAAAGTCCAAAACTCCAAAAGTCAATTCAAATCAATCACATGAAGTCCTTTTCACGTTATCTGAGTAATTTTCTCCTTTCTTGGCATTTTGTGGGAGGCTATGGACTATTTGTCGTTCTCCATAACTTCTAATGCACCCTATTATTCTTATCCATTTCAGTTGTTTGATCGTTCTGTCTTCGTCAAGTCAATTTGTGGGCTCGGAGCTGGAGTTGTCCAGCCAAAGCAGTCAAAATTGGACCCAAGGTTTAACCTTTAGGGAGAGTTGTACATCTGTCCCAAGCTTATACCATGAGCCTTTTCATGACCATCAGAAATCTTGACACTCATCAACAAAGCAAACAAGCTCCGGATGATTCCAAGTGACACAAGAAACAGAAACCAGAGCGGCAAAAACAAAGATCTAGATTGAAGAACTGAATCCTCTGGAAACAATTCCATGCATACTTGGGACAGGGAACGTTAAACTGGTTTTGATAGTCAGTCTACTTTTACAAATGAAACAACAATGCATGAAGTCACTACACGATGACAAATTAGTTCCACTTCTGCTAGCAATGACTGCACAAGAGGCCGAGAGGCCGAATTCATGGAAATTCTAATATTACAAGAAGCACAAACAGGTGCAGGATCCCACTGGACGTCAGCATCCGAAAATCTTCCTCAAAATGAATACTCTCTTGGTTCACTCCTCCCTCTTCCACAACCCGTGCACCAGAAGTATAAAAAGGATCATAACATAACATACAACTAAATACATAACTCCATAACAAAGCAAAAACAGAGTTGTGTAGGTATAAGCAAGTCACATCAATAAGGAGAATGATAATACCCGGTTGGCGGCCCCATTCCATTGACCGGTGGCATGCCATAAGGCATAGTAGGTTGCGCATAGTAACCTGCCCCACTGATCTTGGCAAAGGTGGCTTGGCCTCGCATTCCTTGCACTGCATACTGCTGCCACACTTGCTGCTCTTGCACAAGCAAATGCTGTTTCTGCTCCATATCTGCCATCTGTACATACGAAGGAGGAGGGACGCTCAATGATGCAGCAAAAGGGTCCTGGTTAACTGTTTGGACAGTTCCATCAGGTGCAGGGAGAGCCAGTACTGGGGTTGTGCTCTTGCCAAGACCAGGTAAAGCAACGCTGCTCGCACTACCTCCACTCAACTGAGCAGTGCTGACATGTTGCCTTACCATTCCCTGGTCATACATGCCATTCAGTAGCAAAGGATCAAGTCCACCACCTAAAGCCGCTTTCTGTTTTGATAAGTTACTGGCTGTCTCGACCAATGCCAATTCCCAATCTTCCTTGCCCGTTTCAGCAGCTGGGTTTTGCCAAGCAGAAGTCACTTGTGGCCCACCATTAGATGGGAATGCTTCCCACAAACCATTGCCAGTATTAGCTGGTGGCCCCGCAAACAGAGCCAATGCAAATTTATTACCTTGATCATCCGCAGTGACTCCCTCGTCCCTCAGATCCACCAAATCCCCTGTCACTTGTGGCTTCGGTGGCTCCGGTTCTGGCTCTGGTGGCGGTGCAGGAGTATAATTCTCTGGTGGAGGTAACGCCTTTATCTCATTCATGTCAGGCACAGGCTCCTCCTCCTGAGCCACAGGAGGCAATTCCTCTCTCCTCTCGGGGCTCTTGGATCTCTTTGCTCTATCCCTCACAAACTCCTCCAATGTCTCCAACAACTTACTGGTAATCCTTTGCACTTCAGGATACTCAGACGATCTTGCCACCCCTGTATCCTTACACCAATTGTAGAATGCAATCAACTCATCAATTTGCTTGGCCGCACTAGCATAAGCATCGAAAGCCTTGACGCAATCTTGGTACTCCATATCGAAAAACTTATCAAGCAAAACAGCCAAAACCTCACACATATCTGCATATAGCTGAGAACTCTCCTTCACAACAGGGTACAGCGCGACCAAGATCAACCTACTATTCTTCGCCAGACCAGTTGGCCTACATGCCAAGAATCTATCCAATAGCCTCTGCAAGTGACCCATTCTTCCGAAAATCCTTTCTGGCTTCATTTCCCTCAGTGGCGTCACTACCCTTCTCTCTTCTTTCCCATCTCTCGCCACCACAGCATCAGTCATATCCCCATATGACCTTGACCTTCTCGTCCTTCCCCCATAATTCCCATTATCTCCTCTATAATCACCGTAATCATAATCAGACCCACGGGGCGGCGGCGACCTGAAATCATCTCTGCCTCCATACCTATCCTCGCTGTGAACACTACCACCACCATGAACACTTCTACTAGGACCGCTGCCGCCGCCACACTTTCTATCAAACAGAATCAGCTCAAGCCTCTGATCCAGATACATACCATAAGTCCTCACAAAAGCAGAGTGGTCCCATGAACTAGAGTGAGCCTCGTCTCTAAAATCAGACAGATTCAACAACCTAGCACCACGCCTGGTCGCATACATGATCTCCTCGTGGAAAATTGGGTCACCATCATTCAACAAATGATGGATGAGCGTCAGGGACTTGAGAGCCACGATATAATCGCGCGTCTTGCTAAGTCGCTTCGTAAGCGCAGAAACACACGCGTGCACATATTGACGCGAGTACGAAGTCAAGTTCAAGATCCGGCGAACGTACTTCTCGTCGGCAGGATCATCGTCGTGGCTCGTGGCTTTCACAACCGCCACTTCGAGCTCCGGCGCCAAGTTGCTCGCAACCTTCGCAAGGCCGATGCTCGTCTGGTCCTTGACCGCCCCGAGGGCTTTGCGGATCGTGCTTTGAGACATCTTTTCGCCTCGCCCTCACCTACCAAAACCGCCAAAAAAAAAAAAACATAAGACTAAATTCATAAGCTTGCCGAAGAGAATCACTCGAGAAGGACACTTTCCAGTGATTTAGCCAAGCAACGAATGAAGAAGCAACCTCCACGGTTTAATCTCACTAAACCAACCACACCAGCAAGCTTCAATCACTACAGTCATGTCACTAATCACGCGATAAACGAAGTACTCAGCTCGACCGTTGGCTTCCCTGAGCTAAACCGCGAAAAGAAGATTTGACCATTTCGCAGCGAGAGGTCACCATGCTTCACCGTGAGTGACCGCGCGATAGAGGAAGTGCTGACCTCCGAGAAATTACCTTCGGAGAAAGCGTATCAGATCCGAAGGAAATGAGCTCCGTCGAACTCGAAGCGGCGGCGATCCGCGGACTTTATCCAACGAAATGCAGGTCGCCGAGCGAGCGCGAGGCGGACTCCGCACGGCAGACGGATCTCGAGATTACACCCGCCCCGGTCACCGGTCTTCGTCCTCCCCGTCCGCGAACGGAAAAGGAATGAGGCGGACTCTCCAGAAGCGCTATCAGATCCGGCGAGAACGAGCTCCGGCGGAGCCGCCGAAGCTCTGGCGACACCGTTGACTTGGTTGCAGAAGGCGAAACCTCTCCAACGGAGGCCGCCGGGGGACAGGACAGCAAGCCGGCGCGCGGCGGGCCGGGGAGGGAGCGGAGTCGGCGCGCGGTCGAGACACCCGCCGGCTCCCGCTTTCCCTTCGTCTTCCCGAGCCGGAGAACGGAGGAGAGGAGAGCGCGCGCGACAGAGAGAGAGAGAGAGAGAGAGAGAGAGATAGGAAGAACGAGGTCGGAGGAGGCAGCCGGCCCGACGGCGGAGGCGGCGGCGGCGGCGGCGATCTGGACGGAGGAGCTGCGATTCGATTTACTCCTCCCGGGGGCAAGAGGCGCCCCCTTTTTGTGGGCGAGAAAGGAAGAAAGAGGTGGGGGAGGTTGGGGTTTGGTGCGGGCGGGTTTATTATATTCGAACGTGCAACGGCGTGCGGTTCACGGCGAAAGCGAGGCCCGATGGCGACCGGCGGGTTCCGTCCGTCGGATCTCGATGCGTCGGACTCGGGAACGGACGGCGATCCGGGGATCTGCTTTAGGTTCTGGTGGGCGCGCTCGCAGGGAATCCCTGCTCCCTTCCGGACCGGCAGCCGTTGGTGTTATGTAGATGTAGATGGCAATTAGCTGGGAGTGTGAGTGATGGTGGAAGGTTCTTTTTTATTATTATTTATTATTTTTACTTTTATTAATTTAATTTAATTGATTAATTTTGTTTCTTTGTTAATTAATTTTCGGGCCTGCGGGAACCCAAAAAGATTCGACTTTCCAATTCCAGGAGGAACCAACTTCCTGGCTTGTGTACTTGCTAGGATTTTCTCACACGGTAGGTATTTGTTTGGTAAAAGTAAACTAACTAGCCAGTTCGAGGAAACCGAACCGGCTATGCGGACAGGCCGGTCGCCATCGCCAAAATTCAAACCGCGTCGGAATTCAATCCGAGTTCATTTCAAACTCGAGTCTAGTCATAAGACGTGTTCTAAGTTGGGACACGTTAGCAAAAGCTCTTTTTTTAACTTTTTGTGTGAAATTCAAAAGTCATTTGCTATTTTTTTTTTTTTTCATTTGAAATGATCACTATATTTGTTATTTCATTGATAGGATTCAGACTTCTTTTTGCATTTTTCGAAATGCTTTCATGCAAAGAAAATCAAATACTTTCCCGCCAAAATGAAGGGACTCCTACTTCCTCTATACTTCTCAAAAGACACCCTAAAACTTTCAAAACCATCCCCCTAATCGACCCTTGTACGAGCTGAAGCTGTTTGAGAATTGCAACGATGACAAACAGTAATTATCCATTTTCATGAGAAACAAAAAAATCATCATATTATAAATAATGAATATATGACTTTTCTTTCACATGATTTCATGACTTAGATTTCAAATAAGAATTATCACAGATAACGGAAACATGCGATCTCCCCTTCCCTCTCTCTATTTATAAAATTAAAAGCTTAATCTAATTATGAGATTTACATAAATGTTATATACGAGGTCTACAACTTATGACTCATACATCATGTCCCAAGAGATTGAACATGACTTGGAGGACATTAACTTTGACTTGGACTCCCCTGATGGTAAATGACCACGAATGCGAATGTACCTCTCAACTTTTTGAAGACACCTCAAGCTATAGTTGACTTATATAAATATAATATATATATATATATATATGGTAATAAGTGACATCAGATTTGGGTGATTGGGGTTTATCTACGTGGGGGCACTCCCAACCACTCAGTTGGACCTAAGTCGCTTGTTTGTTAATCGAACTTGGCTTCACCATTGTCGGCTTTTGAGTTTTTGTCTATGTTGCACAATGTCTAGAACTAAGAAGTACTGATTAATCGTGCCGGTTTTAGATACATGCTTTGCACAATGTCTAATTAATAGAAAGCAAGATTTCAACAAGAGCTTTCAACGGTAATCCGATAATCCGACATTCAACTTAAATGTGTTTTTTATTTTAACATGTCGATGTCTATATATCTTATATCATCAACCAAAGAGAAAAAAAAATTCCTCACTCTTAGAAACACCATTGAATTTTCGTCTCAAAGTTCAAACGTGTTTTGTTATATTATCGCTTTTGGCTTTTAATTATTTTTTACAATTAACGGTGGTAAAATAATATGCGAATATCACGAGCTCTCTTCGTCAGCATGAGGTCGTCGTTGTCATTGTCATGTGATGGATCAAGTACAATCTGAGTCTCCTAGCTTTTAGTTGTTTATGCATCTTGGTCACCTAACTTCTTTTCATCGACCAATCGAGAATTTTTTTTGCTTCTTTTTGAATTTATGTACTCGGGTCCCTCATCATGCAAGGTACTCATAGATTTGAGATTCCGGGATCGTAACCATTTAAAAAAAAAAATCAATACCGGGTTTACTTTTTACTCTAAAAGTCAAAAAAAAAAAAAAATTTGCAGATTTCTTTTCCAACTACTTATTATTCTAATTAATAGGCCTAACTAATAAGGAGTTAATTAAGTTTGTAAGTAGGTGCGTGTCTATTGTAGAGTTCAACCTATTGTACTACAATCATCACCAAGAAAAATCATGATAGTGGCAACTTCAACATGAAAACTTTCACCAGAAAAAAATAAATCCCATGCCTATTTTCTAAATAAACCATTCCTATGCATAACAATTGAATGGACAAAATCTCAATTACAATAGTCGGGATAAATTATTTAATAATTCTTGAACCTCTCATATTCCAAATTTTAGTATAATTGTCTGTAGTTGGCAGTGTTTTATAAAGTAAAGAGGGCCTCGTATTTTTAGGGATCGCAGTTTCTTATTCTTTCTTGAAATATCCTCAATTGGTTATTTTATAATCATTCAATGGATGGGCAAATGCATGCAATAATTGATTCTGTATTTATTTCACATTTATGCCAATGTTTAAATTCGAATTTTTTCTATCTTGAAAACAACTCTATACAAAAGAATTCAAATCATTAAAAGAAAATTTCTATTTCCATATGTACGTGCACAACTTCTTTAATAGTACAATAATTTCTTTTTATAAAATTGTAACTCAAATATTGTGTATTAAGTCAAACTACAAAATCTTTTAAATGTCAATTCTTCATAATTTTATTTTACTTCTAGAAACTCAGTCATATAGCTTTTGAGGAAAACTTAATCTCACTAGACACTAGTAAAAATATTTATGTCTCTCATAGAAAACTGAACTAGTTAGATTAGGAAAGTCCACGTGTCATCCAGCCTCACAATAGCTAGAAAGCCAGTATAGATCATTCCAAAGTAATTATCAAATCTCATATTATATCTCAATGGTGCCAACTTTAGTCCTGATTCTTTAATTATTATTCTTGACCCCCCCCCTTCCCCAATTAACAATCACGTTGCCCTAAAGTCCAATGAAAGCCTGGATTTTTTTTTTTATCTATTTATAAATATGGGGGACTGAAGTTATAAATAATGTTAGTGGAAGGACCAAAGCCAAAGCCATAATTAAGTAAATTATTCCCCCTCAAAGCCAAAGCAATGTTCAAGATTGGCTGTCCAATCTTGAAGATTGCTATTGCTCAAAAGAAGCATCTAGCATGGCTATCAATCGAGTGTAGGGGGAATTTGATGTCTCCAATAAAGGAGAAAATGGCATATATGAAAACCCTAATTTGCATGGAATCCAATGCAATTGGAGCTAGCAGGGATTCTTTTTGGTAAGTTTGGTATCATTCCCGAACTATGGGTGATGCAGAGAGACTCCACATTAAACCATTGAGCTTACATTTGGTATGATAGATAGCTAAACTTAGAGTCAGCATAATGTTTTTCTTAGTTTTTACTTCTAGTTATGTCTTATAATTTATCTATTTTGATGACATTTCCAATTGAATCGTTGATCTTTTATCTAGGAAAACGACAATGAATTGTCGATCATCTTGCCCCAATTGAGCGAACTTAAAAGGTTTAGAGCTAACTCCATCAAATGTTTGGTTTAGGTCGGGTTGAAAATAGTTTAGCCCCTAAATTGACCCATTTGAACCGCTCTAATCCATTTTTCTGCAATTCATAGTAAGTGATTCATACTCAACTAGTACTCAACTCGACCCAACTTAACTCTGAATTCATTTTTAGTAATTTTCTTCTTTGAATTGTTGCCTTTGAAAAATGGGCGGCTGCACGCATCGGCTTATCAAATCAGTGAGGTCGCTCAAGGATCTGGTTATGAACAGGAGCATGAAGGTGATGGTGAGGTAAAGGATGGTGGATCTTGCCCTAGTGATTAGCAGCCCTCGCTTTCATACATCGATTCGCTTTCAAGTATCGACCGACCATGGTGTTCAGAGTACAACCATTGCTCGATTGTAGAACACAAGAAATGATTTCTCATTTAAATGAGGACAACAAAAGTATAACTAAATAGAAGCTGTCAAGCCATCAAACTCATTTAATAATTGACAAAACAAAAAGTCATTTAATATTGGGCAACATTGTAACTAGACAGAAGCTATCAAGCCACCAAACACATTTAATATTTCATTTAAGTCCATTGAAAGGGTAGTCATGGGAGAAACTAAACAAGAGTAGAGAAAAGCACAAAGACAGCTACTACAATTTTGGAATATTCTCACACCGAACCCCTTAATGGTCAATTTACTAATTTGCAACCCCCAAAATCATATACATAATTGCAAACGAGCCCAAAAGGACTAAAAAAGGATCAAGATATTCTTGAAGCTCAAAAGATTTCACCATCACTCCGAAAAACCCAAAACTCCACCACCAACTCGAACCTCGCATCGAACTGCAAACATCACTCCCGCAAATTGCCCATCACCAAAAAGCAGAGAACCCGTGAAATTCCACAGACAAAACTTCGATCCGGAATGATGGTGACGCCCATAGGTTGGGATCGAAAAGGAGGGAGAGAGCGAAGAAAGGAGCGAACGACTAAGACCTTTTAATTTGGGTTGACGATGGGTTTTTAGCTAACCACTAACACCCATCTTTTTTTGGGCTTTACTTTTCAAATTGACCTATACTTTAACTTTGAAGTGCCATATATGACCCGTTAACTTAAAACGTGTTAAAAAGTGCACATGTAACCCATTTTCACAGCCCTAGTTAGAGCTCAAATTGTTGCCCTCTAGGTACCAATCCACCATCTTGGACTTCCATGCAATTCCACTTCGTGTTAACTGAAGTGTTTTGACTTGCTTCACGCTTAAAAAAAGGCTTTTGACGAGCGAAAGAAAATCCAGCAACCATCACAGGGACAAGGACAGGGTCCTTGTAAAAGCAAAGTGATAATCAACCTGACTAGTACGTTACGTTGCAAAAACAGAGTAGGCCACGTACAGTCAGCCATGGATTTTACACTTGGAAGGCTTCGTTCTCTCCGGCAAATGAACCTGAAACCCCAATCGCCGAGATCAATTGACTCTTTTCGGCGATCCCGTGTGTACTCGCATCTGCCCGGTCGGCGCGTCCCTCACCCACCATAGATAGAACGCCGACGAGACTATGACCAGACCGGCCGCGCAGCCGAATGCTATCCCCACGATCTTCCCGACCCGCTTCTTGTTGTGGTCGGATGACGTGCCGTCGACGCCTGAGACTGCATTGGCGTTTGTCATCACCGGTTTATCCACAGTAAAGGGTGATCGAGCACGGAATTGAGTAATGAAAATGCGCGGGATGAGAGTGTTTTGAGACGAACCTTGAGAGGCGATGATCGCCGAGACGAGTGGCCCGTACGTGCTCTGCGACGGTATGCAGCAAGTGCCCTTCCCGGCCCATCGGAAGTGAATGTCCAGGACCGTGTTCGTGACATTTGTGTCGAACGTCCTCACCAAGGCCCTGTTGGATCCTCCCGCTTGCTTTCGGATGTCGAAATCTTGGAGGACACGCTCGCCCTTGATCGATCGCATTGCAGGGATCGTGCGCAAATAAGATCGAGCAATCGGATAAAGCACAAGGAGATACAAAAGTTCTGTCGTCAGCACAGCGTACCTGAATGTAGACATCGAACACGCGCCTCCCGAGGCCTTTCCAGGACCGCGAGTCATCCTCCATCTTGATCTCCGCAAAGTGAAGCTCGACGCTGTACTTTCCGTTCTTCAGGCCGAGGCCATAGTACCGCAGCGAACTTGGCGAGACTCTGGCCGTCTTGTACAGCTCTGATTCTAGAGTCCCGGTTATTTGAGAGTCCGTCTTCACTATGTACTGAGGTCCATTGGAAGTGAAGATGAAGTACCCGCTGTTGCTGACGCCCCATTGGCGATCGGAGCTCATGTAAACCGAAGCAGCTTTGAGCGTTTCGGAGTCATCGTCGTATTTTACGCCGGCTGCTGATGTTTGCGCCGTGCCTCCGCAGTTGACAGAAAAGGAAGCTGCAAAAATGTTTCACATTCTGCTGAACTCAGGATTGATTTGATCCATCCTTGCGAAAACCGCACCATGTTTCTTAACATCCATTATTTTCGCCATTTTCTCGCTTCATCGAGCTCTATTGTTTGTCATATATGTAGGTAAAGATCAATGCTTTATTGGTGAAACAATGCATTACATTGTCGAACTCTATCCTTACTTCAGAACCATGTTAAACGCTCATGTTCTGACCACTTGCAGAAGCAAAATTTATATTGAAGTGTACGAACCAATCTGTTTGGAAATCAGGATGCGACGACTAGAGCAAATACTATGCAGGGGTTAAAGCAAAGACCATACATGAAAATTTTAGGTGAACTTACTGGATTTGGCTTTGTTTGCGCACTCTGTACTGGCTTTGCGGCAGCTAAGCATCTCCAGTGCCTTGCTGCATTAACCAGCGAAAATAACTTAGATATCCATAAGAAAGATTACACCTGATCTTGCAGTGAAGGATGATACTACTGGCTCTGTTCGATTCAGGCTAATTAACGAGTGGAATGGAATCATTTCATCGGAGGATTGAACCATTCCTTCACTGTACTATGTCGCTTAGGATTAAAATTAGCCTAAGGCCAAACCCGATCCTCTTCTGCGCGCTTTATGTGCTTATAGGCGCATGTATCTATGGACTATGATAAGGTATCAACATAGCAATCTGAGGTTGCGGTAACAATACTACCTGTCCGCCAGATAATCTGCATTTATGGACGTCCCGACAAAGTTCCTGAGGCAAAAGAGATATGATCATTCATTTCGATAATGAAAACAAGGAAATTTGCAGCAAGTTGCCGCAACTCGACTTCTTGTTCACCTACATTGAAAATCCACTCATGTCCACATTCACCGGTAAATTTCCAGAAAGCGGATTGAACGACACATCTCTGCAATCACGAATGAAAAATCATATGCTGGCGTAAGTGCATTCGGCGCTTGAAAATATCATGCTAAGCATTGTCTTGTTTGGAGAACCAGAGACATGAGTTACAGAAGTTACAGAAGTTTCAGTTAGCTGTTAACATCAGAAATCTCAAATCCTGGAGAAGCGCTTACAACGCGGTGAGGCTTTGACTGATGATATTCGCAGGAAGCGGCCCAGTCAAGTTGTTGTTTCCAAGAAATCTGATGTTCATGAACAATTACAGAAAAAGAAAGAGCTAATATACCATGAAAGAAAGGCCATCTTCTTTCACAAGGCATGGAGGAATCGGATAGATAACATACAAGTATTGCAGTGCAGTGAAACCTTGGAATGAATCTGGAATTGTGCCTTCCAACTTGTTGAAGCTCAAATCCCTGATTCAAATGCATAATTGAGAACAAGAATGCAGCACACGCACATGCATATTGGAATTTAACTGATTCGAATACAAGAACTTCAGAACTCAAGATGACTCACAGATATTTCAACTTAGAAAAAGTGCCAATAATATCTGGAATTTCTCCGGATAGTTGACAACTTCTCAAAGATCTGTTGCATAGTAAGTTAGTCATGAATGACTGCAAACACACACCCAGAAGAAAAAATAGGCACTTTTCACATAAAAGAATGGAAAGCCTTACAGCACAGATAAACTTGTTTGATTTCTCAAGAAATCAAGAGACGAGTCATCTCCGACAAGATCGCCAATTATGCTGCAGAAAGACTGGGGCGATCAAATTTTATTTATATTAGGATAAAATGTGCTCGACATTCATAGAATGAAACTATTAGGAGTGACAAGCTCGGTGCATGTGGTAATTTGGATCATATCAGACAGAATTTCGAATCTGGCCAACTCTAATTAGATGTGTATCAACAGGCAAAACCTATGCATATCTGTGCATTGTACATTCCAATCCTGGAGGGAGAGTGCTATCAATCTCTAAGGTAAATAGTAAAATCAATACAATGGAATCACAAATAAGTGACAGTTACAATGTACTCGCACTAAGGAATTAGGATATTACAGATTTTCCAATTTAGTTAGAGCGCCAAAACTGTCCGGAATGGGACCTTCGAGGGACGTGCCTTCAAATCGCCTGCGAATGATAAATATAAGCATTATAAAAAGAAAACCCGGTCCGACAAGGGATGGATTCGAGAGCTAAAATGATGCGTACAGATCCACAAGCTCCGTCAACGTTCCGAGAAATTCAGGAAGCTTTCCAGTGAAGAGATTATCAGATGCCCAACTGTTAAAGGAAACACAGGAGTAGTTAATTTAACAAACATAATCGCCACTAATTATCGTCACCTGCTAATTCAGAAACACAATTAAATATCTCGTCATTAAAGAAATACAGTTTCTGAAGGGACTTCAAATTCGCAAGATCTTGTGGAATTGGTCCGCTCACTCCACTGCTATCGATGTACCTGGATTGATAACAGAAGAAAGAGTCGGTCAAATGGCTGACCAAAGAGATGACGGTTGACTAATAGAACAGCAAGATGTCCAGTATTGCTTCCGTAACGTAATTGAAGTTTGGCCAAAAAAGACTCAGTCAATTCACATATTCAAGCAACACGCGTCGAAGTGGTTGAGTATTGCTGCGCCTCTCGAAGCTGTTGCTCGAAGAGAGAGTCAGAGAAGGAAATCGAAGACGAGACACACAAAAGTGAGGCAGATGTCGAAGTGAATTGGTACTTACAGCTGCTCCAACGCGGTCAGTTTTCCGAGGTCCGCGGGCAATGGTCCGTGAAGATTGTTAGAGCTGAAGCTTCTGCGACATTGGAAAACTTCAAAAGTTGAAAAGCGAGTTTCTCGGGACCTCACAAAGAGATAATAAACAGCTGTGTGGAAATGTTCTCACAGGGAAAGCAACTTGGTCATGTTGCCAAGTTCCGGAGGCACTTGCCCGGTCAAATTGTTTATGCCCAGGCTGCTGTCAAGTTCCTCGAACCCAAGAAGAATCGACAAATTTCGTTAATATGTAAGACTTATGACGTTTAAGGTAGCAACAGCAAATTCATGAGCAGCGATGAGTATGGAAAAGTTACAGGTACTGCATGTTCGTTAGCTGTCCGAATTGAGCTGGTATGGGTCCACTTAGAACATTCTGGGCCAAGTTTCTGAATCAAGACCGCGAAGATAAGATGATCAAATTGCAGCAACAGCAACAAAGACAATGAGAATGCAAGAAATTTTGATCCCTCACAAGTCAGTAAGCTCCTTCAGCTCGAACAGCTCGCTCGGTATTTGACCCGAAATGTCTAGAGCATAGATTTTCCTGATTCAAGCACAAGCATTCATAAGAGTCAGAGGCACTTAACCAGCTGGGAAATACCGGGAAACGGCGAAAACTCACAAGTGGGTAATATGGCAGACATTGCCGGAGCAATCGCAGGATACTCGGGGATTAGCGGTATCCGGTGCCCACGAAGCGTTTTGGGTGCAAGGATCAACTGTCGAATTCAAGGAGCTCCCCAGATTCCAGTGCTCAATGATCTTTTTTAGTGCAGCCCCTATTCATCAAAAAAGCCAAAAAGGGGGTAATCAACTGTGAGACTGAAACTCCATCCTTCAATCCTCATGCTTCATTCTGAGTTTGGAAACAGTTGGCATGCGACACACGAAAAGACAGACAGACAGACAGACAAACCCTCATTAGGATCTGTTGTTTTCTGTGCAGCAACAACTTGGATCACACAGAGAACAACCATGGACAGGGCCAACACCCCCATGGCCAAGCAGCAAACACACTCATACACACAGACACACGAACGCAGATATAGAGAAAGAGAGAGAGAGAGAAGGACAAGGCCGGCCGGAGGTGGGGGTCAATTATGTGTGAGTCATGCAGATTCCTTCCTGTGAAAAGCACCAAGCGCAAGATGGTCTTTCTGAAACTTTTTCTTTGTCTGGATATCGTGTGAAAGAAGATTCATGCGGCGCTACCATGTTTCTCTTGCCTTGACTGAAAACCTTTGACCCCTCAAAAAAACCAAATTAAAATAAGCATCCCGATATCGCATCCGTTTGTCCATATTCCTCGGCGACGTTGACAGGCAGAACCACTTTTCGCTACCCGCTCGCCAGTATCAGGAGGAGAACTGCACTGTTTCGAAATAGAGACATCATCACTATATTTAAGCTTTGACAGGTTCTTCGCGTTGAGTTCGTATGGCACGAGATCAAACGCCGACGTCACGTACTCAAATAATTCTCGGTATCCAATAGTGACTGGCTCGGAAAGGGCTAGCAGTAGGTGCCGCCAGTCCATGACATAATTTTACTGAAAGTTTGTGTTGTAATCTAGGATCTTCGTGCGAAGTCTGCATATCTCACCCCTTCAAATAATCAGCGCCCGCCACTGATTAAGCTTTTCAAGTTCAATTTAGCATGGTATCAGGTCCAATTCGACCTACCGGTCACCACTAATAACTCTCGAATCTTCGTTTCTTAAAGATTGTGAAAAAAAAAATTGGTTTAAAATCTTAAGTTGAGTCATTAATTAATTACGAGTAAGATCACTCCACTCCAAATAAAATAGTAAATAATTGGATTCGAAGTCGAGCAAATGAGGGTATACGCGTTATTCCATTCATGTGATTGACCACCGAGAAGAGTCTTTTCCCCATGCATTGATTTAAGAGAATCGGACGTCTATTATTGGCGTTACACACGGTTTTTCAATCATTAAACAAAGACCCATTTAGCTTTGGGCCTTTATATGCACTTTGGGTACTTTTGGTTCAATTTTTCTAAAAGTCCATATTCCAAAGTTGAGGTACTAAGGTGCGTTTTAACCACTTCCAAAGCCTTCGGCGCCTAAAGGTCGCAAGAACGCCAAATCTTGGCCCGTTTGGCAAAAAATTTTGAGGCCCCATTCCCCAAATGCCAGCTTTGTGAAGCTGAAAGCCCAGGCGGTGAGGACCCGCCTTGGGTTTTCGGCTTTTTTCAAGCATGCCCACGCGGCACTTGTTCATATTTTTTTTTTCCAAAATTGTCCTCACGAATTTTTTTTGTTTTTCCGGTTCTTGCCCTTGTATGCGACATTGTTCATCTTCTCCGGCGGTTGGTTCCGTCTCGATCGCAAGGGGGCCGGCGGCTGCTAGAGGGATGTCGGCAACCGTCGGGGTGGCGCAACCGCCGGGGTGGCGCGACCGACGCCGGGGTGGCGCGACCGAGGTCCGGGTCGTCGCGACCCGGATCCGGGCGGCAGCGGTCTTCTTCTTCTTCTTCTTCTTCCGCGAGCGGTCACGGCGAAGGGCGGCGATCCACCGCGACCGTCGCCCGACGACCGACGCCGGGGTGGCACGGCGAGGTCCGGGTCGCCGTGACCCGGATCCGGGGTGGCGGGGTCGCGGAGGACCTTGTCGCCCCCGATCGGGTCGCACGACCTCGCCGCCCCGGATGCGGGTCGCGGGCGGCATCGCGCGACCTCGCCGCCCCCAGATCGGGGCGGCGAGGTCGCGCGACGCCGCCACGACCCAGATCCGGGCGGCGAGGTCCTCCCGCGACCTCGACGCCTGGGCCGACCTCGCCGCCCGGATCCGGGTCGCCGGAGGTCGAGGCGGGCGCCGCGCGACCTCGCAGCCCCGGATCCGGGTCGCGGCGGCGTCGCGCGACCTCGCCGCCCCGATCCGGGCGGCGAGGTTGCGGGACCCGCCGCAACCCTGGGATCCGGGCGGCGAGGTCCTCCCGCGACCTCGACGCCCGCCGACCTCGCCGCCCGGATCCGGGTCACCGGAGGTCGAGGGCGGCGTCGCGCGACCTCGCGGCCCGGATCCGGGTCACCGGAGGTCGAGGCGGGGCGGCGTCGCGCGACCTCGCGCCCGGATCCGGGTCGCCGAAGGTCGCGACGGCGCGCACGATCTTTCTGCCCCGGATCCCGGGGTCGCCGAAGGTCGTCGGAGGTCGCCGGCGGCCGCTGCCCTTGCTGGTCATTTTTTTAAAATTTTTCTTTTGATAATTTTTTTTAACCACAAAGATCCTTTGTAAATGTAATTCCCCAAACGTCATTTTGCTCAAAGTACTTCTCAAAGGGCTTTCAAAGTACAATTTACCAAACACAGTTGCATTTTGGAAAACACCTTTAACTCAAAGGTATTTGCATTTTCCTAAAAACTTTCCCCAAAAGTAGTTCCCAAACCCACCCTAGCTTTTGAGCCTAAGTTCATGTTCAAAGTCCATAACTTAGTACAACTCCCACCTAGTATGTGCATTTCAGCATCTTCAAAGGGAGTTGATGAATTTTTTCTTTCAACTTTGCCCCTTATTAATATTTTCATATTTCTATTTTACCCTTACTCTACGACGTATCATTTTGCTCCATAAACCACCGTCACTTCGAAATTTAGTCAACGTGAGCCCTGAGCTGACTGAGGCTGAGAGCCTAACGTCAACTAAAGTTGCAAGTCTATTAGATTAGATCTGGAGGGTTGGAGAGAGATTTGGATGGTTGAAGTCGCCAAGGGTCACCCGAGGGTTGCCGAACACAACCCTCGGCGTCTCCTCGCCTAGCCTTTTCGATAGTTGGTTGCTCGCCGTCTTTGATTGCCTTCCCTAGGTTTGATTCCACTATTTATGATTTTAGATAATTTTCTTTTTTCATTTTAAATTTTTGCTTTACTTGAAACCATTGAGCCCAAAGCAAAGAGTACTTATCAAATATAATCATTGGGTTTGTGTTTGGTTGATCGAATTCAAATTGTTATAAGACAAGAAAAGGTGAGATTATAATTCCTCCAAATATCTTCATAGAAAATCTCATCTTATGTATTGTGCAATCCAAGATAGAATTCAAAATTTTTAAAAATCTCACTTACTTAGCGCAATCTCCCGTGGGATGTCAAGATCTTACGCTTTAAGCCCCCTCATCAGTGTCATCAAGCCTGCTCTCTTCAGCTCCCTTACCAGTGTTGTCAAGCCCGCTTTCTTCAACTCCCTCCGATTCGTCTCATTTGTTGCTAGCTTTGCCAGATCTACCGCCATCTTCACCTCCAAGCCATAATCCTCTCTCAACTTCACCGCATCGAAGGCGATCTTGACACCGGCAAAGACAAGCCTCGGGTTGTCGAGGGGCATCATGGAGTGATCTGGGGAGGCAACGGGCACGGCCAATCTGGTAGACAAGGCATTAGCAATCGATGCAAAGGCGAAGGGTGGCGACAAGGGGGACGCACATCGCACGCAATACTCAACCGCTCCTCGACATCAAAGCCAATGATACGAGGATAGTGAGGAGCGAAGAGGAGTTGCATGGAGATCCACTAGTGGATGGCGTTGGAGCAGCGATTGACAAGGACGCACACGCTTCTGCCATGAATGACGACCTCTGAGGATTCGACACATTCGTGAGGATATTAGGGTCCTTCAATGTGATAATCATGTGATGCATAACTTCTCATTTTCACCCTCAATCGTCGGAACACAATTGATAGTGATTGGGGGTGATGATAATCACTCTATAATCATAAGTGGAGATGATTAGCTATCGTTATGGTAGTCCTCACGTGATAACTCGCGAGACACCTCACTTCATTTTTTTTTTTTTTTAAATTCCTGATATATTCACATTTACCCTATCCAGAGTTAAATCCAAGCTTCTGAATGCAGCCCATAATCTTTATCACGTTTCATAGCAACGCATGCAAAAGCTCTAACCACAAGCTGTCCCCAGCGCACCCCCTCAAGGCCCAACAAGGCCCAACGACCACGCACCGAACTAATAATCAGGCCCAAGGCCCAACAAACCGAACTTAACCGTCACCCCCATCAGAAAACACAAACCAGACATAACCGCCATCCTTCAAACAGA
This sequence comes from Eucalyptus curtisii, assembly GCA_017140595.1. NCBI lineage: Eukaryota > Viridiplantae > Streptophyta > Magnoliopsida > Myrtales > Myrtaceae > Eucalyptus > Eucalyptus curtisii. Next base: position 26,517,463 of record CM029496.1, on the reverse strand, counting down.
TGCGCAGGAGGAGGAGAGAGAAAGAGAAAGAGAAAGAAAGAAAGAAAGAAAGCAATTCTCTCTCTCTCTATCTCGCTCCCGAATCTCCTCCGACACAAGCTTCCCTCCATAGCCAACCAGCTCCCCAAATTCCCCTCGAAAAACCCTAGCGCCCTCCCCCTCCCCCTCCCCGCGCGCGATGCGTGTCCTTCTCTCCAAAGAATCCCTCCGATCCGCATAAAACTCCCCGAACGCCGATGGGTTGATCGCTGCCGCCGCTCGCCAGCGACCCCGATCGTCGAATTCCCGCCGCGGGTTCCGGTGTGTCGCCTCGGGGAGCTCCTTCCTTCCTTCCTTCCTTCCTTCCCTTTATCGGGTCTCTCGCGGTTTCGGTCATGCCTCGCAGCGAGATCATCTTCAGGGTCTCCGACGACGACTGGGGCGGCGGCGACGACAATGGCGGCGACGGCGACGGATCCCTCCGCGAGGGGAGGATGGTGTACAGGCGCCGGTCGTCCGTGTCGCTGCCCTTCTCGCCGCTGGCGACGGTCGTCGGCGGGATCTCCAGGAAGAGCTTCTCCTACAGCCAGCTCCCGCAGGAGCCCCTCAAGCTCTCCGTCCTCAAATTGGACGGCTCTTCCTTCGGTAATCCCTCTTTTCCCGTCGCCGTTTTCGCCTGTAGGGATCGGGTCGAAAAGGGGCTGAGCTGTTAGACAGCGATGGGATGGGGATGCGATGCGCTTTTCGAGCTGTGATCGCTGAGTTCGGTGGTAGGAGGCGCGTTCCGAACGTGAATGTCGACCTTACTTGCTCTGCTCTTAGGTTTCTCGCAATCGCGCCGTTGTTGCTTCATAAGGTTCCATGAACGGTTGCATATCTCATTTGAGAACATGAATTTTTTAAAATTGAGAGAAATGCAGGTCCGGCTTCTCTCTTGCTGGGCAACTTCTCTGACATTTCTTGTGCTGTACCTTTCTATTATTCCTGAAGATTGCTTGAAATGTGGGGTGATTTGAAGATATTTGAGTTGTCGATGTCATTGTGATCAACCGAATTAACCTTCGTATTGGAGTTACTGAGGACATCGATGCATTATTTATCCTTTGCTTGCCCGCCATTGATTTTTCACTTTGTTTGGCTGCTGAGAAATTCCCATGAAATTAACCAGTTGTGTGAACAAGGGAACTTCAGTAGAGGGGGCTTGTGAAGAAATCGAACTTATATGAAATGAGTTGCAGTTGATACTTGCTCCGCCATATTCGTATTTCTGTGATGTCGGAAATAAGGGAAGGAGAAAGTGAGAGCTGTTCATGCTGGTTGTAGATAAAATTCGGTCAATTTGATATAGAAGGAGTTCAAAGTGCCTACTTAATTTTGGTCTGCAGATATTGAAGTCATGAAAATGGCAACCATATTGGAGCTCAAGGAGGCAGTAGAACATGTTTTCAGTTTCATGCCGAAGAAGGGAGAGGGCAAGATATCATGGTATGATACTTCTCTACATTACAAGAACCAAAAGAGTTTGGCATCTCACAGCTAAAAGTAGCGGTTGATTTGTTATGATAATCATTAATAGTATCGTTTTCTCCTTACTGCTGCATCTGTTCCTAAAACTATTGCAGATTTTGGCAGCAGCTCTTTTATATCATTTCTGATAAAACCTGTTCTGAAGATGCAATAATCATCTGCCTTTTCTCTCATCGTGTTTCTTTAGAGGCCAAAAGTGAATATAGTTCACTTTTTACCCTTTGATTATGTTTAATTTCTAGATAATATTCAGAAAAGCCACATTTAACATTTAACTATTTTCATTGCATCTGTTTCATATAGGCGGCATGTGTGGGGGCAATTTTGCTTATGCTACAATGGTCAGAAGCTAGTTACAGAGACTGATTATATAATTGACTACGGCATTAAGGATGGTGATCAGGTATGCCTGGCTCCCTTCAGTTACAGAAGATATCTGCATCAAGTTGCATAAAACATGGTTATCAGAAATTTCATGACTGTTGGACTTTAGTGTGTAGACATGTTCTTGGCAGCATCAATATTTTAGTATAGCCCTGTTTTTTTGAACAATGTCAACGTTTTTCACTATTCCATTTTGCACAAGTATCTGAAGATGGTAACAGCATTTTCAATGGTGTCCTAAAACAAGCATCAATTTTTTTATGCAATGTACTCCTCCATGCTAATTATTCCATTCTGCTATGTAGCTTCGTTTCATCCGGCATGTCTCAAGTGTCCCAAGCTTAACTAAGAAGAAATCTACTGTCTGGCTTTCTGCTTCCAGACAATCCAGGAGGTGAGATTTTGTTTATGTCTTGTCAGGTGTTTTGCACATCCACTATCAGGAATTGAAGTCTAATCATGCTTCTATGGAACTCACTGAAGCATTCTGCTTGTGCACTAGTTCTAAGCCCTATGAATCAGTGGTAACTGAAATTGTGGTACCTCTGTTGGACAGCAAATGTCCATGACATGGCACATCATATGCATGTCAGCGATTACCTTCTTAATTCAGCCCTCAAGCATACTTCCACAATTTTCCATGCTTTGATATACATGGCCATTAGGGAGCCCAAAAGGCTCAACTATGTGCTGCGTTCCATGTAATGGGTCCATAATCTAAGCTTGAAGATCTGACCGTATGTATCCATCAGTTGGTTCCATCTATTTATTATGTTGATGTTTGATCTCTTCTGAATGGGGTGGTTTGTAGATCCTTATCGAGATCAAATAGCTCAGAAAAGGGAGAAGAAACCGAAGAAGGAGATATTGAGAATGGGAATCTCCCATGTGACAAAAGAGGAGAGGATCTCAGCGACGACGACGTCAATTCCACGACAGCAAATTTTCTGCAGGGGTGGTTCCCTTATTCTAGGTTGGCCACGATAGAAGATAGAAGAAGCGAAGGCGGTAAATTCACGCGCTCAAAGTGTGTCGACGCCTTTTGGAACAGAGTAAGGACGTTACTGGTGCTGTGCGTTAGGACACCATATAGTCAGAAGGATTCATGGAGAGATTGAAGAACTTAATTGCAGCGAACCATTTGTCCTTCGGCGGCAGAGCCAGTCTGAGCACGGAGTATGTGGGTCGTCGAAAGTCGAACCTGTCCATTTGAACAAGCCGCCCTGGCATTGAGCCTTGTAATGACTAGGTACACAATGTAATCAGTATCAGCCGGTACTGATCGATTCCGAGTGAGGCGATGTAATTGTCCAAGTTGATTATCGATACTCTCTTTTCGCATTGTTTTCTTGAGCCCTTCATGTCACGGAAGTCTCCCACTCGACTTTCTTATTTCTTTCCCTCTTCTCCATAGATGAATTTCTGAACCGGCTACCTTGTATTGATCCGAAGCGCGATCCGAAGCGAAATCGAGTTGTGATTATGAAAATCTCACCTTTGCAATGGAAGAAGAACAGGTTTAGTGATTGAGTGATGATGTTGGAACATTCTCATGGGGTCCCACGTGCGGGAGGCACGTGCGGAGAGGAGGTTTTGGAACCTCAGCAATTTGTGTGGCGAAGGAAGAGATAGCCCTCGCTCCAGAAATCTGCATCCTCTCTTCTCCTTCTTCCCTCTTATCATCTTTCTCCCTCTCTCTCTCTCTCTCTCCAAAACGCAGTCAGCAAAGACCCGTCGCTAGAGAGAGAAAGCCTCGTCGTCGCGCCGCCGCCGTCCTCGCCGGAATCGCAGCCATGGCCAAGATGATCGTGGCCTCTTCCTCCTCCTGCAAGACCCAGATCCCGCCTCCCCTCTCCGCCCCAAAGCCCAAGCAGCAGCAACCCAATTCGCTCCCCCTCCCCAAGTTCAGGCTCCCGAAGCCCCTCGCCGCCCTCTCCCCGAAGTCCCTCCCCCTCCTCGCCGCCGCCGCCGCCGCGTCCTCCTCCGCCCTCCTGGCCCAGCCCCTGCCGGCGCTGGCGGTGGAGATCGAGAAGGCGGCGCTGTTCGACTTCAACCTGACGCTGCCCATCATCGCGGGGGAGTTCCTGCTGCTGATGTTCGCGCTGGACAAGGTCTACTTCTCCCCGCTGGGGAACTTCATGGACGCGCGGGACGCGGAGATCAAGGAGAAGCTGAGCGGCGTGAAGGACACGTCGCAGGAGGTGAAGCAGCTGGAGGAGCAGGCGGCGGCGGTGATGCGGGCGGCGCGGGCGGAGATATCGGCGGCGCTGAGCAAGATGAAGAAGGAGACGCAGGCGGAGGTGGAGCAGAAGCTGCTGGAGGGGCGGCGCAAGGTGGAGGCAGAGCTGCAGGAGGCGCTGGCCGGCCTGGAGAGCCAGAAGGAGGAGACCCTCAAGGCCCTCGACTCCCAGATCGCCGTCCTCAGCCAGGACATCGTCAACAAGGTCCTCCCCACCCCATGATTTTTTTCACTCTGTAGTTTAAGATCGATCGACGCCGAGGTTCTTCCGCTGTATGATCTTTGAAAGAAGGGAAAATGGAAAAGGCTTTTGGGAATTGGGATTGGATTTGGATGCAAGAATGTCTAGAATTCTTGAAAAGATCTCTGTGTAAAGATACTTTGCAAGTGGTAATGTGAACTGGTTAGTGTATGCACGAGCTTGTCCGTTGATCAATCAGCCCGGCACACGATCCGCGTCTAGTTTCTCTCTCTCACTTTCTACTTTGCTTCACCCACTTCTTCACATTTTCTCGATGCGAATCAACTAACTCTCAACTCAGGAGCCTTCTGTAGATCAATCACTCGGTCATACAAGAAGAATTGAAGACGCTCACATTTCTCCAATTCCAACAAATACAAAGATTTTTTGGGAACATTTGTATTGTGTAGCTAAAGAATCGAAGTGTGAAGCAACGCTCTTGCTCATTTGTACTTTTCAAAGGCATCTGTTTTATACCATACTTCTTGCCAATTTGCTGCTCTCCCATTTTGCTATAACTGCTATTTGTTTCGATTGTTAATAAGGAGATGTTTTACTAAACTTCATCCTTTTAAAGAATAAAAAAAATGAAGAATAAAAAGGAAATTGGTCAGTTGCCGAGTAAATTTGGAACCGGACTAGATTGGCGGGATTGATTTCAGGGTCTATAGGGTATGTTACTGGTTTCAAAAATTAAAAACCAACCTCGAGAAAGTAAGTTTTAAATTCCAGATTTAGAAGTTATCCACCTAGAGACCTCTCACCTTTATGAGAAATGACAAAATTAGAGATTTTAAATGATAAGGCGAAAAGGGCTTGGATGGTTACAGTGACATGTGCCAAGATTTGATAAAGTAATCAATCAAGTTAGTTATAGCTAAAGACTTCTACGAATTCTCAATAAGTTACTCTAATGTTTGGACTAATAGTTGCAATTTAGGCTCGTTTGTTTTACGAAAAATATTATATTTTTAGAAAATATTTTTCAAGAAGTCATTTTTCAAGAAAATAACAATATTTTTCGCTATTCACCTAAAACTGAAATGAACTTGGAAATATTTTCCACCAATTGATGGAGAAATTAGATTTTCCAAGGACAAATTACCGAAAATTAAATTTTTAATTGTTTTTTTTTTTTTTTTTGGTTGCCAATCCCAGGTGAGCTATCTGTCACTTGTGGCTAGTGGCTGACCACTGGTCGAGCAAAAGGAAAGAAAAAAGAAAAAATAATTCAAATTTTGAATTTAAGAATAATTAAAAATTCAATTTTTTTAATACATACCAAAGACTCGCACATGGCCTTTGTGGACCAAAGCTTGAGCATTGAGGACCCAAGTGCGGCCTTTGTAGACTTGAGCTTAGGTGCCAAGAAATTAGGCATGATTGGCCTTAATGGCCCAAGTCCAGCCACCGGAAACTTGATTCTAAACATTAGGACCTGAGAATAAATGTTAGAGTTTTCGTACCCAAACCTAAAATTTTGAGTCCAAGCGCCGATAATTAATAATATTTTGAAAATATTTTTCAGTTTTTTAAAGAAGGAAATTATTTTCTTGAATTTAAGCACAAGTTTTCCGTCAACTAAGAAAACATTTTTTGTTGACTCATATTTCTAAAAGAACTGAACGTCGGAAAATGAATAACATTTTTTTCACGAAACGAAGAGAGCCTTATACATTATTGCACTTGCTCGGATGTTTGGATGAGTATTTTTGATTTAAAAACAGGTGCAAAAGGTTCAAATTTTACGGAGATTATCTCAAAATGGCGTTATATGAGCTGGACGGAGCGTTGACTCAGACGGGTATGGAATTTATCAATAGAACGAATTGTAAGGAAATAGAAATGCTTTGAAGAAACCGGATCGGATTTGGTGACGGGCGCGGCAGCACACGTGGTGATGCCGGAGGAGGCCGGGGGCTGGGCCTTGTGATGGGTTTGGAAATTTGGAGGCTTTTTTTAAGGGAGGACAACCGGATCATTTTAGTCATTAGCTTTTGTCAAAGGATTCGAAGTAATAATTTTGAAAATAGAAAATGAAAAAGTGAGAGTTAACATGAAGAGGGTATTGAATATTTTGCCTTTTTATTACCATGTTCAGTTGGGTCGAAAAAGATGTATGAGGGAGCTCGAACACATTAGTCATATGACATATCCCAAAAGATGAGAAAGAAAAATAAGTACAAACGCATATGAAAATATAATTTGTCCTTTTTGGTCTGTTGTTGGAATTGTGAAGCGATTCCAGTGCACTCCAACGAGGACGTTCGTTCCAATTGGGAAGTTTTCCATCAAGCTTAAGAAAAGAAAAAGGGTTGGAATTGCAATTTCAATAATAATGGGCCTAATTCTAAATATCATGCATAACCATAAATATATTGGGCCATTCACATATTCTGACATCATGAATTCAATTAATCCTACGGTGCTAGTACAACGACGATTGCATTTACTTTCACGAGACCCGAAAAAAGCTGTAATCAATAGGTCAACGAATATTTATGAGCGATTCATTTAAGAGAAGCAGCATCTATGTCATCCAAACCATATTCTAAGACTAGAATGACGATCTCAAAAGATCATATTAAATTATACCAAGCCCATTAAAGAAAGGTACCTAAAAAATGCAAAACCATCACCATACATAAAATTGAATCCAATATACAAGTCTCTTTAGGTGTTCGAATCTGGCAAGATGAAGCATCAAGTTCTGTCCTTTCCACTCGCGACGGTGTGAAGTATCCCTCAGCTGGCGGAGAGTCAAACTCTTGCGAGACAAATCTCCCCTTCCCCCCGATTTGAGTATTCCGAAAACGTAATCGTCCCCAACTTCGCTTCCTTTCCCTCCCTTGGCTTCTTCCAACGCCCGCCACGCCAGAAAGACAGACGGCAGAAACAAACGAACGAGAAACATCGACGCATCTTTCCAACTCTGAAGAAACTGACGATACATCACGGAATGTGGGTGAAGTTCCTTGCACGGAGAGGAGAAAACCATGCCGTGAATAGTGGGGGAGTGACATGTTCCGCCAGCCAAAGTCAACGCACGCCATGCGACCGAATTGATAGGTTTGATTGAGGGACAAGGCTAGAGGTGAGGTCAACTTTGATATAGAGCAAATTTTTAGCCTTGATTGCATATAACCATCTACTATAAAAAAAAAAAACATCACCAAGAGAGTGAAAATACGAGGTAATTGGAAATTCGCCCTATTATGTTTACCTATCTGGGGGGTGAAATTGATAACAAGAAAAATAAAATTTCGACCGACATCAACCTTAGTCTTTTGATTTCGAGAGAAGCAATGTCTTGTCACAAGAAAATCCAAGTCCATTGATTATATAGGGTTAGCACGGAGGATGTGATCGAATGATTTTAAGGTTAATCACCAATCCCGCCCCTACCTTGAAAAGGAATAAATATATGAAAAATCGGGTATCTAACAAGTAAACTTGGAAATTTGTCCAATAGAACCGTAATGACTCAGAAGTTTTTAATTTATTTTGGGAATATCCTTGCGTGATCCATCTATTTGAAATTAGAGATATTTGTAAATTCTTATAAATTGTCTGTAAAAATTGGTTTATTGACTTTTTCTTTTCTCATTCTAACGACTATCCTCAATGATCGGTGATATAAATAAATAATACTTTTAGAAATATGCATATTCTTTGATAGGTCGTTATTTATATATTTGGAAAGATGATAAACATTCATCAATCAAATTGATTTTTTTTGTTTTTAATTAGGAATGCCATAAAACTCGTAAACCCGATCTTGAAATCTCAAATCAAATCTTTGGGAAATTAAAGATGCAAGCAATTCTTATTTCCCTCATCTTCAAACCCAATTTTTTTCTTAGAAAACAAAAAGAAAATATCACAACGCTATTAAAAAAAAAAACCCGCAATTTTTTTAAAATTTGCCGATTAATTGTGATTTCCTCCATTTTCATTTCCCAACCCCTTTTTCTCACACCATTAAATCACCTCTTCCCTCTCCCTCTCTCTCTCTCTCTCTCTCTCTCCACGTAACTACAGTACAGTCTTGTCAGTTTTCAAGCCCCGAAAAATCGTACAAGCAAGAGAGTATCTGCACGAACTTCAGGTCGAACTTCTCTCTCTCTCTCTTTCTGCTTTCTTCTCCAAGGTACCGTCTTGGTTACGTATAATAACTCGTGGGTTTCTGTTCTTTTTGTTGCCCGTTTGAGGGTTCGCCTCGCTTAGTGCTGCTTTTCCATTTAAAGGCAAACTGGGCCCTCTTGCTTTTGCTGTTTCGAAATTGATCGGGGGCTTCGTGGTCTGTCGAAAATCGCCTCTTTTTCGGGCTTCTGATCGTTCAAAATCGAAACTTTCGGGGAATAGCGCATTATTCCCGTCTCTCTGTTGACTCCCGTGGTGACCCAGTTAGTAAGTCTTTCCCTTTTTCTGTTGTTTTCGTTCGGAGCGGCGGAGTGATGATGGTTTTGGCTCGAGTTCTGTTTGAATGTTTTGGAAATTCCGAGGAAAAGGGGGAAAAGTTACGAACAGAGTGGCAGAAATAGGACTTCTCGTGGGGCGTTGAGCTTTTTTGGTTTGACCAGTTTCTTGAACTGCAAATTGGGTGGTTTTTTCATAGTTATTGTTTAGATGGTAGTTTCCGTGATGGTTCGTACTTGATTTTGTCACTATTCGAACTTGTGGGTATGATTTGTAGTCTCTGTAACCTCGGTCAACTGCGATTCGGATCTGCCCAAGTTCTTTCCGAGTCTGGACTGTGTGTGTAAACTTTTTTGTGTTTTTGCATAACATTAGAGTGATGATAGCTGAGGTCACTTGTGGAATGTGATCTTTGTGTAGAGCTTCATCCTCGTACTTAGTCATTTCTGGGATGAATAACCTGTGGAGTTGAATCTTTTTCTCCTATAATAAAAGCTTGGTACTTTTTTGCTAATTGTTTTGTCAAAGATGCTTATTCATTGATTTTTCTATCTCATTACAGAAGGAGGGATGGCTGAAAAAGTCGTAGCTGCTAATCCGCCCACCGCCGAACCTGCTGCTTTTGAGTATGAGTTATTTGAAGGCGATCCTGACCACCTCAGGACTGTGGTGGCTACGACAAACCATTCAACCCCGTGGATTGACCCCACCACTATCAAACTTAGGCATAGAATTGGAAGGGGCTTGTTTGGTGATGTTTGGTTGGCAACTCATCACCAGTCAAATGGTGATTATCAGGGAAACCATGAAGTGGCTGTCAAGATGTTACACACGGTCAAGGAGGATCATGCGAGAGCCATGTTGGATAAGTTTGAGGATCTTTTCGCGAAATGTCGAGGGACCGAAGGTGTTTGTTGGTTACATGGAGTTTCTGTCTTAAATGGAAAAGTGAGTTATGTTGGTTTCTATACAGTAGAAAGTGTCTTATATAGGTAGCTACCCTTTGCTAAGAATAAAGCTCTCTATATGTCTGCAGATATGCATTATCATGAAATTCTATGAGGGATCCGTTGGTGACAAGATGGCTCGTCTTAAGGCTGGAAAGCTTTCACTGCCAGAAGTTTTGAGGTGATGCACCCAAATTAATAAGTACTGCATCTTTAAACATTTAATATGTGCTAATATTTGCCTTTTACAGGTACGGTGTTGATTTAGCTCAGGGTGTAATGGAGCTGCATTCGAAAGGGATTCTTGTCCTCAACCTTAAACCTTGTAATTTCCTTCTTGATGAAAAGGATCGAGCAGTTCTTGGGGACATTGGTATACCATCTCTACTTCTCGGAATCCCATCGCCTAGCTCAGATTTGAGTTGCAGGCTAGGAACTCCAAACTACATGGCTCCTGAACAGTGGGAACCAGATGAAACGGGTCCTATATCCTTTGAGACTGATTCCTGGGGCTTTGGCTGTTCCATTGTTGAGATGCTAACTGGTCTTCAGCCTTGGTTTGGTATGTCTGTCGATGAAATATATAATTCAGCTGTAAGAAGGCAAGAAAAACCAACGATCCCGATTGGGCTTCCTCCTCCAGTTGAGAATATTCTACTGGGATGCTTCGAGTATGATTTCAGGAGCCGTCCATTAATGACAGACATTTTGCAAGCATTTAAAAGGTACTCCTTAGGTCTTGTGAATCTTTCCAAGTATACTGTTTGGTTCCCTTGGTCCATATGACCGCTGCTATTTGTCTGTGCCGATGTTTTTCATTTTATCTCATAATGAAACTTTTACCTCTGGATAAGCACATGGTCAAATGAGTCAGGATTTTGAAGGATGAATTTGAAGTTGCATTCGAGGATATTTGTGGTTGGTCATTGTCACATGTGTTGCTGTTATTTGCAATTGGGTCTTTTGCAAGTTCAGGATTTAAATTGGTGGCTGTGTTTGTTGACAAGATTCTTTGGTTGTTTTATGTCTGATGTTAAAGATGGTGAGTAGACTTAAGATTTGGGCTGTTGCTTAACTAGGTTTTTTTTTCTTTGTTCTTGTATTTCAAGGTTTCAGTGCATTGCTAGTTTATACAAATTGATGTGCTAGTTTTCACTTGCACTTAAAAGTGGCTATTGATTTTGCAGTGCACAAAATGCCGATGATAGTGAAGCAGGATGGAGAGAGATTGTAAGTAGGGTAGGTAAAACAGGTAGCCTTGGTTACACAAAGTGGTTTCTTTTAAAGGACCAGCTCCAAGTGGGTGATGCCGTGCGCTCACGAAAGCCATCAAAGTCATGCAAGCTAGAAAATATGGATGTCCCTGAAGGAGTGATTGTGGGTCTGGACCACAACACAGATCGAGATGGCTTTGTGCTGGTGAGGGTTCATGGCATCCATGACCCCTTGAGAATTCATGTCTCAAAATTAGAGCGAGTAACTCATGGCCTGGCTGCTGGAGATTGGGTGCGGTTAAAGGAGGAGGACAAGAAGCACTCATCTGTGGGCATTCTCCATTCCATTGACCGCGATGGAAGCGTCACCGTCGGATTCATCGGGATGGAGACCCTTTGGAAAGGAAGTTCTTCGGATTTACAGATGGCAGAATCTTACTGTGTAGGTCAATTTGTACGATTAAAAGCCAATGTTCTTACCCCACGATTTAAGTGGCCACGTAAAAGGGAAGGCACTTGGGCCACAGGGAGGATATCTTGGATCTCACCGAATGGGTGCCTCATTGTGAAGTTTCCAGGGTTATTGACATTTGGGGATGAATCGAGTAGCTTCATGGCTGATCCAGCAGAGGTGGAAATGATCACTTTTGATACCTGTCCTGGGATTGTGAAGAAATATCAGCACCTCGAGGATTTTCATTGGTCAGTGAGACCGCTTGTCATTGCCGCCGGTCTATTCACAGCAATGAAGCTTGGAGCTTTTGTCGGCAAGAAAATTGGAAGGTCAACCGCCAAAAAGCAACATGAGAAAGAGAATCACGGCGAGCGTCAACAAGTGGATGGCGGAGTGGCAAGTAATCCAGCTTGGCTTCCGCCTCCAGTGGCCAACATGCTATTCAGAGAAGGCGTCAGTGCTGGTGCTCAGTAGTCGTGTCCCTGCAATGCGAATGTGATTGTTGCCGCCACTTAAGCAGGGTAGCCGGGGGTTTACCTTCTGAAATGATGATGTCCTAGGAGACGATGTCGTTGCATATAATCACTTTGCTTGCAAACGGGCAAGTCCTGATGCCTCAACTGTTTTATCTTTTAAGCATGTATATATATTTTTCTTCTGTCAACAATTCCTTCAATGCATCCACGGAGGCCTTGATCTCAATGTATGCGTGTGCATGGGGTGTAATAACTCCCTTAAATAAGCAGGCGCAGGGACTGCCCCGTGATGAGGTATCCTGTTTACGGGGTTCACGAATGAGCTGTGCCATGCGGAAACAAACTTGTTACGGTGATTAGTCTTGCCTTAGTTGGCTGCTTGGCTGGACCCATTGACATGAGGGGACAACATAGAAGTTAATGGCTCGCACAATATGTTGGCCCCCTTGTGTGGTTCCTAGAGGACCGTCGAGCGCAGCATGTGCTGTGCCGAGCCAACATGCAGGTTTTGCCAAGCAGTGATCACCGTCCATCCATCACGGCTGCAAGTCGTGCCAGCCCATGGCAGGAGGAACCGACATGCTGTATGGCTGCCCACAACATGTGGCTATTCTTGGGGTTGTGTATCGCCGTAGCATGTGTGCCGGCGTGGTCGGACCCATGGATGGCTCTTCCTGCTCGTTGCCTCATCTGCTAATGATTCGTAATCACCATCATTTGTGAAGTCGATTATCCTGGTATACAACTGGTAAAGAACATGGGAGAAGTAATGAACCTTGTGATTCTCCTCCATGGATGGCTCCTCCCAGCTCGTCACCTCCATCTGCTAATAAATCGTCATCACAACCTTTTGGTCTGAAGGTTTCTCCACTCGGTTAATTATATCATGGCACCACTAGAGAATTAATGAACAGAGGAAGGTTAAAGAGCTTTCTTGATAGCTCAATTTATTGCTGAAATCTAAAAATTAGCACTTGAAGTCAAACTTGTTTGATTACCTCAAATTAAATTAACTTAAATGATTTGATTAAGCCAAAAACACACTTAAACATGATAAGTCAGAATGATTCCCTAATTCAACGATGATAATCTGAAGCTTGTCAAAGATTTTGGTAAAACCTACTTCAGATGATCATTTCTTTTATGTTTGGTAAGGGATTGATGATAATCGGCTATTAATTTTCAGTTATCATCAAATAATTTTACTCTTCTTTTTTGAGCGTTTAAGATTTTCAACACCTGAAATTCAGTATGTAAATTTCCAGCACCTGATGTTTCGTTCCACCAAACGGGCCCTAAGCCAACGGTACTATTTGATTTCTTTTTATCGACTAGGTCCAGAATTTAATGTCTTCTGTGAATATTTTGCTTCTGAAGATTGACTACCTAGGCCCACCTCAGGCCACCAGGCCCATCTAGATTACTGATTTTTTTATTTTTTTTTACCATAAATCAAGATATTGCCTATACGTCAGAAACCATGAATCCCAAAAGGAAATCGACCATAGAGACTGTTAATCTACAATGAAGATCATGGATCGTGGTACTTCAAACATAAAGAAGTGGATGGTGGAGATGTGAGTTACTTAGAAAAAAATTCTACATCATTGGATCCTCTTTGTAGGTCACCAGTCGAGATCCAAGAGATGTATCCATGATCCATTTGTTCAAGTTATTAGGGATGATTGGTTTTAAAAAATAGATTCGAGATTTATAACTTATCTTGTTATGATCGTTTCCTAATTTTTTAGAACTTAAAACCTATCATGTTTGTCTTGGAACCAATCCTATAATGTATCATGTTTTTCCGATCTATTTGAAGGTCTATTCGAGAACCTATTTTTCTTTTGTTCCTTTTGTTGGTTTCATTTTTTATAGCAAAATAATATGAGCAAAAAAAGAGTTCAAAGTACAATATGAACAATAGGAATCCATTATCCACCAATAGCATCAATTCATAAGATGAGGACATAGTCACACAATTATAAATGATAAAAAGTTTAAAACACAGAACATAAAATATAAATTATAAAACTTCATTCTTTAATTATCTATTAAAATATTACTCCGATTTCTAGTAACTTGAAAACAAAAACAAACAAAAAAATACCAAATAAAAATTATGATTTTTGGATGGAACCAGTCTTGCGACACAACCGTAATTATTAGTTCACATTTTTAATCAAGTGGGCCCACTTGGGGCATTCTCATCTTTTTTTTTTTTTTTCTTCTCCTCTTTTCCCTCCGTCGACCATGGTGGAGGGAAGCCGGACTCAGGTGAGGGCCGCCCTCGCTCGCCTAGGGAGGGTTGCCTGACGTAGGTGATGGAGGCCCTCACCTGAGTCTGGCGTCCCTTCGCCGGCCATAGCGGAGGGAAGAGAGAAGAAGAAGAAAAGGAAAGCCATAAAAAGGAAAGAAAAAGGAAAAATGACAAAAAATACCATTTGGTCATAGAGTTTGAAGTAAATGTGTCATATTTGACAAAGTTCATGATTTTTTATGTCACAAAAAAAAAAAAATTGGGGTAAATTTGTCATAGTGAGAAAAATTTGAGGTTTTTCTTTTTTTTTTCCCTTTTCTTTTATGGGATTCTAGAGAATTAATGAACTGAGATAGGTTTAAGAGCTTGCTTGATAGTTCAATTTATTGCTGCAATCTAAAAATTGGCTCTTAAGAGGTCAGACTTGTTTGATAACCTCAAGTTAAATGAACTTAAATGATTCGATAAAGCTAAAAATCCTATTAATCTGACGAGTAGGAATGGTTCCCTAATCCGTTCAATGAACAAATAATCGATGGTAATCAAAAGCTTGCCCAAGCAAGTCAGTCCCTCGTCAGTTGCTAGCGAGGCAACCCTCGCCTAGATTTGGCGAAGATTGCCCTCGCTGATGGCCAGAGGGTGGCCTCCCCAAGGCAAGGGTCGCCTCACCCAGCCCTTTCCGCATCGCGGAAACTAACAAAATGCATTGTGCTGGAATTTTTTTGAAAATGGGATGTCACTTTTGATTTTTAAAATGAATATCCGATGAGGTAAAACCATCTATATAAAGATGACAGATCCATTTTACCCATTCATCTTCAGCGCAAATGATATCTTATTGTCCAATTAAAGGTTCTCTTTTAGTGTAAGCTCAAGTATATGGAAGAGTCTTTGGACTAATATTTGGAATTTTCCCTTGCTAATGGGACGTGGTAGGAAAAATAATGGCACTTTTGCCGAAACTAACAAAAGGCGTCATGCTGAAAATTTCTTGGATTTGGGATGTCGCTTTTGATTTTTTAATTTCCCAATCATCTTCGAAGCAAATGATAATATAAGAGTCTAGCGGTCCCATATGTTAGAGTCTTCGGTCATATTGCCAAATCAAAGGGTCTCTTACTTCGGTCATATTGTCAAATCAAAGGTTCTCTTCCAGCGTAAGCTGAAGCATACATAAGTGTCCTTGGTCCCATATTTAGAATTTTCCCTTATTAATGGGGAGGAAAAATAACGGCAGTTTCACGTAAACTTGCGTTGTGCTGGAATTTCTTAAATATTGAATGTCACTTTTAGTTTTTTAATTTCCCAATCATCTTCGGAAGATATGGGATGTTACTTTTGATTTTCTAATTTCTCAATCATCTTCGGACCAAATAATAATGTAAGAGTCTAGCGGTCCCATATGTAAGAGTCTTCGGTCATATTGTCAAAAGGGTCTCTTATAGCGTAAGCTGAAGTAGGTATAAGTGTCCTCAGTCCGGTACTTAAAATTTTCCCTTGTTGATGAGAAGTCATAGGAAAAATAATGCGGAAACTGAAAAAATGTGTCGGCTGGAAATTTCTTGGAAATGGGATGTCACTTTTGATTTTTAAATTTCCCATTCATCTTCGGAGCAAATGATATCTTACCGTCAGATCAAGGGGTCTCTTATAATGTAAGCTCAAGTATATATAAGGATCTTCTCTCCATGAATCTTGCAATCGAGCAATACAAATTTATTCTCGCCGACAACTTTTTTCGATTTAATTATTTTCCCTCAAAAATTCCATTCGTTTTGAGTGTGAGACAGAGGAGAGCCCGTGAATGATCATGCAGCCATCCAGATCGTCACCGCCGCTCGATGGGTCGATCGCCATGGCCCTTGTGTGGTTCCCTGAGGACCGTTGAGCGCGGCATGTGCTGTGCCGAGCCGACATGGGGATTGTGCCAAGCAGTGATCACCGTCCATCCATCACGGCTGCAAGTCGTGCCAGCCCATGGTAGGAGGAACCGACATGCTGGTAAAGAACACGGGAGAAGTAATTCCTTCTGCTAATAAATCGTCATCACAACCTTTTGGTCAGAAGGTTTCTTCACTCGATTAATCATATCATAGCACCGCTAGAGAATTAATGAACTGAGATGGGTTTATGAGCTTGCTTGATAGTTCAATTTATTGCTGAAATCTAAAAATTGGCACTTAATGAGGTTAGACTTGTTTGATAACCTCAAGTTAAATGAACTTAAATGATTCGATAAAGCTAAAAATCCTATTAACCTAACGAGTAGGAATGGTTTCCTAATCCGTTCGATGAACAAATAATCGATGGTAATCAGAAGCTTGCCAAAGATATTGATAAAATCTACTAATCATTTTATTTATGTTTGGTAAAGAGATCGTTCCTATCGGCCATTAATTTTCAGCTATCATCAAATAACTTTTATTTTCTTTTTTGAGCATGTAAGATTTTCAACAATTGAAATTCAGTATGTAAATTTTCAGCACCTAATTTGAAGTATCCACCTAACGGGCCCTGAGCTAAGTACTGTGTAATTTCTTCTGTCGAATAGGTCCGGAGTTTAAAGTCTTCTGTGAAGATTTTACTTCTGAAGAAAAGGCTAGGTGAGCCCACCTAGGCCCACCTGGCCCATATAGAATCACTGATGTATTCTCGATTGGACCTAAATAATAACTCGAAGATTGATTTTTTTCCCCATAAATCAAGATATTGCCTATACGTCAGAAACTATGAATTCCAACAGAAATCGAAGGTTGTCAATCTACAACGAAGATCACGGATCGTGGTACATCGAACATAAAGAAATGGATGGTTGAGATGTGTGTCACTTCAAAAAAAATTCTACATCGGATCTTCTTTGTAGGTTATCAATTGAAATCCAAGAGATATATCAAAGATCCATTTGTTCAACTTATTAGGGATGATCCGTTTAGGATAGATAGATTTGAGATTAAGAACTTATCTTATTAAAATCCTTTCCTAGTTTTTGGAACTCATAACTTATTACGTTTGCCCAAGAACCAATCCTATAACATACCCTGTTGTTTCAATATAATTTCAAGGTCTACCCAAAAACTTGTTTATCTTTTGTTCCTCTTGTTGTTTTCATTTTTTACAGCAAAATATTATGAGCAAAAAAATGGTTCAAAGTACAATATGAACAATAGAAATCTCTTATCCACCAAAAGCAACCATTCATAAGATGAATATGTAGTAGCACAATTATAAATAATAAAAAGTTTAAAACACAGGACATAAAATATAAATTATAAAACTTTATTCTTCTTTCATCTATTAAAATATTACTCCAATTTCTAATAACCTAAAATCAAAAATATATATAATTAATTGCTTAACGATAGTTTAAGTCAGGGTGAGTCAAGAACGAGGAGGGTTATGAGGCTTGAACAAGCGATGGCATGCCGCAAGCAAGCAAGGAGAAGGGCGAGTTGTGAGAGAGAAAGAGAGAGAATCATGGAGTGTCCAAATAAAATAAGGGTCATGGAGAGAACAAAAGGAAAAAAAAAGATAGAGAAACAGATATCAAATGTAAATTGTGATTTTTAGGTTTTATGAAACTGGTTCAATTTTCGGGTAGTTCTTCACTTGAAATGGGAAACTTGACATCTGATCGGTTTTCAACATAGTCCGATCCGATTTTCCAATGGAATCGGTCTGGCTCCAGAATCCTAATTATTAGTTGACATTTTAATCAAGTGGGCCTACTTGGGAACTTTTTCTCTTTTATGGGTTAAAAAAGATGTCAGCTTATCCACCCAGCTGGGCCCCAATCTTGTACCACAGAGCGAATCTTTTAATAAATTGGGAAACAAAGGGGATGGTGCAACAGAAAGTTGACTTTGAGAAAGAATGTGCTTACTGCTTTAGGAAGACTATGAGAAAGAAGTTGACTTTGAGAAAGAAGGTGCTTACTGCTCCAGAAAGTTGACTTTGAGAAATAAATTGACTTTGAGAAAGAAGGTGCTTACTACTCGCTCGCTGTCTACTAAACGAGCCTTCACTGCCCGCCCACAGGGCCAGAGGTGCACCTAACCCACTCCACCCAGCTGAGCCCCAATCCTATACCACGGAGCAAATCTTTTTGCAAATTAAACACCAAATGATTGGGAAACAGAGGGGATGGTGCACCATCCGAGGAAGATGAATATGGAGTTGGTAGAAATGAAAACAACAAAAAAGGAGGACGAGAAAATAAAAAAGCATAGGATTATGAATCTTTTTCTTTCATATGTCAGCTCTCAGTCGTCATAGGACGTGTTATCTTAATAAATGACCAGCACTCTTACAAAATTTTTATAGTAAACGGTTGAAGTTGAAGTTTCCAAAAAAGCCGTCCCTACGCCATACTTAGGCACCTTAGGCATCATGGATGAAGGACTTTTCTATTTTGATTTCTTTTCTAGATTATTATTTGATGATTTTTTAACTTTCCATATATAGAAATAGATAGATATAGACTAAATAGTCTAATCTATTATTATGTGTGAACAATAGACATGGTGAGCCTTGTAATATAAATGCACTTATTATAATTCATCTAATCGGTGGTTAGAATATAATCGACCATTCAAAGTCTAACAAAAAGGTACTAGTATTATTGATGATCCTAGAAGAAGACTAAATAAAAAGTATGAAAAATTTAATCCGTAAAAGACAAATATAGGGTTGTTAGGAGGAAAACGACAGAATAGGACAAGAAAAGACAAAAGCATTGAGGATTATGAACCTTTTTCATATACGATAAATATTTCACTTAGGCTTAACTCGAATGTCTCCTGCATCCACATGTGAATTCCATTAGTCGAAAAAGACCATTAAATGCCACGCACTTGCAATATCTTCATGATTAAAGCTCAACATCCCGCTAATTAGGTCACTTAGCCTTAAATAATTGGAAGCCATGGTCGCTGAGTCCAAATTTTCTGGAGAATAACGGAGTTTTGGAACCAATATCCACCTTTTAACCTAACGAAGAATATAACCCACTTTTCAAGAGTAAAGTTTGAATTTTTGAATAATTAGGAGTGATCAGTTCCAAATTCTGTTTGAATCTCACTTAAAATTTGCCCATCGAAAAAAGCATATCTTGAAATTTGGAATCGACTAATTTTCTTTTTTTATTTCATTTTTTAATTAAGAAAAACGAAAATAAATGCAATAATTTTTAAATTTTATCTCGAATTTGTGGCGATTTACGGAATCGAGTCGATTAAAATAAAATGGAAGATTTCTCTGTCACTAAAGGATAAAATAAGGGGCTCATTTATTCTATGAATTTCTATTTATTTCGAGGGTAAAGAAGTCTTTGTGTAAGAGCAAAGAAAGAGGTGAACGTCACCTCTTTCTTGATTAGTGGTCGGTCAATAAGAGTTTGACCATGAGAGAGACCCACAGATATATTTATACCTCTCTCTTCTCTGAGTAGCCAAAAAACCTAGTGGCAGTTTCTAATAAGTAACAAAAGTCGTCGGTCCTGGAAATTTCTTGGAAATAGGATATTAATTTTGATTTTTAAATTTCTCATTCTATCTTCGGAGCAAATGACATCTTATCCTTGAATCAAAGCGTCTCTTATAGTGTAAGCTCAAATATAAAAGAGGTCTTCTCTCCACGTATCTTACACTCGAGCAATACAAATATATTCTCGTGGATAACTTTTTTCGCTTTGATTATTTTCCCTCTAAAATTCCATTCGCTTGAGCGTGAGACAGAGGAGAGAGAGGAGAGAGCCATGAGTCATCATACAACTATCGAGATCGTTGAACTGAGAGATGCAGCAGTTGGAACCGATACAAACGGGACGACTGAAGAAGAGCAGCCCCGAGATCCACCGCCCCATGATACGGTTGATCGCTGCTTCGATCAGCTCGAACGCCTACTACTACAGGAAGTGCCAGGGGGCTTCCCCGCCGAGCACGGGACCTCGCCTTGCACCATCTTTAGGATCCCCCAGCTGCTTCGTGGGATCAATCCTAAGGCCGAAGAGCCCGAGATCGTATCTATAGGGCCGTACCACCGGGGCCGGCCACAGGTGCTCGAGTTCGAAAGGCTGAAGCCGCTTTTCCTCAAGAGGTTCCTTCGCCGCTTCAAGAAGTCAAAGTTGAGGCAGCTTACGGAATTAGCGGCACATTGGGAGCCCGATAACCGGCTTTGCTACTCGGAACATGTGGATCTCACGAGTCACGACTTCTCACAGATGATGCTACTCGATGGTTGCTTTGTGGTGGAATTCCTACTTCACCCCCTCTTCGGGAGTGGCGATGCGACTGACGAGCCCGACCCCATCTTCGGAGATGTGACTAACGAGCCCGACCCCATCTTTGCACAGCCTCAGATGATCCCCATTCTCATCAGGGATTTACTGAAGCTCGAAAACCAGATTCCGTACTCCGTTCTCGACAAAATGTTTGACATGGCGATCCCATCCATCCCAAAAGGGCAAACAGGCTCTTTGACTGTACTCGCGTTGAAATAGTTCAATCAGGCCTATCCGAGACCCATGGCGGTTCTCAAATCTCGGAGGAATCTTAAATGCGATCATCTACTTGACCTGTTTTACATGAGTTTGTCTCCGACAAGTCCCGACCACCCCAACTCCCCGAAGGAGTCCTGGTCATCAGCTCAGTCCGTGCCGCTTGTGACCAAGCTTAGGCCCTCCGGAGTCAAATTCAAGTCCAAGAAGGCAGACAGCTTGCTGGACATAAATTTCCATAAACCGATGCTATGGAATCCATTCATCCCAATCAAAGACTTCATGACCAGCTCGCTGATGAAACCGGTAATCCAGATGCCAAATATCGCAATCAAGTCCGTACCGCTTGTGACCGAGCTTAGACCCTCTGGAGTCAAATTCAAGTCCAAGAAGGCAGACAGCTTGCTGGACATAAATTTCCATAAACCGATTCTATGGAATGCATTCATCCCAATCAAAGACTTCATGACCAGCTCGCTGATGAAACCGGTAATCCAGATGCCAAATATCGCAATCGACGACTTCATGACCACCGTGCTGATAAACTGCGTGTCGCTGGAACAATGCCGGGAAAACAAGGCCGTGCTGATAAACTGCGTGTCGCTGGATCAATGCCGGGAAAACAAGGCCAAGTACATGTCTGATTACGTCTCCTTCATGCACTGCCTCATCAATCAGCCGAAGGACGTCTCGCTACTTCGTTCAGATGGGATCATCGCACTATATTCTCGTGATGACCAGTATGTGGCTGATCTGTTCAACAAGCTTGGGAATAGCATTTCTTTCAATGTTCATGACTGTTTTCTGTCCAAGCAGTTCGAGGAGCTTGAATCGTACTACCGCAGCAACTGGGCGAACATGATGCGCACTTACTTTTCCAGTCCGTGGTCAGCCATATCGCTCTTCTCGGCTTTCTTAATCGTGGTTCTCACCATCACACAGACTGTTACGGCTATACTTGCCTATCGCTCCCACCGCTAGGATTTGTTGTTTAGCAGATGTGTCTCGGTTGTGATATTGTTCATTCTAAAAAGCAGAAAGAGGGACTGACCATTTCGTGGCTGTTAAAGTACCACATTTTCTGCCCTAATGAAGGTGCGTCTACTGAAGAGGATGGGATGCCGGTCGTAGAGCTGTAGGAAGATGTGGATACTAATGGGGCTGTGATTGCTTGTTGTTGTTCTGTTTTAGGGTTGTGATTGGTTGTTGTTGGTGTGCGTTTTGGAGTTTTGGATTGTTTCTTGTAGGATGGGCTTTGACCAGTGGCTAGATCAAGGGGATCGGTGGGGTTTTAGCTCATCTGTGGTTGGCTCTCTTTGGGAGCAATTGAGTATTTTGTCTTGTGAGATTCCATTTTAGCCATGCAAATAGCAAAGTTCTATGGATTCGAGCATTTAATGATGAGTTTTGTTTGATGATGCTTCTGTCATCCTATTTGGCATTTTCCTACTTTGCTTGATGATGGTGTTGTTGATTCGATTATGAGCCAAGCAGTCTGCTGTGATCATATTTGGACAGATTAGCCAATCAGCCACATATTTGCATTCGGTTTTTGTTTGATGCTGCGATGCTCTTGGCCAAACATATGGATTTGGTTAATGCTTGAAGCTGCTAGTGTAAAGGCCTGCTGAGCTTGAACTGAGCAAACGGCTGCCGACTGCTGAGCTTGAGCTAACCAAAGGCCAAGCACAAAGCCAAGCGCCCAACAAGTGCCAAGGGCTGCCGACTGCTGACCTTGAGCGGAGCAAAGGCCACTGACTGCTGAGCAAAAGGAACTCGTATTCCTCCATCTAAGCAGTTGCTGACCGTTGAGCAAGGGCCAAGTTCTTTAAAGAAAGAAAAATCCCCACTGCCTCAAATGTGAATGAGAACAAGGATGAATCCTACACTCTTATACTGAGCATTCCAGAAACATAGAATTTATTTGTTCTAAATATGAGATTGTGCATGGAAGCATGGTTTTGATATCAATGATAATTTTTGGTTTAATAATAAGTGCAAGTGTATGTGAGAGAACCTGAGGAACCCGAAGAGGCACCAAAGGGGAGGAAGTGTTCAACGTGAAGCCCCCTCCCAATGAGCTTCTGGCTGTATGTGATGAAGGAAAATTGGTTGGTATTCACTTCCCAATAATGTGGTTTCTTCCTCCTTACGTTGCGCTTGACACTCTACAGTAGATTGTTCTTGTAGTGCTCAATTGGATAAAAGACACCATCGTCGATCGTTCTCAATATTAGACTCTTTTCTCACATTTTTCTTCCAGTCCTCCCAATTTTTTAATTGTCAACTCTGAAGAGAAGCATGTGGAGAAGCAAACAGCGATAGAGCTTTTGAATTTCCGAACCGTGTGTCAAATTAAATTTGCTCCACATCTGGGGGTGCTGCTTCTGGAAATGAAATAACTGTAAACTGATGTTGCCTAGCAGAATCACCTAGATGGGGTGAATAAGTGTTTTAACAAAAGCTGACTAGGATGTGAGCAGAGTTTAAAATGCCAAGTTGAAATAGACGAGCGGACGAAAAACAAAGTGTTGCTACGGGCAATATTTTGATTATATCAAACAGCGCAGTGTTCTCCTATCAAATAATAAGTGAATATGAGTAGAAAGATAGAGAACAATGCATTCGGAGTTTATAGTGGTTCGCCTTGATGTAAGTTTATGTCCATGCAAGTTTACGTCCACTCTCATAAACTGAAAACTCACTAGCTGGATTTCGCTAGTCAATCGTTCAGAAATTACAGTAGTAAGTGCTGCTGATAGTCAAGCACCTCTCCTCGAAGCAGGTGTCGCTTATATCCAAGTAGATAGGTCTTACTATCTCACATCTAAGCACAAGCTCTCTCATTACCAACACTTCTCCAAAGATTAGAATATTAAGCTCACAAAAAATAATTCAAAAGGATGTAAAGCTTTCTTGAAGTTTGGAATTGTGAGTTCTTTATCTAATAAAGATTCAAACCGCTATGCTACTATAATTAAAAGGTCCATCGTGATGAGATTATCTGGTGGGAAAGATAATATCGTGGTTAAGTTTATAGATGGAATCATTTATATGTTGGAAACATGTTTAATCATGAAGTTCCCGCAATGTCTAAATAATTAGCAACCGAGGACCTTTGAAATGTGGCATTGATGCTTAAGGCCTTGAACAGATGTTTGCTTATGTTTCATCTCTCTGCCATGATGTATCATTCTGATGTTAGAACGTATTTGGTCCTCTTGCGGTTTCACTTGTAAACTAGATTTTGGTCGGAAGAAGTTACAACAAGAAGTGGCTGAACAAAGCTTCTAACCAAAGCTCTTCATTCTTATGTCTGTAACTGTAAGAACTCCTATCTTCTTGACATGGGCAACTTGGACTGGATCTGCAGAAAAAATGGAAAAGATAAGCTCATTTGCCCATTGACTAGTACAATTGAATTAGTTTAAACAAGCAAGTAAAAGCACTTGAACATGTTAACTATCGAATAAGATACCCATGATCATGTTTTTCAACTCATTCAATACTAAAAGTATAAACATTCTGGAGCTAATATGATTAAGATTGAATTTGGGGAAAAAAAATGCTCTTGAATATTTTAAGGAGGGAAGGAGTTACTTAATTTTATTATCTAGAAAGTTCTCAATGGATTCTGGAATTTTGTCCATGATTTCATGTTCATTAAAAACTAATCATGTATAAATTCACCCTGCAATCTTCCTTTGTTACCAAAAAAAATTTCTGATTAATAAAGTCTGTTGGGTCAGAGGAAAAAAAGAAGACCAAGCTTGTCCTTATTTTGACTAACGCATTGACTGTTCCAATGGTGATGAATGGCAAGCAGTTCTTAGATCGTTTCCCTCAAGCAGGTTCTGGAGACAGCAGCAAACCGTCCCTATATCATCTTTTAGTGAACGGCTCCTACACACGTCCTCAGTAACTCCGGCGACGGGCTTCACAACCCCCTGTCAGTCCATTCAAGAGGCTAACGTACAGACGACAGCAGGCGACGACCAGCGCACCATCACTAGTGTCATGTGGGGCTGGTTTTGTCAGTCAACCGTGTAGCTCCCTTAGTAGTGTCCCGTGGAGGCTGAAACATGACCCCTTTGAGAATTAACGTCTCGAAGTCAGCGCGAGCCACTCATGGCCTGGCCGCTGGAGATTGGGCACGGTTGAAGGAGGAGGACGAGAAGCACTCATACGTGGGCATTCTCCATCCCATTGACCGCGACAGAAGTCTTGCTGTCGGATTCATCGGGATGAAGATCCTCAGGAAAGGAAGTTCTTTGGATTTACAGATGGCGGAGTCCTACAGCGTAGGCCAATTTGGATGATTAAAAGCCAATGTTCTTAGCCCTCGATTCAAGTGGCGGCGTAAATGGGAAGGCGCTTGGCCGCGGGAGGATACCTTGCATCTCACCGAACGGGTGCCTCATCGTGAAGTTTCCAGGGTTATTGACATTTGGGGACGAATCGAATAGCTTCATGGCCGATCCAGCAGAGGTGGAAATTGGTCACTTTCGATACCTGTCCTGGGACTAAAGAAATATAAGCAGGATTTTCATTGGTCAGTGAGACTGCTTGTCATTGCCATCGGTCTATTCACAGCCATGAAGCTCGGAGCTTTTTTGTCGGCAAGAAAATGGGAAGATCGACTTTCAAAAAGCCACATGGGAAAGAGAATCACGGCGAGCGTCAACAACAAGTGGATGGCGGAGCAGCAAGTAATCCAGCTTGGCTTCCCCCTCCGGTGGCCAACATGCTATTCAGAGAAGGCATCGGTGCTGGTGCTCAGTAGTCATGCCCCTGCATCGCGAATGTGATTGTCACCACCAGTCACGCAGGTTAGCCGGTTTACCTTCTGAAACGATGATGTCCTATGAGAAAATGTCGTTGCATACAATCACTTTGCTTGCTAGCGGGCAAGTCCTGATGTCTAGCTGTTTATCTTTTAAGCGTGTATATACATTCTTCTGTCAATAATTCCTTCAATGCATCCACAAAGGCCTCGCTTTCGATATATACATGCAGGCGCACGGACCACCCCGCGACAATGTATCCTGTTTAGGGAGGTCACCTATGAGCCATGCCATCCCGAAACTGACTTGTTAAGGTGCTCTGTCTTGCCTTAGTTGGCTGCTTGGCTGGACCCATTGACATGAGGGGCCAACATTGAAGTCAATGGCTCGGGCAATGCGTTGGCCCCTTGTGTGGTTGCTTGAGGACCGTCGAGCGCAGCATGGGCTATGCCGAGCCGACATGCGGGTTTTGCCAAGGTACGCGGGCGAGCAAGGCCAACGTGAGTGAAAAGGGTATCTTCTTTTTCTTTTTTTTCCTATCGTATCAGGGTTGTATTTCTTTCTACTTCATAATTTACACAACAAACTAAACTACAAAGAGAACAAAGGAGATGGTGCTAGAATTTAGAGTAGACAAAAGTATATATAATATATATTATCTATAGATTGGTCCAACCTAGATCAACCCTAAATTCTTAGGATCGAGGATCATCCCACACAATATAAGGTCTTAAAGGTCCCAAGACTAAAGACCAACCTAGTCCCCTGGGAACTAGCCCAAAATCGACTGGGTTAGGTCAGTCCAAGGTTAGTTCAAGGTTGACCTTGGACCTTTTGCTCACCTCTAGATGAGCCCCAATCCTGTACCTCGAAGCGAATCTTTTCATAAATTAAACAGCAAACAATTAGGAGACAACGGAGATGATGTTTTGCACACCATTTAGAGAAGACGAATATAGAGTTGGTAGGAACAAAAACAACAAGGGATATATCACTAAAAGTCCAAAATTTGTCATGAGAATGTAATTGCGTCCCTTGTAAAAATTGCAATTAAGTCATAAAACTTGTTAAATTGGTACAATTAAGTCCTAAAGTTAACTGTTAATTTGACTAACTGAAAATGATAACGTCACATATTTAAATTAATTTTTTATCTTCCACGTGACTTTTTTTATTCAATTTTTTTTTTAAATTGGATTTGAAAATTGAAAAAGAAAGCTAAAATTTATTTAAAAAACAAAACTATTAAAAAAGAAGAAGAAGAAGCGATGGGCGGCGATGGCAAAAGAGCCCACTAGTGACCCTGCCATTTTCTTCTTCTTCTTTACAGTTTTGTTTTTTTAAAATAAATTTTAGTTTTCTTTTTCAGTTTTTAAATCTAATTTTAAAAAATTGAAGAAAAAATCATTTTCAAAAGCCACGTGAAAATAAAAAATTTAAAAATGCTATGCGGCATTTTTTGTTAGTCAAATTGATGGTGTTAATTTTAGGACTTGATTTCATCAATTTGACAAGTTTTAAAACTTGATTATATTTTTTATAAGTTTTAAGACTCAACTACACTTTTATGACAAGTTTTAGAATTTCTAGATTTCTAGTAAATATATCCTAAACAATAAAAAAGGGCGAGAAAAGAAATGACCGGTACTCTTACAAGGCTTGAAGTTGAAGTTTCCATCCCATTTAATCTAATCTATTATCGTGTGTGTACGATAGAGGTGGTGAGCCTTGCAAGATAAATGCACTTACCATAATTCATCTAACATCCACATTTGCGGGTCACAAGTTCACACTTCAATCAAGTGGGCCCACTTGGGAACTTTTTATCTTTTATGGGATTAAAAGGGGATGTCGGCTAATCCACCCGGGTGAACCACGATCCTGCGTACCTCGGACAGAATGTTTTCATGAATTAAGCGCCAAGCAATCGGAAGACAGAGGAGTTGAAGTTTTGCACACTACCTAATTATGAACCTTTTTCATATACAATAAATATTTCAGTTAGGCTTAAGTCGAATTAGGGGTGTGCATGATCCGAGCGAGCGGTTCCCGACCTAGAACCGGGAACCGCCCGCTAAGGACCGGTTCCGAAAAATGGGAATCGGGATCCACCCGTTTGTTGCATGGATCCACCCGGGAACCGGACCGCCTGTCCGGTCCGGTTCCCGGGTGGATCCATGGAACTGGTTCATCTTCGTATCGACAAACTGCTTTCACTTGCTTTGCAGAACAAATTCAGCATTAAGAAGCAACGAACCCCATGAACTTAGCAAGGAAAGAAAATGCATTCCGCACTCACGAATCGGAAACATAAAGTTGATGTCGCGGGCACATACACTGACTCATAAAATTACACCCAGCTAAAACTTCGAATTCGGTTTTGGTGGTGCATTCGCTTTCGACAATCGCGTCCAACTACAAACAAGGGAATCGGCAACATCTCCTGGCACGCGTGACAGCAGAGCACGACCAAATTCACACTCTTGACGCGACGAGAAACCGAGGAACGAGAAAAAAAAAACAAACAAACAAACGGGAGGGCTCAAGAGACTCACGGGTCGTGGCGTATTCCTCGAGAGGGATGGCCTTCTAGTTGTGCCTCTCCCTGGCCTCCGACTACCGCGGCAGTGAAGTGAGCGCGAGCGCGAGCGGCAACGGTAGCGAAGTCAAGACCGCGAGCCTCCGCAAAGCGCCATGAGCCGGAGGGGCGAGCTGCTTCGCGACGTCCGGCGGCCGATTCGAGGCGGCTGCTGGATGGAGAAGACGACCGTCGAGGGCGGTCGGTTTGCGGAAGCTCCGGACTGAAAGAACAATTCAATAAGAGACAGAGACAGAGAGACGGAACAGAGATGGAAGTGGAGAGACAGGCTGCTATCTAGGGTTTGTTTTAGTAATTTTTTTAATATTAAAAATTAATCGGTCCTGTCCAGGTGGGCGGTGGACGAATCCGCCCATGGAACCGGGAACCGAACCGGTACCCATCGGTTCCAGGCGGTTCGGTCCGGTTCCTAGCGGTCCGGGCGAATCCCAGTTCTTTTGCACACCCCTAAGTCGAATGTCTCTTGCATCCACAAATGAATTCCATTAGTGAAAAAAGACCATTAAATGCCACCCACTTGCAATATCTTCATGATTAAAGCTCAACATCTTGCTAATTAGGTCACTAAGCCTTAAATAATAGGAAGCCTTGATCGCGAAGTCGTGACAGTCGAAACCCACACCTAAAACTAAATCGTCTCCACCCCAATCTCCTGAGAAAGTGGGGATTCGAACCCCCCATCTCCCATTTTCATGTTGGAAGAATGGCCACTAGGGCAAACCTTAATGATTTATTTCATTTTTAGTTAAGAAAAACAAAAATGAACTAATAACTTGAGTTTGAGGTCGTTTACGGAATTGATTCGGTTAAAATAAAAATGGAAGATTTCTCAGTCACTAAAGGACAAAATAAGGGCGCTCATTTATTCTATGAATTTCTATTTATTTCTGGGGTAAAGAAGTCTTCATGCAAGAGAAAAGAAAGAAGTGAACGTCACCTCTTTCTTGATTAGTGGTCGGTCAATAAGAGTTTGACCGTGAGAGAGAACCACAAATATATTTATACCTCTCTCTTTTCTGAGTAGCCAAGAAACCTAGTGAAGAGCCGCACAAGCCGAGAAGGGCGCCGCACAGTGAAGCCCTCCGGAAAAACAGGAGCCGCACCACAGGAAACAAACTTCGTGTACGAACGTTATCAATCATCCGTGCCAAGCGTTTTGCTTTGACCTTCAACACCGGTGATTTGCGCTACAAGTTATCTATTTACGGACGCTTTAGATTTAAATTTAGGTATCGAAAACAATCGAGCGTGTGATTATAATTCTAATTATCCAATCATAATGGATTATTCATTATTAACTCTCTCCATGATCGAATCACGTAAAAATTTGATATCCTATCATTCCTCGTTTTCTTTTCTGATATTTTTTCCATTTATTTAACTTACAAGATCTCGTCGTTTTTGTGAGATGAACACGCAAAATAAAATAAACAATAAAAGGTTCAGAACACATAAAAAGATATAAATATGATTTACTCAACTCAAATTTTATTACATTCTCGATGTGCTTTTCAATATTAATCTATGCAACATAATAATTTTCTCATTAAAACAATCCATATCTATAAATAAATAAATATATATATCAAATAAAACATGCACTCATTAAATGCAAAGGAATTTTAATATATAAAAAAAAATACCTATTCAGCTAAAATTTTAATTCCCGGTTTCTAAAAAGATGGAACTGGAAATCAAACCTGAGCTCTCTAGAACTTACAACCGATCTGATTTTTCGTCAGTTCTACCATAAAAACATTCTCACCCCTATTCGAGATATATCCAACGGCTGTGTGTGCAAGTCATCTGTTCACACTTCAATCGAGTGGGCCCAATTGGGAACTTTTTCTCCTCCGTGGGATTAAAAAAGGACGAGGGCTAATCCACACAAGATGAGCCACGATCCTATGTACCTCGGACAGAATTTTTTTCATGAATTAAGCACCAAGCAATTGGGAGACAGAGGAGTTGAAGTTTTGCACAGTACCTAATTTTTCAGATTACTCATGCCTTATAGTAATCGATGCATTGTCTAAATCCTTAAAGCGATTGTTACCTAAAAGGAAATCTATGGATGCAGAAGCAGATCCTAGTCGGTGGAAAGCGATCGGAGCGTGCTATCGATGAAAATTTGGACATTATATGTATGTGTCTCTTGATCAATATAGGGGAAGTTGAGGGTTACACACTAATATCACAATCGATATGATTTTCGAGCTCATTCTAAATTCAATTGGATCTTTCTATTTTCTTCTTTTTTTTCCTTTGCCTTAGAACGTGACTTTGAAAATATGCTAGACGTTATTTGATCCCAAGCGGGTAAAGTTGTTGAATGATATCAAGCGATACTCAAGTCAATGAGAAACCATGATGATATGTATACAAATGTATAAAAATATACGACAACTCAATTATGTTTATGAGCACACTAAATGAACTTACATTTGGGGCCCATTTGTTTCGCAGAAAATGTACCATTTCTAGAAAAAAATTTCCAAGAAATCATTTTCCAGGAAAATGACTTTATTTTCCAATGTCTAGCCAAAGTAAAAATCAATCAGAAAATATTTTCCGCCATTTGGTATGGAGAATTTGATTTGATTTTCCAAAGTAAATTACTAGAAAATTTTTATTTTTCTTTTTATTTTCCTTTTCTTTTTTCCATGTTCCCCTCCATTGCTCCTCTACTTATTGGCCACCATCCCAGTCTTCTTCCATTGGTGGCGATGGCGACAAGGCTGAGCTCGAGCTCAAGACCAAGCCATGAGCTCATTAGCCCGCATCTTGGCTAAGCATTGGGTTGCTAGCCATCGCCAAGGCACGCGGCCGACAGAGGTGAAGGAAGAATTAAGAAGGAAAAGAAAGGAAAGAGAAAAGAAACAAAGAAAGAAAATAAAATAAAATAAAAATAAAAATTGAAATTTCGATTTTTTTTTTAAAAAGAAAATAAAAATTATTAAAAAGGAGTTCACGGAGAAGAGCCTGTTTGGTTTTGGTGAAAAAAAAAAGAGGCAAATCATTTTTCTCACTTCTAAAGATGTTTTTTCCATGGGAAGAAAATGTTTTTCTCGACTTGTTCATTTTCTATGAATCAAATATCGAAAAATCTGGAAAATATTTTCCTAGAAATTGTTTTCTTTAAAAAAAGGTAGCGTTATGGAAATTATTAACATTTCAACATTTTATTCTTACTTTTTACTTCTATTAATGGAGAAAATTCCAAATAAGAGCTTGGAGTGCTATCATTTTCTCAAATAAGAATATGAAGTGGACATTATGTTAAATACAGGTCTGAAGTAGCCACGGTTGTTTCAAATAAGGGCCTAAAGCGGCCATGGTTGTTTCAAAGGGCTTGACCTCGCCGGTCGTCAGCCGGGTAAATATTTCGAACGGTCAAGGGCGTTTTCTTCCAATTACAATTTTAATTTTAATATATTTCTTATTCTTCTCTCTTCTTTTTTCACTTTTCTTTTCTTTTTCTTTCCAACAAGGGCTCAACAACCCTTATCGATCGCTGGTAAGGGCAGGCCAGGGCCTACAAGCCCTCGCCTGCCATGGGCGAGGCCACCCTTGCCAAGCTGACAAGGGTCAATCTCCTGGGGCCGACAATGGGTCGGCAAGGGCAGCCTCACCCAAGCCCCTGCGGCAAGGGTCGCCTTGCCCAAGCAAGGCAGTCCCTCGTCAGTTGCTAGCAAGGCAACCCTCGCCTAGATTTGGCAAAGATTGCCCTAGTTGATGGCTAGAGGATGGCCTCCCCAAGGCGAGGGTCGCCTCACCTAGCCCTTTTCGCATCGCGGAAACTAACAAAATGTGTCATGCTAGAAATTTCTTGAAAATGGGATGTCACTTTTGATTTTTAAATTACCCATTCATCTTCAGAGCAAATGATATCTTATTGTCCAATCAAAGGTTCTCTTATAGTGTAAGCCCAAGTATATGGAAGAGTTTTTGGGCCGATATTTGGAATTTTCCCTTGTTAATGGGACGTGGTAAGAAAACTAATGGCAGTTTCGCCGAAACTAACAAAAGGCATCATGCTGAAAATTTCTTGGAAATGGGATGTCACTTTTGATCTTTTTATTTCCCAATCATCTTCGGAGCAAATGATAATGTAAGAGTCTAGCGGTATGAGTCTTCGGTATATTGTCAAATCAAAGGGTCTCTTACAACATAAGCTGAAGCATACATAAGTGTCCTCGGTCCCATATTTAGAATTTTCCCTTGTTAATGGGGAGGAAGAATAATGGCAGTTTCGCGTAAACTTACATCGTGCTGGAATTTCTTGGAAATGGAATGTCACTATTGATTTTTTAATTTCCCAATTATCTTCTAAGCAAATATTAATATAAGAGTCTGAGGTCCCATATGTAAGAGTCTTTGGTCATATTGTCAAATCAAAGGGTTTCTTACAGCGTAAGCTAAAGTAGATATAAGTGTCCTTAGTCCCGTACTTAGAATTTTCCTTTGTTGACGGGACGTTGTAGGAAAAATAATGCGAAAACTAAAAAGATGTGTTGGCTGGAAATTTCTTGGAAATGGGACGTCACTTTTAATTTTTAAATTTTCCATTCATTTTTGGAACAAATAATATCTTACCGTTAAATCAAGGGATCTCTTACAATGTGAGCTCAAGTATAAACTCGAGTATATATAGGAGTCTTTTCTCCATGGATCTTGCAGCGGAGCAATACAAATTTATTCTCGCTTGACAACTTTTTTCGCTTTAATTATTTTCCCTCAAAAATTCCATTGAGTGTGAGACAGAGGAGAGACCATGAGTGATCATGCAGCCATCCAGATCGTTGAACTGAAAGATGCAGCAGCTGAATCCGATGCCAGGATGATTGTAGAAGAGCAGTTTCAGACGACAGAGATACGGCCATCGGCACCCCCAGTTGGATCGTGCGATGATACGATTACTCGCTGCTTGGATCAGGTTCCCCGCCTACTACAGGAAACGCCAAGAGACTTCCTAGCCGAGACCTCGCCTCACACCATCTTTAGGATCCCCCAGCCGCTTCGTGGGATCGATCCTAAGGCCGAAGAGCCTGAGATCTTATCTATAGGCCCATACCACCGAGGCCGGCCACAGGTGCTCGCGTTCGAAAAGCTTAAGCCGCTCTTCCTCTCAAGGTTCCTTGGCCGCACAGAGAAGGACTTGAAGGAGCTTACGGAATTAGTGGCGGGTATGGAGAGTTCTGCCCGGGCTTGCTACTCGGAACATGTGGATATGACAAGTTGCGACTTCGTGCAGATGATGCTACTCGACGGTTGCTTTGTGGTGGAATTCCTACTCCACATGTTCGGCAGCGGCCATGAGACTGACGAACATGACCTCATCTTTGCACGGCCCCAGATAATCCCGATTCTCATTAGGGATTTACTGAAGCTCGAAAACCAGATTCTGTACTCCCTTCTTCAGTCAACTTTTAACGGGGCAGTCCCATTCAATTTAGTAGAGGAATTTGGAACTTTGGCCACACTCGCGTTCAAATTGTTTACTCTGGCCTATCCGAGAAGCATGGCGCTTATCAAACCTTGGTGGAATCGTGAATACGAGCACCTACTTGACCTGTTTTACGCGAGTCTCTCACTGAGAAGGCAGGTCCACCCCAAATCCAGGAAGAAGTCCTGGTCATCGGCTCAGTCTGTACCGTGTGTCACCGAGCTTAGGCCCTGCGGAATCAAATTCAAGTCCAAGAAGGCAGACAGCTTGCTGGACATAAGTTTCCGCAGACGAGTGCTCCGGATACCAGATATCCGAATCCAAAACTTCATGACCAGCGTGCTGATAAAACCGGTACTCCATATACCAAACATCACAATCAACGACTTCATGATCACCATGCTGATAAACTGCGTGTCCCTAGAACAATGCCGGGAAAACAGGTCCAAGTACGTGACTGATTACGTCTCCTTCATGCACTGCCTTATCAATCGACTGAAGGATATGTCGCTCCTCCGTTCAGATGGGATCATCGCACTATTTTCTCATGACGACCAGCGTGTGGCTGATTTGTTCAATAAGCTGGGGAAGAACATATCTTACAACGTTCATGACTATTTTCTATCAAAGCAGTTCAAGGAACTGGAGTTATACTACCACAGCAACTGGGCGAAGATGATGCGCACTTACTTTTCCAGTCCGTGGTCAGTCGTATCGCTCTTCTCAGCTTTCTTAGTCATACTTCTCGCCTTCATACAGACCATTGTTGCTATTCTTACTTATTGCTCGTAAAACGCTAGGGATGTTTAGTGAGAAGACGTGTCTCAGTCAGGATATTATTGTTCATTCTACAAAGTAGAAAGAGGGACTGACCATTTTGTGGCTGTTAATGTACTACATTTTCTGCCCTAATGAAGGTGCTTCTACTGAAGAGAATGGGATGCCGGTCGAAGAGCTGTAGGAAAATGTGGGGACTAATGGGGCTATCATTGCTTGTTGTTGTCCTATTTTGGGGTTGTGATTGGTTGCTGTAGGTGCGTTTTGGAGCTTTAGATTGCTTCTTGTAAATTGGGCTGTGACTAGTGGCAAGATCAAGGGGTTCAGTGGGGTTTTAGCTCATCTGTGGTTCGCTCTTTTGGGGAGCAATTGAGTTTGTCTTGTAAGCTTCCACTTTACTAATGCAAATTACTAAGTTCTACGAATTCAAGCCTTTTATGATGAGTTTGGCTTGATACGGCTGCTGTTATCCTATTTGGCATTTTCCTATTTTGCTTGATGATGCTGCTATTGATCCGATTATAAGCCGAGCAGCCTGCTGTGATCCTATTTGGACAGACTAGCCAATCAGCCACATATATGCATTCGGTTTTTGTTTGATGCTGCAATGCATTTGGCCAGACATATAGATTTGGTTTATGCTTGATGCTGCTAGTGTAAGGGCCTGCTGAGCTTGAACTGAGCAAAGGGCTGCTAACTGCTGACCTTGAGCGAAGGAAAGGCCACTGACTGCTGAGCAGAAGGAAACTGTATTCCTCCATCTATGCAGATGCTCACTGTTGAGCAAGGGCCAAGTTCACTCAAGAAAGAAAAATCCCCACCGCCTCAAATGTAAATGAGAACAAGGAGCCACTAATGATATCCTACACTTTTATGCCGCGCATTCTAGAAACATAGAATATATTCATTCAGGTTTGAAATCATCCTGTATTGTTGCGGGAGTTCATTTGTTGAGTGAACGCATTTGGTGCTCAATTCTCAATGTTTTAGGGGTAAGTATAGTATAAGTGCCAATACTTTTGTCCAAATTTTTTTTTTTTTGCTCATTTGAGTGTCATAAATTTGAAAAATTGATTACTTGAGTGCCACTTCCGATTTGTCTTTGCCGGAAAAGCTAACATGGTCGCGGATCATCTGACGTAACTGCTATTTTTTTGCTTTTTTTCTTAAGGGCTAGCGAGGGTTACCGACGACACTCGTCGACCACAAAATCCTTGCCCTGAGGCAGTCAAGGCCTCGCTAGTGGCTGGTGAGGGCCCTCACCACCGCGCTCTTGCCGCGAAGGCCTTGGGTGACAAAGTTGGGGCCTCGCCAATAACGGGCGAGGCCGCAAGGAACCTCACTCGTGGCCACCCAAAGCCGATGAGGGCCCTCGCGTCCTCGCCAGCGGCTGGCGAGGGCCCTTACCAACTCGCTCTCATTATGAAGGCCTTGGGCAACAGCGTCGAGGCCTCCTCGGCAAGGGGTGAGGCCGTGAGGAACCTCGCCTGCGGTTGCCCAAAGCTGAAGGAGGCCCTCACGGCTTCACCAGCAACCGATGAGGCCTAATGGCGTCAACTAAGGCCTTCTCCGCCTTCGCCCCCAAGGGCGAGGGTTTCATGGAAAGCAATCGAAGTGTGCTATCGATGAATATTGGACATTATACGTACGTGCCTCTTGATCAATGTGGAGGAAGTTGAGGGTTACACACTAGTATTACAATCAGTATGATATTCGAGTTCATTCTAAATTCAAGCGTATCTTTCTTTTTTCTTCTTTTTTGCTTTGCCTTAGGACGTGACTTTGAAAATATGCTAGACATTATTTGACCCGAAGTGGGTAAGGTTGCTTAATGATATCGAGTGATACTTTAGTCAATGAGAAACCATGATGATATGTATACAAATGTATAAAAATATACGACACCTAGGGTCCGTTTAGTTTCGCAGAAAATATACTATTTCTAGAAAATATTTTATAAGAAGTCATTTTTCTGTAAAATGACTTTATTTTCCAATGTCTAGGCGAAATAAAAATCAATTAGAAAATATTTTCTGCCATTTGATATGGAGAATTTTATTTGATTTCCCAAAGAAAATTACTATAACATTTTTATTTTTATTTTTCTTTTTCTTTTTCTTTTTTCCATGTTCCTTCCCATCGCCCCTCGCTTCCTCGCCACCATCTCGTCTTCTTCCATCGGCGGCGATGGCGGCAAGGCTGAGCTCAAGCTCCAGGCCGAGCCATGAGCTTGTCGGCCCACATCTCGGCTAGTCATCAGGTTGTTGACCATCACCTAGGCACATCGCCAGCAGAGGTGAAGAAGAATTAGGAAGGAAAAGAAAGAAAAGAGAAAAGAAAATAAAAATAAAATTTTAAAAATGATTAAAATTTCTAATTTTTAAAAAGAAAATAAAAATTATTAAAAAGGAGTTCACGAAGAAGAACCTGCTTGGTTTCGGTGAAAAAAGAGGAGGAAAATCATTCTCCCCACTTTTGAAGATGTTTTTTCCATGAGATTTCTTGACGTGTTCATTTTCTATGAATCAAATATCGAAAAATCTAGAAAATAAAACAACTATTAACATTTCAGCATTTTATTCTTACTTTTTAGTTATTGTAATGGGGAAAGGACTTGAAGTGCCCTCATTTTCTTAAATAAAGGTATAAAGTGGACTTTGAACTAAATAAAAGCTTGAAGTGGCAACGGCTGTTTCAAATAATGGCCTAAAATAGCCGTGGTTATTTCAAATAAGGGCTTGACCTCACCGATTCGATTGGTCAAATGCGTTCTTATCGAATTACAATTTTAATTTTAATTTATTTCTTATCTTCTCTTTTCTTTTTTGACTTCTCTTTTTCTTTTCTTTTTGACGAGGGCTCGGCGACCCTTGCCAACCACCAGTAAGGGTAGGCAAGGACCTACAAGCCCTTGCCGGTCGTAGTGGAGGCCACCCTCGCTAGATTTGGCGAGGGTCAGCCTCGCCTAGGGCCGACAAGGGCTCAGCAAGGGCAGCCTCACCCAGGCCCCTAGGGCAAGGGTCGCCTCGCCCAAGCAAGGCAATCCCTCGTCAGCCGCTAGCAAGGCAACCCTCGCCTAGATTTGGCTAAGATTGGCCTCGCCAATAGGCATAGGGGTAGCCTCCCCAAGGCGAGGGCTGCTCGCCCGGCCCTTTCCAGCATTGCGAAAACTAACAAAACACATCGTGCTGGAAATTTCTTGGAAATGGGATGTCACTTTTGATTTTTAAATTACCCATTCATCTTCAAAGCAAATGATATCTTACTGTCAAATCAAATGTTCTCTTATGGTGTAAGCTCAAGTATCTATAAGAGTATTCAAGCCGATATTTGGAAATTTCCCTTGTTAACGGAATGTGGTAGAAAAAATAATAGTAGTTTCGCACAAAACTAACAAAGCACATCATGCTGAAAATTTCTTGGAGATGGGATGTCACTTTTGATTTTTTAATTTCCCTGTCATCTTTGGAAGAAATGATAATGTAAGAGTCCGTGGTCCCATATGTAAGAGTCTTCAGTCATATTGTCAGATAAAAGAGTTTCTTACAGTGTAAGCTCAAGTATATATAAGAGTCCTGGGTCCCATATTTAAAATTTCCCTTGTTAATGGGATGTGGTAGGAAAAATAATCGCAGTTTCATGGAATTATAAAAACGCGTTGTGCTGGAAATTTCTTGGAAATGGGATGTCACTTTTGATTCTTAAATTTCTCATTCATCTTCAGAGCAAATGATCAAGTATAAGCTCAAGTATATATAAGGGTCTTCTCTCCACGAATCTCGCAGTCGAGCACTACAAATATATTCTCGCAGAGAACTTTTTTCGCTTTAATTATTTTCCCACGAAAATTCCATTCGTTTGAGTGTGAGACAGAGGAGAGAGCCATGAGTGATCACGCAGCCATCGAGATCGTTGAACTAAAGGATGCAGCAGCTGAAACCGATGCCAGGATGATTGTAAAGAGCAGTTTCAAACGACAGAGATACGGCCATCGGCACCCCTAGTTGGATCGTGCGATGATACGATTACTCGCTGCTTGGATCAGGTTGACCGCCTACTAAAGGAAACGCCAAGACGCTTCCTAGAAGAGACCTCGCCTCACACCATCTTTAGGATCCCCCAGCCGCTTCGTGGGATCGATCCTAAGGCCAAAGAGCCTGAGATCTTATCTATAGGCCCTTACCACTGGGGCCGACCCCAGGTGCTCGCGTTCGAAAAGCTTAAGCCGCTCTTCCTCTCGAGGTTCCTTTGCCGCACAGAGAAGGACTTGAAGGAGCTTACGGAATTAGTGGCGGGTATGGAGAGTTCTGCCCGCGCTTGCTACTCGGAACATGTGGATATTACGAGTTGCGACTTCGCGCAGATGATGCTACTCGACAGTTGCTTTGTGGTGGAATTCCTACTCCACATTTTCGGGAGCGGCCATGAGACTGACGAACATGACCCCATCTTTGCACGGCCCCAGATAATCCTGGTTCTCATTAGGGATTTACTGAAGCTCGAAAACCAGATTCCGTACTCCCTTCTCCACTCATTATTTAACGAGGCAGTCCCATTCAATTTAATAGATGAATTAGGAAATCTGGCCACGCTAGCGTTGAAATTGTTTACTCTGGCCTATCCGAGAAGCATGGCGCTTATCAAACCTTGGTGGAATCTTGAATCCGACCACCTACTTGACCTGTTTTACTCGAGTCTCTCGCCGACAAGGCAGGTCCACCCCAAATCCAGGAAGAAGTCCTGGTCATCGGCTCAGTCCGTACCATGTGTCACCGAGCTTAGGCCCTGCGGAATCAAGTTCAGGTCCAAGAAGCCATACAGCTTGCTGGACATAAGTTTCCGTAGACCAGTGCTCCAGATACCAGATATCCCAATCAAAGACTTCGTGACTAGCACACTGATAAAACCGGTACTCCAGATACCAAACATCACAATCAACGACTTCATGACCACCATGCCGATAAACTGCGTGTCCCTGGAACAATGCCGGGAAAGCCGGTCCAAGTACATGACTGATTACGTCTCCTTCATGCACTGCCTTATTAATCGGCCGAAGGACGTGTCGCTCCTCCGTTCAGATGGAATCATCGCACTATTTTCTCATGACGACTAGCATGTGGTTGATTTGTTCAATAAGCTCGGGAAGAACGTTTCTTACAACGTTCATGACTGTTTTCTGTCAGAGCAGTTCATGGAACTCGAGTCGTACTACCACAGCAACTGGGCGAAGATGATGCGCACTCACTTTTCCAGTCCGTGGTCAGTCGTATCGCTCTTCTCAGCTTTCTTAGTCATACTTCTCGCCATCATACAAACCATTCTTGCTATTCTTACTTATAGCTCGCAACGCTAGGATTTGTTGTTGA
The DNA here is from genome assembly GCA_017140595.1 of Eucalyptus curtisii. Taxonomy (NCBI): domain Eukaryota; kingdom Viridiplantae; phylum Streptophyta; class Magnoliopsida; order Myrtales; family Myrtaceae; genus Eucalyptus; species Eucalyptus curtisii. The sequence goes on along the minus strand of CM029496.1, from coordinate 26,477,858 downwards.
GAAGACGTGTCTCAGTCAGGATATTATTGTTCATTCTACAAAGCAGAAAGAGGACTGACCATTTCGTGGCTGTTAATGTACTACATTTTCTGCCCTAATGAAGGTGCTTCTACTGAAGGGAATGGGATGCCGATCGTAGTGCTGTAGGAAAATGTGGGGACTAATGGGGCTGTCATTGCTTGTTGTTGTCCTGTTTTGGGGTTGTGATTGGTAGTTGTAGGTGCGTTTTGGAGCTTTAGATTGCTTCTTGTAAATTGGGCTGTGACTAGTGGCTAGATCAAGGGGATTAGAGGGCTTTTAGCTCATCTGTGGTTTGCTCTTTTTGGGAGCAAATGAGTTTGTCTTGTAAGATTCCACTTTACTTGTCACACCCGAAAACTATTGGGATGGGATGACACGGCCGTCCTTCCACCCATAGGACGTGGCCTCAAAACATAGCACTTTTGATCTACTAATTGCTAACTAAGGAACCTGAAAAGATTAAAGGATGAGTAGAATGAGCAACACTAGCTTAGCGAGTAGTACATATATTCTAAGCAAATCAAGCAACCACTATGCATATATATAAAGCAATACCAAACTTAATAACGCCAACTCGATATATAAAATACATATCAAATCATATAAGAGTTATTTCTTATCATCAAAGGTTTATACTAATATGAAAAACTCATTTAAATCACCATCAAAAGTCAAGTATCAATGGTCAAGTCCATTGAATAATCTCCATCAAATATCACATATCAATGGTCCATCCATTAACTAATCTATTGCTCAATACTCTATCATGGTCACAACACAGTGCCTAGTGATAAAACGACCAAGATTCCCCTCTTGGTAAGGTCTCCAGCTACAAAGCCGGTGGCTCGGCCCAAAATGATATCCTAAACTAGATATGCATACCCCAAAAACCCCTCACTAGGTTCATAGTCATATTGAGTATAAATAACCATCCTCCAATAGCAGAAATCCAATCCAGAAATCAATATCTTAAACCAAGCAAATAACATTTTGCAGCATAGCCCATTATCTATTTCCTAACCATTTCTCAAATCATCATAAACATTTCCATAAATCAGTCGCAAAGTAATTTCGTATATATATTACTCCACGAACTTTGTATAACGCGTTTTTCAAACATTATAATCAACCAAAGAGTAGTAAATGCTCGATCCGGCTTTTATGCAATAAAAATGCTCATCAATTCAATATATATATATATATATATATATATATATATATACACACACACACACACACACACTTTAAGACATGGTTTTACAAAACCAAATAAGATATAGTACTACTCGCCTCGTCACCTACGACCAAACGACAAACGATACTCCTATCGTCGAACTCACAGCCCTATCAAATAACCAAGGAATAATGTTAAAATTAAATTAAACTCCACCTCAACTACGAAACGATGCCTTAACTCTAGCAAAAAGAATTCTACATGCTAACAAATCACATAGCCGGAGTGATTATTCAACCATTCGCAACGCGGAATTTGAGCATAAAATTTGATTATGCCACAACTTTCTCCTTTGAAACCCGTTCCAAACTATTTATAGTTAAAAGAAAGCCCTTCAAACATACTATATGAATCCCAACTTGACCATCCCAAAATCAAGCCGAAAAGTGACAAAATACGGACCCAAAGCTGCTGGACGCATATTGTTCACCGCGTGTTGGAAATTTCGAAATTTTGTTTCGAACAAACCATAAGCTCAAATCACAATTCATAAAATCCTATGACTTCACAACACCCTAAACTATGATTTCTATAAAAATACGAGGCTCAACAACTCTAAAATCGGACTTCGTCACTCGATATTCCAAAAATTCCGAATTTGAGCCCTAAACTCGTAAATTACTTCGATTGGACGAAAAGGGGCCTAATCTCTTACCGGGTGTTGCGTTACGGAGTTGAGTTGGCTTGGCAAGATGTCTGCAGCGTGCACGTGCCAAACCCCTTCCTCTTCTTCCTCCTCCTTCTTCTTCTTCTTCTTTCCTTTCCTCTCTCTCTGTCTCTTCTTCTCTCTCTCCCGAAGTGGTTCGGCCCCTTTAAAAGAGAACACCCACTTCTTTTTTGCTTTATTGACTGGTCAACACTTATTTTCTTTTTCTTTTTTTTCTTCTTTTTTTTCTTAACTTGTCAAACCAGTATTTTACATTACTGATGCAAATTACTAAGTTCGGTGAATTCGAGCGTTTAATGATGAGTTTGGCTTGATACTGCTGCTGTTATCCTATTTGGCATTTTCCTATTTTGCTTGATGATGATGCTGTTGATCCGATTATGAGCCGAGCAGCCTGCTGTGATCCTATTTGGACAGACTAGCCAATCAGTCACATATATGCATTCAGTTGTTGTTTGATGTTGCGATGCATTTGGCCAAACATGTAGATTTGGTTTATGCTTGCTGCTAGTGTAAAGGCCTGCTGAGCTTGAACTGAGCAAAGGGCTGCTAACTGCTGACCTTGAGCGGAGGAAAGGCCACTGACTGCTGAGCAGAAGGAAACTGTATTCCTCCATCTATGCAAATGTTGACTGTTGAGCAAGGGCCAAGTTCATTCAAGAAAGAAAAATCCCCACCGCCTCATATGCAAATGAACAAGGAGCCACTAACGGATTCCTACACTTCTATGCCGCGCATTCCAGAAACATCGAATATATTCATTCAGGAATGAAAACATCCTATATTGTTGCAGGAGTTCATTTGTTGAGTGAATGCATTTGGTGCTCGATTCTCAATGTTTTAGGAGTAAGTACAGTACAAATGCCAATACTTCCATCCAAAACTTCTTTTTTTTAACTCACTTGAGTGCCACAAATTAAAAAAATTAATCACTTGGTGCCACTTCTGATTTGCCCCGTCGAAAAAGCTAACATAGCCGCTTATGATCCAACGTAACCACAGGAAAATATTATATTAATATTTTAATTATTATTTGAATGTTTTTTATTTACTTTTTTTCTTTAGGGCCAGCGGGGTCACCAGCTACCTTCGTCAGCCGCAAAATCCTCGCCCATCTGGACGAGGCCAATAGGGCCTCGCCGGTAGCAGGTGAAGCCGCGAGGACCCTCGCTCGCGGCCACCCAAAGCCGGTGAGGGCCCTTGCGGCCTCGCCAGCAGCCAACAAGGGCCCTCACCAACTCGTTCTCATCGCGAAGGCCTTGGACAACGGCATCAAGGCCTCCCTGGCAACGGGCGAGGCCACGAGGACCCTCGCCCGCAGTTGCCCAAAGCTGATGGAGGCCCTCGTGGCCTCGCTAGCAACTAGCGAGGCCCCGATGACCTCGCCTAAGGCCTTCGCCACCGAGGGCAAGGGTTTCATGGCTTGCAAGGGGTGGCCCTCGCTGGCCCTAAAGAAAAAAAAGAAAGAAAAAACAGAAAGTTTAAAAAAAGTTTGGCCTGAAATAGGATTTAAATGAGCAATTTTACTTTGATTTGAAACTTAAGTGAGCGGGAAATAAAAAAGTATTGACACTTAAGTGAACGCCATACGAAAATATTAGCACTTGTACTATACTTACCCCAAATGTTTTGCATGTCTTCATCATCTAATGTCCTCGCACATCTTAGATGACCAAATTCTGCAACATCACCTAACCAGTGTATATTACCTGTTTTAGCATCGTCGAATATATTGTTCTAATTCTATGTGGCACATACTTTTAATTAAGTTTGCTTCTGCACAAATTTTGGTTTTGATTAATTTTTAGTTCCCTTTGCTTTTGATTACATCTTCCGTTGGATTGTCCGCCATCAGTTTTTCTTCTTTTTATCGCATTGTTTAAACAGTAGGAGAGAACCTGAGGAACCCGAAGACGCACCGAAGGGAAGGGAGTGCTCAACGTGAAGCCTCATCCCGATGAGCTTCTGGCTGTATCTGATAAAGGAAAATCGATTGCTGCTTCACTTCCCGACAACGTGGTGAGTTTATTCCTCCTTACATTGCGATTGACTCTGTACAGTTCTTGTGGTTCTCAATTGGATAAAAGACACCATCGTCCATCATTCTTAATATCAGACTTTTTCTCACCTTTTTCCTCCAGTCCTCCCTACATTTTAATTGAAGAAGCATGTGGAGAAGCAAAGAGTGATAAAGCTTTTTGAATTTCCAAATCTGTGTATCAAATAGAATTTGCTCCCCAACTGACAGTGCTGCTTCTGAAAATGGAACAATTGTTAACTGATGTTGGCTAACGGAATTACCTAGAGGGGGATAAATAGGTGTTTTAACAAATCTTGACTTAGATGTTGTAGAATTTAAGATGCCAAGTTGAAATGGACAAGACCGAATGAAAAACGAAGTGTTGATATAGACAATATTTTGATTTTATACCAAACAGTGCGGTGTTCTTCCATCAAATAATAAGTGAATATGGGCAGAAAGATAAAGAACAATGCACTCGGAGTTTATAGTGGTTCAGCTCGGTGTAAACCTATGCCCACTGTCCTAAACTGTGAATCCACCAGCTAGATTTCACTAGTATTGAGAAGTTATAGAAGTAAGTGCTGCTTTTAGTCAAGCACCTCACCTAGAAAATGCATCAAAAAGCCACACGGGAAAGAGAATCACCGCGAGCACCAACGACAAGCGGATGACCGAGCAGCAACTAATCCGGCCTGGCTCTCGCCTCCGGTCGCCAACATGCTTTTCCGAGAAGGCGTCAGTGCCAGTGCTCAACTCAGTAGTCGTGCCCCCACATCGCGAACACCACTGCCGCCGCCGCATACGCAAGTTTGCCGGGGTTCACCTTCTGGAATGATGATGTCCTAGGAGACGACAACATCGTTGCATGCAATCGTTTTGCTTGCAAACGGGCTGTTAAAAATTGATCCATTTTTTAGAAAATTCTAGACTACACAAGACAGAAAAGTTGGCGGAAACAAACCGGCAAAAAGCAAGCCTCGAAGACTCTCAAACGCTGAAGAATTTTCTGGTACGTGAGCAGCAGAACACGTGGACAGCAAAAAGGCCAAAGAAAAGTCAACAAAAGCTGCTGAAGAATAGAAACATGCAGAAAAATGAAGAAGACACCAGAAAATGCGGAAGAAGCCGCACAAGTAGGAGATAAAAAGCAAATTTGTAATATTATATTACTCAATGTCGGTGAAGGAATGGCGGTGACACGCCTATAAATAGGGGTTGGGTATGTGTTTTACGTTGTAGAAAAAAAAAACTACACACACCCTTTCCTTTGTAATAAAACTTTCATAATAAAAGCTCTCTTTTTTTTTACCCATTCTCCCTTTGCCATTGTAGTCCTTTTTTATTCACACATAACACTTGCACACACACACGCTTCCGCAATAACATCCAACAGTGGTATCAGAGCCATATCTTTGGTTGGTATTGGGCGATTGTCCTACCGACCCTTTCCTAAAACTACCATTTCCTAAAACTACCCTTTCCAAATACCCAATAACTAAACCATGACCAACTCTACCTCATCCTCATTCCCCATTCCCATTTTTGATGGGAACAACTATGACTTTTGGAGCATAAAAATGACTACATTCTTGATGGCCCAAGACTTATGGGACATCGTGGCAAAAGGTTGCGAGGCTCCGCCAGAAGGTGTAAGTGTTTCAAAGGATCAACTACAAAAGGATGCAAGGGCGCTATATTTTATCCAGCAAGCACTCTCGGAAACCGTATTTCCGAGAATAATTGGAGCAAGGACTGCAAAAGGGGCTTGGGATATACTACGAGAAGAATTTCAAGGATCGAAAAGGTACGCACTATTCGTCTTCAAACACGAGAAGAGATTTTGAGAATTCTAAAATGAAAAATTATGAGACCGTACAAGAATATTGTGGAAAATTAAAGGAACTAGTTAATCAAATGAGAGCCTATGGAGATGGGATAACGATCAAAGGGTTGTTGAGAAAATATTGGTGTCACTTACCAAAAAATACAACTCCATAGTTACAACTATATAAGGAACTAAGGACTTGACGACCCTATCAATAAGTGAATTAATTGGCTCTCTAGAAGCACATGAGAAAAGACTAATGGCACAAGATGAAGATTCAGTTGAAAGTGCCTTTCAGTCTAAAGTAAATATACGGTCTCATCAAACTAAAAATGGTGGAAGGAGCTCATGGAAAAACCAAAGAGGAGGAGAAATTATAAAAAAGGAAAATTATCCACCTTGTGGTATTTGCAAGAAAACAAATCATTTGGAGAAGGATTGTTGGTTTAAAAATAAAAAACAATGCCGCTTTTGTAAAAGATATGGCCACGTAGAAAAAGATTGTCGCTCGAAAACAAATAATCGAGCAAACTATGCAGAAAAAAAGGAAAGTGAAGAGAATACATTCTACGCAGGCCAAGCGGCAAATGACAATAAAAGTGAAACATGGTACATCGATAGTGGGTGTAGCAATCACATGACGGGGACGAATCTATATTCACTGATATTGATAAGTCGGTGAAATCCCAAGTAAAGTTAGGCAATGGTGCATTAGTAGATGTCAAAGGAAAAGGCACCATCGCCGTGGAAACGAATAAAGGCCCAAAATATATACGTAATGTATATCTAGTCCCTCGTCTTGCACAAAATCTCTTAAGTGTGGGCCAAATGATACAAAGTGGGTATTCTCTATATTTTAATAGAGATGCCTGCATTATCTATGATAAATATAAAAATGTCATTGCCTCTGTTAAGATGAAAAATAACAATTTTCCTATTCAATGGAAATATGTCAAAGATATAGCCATGAAAGCTCAACTTGATGATTCATGGCTATGGCATCGAAGATTTGGCCACTTCAATTTTGCTGGACTAAAAATTCTCCATCAGAAAAATATGATGAGAGATTTTCCAGCCATTACAGAAATTTCTGATGTTTGTGAAGGCTGTCTTCTTGGAAAACAACAAAGACAGTCCTTCCCATCTGGAGGTGCATGGAAAGCTAAGAAGCCATTAGAACTTGTCCACACGGATGTGTGCGGTCCAATGAGGACACCTACACCTAGTCAAAATAAATATTTCATCCTATTCATTGATGATTACACAAGAATGACGTGGGTATACTTTCTTCGAGAAAGATCGAGAGGTTTTCTCAATCTTCGAGAAAATTCAAGAACCACGTCGAGAATCAAAGTGGCCAAAGAATTAAGGTCCTAAGGAGTGACAGAGGCACAGAATACAATTCAAGGGAGTTTAATAAATTTTGTGAAGATGAAGGAGTCCATCATCAACTAAGCTGTTGGCTACGCCCCGAGCAAAATGGAGTAGCCGAAAGAAAGAATAGAACCGTCATGGAGATGGCAAGGTCTATGCTAAAGGAAAAAGGCCTTCCCAACACTTTTTGGGCGAAGCGGTTTATCTTTGCGGTATACTGTTAAACAGGTGTCCAACTAAAGCTGTTCAAAATAAAACACCAGTCGAAGCATGGAGTGGACGGAAGCCTTCAGCAAAGCATCTCAAAGTGTTTGGATGCATTTGCTACGTCCACATCCTGCTCGAAAAGGAGTAAGCTAGATGAAAAGACAGAAAAAGGAATATTCCTTGGCTACAGTGATCAATCAAAAGGCTATCGGATTTACAACCTAAGAACTAAGAAACTTATGATTAGTCGAGACGTCGAGTTCGACGAAAATGCTGCCTGGAATTGGGAGAGCGAGAAGATTGAGAAGAAGTATATCACCTTGCCAGACATACCACCTGCTCAAGAGGAGTCGACGTCACAAGAAGAAGGAGAAGTACCGGATTCCACCACTCACGACATAACTCCTCCAAGCTCTCCAAGAGTGACACAAGAAGAATCTACTCCAGAGTCTCCAATACTAAGGGTAAAAGCCCTTAGAAGAATTTACGACACATGCAACTTTGCTATTTTGGAACCAGAAAACTACGAACAAGCATCCAAAGAAGAAGTTTGGATAAAAGCCATGGAGGAAGAGATCAAGATGATCGAGAAAAATGAAACTTGGGAGCTTGTCGATCGACCGAAGACAAAGAGATCATTGGCGTCAAGTGGGTTTACAAGACGAAGCTCAACGCGGATGGATCAATCCGAAGCATAAAGCAAGGCTTGTGGCGAAAGGATACTTGCAACAACCAGGTATTGACTATACTGAAACTTTCGCTCCTGTTGCTCGCCTTGATACTATTCGAGCACTCATAGCTCTAGCAGCACAAAAAGAATGGAAAATCCATCAACTAGATGTAAAATCGGCATTCTTAAATGGATATCTTCAAGAAGAAATATACATAGAACAACCACAAGGCTTTATCCTCAAAGGCCAAGAAGAAAAAGTTCTCAAACTCAAGAAAGCCCTATATGGGTTAAAACAAGCACCACGTGCGTGGTATAGTAGAATCGATGAGTATTTCATCAAGCAAGGATTCAGGAGGAGTATGAGTGAGCCAACACTCTACATCAAGACCCAAGGTAAGTCCGACACTCTCATTATCTCCCTATATGTAGATGATCTCATATATACAGGAAACAATGAGACAATGATCCGAGCATTTAAAGAAGAAATGATGAAGACATTTGAGATGACGGACTTGGGCTTGATGCATTACTTCCTTGGCATCGAGATCGACCAAAACAAAGGAGTGTTTATCTCGAGAAGAAATATATCGAGAACCTCTTGAAGAAATTCAAGATGAACTATTGTAAAGCAATTTCAACTCCTCTCATGACAAATGAGAAACTATTGAAGGAAGATGGAGAGAAAGCCGATGCCTCCCTCTACGAAGTTTGATCGGCAGCCTACTATATCTCTTTGCTACACGACCGGATATTATGTATGCGACAAGTCTACTATCACAATTCATGCAAAGTCCGAGTCAAATTCACTTTGGAGCTGCCAAGAGAATTCTCAGATATTTACGAGGAACTATAGATTACGGCATTCGGTATCGCCCAAGTGCGAGACGCCAAGCTCATCGGCTACAGCGATAGCGGATCAAGGCGGAGTTCGGTGATGATAGGAAGAGCACCCTTTGGTTATGCATTCACATTAGGTTCTGGAATATTTTCATGGATATCTAAAAAACAAGACTCAGTGGCACAATCCACTGCGAAGCAGAATATGTTGCGGCTGCTACAACTACTAGTCATGCAATATGGCTTCGAAGAATTTTAGAAGACATTGGAGAACCACAAATGGGATCAACACCAATATTTTGCGACAACAAGTCCGCGATTGCAATATCAAAAAATCCGGTCTTTCATGGAAGAACTAAACATATTGATATAAAATATCACTTCATTCGTGAAGTGCAAAGTAAAGGAGAGATCGAGCTAAAGTATTGTAAGATGAAGATCAAATTGCGGACATATTCACCAAAGCACTACCAATAGCAAAATTCAAAACATTGAGAAACATGCTCGGAGTATCACAAAAATGGATCAAGGAGGAGTGTTAAAAATTGATCCATTTTTAGAAAATTCTAGACTACACAAGACAGAAAAGTTGGCGGAAACAAACCGGCAAAAAGCAAGCCTCGAAGACTCTCAAACGCTGAAGAATTTTCTGGTACGTGAGCAGCAGAACACGTGGACAGCAAAAAGGCCAAAGAAAAGTCAACAAAAGCTGCTGAAGAATAGAAACATGCAGAAAAATGAAGAAGACACCAGAAAATGCGGAAGAAGCCGCACAAGTAGGAGATAAAAAGCAAATTTGTAATATTATATTACTCAATGTCGGTGAAGGAATGGCGGTGACACGCCTATAAATAGGGGTTGGGTATGTGTTTTACGTTGTAGAAAAAAAAAACTACACACACCCCTTCCTTTGTAATAAAACTTTCATAATAAAAGCTCTCTTTTTTTTTTACCCATTCTCCCTTTGCCATTGTAGTCCTTTTTATTCACACATAACACTTGCACACACACACGCTTCCGCAATAACATCCAACACGGGCAAGTCCTGATGTCTAGCTGTTTATCTTTTAAGCGTGTGTATATGCATTCTTCTTCTGTCAATAATTCCTTCAATCCATCCACAAAGGCCTCGATCTCGATATATGCATGTGGGTGCGGTGGGGTGTAATAACTCCTTCAATCAAGTTGGCACATGGACCGCCCCGCGACGAGGTATCCTATTCAGGGAGGTCGCAAATGAGGTCATGTCATGCCGAAACCGACTCGTTACAGTGCTTAGTCTTGCCTTAGTGGGTTGCTTGGCTGGACCCATCGACATGAAGGGGCAACAAAGATGTCTTGTGTGGTTCCTTTAGGACCGCCGAGCGCCGCATGTGCCATGCGGAGCCAACCTGTGGGTTTGGCCAAGCAGTGAATCACCGTCCATGACGGCCGCAAGTCTTGCCAGCCCGTGGTTGGCGGAATCAACATGCTGTGGCTGCTCTTGGGATTGTGTGTGTCGGCGTCGCGCCGGCGTGGCCCGACCCATGGATGGCTCTTCCAGCTTGTGACCTCCACCATCTGCTGATCTCTCGTGATCACAATCTTTTGTGAAGTAGATTCGTGCTTGTTTATCTTGTTGAAGAAGAACATGGAAGACACCTTAGGTCTTCACTCGTTTAATCATGGCACAGCAAGCAGCAACACCAGAAAAATAATGAAATTTAGATAAGAAAAAGACTAAAAGGCTACTTGATAACTCAATCAAGTACTGAAATTTAAAAATCACTACTTAATGGGATTAACGAAATTAGGTCAGTTAAGTTAAGAATCCACTTAATCTGAAAAGTAAGTGAAGGGTTATCTGAAAATAATCTATGGTAGTTAAAATCTTGCCAAATATATTGATAAAAACCTACCGTTAATAATCATTTTCACATATTTTGTTAGAGAATCATGATACTCTACTATCAATTTTCAATTATCGTCAAACAAATATTTTTTTCTATTTGGAGCATTTAAGATTATCAACGCTAAAAATTCAATACCTTTAAAAGAAGATTCAGCATTTAATTTCCAGATTTTACCTAACAGGCCCTAAGACTACTACTCAATTTATTATTTTTGTGAAGATATTACTTCTGAAGAAAACCATGTTATACAATTTGGCCACCTTGTTTTTTTTTAGGCCTTAGTCTGGTCTTTGTAGACCAGGCCCATCTTGAACATTGATGTATTCTCGATTGGGCCCAAAATTTTTAATTCAACGATTGATGTTTTGGTTTTAGGCCTTAAATCAAGGATTGATATTGACTTTAGTTGTTAGAAACTCTGAATTCTGAAAACGAATAGACTATAGAGAGTGTCGATCTACGATGGAGATCGCACATCATGGTAAATTGAATGTAAGGAAATGGACGGTCTCGATGCAAAAAATGTTACATTATCATATCTTCTTCACACGAAAACTCGTTGAATAGATAAGTCTCGAGATAGGGGCGCTAAGCGTTCTGTTGTTTATCTCGTAAGTTAGGTAGATCGACACAGATTAAATGCCACCCCACTTGCAATATCTTCATGATCAAAAAGCTCTCAAGATCCAACCAAATTCAGTCAACTGGCCATAATTAGAGGCCATGGTCACAAACCCTAAATTGCTAGAAAAACCAGGGGACTTTGGGAATCAAAATCTAACAAATTGCCCTAATTTAGATCATTAATAACCCCCCTTTGTCAAAAAAAGCAGGATTTAGATCCTTGAATCCGGCCCTCATTCCATGGGGTCCCATCCGATTCGACAACATTTAAAATCCGAGAGTATATCTCCCAAAGATCCATTTTCGCAAGTCGTCAGCTCCCAATTCAATCGAATGGGCCCCATTTAGGAACTTTGCTACGTCGTCTTTTTAATTTTATTTTTTAAAAAAAAAATTGGGGTCTTAGTGGGAATAGACAATTGATTTTGGCTAATCCACACAGATCAGCGCCCCCAATCTTAATCCTCGGACTGAAATCTTTTCATGATGTAAAGACACTAAACAATTGGGGGACAGAGGAGATGATGTTTTTTTCTGGCACCCGACTTGGATTCTTTAGAGTTAATCATGCCGTGCGGCAATCGATGTCTCGTCCTAACAAGGTGAGATCATCTAATCCAAATCCTTAAAGTGATTGCTATCTCAAAAGGAGATCTACAGATGTAGAAGTAGAGATTCTAGTCAATCCGAAGCGATCGAAGTGCCCAATCGATTGGCGGAGTATAGTGCAAAGTTCGTGTCGGTTTTGTCGTGATCGAAACGAAGTCTACCTAATCGTTTGCGCCTGAATTCAATCGAATCATTTTTGTCTCACAACTCGACTTTTAAAATGCATTGGACATCATTTGACGTGGAACAGGTAAAGTTGACCGAATGTATCATCAATCCCAATGGCGTTTTGTCCAAAGTATCATAACCACGAATCAACCATACTATGTACACTGATGTATTTTTCATTTGTCAAAAAAATGTATGTAGTTTGTCAGAGAAAGATTTGACTAAGATAGAATCGACACTTAACTTATTGCACTTATCTCAAGCCAATCAAGATACATTAGCTTATCACGGCCTTTATATTAAACCATTCTCTCGTGCACCAAGAATCACTATTATTATAGAAAAGATGTCCAAGATATACCTCGCATTCCTACCAATGACTATTCACCTTCCTCTGCTTTTGGAAAATACCGAATACTCACATGAGTTTCATCGCTAGAGATCATTTTGAGCTTTCACATACCAAAATGCCAATCTCTTCCCATAGGTACCCATCACCGAATTCTAAATTCTCGCACCGAATTGAAATTCACTCAAAACCTAACCGTGCGAATCCTAAGGAAGATGCTACAATATGTTTATAAGGAGAGGGGATTCGATATCTTTCAATCTGTGACTTTGCTTGGAAATGTGTAAACGGTGACTAGGCCGGAAAACGAGATACGTTTTTACTATAATAATAATACTTTCCTTATCAGCATCGTCGTCATACGTTGTACTCAAGATATACTCGGCAAGAAACAGACAAAAATCTAAACCTTATTCAACCCAGAAGGATAGAGGCGTCACGGTGGCTAGTAGAAGACTCTAAAACCTTTTATCCTGGTCATTTGGGTATTAAAAAATTATAAAAAAAAAAACGTCACATCCGAAATGACCCACTTAATATCAAACATACCTAATTTTCTCCAAAGTGAAAAAGGGAAAAAAGAAAAGAAAAAAGTGTCATTTAAATAGAGATTCCCACATCGCACGTAGTGGGGAAGTGGATAAAGCCAACAATTAAAAGTGCGTCGAAAAAATCACAAGCTGAAGCAGCTTGTCTGGTGATTACATAAACTCCAAAAAGCGTCGGATAAAAAGGAGATTCGATCGAGATTAGCTGCGATCGAGGGAGATGTGACGTGATTAGCTGTGATTTGAGATGCGACTTGTTTCGTTAGATCATTTCTTATTAAGAAATATTTTCTCTGCATTTAGCAACTCATGCCACGAGAAAAATCAGAACATAAAAAATCACGAGAGTTTCTTTTAAAGATAAGTGAATTAGAAGTTAAAACTCATTCGAAACTTTCAAAAATTCAATTAAATCTTGAAAGTTATGATAAAAGTATAATTAAAGGCTAAAACTTTTCTAAAACTTGTTAATTTCAAAAAGTGCAATCAACAAAAGAATTTGATTGATCAATTTGACCATTTATGAGCGGATTGTACTTTTGAAAGTTTTAAAACCTAATTATATGTTCTTCGTAAGTTTCGAGATTTCATTACAATTTTTAAAAATTGTAAGATTCGTTTGTAATTTCATAATAAATTTTGGAATTTTTAAAATATTTATTTTTACCCTTTATTAGGTACTTGATGGAAAATTGGAAATACTTTAATTGGCAAAAGTCATTCGAAATCTTGTACACCTCCCCCCCGTGAAAAAGTTCATATAGGTCCACCACCATAGGATGCTCTTTTTCCTTTGGCGGGTCCCAAGAACCCTAGATAGATCTCAAATTTTCTTTTTCTTTTTTTAAAATTCGCCCCGGATTCCTAGAAAGATTTTGCTTTTATCCTCACCCAACTGGTTCCAAAATGTGGGCAAAAATAATGATTGCGATTGAAATTGTGGGCAGAGGACAAACACGGGCGTCCTGTAAAATGCGATTCTAAGGCAAAGGGGGTTGTAACGATTGCAAAATTAGGTCGGCTTGAGACCCCTCCACCTTTTGTGCATAGGTCGTATGAACTTTTGAAAATCGACCCCAACCTTTTGATTTAATGTGATTGCTCGTTTTAAGGAAAGGAAAAAGAAAATTCGATCATTCCCTCGCTTGATCACGAAGGAATATTTGCTCATTGACTTGCCGCCATGACATTCATTTCTCATTGGACATTTATCATGTGATTATCGTGCTAAAATCTCTTTTTTTAGACTCGATTCATGAAATAAACATTCATTTCTCATTGGACATTTATCATGTGATTATCGTGCTAAAATCTCTTTTTTTAGACTCGATTCATGAAATAAACATTCATTTCTCATTGGACATTTATCATGTGATTATCGTGCTAAAATCCCTTTTTTTAGACTCGATTCATGAAATAAGGCCTAACGAGACAACGGATTTTTTTCCGTATGAAACTTTGCTTCTCGAGCTTTTGCTATCTGATGAGAGAACCATCGATCTCTTTCATTAATGTCATTCCGGTGCTTATTATACTTGACGATTGATTCATTGAACGACGTAATTACAAAATGTTAACGCCCTTCAAATCAAAATCCACGGACCGAATCAACGAAACAAGGATGTCCATACAATTGGGTTGCCAGTCATACTCGACGACTACGACCGAGGCATGAATTGAGTTCGATGACTAGACGCGACTATAGATCGAGCGATATCCTGTCCTGAGGTCGTGGGGGATGATGCTGTCCTGTTTCTTTGGCAACAGTACAAAATCCTCCTACGCGTGCCTATGAACAGTCGAGCCCTTGCACGTTGGTCGTGCTATTTGTTCCGCTTTCACCCGCCCATGTTTTGTGGACCCTTTCAATAAGGACATGCACCGTGACAACACTTAGAGCAACTGCACAAATGCACCGTGACATATCCATACACATCCATAATTCCATCAATCGAGAATTCACCTAATCTTTCAGCTTTGAAGACCTTGACCTTGACCTACTATGTAGACTCGGGCTCCATTTTTGGCCACCCAAAAAAAGGAAAAATTGGCGGGCATGCTTGCGGTCGTGTGATGTTGTAACTCCAATTTCGCAATTCTAAACGGGTCGACACTCTCGACTCCAGAAACAAGCTCTTCAAGCTCACAAGAAATCAATAATCACACACCTTTTAACCGAGATTAGACCAATAACCACGTGCATTCGGTGGGGAAAAAAATATGCATGCCTCAAGCTTATCCTCTTAGATATGGGCTCCAACTAAGCGAGGATAGACGAAACCCTATAACACGTGCCGCTGTTGCGTGCGACTCTACACGCTTTTCTCATGTATTATTTGCTCGCCACTACCATCCGCCTATCTCGATTACTCAATCACTACTCGGTATCATTGCGATTCGAAAACTCGCGATCGGCATCTCTCGTCGCTTCGAACTGCTTGGTAATCCCCCAATCGAAAACGTGAAAAATTTCCTTTCGAGTCCTGAAATTTTCTTGCCCTTTCTATCGAGTCCAATGCCCGTGTCAATTAGGTGGAAATTGGCAATCTCCACCCGCGGTGGGCCCCATCAAGCCGTGAGACACGCGCGTGGGCTTTCGAGCGGCCGTGCCGAGATTTTCGAAATTCCTTTTCGCAAAATCCACGACGCAAAAATCGTATCCGAACCGCGGGGCCCACGCAATAAAAAGTATTCATTTATTGGGAGGAGGGCGGGGGGGCCCGGGGCCCGCACGGCGAGCGCAAGGCGACAAAAGAGCGACATTTCACCGGGCCGGACACGTGTAATTCCTCGCGTGGAGACCCACCCCCCGGGGGGGACAGCACTAATCGCGCAACCAAACATAGGGACCTCGCACCTTTCCGGCGACGTTGCCTTTGACGGGTACGTTGCGGCGGATTTTCGTGAAAAGAAGGAAGAATCTCCTTGAAAGGCTAATTTCGAATAAAAAAATATATTTTTTTTAAAAATAATAATTTTACATTTTTAAAATAAAAGTTAATATCCCGAAAAATCTCAAACCAAATACACATTTGACAAAATTAATACACTTGTGATAAATTTACCATTTATTAGTTTATATTAAATTTTATTATCAAATTATTAAGTTGAATACACGCGTTGAGTTGTGTAATATATCAGTTTATGATTTTACTTTCTGTTTGTCACGGTTTACAAATTTTTTTGATTTTTTTGTAATATTAATCCAATTTAACCGATGGTATATTTATCACAAATATATCAGTTTTTTATTTGTTGCTGTTGAATAAATTAATTTTTGGGTAAATTTGTCATAAATGTACCAGTTTAGGGTTTTTTATCATCAGTTTGGGTAAATTTGGCACAAATGTACAAGTTTGGGGTTTTTCATGGTCAAAAAAATAATTTTTGGTAAATTTGTCACATAATGCCGTTTTGGGTTTTTCAGGATATTAACCCTTAAAATAATTAATCGATCAAAAATGTATTCTTTATGGATAATAAATTATACATAAATATTTTTTATTCATTTATTTTTATACGCAACATGAGCGATAATTTTATGAAAAATATTTTCCAAATCATTTAGCATCTAACCTAAGCAACTATTTGAAATGCTTTTTTTTTTTTTTTTTGTAAATATTTCGATGCATCAATTGTGTCTTATATTACGTATGGTCGGTGTCTTAAAAATTGAACTATTGTATATGCAGCATGCTCAATAAGTGCTTGGAAAAAATCTATGATAATACTTGGTGTGAAAATGGCGCCACGAATTGAAGAGTTAGGTAAGGAATATTGCGACTCCCGATGCACTGCCGATTCGACGAATCGGACATTATGGAGGGAATCGGACAATCGCTCGCTAAAATTGTTTAATAGGAACCCCTTCTCCCATCATTGTAAAGAGACCCCGATCTCATCGTAATCTCGTCAAGATCAGTCTCTGGACAATTGTCAAGTGAGCAATCTTAAAAAATTATTAGTAAACACGACTTATTTCAGGAAGACATGTATTAGCATCGGTTGATTATGGCATAAGCCTAATATGTTAAGACTGCATTTGGTCCAACTTTTCATCAATGGTTTTCGACCTCCAAAGTCTCTTGAGAAAATACTCAAGTGTTTTACAAGTCTTTCAAAATTGTTTTTTTAACCAAATGCTAGCGTTAAGAAAGTCGAAAGTCCAAGAAAAATAGAGACCAATTTTGAGTGGAATACCATTTCTATACATTTTTCTTCCCATCTTACCTTCAACTACCTTTCTCCTATTCCCATTTTACTCTCACTATTTTTAGGGTTTGTGGCTGATCGACGATATTGATGACGTGCGACACCAACGGCAATGCCTGGGCTTGTCAACGACCTTAGGCTTCATCGCTCAAGGTCACCAGGCCCCAACGAGGGGTGCTTGGGGTAGCACGCGAGCCACTAAGGTTTCGTGACCCTAGGCCTCGTTATCCTGGGCTGCCCGATCCTGGCAAGAGCCACACACACAATCCTAAGCAACAAGGCTTGAGGTCATGTTGTCCGAGGTCGCTTGAGATCGCGTAACCTCGACCGACAGCCGCCGATACTAAATTTGGCTCGTTAAAGGCGAATAAGTTTATTTTTTAGATAGAAAACAGAAAAATTGCAGCCCCATTGGGACTTCGTTAAAAGAGCATACGTACATACATATACAAACACAAAAAGGGGGGTTGTTAACTTGTTACGCAATTTCTCAAAAAATTTGGGGGGAGGGGTTGGTCTGGCGTGGACAGCGCAACCGGCGACACGTGGAAACTGGGTGTCGCCGTCATTAAAGGCAATCAGGGCAATAACGCCACGTCATTAAAAGCGGGCGTGTGTGTGTGTAAGTAGAGGAGGAGCGGAGCTGTAGGAGTCGAAAAAAAGGACGTCGGGGTTGGCGGGGCGGGCGGGGAGGGGACCAACATCGGGGACCACGTCCCGAATCTTTTACGAAATCTCCTGCTGGCCTGCCCGATTCCCTCTCTCTCTCTTTCTCTCTCTATCTCTATATCTGCATCTACATACATCTGCAGCCGTCGATTTCAGGCCGCGGCCCGGTTTGACGAAACTGCCCCCTCCCCTGCCCCGACCCGAACCTCGAACCTCACCTCGTTCCTGTCAAAAGAAGATTTTTAGGAGCAGGGGACCGGGGGCCAAATCTACAGTGCCCGAGTTAAAGCCAAGATCCTCCTGTTCTCCTTTTATTCATTCATTCATTTATTATCATTTCGTTTTTTTTTTTTTTTTTTTTTGGGGTGGGGGGCGTTGGTTTGGTATGTAGTCTGGCGAATGCTTGCTGCTGGTGCTGGTGCCGCCTGCGTGGTGCTCTCGATTGCACGACATGTATTTAAGTTCTCCTTTAAGGGCCTTTTGGATTTCAAATTTGCCACTTTAATGCCGCTGCGTTAGGTGTTCACCTTGAAGAAGGAAATTGATTGTGAGTAGGGCTTTTTTTATTTTTTATTTTGGTAGAGAACATTTTTTCGCGTGCAATTTCATGATTCCATTAAGGTTAATTCGGACGAGTTGTCAGTTTTTTTTAACAAAATTATGGTTGTCCATTTCTATGACGTTGAGACGAGTGGTACTCGGGAGAATGCAAGAATGGGTTATGTTCATGGGGGTGTCCGTTGATTTCGATTTGGTATACTTAATGCATGGCAGTTTTATTATTTTGAAAAATGAATTACTTGAATCGAGAAATGTCGATTTTAGTAGAAGTCATAAAGCTCTTTTAACCGGTCACTCGAGGGCAGGGTTTAACAATCAGTGCATGTATCAAGATTGTATTTGTAAATAGCATGAACTCGTATTAGCTATGACGAGACATACAAGTTATATCTATCTCGTTGTATTATATTCGGAATGCATCCCTCTAATTTGTGTTTTTTTTTTCCTTTTTTGCTCCATGACTTGCCCTTATCGTGTAAATAGATAACAACAATTAGTCAGCCCTAATAACGAGTGACCCTTAAGCACTCGTGAATGAAATCCCACTAAAATCGATGAATTAACTGACGTGGTGGACTATTAATGCAGACCAAACAATATAGGCCATATTCATTATCCAACTAATGACGGATCGAGTGGCTCAACCTTGACAGCGACCTGATTTCCCGTTTTCAGACGTCGGCAGGCTTAATCCCGGTTGGGATCAACCGCTAATCTAGGAATGTGGTTTCATCCTAGGCATTTTGTAATGCTTAATTTTGGATCATTTCGATTTGTTGGGGTACCTAAAAATAATTCTTATTCATGGAGAGTAGAGAAAGCGTTAAGGGCATGGGGGCTGCTGAAAACCGGAGGGCGGGAGGGGCTGCTTTTAACGCGAATCTTCCTTTTTCCGGGATAAGCCATTCTTGATTTTAATGTTTAGTCGACAGCAAAACCCACGTTCCAACCAAATCTCCGCACGGCGGCGTAGATACTGCGAACAGTGTGCGCAACGCGTACCCTGGTTTCATATACATATACAAATATATATATATATAAATATATATATTATTTTTTTAATTACCCTCTCTGAGAATTTTTGTCCATTTGTCGTGGAAATGTTTCTTTAGGGGTGGAAAAGAAGCAATCACGTGGTCTTTAGATATTCGCAATCCTTAAACGAGACATCAATCACTTCCCAAATTTTTATATTTAAAGGGCCGATAGTTCTTCACAGTGCGAAAACTCTACCATTTCGGGAACGCTCAACCCGTCTCGAAGTCACTCGAGCGATTGCTATCATGAGCGTTATTATGGTATGGTTAAATCGGGGCATGAGCTGATTTATATGGTTCAATAAGTTGGTTATATTTGACATTTCTTTATTAGCTATGACTGTATTTAATGGAATAATTTCTTAAGCGAATCTAATTATACCTAACATTATCAATGATCCTCCAAGCCACTTTATCCACATGACTTTGGAGAAGATCATATCTATATCCAAGCAAAAAAGTCACCCTTAATCCAGAAAGTTGTTTATTGCAACTTTATTTAATCTAGAAAACATGGATCGGCGTCCCGTATCCAAAAAATCTTGCGATGTGATTCTAGTCATCCCTTTTTATCATTCTTGTTCATTAAAAGAAAGACCATATTTTCTTCCCAATTACTTTATTTTTTTATTAGTGGGTTACAATTCATGAGCATTGCTTATTTGTAAACCTAACTACAATTTAAAGTGATCGGTGTTTATATTCATAACTAGCTAATTTAATACATGGTTAGAGGAAGTTTCCTCTCAATATGATATGCTATTAGAGAAAAAAAAAATATAGAGTTAATACCACGAAAATCCCTAAATGATTGAGTGTACTTATAGCAAATTTACCATCCTCAATTAATTTAATTAAATTTTACAGTCAAATTGTCAAGTTATGCGACACACGACAATTAATGGATAAACTGATTTGAAGTGTTATCCTCATATGTATACAATTTAATGGAAATTAATGAAAGATAAAGGCGTCGAAAATGCATTAGTTTGGGTTTTTTCTATAATTTTCCATGAAGGTATTGTGATAAAAAAAAAAGCGCATGTGTACCAATTTGAGATTTTTTCACAATATTAACTGTGAAATAAAATGTCGTCCATTAGAAAAATAGGCAGATTTTAGAAGGAGTGAATAGTTTCTATCTATGACCTAAAATCTATTCGCCGGAACCTATAATGTATATGCTAGAGCATGTTATTTATTTTTTAGAAGTTGGAACTTACTTTGCATGTCTTTGAACCTAAAACCCACCCCATAACATATTTAGGTTCCGCTTGTATTATTAATTAAATAATTGCAACAAATTATTATTTTTAATGACTATCGCCTCCTTTTGTTATAATTGATTAACCATAACTTATGTTTAGATACATGAAAGTACAAGTTTCAATTATAAAATGTAAGCTCAGGCTAGTCGTTTTAAATTATACACTCATCATCGAGTGCCATCAAATATCATGAGATTGTGTTGAGACTTAGACTACAAAAAAACAAAAAAACTTGTTTTAGATTCCAAGTTCTTAAACCTTTAAATTTGTAATATGCTCGTCGAAAAAAATTTCTCCATTTTTGCAACTCGAAGTCCACCTTGCATATTTGGGAATCAAGAATCACTGATTCGGTTTTCCAGTTCCACTTTCTACTCAGAAACCATGCTTACTTTAAACTTTTAGAGAATGACCGAATGAGGAGGAGCGTGATGAGCACGTGCGGGGAGCGTCACGTGGCCCGCACGCGGTTGCTTTTTTTTTTTTTTTTTTTTTTTTTTTGCTGCTTTGGTTGCTTCGGACAACAACATGAATGACAAAACAAAAAACGAAAACAAAACAAAATAAAAGCAGAGAAACAGAGCAGCCTCTAGTAATGTATCTGGGGTCTGACATTGAAAACCGAAACCAGAAAAAGATTTGATTGAGCCCTGTTTAGGAGGGAAAATCCCTCCCCTCCATCCTCCCTCCATTTAAGACCCCCCCCCCCCACCCCACCCCCTCCCCTCCCTCCCCTCCCCATCCCCCCATCTACTCCACTACGGCAAAACTCAGCAATTACTCCTCCTCTCCCTCTCCCACCTCTCCACCCCACTCGAAGAAGAAGCAGCAGCAGCACAAGAAGCACAAGAAGCACAAGAAGCAGCCTGCCTAACACTCCCTCAAAACCTCACTCCACTCCACAGAGCCAGAGAGAGAGAGTGAGAGAGAGGGAGAGGGGGACATAAGGAGAGGTGGGCAAGAATGTTTGCAGCTGAGAACGGGCTGAAGGGCGACCCCAGGCTCCAGGCCATCTCCCGGGCCATCCGGGTCGTCCCCGACTTCCCCAAACCAGGTGCCGCTTCCTCCCTTTTGGCGGTTGTCCTTCCTTTTTTTTTGACCTTTCGTCCTTGCGCGCGTGGGTTGTCCTGTTCTCGGGCGCATTTTCTTGAGAAAAAAAGGTTGCTTGCTTTGGTCTGTGAAGGGATAATGTTCCAGGACATAACGACGCTGCTGCTGGATCACAAGGCGTTCAAGGACACCGTGGACATCTTCGTCGACCGGTACCGCGACATGGACGTCTCTGTCGTCGCAGGCATGTGCTGCTTTCCCTTGTCATCTCCAATTTAGAGAGCGGAGTTCTCCGTTTTGGCCAGGCTCCTGGTGGGAATTTTCCTTTTTTATGTTTTTCTTCTTTTGTCTGCGTTGTTGGGAAACCGTGCTGGGGGGGAGTTGATCTGACGCTAGGTTCGTAAAAGTCGGATGGGAATTGTCGTTATCCGCAGGCGTTGGTAAACTAAAATGTTACGGACTCGGGTAGTGGGAAACGAGGAAAATGGGAAGAGAAGATCCCTCACGAGAAAGTACATTAGTTGGGAAAAAAAAAATATCTTGTAGATTTCGTGAGAGGATTGTTTCCTCATTGATTTCTGAGTACTGCCAATGCTGAAGTTGGTGGAAATAAAAAAAAAAAAAATCTTACTTCAGGGGTAGAAGCCAGAGGATTCATGTTCGGTCCGGCGATTGCATTAGCTATCGGCGCGAAGTTTGTCCCTTTGCGCAAGCCCAGGAAGTTGCCGGGTACGTGTTTCTCTTCTTTCAGGTCCTTTTTTTTTTAATTTATTTATAATCTTTACATGTTTTATCTGGCATTTCCCCAACTGTAGTTGGTTTCTTGTGGTGCAAAATTGAGCAGCGGTTTATACAGAGTGGCAATTGTCCATGATTTGGGTTGAAAGATCCTTTTTTTCCTTTTTTGGTTCCCTTGACTGTGGCTGATATTGCGATGGTCCCACGATTATGTTTTGCATGTGGCAAAATGTCGTTCATGTTTCGATAGTAGTCGAAGTGCTAGAAAGAAGTAAATTTGTGCAGCATTTGCGATCGAGAATCGTGTACACAATGCTGTTCCAAGCGTTTAACTAAATCTTCTATCAAGAATTTGCATGCAGTCGTCTGGCCGGGCATGCAAGGTTTGCAGCCATTAGAAAATCTCTTGTAGTGTGCCCAAAACTAAGGCGTTTCTCAGTCTGCTAAAACGGGGTTCCTTTTCTACAGTACCAAAAATGAATTAGTTCGAGTGCTGATCGGTTACTCTGATTTATGAGCCTGTTTAACTTGCATAATAGGAAGTTTACTACGTAGATGGATGATAGAGGAAATATTATCTTCAAAAACTACGCTCTTTGAGGTTGCCTTTTCAAAATACAAACCTCAAATTAATAACAATGCAAATGTTTGTAAATATTTGCTCGAGTACTCGTATAAGTTAAGAATAAGGATGCCCTTGACAATGTTGTTAAATGGAGATTCGAATGGCAAATTGTATAGCTCGTTTGTTGTATTGTCTATAGTTAGATTCAGTAAAATGTTATAGAATAACTTTAACAGAAGGATGTCTCAGTGAAGCCTAGCTAATACCCGCGATAATATAGAAAGGATGTAATAAGTATAAATGCTCATTTCGAAGAAATATCACCTGATCATGTCAGATGTACCCAGATGACCTATGTAAGGAATTTAAGAAAATAAGGCCTCTATAGATAAAATAATAACGTGTAAACATTCACATTATCAGATGCGTATAAAGCATGATGTCAAAACTTTTGGGGCCCAACGATCACAAACCAGGAGTCTGACCACATTGTAGAGAATCATACTGAATGAGATTCAAATGCATATCTGGCTCATAGCTATGAGTTGAATTGTTGTGTGTAAATCAAATTGTCTTGCACGTTTTAAACAACATTGGCCCTTGGTGACTGGAAAGATTTCAGTTTTCTGTTTTCATTTTCAGGGGAAATCGAAAGTAGGCTGAAGAATGTGTGTGAAAGCCTTCCTTATTTTAATATTTTTTTTAAATTGAGGGCATTGTAAATCTGAAGACAGTGAAATGTTCATTCATCGCTTTGAAACTGGAATAAAAACACTGAAGGTTGATAAGTTTTCTTTGTAGTCTTTTATTATTTTAAAATCACAACTAGGAATAAAGCGAAAACAAGCAGCACTAGTACAACTTGATTTAAATTTGTCTTGTAGCAAAATTTTTAGCTCTCACGATTTGACTTCTGTATAATCGCTTGAAAGCTTTCATTAAGTTCATATATTAACATGCAAAACCACATATTTCATTATGCTTTTGTACTGATCATTTTTGTTCATTTTCGAGTTTTTGGAAGAGAAGTAAAAGGTAGAAGTAATAAGTAGTTCCCCCCTTCCAAACAAGCCCCAGAAATTGGTAAGTTTGTAAAGAAGAATCAGTTCCTCAAAATTTTTGGGGTAATCCAAAGTAGGATCTGCTGAGTGAAATCCATATACCACACTGCATTTCTTACTATCACTCCTTTGTTGACAGTGTCATGCACGAGTACCCTCTGTATTAGTGGAGCTGGTATCTCCAGTTCCTATTTATTTAGGGAGTGGTTAAAAAATGCCACTGCATTAGAGATCTAGTAGTGTTGTTGAACCATGGACAAAGCTAGTCTTTGGCGAGTAGTGTTTCCTATATAAATAGAGATCACGGAGAGGGTCATGCTAATGTAAATCGTGTAAATGATCTCTGTTTATTTCATATGCGTCTCGTGTGTCTATTTTTGCACCTCATCTGCATTCCGTTTGTTTAGTGTGTTTCATGGAGGTAGAAAGGATCTCAATTGTGACAAGGCCTACAATGCTTGTTGATGATTCATGCAGGTGAAGTAATATCAGAATCATATGTCTTGGAGTATGGAACTGACTGTCTTGAAATGCATGTGGGTGCTGTTGAGCCTGGAGAGCGTGCAATAGTGATCGATGATTTGGTTGCCACAGGTGGGACCTTGTCTGCTGCCATAAAACTTTTGGGTAAGTCTGGCCTTTAATCTTGCTTCATGTATTGCATATGGTTTTATGCTGACCTTGATTTCAATTGTTTTGGCCAGAACGAGTTGGGGCTGAAGTGGTTGAATGTGCTTGTGTTATTGGGTTGCCCGAGGTCAAGGTAAGGCCTGTTGAGTACTGTTCTTTCCCATCCTGTTTGCCATTGAATCTTCCCTAGCGCGATGCAGCTGCATAAGCAGATTGCCTTTTCTCTGTTTTCATCATTTCTGGAGATGATGCATGAAAATTAAACACACATTTCCTAAATGGTTTACATTGTCCAAACACACAGGATTGCTGCAGGATTAAGGGGAAGCCACTTTACATTCTCGTGGAGCCTCGCCTATCAGATGAATGCTGTTGAGGTAGGAAAATTTCCCTATAAAACTTGATGAAACTTGAAAGCATGGTTCTGGATATTTTCAATTGTTATCTTCTTTTGTCTGAGATCTCTGCTGGACTTGACGGTCCTAGTGAATAGATGAGTATACGAGGTTTAGCTGTTGTATGCTGATGTGTAACTTAGATTTTTGACTGATCCGCCATTCTTTTGATTCTTTGTCTAATGGAACGTCAGAAGCTATCTCCTATCATTATTGGCGAATGTTGTCCAGTTGACTCACATGAATAGGCCTACGTAGAACATCACTGTGGATTTTGTAGTTTTCCTTGGTGTAACTTTCCTTATGACCTTGATCTTTATTTTGGTTTTGCAGCTTCCTAGTCAAAGGTTGTGCTTGGGCTGATAAAGAAAAATGTGATGCTTGAGCAATGGTTAGTGAAAAGTGGATCTCTGCCCCCTGGGGTCAATGACTCGAGTCCTGCTCCAGAAAATCTTGGTTTCTGCACCATTTCATTTGAAGTTTTGAACAGATTATGATTAGGAATACCATCAGTGGATCTTTGTTTTTTTTGTTTCTTTTATTGATTTTTTTCTTTTTGTAGATTAAACGCCCATTTGTATCTGATAATTTTCCATTTCTGTAGTGGATGGCAATTTAGATGGTGCAGTTTATCATTGAATGTCTAAAGCCAGGCCCATTATTCTCTGCAGATTGTCGCGGGTCTTTTGGTTGGTCGTCTGGTTCAGCTTTGTTAGTCTTTTAGCCCCATCGAATGAAATCAAGAAACTAATTCGGCTTTCATGATGCGAAACTACTGCTCGAATGAGATATTTAGCGCATTCGAGCATGTGTTATTCGCCAGAACGATCTCAACTTAGAAGGGGTTGTCAAGATTCTACAAAAAAGAAGTTATTGAAGTAGCAAGAAATCTAACCGACATGTAAAGCATCGATGCATTAGAAAGTGGCATTTGGGTTGCCATTCTTCTGGGCGCAACCATCTGTATGCATTTGTGCGTATGTTAATCATGTTCGTGTCGTGACCACTCATGCAGCGACAAAGCGATCTTGACTTAGAATGAGTGAGTTTTCAAGGTTCTACAAAGAAGTAGGTGAAGGCAAAATCAAGTCACAGACGTAGCAGGAAATCCAACTTAGATTCGGTTCATGGAACGATGGGGCAGACATGTCCAGGGCTCGAGGCAACGAGGCATTAGAAAATGGCATTTGGGTTGCCATTCTCCTGTGCTTCTTCGTGCGAGTTTCAACGTCAATATTTATAGCAGTTGGGTCTCCTACACTCTCGACTTCAGAAGCTCAGGATAAATGTTATCGTCGCAATCTCGAATTCGTGGTAAAGCTTTCTTCCTCTGCACAGAACATCTGCGCAAGCGTCACCGGAGCGGCGGTCCAATCTGATACGATAATGTGAGATCTTGTGGAGCCCCTCCCTATCTTTAGGTGTGCCCTGATTGGTCCAAAAGCGATGCTTCTGATGAAGGACAAATACCTGCGTACGCACAGATCATAGAGATGAGGCATGAAAGGACTCAACATGTGAACTTTCTGCAAACCGCCAATGGCCCATTCTCGTGGCTTATATACAGCAAACCGCAGCAAGGAAATATCTTGTGGGGTTTCGAATTGTGTGGTATGCATGTGACACTGCCACCTAGCTCCGAGACATCGATTAATCGAGTCGATCGCATTTCAAAAGTGCCTGGATGTAAACCGAGGCTCATGCCATAAGCACATTGTAGCGAATATAACCTTCGTAAAATAGATTTTCGGGTTTAATTTGCTTAATGTGACTTTCGGGATCGGATCATTAGTGAGGAGTGTGCAAAACAAACCGCTCAAACTGCGAACTTCTCGGAACTGCTCGGACCGGCTAGTTTGACCTGGTTCTTGGGAGTGTCAGTCCAGTTTTTAATTCCTAAAACCAGACCGAGCCAATTATAAATACCTTTTTTTAATTTTTCCTTAAAAAAATGTAAAATGTGAACTAAATACTATCTCGTCTAATGGTACCATAAACTATGGCACAATAATTCTTCACTTATCGTTGCATCCGTCAATATCTTAAAATTTGTTACTTTCTCTTGTACTGCATGGCCACCCTTTATAGGGGAAAAAAGTGGCTGGTTCCATTGGACCGGACGGATCGAACCGGAATCAATAGTCCAGTCCTCGGTTCCCAAAATTGGAACCGGGAACCGATCACCCCCATCATCAACCCATTATTTTTCGTTGATCTCCTATTCTTGATACAGAAGATTTGCCTTTAACTCAATAGGGAAAGCATACGTACTTTGGTGAGCGAAAGTTAATCGAGGATGTACCAACGAACCACATCCCTCGTAAGTATACGTAGATTTGCGTTTCCTTAGATTCTCTATGCATGTCGGCAACTTCAACTATCTACTATAGCCTGCCTTTTTATGTTTTTATGTCTCTCTCTGTTTTTTTTTGGCAAATGTAACTTGGAGTCTTGTACTCAAAGAAAAATAATTCAAAAAACTGAGATGCGGCTTTGCTTCTTCAATTATTTAAAGCATACAAAACGGAATTATTTTCATTGGGATCTGAACTAAATTAAAAGAAAATATACAAAAAGGCAAAGAAAAAACTACGAGTGAGTATAATTAAATCGATAGATACCAGCAGTAATCATTACAGAGAACTATGGCAAACAAGCTTGCCTAGTTATATTGAATAAATGACACAACATCATCAATCATCAATAATTAAACTATCTCTTTACCCCCTCTCTCAAAGTACAAATGACCAGTGCAAAGCAAATAGAACACTCGGGGCGAAATCATTGCTCACAAGAACATACAAGACAACAACGTTGGAAGACACAAAACACATGAAAGTAACACAAACACACTACAAATTAATGATAACACTGTAATTTCGAAGATCAGTGAACCGCTCAGCTTCGAGGGAAGACCCCTTTTGACGATCTCTTTCCTATTCACACTTGAAGCCAGGAGGGATTGACTTGCCACACGCGCTGACGATGGCACTCAATGCAACTGGGATGTTCAAGTTGATTCCAAGCACATTGGCCTTGATGGCGGTGCATAGGCAGAGGGCCACGTCCAAATCGACCAAGCCCTCGAGCAACGCGCAGCACGGGCTGGACGGCGGGGTCCCGACGACGACGCTCACCACTCCCCGAGGAGGTCCACGCAAGCTCCGAGCTTCAGCGTGTCCCTCGGGCATGCGGCGGGGGGCGGGGACACGGCGGCGGGCGGGGACGGGAGCATGCACGTGTGGCAAGCATTGGAGACGGTGGCGAGGAGGAGGAGGGAGAGAATCAAAATGGGGGTGGAACGAGCCATCGGGACGAAGAAAGGAGAAGTTTTTCTAGGGCTGTTTCTGGAGCAAATGCGTGTCCTCTCTTTTTTTTTTCGGGTTTTGGGTTAAGTGTGAGGTTGAAGGAAGGAGGGTGCTGAGTGATTTAAAGGGGATTTGTGAGGTGGATGTGTTGTGGAAGGAGGGAGTGAGGAATTGACAATGAATTTTGCGCCACAGTTGTGTTTTTTTGTATGCATTCGGACATGGCTGTTATGGTTCTTTGGTTGCTACTGGGATATTTGTTGATAACACAGCATGGAAGGGTCTGGGGAGAGAGAGAGAGAGAGAGAGAGAGAGTTCTTTGGTTGCTACTGGGATATTTGTTGATAACACAGTATGGAAGGGTTTGGGGAGAGAGAGAGAGAGAGAGAGAGAGAGAGAGATGCTTAATAATTCAACAGTGGCTTCATGAGAGAGAGATGCTTAATAATTCAACAGTGGCTTCATGCAGTGGCATTACCCTTCATGCACTGCTATTCTGCAAGCTAATTAAACTAGGGTTTTTGGCAATGCACTACTACCTTTAGATTAATATGTCCAATGGCATCTTAAAACAGCTCCAAATACCTACCATGAACCAGAAATGATAGAACGAAACGACATATACCCTCAAGCCATCCCTTCATATCGCAGTATTCCATCGACACACACTCGAAAAAGTTAATCGTCATAATTACATTGATTCTCAGACGTTGCAAAACGACGATCTACATAGGCTCAAGTGCTTCTGGCTTCAAGACGATGTGCAATGCCTATGATTTTCCATGTGCTGTAACACGCATCGGGTTGGAATATTCTGCAGTGGTTAAATAGAAGCAAACAGACAGAAGTAAGAAACAAGGGAAGTCTTTCGTGGTAAATCTGGCCATGGCTTGGGCAAGTTGCAGCCCTCTGAAGCAGCAATGTGGGGGCAGTAAAGCCATGGCTTTACAGCTCGAGACATGTGTGCTCTGATGTGCACTCTCTTGTCTTCTACCTCGTCCAGGAAATGATAGGATCGATTGATTTCAATCGACTCTCTTTCTCTTTCCCCGCCCCCACAATTATTGAAGGCCGACGAGGGCCGGCCGTTCACATGCTCCGGATTTCCGCTTGGCGGGGAGCCGTCTCTCCATGCATGTTCCGGTCTCTCTCTTCGAGTCGAGTGCTGCCGCTTGTGGGATCGAGAGATGACTTACGATACAGTGCTCTCTCTCTCTCTCTCTCTCGCTGTCTTTGGTCGCTTCTCTCTCCCGTTTCGCGGCTTTCACGCGCTGAAGGCAAGTGGGTTTCGATTGAGGAGATCGCGCGAGCTTCTCGCCAATACATCCACAAGCTTAGAATGGCGATTCTAGACGCGGTTTCGATGTCCACTTCATAATTGTCAAACTGCGATAGTTTTGTAGTCGATTATCTTAGAATTAAAGCTGATGGATAGAAATGCAGGTCGATATTCCGAAGATATCAAGTGAGGGCAAGTAGGTTTCGATCGAAGAGATCGCCTGAGCTTCTTACCACTCCATCTAGAAGCTTCAAATGGTGATTGTAGACGCGGTTTCAATGTTCACTTCATAATTGTCAAACTACGATAGTTTCGTAGTCGATTATCTTAGAATTAAAGCTAGTAGAAGAAGATGTAGATTGATACTCCGAAGAGATCAAGTGGAGGACAAGTGTGTTTTCATTGAAGAGATGGCATGATTTTCTCGTCGATCCCATCTAGAAGTTTAAAATGGTGATTCTTGATATGGTTTCGCTGTCCACTTTGTCAAACTACGATAGTTTCATAGCCGATTATCTTAGAATTAAAGTTGATAGATGGAGATGCAGATTAACACACGCAAACGCCATGACGCCAGTTTCGTGCGATCTGTGAAAGGGTACTTTTGATTGCTAAGGTGTAAAAACGCCATGAAATACACGCGCCATCCTGCACACCTGGATCTTACTAATGTTTCGAAAAGACGAGATAAGAAATACGGTAGGATTTGTACGAGAAATTTGGGTAACAGGAAATGTTTGTACTTGAAATATTCGATGTACGAATCTATGTTATTGCAACATCATAGCGGCTTCTCTAGGTTGTGCATGTGGGGGCTTTGGGATTTTATTTCTTGCTTTCGTCGTTTTTAGAAGGGTTTCGGTGGGGAGAGTTGGGAGAGCTTTGGACGTGGACATACTTGCGGCCATGGAAGTTTCCTCTTTCGTGATGTTGGTGTACGTTAATTTGAAGCTTTATCTTGTTCGAAATTTCGAGTAGACGACGACACGCTCGAATACATACATATGTTAGGACGAACAATCTTAGTCAACATGTCCTGATCTTGTTTGTAATTCGTGCTGAGTAATTTAAAAAAGTAAAAGAAAGCACCAAATTTTGGTAACTCTTTTATCAAGGGGTGAATTGTCCAAAAAGTCATGAACTTATTGTACGAAAATCAATTTAACCCTATATCTTTCATTTGTGCCAATTTAGTTTTAAATCTTTTGATGATTTGTTAATTTAGTATAATTTATTAATGCAGCCCTTTCGGCCAAATATCAAAATAATAGGTTTAGAACTAAATTGGCGAATCTTAAAGATGTTTATGATTAAATTAGCAAATTATCAAAATATTGAAGACTAGGTTAGCACAATGGAAATGTTTATAATTAAATTGGTCGTCATATAATTGGTTTAGGATTTTTTAGACAATTATCTCTCATATTGGGTCGAGGCCATTTATTGAATTAAAATTTGAGCGAATGGGTCTAAAGCAATGGATGTCCTTCATATGGTAGAGCCCAACGTGCCCTACATTGATGAACCCTTCTTCTTTTTGGGCCGCAAATTAGAGTTCCTAAATTTTCTTAGGCCCAAATCAGAACGGCTGGCCAAGATCCACCCTAATCATTGCATAAGAGTTCATTTAAAAAGGAAAAAGGAAAAAGAAAAAGTTAGCGGAGTTGCTTGACACCCGTCTGATGTGAGATCGCCTCAACGGGCAGGCGACGTGTGACCGTAGATTCACGAGGGCGGTTTTGCCGCGCTCTCCTTAAAAGGAACCCCCCGTACCTGATAACTACTTTGACATCGATGGGGGTGAGACAGCTGCCATGGTGCGAGATTATTTGTCAAATATTTGACAGATCTGAAGACAAAAAAATAATAATTTATTATTGGGAAATTTTCAAATAAGTACATGAAGTTGCCATGTTTATTTTAAATAAGGATATGACTTTTTGACCGATCAAGTGCATTTTCGTCATTTACCTTTTTTTTTTTTTCATTCTTCTTCTTAGGTGTCAGCTGGCCATCATCGATGCCCAGAGAGGGCTGGGTGAGGGTCACCCTTGTGGCCATAGGTGAGGTGACCCTTGTCCTAGGCAAGCCAACCCTCCCAGCCCCAAGTGAGGGGTTGCAAGTTCTTGCCAGCTGTTGGCGAAGGTTGTTGAGCCATTGCTAGCCCTCGCTGATTGTGAAAGGAAAAAAAAAGAAAAATAGAAAAGAGTAAAAATAAAAGAAAAGAATAAAAGATAATTTAAAATTAAAATTGTATTCGATGAAAATGTCCATGATCAATCGGAATATTTAGTCGATTGGCGAGGTCAAACCCTTATTTGAAACTATCATGATTACTTCAGGATTTTATTTGAGAGTTCAAGCCCTTGTTTGATACAAGATTTTACATCAAGCCCTTATTTATTTGAGAAAATGAGGGCACCTTTGGCCTTTATTCCATTTTAATATTTGAAAGGAGAATTATGATAAAAGTTTTAAATTTATTGTACGTGCGCCAATTCAATCCTATATCTTTTAATTTAGCTAATTTAGTTCTAAACTTTTGTCCATTTAGTCATTCTAACCAATTTTGGGCCGAAATTGTTGACATAAATATTTTTTTTGAAATTTGTATACTTCCTTTTCCTTTTTCATTTTTTTTTTTTTTTCCTTCTTTTTTCACCGGTGCTTGTTATTGAGCCTCCTCAATGGTCAATAATCAATCTCGCTAGATTTGATGAGGTCAAGCCTCACTAGCCTTTGCTTGTGACCGGCTACCACTGAGGTCTAGAGACCTAGCACCAATGGAAGAAGAAGGAAACAAAAAAGAGAGAAATGAACATAAATAAAAGGAAATAGAAATGGAAAATAAAATAAAAATTATAAATATATAAAATTATAAACATTGTCCATGTCAATGTAACCTATCCGCCAGACATGCCACATAAGATATCAAACGTTCATGTAAGCAATGCTTGTCTAAAATTGATTGGAAAAACAAAATTGTTAAAAAGTTTATAATTCAGTTGACAAAATTGAAAGGTTTAAGATCGAATTAATATTCATCTAATGTTTATGTCCTTTTTTTGTGCGGTAAATATCCCATATTTGAGTTTGGAATATGAGAGGGGAAATTGAATTCTGTTGACTCCTTCTGTCGCCTAAAAGGAGGAATCTAGCTTTCGAGGCTGGTTAGAAGTGAAAAGCTTAATCTCTTTTTCTTTAAAAAAGTCATGAACGAAAGGCAGGCCACGTCGGAAGTGGAGAGTCGACAGCATGGGAAAGGAATAAAGAAGATTTAATGCAATAATTATTCTTTTGGGCCGACCCATCATTAATTCGATCGAATTCTTTGCTAACTAATGTTCGTGTCCATTCCGTGGTCAAGCCTCGGTGACGTGTTATCCACCGAGAACTTTGCTTGGTCGGCAGATGTCACGAGCCCTCCACGTGCCTCGCCTGAACCGTTTCTTAAGCCTTCCGTCCCATTCCCCAAAACTCAATCGCAACTTTTAATTATCATTTTGCTTGCAAAAATGAATCAATAATTTTTAATATAAACGGTAATTCATGTTTTTTTATTAGTGAAACTTTTCTCACGTGAGATATTAATGATCTAAATTAAGGGATTTTTTTCTAAATCATTAATTTTGTGAAACATATAGAGAAGTAGCCATTTTAATATTAAATGTCTGATCCACTTTAAATCCTACGTATTTATCTGAATAAATGAACACCCTTTTTTATCAGATAATAGAGAAGGAATAGGACAAAAAAGGGTTGGAGGTGATAGCGAAAATTTAACTGTTTATACATTTTATAACTCGATTTGGGAGCTGCATAAATTTGAATTCAAATTAATCGACAAACTTGAAACAAAAGACATTAAAACGAGAGTAGGGAAATAAAATGATTTTTTTTTTTTTTTACTCTGTAAAAGTTCAGAAGTCTTATCACGATTTTATCTCAACCTATGAATTCGGTGACCAAATTTGCAAAATCTTTCAGATTTGCTTCTTTTTTAGCTGGCGTCCTTTCCAGTTATGCACAGAAGGGCAGGATCTATCTGTATTATCTCAAACAGGAGAGAAAAAAAAAAAAAAACAAAGAAAAAGGATCAAAAAAATAAAAATGAAAAAGGAATCGAAATATTCTTCGGACACGACACCCAGGAAGAAAGAAAGAGAGAGAAGCGAATTAGCTGAACCCCGTCGTGCTTCCTCTTCCCATGGAGCTTTTCTTGATTTGATCCGCATAGAGAGAGAAAGAAGAGAGAGAAATTCGTCGTCTTGCTCGATCGCTCGGTCGCTGCCTGGTGGTGGTTTTAGAGAGAGAGAGAGAGAGAGAGAGATAGAAGGGGGTGATGGCGATTCTTTACGCGCTGGTGGCGAGGGGGTCGGTGGTGCTGGCGGAGTTCAGCGCGACGGCGACGAACGCCAGCCAGATCGCGCGGCAGATCCTCGAGAAGATCCCCGGCGCCCACGACAGCCACGCCTCCTACTCCCAGGACCGCTACATCTTCCACGTCAAGCGCACCGACGGCCTCACCGTCCTCTGTATGGCCGACGACACCGCCGGCCGTTAGTCCCCTCTTTCCCATCTCTCTCTCTCTCTTGCCCTTTTCTGCCCTCGATTCGGTTTCGGGGCGCGCGCCCTTTGCCTGCCTGAATTTTGAACCTTTAGATGAATTGGCTTCGCTTTTGTGCTGAGCAATCGCGGCTTGATGTTGCTGTCGCATCACGTGTTTCCTGTGAGGCTTGTATGCTGCAGGGGTGATGACACCGTGTCCACACCTTGATCCCCATATGGGTCGTTTAGAATCGATCGCCTTTTCGGCAAAAGCGTGATCTTTCACGGACTTTATGTAGAATTCGGCCTGGACACGGGTGATTCGCAGTTTCACCGTACACCCATTTGGCCTAGCTCGCTTCCCGAGCTAATAGCGGTGGTGTCGTAAGCATTCTGAATTAGAGGGTTTCGGTGGTGCTAATTTGATGCTCGAACGCGGGTCTCGGGTTTCGGGTCTTTCGTGTTGCTGGACCTGGATCTTTTTACGGCTGTACTTCCTCTTGTGCTTCTGAGGATATGACCGCCATGTTCGCAGAACTAGCAAACCTGCAAATTCGAAATGGGACAGCTCTCTTGCTACCAAAGCATCGTTTTCAGTCTTTCATGGATTATATATTCTGACCCCTTTCTGTAATTGGGCTGAGGGGACCTGGGATCTAGCTACGATCAATCTATTAAGATGCTTTGAATGGTTGCCTTATTTGTTTCCTGTTGCTAGTTTCCTGTGATTAAGGGATTGCTCCGTATCTTGATTTTCTATCGAATTCCTCAGTTGAAGCGCTCTGGTTATGGTTTGGGTCCTCTTTATTCTCATCGATTAGTCATTGCTTGGTTTCAGATTACTTTCAGTAGGAGATTTGGCTGTTGTGAAGAATTATAGAGCTTTTAATAGGCTTAGTTTAGATTGAGAAGATCCTCAAGCATTGTCTTCTTTATCCCCTCCTATGATTGCAGACAGTGTGGTCTAGCGTGTTGTTTGCCTCTTTCTTCTGTATGTCTTTTAGGATAAGCAAAAGAGAAATGCTAAGTGAGATTGTTTATTGCATACTTATTGATGTGGTAGGGTCTTTCTGTGTCTTGAATGTGGTCTACTTGACTAAATGCCCATATACAGTCTATTTGTCACTAAAAAAAATCAAGTTTGTATATCAGTCTTAATATGTTTTATCATTGCTCGTAAGCAAAACTTCTGTTGGGGGATATATGAATTGCCATTAAGTTTTTAGTATGATTTGTCATATTCATTGTAGATTCGATAGCTTTTCATAAAGAGAGATCTTCAATGCTGTAGATGAATAGTTCTGCAATACTTGCTAATTTGAAGCCGTTTATTCTCAACTATTGTCTATTTAGTTCCAGCATTGTGCAATATCCTTAGACATCTTTCTGGTATATTTCGACTAAGTCCATGTTATCAATTGTGTGCAGGGAGAATTCCGTTTGCCTTTCTTGAAGATATCCATCAGAGATTTGTTAGGACGTATGGCCGTGCAGTTCTCTCTGCTCAGGCTTATGCCATGAATGATGAATTTTCAAGGGTTTTAAGCCAGCAAATGGAGTATTATTCCAATGATCCAAATGCGGATAGAATTAATCGGCTGAAAGGTGAAATGAGTCAGGTAAATTCTGTATCCTTGTAACGTAATATAGTGTCAGTGGGTGTATGTCGTCAGGGTTTCGCCGACTAGTATTTTCAACTATTACATCAGAAGGCTAGTCGATGTTTAGATTTCATAATTTAGGTTCGTCTATTAAATATCAGTGAGATGGATATATGATGTGTATGTAGTAAATCACTGACATTTCATGCTTAAAAAATAAATGTGGTGGGTATGCATTGGCTCAAACTATTGGTTTTTGAATTATTAGGGTAGAAGTTCCTTTTTGCTAACGTTGGTGTGCCTTAGGTCCGAAATGTCATGATTGAGAATATTGACAAAGTTCTGGAAAGAGGTGATCGCTTGGAATTGCTGGTTGATAAAACTGCCAACATGCAAGGAAACACCTTCCGGTTCAGAAAGCAGACTCGTCGCTTCAGAAGTAATGTATGGTGGAGAAATGTGAAGCTCACGTAAGTTCTGAGTTCTTTATCAATTTAGAATAATCTTGGATGAATCCAAACGATCATCAGTTATGTTTCATGTAAAGTCTGGTCTGAAGAAGACTAAAACCTGATTTCATTGCAAAGTGAAAGCATTTAGCATTAATGCTGATGAGTCAGATGATAGTATATTAAGCTTGTTGAAAACTGCAGTGGATTCACATTATATGGTCGAAGATTGAATTCTTTCTTTCCATCAATAGTACCCAAAGCATATTGGGCACAAAATAGAGCCCATGGTTTTGCTACTTCCTAATTATAGATAGAGAGGCAGGGCTTTGGATGTTGTTCTTCGTTGTCACTGATACGATGTTATTTCTGACACTTTGCAGGGTCGCGCTCGTTGTTCTCCTTTTGGTAATTGTATATGTTGTACTAGCGTTTGTCTGCCATGGCCTTGCTCTACCATCCTGCATAAAATGATGATCAATGATTGGTGAGCTCTTGAGTATTTTTCTCCCTGCGATCGATTTATCCTCCCCTGTTTTCTTGGTTCTTTGTATTTGGGTGAAATTGGGGATTGTTGTAAGGTGTCTTGGTTCTCTTCTCCAGGATTTGAAATACTTCCTTGTGTGGTTGTGTGTGCGTTTGTTTCTAATGGAGAGTGGAAGAGGTTTAGGTCTCTCATCTACCGTATTGTGGCTTGATGAGTCGAGCAAGAAATTTTTTCTGGTGTAAAATCAAAGAGATTTTGCTTGGACTTTGTATTCTTTTTTTCAATGATGAAAATTGGCCAATCTAGGATACGCTTTTTCCGCTGCGATTGATGTGTGTGTGGCCAAAGAGGAGGAAGAATGTAAAGAGGAATGCCCCAATTCCTGATGGAGCTATGAAGCCAGCGTTCTTGAACATTTTCAGATGCTGATATGAATTTGTGAACATTCATTGAGTGCAAGATTTACTTTTTTGCCAGGAAGATTCTATAACTCGGTTGACCGAATCATGGATTTTTCATCCGTGAGTGGGTCCGTAACTCTGATGTTAATCTCTTCCCAGATGTGTCGTCATTTCTAATCTTTCATTGGTCATTTCTCAAATTTGTTAATAAGTTTTGGATTATGTAGGATTGTCCTTTTTGTGGGATGTGAGTTCCCATGGTGAGAGATGTGAATGAGATGGAGAAACTCTTCTTTCATGGTGTTAACTGAAAAAGAGCCATCTCTTTCCAACAGAGGTTAAGTGTCTCGGAGACAGTCTTAATCTAAACTCCCACGCTCACGAATCTCAATGATAAGGACCTGATTTTTGCAGCACCACCGTCATCAAAGAAAGGTATCAACGAATGGACAACGTAAATGCACTTAGCACGCTACCGGGCAATGTCAACTTCAGAACAGAAAAGATGTCTAATTTTTTATGGGACACTGGTCAAATATAACAGAATAATCACGAGGACTCCTCGTGTTTCAAACCAATCCATAAGCACGGCCTAAGACAGATTCCACAGATCCAATATTTTTTTACCTTGAGCCCGAGATCCTAAAATTACGATGTCTTGGCTTCGGCTTCAGCAGCTAAAGGACTTCGTTTTGTAATCGATAAGAGTTTTGAACAGGGCACTGCTGGTAATTGCAATCTTTGCTGGCTGTATAATATTGAGGCGATAGACTTTGAATGATTCAGTAAACAAGCGAAGTGAGTCATATTCATGTACTCAATAAGCGATTGTCGCATTTCTCTAGCATCATTCTTAAGAAAAGGAGAAATTGATTCACACGTATATACAACTGGATTAACATTACGAGAAATCTCAATTTGATATGCATGTGATTAAATTAATACCAAGAAGATATACAAATTAGTATACCTATGGCAAACGGATGGTAAAACTCCAAATTGTTAGATCCATCAATTATCACGTGTCATTTAACTTGATTAATAGAAGGTAAATTTGTCATAGGTATGCTCATTTGTGATTTTTCGTGTTATTAATCTTGTACAAAATATACGCTATAATGTTCCATTTTTCACATATCCCATATTCTTTTTATTTTGTCTATGAGGGTTTCTTCTACTTCACAAAAAAAGAGGAAACGCAATTCAAGTCCACACGGGATTCTGAGTTCCAGGACTTTCTATTAATTTCCATAAAAATTTAAAGGGTGCAACCAATACTCAAAATGCTTTATGCCACCACGGAGCGCCACAGAAACAAAGCAAAAGGAGTGCCGTAGCAAACGAAAAAGCCCGCGAATTTCGCGTGCGAACTGGTTTATCCCGAGAGGAGGGCACGGCACATAGCACAGTCGAAGAAAAGAATCGAACCCGCAACAGAGATCCAGTATTATCGTTCTTAATTCACTGGCATTCCTTCAAACGATCCGTTCAAGATCAATCACATCCACCTGAAGTCTCGCCTTCCACAATGCCACTTGCTTCTGCTCATCACATGATCACCGGGAGCTAGAGTTCTTGGCAGTGTCTCGAATTCAGACCGACCCGTCTAACATCTTCCACAAGAAGAGGGAAAGAAAAGGAGGAGGGAAGAATGGGTTTCGTCTCCGGCCTGATCATCGGACTAGCTCTTGGCATCGGGTTGGTTTTCGCTTTCGCTTATTACGAGAGTATCCGATCCAAGCGCCGTTCCGATTTGGTAAGCGCATATACGTGCCTCTTGTACTATTTCTTCTCTCTGAATTTTGGTGTGATTCTAATACGTTCGTCACCCTGGCGATCTTAGTCTATCAGCGCGTGCGTGCATGCATGCATATGGACGATATACAAGACTCCGCTGTTTCTGATCAAATTTGTTTCTCTGTCTCTTATTCTGTATATTTCTCTGATGTGTTGAAGGCCACGACGATCGCGGCCTTCGCCAGCATGACGGTGGATGATTCAAGAAAGATCCTGCCAGGCGATTGTTACCCTTCTTGGGTTGTCTTTGCGCAGCGACAAAAGTTGAGTTTTTTTTTTTTTCCATATATACCTCACAATTCTTAATGTTTATTTTCGTATAATCATGGGTGAATTATCATTTTCTGAATGTTCAGTTATTAAGTTTGTATCCATGGGTATGTGCATGCATCGTTTCATGTGGCGCTTTACTGTAAGAAACTAATTGTTGAGCCACACAAACAGATTGTATATTAATGAGGCGACCGCTCTGAGACTTGTTTCTTTTACTAATTGCAGTTAAATTGGCTCAACATCCAACTTAAGAAGATTTGGCCTTATGTCAATGAGGTATATTCTCTCTCTTGCCGTACCACCTTTATCAATCTTTCAGTCGTTATGATATATACAGGAGATCGGCTGTTGTTTTTCTCCCTTGTCCTGATAATGTTTCTAATCGTCTGATGCCCCAGGCAGCTTCTGAGATGATACGAAGTACTGTAGAGCCAACTCTTGAGCATTATAGGCCAGCTGTCCTAGCATCTCTCAAATTCTCCAAGTTGACTCTTGGGACGGTGGCTCCTCAATTCACAGGTTCTTGTTTTCAAGTTAGGACAGTAATACTAAGTAAAAAGTCCCATTGCTTGCTAAGAAAGAATCAAGATCATGATGCGCAGAAATGAATGCTTGATACCCTCCTCTGTCGACTAAGCGTGTTAGACAAATCATTTTTAAAAGTAAATGCAGATTAACATTGCACATTGAGCTTTTTATGAGCCTTTATTATAGTCTTATAAGCAACTCGTCAATTAGAATTACCAACAACTGTTTGGGTACTTTACACTTGTTAATGAAGTTAAAGAAATATCTGATTGTAACACCATCATTGCTTCGAAGGAAAAAAAGAATTAATACATTGAAATTAGTAAATGGGGATAACATTAGCTATTTCTGGTGTTTTTTCCATCGGTGAATATGCATTTGAGCTCCATTTGGAAAATTGGTTAGCCTCACATTTCTGGTGTACCAGGAATTTGGATCGTCGATGCTGAAAGCAAAGGTGGGCAAGTCACCATGGAGTTGGAAATGCAGTGGGATGGTAATCCTCATATAGAACTTGATATCAGAACGCGAGTTGGCGTAGGCTTGCCTGTGGAGGTAATTTTGATCACTGCTTTTCGCTGCATGGGCCTTTGTCTCCCAGTTCAGGTTGATGTCAAATTTTCAGTGTTCCATGGATGCTGTAGCGCATTTTTGTCTGGCTTTGACAGCTAATATTCACAGATGATTTGATATAGGTGTTTTCTAAAACTGGCATTCAGGTCATGCTACAAGAGGGAACTTACAGCATTCTTACTGTTTCACCCTGTTATATAGGTGAAAGATATAGGATTTACTGGGGTTTTCAGGCTAATTTTCAAACCACTAGTGGATGAAATTCCTTGCTTTGGAGCCGTTTGTTATTCTTTACGAGAAAAGGTGAGATTTAGTTTCCTTTCTCTCACCCTGATCATCTAGAATACTATATCATGATTTATAGAGTACTTTAAGGT
Organism: Eucalyptus curtisii; assembly: GCA_017140595.1. Taxonomy (NCBI): domain Eukaryota; kingdom Viridiplantae; phylum Streptophyta; class Magnoliopsida; order Myrtales; family Myrtaceae; genus Eucalyptus; species Eucalyptus curtisii. The sequence goes on along the minus strand of CM029496.1, from coordinate 26,437,000 downwards.
CTAAAGTTTCAACATGGGTTTATGCTTTGTTGGACCCTCTTTTTGCACAACATACTGCATTCGACGCTCACACTCGGTGCTCCTTCTTGCGCCCTTTCTAGCAGAAGAATCTTGACTTTAAACTAAGCATTGCTGGTGGCGATATAAAAACAATCCCTGGGGTTGCTGACGCTATCGAGGTTGGCTATTTGCTCTATCCTTGCTATTTATGTTCTGTGCCACTGATCCAGATGTCACAGAATGAGTGAATAAGGCCTTTATGTTCCTGGATTGCCTTAGAAATAGTTGAGAATGACAGAAATATGGATGGACCATTTGGAGAAACTGTAGATCGTGACAAATAGCCTTGTGAAAACTGCAAGAAACTGAACCTATAGGTTGCTCCAGACTGTTGTTGGAGCAAAATGGGTCCATTTGGCAATTTTTTACAAGTGTGCTCACTCGATCAATAAAATCATGTATGCATTTTCAGGAAACAATACAAGATGCTATTGAAGACACATTGACATGGCCAGTGAGGAAGATTGTTCCCATACTGCCTGGGGATTATAGGTACAAATTGATCCTTCTAAATATCGACCTATGATGGCAAATTCACTCTATTGTTGTCTTCACTCCTGATGATGTACTCTGCTAGATGGATACATATGAAAAATGCAATGCTTGAAATACTATAATTTTTTTTTTTGTTCGTACAACTTGATTGGCGGACACTTCGTATTGCTGGCCAATGCTGTCAGATGTTAGAACTTCACTAACAGAATGTAGGGTGCTTAAAATGATGGCATGAGTAGCCCACCTTCTGTATCCATCGACAAAGTTTCTTAAGAAAAGTGACGTCCGCATCTGTTTATCCTTTTTCTATATAGAAGTGCTCTCATACCAATGCGGGATTGTTTGGTGTTCTTTGGCTATGCTCTGTGGCAGTGACTTGGAACTGAAGCCTGTTGGGACATTAGAAGTGAAGCTTGTGCAAGCAAAGGACTTAGTCAATAAAGATCTTGTTGGGAAATCTGATCCATTTGCTGTTCTGTTTGTGCGTCCGCTGCGGAGCACAATGAAAACTAGCAAAACCATTGTAAGTGAAATAACTTGCTCCTTCCGTGATATTAAGAAAGAAAACCTGCTCCAATATACCTAGAATTCTCTCTTTCTAGGAAAAGCAACGGTTAATTCCATTGTATGGGTGTTTTCAGAACAACCAGTTAAATCCAGTATGGAATGAGCATTTTGACTTCATAGTTGAGGATGTATCAACCCAGCGCTTAACAGTAAGAGTTTTCGATGATGAAGGCGTTCAAGCTTCTGAACTCATGGGTTGTGCTCAAGTTCCATTAAATACGCTTGAGCCTGGCAAAGTGAAGGATGTGTGGTTAAAACTGGTGAAGGATCTGGAGGTGCAAAGAGATACAAAGAACCGGGGTCAGGTCAGATAGCAACCTAGATTTTCCCACATGCTCTTGTTGATTTCACCAAAATTTTTATTTCCTTTGCTCATGAGAGAAACTATTTGTTTCCTTCAAGCATTATGAAGGAAACGTCACTATCGATGACACAGCATGGATCCGCTTGGTATTTCATTATGAAGGAGAGGATCTGTTGTAGCGTAGCAATTTTGAGTGCAAGTTTACGTTTTCTTTTAGCTGCATTCGCTTGAATTTTGATATTTTTTTTTTTTTTGGCTATTTAAAAACATATGGTCCCTCTTTTGGAACGTTTCTTGTCACTAGGTGCATTTGGAGCTCTTGTATTGTCCCCATGGCACGGAGAATGTTATAAAGAATCCATTCAAACCGGAAGTGAAATTGACATCGCTTGAGAAGGTGCTTGAAGGCGGCCATGAAGCAGATGCAGCTTCATCTCAAAAGAAAAAGGATGTGATTGTTCGAGGGGTACTATCTGTGACTGTGATCTCAGCCGAGGAATTGCCAGCTACCGATTTGATGGGAAAAGCCGACCCTTATGTCGTTCTTACGATGAAGAAATCGGGAGCCAAATTTAAGACAAGGGTGAGATCCTGTAGCAAGCAGCCTTATATATGTCTAAATCTTTTTGCACGAAAATATTCAAGAGAGCCATTTCGTCAGCGTCAAGTGCTTCCACCCACCTAAAGCTGCTTCGGAAGTCCTGGATTGGATTCTAAACATTTTTAAATGAAGCCATCTGATATATTTTCCATTTGTATTCTCATATCTCCATTTCCTTCTTGTTGACTTCTAACTGTCTTTGGTTATTCTGTTCTATTAGGTGTTAAATGATGTTCTGAATCCGGTCTGGAATCAGACTTTCGACATCGTTGTGGAAAATGGGCTGCATGATATGCTTATTGTAGAAGTTTGGGACCATGACACTTTTGGAAAGGTACTTCTCTCCTCCTAATTCTTTTTTACTTTTGATATTCACCTTCAAAATATGACGTAATTTATAGCATGTAACATAAGAGACGCATGATTTTCACTCTTTGTGATGATACTTAAAAATCCTTAGAGGTCCCTTCCATGGATAACATCTCAGCAATCTTTTTCTGTCATTTTTTTTTTTATGTCCCATGGTTGAAAAAGATTAATTCTGTGGTTGCTGAAACTTCTGTTTTTTTTTTTTCGTGTGATGTGGCAAACGAACTACTATAAATACAGAGGAGGAGACAGTATAAGAGCACCTTACTATGTAAATCAAATATGATGAAAAGCAATACTGTTTTGGAAAGGATGATGTAAGATCAAATGTGGATTGCAAATGGCAGATGTCTCGAAAACTTTTCTGATAATTTGAGGTTTTTTAGCTCACTCTGCAAATCTCAATGGATAACTGGACAGTCAAGACGAGAAAACAGATAGAAACCATGATGCTTGTGAAAAATCATATATTGAATGGCGACTTCTAGACAAATCTGGATAGTACAGTGTCACACTCTTGGTCCCCCCTTGTTCTTGTTGATCAGCGAGTACTAGATCTCTTGCCTAATTCAATATTGTTTTTAACTTTTCAGGAGAAGATTGGAAAATGCATAATGACACTAACCAAGGTGATATTAGAAGGGGAAGTGCGGGATACTTTTCCTTTAGATGGCGCGAAGTCGGGAAAGGTTAATTTGCATCTAAAGTGGACTGCGCAGCCCGTGTTCCGCGACTATTGACGGTTGAGCGAGGGGAGAATATTTCATCCCAGTGATGATTCTCAACTTCTTGATACATTTGCAGGCTCATATGTGTGATACATCATAAAGAAAAAACAGATGTCATATGATTAACTCTGCAACCATACAAACAAATTATACTGCTTTGCATTTTCGGTAAGAGTTTCAAGCAAAAGCTAATTACAGGAGAGATGCAGATTAGTTTTGCATTTGGAGACATCAGAGAACACTGTTGTATCAAGAGGAAGAACTACGAATTTCTTCTTTTTTTTTTTAACGCATTACAGTTTACACTGAGATCCTTGTACGATTAGATAAAGCATCTATTGTTGAAGAGTTCAACGCATATAAGCTTGCACCATAAATATTCAAAGGTGGCGTGTAGCTTATCTCATGAGAGAAGCTTTTCTCCAGCACAAGCAAGTACGAGGGAGTTACTCTGATTTACATTTCATGAAGATTGACAGGGAATGAAGAGACATTACTGTTCGTCCTCTTGCCTGTCTGCCTGGGAGTTTCATATGTAATGGGAGGTGATTTCCATTTAACAGCATAAACTTCTCATCTATTTGCTTAACATGAATCAGTTTTATGTTTGATGTCAGCATCTGAAAGGGATTTGGTCATTGACGGATGGGCAGTGAGATTGGCATTTAGAAATATTCAAGTTAAAGTTGTGCAGAGAAGCAATTGAACTGGGGCATGCCTAACTAGAAGTTGGACCATATTCTTTCGTTTTCCTCATCAAATAAACAGCTTTTGTACATGCCATTGTGAATTTGAACAGATGTAATTGTTTATGCCGGAGAAGGTTTCACAGCAGGTGTTGAGAGTTCCTTGCATCGGAGAGGCTAAACAGTAAAAGTTGCAGTAGAAATGCAACACAATCTCAACCTGCCGGAGGACAAAATGAAAATAGTCATTTACCAAATGAGATTACCTGCATCAACTGAAGAAACTAAAGAATTTCTCATGTGTGTAGAGAGAGAGAGAGAGAGAGAGTTGTTAATTACATCAGGGCTCAATACCCCAACTAGATATGGGAACACAAACTTACACTTACCCATTTACATATCAATGAAAAACATACACATCTACTTTACCTCCCATTTAAGTCTGCATGTCTATAAGTTTCCTAAGTGCATCATTAGCTCACTGATAGAGCTAAATGGACCATACAGGCATATAATCATGTATTATCATGCCCAACTTCTTTGAGAACCAGTCTGTAAGATTCGCTATAAAAAAATCCTATGGATACCTGCAATGTTGTCGAGAGCATCAAAATGACCATTATGTTCAACAATCAGAAAATAGTTAAAAGTGGAGATCCCACCACACAGAAATACTTGGCCTATTTAAGATAGATGGATGGATCTATCGAAGGATCTGACAGCAATCTGATGTTTTGTGCAGATCAGAGAGAAATGCAAGAGCTCATATTACAAATTTCCCTGGAAGAGTATAGTTGTTTATACAGTATCTGATCAGGTTCACAACTAGCTGAGTTCCATACTTAAAGAAACTGAGTGCACTTACTTTATGCATCAGATTGACACACTTTTGACCAGAATAAGATATTCACATCACTTGACAAGTGCTCAAGTTTTGTTGCTTCAGTTAGCTTTTAGTACTATCAGATTGAATTACCATCTTCTTGAAAAAAAGTAGCTTCCATCACTCTCAACTTGTAATTGCACACGGTGTAGCCCAGGGGGCACACAAGATGTAAATTTCCTTGTAGATGCATGATTTGTCATGATGTAACAAATTGAATTTTTTTCTAAAATAAAGCAATTGTGTTGCCTTGATATCCAATTGACCAAATGCTAACAGTCAGTGAACTCTCCAATGATTACAGGGATACAAGAGCAAAACAGTAGGGACTGTCATCGCCTCCTTGTTAAGATAGCAGGAAACAACTTATCAGCTATATATAGCATCACCATGCAATCATAAGTGTCATGCTTTGGACGTCTAATAACTCATCCAGGAAGAAAGGTCCTAAATTTCCCTCAGCAGAAGTTTTTCATAATCACACTAATTCTTCCAAAAGGTAATTCGTTAATTATATACTTCGGTGCTAAACCCTGATAATGATTGACACAGTAATCATGAAGCAATGTAGAGAATTCATATAAGAATTTCAACCAAAATTCAGGTGAAGTATATGTACAATCCCCTACACAAAATTTACAGAAACAGCATATCAAAATGCACATACATGCACTATCAATGATTCAAGCAGTAATATTTCGACTTTTTGGCCATGTAGTATGTTCTTGACAAGCTTGGACTAAATCTTTCAAAGACGCCAAAGTTAAAGACTTAGCTCCACATATATAGTAATGAAATAAATGCAATTGTTACAGGAATGTAAAATGTCACAGACAGTATGACCCCCAAAAAAAAAAAAAAAAATGTCGCAGACAGCTTGCCCTTTTAAATTTTGAAGTCACGCCATCTTTTTCAATGATTGTGCTACCAGTGAATGCACGTCACAAGTTAGCTGCCTGATAGTCCTACCAATAAGGTTGATTAGTCACCTGAGTTGAGCAGGGGATGTACATTGCAGAATAATGACGACTATGGATCACCATGTCAGCCAACATCGCAAATGGTATGGTGAGAGACAACCCTAGTATAGCTACTAATGGTGTTGTCCATACCACACTTAATGCCCTACAAAATAGTCAGACACGTGTGGTCAGGAATAGCATGTGTGAAACGTCTTACTGAAGAAATAAAGGTAAATACCAGAAATAGTCAGAAAGGACACTTCCAACCAAGCCATTGGCAAGAACAGCTACATCCATTTTACAGAATGGGGAATTGTGAACTCAGGCTCTAACCCTAATTTTCCAATGGCCATACTGCAAGATGAAAGACAAAATCAAGTCCAGAATCAAGAAGATACTTTAAGTTCATGAAAAGGAAATAATGAGAAAAATTCAAGTTGATGATGTCGCAAAAGTTTTCATTACAATTATCACACCTAAAAAATGTGGAGCAGAATGTCCTGAAAGTTTTTGTATTCTTTTTCCGAAAATAAAAGGACTAAATGGGTCCTCTTTAGACCTTTAGAATAGAAGATGGCAGGAATTTCTCAAATCAAGGGACCACTATGCTCTAAAAAGTACGTGTCTTGTAAAAGCTAAAAGATCAGTAAATAGAGAGCACTCCAAAATTAGTGATTTGCCGAGTCTGCAAGATTTCCAGCTGCTTGACCATATTTCATTCATTAAACATTTACTACGAGAGAAAGCAAGCCAAAGTTTTATAAAGGTGATAAGAGAAAGGAAAAACAGCAAAATTTCCATCTCTCCAGACCCGATCAAGTCTTAAGATTTCTGCAGAGATTACCAAGGAAAATATAATTTGACTAGGGGTATGAATGAAAACTATAGAAAAATATAAGGGGGTGAAAAGCCAACTGAAAACCCTTTTGTAACACTATCATCAACAGACAAGCATATACATAGAGTTGCCACCCAAGTTGCCTAAAAGTAATCAGGTTTCCATTGTCCTAGCTCATGAGAGAGAGAGAGAGAGAGAGAGAGAGAGAGAGAGAGAGAGAGAGAGAGAGAGAGGATCTTACCAAGCCACCATAGAGCTACGAGGGTAAACAATCCAATGTATCCAAATAACTTTTGCAGATTAGCTTCCTCCCCTTCTTCGTCAGCAAACTTCTTGAGAAGTACTGTAACATTTGTTTTAGTTCACTAGTTGGTCAATATACCATAGAATGACAATATTGTGATTATAATAGCCCATATGACATAGCTGAAAGCAAGCCAAAGAGATCCGCAACAAGAGTGTTTTTCATTCCTGACAATTACATAATTGCCATAAACTAAATCAGGCATTACAATATGCAAACATGCAGTAAAGCATGCTATTTTGCTCCTGTCAATGGTTCTTTGTCCTATTGAAGCATGCCAAACTTTAATCCACATATATATAAAAGTATAAACAACAGCATCACTAACAAACTTACAAAGAAGTGTTAAATTTGAAGTCGTCGGCTGCCCAAGTTTCCCCAGGAGTTGTCATGGCAGCACCAGCAATGCTGATGAAGACTGCAACAACTTTTGATACATTTAAAGAATCTTGGCCCAAAAGGACGCCAATGAAAAGAGTGGAAAGAACCGAAGTTGATAACAGTACAGTCATGCTAGCAACACTTGTTCTTGCGAGGGCTGCATTTGATAAATACTGCAATCCATACAGTACTGTTAATCAGCACTATGCCGTTTCTGTTCTATTGTATGAAGCTCGATCCTATTTCTATGATTAACAGAATAACTACAAAACATTGACTAGAGGACAATGAAATAAAAAGTTTCCACTCAATGATTATAGCTTTGTGGCAGTATCATACTTTAAACGGAGCACCTTGCCAAAAGTCCGATCATTCAACACATGAGTCACTCAAATGATGCCACAAGCAACATACATCAGGTACCTGATGGATATGTGTCAGAATGGTGGATGACAGCATGGACAGGATACAAGGTCAAACATCATACATGCAACGGCTGGTAGAAAGTACTCATTCTTCCACTACAAGGACACGAAATCTATGCAGACTGCGTAAGAAATTCTTAAGAAAGCACATTTATTGCCATTTGTAAACAGTTATAACAAAACAAAGACATTCAACAATCTGATAAAGGAAAAAATCCTAAGAAACAAAGGTACCAATCCATACTAAGGATCTTAAGAGCCACTGGAATAACCAAAAAGCACTTGTGAAAATGTGAACACTTGCCCATATGTATATGCATATGCATATGGAACTGATTCATTCGCTCCAAATCTATGCCTAGAAACTGTACATCGAAACCAAGGGTATGACAAAGTTCATATGCTCCAGGAAAATTATTTTAATAGGTGTGGTCAAAGAAACAATAATAGTAATAAATGTCCATATCAACATCTAACTCCATGAAACACGAAGAGTTGTATAGAGTTATTTATCATTCTTCTATGGACAAGTAAAATTTACTAGTAGCAAACAAAAGCTAGTTTACCGGAATTAAAAGGGAGGGAACAGCTAATCAAGTTGTATACCTCTGTTACAAACCAATGCAACATCCATAGAAAGCAATGTCCCTCGTTGTCAGCTCCCTTTCTCTATCATCATTTATGGGTGTAGCGGATTCAACTTCAAACACATTCTGTGCACCAAATCCAGCAGAAGATTCATTCATGCTTTCTGCATGTTGGCCACCTCTCAAACTGTGCCGTTTGAGTAATTGACATATCCAGTCCTTGAGAAACGCTATGGGGAGGTAAATCACCATAAGCAAAGCTCCCAGATATGTCACTACAAACGGCTCCTTGTAATTGTTAAGGATACCCTGTAGCGAGAAACTTCGCATCATTTTAGACATAACTCAAGCTCAATACACAGCAAAAAAGTAAAAGAAACAAAGAGAGTCGTCATTGTAATTTGCATGATTGCAAAATGGCATCTCAACTTCATAGAGTGACCATTGTCTAATGAAGTTGCACCATTTCCCTAGATACTATGATTTTTTGAGTCTCAATTACTTGATCAAACCACAGAATGGCATATCAGCGCAGAAAATAATTTAATCATCCATGTCAAACCGATAATGGAATTCCAAACTGCAAGGCCAATTTCATGCAAAGCCAGTTGGAATGAATGCGATAAAAAAATTCCTAGCTTTGACTTCATTTTCTCGCAACAAACCTTAAAGAAGGTTCATGGGTAGCACCAAATACAGCAATACAATAGAGATAATTAATTGATTGCCTCCAGCAAGTTCACCCCAGGTAAATCTAAATCCCAGCATTCTTTTTGAAACAAGATAAAGACTACACCAGTTAGTTCGCAAAACATCCCTTAACAATCACCTAAAAGGCAAGGCCATTGGTGACATCCCATCCCATTCAGAAAAAAAGCCTCATGAATATTGAGAAACCACGAAATTCCCAGCAACAGAAGAGCTTGGAATTCACGGGAAATATAAGAGACCAACCTGGGTGACTTCAGCAGAGGCAACCCATATGATTACAACTGCGGCTATAAGAAGCAAACCAGCTCTGTATCTCCAACACATGAGAGAAATTTAGCCCGACTGAGATGATCAAACTGAGCTGAAACTCGGTTCAAAATTCTTCAGATCAAACTGACCTGATTCCACATGAGGAGGACAAGTGGGATGAACAATTGCTTAGAAGTCTTTTTGACGAACAAATAGTAATTAAGATTCTAGATGTGCCTTTGAGGACTCATTTTACACAAGATAAAATTGTGTGGATGGATTCCAAGTCAGGAACGTATTCAATCAAAAGTGCATACAATTTGCTCCGTGAAGAGGTACACAAACAGAACACATCCCAAGCCTCATCTCCTATCAGCCACCCTGCAAGTCATCATACCATATTTGGCACATGCAGAACAGAACACATCCAGAAGAGTGGCTACAAAATTTCCTTACACAGTCAGGCAACCTACTTACCTTCAACAGGACAAAACATGAAAGATGTTATTATGGCTTAAACCTAAAACCTCTCAGGAGCATTCTTTGAACATACAGTGGGCATTTCCGGTGGGGAACCTATATGCAAAGCTACAGCAATGTTTTGATTCCATGGCATCATCACCTCAACAAAGATTCAAACTAAATCAACGCCATTCAGCATTCATGCAAACATTACCCAGACATTTACTCTCTACTTCAGATCCTAAGAGAACCGAGACAAAAGGTTTTGAATCTTGCCTATTTGATATGTAAATCCGAGGCTACAAATGTTGATTATATCAACTTTAGAAGCTTCAGTGGTTGTTCCAATGATGAAGCACAGCTCATGCAGATTTTAGAATCTCTGGTAAGTTTCTCCCCCCTCTCTAGTCAAGTTGATGTTGTAAAATAAGGTTAAAAAGAAGAAACACAGCACCACCAATTCAGTGCTTTAGTGAGCTTAATCAATGGATGTTGATGCTGTGAAATTATCTGTTGTTCACCATGATGGGGATTAGATGAGTCCGATGGCAAGAAATGACCAAATTCCTAAATCCCATCACCCACTAGTAAAAGCATATGCAAGGGTTGGTTCACAGCAATTAGAAGAGCCATTGCCTCATCGGAAACATTCTATGTCCTACCGATAATCATAGACATTTACTTTCAAAGTGGGTCTCAGTGACTTAGCGAGAAAGAAACAGTCTTAATTTGCTGTCCAATCCTTGAAAAACATGCTCAATACCAATAATGAGCGGGCTTCAATCGAATATATACATACGCGGACCGAGCAGCAACACCAGAAGCAACGCAGACCCACGTAACCAAATCAATTCAGCAGCCAGTAAACAAGTGCAGCTCAAGAACGATGTACAAACAAAACCCGCCCCGCCAGAGCATCACCACCAATTCAGAATCTAGAACTCGTCCAGTTCAAACATAAGACATAGACAAGTTTCTTCCATCCGCAAAGCTTTGAGCGGAGGACAGAGATCATCATAAAAGTAAGCAAGAAACGAACGAGAAAACTTACGTACCGACGCCACCGGACCCTCCAACGACAACGAGGAACAGCTCGAGAATCAGCAACGACCTCGGTGCCGCCGGCGCGGTGGGTTTCCCAGTCCCTCCTCCTTCGCGGCGTCAACGACGGACGCCGCCGCAACGGCTCTTCGAGATGGGAGCGCCGGAGAAGCTACCTCCGGCGAGGGAAGTTCCGGCGAAGGAGACGAACGGCGAGAGCAGATTTCTCGAGGCGCTGCCAAGAATCCGTCGAGCGCCGGCGCCGGCGACGGCGACATTTGATTTTCCTTATTTATTTATTTTTAATTTTAGGACAACCTTAAACTATCTCCTCATCTTACGTAATTGTAAATTTGTCGAATTTCTAAAGCGCATCAATTTACAAATTTCTCCTATTCCTTACGGAACAAGGATCTCCTTATTTCGGGAGTGTTTAATCATACGTTTGTAAATAATTCTATAAAATTTTTACACTTCAATGGTTAAAAGGAAAAGCTAGAAACTTGCCTCTTTTACGGAAAAAAAAGAAGAAGTTTTCTAATAAACAGAAGGACAGCGCTATTTCTACTCCCAATATGATTAAATTCACTCATTTTCCACCAAAAGAACAGAAAAATTGCCTTCTGTCGTTCAATTACAATTTAAATTGGTTGTCCTAAATTTATTTACTTTGATTTTTTTAGTATTTCTATATCCATGTAAATTTTATTAAACCTAAATATTGCATAAAGTAAGAACTTTCTTTTGAAAATGCTAGTGAAATATCATTATTTTAGTTGACAAAAATCAATATCATCTATGAACTGTTTATGAAAAAATATTAAGATATCTCATTGTGCATAGATATTTCTCTAAGTCTTACGTGCTCTATATAAAAAATATTTCCAATATAATAAGGGAAAAAGATAAATTCTTTGATATAGTAAATAAAGAGACTTGATAAATATTTTAGACTAATAAGATTAACAAAAAGTTCACTAAGAAAGTGAGCTTTTGAGATAAGAGGGTCGAAAAATAGTTAAGATATTATAAGATTAATGATGAAGAATAGACTTTTCGACTTTATACAATATCAAAAAGTGTCTTTACAATTAGTGAGATAATTTTACATGGAGTATAAAAAATGTTATATGAATATCTAATAATGCACTTTTCTTTGATACACAAAAAAAATGTGAAATGTTTAATTATGTTAATTATACTAAATAAAAAAGGAAATGGGCCATCATTATAAACTGCAATTGAAAGATTGAAAGCAATGTTGTCTTTTTAGTATAAATAGGGGTGGAAATAGCACCGCCCAAACAAAATTGAATATAAAATTTTTTGCCATGGGTTGAACATTATGTATAATAAAATAACTTTGCCTAATTAACCTAATTATTGACCTTTTTTTCCTCAAAAATGGATTACTATATTAACATCTAAAAAAGTCTGTATGATAAAAAGAATGCAAATGTCTTAAAAGAACGGACTCAATCATTATGATAATAATATTATTTAATATAAAATCTAACTTTTATGTTAAAGTAATTGCATGATGGGTAAATTTATAGAATGATTAGTTGGTACGATCATATATCATATATATGTATGATGTTAAGAAAATTTTTACATTTTATTGTTCATAACTTTGCTCATATTATATCTGGCCTGATTGATGATTACTTTATAATATTACTTATGATAAAAAGGTTTATTATTGAATATAACGTTATTAAGAAATATTATTGCACATCCAATTTAAGTATTTTCTATCTAGACCGGGTGCAATTTCTCCGGTTAAAATTCTAATTTTCGGTACTTGTGGAAGCGGAGACTTGAACATTAAATTATGACATTTTAGCGTAGTGGTTCTAGTTAGGTCAATGGATGAGTATAGGTTTTGATGAAATTGTGTTCGATGCTAGTTAATTAAAATTTTAATGATATATACAAGTTAAACAGATCAATCTATTTTATCACCCGACAGGATTCTCTCATTTGCCACTTTTTAGTACCGGTGAATCGGGAAGGACAAATAAACCAATTAAGCTACTAGAGGGTGAACTTTGGCATTCAAAAGCTTTTGATGGCCTGAAATCACTTCATAAATATCATATAAGTAGATATAAAAATTATTCATGAATTAAACATTAGCATCGTCCTCTAGTTTCTACACTTGCTGAAATCACTTTGACCTCCATTGAATGTCAAAATCAACTTAAGAACACATACACATAAAAGCTTTATATTCGTTAGCGATAGAGAAAATTGTGTAATTTCTTTATATATCCATGAAGAGTACTTATTTATTGACTTCATAATCTGACCTTCTAGTGCAACTATATATTATGATATCGATTATAATTGATTGGGGATATGCATAGTGAAAACAGGCACATGAGAGATATGTTTCTAATAGATTATAATTATAAAATTCATGTATTCAATGGTAGAATTTTATTTCAAAGTAATCATAGGTCATCGTATTGACTTACGCAAAATCTTAATTCAATTTAAGCTACCATTTTAATGCTCAAATAAATGCGTCAATATAGGAACATTACTCTCTTGCCCCTGTACATATTATACATCAAATTACCTTCATTAATGCTACAATATCTCAACCTTCCTTCTATATGAATCAATGATGTTGCATTGACTTATTCAAAATCTAAATCCAATTTAAGCTACCGTTAATATTTGGATAAGTATGTGTAGAAATAGGACCATTACTCTCTTGCCATATACATATTATACATCAGATCACATTCCCTTTTGTTTCTTTTTTTCTTATATAAATAGATAAACCAGATCACATTCCTTAATGCTACAAAATATCTCAAACCCCCTTTGTCATCGTCGCCAAACTTCTACGTAAGTCCCCTCATCGTTGAGACTCTTCCTCCTCACTTAGTACTACCATCATGGGGAGAACTATGCGCGCTCTAGCTCTCTTGATGATCCTATTGCTTGTGGCTTCATATCAGTGTCGGTCTCTCTCTCTCTCTCTCAGTGTCCTCGTGAATGCATGTTAGGATCTAAGTATGTCCTAAAACTACTTCATCTGAATTCTGAGACATAAAATTCGGAGGTATTCCCAGGGGAAAGGGAAGAAAAACTCTCTCCAATGGGGGGGGGGGGAACAGGGCGTACGGACATCGACACCTTAAAATAAGGAATGTATCCAGGGTGGGCGTTGAGTTACCGTACTACCGCTGAAAACTCTTGTCGAAAGCTTGCTTCCTGCTAGTTATACATGTGCTTCGTACAGTATCTAGAACCGGCACGTCTAACTAGTATCCCTAATTCTAGACACTGTGCGAATCACATATTAATGTACATGTTTGAGACGTGTGATGATACAATTTTTATTTATTTATTTATTTTTATTTTTGGGATTTTGCAGCAAGTGCGGATGAAACTGGAAGCAGCTTGCCTTCTGAGGAAACTGCTGCGGACGATGCCCGTTGCGCCGAGTCCAAAGACTGCGGGGTGCACTGCCTGCGATTTGGGTGCATCAATGAAGGTTGTGTTGATGGGTTGTGCAAGTGTCGATGCACTTGATTCATTATTATTTGATGAAACAAAAATAAAACAAGGAAGAAAAGTCTCCTTTCCTTTGCCTCCTTGATTGAATATTTGGCGTTAAATATTCGTTTTGCAAGGAAAAAAAAAAAAGGATGAAGAAGAAAAAAAGAAATTAGATATCTGAGATTTCCCAGCTCCCTCCTTAAAGAAAGCATTTCTCGTCTTTTTTACTCGGTATGCCCAATTAAAAGAAAAGCTAGAAACTTGTCGTTTATGGCAAAATTTAAGGTTTTTTTTTTTGGCACAAATAAAGTCGAATATTACATTTTCCGACAAAGGTTAAATATTATATAAGAAAAATTGCTTAATTGACATTGATTATTCAAATATTTGCGGGCCCCTATTTGTCTCCCCTAGTAATATTTCCAAACTTTCAATTTAGGTCAAACTTCAGCCTATTCGTGGGGAGTGTTAGAGTGCCTTCATTTCGCGTAAAATGAGTGATTTATAAAACATTTTACAAAAAATGATTGTTTATATCATTTAGAAAAATTAATCAATAGGAAATATTTCCATCATCGATAATAATCCATGCCTAATTGTTTTTGTGGGCGATGAAATTTTTTTTCTTTTGTTTATTTTTCTAGACAACATAAACGATTAATTTTTGAAAAATAGTTTCCAAATAACTCATTTTCTATAAAATGAGTGCACTTGACTTAAGCTAAAAGCATAGAAATATTACTTAGGGAGGCAAATAGAGGCCAACAAAGATTTGAATAGAAGCATATAAGCAAATATAAAAATTGGTTACCAATTACACATTAGCATTGTTGTAACGACCCCAACTCCATCTCCAGGATCTTAAGAGGCAGCGGTTACTTTTGCGATATCCCAGAATCGTCGTCGTCCCAATTCTTTTTATCTTATTATCATGCACATGCGGAAACGTGAATAAACAACTTCCTGAACAAACAATAGCTGGAAGATTGGACATACATCACATAGAATACACTAGTTTATATTATAACAGTACTCTTACAAGCCTTTTCTCTATGGGCTCTCTTTCCCTTTTTCATCACACTACAAGTTTCCATATAGGCCAAGGGAAATTCTTGTCTCCTCTAGCGTGATTACAGCTCCCAAAACGAACTTGAGACTTCTATTCCTACAAGACTAAAAGATGAGGGAGTGAATTTTGGGAATTCAGTAAGTAAAATTCCTAATTCCCTACTAAGAAAGCATCTCATCATCAAAGCCTAACAAGTACAACACTCACAAATAGCGTCGATGACAAATCAATAGCAAATTACTTGCAATGCCTTGACTCAACACATGATGTCAATGTAAGATACCTTGGGCTTAATAATGAACACATCAACATATCATACTTATGCATAGTCGACACTTATGCAAATTCATTTACTATGATCCTAGCTCGACCAGGCCCCTCCTAGCTCAACCGGGGCTTTTTAATTTCTTGCTGGGCTTCCTGGCTCGACGAGGGCATCTCGGCTCAATAGAGACTTCTCGGGGCTAGCTTCCCAAGGCTTCCAGGTTCAAGACCCAAACATCTTGGTTCAAGCAGGGCATCCCAGCTCAATCGAGGCATCTCGTTCAATGAACGAGGCATCGCCGCCAATGCTGTGTGGCGATGAGCGCTTTTTCTTCTTTTAAGTGTACACATATATGCATCATATAAGCCGGTTCTTATCTCAAGGGTGTTTAATAATATATTTGGATTAATAGATTACTTATAAAGCAAGCGATCACGAGAGTTGCATTATTGTGTTTAGTATGTAATTGAAGGGCGATTCAGAAAATTTAGTAGTGAGAAAAAGTCGAGATGCATGAGGATGTGGTACATTTATTATTCGCCTAAATAAAAGAAAAATTCTATGCATTGCTTGTCCCATGTTAAGTGTAATCAGTGCATTGAAAATGAAAACATTTTATGCATGTAACCTATCCTCGAACAATATTTCCAAAAATCACGAGCTCTCTCCCTTGCGTTTAACTATGTAAAATAGAAGGATTTCGCAGCGAGAAATCTGGGCATTAGAGATTGGACTTGTGGATAATTTCGTCTCTTCGATTACTTCTACTGTTTTTCAAATTTGACTTCCTAAAAATTGTTGCTGTATTCATATTTGGACATTTATACTAAATATGGAACGCTTGAAATCTTTTAAAAAAAAAGGAAAAAAGAAGAAGAATTGAATATATTTATTTGTAAAGTCACATATTTTGACAGCTCCTTTGGAGCCGTTGGGAGCTTGCTTCGCGATCCGACGGCTCGGGGCCGCCCAGTTCAAATTAAATTCAATCAGAACCCTGCGACACGCTAAACTCTCAAATCTCTCCCTCCCTCTCGCTCGCGCGCGCGCGTTCTCTCCGTGCACGTACGTTCGATCGTCTTGCTGATCCATCCCGTGGTTTTCCTCTTGAATCGTTCGTGCGGCCGGTTCTCTCGCGGCGGTTCGTTCGGTAGGCGCCGCGCTCTCTCCGCAAGAAGTTCCGACCACATCGTCCTCGGCTTGGCCTCGAAGCCCTCTCGATTGGAGTTTTGGACCTTTTCATCGTGCAAATCTTGCGTTCGCTTCGTGGTGCTCGAGCCGAGAACGATGCTGTCTCTTTGCTGTTATCACATTTATTTATAACTACAAACCACTATTACGTTTGAATTTAGTACCTGGATCATTTTCTTTTTCGTTTTCAACATTAAATAAAACAGTTTTTGCATGTGCTAATGCGAACTAGAACAGATGTAATTGTTTATGCGAGAGAGAGGCTTTTCAGGTGTTGGGAGCTCCTTGCACCGCAGAGGGTAGAACAGGATAGAATGCAGTAGCAATGGCACAACACAATCTCGACCCGCCAAAAGATAAATTGAAAACAGTAATTTGCAAATTGAGATTGCGTGCATCAACTAAAAAAAACCAAAGAATTTCTTGTGTGTGTAGACGTGTAGAGAGAGAGGTTTATTACATCAAGGGCTCAATACCCAAACCAGATATGGGAACACAAACTTACACTTTTCCCCATTTACAAATCAATATCAATGACAAACATAATCACATCTACTTTACCTGCATGTCTATAAGTATCCTCAAAACGATACCAAGTGCATGATTAGTGCACTGGCAGAGCTAAATGGACAATACAGCCATATTATCCATGTTTCACCGTGCTACAAACCCAATTTCTTTGAGAACCAGCCTGAAAGATTCGCTATCACAAATCCTACAAATACCTGCAATGTTGTCGAGAGCATCAAAGTAACCATTGCGTCAACAATCAAAGGATAGTTACAGTGGAGATCCCACCACACGGAAATACTACCTATTCAAGATAGACAGATTGATCTATTGAGGGAATTGACAGCAATTTGATGTTATGTGCATATCAGAGAAATGCACGAGCTCATAGGACAAATTTCCCTGGAAGAGTATAGTTGTTTATACAGTATTTGATCAGGTTCACAACTAGCTGAGTTCTAGACCTAAATAAACTTAGTGCACTTATTTTATGCATCAGATTGACGCACTTTCGACCAGAATAAGAAATTCACATCACTTGACAAGCGCTCAAGTTTTGCTGCTTAGTCTGTTAGCTCTTACTTCTATCAGTTTGAATTTCCATTTTCCCGAAAAAAGTAAGCTTCTATCACTGTCGACTTGAAATAGCACACAGTGGAGCCCAGGGGGCACATAAATTGAATTCTTTTCTAAAATAAAGCCATTGTGTTGCCTTGATATCCATTTGACCAAATGCTTATAGACAGGGAACTCTCCTATGATTACAGGAATACCAGAATAAAACAGTAGGGACTTGTCAATCTCTTGCTCGTTAAGATAGCAGGAAACAACCTATCAGCAATCTCGTGTCACCAAGAAATTATGAGTGTCATGCTTTGGATGTCTACTTACTAATCCAGGAAGAAAGGTCCTAAATTTTCATCAGCAGAAGTCTTTCATAATTATACTAATTCTTCCAAAAGGTATTTTGTTAACTATACACCTTGGGGCTAGACCCTGATATCGATTGACACAATGAAGTTATACAGCTATGTAGAGAGTTCATAGAAGAATTTCAACCAAAAGTCCAGTGAAGCATATGTCAAATCCCCTACACAAAATGTACACAAACAGCATATCAAAAAGCGCATACATGCACTATCAACAATGAAAGTAGTAATTTTTCAACTTTTTGGCAATGTATTCAATATCTTTTAAAGACGCTAAATAAATAACTTAGCTCTACATGTATAATAATGAAATACATGAATCTTTTACAGGTATTTAAATTGTCAGAGAGCTTCATTTTTAAAATTTTTGAATTCAGGCCATGTTTTGTTATTGTGCTACTAGTGAAAGCATGTCACAGTTTAGTTTCCTGATAGCCCTACTACTAAGATTGGTTAGTTACCTGAGTTGAGCCGAGGATGTAAATTGCGGAATAATGACGACCATGGATCACCATGTCAGCCAACATTGCCAGTGGTATGGTAAGGGACATCCCTAGTGTAGCCACTAATGGTGTTGTCCATACAACACATAATGCCCTACAAAATAGTCAGACATGTGGGGTCAGGAATGGCATGTGTGAATGTCTTACCTGAAGAAATAAAGGTACATACCAGAAATAGTCGGAAAGGACACTTCCAACCAAGCCATTGGCAAGAACAACCTCATCCATTTTTACAGAATGAGGAATTGTGAACTTAGGCTCTATCCCTAATGCTGTCAATGGCCATACTACAAGATGAAAGACAGATTCAAGTCCAAAATCAAGAAGCTAGTATAAATTTATGAAAAGGAAATTGAATTTTTAAAAAGGAATTAATGAGAAAAAAATTCAAGTTGATGATGTTGCAGAAGTTCTCATTACAATCATCAGACCTCAAAAATGTGGAGCAGAATGTCATTAAATTTTGTTGTATTCTTTCTCTAGAAAAAGAAAAGGAGGGTAAACCGGTCCGCTGCAGACATTAGGATATGCAGGAATTTCTCAAATCGAGGGACCACCATGCTCTAAAAAGTATGTAGGGAGCACCCCAAATTAGTAAGTAGTAGAGTCTGAAAGATTTCTGGCTGCTTGACTGTACTTCATTCATTAAACATTTAATACATGAGAAACCAAGCCATAGTTTTATAAAGTTGCAAACAGGAAGGCGAAAACAGCAAAATTTCCATCTCTTCAAACCCCATCAAGTCTTAAGATTTTTGCAGAGATTACCAGGAATATATAATTTGACTAGCGGTAACAATGAAAACTATAAAAATAAAAGAGGGTAAAAAGCCAATGGAAAACCATAATAAATTTTAGCACAACATCATCAACAAACATGCACATGCATATAGTTGCCGCCCAATTTGCCTAAAAGGAATCAGATTTTTCCTTTGTCCTAGCTCATGAGAGAAACCGAGAGAGAGGATCTCACCTAGCCACCATAGAGCTACAAGGGTAAACAATCCAATGTATCCAAACAACTTTTGCACATCAGCTCCCTCCCCTTCTTCACCAGCAAACTTCTTGAGAAGTACTGTAACATTTGTTTTAGTTTGCTAGTAGGTTGATATAAAATAGAATGACGATATTGTAAAAGAGAGAATATCTTACCTGTGAATAGCCCATATGACATAGCTGAAAGCAAGCCAAAGAGATCCCCAACAAGAGAGCGCTTCCCATTTCTGACAATCATATAATTAGCCATCACAATATGAAAGCATGCATTAAAGCATGCTATTTTGCTCATGTCAATGGTTCTTCGTACTATTTAAAGCAAAATATGGAAAAACCACAAACTCAATGTAGCTTCCAACAGTAGATTGACATAATTAGTTGATTGAGGAATTGGAGATAATGTGAACAAATAATAAAAAATCAATTATCACAGCATCTCTTCTCACAATTGACAACTTGTGTATTGCCAAAATTAGTGCTCCAAAGACCAATGCCATTAAGTAATAAAAGAACGGTAACAAATGTAATCTTTTGTGGTTACGTATAAAATACAAGGGTAAAATGTTAAATCGTGAAGAACCCTCTGATTTTCTGTCTTCATAGAGGACAGGACATTGATAACAAAAACTATGTGTAATTGATCTTGCAAGATAAAATCTTCATTGATTGTATTTTTTGTAAGAAAACGGAAAGAGAAAGGGTTGGAATGAGTTTGGAGTGCTGGGATATGGAATTGCTTTAGTATCTATCCATAAATATCAAGGTAGTCCAATTTGAGGGGTAAACTCAAAAACTAAAATGGTGGCCAAAAAATTGCATGTTAAAAAAAAAAAAAAAAAAAAATTAAAATATATATGGTACCACTAGATGAGAACATTTTGTAGCAATAAGGAATTAGAGGAGTCAAATTTGAAGATTGAACAGAGCATCTTCCCTCGGAAAAAATAAAAGCTTAAAATGCAACCTCATTTAAACCCAGCCAGGGCATTCTCCCCAATAATGATGCTGAAGTCTCAAAAAGAAAAGCCTTTCCAGTTTGCAAGTCCGGAAATAGCAAACAGTTATATAAGAGGAAGAATAATGGCACCACCAACTTTGCATGTCGGCTACATTTCATTATACATGATTAAAGTATGGTACTAAAAGTGCCAAACTTCGATTCACATATATATAAAAGTATAAACAACAGCATCACTAAGAAACTTACGAAGAAGTGTTAAATTTGGAGTCATCAGCTGCCCAAGTTTTCCCAAGAGTTGTCATGACAACACCTGCCATGCTGACGAAGACTGCAACAACTTTCGATACATTTAAAGAATCTTGGCCCAAAAGGACGCCGATGAACAGAGTGAAAAGACCTGAAGTGGACGATAGTACAGTCGTACTAGCAACACTTGTTCTTGCGAGGGCTGCATTTGATAAATACTGCAATCGATACGATACTGTGAATCAGCACTATGCAGTTCTGTTCTATTGAATGAAACTTGGTTCTACTCCTATGATTAATAGAATAAATGCAATATAGTGACCTAATGACAATTTAAAAAAAAAAAAAAAAGTTTCCACTCAAATGATTATAGCGTTGTGGCAGGATCATGCTTCAAACAGAGCTCCTTCCCAAAACCCCGATCATTCAAAACACAAGATAAAGTCACTCAAATGATGCCGCAAGCAACACATTCGGTACCTGATGGAAATGTGCCAGGATGTTGGATGACAACATGGACAGGATATAAGGTCAAACATCATATTTGCAATAGCTAGTAGGAGTTACTTATTGTTTCACAATGAGGACACAAAATCTATGCGGGCCACATAAGAAAATCTCAAGAAAGCACATTTTATAGCCAGTTGTAAACAGTAGTAACAAAAACAAGGACAGTCAACAATATCGAGGAAAGAAACCTAAGAAAGCAAAGGTACCAATCCATGCTAAGGATATTAAGAGCCACTGGAATAACCAAAAAGCACTTGTGAAAATGTGAACACTTGCCCCATATGTATATACATATGTCACTGATTCATTTGTTTCAAATCTAAGCCTGGAAACTGTATATCGAAACCAAAGGTATGAAAAAGTTCATATGCTCCAGGAAATTTTTTTTTTTTAATTAGGTTCAGTCAAAGAAACAATAACACTAATAAATGTCCAATCCAACATTTGACTCCATGAAACCCAAAGAGTTGTGCAGAGTTATTATCATTGTTCCATGGATAAGTAGAAGTAACAAGTGGAAAAACAAAAGCAAGTTTGCAGAAGAAAAAAGGGAGGGAAACTCAAAATCAAGTTGAATACCTCTGTTACAAACCAGATAGGGGCAATGTAACATCCGCAGATAGCAATCTCCCTCGTTGTTAACTCCCTTTTCCAATCATCTTTTCTTTTAGATACCAATGGACTTGTTTCTCCATTAGATGAGAGGTCAGCTTCACTATCTTTTCTGGCCAAAGCCGATTCAACTTCGAACACGTTCTGCACGCCAATGTATTTTAGGGAAGGACTAGATCCAGCAGAAGTTTCACCCGTGCTTTCTGCATGTTTGTCACCTTTTGAATTGCGCTGTTTAAGTAATTTACATAACCAGTCCTTGAGAAATGCTATTGGGAGGTAAACTACCATAAGAGAAGCTCCAAGATATGTCACTGCAAATGGCTGCTTGTAATCTGTAAAAATATCCTGTAGTGAGAAAGTTCACATCACATGAGACATAACTCAAGCACAACATACGAAAAAGTAAAAGAAACAAAGAAAGAGTTGTCATTATAATTTGCATGATTGGAAATGGCATCTCAACTTCATAGAGTGACTATTGTCTAATGGAGTTGCCCCTTTTCCATCATACAATTCATAAATTTTAAGATGAAATTTTAATTGAAACTTCATTAAGTCAATTTCACTACTTCACAGTCTATTTCCATAATAGTGCCACCATAATAGTCAGTAAATGAGAAACAGAAAATGGACACAGCTCAGGCAATACTAGCAGTCTATTTCCTCGCGTGAGTTTGGATTACCTGAATTGAATGCTAGAGCACTAGATATTACAAATGAAAGTACTAAAGTTTTACTCGTGGACGTAAAAAATCTATTTCAACAAGTGGGGGAGCAAAAGAAGACTTGGATAATTGCAGCATAAGTGGCTTACTGCAGGGATATGGGCACAAGCTGTTGAGTAAACCAGCTATTTAAAAAGACTGTCTTGCTTTCAAATATCTCATGACTTGCTTTCAAATATCTCATGACCTGAGTACAAGGGCAGGTTTATTTCTCCCAGAAAACTTAGTACAAAGATTCATACAATGAGGCCATCATTTATGCATAAAAAGCCTGAGGGAAATGTAGATAATCTTGTTTTGATCAGTTCGCCTCCATGTCAAGTGGTTAATCATTATTTCAGTTAGCTAGCTATTCAGTTGGCTGGACTTCATAGTACACTACAGGAATCAGAATCATAATCGTTGAACAGTCACAAGCTACATGGAGAGACCCTAGACCATGATTTATCGGGCCTCAATTGCTTGAACAAAACATAGAATAGTATTTTGGCATAGAACATAATCCAATCATCGATGTCAAACCAATAGTGGAATTCCAAACTGCAAGGCCAATTTCAAGCAAACCCAATTGGAATGAATGCGACAAAATGCCTAGCTTCGACTTTATTTTCATAATCTGACCACAGATGAAGGTTCATATCCTCCCAGAAAACTTAGTGTAGAAATTCATACTATGTGGCCACCATTGATGCACAAAAAGCCTGAGGGAAATGTAGATAATCTTGTATGATCAGTTTGATTCTTTGTCAAGCACTTAACCATTGTTTTACTTAGCTAGCTATTTGGTTGGCTGGACTTCATAGTGCACTATGAGAATCAGAAAGCCATAATCGTTGGACAGAGTCACGAGCTACATGGGGAGGCCCTAGACACAGACAATTAATTATTGAGCCTCGATCACTTGATCAAAACACAGAACAGCATTTCAGCACACAATGATCCAATCATCCATGTCAAACCGATAATAAAATTCCAAATCACAAGGCTGATTCCAAGCAAACCCGATTGATATGTACGTGACCAAATGTGTAGCTTCGACTTAAAAGCACAACCTTTGAATATAAGGTTCGCGGGTATAATCAAATACACCAATACAATACAGATAATCAACTGAGTTCCTAGTTCAGCCCAGACAAATCTAAAACCCAACATTATTTTTGAGGCAAGATAAAGCCTCCACCAGTTACTTCTCAAAACATCCCTTAACAGTCACCCAAGCGGCAAGGACATTGGTGACGTCCCATCCCGTTCAGACACCATACAAAAAGCCTCATAAATAGAAACCACGGAATCCGCAGCAGCAACAGAAAGAGCTTGAAATTCACGAGAAAATACAAGCGACCAACCTGGGTGACTTCAGCAGAGGTGACCCAGATGATTACCACCGCAGCTATAAGAAGCAAACCGGCCCTGTATCTCCAACCCATGAGAGGAATCTAGCCCGACGACCCAGACGATCCAACCGAGCTAAAACTCGCTTCAATTCCTCAGATCTCCAAGCTATTTCCCAAAAAAAAAAAAAAGAACTCAACCTGGTGCTCAGAACACCGAGCGACGGATCCAAGATCGCGGGATTCGAATGCTGGAGGCCGAGTCGAGAAATGGGTTCTTCCAAACACAGGACCAAGAACCGGATTTCGACTTCCTTTTTTTCCAGGGGAGATTTGGAGAAGAAGCGAAGGAATGTAACGGAGGAAGAGGAGGAGGATGATTAATGTTAAAGAATGGCGAAATTATTGTTTAATAGTTCGGTGGTGTTATTTAGCAAACTCGCCCATCTCCAATTACTGCCTGCGTTTGCAGCTTCGGTGGGCCATCATCAGCTGATCCTCGCGCTAGAGAGAGAGAGAGAGAGAGAGAGAGAGTCTCTTTCATGTCCGCTCAAATTGCACACCTCTCTCTCTCTCTCACTACTGTTAGAAATGGCAAATTTCGTCTCTCGTTCTCGTCGGTGTCTGGTATTTTTGGAAACCCTGTCGAATCCGAGCGTGAAGGGAAGGCTCCCACGTAATTACGAAACTGTTTGTCTTAACATGATTTTCTTTGTCGTTCTTTTATTGTTGTTTGAAGAAAATTAATTGGACCTTAATTAACTCTTGGGAAAAAATGACAAAGTTAAGGTTTCGTTTCTTTTCTTGAAAAAAGGACAATGTGATAATTATTTATACCGCTTTCGAAATAATTAGTTAATGAAAAACATTCTCATAATCGATTAATAATTTATATCTAATTTTTTTGGGAATGGTGAATATATTTTTCACTTATTCATTTTTATAAACAAGATAAGTAATATTTTTCTAAAATATATTTTTTAAATCATTATTTTTTATGAATCATATCCGTGTGAAGAGAAATTGCAATGAAAAAAATATATTTACTTTTTCCGATGAATGTATCGTATGCATCCCTGAATACACAAAACCAATCTCTCTTTCGACTCAAATAATTCTATGCACCGTATATGGAGGTTAAATCCCCAGCTTTTGTCATTCAAAAAGCATAATGGAATGTACTAGGTTTCCTCAATTACAAAAGATAACATTGAGCATGCTACTAGTCGGTTTTTGATGCAATTTTAAATTTGGTTATCACAATTTCCTAATAGATCGAGACATGTAGAGTTGGGTCTAATTCTTTCAATTAGGAAAATTGTTAAAAAAATTATAAACATATTGCACATTTTTCAATTCAGTTATAAATTTTTTAATTGTGCCAATTGAATTAAATATTTTTACTTTCTGTCAATTGAGTCAATTTGGCTAATTTTGATTTGAAAATCATTAATGTGGATGCCGAACATCTACATTGTATAATTAATGCCGACGTGAAGATTTTTAATAGTATTTTAATATTTTTTTTCAAATGTTTTATTTATTTATTTTCTTTTGTCTTCTTTTGCTTTTTCTCTTTTTTTCTTTTTTTTTTTTTCTCATTTTTCCTCCCGTTGACCTCGGTGAGAGCAACCCTTTCCAAATTTGGTGAGGGTTGGCCCTTGCCAGCCTAGGCTCAGGGATCCCTCACCCAAGGTCGGCAACCTCGGTTGGCCATCAACAAGCTAGGCGATGGATGGCGGAGAGAAAAAAGGAGAAAAGGAGAAAGAGAAAAAGGGAAAAAAGAAGAAAAAGATGTAAAGAAGGAAAAGAGAAAAAAAAATAGAAAAAAAGCAAAAAAAAAATGTTATTAAAATTTATCCACGTGAGTGTTTGATAACTACATTAGCGATTTTAGTTAAAATTAAATCGGATTGATTTAATTGATAAAATATGAATATGTTATAATTCAATTGGCACAAGTAAAAAGTCAATGACTCAATTGACAAAAATGTAATAAATTTATTTACGACTTTTTGGACAATTTTTCTCCTATGCAAGAGTTTGTCTCCTTTTAGATTACTTGAAATTGAATGAATAGTCTTTATTGATTTATTAGTTTTATAATGTCGCCTAGAAAAAAATCAAATACTCGAGCTCTTGCAAATGCAAAGAACCTTAAAGAAAAAAAAATGTTTGAAGACTCCAAGCAATTTAAAAATAGGAGGTGAATTTAGAGGGTTATAGCGATTTTTTTTTTAATTGATGGTTACAAAAAAATCTACAGCACTTAGATTTTATTTTGGAAAATAAATGTGCATGCACACAAGGTGAGAGAAATTTGCGATATTAAATTTATTTTGACTCTTTTTGAATCATCCGTCTTAAATACAGATACACATTTAAAAATAACCAACAATAGTCCATCCGGATAATAAGCACGAGCTATCATTCAGATTTGCTTTTCAATAAAAGTTTTACTTTAAAATTTATTGAATGGTTATAGACTTTTCTTTAGATAGTATGGATATACGATTAAACATATTTTACAATTGCTATGTTCTCCCTCTAAATTATGATACTTTTTATTTGAAAGCAAATAGGGTGGAGACTGCAAATGGCAACACCAGCGCTGGCACGTCGCGATAATGGTCCCACTCAGTTCGAACGTTATTATATTACGTGTTTCGAGCAAGTGAAGCTTTATAAAAGGTTGGTGGGATGCTTCCAATGGAATATTCCGCGTGGAACCATGCTCATCTTGGCAACTAGCTTCATTCGTTTACCTTATGATTAATTTGTCGGTAGTGTTCAGTTCGTGGTGCATGAATTTTCCTACTATACTTGGTACCCCAGTTTCCGATATTCAAATGCTAATTAATTTTATATTTGATTTGCGTGCATATAAAACGATTATCAACTAGCCATTTTTATTATAAATTCTTATACTTTGCCAACTCATGGATGGAAGTTAAACAATATAATCATATATGAGTTCAATGATTATGAGTGTATTAATGACTTCAGTACAAAATAATGCCTTTTGCAAGTTAGGGTGATTTTTAAGCAAAGTAGAGAACTTTTTTTGGTTGAAAGGAAAACTTTCATTTCACACACAAGATAAAATCAATCCCAAAGAGTTACAAACCAACGCAAACCTCACAAAGTAAATAAATTTGAAAAATGATTCAATGTGGTATAATCTATAGAGACTCACTCATTCCACAAGAATGGATCTATAATAACATCAAAGCAAAACGATCAATTGCTAATTATTAAATCTCGCATCATCATTAACAGTGAGCAAGCTGAAATTTCCAAACCAGTAGCTATGGTTTTACTAAAAGCCGGTAATTTGCTCTCTCTCTTTTTTTTTTTGCCTTTGTTGGGATTAGATCTCAACTATGCGCTCATGCCCTATATGTTTCGTGTGCGAATACAATTTTTAATGTAGTGGCCGCAACTGCTTAAAAACTCATATATTTAAAATGATAAAAAAATAGAAGTGAATGAATGCGAGTAAAAATAGGAAATGGTACTCTCTGGTTGTTAAATAAACACATTATTAAACAAAAACTGCGAGAAAAAAAAAATCTTTTCCTAAAAAGCAATAAAGACTACCGTATTAATAGTATGATAAATGATAGGTAAGACATATATGGTGTTCTGGACTTTTAAAGAATGGACATGAAATTTACAAGTTAACGTCGTGATAGCATATAGATAGATATAGATTAATTAATTAATCACCGGAAAAGAGCGAGTCAAGCATTCTAACTTCAAAACTAAATTAATTAATCACCCCAAATATCCCTCATGCCATCGCTCGAAACACTGTTTATCTCTTTTTTCTTACTCAAAATATCCACAGTTCATTCCCGGCGAAATTCATGAAGGATTGTTTTGTCGACGCGGACCTAGCGGCTTTAAAATTTGTCCTCTCTCGTACACACACAAAGGTCACCACCACGAGGTGGTCATGACCCAATAAAGTCTCGTGCAATGACCCATGTGGTGTCGATTTTGTCACGGCCTCGCGGTCTCTCTCTCTCCGATCCAGAATTTAGAGGATGGCCAACGTATCGCGGCAATTCTCCCTCTTCAAGTGACAACGGCGAGATGGTCGAACGCCGTGTGCTGCGGATCGCCCTCGCAGGGCGGTAGGCCTCTGTCGCGTGGTGGTTTAAAACTTGGGGCCTCAATCTCTCTCTCTCTGTCCTAATAAGAACTTTGAGCGAATTACAACAGCACGTGTGTTTTAATTAAAAAAATTTCATCTTTTTCTTCTTTCTTCTTTTTGTTAAGTTGACACAACTATCGAATGGGTTTTGTCCCTTTTGGTCAGTGTACGACAGCAGCAAAGTGAAGCTAACAATTATGATTCAAAAATTGAAAAAAAAAATGAAAAATTTAAGCTAATGATACAAGAAAGAAATGTTTCCAATTATGTGCTATGGGAGCCCCCCCAAAAAAAAAAAAAAACATGACACATTCTGAATCCTTTTTAAGGTGAGGAGCCCCACAAAACCTCGGCAGACACACTAGCGGCCTCCGCCTCGGACACGGAAGCCCGTTTGACCCTCCTTAGGATCTCCATCTTGAACTCTCTCCTCTCTTGATTCGTCAGCCCTTCTCCGACCTCCACTTGCACCGCGAATTTCGCCGCACCCCCGTCGAACCCACCTCGCTTCTCTTCCTCCTCCTCCTCCTCGTTCCGATCTTGGTTCCCTCTCCCGCGGTCGTCGCGTTCTCGGTCACGGTCCATCTGATCTTGACGCTGCAATTCGAGAAGCGTCTCGATCAGTCCCTGTTCGAGCATGGCCTCGATCACTTCCTTCCTCCCGTGGTAAGCGATCTCGCACAGGCAGTCGAAGGCGGCGGCTCGAGTTGCCGGGTCCCGCGATCTCAGGAGGTTCATGATTCTCGGGACTTCGCCGAGCGATTCGATCTCGTCGATCAAGGGGCTTCGCACGAGTGCCACCAGCGAGGTGAGCACTTCCATGGAGCGGCAGGAGCCCATCGAAATCAAGGCTTCGAGAGTCGGACCCATCAGCACCAGCCCCACGAACACGTTCCGGTTGAACCGAATCAGGGCTACCATCACTTGAGCCGCGTGCTCTCTTATGGTTCTTGGGCATGACTTGTCGCAGAGTATGGATTCGAGAAATTGAAACACCTTGGCCTTCAGGATCAGTTCTTGGTAATCTCGGTCGAACCCTCGCGACAGTCTTTCCTCGAGCTCGGTCAAGACCTTCACTTGCTCCCCTTCGTCCTTCGACCGGTCCAGTGTACGGACGAGCCTGAAGATGCTGTCTTTGTCGAGGTAAGCTTGGGCTTCGCGCTCGATTTGGCCTGCGAGTTGGGATATCTTGTAGTAAATGGCTTGTCTGCGGATGATGGATCGGAGTCCATATCCTCGAGTCGCTTCGAGCTCGTTGAGCGCCGTCTGGAGGTTGCGGAGCAAGTGAGAGAGCTTGAACAGACTCGGGTCGGTGTCAAGAAGTGCGCTTATTTCGTTGCCTAGATTGAGAAGAGCTCTAATGGACGCTTGGGGGTCTTTGGTGAGGAAGAGGGTGTAGTTCTGGAGCTCCTTGGAGGCGCTCTGGAGGAGTTGCAGCACGCTGAGGGAGTGGCGTTCTTGCTCCTCGGGTTGCTTCTGCGTGGTTGGGTCCATAGATGTGTCCAGATCGAAGAAGAGCTGCTTGTGTTTTTGCGTGAGAGTGAGGGAAGTGTGTGTGAGAGAGAGAGAGAGAGAGAGGGAAGGTGGGGGTTGTCATCCACTAGTCAAGTTGAACCCACCAACCTTTCAGAAATCTCACATGCGAAGCTAAATAGGGTTTTTGTAAGGCAATGTTTTGGCCTCTTATGCTGATTTTCAGGTGCATCGACTTTTGAGAGGCATCTGAGCAATGTTGTGCGGCGGTCAGCCTTTTTGCTTTCCCATTTCTTCATAAGGGCAATATGTTCCTAGCCCGAGAGGCTATGGAAGCCGCTATGATGCTGGGAATTTAGCCGTGCCCATTAACAAATACCATGTAAGAATCGAAACATGTGCTGAGCAATGCTATACTCTATTATGTTGTCCCGAAAACTATGTCACTGGATAGTGAATATTGAATAAACATTTTAAACGATCATATTCTTTCAGCCTAATACATGGCTCACTAAATCGGCATGGGAGACTTGAGCCCAAGTCGGACCTAGGGACTACTTTTCGCATACGTAGGCTTGCCCCAATAGGGACCCTTCCTATGACCATGTCGATTTATTAACCCATTATCTCAATGAGTTCCGCCGTTAATCCATTATCTTAGGCGGTAACCCATTATCTTTGGCCACCGCCGTTGGTCACTATACGGTCCTATGGGTCTAATAAGCCCACATGCTGTGAGGAAATAGATTGCTAGTATTGCCTACGCTGTGTCCATTTTCTACTTTCTTATTGACGCACTCTTGTGAGTAGTGAAATCAATCTTAAGAAATTTCAGTTGAATTTCATCTAAGCTATACGAAGGGGATGAGGGAAGTGGGGCAACTCCATTCGAAGAGACCTAATCTTTGAGTCTTTGTATGGATTGTGCTCGAGTTATGAAAGATTACAACGAATGATTACGATGACGACATTCTCTTTGTTTCTTTCATTTTATTCGTCATACATTGTGCTCGAGTTGTCTCATGCGATGCGAACTTTCTCGCTACAATGTACTTTTACAGATTACATGCTGCCGTTGGCGCGTAGAACACCTCTCACCTAATGGAGAAGCAAATCCATTGGTTTCTGCTTTTGTCAGTTTAAATGGGTATATTAATTAAGTATACATCGCTGCAATCTCGATTTTTGTTTTTTGCTCCTCCGGAGGGTTTGCTTTCTACTTCAAAAAAATGTAGAAAGCAAGTGTTTCAACCGGACATAAAGATTTGTAATAGCAATATCCGTTCTTTCTGAAACAAAAAAAGAACAAAAATCCGTTTGATAACATCAATTAATTTTTCTATTCCCCGGAATAGAAAAGTGATGGGAATATATTTGGAATAGAAATAAGAATATAAAAAAAATAGCATTTTATTTTTAAGAGCAATTTCTAAAAATTAGTTATTTTTATTTTCTTTTTATTTGCCGATTGCCACCCCCTCCACAACCCGTTGCTTGTCGTCGCGCCGTTGATGGTCTTTGCCAATCGCGTTTCGTCGCGCCGCATGATCAATGATCGCCACTATCGGCCCCTTGGCTAGCCAACGCGATTGCCATCGTTGATTGTCGCCAACTAACCTCCATCGCCGCCGTCGATTGTTGTTGCCGCGGCCACTACCGACGACCTCACGCCGATGATTCGCCGCCTATGGCCAACCAACCTCCATCGTTGCCGTCGATTGTCGTTGCCGGTCACCATCGACCTTCGTAGCCCCTACATGCCGCCGCCACCAACCCTCGCGCGATGAATGTCGATGATCGGCCCACCGCACGGCGGCGCCATCGACAATTGGTGGTGATGGTGGTCGGCCGGTGGCGATCAACTGGTGGTAGGCGATAGAGGGAGGTGGCGGCCGGCAAATAATAAGAAAAAAAGAAAATGGAAAATAACTTATTTTTAGAAATTGTTCCTAGGAATAAGAAGTTAATTTTTTTTTTATTATATTTTGTTTCAAATCTATTCCCTGGTCACTTTTTTATTTTGGGGAATAGAAAAATTAATTGATCGATGGAGGTCGGTGGTAAGGAAGAATAATAAAACAAATTAAAAGAAATTCTACATTACAAAAAACTATGTGAATCGTACCAAATGCATTCCTATTATTTTTACATTCCAAGAATATAAATTTTGTATAATTACAAAATACATTCTTTTATTAAGAAATTATTCCAAATAGAAAAAGACTATTTCTAAAAATAAATTATGTTTTGGAACACAGACCCCAAACGGACCCTAAGGAAATAGTGGTTGTCACAAGTTAAAAACTGGTTTCGGTGTGAACCGCTAAAATTGACAAGAGAAGTTAATAGGGGAAAAGAAAGAAGTTAATCAAGCACAATAACAAAAATCAATCTTGACAAAAGAAAAAAATATAATCACAACTGAATAAATCTCGTGTCAAAGCAGGATAATAAGCAGGGAAAAAGGTTCTAGCGAGAAAAAAAAAAGCATGTTCAAACACCTAACAAAAGTTCACATTGATCGGATGCCCTGGGGAGGGCATTTAGGAGTTGCAGCAAGTTCCCTGGGGGTTGCAGTGCAGCCTCTTCCCGTCGAGGATAAATGAATACTTTCTTTAAAACTCCAGCTGTCCTCAGTAGAATCTTCATAGCCAACAGTCCTTCATACACCGCTTCAAAGTTACTAATTTCGATCACCTCAAGCGACGATTGGAAACACCGAGGCGGAGGTTCGAATATCGCATCGGCTGTTACGGAATTCACATAAATGCCCTGATCCATCACATTTGCGGGTTAGGATTTGGTGTTCATACTAGCATTCGGTCTGGAAACGAAAACAATAGGACAATCACATACCTGAGTGAATTTCAGATAACTCAAATTAGGACACTTGTGGAGGATCACGACAATGAATCTAGATTCTAATAGCAATTCACCAATCATGCCCAACTCCAGTTCAGTGAGGTTAGAGAAGACTGGGAGAAAGTTTAGAAGAGCCGGTCTCCCATAAAGAAGCTATATAAAAAAGCCAAAAGACATGAGAAGGTCAAGACTCCCATGTCAAATTCAGAATTATCAGAAAGCACCATGAAATAGATGCATCAGACATGTACCTTAGCGGGATTAAATAAAGCCAGACGTTTCACGCTTGAAAGATTCTTCAAGAGCTTATATTCATTGTAAGCACGATGATGATGATGAGGCGATCCAGACACGAAGGGATCAGACATGTAGAGATCAGACATGTAGAGATCAAACATGCAGAGATCAATGCGCGCCACAACTAGAGAGGATGGAGTCGATATTGTATAGCCGTCAATGAATTGCCCGTTATAAGTAAAAGAATTGATACAAGGTCCATGGACAACTAAATCGAAGGTACTTTTCAAACCCTCGTAAAAGGGACGCTCAACTATTTTCAGACTCAAAAGCTTGGGAGCAGAAATATGAAGCACCTCGAGTCTCCTCCACTTGCAATGGATGAGAGTCAAATCCTCGAGAGAAGGGCACGAAATAAACTTCTCTAATACTGAACTATCGCTCTCACAATCGAAATCAACCCACGCAAGTGTTAAGACTTTGAGATTTTTCAGACAAACTAAAGAAGGGAGTCTCAGTTCATACTCCATAAATAGACAGAAATCAATCAGTGTTTCACAGTTAAAGACACAACTGGGCAACACATATTCGAAGTCTCCATATAAGCGCAAGTGGACCTTCTCCACTCTGCGCTTTATCGCAGCTGTAATCCAAGTATGGATGCAAGATTTATCAGAAACAGTATCGGAGATTAGGGAAAGCACTTTCAGGGGAAAATCGTGAAGTAACAATGAGCTGTTCACAAAGTTGACAAAACACGTCTGCCCTGGGAAATCACGTTCGAAGATATGGAGGCTAGGATTGTTCCTAGATAAGTGTTCCCACCTTTTTGACAGCAATCTAATGCTCACAACATCTTTCAGTTGCAGAAAACTTAGGATATGCCAAAGAATTTTATCAGGCATGGACATCTTGCCCACCATCATTTAAGTTCATACATTGAGCTTTTTGAACCAGAGGTCCCGTGTCCATGAGTTCTGCAGTCTGTCATGGAAAATATAATGAAAGAATATGAGAAGATAATGAAATTTCTCCATTTATGTTCTTGATTGATGAACATTGCTTCATGTTACGTGTTTGTTTGCATTAAAAACGGGAGAAGTGCCAAAAAAGTCCTAAACCTTTTGCCTTTGTGCCGATTCAGTCCTAACCCTTTTTTGGTGCGATTCGTCTTAAATCTTTTTGTGCCAATTCAGTCATGTTTGGCCAATTTTGGTAGGATTTTGCTAACTAGACGCCAGATTTTGCTCCGGTTGACGCCGGCCGGTTGACGGCGTGGCCGACGGCGAACAACTTTTAATAATATTTTAATATTTCTGAATTTTTTATTTGTATTTTATTTATTTTTTATTTTTTGTCTTTTTCCTCCAGCCGGTCGCAAGGTCCGGCGACCGGCCGAGGCGAAGGCCGGCGAGGGCGGGCCTCGCCCCGTGGCCACCTTGCGGGCGAGGCCCTCGCCCATGGCCGGCAAGGGCGAGCCTCGCCCATGGCCGATCCGCGAGGCCGAGCCTCGCCGGCCATGGGCGAGGCCCCGGCGAGGTCGAGCCTCGCCGTAGCCTCGTCCGGATCCGGCGAGGGCGAGCCTCGCCCATGGCCGGCAAGGGCAAGCCTTGCCTATGGCCGACCGGCGAGGTCGAGCCTCGGCGCGGCCATGGGCGAGGCTTGCCTAGTCGGCGAGGGCAAGCCTCGCCCATGGCCGGCAAGGCTCGACCCTTGCCCGCGAGGTGGCCGGCGAGGTCGGCCTTGCCCTCGCCGGCCGTCGCCTTTGGCCGGTCGTCGGACTTCGGCAACCGGCTAGAGGAAAAAGACAAAACGAAAAAGAATAAAAGAATGAAAAATAATAAAAAAATAAAAATAAATAAATAAAATTCAAAAATATTAAAATATTATTAAAAGTTGTCCACGTCAGCGTCGATCATGCCACGTTAGCCGGCCGGCGTCCGTTAGCAAAATCCGGCCAAAATTGGCCGGAAAGGATGAATTGGCAGACAACGTAAAAGGTTTAGGGACGACCAAGACAGCGCAAAATGTTTAAGACTTTTTTGGCACTTCTCCCCATCAAAAACTGAATAAGCTTGAGGCGTTCCCTTTGAAAATGGCTCGCTTTATCACTGGAAAGATTGACTCGGCTTTTTTTAACGGACAAGGATTAGGAACAAAGAAGAGAGCATATAAGAAGATAGGAACGTTGAAGATTAACAACGACAGCGACCCTAAGGCCAAAAAACAAGACAAAAAAGAAGTACCTTTTCTCGCGGACGGAACTCAAGCAGTGGAGAAGGAGAAGAACGAGCACAAGTTCTCTGGCGAGAGCTTCCTTTATAGTATTCAGAGAGATACCAAAACAAGATCTTTCCCCTAATTATGCGGATCGGATTTACGCCCGTGAATTGAGATTTTTTTGACAGATAAGAATGGTCTAACCAACCAAAGATAGGGACGATTTTCATTTAAATTTGAAATGGTGTTGGAGATTTAAGAAATTAAAATTTAAAGTGTTAGAGATTCATTTTACATTTAAATTCGAATCTTGTCCCTAAGTTAATAACATACCGTCTTAATTAGTTTTTATTTTTTGTCGAAACCATCTTAATTAGTTGACCATCGGCTTTTCATAAAATTTGTGGGAAAAAGTTTGAGGTTGAAACCTTATATTTGAGTTTGATGAACGGAATTATGTTACATATCATACTAGGTTAAATAACAATACTCAATGTCCGTCATTTAAATTTTTTTCTAATAAAATTGTTATACATTTGTCTTTCATTACCAATTTGAAATTTTTGCTAGGTGTCATTAAGAAAACTAATAAAAATAATATATGTTTAGAAAAATTAATGGAGACTATTCATTCAATTTTAAGTGAACATTAGTACACTTGGGGGACGAACCTATATTGCTACCTTGTCATGAAATCTACGCAAAAATATCCAAATAAATCTTAGAGATGATGGCATTATCCAAAATAAGAAATGTATCATCATGAAGATGAGATTGGGGAGAGATTTGCCTTTCCAAGTACCACATGTCGTAATCCCAGTCAAGTTCAAGTAAACATCTATTATCCAAAAGTTCTATTATTTATTCAAAACGTAATAACACTGTGTAATTCGATGGATTAGATCTACTGTGCTTCTTAAATTAGAAAAAGTAGGGATCGATTATACAGTTTTATTATATGGTACAGAGATAATCAAAGCCATCTCATTACTAAAGGTTCGACTCACAAAATGGTTATAAAGAAATTGTCGATAAAAGAGAATGCTCTCTTTCTCTCTCCATATATATTCGGTTATTTATTCTCTCTCCATATCCCCGATTAAAATTCGGTCAAATCTAGGTAAAAACAAATAATACCTGTAAAATATCATCTTGAAAAAGAAATTTGGTTGCTAACGCACCTACGGCTTACTAACTGGTGACTAATTGTGTGATGGAAAATATAAAAGATACTTTCCATGTCCGTGATCCCTCGAAATGCGATTTCTTTAAGGGTCATAAAGTCGCGAAGAGTTATGATTCAAGAAATTTAATTAAAAATATGCGTTTACTATCTCAATTC
The DNA here is from genome assembly GCA_017140595.1 of Eucalyptus curtisii. Lineage (NCBI taxonomy): Eukaryota > Viridiplantae > Streptophyta > Magnoliopsida > Myrtales > Myrtaceae > Eucalyptus > Eucalyptus curtisii. The sequence goes on along the minus strand of CM029496.1, from coordinate 26,400,687 downwards.
GCTTAAGAGATGGAAGAAACCGATTTGTCATTTATATGTATTTTTCAAACCCCTTTTCCATTCTTTTTCTTCAAAATCTCTTCATGGGATCATGCGTCTTTCTCATAAATTCAATTTTCAATGTTTCATTTCTCACGTGCTTCCTAGAAATTTGATTGACTTAGGGTTCGCGTTTATGAGACTAGAAAGACATACAGGCACTGCATTATCTAAACATTCACAAAAATCAACTGCTTTACTCATTTGGGAACCAAAAAAGAGCAGTTTGACTTCGCAATCAAGTGTACATCTGTACTAAACACAAGATTCCGAATGCATAAAAACAGTAAGTGCAAAACCATGGAGGAAACTGACCATCTATTCACAAAATCTGTGGAGGAAACTGACCAATATTCACAACTCCATAGAACCTGAAGCTAAGAGCAAAAGGAAGCACGAACAAAACTCTAGTTATTGGGGGAGTCAAACAAAAACGATCACTACTTCTTCACAAGCAGATGAGGCAAATACGAAAAATGAGAGAGGACGGTGATTATCCCAGCGCCGCTCCAACCCAAATTTGCTTGAAAAAGCGAAGCCAAACAACAATGAAGTGTACGTCCTCCAACAATGGGTGTCAATATTTTCTCCTAAATCCCTCACGTCCAATTCAAAGAGGATTCAGTTTTTTTTTAATCATCTCCGCCTTTAAGACCATCTTGGCCAATCCTTCCTCAGTCCTTGCGGCTCCTCGATCAACCGCCCTCCCCCAAATTCTTGAAATTCGCAATTCCAACATATTTTTGAAGATCGAATTGCATTTTCAAAAATTCAAATCACGAGCTTTTCATTGATATAAAATCTAGTTAACCAGCAATTGGATGAAAAGGTTATAACCAGTTAAAACTTGGTTAATTTAGGGTAAAAACAAATAAAAATATATAGAGAATCGTGATAACAAAAGTAGTAATCTTGATACCCATGGAGCAGCCCCATTTTTGAAGTACTAACATCCTTTAATCTTTCCGATTTCACATAAGTCATAAGCCATTCTTGCTTCATCTTCGTCCTTGGTATATATAAAATTGCGGATATATCATTAGTAAAAATTGACTGATATGATCCGTAGAACATGTTGTGACATAATGATTGGTTCCACTTTTCTCTTTTAATGTCTGACTGTGCACTTAGAATTTTAGAAGTGTCACTATAATAAACAATCTGTTATTATTACAGGACAAAACTCAACACAAACCCACACACCATGGTGGAAGCGTCTCTACTTAACACCCCAAACTAAAAGCATTTTTTCCTTACATAGGTTGCCAAAGTCGATGCTTTAACCAACTTTCTAGCCTTCCACATTATTCTAATACATATATCTATTTTTATTTTAGAACAACTAACTGGTGTATTTTAGAGAAGGCTGGAGGTGGCGTGGAGGTCATATGTTGATTTTTCTTTGGTAATGTGCGATTGAGAAATATAGAGAGAATTTTAGAAGAGAGGAAACGTGATGTTTTCTTCAGGAGTTCATTAATTGCCTTGCTATTGATATTATTTGTTCTTTGATAGGGTAAAATGGTGCAAACCTCCAACTTTAAAATCATCTTGACCACTCCTGATTTTTCTAGGAAACGGTCCCATGTGGACTCACCTCCATCTTGTGGCCCCCTTCTTGAAATATCTAAGTAAAACCATACTTTCATGTAACAACTTTTGGCAGTGGTCCATACAATCTCATATGGAATCAAAGCAAAGAGATCCTTCTAAGCTTTTATTTGCCTCCCCAGTTAGATATCCGCACACTTTAAACTTAGGCCAAAGTCTAGCCTACCCACACTTTCATTTAATAGCTTAAGCTTTTAAATTAGTTAGCAATGATATCTCACACCCTCAACCGATTGCCATCACCCAAACTCTAAAAATTCACGGTCCCGACATAATTTTGAAGATCAAATTGCATTTTTAAAAGTTCGGATCACGAGCTTTCCATTGATATAAAAATTAAGTTAACCAAAAATGGGATGAAAAATTATAATTAGTTAAAATTATATATAAAATGAAATATCTATGGAGCAGCCCCATTCTAGAAGTATTGACATCCTTAAACTCTTCCGCTTTTGCATAAGTCACGAGTCATTCTTAATTCATCTTCGTACTTGATTAGTCATTTTCTGGATAGCTCCCATATATTATATTAAGAAAAGAGCCAAAAATATGGAAAGACTTTTAAAGATAGAAGTTCTTTTTTTATTTTGTCGCTTTAAAAATAGAAGTTCAAATAACAAAATTTATGGCAGTTTTTGGAATATACATTTAAATCAACAGAAGCACACTGCACGCCATGGAGCTTAAACATGGCCTGTCCGCTCTCATCACCGGCCGAGCTTCCGGAATCGGTAAATCTTCATTTCTTCCCTCATTTTGCGTATCGGCTTCGTTCTCGGTAAGGCCAATCGAGTAACTTGTTGCCTTCCATGCAAGCAGGGGATCCTGTCAATGCCTGCGAGAAGCATGTTGCAACCTGTGGGGGGATTGGACATTTGTATTAATTCCACCAGCATAAACACCTCGATCCCATTCCACAAGGATCAGACCAATGGGACTCGCTACTGGTGACATACGCTTAACGTGAATCTGGCTGCTGCAATTGACTGCACTCGCCTTGCGTTAAGACCACATTTTTCATGCACTTCTCTTCGTGATGCTGCGGTGACCAAGTTGAGCTTTGTGCATTTGCCCTGAGATTATCATCTTGTATGCAAAAGTGCATGTCCATGGTCTTTTCTTTCTCTCTTCCTTTCCTCTTTCGGTTGGAGGGAGCAATGACAATTCTGATCGTTAGGGGATATTCCTTTACTGTAAGGAAACTAGCACAAAATGATCTGCACTTCTTAATTGATTAAGGGCATGGAAATCTGCTGGGAGACCCGGTGTGTTAATAATAAGCATGGGATCTGCTTCAGGTCTTTATCCCATGTACACTGATCCTATTTACTCTGGCTCAAAAGGTTAGTTCTCAGTTATTGCCTCCTTTCATTTTTCAATTTCAATTCTATTTCCCCATCTACATATACCTGATGGAATTCCTGCGCAAGTGTCCCTCTGGAGTACCACCTTTTAACTATTAAGAGACTATATAACACTGTAGGCAGGCGGTGTCGTCTTGTTTACCAGATCACTTGCGCCCGACAAACGCCGATGAATTCACATCAATGTACTTTGTCTCGAGGTGCTGTATTGAACTATAAGGTTTTGTCATTCAATGTACTAGTGTAATTAAAACTCAGGAAGATTGTTCCTTTTGATTGTTTATCTCATGCTGTTTTAAAGTCTTCAGCACTTGACATAGGCACTTTTAGTGACATGATCATTCATCTTCCTTTTTGTTTTTTCCCCTGAAGTGCTTGATCAGTTGAAGATTCATTTTTCTGCTCTCAAGTCCAGATTTGTTGTGGGTGGGACTATCGTCTTCATGAAGCTCAAATCTTGCCTGGATTTATTTGAATTTTGTCCATCATTAGTCTTAATTTCAAGCAAGGCTATTATCATGGCCCAGAAATTTCTGTGGACCTTATGGAATATATGACTCCTCTTCTGATGTTCAAAAGTGTCATCCTCTAGAGGGGATCTCTCCAAATACTCGTTCTAAATCAGGTAAGACAAATATTTTGCAAGTTGATCTTCACTGCAGAAGAAGCTTTGTTGTCCTGCTGTGTTTCTGCATGTTTAATAACACCTTATGAACTAAATTCGTCATGGAGATTGAGAAACATTATTCTACCGTGAATACCTAACATAGTTTCTGTGTCCGAGTGTTGGATATGTCTGATTCCTTATACCTTGTTTTTGGAGCAGAAAGCAGAAAAATATGTAATCTGGAGCTGGAAAGATTTGTGTCTGAAAAGAGTTGTAATCTGGAGCTGATTTATGGAAGGAACTTCAAGATAGCATTGCTAGGATATGGAAAAGTACTTGGTCTTTCGAGGAAAATAAAATGTATTAGCAGTTGTACTTGGTCCCTTCAGGGTGTGAAATAATAAACTAATCTTAGCAAGTCTATCTTTCTCCAAATTATCGCTTTTTATTTCCTTCAGACTGGTCATTTGGTCCATTGGGAGACGCTTTCGGTTATGTGAAAAATGAATATTGTTAAATGTATTAAAACTCATTTATTGAACTATAACAAAGTGCCTAAAAAAAAAAAAACTATAACAAAGTACAATGTGACGGAGGTTTTTCAGTCTTTATATGCTTATTAATTATATACAATATAAAGTGCGGGGCAAATCAATTTGGTAGTTGAGCAGTGTTAATTTCTCCATCATTGTACTTGCAACCCTATAAGTGACATTTGAGTGTATTTATCACTTAGGAATTTTGGCAAAACTAATCCAGCCAGATTTTTATATTTTGTTATAGCATTTACTATTTTATCTAATGGATTGTTCATTGCAAAATATTGTTATTTATTGGACTAATCTATAAGACTTCAACATGGAAAAAATAATAGAATTGTACTAAATTGATAACACATAGATGTTATAGGTAGTGTTTGACATGAAACTTTTATGTTAAAATCTTGACATTGTTTTGGAGAGAGGCCATTTGCTTTCATGTTAAAATCTTGACGTTGCAACTCTTATTTTTGCAATTGCAAACAATTAATTAATTGACAGCTAAAATGTGTGAAAAATAATTCACTAAGAGTAAGAGAGGTACTAAAACATAAAACAAACGAGGAAAGATATCTAACAACAATTAATGTACTGTTGAAGAAAGCACCACCTTCTCTCTCTTCTAGAATTCTCTCCATATTTCTCAGCCGTACATTATCAAAGAAAAATCAACCCACACCACCTCCAGCCTTCTCTAGAATACTCCATCTAGTTGTTAAGAAATAATAAAAGAAATTTGTAGTAGAAGAATGTGGAAGGTTAGGAAGTTTGGTGAAGCATCCACTTTGGCCGCCTATATAAAGTGGCAAGGGCCTCATGTTTCGGATGTGGAGTAAAAAAGTTCCCGTGGGTTGTGGGAGTGTGTTTTCCTATAATAATAAGAGAATATTTATTATATTCATGCTCAATCTGTATAATCAGACATAATAAGTTTCATTTTGATTTAAGTGAAATTGATCATAATATTATTGCAAAATGAAAGAAGTGATCAACATCATGCTTGAATGGAGATTAATTTCTTGGATTGTGGCGTGAACATCAGATTCACAATGACAAAAAAAGATATTCAGTTGAGAAAATAATCATGGATACAAATGCCAGCATTGCGGTCACCTTGATCCTTGCTAGTCAATGTCATTTTTGATGACTCCCTTGAGTTTTCCTAGCTCGATAAATTGCCCATGTAGCATTTTGAGAAAATAATAATGGATATATGATAGTTTGAATAATATGAAAGTTTGAACTCTTGACCCTTTGGTGAAAGGCTCTTATGTCATGATCACAGCCTGCATGTTAGTCTCAATAATTTAAGGCCAATTATGGCCAGTTTTTGGGTACTTCATAAGAAACACCATCATCAATTTCGGAAGAGAATCCCAAAAAAACAACATTGAAAAATACTGGGATCGATGTAAATTGCAAAAATGCATAAGGCCTGGACCGAAATCATTTGAGGCGGGGAGTAATGGTTCAACTTAAGCCTAACTTTTCTCACTCAAAAACTATTAATAATCAAACCTATGATTAGAAGATAATTAATAGGGGCTCACTCAATAATGCATAAATCTTCATCTAACCAACCAAATGTAGAGATCTTCGTCATGGATTATATGCTTCGGTTTACTGATAATAAATCAAAATTTCATGGTTGGAGAAAAAGCGGTTAACGTATGATGTTGGGGGTTCAGACATTTTAAACTCAACTTGTAGCAGCAACCTTAAAAAATATTATGTATGAAAGTGGGAGAAAAAGACAAGGAGTTGATCTCATTTTTTCCCTTACGCATCCACATCCTACGTCGTTGTTAAAAGCAGCTTAGGGAGGCTTTCGTTTTCAAGCCATAATGATGCCGTTCTCTTGATAGTATGGAGAAATTTTTTCTTTAATGTGCAAAAGACAGAAAAAAAAAGGAAGTACGGAGAAAATTCTTCTTTTTCCTATTTCTTGTGTTTTCAATGGGTATTGGGTAAGATCGTCTGTCGGTGTGCATGCACTCTGCAAATACTGCGCGCAGGGTACCCAAAGACAGCTGTACCACTTAAAACGATCAACCTGTGCACAGTAAAAGGACGATCCTGAGATTTTCTTTCCTTCCGCTTATTTTTCTTCAATTTTTATGGGGGTTTACTTTGGCAAGTTTTCGTTTTCTTTTTTCTTTTTCCTCTTCATTAATTTTTATCCAACATATTAGGAATGAATATAATCCAAATGAACTGGGAGTCACCCACAAAGGACCAATTCTATAAAATTGAAATCGAGATCCATTCATTGATTTTAATAGGTCCATCAAGGAATTGAACAGTTGATATAGTTCGATTGTCGAGTGAGTTCATGGAATCGGTCTCATCAAATTTCACGCATGTGGCAATCTGATTTTCGGGTGGATCTATAGAATCGGTCTCATCAAGCTTCACGCATTTAGCGTAACATTTTTGAGCGAGACAAAGTAAAGCAAAAAATAAAGAATTTTCATATTCCTAGTTGTAATATTAGCAAAAAAATAAAGAACTTTCATATTTTTAGTGGTAATATAAGCAAAGATTGAACTCTTATTAAAAATTGAGAATCAAGGCCACAACGAAGGAGAAGAAGAGTGCAGTGATGGGCATGGGTTCATGACACCTAATAAAGATTGAAGAAAATGTGTAGAATTTATGTAATCGCGCGCCCATAGTGGTGATACAACATTATGTAATTCCTAATCCTATCACAATGCAACATTATTTGAGTGGAAGTTGATTTTCGCATTATTTTTCTTTATAGTTATTCTTTTAGTCAGGCAAGTAGGCACGGCGATTATATACTTGATTGTCACTTACTATCTATAATTTATCTCGCAAAATTTTCATTTGAAAACGGATCTTTTTTTGTCAAATAATAACCACCCTAAAAATTCAAATCCAGAGATTTCATTCATACAAATTTTTTTGTTATTTATTTTCACGAATGATTTATTTCCATCATCTTGTGATTTAAGCCTTTTAGCAAGTGGCTTCGCTTATCTCTCTACTGTACGATAAAAAAATAAAATTTTCCCTTAGTTTTCTTTTTAATTGAAGAAGCACATTGTTCTAATCCATCTAATTACAAAATTGTACTAGGATTTGAGTTAGGTTCCCTCTGCTGCAAAATTTGATGTTTGTTTGCCAGAAAAAAAGGAGGGTGAGTTGGGCCTTACGCAGATCCATCGAGGGAATAGGGCTGTTCTTATGAAGCCAAAATGGATGTTCCTCGTTTAGGAGCTGGCTCATTATGGATTTTGCTTGGATCAAGGCATGTTACAAAAACATAAAAGCTTCGGGCAGATGAATTCCTCTGCTTCCTCTTTTCATATTTGGAGGAAAATTTTTGAAATTGAGGGGTGATATAAAACCTTGGATCCCAAATGTTGTAGGTGATGGGGAAAACATATTCTCGCGGTCTGATCCCTGGCATCATATGGGTTATTTGTTGGAATGTACTGCTAGATTTATTCATTCCTCAGAGCTGTCTTTGCAAACACTTTGAATCACAATCCCTTGACACTTTTCAAACGTAAGCGACAAAATTTTCCTATTCTTGCCTAGCTAGACCATTTAGATTTATCAAAGTTTCGATTCACGCATGCAGATCGTCCATGCACCAAGCGTGTGCTGATTTGTCGAATGCTTTAGAACGAGAAGGCATGCAAGCAGATTATTTGTCTTCCATGGTATTTCTTTGTTTCGTCACCTTATAATTTTATAAGGGAAAGATTTTGTTTGGTATCTCTCTGCCATTAAATACTAACAAACGGAAGCTCTCTTCAAAGGTTTTGAACTCGTTCTTCTCCTTCCTCCTCTGCTTGAATTGCATCGCGGGAAAAGAGGCATCTCTTTTCCTTTTCTGTTTTTGGCCTTTAGGTTCACTGTTCTCGTTAATCTTCCACCGTTCCTATCTTGGGATCTTGTTTTCTTTTTCGTTGTTAATCCTCAACCGTAAAAGAAGCCGAATGTCAAAGGGAAGGCGTTAAACTTATTGAGTTTACACTCCCAAAAAAACACGTCACATATAGCGATGTGCGTCAATCAAGCACAGAAATGAGATGAATTTCATCGTCTTTTCAGACATAAATCCATTGTAAAGAGCTGAAGTTAATGTCTAAAAGATTTAAGGATAAGTTCTTTTAAGTATATAGCTGAACTCCTCAGTCAAACGGAGGCACTGAAAGGTATTTTTGGGAGAGACCAAGTCTTTCATGCATGACCACATGAAGAATGATGACAGTGCCCGCAATTTAGAGGACTTCCACTCAAAGTGACAGGTACAGGTAAAAGATTTAAAGAAGCAGTTTTAACTACCTTCAGATTTCTTAGGGCGGGTATTAAAATATGTCTCGAGTTTGAGTTCAATGTGAAATTCAAAATATTCCGAATTGGATATGTTGTGAACGTTTGAAATTGAGTAAAGAAGATCCGAAGATCAACTTCCCAAAGTTTGAATCTGCGTTGGAGAATTCGGCCGCTGAAATAGGAAAGTTCAACTTTGACTTGAAATTGGATTTTGTTTAAAACATACAGAGATATGTTTTGGATAAAATTGTTTTAGATAGGAAATAGAATCCTATGAGAAGTTGACAAAAGATTAAGGGTTTCACTTATATATAGACTTGTGGCCGTTGGTGGTAGATGTGGATCACAAATTATCTTGAAGCGCCGCGTGAGTGCTTGGTGTTCCGCCGTTGATCATGAAGAGTTGGTCTTGAAGCGCCGTCTAGTTGTCGAGTGCTTGGGAGGGATTTTCTTTGTTGTTCTTGTCCGTGAATTACATCCAAGAAGATTTAGTGTTCAAGCCAATTAAATCTTGTGATAAGATTTGCGTGTAATTCCTTCGTGAGATTGAGAGGAATTCGGGGGCTAAACACCGTGTGCGTTATTGGGTGTAATTGGGGCTTGGGAAATACCGAAAGAGTGTTTGAGTGACTTGAGTGTGTAATCTCATTGTATCGCTTGATCTATAGTGAAATTCGCTGCTGCTCTCCCCGTGGACGTAAGTCTTTACGACTGAACCACGTAAATCTGGTGTCCGATTTATTTTCTTCTTCTGTCTATATTATTGTTCGATCGCTCACCTTTTCGCAACAGCGGGCGTCCTGTGGGAATGTAAGTGTTGTTCGAAAGTCCATGGGTCAAGTCGTACAAATTTCAAAGGCTATGTTTGTCCATTGGATATTTTATTAGAGGAAATATTCATCCGTTTCAGCATATGCTAACCAAATTCCTCCTCCAACCATATTTTCAAAAGCTAATGGAAGCAGCGGCAACGTTGTCTTGCAGATTAGCTTTTCTCACCCTCGACACATTGTTATTGGGGAACCACCACTTTTCACCTGATATATAAAGCTTCCTCACATACTCTTTATCTTCATCTCCGTTCCTCCCAAAAAGCTCAGGCTCCCTTCCCGTGACCCGCCTATTTAGTTATCTCCTTGACCAGGTTCCCCATCCTCTTCCTTCGTCCTCTTCCACCCCCACCATCACCACTCCACCCTTGGTTCTCTACTTTCTAGGGTCATCTCCCTCCACCACCACTATCACTGTAGCATCTGCCGTCCAGGCTCCGCCTCCTGATATTGTAGACCCAATGGATTTTGGAGGCAGCCAAATAAGTATTACTCCGGAACGGCAGACCATGTGCTACAGTTATCCTCAACAAGCGCCTACAAGATTACTTGACTGCACTTGGCCATGGCCAGCTGAATTCACTTGGCCATGGCCGGCTGAGTTTTCTTTCATGCTCCAGTGATGCCAATAGAGGACGCTCCCATCACGGGAATGGGTCCACGCATTTGCTGACGGCCAAGGCTCCACGTGACCACTCAAGAGGCCGATTGTTGTACTTTAGCTGGTACGTCCATGATGGGGTGCGATTGGAACGCACCGTTTTGTCTTGATGCATTACGATGGAAAGACACAAATGGAGGGGTACGAAGGGAGACATATAAAAGTCTCTCGAACACAAGCGTTGGGTTGGTTAGCAGATCATTCGCACCTAAATTTCTCTCCATTTCCGTTCAAGAGATCAAGGCGTTCCATTTTCTTCTTTACGAGAACGATTTGCATTTACGCCGTGGAAATCGGGTGTTTTCCTTGTGATTACATCTTGACTAACGTGAGGTAGTGTCGTTCGTGTTTCATCGGCAATTCAACGTTCGTTCCGGGGCCATTTGCTGTTTGCACATCTGAATCAGGTAAGTCGTCTTCCGCCGACTTGAAATTCTAACATTGTTATCAGAGCCAAGGTCGTGTTTTCTGCCTTGTTTTTCATAGAGTTTTCTCATTTACCATTTGATATTAAGATCAAGAGATTGTATTCTACACTATTTTTTGATGTATTATTGGTCAGAATTGCAATCTGAAAACTCGAATTTGAACCAAAGCGAAGAACGGGTTCGGGGTCGCGTGCATCCGTGAGGTTTTGGCCATTTTTCGAATTATTTTTTTGGCCAAAATCAACTTTTGAATATACATGATGAAAGTACTCGTCAAGACGAGTCCAACGGTGGTTCGAGCGCGACTGGAGGACGCCGCACGCGCCCACACGCGCGGCTAGAAGCCGCGCGCGGGCCTCACGCGCCTGTCTCGCTGGGGACGCCAGCGCGTGCGCAACACGCGCCGGTCGGCGAACCAACGCGTGTGCGTCACGCGCGCGTCGCGCGGAGTGACGCGACGCTCGATGATGTCATCCAACGGTCGGTAACCGCGGGATGACGTCATCAATGACGTCGCCGTCGGGCGGGCCGGCGGTCACCGGCCGGCGACCCGACCCGACCCGTGACCCGGATTGATCCGAGATCCGACCAGGTTGACCCGACCCGACCCGACCGTTGATCGGTCAACAGTCGGACCGGTCAACCGGTCCTGGGCGGGTCAAACCGATCTGACCGTGACTGGTCGGATCGGTTGGACCGGTCATCGGGTTGGACCGGGTCGGACCGGCCAGGAGCGTTTGGCTAGCCGGCGCGTGCGCCACACGCGCCGCGCACTCAGGCAGCGCGTGGGGGCACGTGCGGGCTCCGATTGGAGCGTGGTCAGCGGCGTTTGGTTCGTATGAATGTTGTCTACACAGTGGTATAATTATTTTATACTTTTAGATTTTATAAATGTATGAAAATACGTGGAAAAGCCTATGTACGCGTATTTTTGGGGTTTAATGCATAGTTTATTCATTTGTAGCTTGTATTTTCTTGTAATTTAGGAAATACAGTAGCTAGCTTGTGTGCAAATGATGTTATATATGCTGTGTAGAGCTTGGTTCAATGAAATGATGTATATATTTTTAATATACTTGCAATTCTCTAATTGCTAGAAAATTAGAACAATGGTAGGAAATCCATTACACGTTGAATTGCATTTTTTGATTATAGTTGAAGCATGATTGTTGTTTACATGTTGGTTATTATCATGCTATGTTTTTGTGTTAAGGAAAAATGTAGAAATTACATAAGGTCATGTAATTATTTTTCCTAGTGGGAGTTCGTAGGTTGGTAGAATTCGAAAGAGTTCTCACCTAAAACTTAAAATTTGCGCAAATTAAACTAATTAATGATAATAGAACAATTGTACATAGATGTTGATTGGGAACATAGTGAACTTTTGCTTCTGTGTCTTTTTGTTGAATTATCATTAATTTAGTTTGTCTTTGTTGCAAATTAAATATGTGTGTTACTCGTAAAGTGTGCTAGTATTGATTCTGCGTTTATTATGTCAATGTGTTATAGCAATTGGTTATGGCTTCGGCATCCAAGACCATTGTTGCTGACCTCAATAAGGGTGAGAAGCTGAACGGTGACAATTATGATATTTGGCACCGAAAGGTTGAAGACATCCTTGAGGAGCAAGAAGCTTTGGAAACACTCAACCATACCATGGATGAACCTAAGCATGGAACTTCAGCTCAACACAGGAGAGATCTAGAAGCTTATCAAGCTTGGAAAAAGAAAAATAGCATTGCTCGCATCACGTTGCTGAGCTATATGCAAGATGATCTCATGTGTGAGTTTGAAAGTTATGATAAAGCTCAAGCTATGTGAGTTGCTTTGAAAGATAAGTTTGGGGGTACATCTGCCACTAAGCTGAGGAGGCTCACTATCAAGTTTGACACATTCCGAAAGCGCCCAAATGTAACGATGAGGCAGCATCTTCGGGAGATGTCAAATATGATCCGTGAGCTGAAGTCGGCAGTCACTCCCTTATCGATGAACAGCAAGTTCAGGCTGTTATAAGGTCTCTTCCTGACAATTGGGAGTATATGAAGATCAATATGACGCATAATGAGAATATTGTCACTTTTGATGATATTGCGCGTCATTTGGAATTAAAGGATGAGCGCCTAGAGTCTGCGAGATCCTCTACCCATGCTTATGTTGCTGAATCGAGTTCGTGCAAAGCTTCGGGCATCAAGCGCAAGAGGAATCTTCAGTTCAACAACAAAGGAAAGAGGACCGATCAAGCACCCAAGAGGGATAAGACCTTCCGACGCAAGAAGCGTGGTGGGAAGAAGGACAAGGCCAAGATGGAGTGCTACAATTGTGGCAAGATGGGTCACTTTGCTCGTGAATGCACTAAGCCGAAAAAGGTACCCTATTACTCCATTACTCTAAGTAATGCTTTTGTTTCTAGTACTGTAATGCTTGCTGAATCACATCCTATGTGGACTGTAGACTCAGGAGCAACAGACCATGTAGCTAGAGACCGAGAAGCATTCGTGGAGTATCGTTGGATACTGCCTGGAAGAAGATAGATATATGTTGGGAATAACTCAAGAGTTGAAGTAAAGGGTATCGGCACATGTAAATTAATCTTACGTGGTGGTCGAAGCCTATTTCTACATGATGTCCTCTATGCTCCGAGATATTCGACGAAACTTGGTCTCGTAGTTGTTCTTCTTAGCTTAGGTTATGTATTGAATTTCCATGGTGATTGTGTTGACATTTTGTATATAACAGTTTATTATGGTTCAGGTCATGTATCGAATGGTTTTATGGTGTTAGACATTGACTATGATCGGTACAATGTTAATGTTGATGGTTGTTTTTTCTTTAATTGCATCTTCTAATAACGTTAAGATTGATGCAAGTACTTGGCATGCTAGATTAGGTCACATTGGATTGCAAATAATGCAAAGATTAGCTAGAGAAGGCTTTTTAGGGTCACTCACTAATGTTAGTCTATCCGTATGTGAACATTGTTTGGCGGGAAAAACAACTAGAAAACCATTCGGTAAAGGGACTAGAGCTGAATTTCCATTGCATCTCATACATTTTGACATTTGTGGTCCTTTGAATGTGAGGGCGAGGCATGGAGCCTCATATTTCATCACTTTCATAGATGACTTCACACGTTTCGGTTACGTCTTTCTAATCTCCCATAAATCAGAAGCATTATACTGCTTTAGATAATATATAGCGATGGTAGAGAATCAGTTGAACAAAACAATAAAGGCATTGAGAACGATCGTGGACGTGAGTATCTATCGGAGCAATTCAAGGCTCTTTGTGATGAAAAGGGAATTGTACGACAATTGACTATTCCCGGTACTCCACAACAAAATGGGGTAGCTGAGAGAAGGAATAGAACCATATTGGAAATGGTTAGGTCTATGATGGCACAAGCAAATTTACCTATCTCCTATTGGGGAGATGCTTTATTGACTGCTGCCTATATATTTAACCGTGTGCTCTCAAAATCGGTCACTTCCACCCCTTATGAATTATGGACTGGAAGGAAACCAGACTTGAATAGTTTACGTCCATGGGGTTGTGCAGCTTATGTTCATGATTCTTCCCATAAACATGGCAAATTAGGTCATAGAGGAAAGAAATGTATCTTTATAAGATATTCCGAACATTCCAAAGGGTACGTGTTTATAGGTGAACAAGCTGATGGAAGTGTGACCGAAATGGAGTCACGAGATGTCACATTCTTGGAGAACGATTTTTCTAGTAGAGGTGAGATTGATAAGGACCTCCAATTATATGAGATTGAAGATCCTGATAACACACCCACTGATGTTGTAGAGGGAAATGAAAATTTACCTCAACATACAAGACCTAGTGGGAGTGTTGCATTGACTGATGAATTGAATTCAAGAGAAATTCAAATGCGTAAAAGTAATCGTAAATGTATTCTCCGTCGTCGTTTTGAGATTGAAGGGGAAGCATTTATGATTGCTCAAAAAGACGATGCCGAGCCTAAGACTGTTCAAGAGGCTCTCTCGTCCTCTAATAAGGAAGAATGGGGAAGAGTTTTGGAAGATGAGATGGAGTCAATGAGGGCAAACCATGTCTGGGACTTGGTTGATCTACCACCCAATCGTAAGGCCATTGGAAACAAATGGGTCTTCAAGATTAAGCGTAAGGTGGATGGATCCATTGAAAAGTATAAGGCTCGAGTATAGACTATGAGGAAACTTTTTCACCAGTTGTAAGGTTTGCCTCAATACGCCTTATTCTAGCCATCGTTGCACATTTGGATCTTGAATTACATCAAATGGATGTAAAGACGGCATTTCTCAATGGAGAATTAGATGAGAAAATCTATATGAAACAACCAATAGGTTTCATAGCTAAAGGTCAAGAGCATAAAGTTTGCAAACTTCATCGCTCAATATATGGCCTTAAGCAATCATCTAGACAGTGGTATCTTCGTTTTCATCGAGCCATAACCACTTTTGGTTTCACGATGATCGAGGAAGATCACCGTGTATATGTCAAGCGGTCCGAAGATAAATTTGTGATATTATCACTTTATGTGGACGATATTCTATTGGCTGGAAATGACAAGATTTTGGTTATCACCATAAAAGAATGGTTGTCCTCCAATTTTGAGATGAAGGACATGGGAGAAGCTGCTTATAAATTAGGAGTTAAGATCGAAAGAGATCGATCACTTTATCACAAGAGTCTTATATTATGAAGATTCTTGAGTGTTTCAATATGCAACATTGTAATCCCATTGATACCTTGTCATGCAAGGTGAAGGCCTAAGTCGATTTGTGTCCTAAGACTCGAAGAAATCAAAGTGATGGAAACTGTTCCTTACGCTAGTGCGGTCGGAAGTTTGATGTATGCTATGATGTGTACTAGACCCGACATATGCTATGCCGTGGGATTGGTGAGCCGATATCAATCAAATCCCGATCAAGCACACCGGAAAGCAAAGTGAAGAGGATCCGAGATACTTGAAGGGCACCATGGACTATCGACTTTGTTACCAAGGGAATGATTTACGCCTATTAGGCTATTCAAATGCCGATTGGGGTGGAGACCTGGATGAGTGTAAATCGACTTTTGGATATGCGTTCTTACTCAATGGAGGTGCGATTTCTTGGAATAGCAAGAAACAGACATGCACGGCCTTGTCTACGATGGAGGCAGAATTTATTGCATGCTCTGTCGCAGTGCAAAAAGCAATATGGCTAAAACGTTTCTTGGAAAATTTAGCCACCATCCACCGAAGTTCAAAGACCGGTGACGGTTTATTGCGATAGTCAAGCAGCCATTGCCTATGTGAAAGATCCCAAGTATCATGGAAGGACAAATCACATTGACATAAAGAATAACTTCATCAGAGAAAGAAGTGATCCTGCAATACATTTCAACCAATAGAATTGTTGCTGATCCATTTACGAAGGCTATTCCTAGAGACATATTCTTGACCCATAGGATGTCACTAGGATTGCGTAGAATGTAATATCTCGTTATTGTAGAGGATCATTGGTTTATGTATTTGTGGACAGATGTATTGTACTTGTTCATTTATTAGTGATTTGATGTTTTATCAATAAGTACAAATCCACTATGAGATTAGCACAAACACACATGTATTATTGAAAAGTATGTCGCCCAGGCAATGATTGGCTCACTCACACGAGCAATCGCCTCAAGTGCTTTAGATAGCACATTGAGATGAGACGTTATGTACAAATAATCTTTGAAGAGTAAGTCTGGTACATAAAATATGTCGCCTTGATTGGAGTCAAGATGAGGTCTCGTGATTTGTTTATAATAAGACCGAACATGATATTTCCACAATCACGTATGCCCGAAAGATGCCGGATGCGAGTACTTAATTAGGCGCTATAGAAAGCGAGCTGATATAGCACTCGGGCTAAACATGAGTACGTGAGAGGCACGTGACTATGTTTAGGTTAAGATCTGTATGGTGGATATATTTGATAAATGACATACGCTATTGTAGAAAGAGTAATCTACTATAGCATGTAATTCATACTACATGTGCATTGTACGACCAATAAGGGAAGATGAGTAAAATTATCCCTATTTACTCATCGTGTGAGCTCTTGAGGTAATTTATAATTTACCTCATTTTGTGCCCTATGTTACTTCTGACTATGTTTTCGAAGTGAAAGATCAATGTTGCTACTTTAGCATGTTACGGGCGGTCATGAATAGATATGGCCTATGGGACATGTCTAGGAAAGCAGTTGTTCTGAAATGGAGAGAGAAATGAGTGCGAAGGAAGACTATTGTTGTTTTACATCTACCACATGTATTTACTGGTTGACCAATTATATCATCCTATGTGGTTGCGGATATAATTGTAAATACATAGTGTTGTGAGAATAGTCAAGTATAGCCTTTAAGGGATATGTATACTTGGACTGATGTAACAAAATATGTCTGGGGCATTGTGAGACATCGATTGCTTATTTCTTTTCAGGGTTGTAGCCATTATGTCATCCCTAACAGGTGCATAATTTGAGCTCCCAAGTGCAGGTGTACTCACTGGTCGCACGGTTTATTTGCCAGTATGAATTGTTTTGTAAAGTTGATGAATGTTGAATGCCTTATATTCTTGATAGAGTTCTTGGAAGCAATTGAGACAAAGTTCAAAAGTGCACTTCAATTGTACATTTCCATAGAAGCTTTCAATCGTTGCCGAAAATTTTGCTGGGCATATTCCTCCCCATGCTGAGGTGAAATTTCAGTATATAGACAAAGGCAACGACTATATTCATGCTGGATAGCCTATGGCAATTCATAATTCATGGTGGAAAGCCTGTGCAATTCACAACACAGGTAAAACTCTATCATTTGTACCATAGAGAGCATGGACGAAACTTTACTGTTTGGTCGCCACTCTGAACTAGATTTCCTGGAAAGAGCAAATCAAAATGGCTTAACACTACTCCTCAGCCTATGTGGAAACAACATATGTTCCCGAGTCCCCTACATTCACACTCACCACTCAAAGGTACCACAGGGTGTTGACCTTAAGAATAATCTTTGCAACTAGTGACCATTCCTTGGCCATGGCCTCTTGGTGGTCACAAGGAGCCTCAGGGCCTGTCAACAAAATGTGCGGGCCCATTTTCCTATGATGGGAGCGTCCCATATTGGATCGCCAGAGGATGGAGAGAAAACTCGGCCTGGTTGTGGCTGCAGTCAAATAATGCTGAATGCCCTTGTTTCGGAGTAAGTAAGAAAAAAATAAGAAAAGAAAAACTACTTAGCCGCATCCAAATCCGTTAGGTCCCAGTGCTGGGAGGCGGAGCCTAATCCAGCAAGTTGCAAGCCCCGTGGGCAGCAAACGACACAGCGAACATGGTGGCGGAGGACACTATCCACACGAATTTTGAGACCATCAGTTCCATAATCCAAGACATAAGATTCTGATATTACTTCACCTGCATGAATCATGAACAAGCATTGTAGGCATTGTCATAATTAAGATCCCTTCTACCTTTGTGAAACACACTAAGCAAAAGAACACAAATGAACTGCATAAGATAGACATACGAGACACATATGAAACAGAGATCATTTATACAACTTACACTAACATGACCCCCTCCGTGATCTCTACGTATATAGGAAACGCTACTCCCCAAACACTAGCTTTGTCCATGGTTTGACAACACTACTAGATCTCTAATACGGTGGCATATTTTTACCGCTCCCTAAATGAAAGAAACCCGAGTTACCAGCTCCAGCAATACGGTGGGTACTCGTGCAAGACACTGTCAACAATGGAGTGATGGTAAGAAATGCAGTGTGGTATATTGATTTCACTCTGTAGATCCTCTTTTAGATTACTCTTAAAAATTTCAGGAACTGTTTCTTTTTTACAAACTTTCAAATTTCTGGAGCTTGTTTGGAAGGGGGGAAGTTCTTATTACTTGTACTTTTTACTTTTCTTCCACAAACTTGAAAATGAACAAAAATGATAAGTTCACAAGAATATTGAAATATATGGTTTTACATGTTAATATATGAACTTAATGAATGCTTTCAAACGTTATATAGAAGTCCAAATCGTGAGTGCCACAAGATTTGCTACAAGACAAATTTATAAATAAGAGTCGCAATTAAAAAAAGAAAAAAACTCAAGTTGCATGAGTGCTGCTTGTTTTCACTCTATTCCCAGTCGTGATTTTGAAATAATAAAGACTACAGAGTAAATTTATCAAACTTCAGTATTTTTATTCCAGTTTCAAAACAATGAATGAACATTTAGCTGTTTTCAGCTTTCTAAAACGATGCCCTCAATTTCAAAAAAGATTAAATAAGGAAGGTTTTCACACACGTTCTACAGCTAACTCTGTTTCCCCTGAAAATGAGAGCAGAAAACTGAAATATTTCCACTTACCAAGGGCCAACGTTGTTAAAATCGTATGAACCGATTCGATTTACACACAAAACGATTCAACTCTTAGCTATGAGCCAGATATGCATTGGAATCTCATTCAGTATGATTCCCTACAATTTGGTCAGACTCCTAATATTGTGAATGTTTACATATTACTATTTTATTTATAGAAGCATTATTTTGTTGAATTTCTCACATAGGTCGTCTGGGGACATCTAACATGATCAGGTGATATTTCTTCCAAATGAGAGTTTATATGTCTTATTACATTCTTTCTATATTATCGCATGTAATAGCTAGGCTTCGGTGAGATATCCTTCTATTTAAGTTATTCTATAAAATTTTACAGAATCTAACAATAGACAATACAACAAATGAGCTATACGATTCACAATTCTCGAATCTCAAATTAACAACATTGCCGAGGGCATCCTTAGTTTTTACTTATATATGAGTACTTGAGCAAACCTTTACTAGCATTTGCATTGTTATTAATTTGAGGTTCATATTTCGTAAGGCAAACAGCAAACGTGTAACTTTTCAAGATAATATTTCCTCTATCATCCATCTACTTAGTGAATTTCCTATTGTGTTAGTTAAACAGACTCGTTAATCAAATTAACCAATCAACACTTGAACTAATTCATTTTTTATACTGTCGGAATGGAACCCATTTTTAGCAGACAAACCTTAGTTTTGGCACTACAGGAAAATTTCTAACGAATACAAAACCTCGAATGCCCTGCCAGACAACTGCATGAATATTCTTGATGGAAGAAATAGGTACAACACTTGGAAGAGCAATTTGTACAAGATTTTTTTATCGCAAAAGCTGCACAAATCTACTTCTTTCTAGTACTCAAACAACTATTGAAACTCGAAAGGAATTTCACTGCAAGCAAAACATAATTGTGTGGCCATCCTAGCATCAGCTCCGGTCAAGAGAAAAACATGGGATCTTTCCAGCCACATCATGCACAATCGTGGCTCTGTATAAAACCACAGCTCAATTTTGCACCAGAAACCTACAACGGTTGGAGAAATGCAAGATAAAGCATGTAAAGATTATAAAGAAGACCCGAAAGAAGAGAAACATGAACCTGGCAACTTCCTGGGCTTACGCAAAGGAACAAACTTTGTAGCCATAGCTAATGCAATTGCTGGACCAAACGTGAATCCCCTGGCTTCTACCCCTGAAGTAAGATTTTTGTTTTCACCAATTTCAACTTTGACAGTACTAAGAAATCAACGAGCTCTCACAAAATTAACAAGATAGTTTTTTTCCAACTAACGTCCTTTCTCGTGAGATTCTTCCCGTTTTCCTCGTTGCCGCTACCCACTCCATAACATTTAGTTTACCAACGCTATAGTTAATGACAATTCCCTTGGACTTTACGAAACCAGCGTTAGATCAACTCTAATACAGTTGCCCATCAACCCAGCAAAATGAAAACTTTACTCTAAATTGGAGATGACAAGAACACACACATGCCTGAAACGACAGAGATGTCCACGTCACGGTACCGGGCGACGAAAGTGTCCACCGTGTCCTTGAACGCCTTGTGATCCAGCAGCAGCGTCGTTATATCTCGGAACATTAGCCCTTCACAAACGGAGGGGGCAAAGCAAGAAACTTTTCAAGAAAATGCGCCAAGAACGGGAAGAAAACCGCCAAAAGCCCACACGCAAGAAGAGAAACAAAAGGGACGAATCCGGGAGGCACGAAAAGGTTGGAGATTGAAAGGAACCCGCACCTGGTCTGGGGAAGCCGGGGACGACCCAAATGGCCCGAGAGATGGGCTGGCGCCTGGGGTCTCCTTTCAGCCCGTCCTCAGCTGCGTACATTCTTCCCTCTCTCTCTCTCCCTCTCTCCGTGGAGAGTCCCTGTGAGGGAGCTGAGGGAGTTTATCTGCGCTACTTCAAGTGGGTGAAGGAAGTTACTCAGTTGCAGCAGTGGAGTACACGGGGGTGGGATTGGGGTCTTAAATGGCAGGGGATTTTTCTCCCCGGTTCCTCTCTCTCTCTTTGAGGGAGTACTGAGTCAAAGCTTCCGTAGTGGGGAAAGAGAAGGGGTTGTTGGGGGTCTGAAGTGTGCGGGAATTTCTCTCTTAAACGGTAATTTCGTTTCGATTTTCGATGGCTCTGTTAGTTAACTTATCCGAAAAAAAAAAAAAGTCCATTTAGTAACTTTTATTTTATTTTATTTTCGAGAATAAATTTATTTCGAAAATAGATTTTGAATATAATCAAGAAATAGAAAAATGTTATTTCTTTATTTCCGAGAACAATATTTTTTTTTCTCTTTTCTTTTTTTCCTTTTGGAGCGTTGCCGGCTCTCGATGAGACCGAGCCTCCTCGCGGTTGGGGGAGGTGGTGAGGTCGAGCTCGCTGAGCCACCGTGAGGGCAACGTCACCCGGCCTCGCTGCCTCGCCTAGCCGCTAGGGAGGCTTAGCTGACGAGGCTCGACCTCATCGGAGGCTAGTGATGCTTTGATGAGGTCGCCGGCCCTCTTTGTTAGCTTGGTCGAGGTAGATGATCGGCTAAAGGAAGAATAGGAAGAATAAAAGGAAAAAAGAAAAAGATATAATAAAATTATTAAAAAATTAAAAGATTTTAAATCACAAAAGAATTTGATATGTTACCAAACTTATTTCTATTTCAATAATAGAAATTTTGAACAGTTATCAAATGGTTTCAAATGTTCGAAGCTCGCCTAGAAAAAAGAATTAAAAAAATTATTTCTAAATATAAATTATTTTTGAAAACAGAATAATTGTCAAACAGACCGTAAGTTGCTAAGTTCTCTATTTATATTTCTGTCGCTGTCCAAAGCACAAAGCAAAAGCTTGTTTGCTTGTTCGCTGTTCAACGTCTGCCATTGTATGACATTTTTCCCCCTCTAATAGCATATATTAATTTAGCGAGTTTTGAATATAAGCATCGATCGCTTTTAATTTTAGTTAGATTTACAAGTGTGCGATGCTCTTGAATAGGATTGACGGACGAGAACCATAAGGAGAGACGATTGGCGTCGTTATTCTCCTTTAGCATTATTACAAGAATTTTTTATATGGGAGTTTATTCACGTTTGTTGGATTAAGTAAAGTTGTAAGGAACAGCATCCTTAAACACTCAGATGATGTATTAGATTAAGGTAGGGTCGTAATTTCAACAATTTACTCATTATATATGAAATTTTTGGAGATGATTGATGTCTCTTTTTAAGGATGTCCCAACATATATATTCGTGAAAGAAAGATTCTTGTATTTCTGTACCGATTCGCGGGTAAAATTAGCCTTTGCCCTCCCGTTTTTCAGCAAGCCTGTGCTCTATGCTTTCTCTGTTCTCTATAGATAATATATAGGTATAACTAAAATCAATTATCCAAATTTAAGCATTAAAATTGCCGAAGATAAAACCAAATTCCTAGTTAATGTGCGGTTAATCCCAATCAGGGTTAAACTGGGCTACATTGAAATATAGGAAACCAGACTGCTGTCAAGTTGAGCCGCCTGATCCGTCATTGACTAGATAATGAATTGAGCCCGTTCTTTTGGTTTTCATTTACAATACACCTCGCCACTTAATTTATCAATTTTAGTGAGATGTCAATTATAAGTGCTTAACTTGTTATTAGGGCTGTCTAATCGACATAATCTATTTACATGATAAAGGCACGTCCTAGAGAGAGAGAGAGAGAGAGAGAATCCTGGACATTCCAAGTGTCAAAACTTGATATGTGAGACACTTAAATATCAAAAGTACGGAAATGTATACTCAAGTGTTAAAATTGGAACAAAATAAATCAATTAAATACTAATGGTGAGAAATTCTAACCAAAATATCGACGTGACTTTTTTTTGACGAAACAAATGCTGAAAATGACATTGTTTTATACACTGACGTGACTAGATAAGCCGAAAACGACTTTGTTTTAATTTAGATTTGAATTTTAATATAAATATTAATTAAATTAAATTTAAAACTAAATTAGAAAAAAAAACTTGCAAAAAGCGTTCAGCAAAGATTATGCAAGCCCTCATCGCCGCCTTCCAATTATCACCGGGAAGGACCGGTGACGGTGGGAGGAGGGTCGGCTAAGGTTGTTAGGCCTTTGCCCGGTGACCTTGGTTAACCGACAATGAGGGCTTGCAAGCCCTCGCGCCCTAGTGGCTAACGGCTCTTGGCCCAATTGGGTGAGGGCCAGCGACCCTCACCAAATCTGGGGGAGGGCTTGCAGGTCCTCGTCGCTGATTGGCTATGGTTGCTAGCCCTTGGCCAGGGACCGATGACCATGGCTAACCCTTCCCCCACTATTGTCGGCCCTTCCTGGTGATGGTGGGGAGGTGGGGACGAGGGCTTGTATAGCCCTCGCCGAACGCCTTTTGTAATCTTCTTCTTCTTCTTCTTCTTCTTCTTTAATTTAACTAATATTTATATTAAAATTCAAATAAGAGGCAAAATGACGTCGTTTTGGTTTTTCTTTATTTACTTAGCTTTCCGATGAGCCATGTAGGTGACTTATATTATTAAAAATGAGCCACGTCGGATTTTCGATACCTTTTGCCAAAGTTGGCACTTAAATGTTACATTTTCAAAGAAATTGACACTTAAGTGTACTTTTCGAATTTTGTGCACTTAAGTATCTTCTTGTATCAAGTTTTAACATTTGCGCTGTATTCCTATTTAGAAAAAAGAGGCGCGCTCTAGATATAATATAATGCAATAGATGTAAATCATGCATTAAGAAGAGCGTTTCGACTTTAATACAAACTCACGCTAATTACAAATACAATCACGACACGTGCATGAATTATTAAACCGTTCTCTTTAAGTGACCACTTAAAAAAGAGCTTTATAATTTCTACTAAAATTTGGCGTTTCTAAATTCATGTATAAGTAACAATTTAAAAAAACTAAGATGCTACGCATTAAGTATGTTGAATCCGAATTGAAGAAGAGCCGGTAAACGTAAATCCACTCCCGTCTTCTACTTTTACGTAAATTTTCATTACTCATCTATCGCTCACATTCACTCCATCAAAATGTATAATCGTAATTTTGCGGAAAAAAAAAACCAACAAATCATCCGAATTAACACAATATAATCGCAAAATTGCATGCCAAATTTTAAAAAAAAGGACTAAAACTTAAAAAAAAAGGAAAAAAAAAACACAAATAAAGAAAAACAGGTGAAGGGTTGGTGCCTCAACAAGGATGTGGGCCGTCCCTAGATCTAGGCAAGCCGAGGCGCTGGCGGCCCAGCCAACAATGGCCGGGCATGGGGTGGTGGCCACAAGTGGGGAAGTGCTACGAGCCCTCCACCTGTATTTTTTTTTTCTTTTTTTATAAGTCTTATCTTTTTTTTTTTTCATTTATGAGTTTGTTTTATTTGAAAAAAATAGAAAAAGAAAAAAAAAAGATAAAAAAAAAAAAAAGCAAAGGATGAATATCTCATTGATTTGCTAGTGAGGTCAAGCTATTCTTTGAAATTAACATGTTCGTTTTAGATCTTTACTTGAGAAAATAATGGTATTTCAAGCCATGTCAATCTTGAATTCATCATTTTTGTTGCTCATACAAAAAAATCTTGGTTTTCATAAGTAGTTTCAATTAAGGAAGATACCTTGCCTTTGGAAATTTTGTTAGTTAATCAAGATGCCTCGACTAGGGAATTTCGTTGCAAAACAATCTTTAACATTGAAAATCAATCAATACTTAGCGTAGAGTCTAAAGAAATGATTTACTATGATAATAGTTGCGTAAAAATATTGTGGATATCCACACTGTTGCTATGATGATATCCACGCAATAATATATGATATCCGTGAAATAACTATTTAAAGTTCCAGCCATAATACTCAACTTGGATAGAGCTAAATATAATCAAGATTGATATAATCTTCTCTTTATGATTAGTTTATAAAAGCAAACACTTTAATGCATTTATCATATTCAAAATAAACTATGGAAGATTTTGTTAACTTTAAATATATTAGTAGGTTTTCTTAATGTACTTGCTATGTCAAAACTCTGGGAGGAACCTAACACAGAATGAACAGAAAACAAAGAACACAAAAGAACAAATGATGTACATAATGACAAACAAAATAAATAACAAAAATATTTGTTGCAAATGAACAAAATATTGAGGAATTATCGATATGTAAAATTATAATTATTGATACGGGCCCTTTCCAAAACAATCCATTATTTTCATTCGTCCATGCTCAATCTTGGGCCTTCCTCATCGATCCTCAATTAATTAACCTTTGTACACACTTTTCTGACTTCACCAGCCATTTTGGGAAGCACGCCAATTCGACCCATTTTCACCATTGACACTCCAAAGTCCTTGAAGAAAGTGGATCCACCAGTCTTGATCTGGAACTCAAGGTACGCCTTGGTTTGGTTGTCGTCTAGAAGTGCAGCGTCCGAAGTGAAGAGCCCTCTTCTTTTCAAGATGAGATCGAAGTATTTGATGTCGAACGTCCTCGCACTTCCCGGGTCCATCTCGACAAGAGTGGTTTGGTCATTCGGCTTGCAACTGAGCTTTAGTCTTGCTATATAGTTGGAGTCAAGCGTGGGGTCGGCGTCGCCCTTTCCGGTGAAGTTGTAGAGGCGGTTGGAGAAGGCAGTGCAGTGTGAATTTCCAATGGTGTGCCCACCTGGTCAATTGGAAATTGGAATTGGCATTGATCTAACGTTACAAATTACATTTTCTCCCTGTGCCGCTGATTACGTTCATGTATCTCGTGCTCAAATGACAGTCTTTTTCTTGATAAACTTACGTGAATTTCTCCAAAATATTTGACAAAGCATGTGAAGCAGTAATTGGAGATTATGTATTACCTGATAGGACAACAAGGTCCTTCGCACTAAGGCCTCTCTTTGCAAAATCTGCTTTCAGAGTTGTAATGTTGGTCGATGGTGGTATTAAATCCCTACGTGCCTCCTCCAAAATAGAAACGTACCCATCTCTTCGTCCGGTTTCCACATCATAGAAAAGTCCTCCGGTCTAAAGCGACAACACAAGAAAAAAAAAACCCAATTTCTATATAAAAATGCTTTTCTCATTCAAAAAAAAAAAATTGTCGGTACTTATCCTCTATGATACGTGTGGCCAAAATTTGCTTTCCAATGTGATAACGCAGACCGATGAAAATTGAGAATTCTACTAACGTAGTATTGGTGTGACAGACAATCAAACTGAGAATAAAATATTGAGGAGGTGATTTATGAATATGCGCACCGCGACGACAATGTCTCTAGTGACAAGGGCCAAGATGTCAGCACACGAAACGATGCCAGGGCATGCCTTCTCCAACGCTGTTTTGACTCTATCAATCTCTTGGTAACCTCGAAGGCCGCGCTTCCGAAACAGGTCCTTCTCGGCTTGATAGGTCGGGGAGTCCAGAAGTACCGAACCTTCACAGCCCTGTGGAAAAGCCCAGAACTTCATCATTCAACCGTGAGTTCATGAAAACAATAGTTCGCAACCATGGACGAATCTAGCGAAGTATGTTGAGAGCCGAATACCATTTACTGGTATTACTAGTTCTAATACACATTTTCCATTTTATCATATTGTTATCAGGTAAATCAATTTTGTAAATCTCGAAGCATCCCTGCCATGCATTACCCCTTCAGATGAAAGCCCAGGGTCTAACTTCTCACCCTCTCTTCTTTCTGCCAATTACTCCTCATCTTAGATTCCGAACATTAGTTACGTGCAACTAGTCAAGTTATAAGAAAATGGTAAACTTCAAACGCGTAGTGGGAAGAGTAGCATGGGAGCTCTCTCTCTTACTTACCCTAACGAAGCAATCGTGAAAATGCAGCCTCAAAAGAGGGCCGGAGAGACTCGGAGCGATGGACAAGACTTGGCCGATGACTTCCTTCACGATGGCCTCTGCGTTTGGGCACGCCTTCTGGTAAAACCCTACTTTGAGACCGTGACCTTGAGCAACCTCAGGGACAAGAAAAAAGAACATCAATTGAAGCAACAAACAAGACAAGAAGAGCTTTGGACAAGCCATTCCTTGGTGCCAAGAAGAACTATGATTGTTATCTCTTAATCCGAGTGTCTGGTTGTGGACGTTCCGCGAGCAAACCGCTTTGCCTTTTATAGGAGAATTACAAAAAAGTCTTTTAACTTTTTGGCCCAATTGAGTCCTAAAACTTTTATATTTTTGTTAATTCAAATCATCCGACCAATTTTGATAAAAAAATCTATGACATAGGACGCTAGCCGTTCTACATAGGTATCGTCGGCGCAGACGCGTGGACAATTGTTGATAATATTTTAATATTTTATTCAAATTTATTTATTTATTTTTACTTTTTCTTTTCATTTTTCATTTATTTTCTTTTCTCTTTCTTTCTATTTTTTTCCTTCCATTCCTTCTTCCTCTAGCTGCTTGTTCGACCTCGATGATTGGCAGGGGCAAGCTTCACCTCGCCAATCACTGGCGAGGTCGAGCCTCACCCTCGCCAATGGTTAGTGGGGCCGAGCTTCGCTAGAGGTTGGTGAGGTCAACCTCACCGACCCAACGACCAGCTAGAGGAAGAAGGAAGAGAAAGGAAAAATAATTAAAAAAAATTATTAAAAATGACCTATATTAGCATTAGTAATGTCACATAGGACGACCGTCATCTATATCAGTGATTTTCGGCCAAAATTGACTGGATGCAAAATGTTTAAAACAAAGAAAATGTTTAGAATTGAATTTACATAATTACAATAGATTTAGAATTTTTTTTCGTAATTCTCCTGTTAAAAGCCCAAGAGATTTGTTCGTGAAACGTCCACAACCAAACATTGAGATCAAGCGATAACAATTTATCCACGCCCGTCCATTTTCAATCTGAATTTGCACGAGTTGTCGAACTCGCGAGTGCTCGCACCAATCGTTTGTATTAAGAATACTCACGGGTCAAGTATCGAAAACTAGAAAAAGTAGAGGATCCTAGCAGCAAATCGATGAAAATGTTCATTGACCAAAATAGCCCACAGCAGCCCCCCCCCCCCAAAAAAAAACCAACAATAACAATAATAATAATAATAATAATAATAATAATAATAATAAATCTCCATTAACTTGCAAAGGCCACGTTCATTCCGAAGTGGCGGAGCTAGAAGGGGCGGCGTTGGGGAAATTACAGGGTCAAAAACTCCAGTGCCTCTCTCTCTCTCTCTCTCTCTCTCTTCTCCTGGAAAACTTGAAGGTCGTATGTGAAACTTGCCAATGATGAAAGCGCTCTTCATCTCTGGATCGATTTACTTCACTCTTTATCTTGCGACTTTGCGATTCACCTCTCTCGGAACTAGACCCTCCTTAGCTCGAATTGTTGTTCCGCGTCTGGGGTTTTTAATCTTCCTGCTCGGAGAGTGAAACGCCTTTTTTTTTTTTTTTTAACTCCGCCCACGTTGCTCATGCACGAATTTTCTTAGCTTTTACATGTTTCGCGCTTTTTTTTTTCCTTTTCCTTTGTTGAATTTACTTCCAACGTTCGTGTTGGTGTTTGATGGTACTTCTCTGTTTTTTGTATTCGTGGGAATGCTAAGTCTGAAATTGGACGCTGATTGGTAAACCCATTGAGATTTTTTCATGTTAGATAGATATAGATGATTTGGTGGACGATGTAGTGAAGGCCCCTTTCGGAGGTTAACGGTGGATTGGACTTGAAAGCACTTTGGACCGAGAATTGTCCGACGCATGACAAGTTGGTTCAGGTATGATTACTGTGCACGTAAAAGTGAAATAGGGGAGAAGGTAGTAAAACTCCGTATGATGAATAATTTGTGTATGTGTGCCTACATGAATTTAACCTGATGCATGTCATTCATTTTGTTCATCTTAGATAAGCTTTTGCTTGATTCCCTGGAATTCGTACTTTTTTTTTAGTTGGTTGAACGTCTAAATTGCACAGTCTCTATCAGGTCGAGGAGTTGAAAAATGGGCTCGTTATGGTTCGTTGACAGGTGTTGCGTGTCGATTGCTGATGCAAGGCTTTTGCCGCAATGAGTTATTTAGCACTGCCGAGACATTCGAGATTATTCAGGCAAAGAGTGTCTTGGATTCATTCGAGGTTACTCCTACCTCTGAGAATGATGGGCCGGATGTCTTCAGGAAGACTCAAGTTCGCCAAGAAAAGGTAAATAAGAAGAGACAGAGAACACAAGTAGTGGAATCTGGTGAAAGCTGTGACGCTGGACGCAGCAGTGAGTCTGATGAAGATTAAGTTATTTGTGAAGATGGTATGGAAAAGATGGCTTAGCTACTAGCTTGAATGAAGATAGAAGCAAACAGAAAATGGGTGTTCGGGAGGGAGCCCATTGAACGATTATTCTAAATGGGAAAGTGTGGATTTCTTAAATATAGCTAAGAATCAACTAGAAGCAGGAAGGTAGATCGATTTCCTCCGAAAGATGACCTTAGATGAAAGCTTGGTTCAATGAAGACAGTTAGAAGCAAACACATGACATTTGTTTTGACAAAAAGATTTGAATATTCTCAAGTGCTCTACTTACTTTCAGAGTTAATTAACTCCCAATACTTAGCCTATGTTACACGGAGAGGCTTCAGAGAATTCAGTAAATCTGACTGGAGATTGTGATTTTATAGAAGGATCTGAGAAACCAGAACTATAAGGATAAGAAAGTAAGAGTAGGAGCATAGAACTTTTACTGAACTTTTCTGATGGTGATAGGTTACTACACCAGCAGAGTTAAATTTTACTCAAAGCAGATTGTACTTACCTCTTGGGAAAGCTGACACAAATTTGGCAAGTCTGAAGTATTTGAGATTATACAAGGCGCACTTTAATGAAATTGTAATGCGCGTGGTGAGTTAACTAGTTCTCGGGTGGACGCTAGAATCGACCTTGAAATTGATTAGTGATGTAGGTTCTAGATTGTGGGTATATAGGATAGGTTCCAAGTTCCAAAAATTAGGGAACTGATTTTGATAGAGTAGGCTCTAGATTTCGAAGTAAGGTTCCGGGTGAAATTTAGAACAATCTTGGAATTGCTCACCCCTAGGCTTGATTTTGGCACATGTGGTTAATTAAGGAGCAAAGATACTAAATTTAGCTAAATTATAGAATAGGGCACCTTTGGCATCTAGCGGTCATGGACAGACCATAGAATCCTATTTGGTGATGTTGTTCCTCCATTGATTCGATTTTTGAGAAATATCGCTCGGGGGGGGGGGGGGGGGGTTGATTGGGGGCATGGATGTAAAAGTCTTTATGATACAATCAATAATTCGATTTATTTTCAATTAGGGAGAAAAATGAAAAGATAGAATTCTTTGAATCTCATGTCGTCGCAAGAAAGTATTATTTAGAATGGTATTGTCGTGTGTTGGGCTAAGGCAGTATCATCTAGTGAGTGAATGATTTCTCATTACTTATTTAGCATTACAAACATTTAACTCTTGATTTTCGTCAAATATGAAAAGGGCCTTATTATGACTGATAATAATTTATTGATATAGATTCGATAGTATATCATGGCGGCATGATACATTATGTTTCGGACTTTAGAAGAGCAGTTATTTCACCATGTATGTGTGGCGGTGATAATGAAATTTGTAATTTGGATCCATTTGAGCAGTTGTTGCACCATGTTTTGCTGTTTTAGAAACTAATGAGAGCTATCTAGCTCATTCAATTCCCAATGACCGATGATACTTTTCATGTCTAGATATGTTGAGAATAAATAAAGGTGGATATTGCTCTCCTAAAAATGATAAATGGTCCTTGAACTTTTACCTAATATGTAGTGTGGTCCCTAAATTTTAGTCAAATGCACAATGTCATTCCTAAATTTTTCATTTGTTCAATGTGATCCATGAACTTTTAATACATGTTTAAATTAGTTCCTGAATTATATGAAAAATGTTCAATGTTTTGCCTAAACTTAAATTAATGGAAGATTAATATTAAACAACGGACCAACTTGAATATGTACCAAAAGTCTATGGAACAAATTAAATAAATTGAAAGTTCAAGACGATATTGCACATTAGTCTAAAGTTCGAGGATCACATTTGACAAATTAAAATTTTATGGATCATGTTTCACGTTGAGTAAAAATTTATAGATCACTCGTGTCATTATTCGTATATATAAACGGTTGGGCCCATGTATGTTCTGTCATTGGATTAGTGACCGTGGGTGACCGATCTAATGACCCATTCAGCCTGTTTGCTAGTTGGGCCAAACTAAAAACTGAAACTAGTGATTGTTGGGTCAATTAATTAGTGATCGTTGTCACCGCTTAAGTAGGGATTTTTCTTTTGTTTCATAAACGAATGGAAAAAGCTTCTTCATGTGCAATGTCAAGATTCTAAAATGAAAGCAACCGCCTCTCACTCTGAAAAAATTCATCGGATGAGGTATGTAGAGGCAATTTCGATCGAAAATAGGAAGCACATGGCAAACGTTACAAGTGATTCACCTGATTAATCATACGCATGTCCCTTTTTCCATTGGCATTCAATTCCATTTTTCAATTTGGCTATGTCGATTGGAAATTCGAACTTGTCGCCTACCTATGAAGTCTACGTATCATTTGGACTTTGCCTGCTTGATCTAATGAGATTCTATTCTTTTTCACATGTCAAGATCTCATAGACTAGGCTAATGAATAACAAAACTTTGCAATTGAAACTTTAAGGAGCCACGAGCGTTCCATGAGACAAAATATAACGAAATATCATGACTTGGCCAAATTCATTACATGGAAATTCTCGAGTGATAAATTCACTCATACGTCATGTAAGATTGCAAGAACACTGATGGAGATATTAAGGTTGCTCAACTACAAAATTGATTTATTCCGCACATTATATTGCACGTAATGATTTAAATTAGTGGATTTACTTAGATACCAAACAAAAAATTGTCTCATTATTACTTAGTTATTGTTTAATAAATGAGTTTTAATACATGTAACAACAGATAGACATAACCGAAAGAGAAGAAGGAAGATTGTGGAGCAAGCGATTACGATCGATACACATTAGTCAAAAGCATTTGATGGAAATTCGAATTGGCATCACATTCTCAACCAAAGTCATCTATAGTGTTTTTTTGGCTTCAACTTGATATTGAATTGTCGAAATCAAAGCTGTATTAGAAGTTGACTAGTGGAAAATTATATACTAAGTAGGTATTTTTGGAATGATTTTGTCGATACCCTATAGTTTTTGCTAGACTTTGCTCTATTGCATGTCTATCAATTCTCTCTCCCTTTTTTCTATACTGTAGGGATATACTCTATTTGCATGCTTCCTAAAATTTATTGGACTAAGGACTCACGCATCGTAATACTATAAAGAAAAAAATGTATATCAATAGTCACGTAGACGCAGGAAGGTAGGATTGTAGATAGAATGCAGACATATCATGGATATATGAACACACCCAAAATCCAAAATCCAACAACTTTAAAATATCTCAAACTATATTTTTGCTCACAAAAACGAAAATATCAAAACACCATCCGCTCAAGACAGAAAAACATTGAAATAAAAGCACCTCAAAACTAGAGCTCTGCATGAGACATCTGTGCAACCCAGCATTTCTTTAGGTGTCCACATGTCCCGAGATTCCTAGATGCATAACAAAATTATTACCATAGCAACAAAGATATTCAATACTTATCAAAATATGATTGACACGCATGACAATAGAAATATTCAATACTTATCAAAATATGACTGACGTGCATGAGAAACAATAGAATGATAAGGTTAAGTATTTCAAACAATCTGAGTAAGAAAATTCTAAATTTTTATCGGGCATATCTTTTTCGATTGATGCCCCATCAACTCGATTTTTATACTTACGGAAAGACGGTAAAACAATTGTTTAAAAAATATGGTTTGAATTTCAAAAAAATATGTCAGTATTGGGAATTTAGTATTGAACCAAACCGTTGGCCATGATATTTCTTTTTATGAAAATCCAGCTGGTGCAATTATTTAAGTAATTTAGATAATTAGAAAACTCCAATTATCGGAGGCAGACCGGAGAGGAAGAGAGCTTTTCTGGAAGAGAGGAGACTAGTTTTTGAAAGGGAGCCTTTTCCCAAGAGGAAAGACTAGACAGGGTATGTGAAAGAGGGTATAATGTTTTGAATAGAGTAGAGAGGTGGCTCGATTTTGAGGTTGAGTTGAGAAATGGATATTTAGGGAAAGGCTATCTCATAAGGAAAAACATTTCAAACAATTTGAATGGGAAAATATTTTACAAAAATAATATTTATATATTTTTTAAAATCAAGTTGGCCAAATTTTGATCGGGCATAATCTTCAATTCGATGTGCCATTGAAACGAATTTTGCATCTACGAAAAGCCCATGAATCAATAATTTAAAAAATGTGGCTCGAATTTCAAAAAAAAAAATGTTAAGACTGCAAATTTTCAAGAAAACCAATGGATCAACCACCACTACAATCAGTGCATCACCACTACGCTACCTTGTTTGCATGGGGTTCGAGAATCTCGAGGCTATTCTCAAATATGACATGATGTAAGTATTTCTTTTTTTCTCTTTCTGATTCTAGTATAATTCATTTTTCCATTTATCTTTTCTTTGGAGACGTAATGCTCGGCTATGAGAAGGTTGAATGGTGGCATCAATGAGTACTTCCTAAAATTATTTATTTACTTAGAATGTGATGTAATGTTATCAGACCGAATTTTATCAGATTTTGATGAATAGAAAACTCTAAATTTCACATGATCAAGCATTTCAAACAATGTGATTTGGAAAATTTTGAAAAAAGAAGAAGTGATATCTATATATTTTTTAAACCAAATTGGACAAAATTTTGATTGGGCACTACGGCGTCTCATTTAATCTATTTTTGCACCTTTTAGACCGTGTTCCCCACCCTCTTCTTCCTCCTCCTCCTCCACCAGTCCAGGCCTTGTTCAAAGCTTTTCATGGTCACCTTGGTCGTCCTCACTAGCATGACATTTACTCCATCATCTAATGATCCACTAGTCTAGGCCTTGTTCAAAGCTTTTCATGGTCACCTTGGTCGTCCTCCACTAGCATGACATTTACTCCATCATTTAATGTTCCGGGGCTTGGCTTTGCCAGCTTGCTACCCCGACCTTATGCAAGCAGAGTAAGTAATTCTACTTTCATTATTCGTTATTCGTTGCTCTTGTTCAAAGCTTTTCATGGTCACCTTGTTTTTTTTTTTTTTTTTTTTTTTTTTTGGTGACGGGAGGAACAGAACTTGCATCGACAGTCTGCTAAGGCCAGAACCCCCGGTGACGCTAGCAGTGGAAACCACCACCCCGACGCCACCCTTAAATCGCCTAATGATCCGCCAGCCTCCCTGCAACTTGCGTTGCAGGGGCTTCGAACTCCCGACCTCCCCGAGGAGGACGTTGTAGAGCCTACCCAGCGGAGCCACCTGAGCCGGTGGTTCCATGGTCACCTTGTTCATCCTCCACTAGCATGACATTTACTCCATCATCTAATGTTCGGGGTCTAGCCTTGCTGGCTTGCGGCCCCCAACCCAATGCAAGCGGAGTAAGTAATTCCGCTTTCATTATTCGTTTCTTCTTCATCCTTTTTCCTTCCTTACACTGGAATGGCATTGTACCAAAGTTCGGATCCCATTACTTGGGGAAGTAAGAATACACATGTGAGCCTCAAGACATGATCTCTTGAAAGTTTGAATTCAAATCAAGTTCAATTTCTAATCTACAAGATGAATGTACTAAGACACTAGGTCAAGACCTATTTTCAAGCTATTTTCTAAATTTTAATATTCAGCAAATTCTCTAATTTTTTATTAATTTTTTTAAAATTTAATTAATTTTTTAAAAGTAATTTTTTATTCTAACTCCGTCCAAAAATGGGCTGATTTCACGCTCTCCATCCAATGCTCAGGCCTAATTTTGGCCCGAGTCCA
Organism: Eucalyptus curtisii; assembly: GCA_017140595.1. Taxonomy (NCBI): domain Eukaryota; kingdom Viridiplantae; phylum Streptophyta; class Magnoliopsida; order Myrtales; family Myrtaceae; genus Eucalyptus; species Eucalyptus curtisii. The sequence goes on along the minus strand of CM029496.1, from coordinate 26,365,947 downwards.
CATTAAGGTCCGAGTGGCCTCCAAGGACGCTGGTCAAATTCCCCGGTTCGGTCCACATGTGAATAACCGAATTTGGGCTACCCAAGGACAAGTCGCAAGTGGGCCCATTAGTCAAGCCCCGTTGCTTTCATAACTATCCCCAGCCCAATCTATCTAACTTAATAACGCCAAATAAAGCCCAAGATCACTCAAGGACTGAGCCCAACTCACTATGCCAACTGGCCATTTCAGCCGATTCCCATCCGCACATCGTCTCCAGTCTCCATCTCCCTTGTCTCCTTCCCAGCATCCTAGGAACGAGCGGTCCCAATTTCAGTTATCAGACCGACACTGTCGCTGTCATGTTGACAGCAACCGCCGGCTACCCTTTGTAAACTTCCTATCTCCACCAAACGACACCTCGCCAACCACCAGAACACAACCAGTAGCACGCAGAGCCGCTGCGCAACTAAAACAAATGGAGAGAAAGGGAAGAGATGAACGAAGCAGCACGCTGGTGACCAGCAATGAAAACCATGGAAGCATGACACAGAGACTAGAGAAACACCAAAAGTCCCTGGGTTATTTTCGGTTTCAGATTCGGACCTCAGGAAACATAAACGATATGCACGAATTGAAAGTTCCTACTGTGATTTACACACGTGATGAACACTTCTGCTATGCGAATTTAAGCAACTCTTTCTTGAGCACGTGTATTTTAACTCTATTGAGGCATTCCAAGGAACAATATACATGGACTCATAAGATTGAATCTAATCTAACAATGATCTTTTGAATATTTAAATGACGGCTTTTATCATCGAGATTCAATCTGTTATGATATGCAATATAAATCCTTCGATTTAACCCAAGTATAACGTTTCAAACTTAAAATTTTTCCCATAAATTTCATGAAATGCTGATGGTGAATTAAGATGGTAAGTTATCAAGTTAGGGACAAGATTGAAATTTAAATGTAAGACGAACCTCTAATGCTTGAAATCATAATTTCTTAGATCCCTAACTCTTCTCAAATTCATATGAAAGCCTTCCCTATTTTTGGCAAGCTAAACCATTCTCACCCACTAAAACCTCAGCTTAGGCAAGCAAATCCAATACGGATAATTAATTGTTGTAACCAATGGAAGGATCTTGTTTGGTATCTATTTGCCATTAAATGCTAAAAAAAAAAAAAAAAAAAACGAAGTTTCATTCAGGGATATGATCTTTAATTAGGATAGGACTAAATATGATGTGATATGAATGTAAATCCAAAATAATGTTTGGTCGTTCGGATTTTTAATTAAGATAGGACTGGATAGGATAAGATAGGATATGATATGAAATTCGGAGCTTTTGCTATATCTACTGTTTGGTGAATCACAATAATAAAATTGAATATATTCACATCATATCATATATATTTTTTGATATAAAAGGTATATTAGTGCAAATGAATCTAAAACTTCACAAATGGAGATGGTAAAAATCTTTCGCAATACTATTCACTATTTTTTTTTTGCATATTTTATTTTATTTTTCCTCTTTTAAAATTATTTTATTTATTTTTTTCTTTTCCCCCCTTCCATCGTTCTCATATAAAAATTTATGTAATATTAAACTACACTAATATACCTAAGATACAAAAACACCTAAAATATGTAATAAATATAAATATATATTTGTATTTATATATTGATTTTATATTATAAGATAGAATTAAACTCAAATATATACATAAAAAATGAGATAACATTAAAAAATTAAGTTTTTATTTTTCGTTATTTTGAATTTCTTATATTAGAATTCAAATATTATTTATATTGAAATATAATTTTAGTTTTATTAATTTGATAGGTTTGTTATTCAAGAAAAATAACTTTCTTATTATGGATATTATAAATCTTATCAATCTTTATCTCACATCTTCTAGAGGATAATTTTATCGACCTATATCCCTCATATATTCATCTTTATCTTATCTTGAGTAAGCACCAAAATAAGATATGATAAATTTTATCCTATTTTAAATTTTATCCTGACTACCAAATGTAACCAACCTATATTTGTCAGCCTATGAATCTAAGTGTCTTTATATATTTTTTTGTCCAACGATAAATGTGTAAATATCTTTTTTAAACTGGTAATAAATCTAACCATGATCTTTCATTTATTTGACTCAATTGCCTGCTTTCCTTAAAGACGACGACAATTGGCGGCATGGCATACTTTCTGACTCAACAAGAACTTCACAAAACGAGAAGATTAACGCAGAAAGCGTTATTTGTATTTTTGTTTTTGGGAATGAACAACGTTTATTCTTCCTCAGTCGGACGATCCATCAGGCATGGATAATTCAACAAACTTTCTGCTCTTCTTCTCGACCCCCCAACAAAAACTTTAGGACCACATCGTTTGGACAACTTTGAGGGAAGAAGGGGAAAAAAGAACTTTTTCTTCAATACTATATGCGATAAATTTGACTTACACGAGGCAATCTTAGCTTTTATTTACGTGACATTTGCAAATGATATTATAATTCATATCTTCGGAAGGGAAAAACAATTGTTAATGAGAAAATGTAAAAATGGGAATGAAGAGTTTAAGATGGTAAGCTCGGTTGAAATTTTTAGTAAAACATCCTCGTCCACTTGCATTGATTGTCCAGTGTCGAGCTTTATCATTTTTATAAGAACATAGATTGAACTTTTGGTTTAAAGTGAATAAGTTTGCAATAGAGCCCTAAAGGATTTTCAAGTAACGAGGGGGTGAATTTTTTAAGTCTACCCAAAGTTTTTACAAAAAGGAGATAAAAAAATAATTGTAAATTCTTTACCAAAAAAATAATAATAATAATTGTAAATACTAGTTAAACGAAAACGCATTTAACGATGAGTTAATTACTCCAGATAACAGGTGTAGGGTATTGATCCCATTTTTGATCCTCAATCACTCAAACCATTCTCTTCTTCTCTTTCGGTTATGTGAAAAATGAATGTCTTTAAATATATTAAATGAACTATAACAAAGTAACAACGTGACAGATTTTCGTTTATTTTTTGTATAACTAATTACGTTCAATATAAAGCGCGGTGTAAACCAATTTAGTAGTTGCATAGTTTTAATACCTCCATTCCTGTACTTGCAATCTTATTTGACATACCAGTGCATTCATCACTTAACATTCGCCAAATGAATCTGGCCAAGTTCTGGTATTTTGATATTGCATTTATTATTTTGTCTCATGAAATGCTCATGGTTTCTTAAAATATCAATTGCGTAATATCGTTGTTCATTGGCCCAATCTATGATATTTCGACATGGAAAAAGAACATAATTGCACCAAATTGATGATACATAGATGTTATAGGTAGTGTTTGCCATATACCTTTTATTTTCGATCAGATAAAATTGTTTTGGAATGAGAGGCCATTGCTTTCATATTAAAATCTTGACAACGCAACTCTTACTTTTGCAATTGCAAATATTGAGATTAGTTTTTATTGACAGCTAAAATATGAGAAACATAATGCACTAAGAGTAAGAGCGGCACTAATATATAAAATAAACAAGGAAATATATCTGAGACAAGTGTAAATTGGAAATGGAAAGAATTGGGCAAATTGACGTGGTTCTTTGTATTATTTGGCTTTACCCAAAAAGAAACAATATCGATAGTAAAACAATTAATGCACTATTGAAGAACGGACCGTGTTTTCTCTCTTCTAGAATTCTCTCCGTATTTGTTAGTTGCACATCATTAAAGAAAAATCAAAGTCGCCACATGTAGCTTTCTCTAGAATACTTCATCTAGATGTTAAAAAATAATAATAGATATTTATATTAGAAGAATGTGGATGACTAGAAAGTTTGTTGAAGCACAACTTTGGCAGTTTGTTGAAGCACAACTTTGGCCGCCTATATAAAGGAGCAAGGGCATGTTTGGGGTGTGGAGTAGAAGGGCTTCATCATGATTGTGTGTTGAGTATTTTGCTCTTGTAAGTTTATTATAGTCATGTTTTAAAAAACGAAGAAGATACCTAGATTGAGAAAACAATCATAATGAACAAATCCAAATTGATGTGAAATGAGCCATTCCAAGAACAGCTCTATTTATGAATTTGCTTGCATCCACCCCAATGCATGTTAGATATTCCCATATCTCCCTAAGTAGGGTGTGCAACCGGACCGGGTGTACCTGGTTTCCAGACCGGCCCACCCCGAAAAATAGGGTTGGAAATCGGTTCCCAAAATTCGGAACCGGTTTAAACCGGTCTGGGAACAGGGTCCGAGTGATTACCCACCCAGAAACCAGTTCCTGGACCGGTTTTGGAACCGGTTCCCGAACTGGTTTTGTAAGTAGAGGTCAAAAACCCTTTTTTTCCCCCGATTTCTATTCTTACTCCCGTGATCACACGATGTTTTTCCTCTTGGCTCTTTCAAACATGCACGGCACTCCTTATTTGTCATTCTTCTTCCTCACTTGCTTTCCTCCCTCACCGGCTCCCTCTCGCACCGTCCGATGGACGGATGGTGTTCGTCGCCGCCAAATTCTTGTGTATCACATGGATTGGCTCGCCTAATTTCTTTTTGGTAGGAGGAGTTATGCATGAATAAATGAATAGTTTCATGTAGTAGTTGTGGGAATAAAACTAATATTAGACCCATGTTTGTTGCTAATTCTTTGCCTTATGATTTTATTTATTATAATTAGCCTTATAGATCCTTAATTTTTCGTTTAGTAAAAAAGTTAATGTATTTATTTATTACAAGTGATTAATGTTTCAATACAAATTAGGAGGATTACATTATTTTCCCGCGTATTAATATAAAATTCAAAATCGTATAAGATATCGGGAGATTGCAAAACATGTTCCAGTGGAAATAGGGTTAACCTTGGAACCGAATCGGAAAAACATGGTGGGTCGGGTACATGGTCCAATACAAACAGGGTCGGATATAGGGTCTAGAAAAGATGAACCGGTTATAATAAGGTTGGGTACAGGTCCATGTCTAAACCCTACCCACCTTGGACCCGATCACCCCTATCCCTAAGTTTAAAGCTAGTATTATTGCCACTCTCAATCCTATTAGTCTATAGCATCTTAACAAGTCACTTGCTTCTCACCACCTGAGAAATAGCCCTCACCCATCTTAATAAGGCTTGAAAGGTCAATATTTGTATAGTATTTTGAGAAAAGCTGTTTGTGTCAAGGCCGAGCGCGACCATGTATTCACATATGCATGTGTTTAGATCTAAAGAAAGTGTCACGCCTCGAACCTTGAACGCGAGCACATCCCTTTGCGGTCGATACAAATGCGACGTTCCTAGGTAGCGTCGCCGACCCATTCATTTTAATGCACATACGGAAGCGAAATAAATACCCCTAACAACAAACGGCATGGGATATGAAAGCAGGGTACATTTCACAAAAGCCAACTTTTATAAACAACGAGTTTAGATACAAAACGAGTATGGACAAAAACCTACAAAAGGTCGATTCTCAAAAAGGAGTTGTCCTACGACACACTAGTTGGACACATACGCCGATCCTTCTGACTCCACCTCCACATACTCCGGGCTTCGGGTCCTCCGCGACCACTAGCTAAGGACTTGAAAAGTAAGCCCACGACGGGGTGAGACGATGTTTCAGCAAGTCCATCCCCTAAACCCCTATTAGGAAGGAAATACGCCATCAGGGTGCTCTAGCCACACAACCACACAATTAGAACAGATGACTTACCTCGCCTTAGTTCTTTCCTGCACGTCAGCACAGTTCGTATCGCAATGCATATAATAAATGCATATAACAATTGAAATGCCTCACTCAACTCAATAAATCACAGGGTTCCCGATTATAAGGCTAAACCATTATGACACGTCCCATACCACGTCACATAATTTTGTCTCATAATCAGGCGCATCAAACTCAATCTATCATGCGTTCCGATTGTTAATTAAGCCCCTTAAGAGCACTGCCGACTCCCATGTTTGGCGATCTACTGGCGTAGCCAGGCATTGTCTCTTCCCCATTGAGCCCGACTACGTCTCTCATAGATGGCTTTCCCGAAAGAGCGTAGGTCCAAAATCTACTGTGACCCAATATCCTAATGCATGGGTAACCCAAAAAGGGATTTAGTAACGTCCAGCGTAAACGCTCGAGACGGGTTCTCTCTAATCAACACACGACCAATCAATCTCGGCTCAGAACACCATGCATTGCACACAAATGCCTAAATTAAAATGGTGATCCTAGCCTATTTTCTTCATTTTAAAAACATCCCAGAAAATAATCGTGTGTGGGTACACGGTCAATTCGAACCAGAAAAATTGATACATTTCCTTTTCAAACGCCACTATTTAGTATAGCACTTAAAAACCCTTTTTTGGTGTCAAAACCTGACATCCAGGATTTTCTGAATAAATACCATAATTTTCACAATCATCACTCAATTTGCACAATCCAACAATGAATTGCATAATCTGAACACACCAATGCAATCAGCATGAAATTCCGATCACCAGATATCTCAGTATAATTTTCGAAAAATAATAAATAATTAAATATATTCCGAAATTAAATAAATAAATAATAAATTATATTAATATAATTTAATAAAATAATATTATAAATTCGAAATAATTAATTAAGAGCCTAATCAAGATTATACTAATTTAATAACCTAATTAGCCGTAATTAATTATTCACTAAACTAATCACATCCATTAATCTAATTAACAATTAACTAAATTAATCTAACCACCTAACCATGCTTAATCTAAACTAAACAACCCTTAAGTATCATTAACCTCCTAAGCAAGATTTAGTGAGTAAACTCATCGGTTTAGCGTTCCGGTGAGTCCAAGGTGACGGCGACGCCAAGGCGGGCGACAATCCTCCAAGCGACGACACCAAGCAAGGTCGGGAAGGCCTTGAAAACGAGCCTTGAAGTCTGAAAGCCTTGCTGGTTTTCTGCTTCTGTTCTTGGCTTAACCGGGAGAGAGAATCAGCGGCTGCAATGGCAAAAACGGGCTGATTGGAGCTTCGGCAAGCGGGTGGCCGGCAACCGGTGGCACCCGAGGGTCAAGGGGGACTTGTTGGTGGTTGGGATGGGCGGAGGAAGGGTTGGAATGGAAGGAAAAACGAAGAAAACATGAAACAGTGCAAGCAGGTGGAGCTCCAAGCGGTCTGGCGACCGATTCCTTCTAGCCAGCGGACGAGATGGTCAGCGGCTCGTTCTGGCGAGCGGCGAGGTGCTCCCGTACGGTTTGGATGTGTTGAAGACGATGGCAGGTGACACGTGAGCTGATTCACACGGGAAGACAACTATTAATTAAGATCTTTGGGGAAAGGTCAACTGGAGCAGAAACTGGAAGAAAGGAAAACAGGGGAGGAAACAACGGGCTTGGTTGGTCCGGCGGGTGTGCGACGGTTGAGGGGGCTGCTCTGCTCTGTTTCCTGGTTCTCTCATGCTCTCTCAAGGCCTCCATAATAGGGAAAGCAAGTCCAATGAGAAATAAAGAGTGGGCTGCTGAGAGGGACCACCACAAGCCTTCAAACTCCACAATCTCATCCTCATTCACTCATCACACTTGCCCCCACCACTCAGCCCTATCCTCTACCTCTTTTCCCTCACAAAATTTCCCCAACAAGCCTTAGTTGAGTCCCCAAATGTTGCACCCCACCCTTGGCTACAAATTTGGACATTTGGCCTTTAAAGTCTTCAATTCCATTCAATTCTCTTTCAATTCAATCTAAATTGAAGCCCATAATTTTATCCAATGTGTCCACACTTAAATCCACATTTTTTCTTGCCCATAGAACTAACTTGCATCCCAAAAGTGTGACCAAAAGCGGGCCTACGAAGTTCTCGGTCCAAACGGCCTTACTTTGAACTTTTCGTCGAAAATCTCGGTTTGCAGAAAAATTTTCTGAGGATGAGTTGACGTTCCTAAAATGACTTGTGACATGACAGACTTTCAAATTCTGAAATCGGATTCAATTTCACGATTAATTTCAATCTGGCACGATTTTAGCGCGTCCTAATCTACAAGGTAGCTTTTAGGAATTTTTGGCGCATTTGACCTATGGTTGATTATTTTCAAGCCACAATGTATATCCTCGACTCATTAGCGACTCTCGATTGTCGTCAAAATCTTGAGGTTTCAAATATGAACACATGGTACAAAAAAGACAGAATAATCAGTCCAGTGTCGTTCGATGAGAATTTTGCTATCAGGTGGAATCACCACACACTGATCACATATCTAAGTCGAATCGACCTATCTCTGATCTCTGATCGATTTTGACAGTGCCGTAATGACCTTTGCAGATTAGCACGGTCGAGTAGTCGGTTTTTAGTCGAATTCTCGAGTTTGTAGTGTTAAAATTCCTTAACAGTTTCACCTGATCGATTAGTTAACTCGTGAGTGGCCAACTCAGAGAAAAAGGCTATAGGCGCATCGATGAAAAGCCCGATTTATTCAATTGAAAACAGAAGTGGAAAATCAGGATGTCATAACTCTTCCCGTCTTAGAAAAATTTCGTCCTCAAAATTTAAACCATTACAATCTTTAAACAAAAAGGTGAGGTACAGTCATCTCATTGACTCTTCACTTTCACAGGTTGCTTCTTCAGTGCCGTGGTGTTGGCAGACCACTTTGACCAACGGGATGGTCTTGGTGTGCAGAATCTGTTCCTTACGATCCACAATCTGAACCGGACTCTCAACGTACGACATTCTGTCGTCCATGTCTAATTCTTCAAAATTTAGCACGTGGGTAAAGTCAAGCTCATACTTCCTCAACATCAATATGTGAAAGACGTCATGCATTTGCGCTAACCTCGGCGATAATGCAAGACGATATGCTAGGATCCCGATTCTTTCAATAATCTCAAATGGACCTACGTACCTTGGACTCAGTTTTCCCTTCTTACCAAAGCGTGAAGTATCCCTCATTGGTGACACCTTCAAAAAAACGTGATCACCAACTTGGAATTCCAAAGGCCTTCGATGCTTATCTGCATAGCTTTTCCGGCAGCTCTGAGCGGTCTTTAATTTGTCTCTGATGACGGCAACTGCATCCATTGACTACTGAACTAACTCTGGGCCTATGATCTTTTGCTCTCCGACCTTATCCCAATACACTGGCGTTTTGCATACTTTGCCATACAATGCTTCAAAAGGAGTCATCTAAATGCTCTGCTGGTAGCTGTTGTTATAGGCGAACTCGACAAGATGAAATTGTTCCTCCCAGCTTCCCTTGAAATCCAACACGCAAGCTCGCAGCATGTCTTTGAGGGTTTGAATCGTCCTCTTAGACTAGCCATCCGTTTGAGGATGATTTGCCGTACTATATTATAGCTTTGTTCCCAAAGCACTCTGCAAACTTTTCCAAAAGGTAGCCGTGAACCTCGGGTCTTTGTCTAATGTAATCGTCACCGGCACTCCATGCAGATGAACTATCTGACGCACGTACAACTCTGCGTGTCTGTCCAAATCAAGGTCCTTCCGTACTGCAATGAAGTGAGCCGACTTCGTCAGTCTGTCGACCACTACCCAAATGGAATCATTGCCCCTCTGACTCCTTGGTAAGCCTATAAAAAAATCCATCGTGATTTGTTCCCATTTGCATTTAGGAATCTCAAGAGGTTGCAGAAGTCCTCCCGGCTTACAGTGTTGTGCCTTCACTTGTTGACACGTCAGACACTTGGCGACATGCTTAGTGATGTTCGCCTTCATACCTGACCACCAATAATGTTGACGCAGATTCCGATACATTTTCGTACTACCAAGATGAATGCTGTAACTGCTATGATGAGCTTCTGACAAAATCTCTTCCTTAAGCGCTGCATTGTCAGGTACACACAATCGTCCTCGGAACCTTAGTGTTCCATCATCAGAAATCTGGAAATCAGCTTTCTTTTTGTCGGTATCCTCTTGTAGGATTTTCTGAATGTTTGGGTCTATCGGCTGAAGCGTCTTGATTCTGATATGCACTTCCGGTTCAATTCTGAGGGTGGCCATAAGATTTGAAAGGTGGCCTACCTCAAACTTGAAAATCGAATCTCGAGCTCTTTCGAGTAAGATCCATTCCTTGAGTACCATCTGCGCTACTGAAAACTTCCGACTCAGCACATCGGCGACCTTGTTCGCCTTTCTGGGGTGATACAAGATGTCGCAATCATAGTCCTTCAGAAGTTCCATCCAGCGACGCTGTCTCATATTCAACTCATTCTAAAAGAATAAGTACTTGAGACTTTGATGGTCAGTGAAGATCTGGAATCTTTCTCCGCACAAATAATGTCTCCAAATCTTCAGAGCGAAAATGATCACTGCGAGTTCTAAGTCATGCGTTGGGTAATTTAGTTTATGAGGTCTCAACTGACGGGACGCGTATGCAACAACCCTGCCATGCTGCAATAGCACGCAACCCAGTCCTTTAAACGACGCATCACTATAGATCTCATACCCTCAATGACCAGATGATATAGTCAGTACCGTTGCGGTAGTTAGCTTCTGCTTAAGCTATTGGAAACTACACTCGCATTTATTTGTCCACACGAACTTCTCTTCCTTCTTCAGCAGTCTTGTCAAAGGCGATGCTAACGCTGAAAATCCTTCTACGAACCTTTTATAATACCCTGCTAAACCCAGAAAACTTCTGATCTCTGTCACTATAGTCGGTCTTGGCCAGTTGATCACTACTTCAATCTTGGCGAGGTCCATTGATATCCCTTCTCCTGAAATTACGTGACCTAGGAAAGCCACACGAGTTAACCAAAACTCACACTTGCTGAATTTGGCGTACAGCTCATGATTCCTCAGAGTCTGAAGTACTATCCTTAACTGTCTTTCATGCTTCCCTGGACTTCTCGAGTACACCAGGATGTCGTCGATGAAAACGATCACAAACTGATCCAGGTACTCCTTGAACACTTGGTTCATCAAATCCATAAAAGATGCTAGGGCGTTCGTCAAACCGAACGGCATTAACTCATAATGGCCATATCGAGTACAAAACGCTGACTTCGGTATGTTTTCTTTTCTGATTCTCAGCTGATGATATCCCGTCCTTAAGTCGATCTTGGAGAATATCGACCTTCCTTGCAACTGATCAAACAAGTCATCAATCCTCGGCAGTGGATACTTGTTCTTGATCGTCACCTGATTAAGTTGTCAATAGTCGATGCACAGCCGTAACAAACCATATTTCTTCTTCACAAACAGAACCGGTGCTCCCTAAAGTGATGCATTGGGCGTATGAATCCATTATCCAACAATTCTTGCATCTACACTTTCAGTTCCTTCAGCTCCGACAAAGCCATCCGGTAAGGAGCCTTAGAGATTGGCTTTGTCCCGAGGGCTAACTCAATCACAAACTCGATCTCTCTCTCTAGCGGCAAACTTGACAATTCCTTTGGAAAAACATTTGGAAACTCCTGAACCACTGCAATATCTTCTATCTTTCGCTCCTTAACTGTCATATCCACGACAGTCGCCAAGTAGCCTTGATAACTCCCGTCTAACAAACAAGTTGCCTCAAGCGATGAGATTAAGGTAATCGAGGGTCCTCCTCGACTCCCAATAAACTCGAAGCTCTCACCCATTAACGGGTTAAATTGAATCGCTTTGCGAATGTAGTCCATCTTAGTTTGTTGCTTGGTGAGCCAATCCATGCCAATTATTACATCGAAATCATACATGGCTAAGACTATCAAATCTATCATTCCCTCTCGCTCACCAATCACTAACTTGCAACGAGGACAACCCACTGCAGCTAACATCTTATCTTTTAATGGTGTAGATATGCTAACCATTGACTCCAATAACTCAGGAATCAATCCTACCAACTTAACATACTGCTTAGCTATAAATGAATGAGTAGCTCTAGGGTAAAATAAAGCATAAGCAGCGTGGTCGTTCAACGAGACCGTACCTGTAATCACATTAGGTGCATCTTCAGCCTGACCTCTAGTGATAACGTATGTCCTTCTCTGAGCTGGAGGTTGATTCAATCCACCTTGCGGTGCATTCGGTGGTGTGATTCCTCGGTTCTGACCCATTAGTGGTGGCGGTGGTAACTGCAGTCCCATTTGTCTTCTAGGACAATTTCTAGCCATGTGACCCTGCTTGCCACACACAAAACAAACACCCATCCTAGAAGGGCACGGGGTTGATTCATGTTGTCCTCCGCAGGAATGACACATTATATTCTGGGTAGACGCTGACTTTCCTATCTCACCCTTCCTGTTGGGTGGAACATGGTACCTTCCTCCGGTCATCGGTCTCTTCCCAAACCGATTCCCATCTCAGTTAGACCCAAACCGCGATCCAGAAGTGGCGGCTTATTCGTTCAGATTCTTTTCTATCAGTTGGACTCATCCGTATAGCTCATGATAGTTCTTTAGATCGAGCAGTACTAACAGATTTTTCATCTCCGATCGGAGGCAATCCCTAAACCTCATCGCTTTTTCCTCAGGATCCTCAATCAATTTAGGAGCGTACTGCGATAACTCGGCGAATTTCGCCTCGTACTGGTCTATAGTCATTAGAACTTGATGAAGAAGTAGAAATTCGGCCATCTTCAGTTGCTTGGCACAGTTGGAGAAATACTTGCCAATGAACGCTCCAACGAAGACGTTACACACCGGAACCACGCCTTCTGAAAATACATCTTCTCTGGTGGCCCTCCACTAAGTACTTGCAATCCCCTGCAGTTGATATACTGCAAGGACGACCTTCTCTTCTTCTATGCACTTCAGCAGTGCAAAAGTTTTCTCCAATTATTGGATCCAGAGGGTTGTAGCCTCGGGATCTCCTGTTCTTGTGAACTTCGGCGATTGCAACTTCAGGAACTACTCAACGAGCATATGAATTGGTCTCTCGACAACCACGTTCTCCGGTGGAATCTCAGCAGGTGCGGCAGCGGCGGCTTGATTCCGGGCTTGCTGCCCCATTAGAACTCCAATTGTCTAAAGCGCCGCATGATCCCTTCAAACCTGGGATCACTAGAGGCTACTACCCCAACACCAACCCCAACCGGTAGAACCAGCGGCGGTGCTACTCCACTTGCGTTGGCCTCAGCCTATGCTCTACCTCGGCCATCTAGGGTACCAACCCTTGTCGGCGTCCTACCCCGAGTCATAGGGCCTACTGCCCTCTTCCTGGGAGTCCTTTGCTCCTGGTCACTCATGCTACAGGATCTTTATAGACACCTGTTTTCCAATTCCAATACCACATTAGAATTCGAGTGACCACATAAACAAGTTACCAATCGGCTATCACTCACATGCATCAGCATATTAAAATGGCATTTTTTACTAACTATCCCATGACTCATCGCACCTTATCACTTCATACACAGACCTGCTCTGATACCACTTAAACGAGGATGTCACGCATCGAACCTCGAGCGTGCGCACATCCCTCTGCGGTCGATACAAATGCGATGTTCCCAGGACACGTCGCCGACTCATTCATTTTAATGCACATGCGGAAGCGAAACAAATACCCCTGACAACAAACAACATGGGATATGAAAGCATGACACATTTCACAAAAGTCAACTTTTATAAACAACGAGTTTAGATACAAAACGAGTATGGACAAAAACCTACAAAAGGTCAGTTCTCAAAAAAGAGTTGTCCTACGACATACTAGTCAAACACATATGCCGATCCTTCTGACTCCACCTCCACAGACTTCGGGCTTCGGGTCCTCCACGACCACTAGCTAAGGACTTGGAAAGTAAGCGCACGATAGGGTGAGATAATGTCTCAGCAAGTCCACCCCCTAAACTCCTATTAGGAAGGAAATACACTATCAGGGTGCTCTAACCACACAACCACACAATTAGAATAGAGGACTTACCTTGCCTCAGTTCCTTCCTGCATGTCAGCACATTTTATATCGCAATGCATATAATTAATGCATATAACAATTGAAACGCCTCACTCAACTTAATAAATCACAGGGGTCTCGATTATGAGGCCAAACAATTATGACACGTCCCATACCATGCCACACAATTTTATCTCATAATCAGGCGCATCAAACTCAATCAATCATGCATTCCAATTATTAATTAAGCCCCTCAAGGGCACTGCCGACTCCCATGTTCAGCGGTCTACTGGCGTAGCCAGGCATTGTCCCTTCCCTATTGAGCACAACGTCTCTCATAGACGGCTTTCCCAAAGGAGCGTAGGTCCAGAATCTGCTGTGACCCGATACCCTAATGCATGGGTAATTCGAAAAGGGATTTAGTAACGTCTGGCATAAATGCTCGAGACGGGTTCTCTTTAATCAACACACGACCAATCAATCTCGGCCCAGGACATTGTGCATTGTACACAAATGCCTCAATTAAATTGGTGATCCTGACCTATTTTCTTCATATTAAAAACATCCCAGAAAATAGTCGTGCGTGGGTACATGGTCAATTTGAACCAGAAAAATTGATGCATTTCCTTTTCAAACCCCACTATTTAGTATAGCACTTAAAACCCTTTTTCGGTGTCAAAACTCGACACTCAATTGCATAATCTAAACACATCAATGCAATCGGCACGAAATTCCGGTCACTGGTTATTCTGATATAATTTCCGGAAAATAATAAATAATTAAATATATTTCGAAATCAAATAAATAAATAATATATTATATTAATATAATTTAATAAAATAATATTTATAAATTCGAAATAATTAAATAAGGGCCTAATCAAGATTACACTAATTTAATCACCTAATTAGCTGTAATTAATTATCCACTAAACTAATCATATCCCTTAATCTAATTAAAATTAACTAAACTAATCTAACCACCTAAACATGCTTAACCTAAACTAAACGATCCTTAAGCATCATTAATCTCCTAAGTAAGGTTTAGTGAGTAAACTCACCGGTTTAGCGTTCCGGTGAGTCCACGGCGACGGCGACGCCAAGGTGGGCGACAATCCTCCAAGGTAACACCAAGCAAGGCCGGGAAGGGCTTGAAAACGGGCGTTGAAGTCTCAAAGCCTTGCTGGTTTTCTGCTTCTATTCTTGGCTGAACCGGGAGAGAGAATTAGCGGCTGCAACGGTAAAAATGGGCTTATCGGAGCTCTAGCGAGCGGGTGGCCGGCAACCGGCGGCACCCGGGGGTCAAGGGGGGACTTGTTGGTGGTTGGGATGGGCGTAGGAAGGATCTGGATAGGAGGAAAAACGAAGAAAATGTGAAACAGTGCAGGCAGGCGGAGCTCCAGGCGATCCGACAACCTATTCCTTCTGGCCAGCGGACGGGACGGCCGGCGGCTTGTTCCGGCGAGCGGCGAGGTGCTCTCGTACGGTTTGGATGTGCTGAAGACGATGTCGGGTGGCATGTGAGCTGATTTGCACGGGAAGACAACTTTTAACTCAGATCTTTGGGGAAAGGTTAGCTGAAGCAGAAACTGGAAGAAAGGAAAACATGGGAGGAAACAACGGGCTTGGTTGGTTCGGTGTGTGGTTAGGACGGGCGTTGGAAGGGTCGGAATGGGAGTAAAAACGAAGAAAACGTGAAACAATGCAAGCGGACAAAGGAAGGATGACTTGTTGGTGGTTGGGATGGGCGTAGTAAGGGTCGGAATGGGAGGAAAAACGAAGAAAACGCGAAACAGTGCAGGTGGTCGGAGCTCCAGGCGATCCGGCGACCGGTTCCTTTTGGCTGGCGGACGGCTTGTTCTGGAGATCGGCGAGGTGCTCCCGTACGGTTTGGATGTGCTGAAGACGATGGTGGGTGGCACATGAGCTGATTCGCACGGGAAGACAACTTTTAATTCAGATCTTTGGGGAAAGGTCAACTGGAGCAGAAACTGGAAGAAATGAAAACAGGGGAGGAAACAGAGGGTTTGGCTGGTCCGGCGGGTGTGCGACGGTGGAGGGGGCTGCTCTGCTAGGTTTCTAGGTTCTCTCAAGCTCTCTCAAGGCCTCTGCAATGGGGAAAACAAGTCCAAGGAGGAAGAAGGAGTGGGTTGCTGAAGAGGGACCACCATAAGCCTTCAAAGTCCACAATCTCATCCTCATTCACTCATCACATTTGCCCCCACCACTCAGCCCTATCCTTTGCCTCTTTTCCCTCACAAAACTTCCCTAACAAGCCTTAGTTGAGTCCCCAAATGTAGCACCCCACCATTGGTTACGAATTTGGACATTTGGCCTTCAAAGTCTTCAATTCCATTCAATCCTCTTTCAATTCAATCCAAATTGAAGCCCACAATTTTATCCAATGTGTCCACACTTAAATCCACATTTTTCCTTGCCCATAGAACCAATTTGCATCCCAAAAGTGTGACCAAAAGCGGGCCTACGAAGTTCCCGGTCCAAAAGGCCTTACTTTGAACTTTTTGCCGAAAATCTCGATTTGTAGAAAAATCTTCTAAGGATGAGCCGACATTCCTAAAATGACTTGTGACATGACAAAATTTCCAATTTCTGAAATCGGGTTCAATTTCACGATTAATTTCAATCTGATGCGATTTTAGCGCGTCCTAATCTACAGGGTAGCTTTTAGGAATTTTTGGCGCATTTGACCTGTGGTTGATTATTTTCAAGCCACAATGTACATCTTCAACTCATTAGTGACTCTCGATTGTCGTGAAAATCTCGAGATTTCAAATACGGACACAGGGTATAAAAAAGACAGAATAATCAGTCCAATGTCGTTTGACAAGAATTTTGTTATCAGGTGGAATCACCCACACACTGGTCACATATCTCAGTCGGATCGACCCATCTCTAATCTCTGATCGATTTTGATAGTGCCGTAATGACCCTTGCAGATTAGCACGGTCGAGTAGTCAATTTCTGGTCAAATTCTCAAATCTGTAGCGTTAAAATTCCTTAACGGCTTCACCTGATCGATTAGTTAACTCGTGAGTGGCCAATTCAGAGAAAAAGGCTATAGGCACGTCGATGAAAAGCCCAACTTATTCAATTGAAAACAGAAGTAGAAAATCAGGATGTCACAGAAAGCATATGGTGTCATATGACTAATGAGAGTAAAATGGGAAAAAAAAAACAAGAAAGAAGGTAAAATCTACTCGAGTTAAAATTCCAAAGGTATTGTTGAAAGACATAATATCATCGGCATCTCCCTCTTCAAGACTCTCAAGCTCATGGTGGTACTGATAAAGAATTGGTGACCTAAGTTTCAAAATTTTGGAGATGATAAAGAATTGGTGACCTAAGTTTTGGATTCTATACCTCCAGACACACACACCCAATTACCACCACGTATCTTAAAGTTTAGTTTATCTAGACTTAGCTAAAATGCTACAAATACACATGAAAACCCACATCTAACTTCATTGGTGTGCCCTTTCCTGTTACCTCACTTGAATGTGTAATTGAACATGAATTCATTTGGGCAACTTAGAATAATTAACAACTCATCTTGCTAAAGGATTTCAAAACAAGAGAAATAAAACTGCGAATTGCTACATTCCAGTCAGTCACTAAACAGGTAAAAAAGATGCAGCTCTAAACTATAAAAAACCTAATAGTGCACCAACCCACACCATGGTCGGACCTCATCCACAAACCTGAGCACCATCAGAGTAATCGTTACGTTGCCCCCAATTGCCACACGCTTCGCAATCGTCTCCATCAAAACTGCAAATTACCTATCCTCACTCGTCTGCTTCGCCCCGGTGACAATATAATTTTCACAAACCCTTCTTGCTACCACCAAAATCAATCCGACTTTCCAACAACCTAAACCCCTCTTCCATCGCTTCTTCGTACAGCCCTTTTGTGGTCGTGATGAGGTCTAAGAATGGGCGGAGGTGAGAGGAAAAGAGGGAGTGGATATTCTCCGAAAAATAGTAAGTGAACGGCTTGGAGCTTGGAGAGCAAGGTGGATTGAGCTGTATCAGACGCTATTGTAGGGAAATGAAGGAGACTGTGTTGTCTTCGGGGCGCCAATGGAGAATGCCTTGCGGGCTCCAGCTAATCGCTTTTTAATTCAAATTCATGAATCTTGGATTTTAAAGACCTACTCTCAACTTCTGCAATTTTTCCCTTTACATTTATCCCACTACTCCATTTCTTTTTGTTTTGCACGTTTATTTATTTGTTGCACAGTAGAAGAATACATAATCTATTGTTTACGCCTAAATTTCGTTTTTTAAATTAGGTTTTTTATTAATTATCTATTTTGCCTTTTTCGGATAATAAATAATAAAAACAAAAAAATATACAAAACAAAACAGACAAAAACGGAAAAAAAAAAACAAAAATAAGAAAAGGAAAGCAAAAACCCAGCCCAGCCCAGCCATTTTTTTCCTTCGCGCCGGCCCTAGGCCCACTCTCCTCCTTCTTCACCCCCGGCCCGGCCCCTTTCTCTCTTCTTCTTCCTCCTTCCCTCTCCTTCGCCGCTGCAACTCACGCGCGCGAGGGAGGCCGACGCGCGAAGGACGGCCTACGGCTGAGGAGAGTAGGCCGACGTCAGCCGGAGAGGATAAGATCTTAGGCTCCATTAATGCTAAGCAGGCTTCGCTGGAAAGCTCGATGGGACACCGGTTCAGCCGAGCGGAACCGGTGGGCAAGCTCGAAGCCGGCGGCCGAGGCCCTCCGTCGACCGGATTTCCTTCGCCTATAAATAGGTGGCCGCAAGCACCGTTGGAGGGCGTGGCGAGCTCGGAGATCTTTCACTGAGAGACGTCGGGAAAGATCAAAGGGCGAGCGCAGGGAGGACTCGAGTCGCGAGCTTAGCCCATCCTCCACCGAGAGACTTCGGGGAAGGCCGGCGGCGAGCGGGTTCGAGAGGGTCGGATCGGCCGGTGGAGGCTCGGATCGGCCGGAGGGAGAGAAAATCAAGGCTGAGGAAGGTCCGGTCGAGATCTGCACCTCAGATCTGGGGTGACCTAGCCCTTCCGCGGCCCTGACACCGTGCCACCGTCCTGACGTCGTCGCCGCCGCCATCGCCGTCACCGTTGCTTCTCCAGAAACCCTCGCCGCGCCTCGATCGTCGCCGCCAGAAGGGAAGCTGTCCGTCGCCACTTCCGTCGCGCCGTTACCGCAAGCAGGTAGCATACCACCTCTGTCGCCGTCGCCGTCACCATCACCCCTCCCTGTAGTCCAATCGTCGTCACCGCCTTTGTCGCTGCCATCGTCGCCGTCGCCGCCGTCGCCGTCGCAGCGCCTCAGCCTTCCCTTCTCCGGCGCCGCGAATCGAGAATCCCAGGGTTCTCGATTTTTCGAGTCACAGCCTCAGGTCATCGGATCGGACCCGGGTCGCAAAGCGGGTAGGGTTTCGTGCGTTTCGAGAGGTGGCTGCGAGTTGGGTCGAAAACCGGCCTCGGATCTCGGGTAGGGTTTCGCCACGACGCCGTTTCAATAAAGTTAAAAAAAAAAGACAAAAAAATCCGAGTCGGGCCCGTGTTCGGGTCGCCGGCCCGGTCGGACCCAACCCGCGGATCGGCCGGGTCGGCTTTTTTTTTTTTAATAGTATTTTAAATAAATAAATAAATAATAAATAATTTATTTTCCAAAAAAATTAAAAATATAATTTATTTTCGAAAAATATAAAAAAATATTTTAATATTGAAAAATATTAAAAAATATTTTATTTTCCGAAAAAAAAATATTCTATATTTTCCAAAAAATGCCAAAAATCCAAAAAAAAGCCAAAAATTCATGAAAAAGCCAAAAAAATTCAGAAAAAGCCAAAAAGACTTGTATTTTTCCAAAAATACCAAAAAATCCAAAAAAAAAATCCCTTTTATGTCCAAAAAATTAGAAAAGGACTCAAAAATGTTTTTCCTCCCAAAAATGCATGGAAAATCCCTCGAACATCCAAAAAACCTCAAGGTTTAAACAAGATTAGGTACGAAAGGGTATTAGTGATTAACTAGTGTAATCAAATCCCCGATCCTAATTTCTCACGGGTTGCGCATGAGTAAGTATTTCTCCCAATACTTCGCTTGGGTTTCTAATCAACCCACCCCAAATCGATTAGTGGCGACTCCATTTTAAAAATTGATTTACAGGTTAAAAATTTAGACTATTAAAGTTGTGAATTGGTGGACTTGGGAGAGTCCGGGCATAACTAATTTCAGCTGAGTCATTAGCCTCCTTTAGGCGCTCGCCCCCGATTGGGTGCCGAAAAAAAAGAGGTCGCGACATCTATCTCATACAGAATTTAATAAAGTGGGTATATTGTAAAAATCATGTTAGCTATTTCAACAAAAATATTCGATATTATCTTCAAGTTTAATCGTGTGGTTGAAATTGATCGATTTAAATTTGGATGGCTAAATATGGGATAAAGTATTCATGCATGTACATACTACATAATGCGTGAACTGTGCGTTGTCATTATATCCGGTGTATGCCATTATCAGGATAGTCTATGTTCTTGATGCCTCTAAGCTCATGGTGTCAAGACATCGGACCTTATTCTGAAAAATGGTTTGTCAATGCATCTCATATATGTAATAATGCGGATCAAACAAGTCCGGTAGCGATAAGAGTGTGTGCACTCGTTGGCAAATTGACATTGGGCTGAAAAAGGGGTGCATGCTTTATTCGTTTGCTTGCATCTTGTAAAGGGGTTTTAGCTTGAGGATATGTGGGATGGGCTACAGTTTGGTTTTGTTGGTCTTCTTTATTTTCTTGAGGTATTGTTTGCAGTTGATTGTTCATCCTAACAGTTCTCGCTTCGGTGATTCTACTTATTCTTTGTCTGTTGAGGGCCAATTTCACATACAAGTCTTACTATATATAAAAACACTCATGGTGGCAATCACCTAAGTGATTTTGAAACGTGGTGAACACTTTGAAGTCGTTAGGTTTTTTTTTTTTTTTTGGATAATTTCGAAGAACTACTCACTAAATATGAATATTTTAGAGATGATTGATGTCTCATTTAAGGACGTAAGAGCAAATATATTCGTGAAATGAAGATTCTTATATTTCTAACTCGATTCGTGTGTTAAAATTAGCCTTTGCCTCCCATTTTCTAGCGCCTCCATGCTCTATGCTTTCTCTACTCTCCATAAATAATTTTTTTTTTGGTAAAGGTCCATAAATAATATTTAGGTGTGACTAAAATCAAGTATCCGAAATTAAGCTTTAAAATTGCCCAAGATGAAACCAAATTCCTGGGTAACGTCCGGTTAATCCCAACCGGGGTTAAATTGGCTGACATTTTTTTTTTTTTTGGTCGAAAAATTGGCTGACATTGAAAAATAGGAAATTGGCCGCTGTCAATTAAAGCCGCTCGATCCGTCGTTGGTTGGACAATGAATAGAGCCCGTTCGTTCGGTTTTTATTTACAGTCTATCATGCCACTTAATTGATCAACTTTAGCGAGATTTCAATTACGAGTGCCTAACTTGTTATTAAGGCCGGCTAACCGGCATAATCTATTTACATGAAAAAAGCACGTCTCAAAGCAAAAAAAAAAAAAAAAAAAAAAAAAAAAAAAGGAAGCATGAGAAAAAAGAGGTACCCCTCTAGATATAATATAATGTAATAGATGTAACTCACGCATTAACAAGAGCGTTTCGTTGAAGATACCAACTTATACTAATTACAAATATAATCACAACAAGTGCACGAATTGTTAAACCCTACTCCTTAAGTTGACAACTTGAAAGAGCTTTATAATTTCTACTAAAATCGGCATTTCTAAATTTATGATTAATTAATAATTTAAAAAAAAACTAAGATGCTCGGCATTAAATATGCAGAATCCGAATCGAAGAAAGGCCAGTTGACATAAATCCAATCTCGTCTTCTACACGGTAAATAAATTTCACAACTCACCTATCGCTCACATTCACTTCATCAAAATGGATAATTGTAATTTCATGGAAAAAAACCAACAAATCATCCAAATTAACATCAATGAAATCTCAAAATTGCATGCCAAAAAACGAGCTTTGCCATAAAAAGAAAAATGCGCAATTACAATCAATTTTCTTTTTTCAAAGTGTACCTAACGTTACGGCATTAAAGGAGCAATTCGAAATCAAAGAAGTCCCTAAAGGAGAAATTTAAATACATGTCGTGCCATCGACAGCAACAGCAATTGCTCAATGAAATACTAAACCTACGCCGAAAAAAGAAAAAAAAAAGAAAAAAGAACAACGATCTGGCTTTATTATGTTCCTATATCTTTTTGAATTCCGACAAGATTACCGACTAAAAAAAAGGGACATGTGTATTAGAAGTCCTAAAATTTATCACGAAAGTGTAATTGAGTCCTATAATTTTCAAAAAATGCAATTAAGTCTAAAACTTGTCAAATTAGTCAAATCGAGTTCTTTTATTAATATCGTAAACCGGGCTAACCAAAAATGTATATGTGGCATTAATTTAATTAATTTATTTTTCATACATGGCATTTATTATTATTATTTATTATTATTATTATTATTATTATTATTATTATTTCTTTATATTTTTCATACATGGCATTTATTATTATTATTATTATTATTATTATTATTATTATTATTTTATTTTAAATCGTATTTAAATAATTGTAACAAAACTAAAAAAAAGCTAAAATAATTAGAAAACAAAACTAGAAAAAAAAAAGTTGCACATTGTGGTTGAGGGCTGCCACCGTCGCACTTCGCCAGAGGGGCCGACAAAGGTTGCTGACCCTAGGCAATAGAGGAAGGGCAGCCCTCGTTGGTCGAGGAGAGGCCATTGTTAGCCCGGCCCGGGGTTGGCGAGACTCACCCAAATTTGGTGACATTGCCCCTCACCCGTGGCTAGCAACACTCGCGAGTCTTGAGCGAGGCCTTGCTGGCCCTAGGCAAGGCTCGGCTGGGCGACGCCAACCATTGCTCAGGGTTGGCAATGGCCCGCCACCTCAACGATGGGCAATGATGGCAGCCCCCAACCATGATATGCAACTTTTTTTTTCCAGTTTTTTTTTTCAATTATTTTACTTTTATTTTTTATTTTTTTACTATTATTTAAATAAGATTTAAAGAGAATCATAAAAAAATGCCACATAGGAAAAATAAATTAATTAAAAAATACAGCGTCAGCTTTTTTCGTTAGACAAGTTGACGATGTTAACAAAATGGCTCGATTACATTAATTTGAAAAGTTTTAGAACTTGATTATACTTTTGGAAGTTTTAGAATTCAATTGTACTTTTGCGACAAGTTTTAGGACTTGTAATGCATATATCCAAAAAAAAAAAAAAAAAAAAAAAAAAAAAGAGAAGGAATTTCGACAAGGAGGAGGTGAGGGGCTATTTCGTCAAAGCAGCCACAATAGAAATCGACAGCGGCAGATATGTAGAGAGAGAATTGAGTAGTAGGAGAGCTCTTAAATATTTAGATGTGATTCCCTGATGTGGTCCCCACCAAAAAAAAAAAAAAATAGGTGGAGGGCTGGTGCTTTGGTGGCGGTTGTGCGGTTGTGGGCCCCTTAGGTCTAGGCGAAGGTCATCAACTCTCACTGAGGCTTTGATGACCCTACTGGCCGTGGCTAGTGATGGGGCGACGGCCACAAGTGGGGCCTCTGCCTTTATTTTATTCTTTCGTTTTTTAAAATTAGTTTTAGCTTTTTTTTTTTCCTTTTTTGAGTTTTTTTTTGAAAGTAAAAAATAGAAAAAGGAAAAATGAAAGAAAAAAAATAAAGGACGAAAATGCCCTTAACTAGCTAATGAGGTTAGGCCATTTTTTGAGATTGACATGGCAATTTTAGAACCTTATTTGAGAAAATGAGGGCATTTGAGGCCATGCCATTCTCAAATTCCATTGATCTTGTCGCCCATATAAGCAAATCTTGTTTCCATAAGTAGAGTTCTTCAATTAGAAAGATATCTTGCCTTTGGAAAGATTGTCAATCAAACAAGATGTCTTAAGTGAAGAATTTCGTTGTCAAACAACCTTCAAGATTGAAGATCAATCAATACTTTCTATAAGGGAATTTGAGTCAAATTACTAGCTGTTATGATATAACCAATGGAGTTTATATCTATCCATCTATCTATCTATCTACATATATCCATGAGCAAAATTTGTAATCTGATGATATCTGTGTATAAGTATTACTAATATACATGAGTAGCTATTATGATATATATCTACGCAATAGCGTAGCGTCTAAAGAAATAATCTACTATGATGATATCCATGTACAAGTATTACTGGTATCCATGTTGCTACTCTAATGATATCCATGTAATAATATTGATGATATCAAGGAGGTAACTGTTTTAAGTTCCAGCCACGATACTTAACCAATAGTAGATAGAGCCTAATATAATCAAAATTGATATAATCTTCTCTTCATTATTAGTACTCGAAAGCAAGCATTTTAATGCATTTTTAGGTTCAAAATAAACAATGGAAGATTTTGTAAATTCAAAATATATTAGGAGGTTTTCTCAACGCACTTGCTATGTTAAAACTCTAAGCGGAACCTAATAGAGAAGAAAATAGAAAACAGAGAAAAATAAATAAATAAATGATATACATAACGACAAACAAAGTAAACAACATGTTTGTGAAATTTTAAATGCAATGAACGTGTCGAACAAGTAATATAATGATGAGAAAGAATATTGTCCCATATAGATTGATGATTAATAAACCAATTATATATTAAAAAATGGATTAATTCTAAAATTTATCTAATATGTCAAAATAGAATTGAGAATAAATTAAAATTGACAAACGTAGAAACAAAATTTCGAAATTAAATGCAGTAAATCAATCAAATATATATGTTAGAGTTAGCGGTGAGCGGTTCCAGAATCCATATAGATTTTATCTAAAACCCGGGTTCCTCATTTTTTTTAGAATCTGGAACCTACTATGGGTACTCTAGAACCTAAACTTACCGTGTCATAGGTTCCAAAGTCAGTTTCAGGATTTATTAGATTCTACCTATATTATTAGTTGAACGATTATAGTGAATCAAAACCTTTAATAATCACCACTCGTTACTACAATTCACTTATCATAAAGACACATGAAAAATATGAACATTAATAAAGTAAAAGTCTCAGTCATAAATGGAAATTTAGACTAGTGCTTCCAAATTATATACTCATCATCGAACGACATGGAATATTATAAGATCGTGTTAAGACATGAACCGAGAAAAATATTAAAATTTATTCTAAGTTCTAGGTTACAGCATATAGGTTCCAGATTCCTCTAATTGAGAACTTGGAACTTACCATCGAACCAAGTTCATCATTTTTTAGAACTTAGAACCTACCTGCATGCCTTAAAACCTGAAACCTACAAGTTCCCACTGATTTGGTTCTCAAGTTCCAAGTTCTATGTTGGAACCATGCTCACCCTAGTTACAGCATTTGATTTCACCATAACCAGTGGATATAAATTTTAAATCATTAAGCATACAAGAACGATATGAAAAATGTGATAGTAGAATTTTTAAATCTATTTATTGTCATACCTCTAGGTATAGCAAACATACTCAGTTTATCAATTCACTATATCTCTATATGAATTTAATTAAATATAAGTGCATTAAAATCCGTGAACATTCCCGATTTACAATAAATCTTTTGGACCACCTTATCCCTGAAAGCTACACAAATAATATGGTATATCTCTATCCACATTTGATTCATGTTTATATATTATCAAAAGTAATTACATTTTATCACTTCTCAGTCTTAAACATACACATCAGATCATTCAAATAGTGGTCAATTGATTAAAAGCATTAAGCACAATCATATATAACTCACATGAATGAAATCACTTGCAAAACATAAAAATCATGAAATTCATATTATCATGGTTAAGCTAAATCGTAGCCCTAACAAAAGAAAATTAGAACATAATATAAAAAGAAACGAAAATATAAATAAACCCAACATCTTGAATCAAATAATAAGAATTTTGTCACTACTTTTGTCATCTCTTCAAGGTGCTTAAAAAACTCCCAGAACAGTAAAAAATGATCTAAAAATAAAAACCTAGCTATCTCTCCAAGCTCTCAATATTCTCTATTTATAGGATACATCCAAGACTCTTATCGCAGAGCAATTGCGTATATTTCACATAAAATTAAGGAGTGAATAAGAGAATCCCTAATTTGATAATCCCTAATTTGATATCTACCTTCCAACACTTACTGATAAAATTAGGGTATAAATCATAGAATCCCTGATTTGATGTCCACCTTCCAATGTTTTTTTATTTGAATTCCTAATTTTTCCCATTCTTTTCCTTATTTTCTCAATATCTCGTTATATTGTATAAATAAGGAAAATTTGAATAAATATAGGGAAATCCAAATATTTCTTCATAGATATTGCATTTTTTGTTATTTAATATAGACAAAATAGCTCTATTTTTATAGAATTATCACAACAAAAATATTTTGTTGTGAATGAACAAGATATTGAGGAATTGTCCATATGTAAAATAATAATTATTAATACAGGCCCTTTCCAAAACAACCAATTATTTTCATTTATTCATGCTCAATCCTATGTCTTCCTTGACGATCCTCAATTAATTAACCTTTGAACACACTTTCCTGACTTCACCAGCCGTTTCGGTCAGCACGCCAATCCGACCCATTTTCACCATCGACTCTCCAAAGTCCTTGAAGAAAGTGGATCCACCGGTCTTGATCTGGAACTCAAGGTACGCCTTCGTTTGGCTGTCGTCAAGAAGTGCGGCGTCCGAAGTAAAGAGGCCCCTTCTCTTCGCAATGAGATTGAAGTACTTGATGTCGAACGTCCTCACGCTTCCCGGGTCCATCTCGACGAGATTGGTTTGGTCATCCGGCTTGCAACTGAGCCTCAGTCTCGCTATGTAGTTGGAGTCGAGCGTGGGGTCGGTGTCGCCCTTTCCGGTGAAGTTGTAGAGGCGGTTGGAGAAGGAAGGGCAGTGTGATGTTCCAATTGTGTGCCCACCTGGTTAATAGCAGATCAGAATTAGCATGATCTACAGTTACAAATAAAGTTTTCTCCCTGTACTGGTGACTGTTTATGTTTCCCGCGCTCAAATAACAGTTTTTTCCCTTATTAATTTATGTCTTATCTATTTTTATACATGGTGTGGGAGCTTTCCCATTAGAGATCGTACCACGATCGAAGGAATACCTTCCAGCACTTGAGCTTTCATTCGTGGGTTTAGAGATCGCAAAGGCCCGGCTCAGATTAGTAAGAGGTTATCAAAAAAAAAAAAATTGTCTAAGTCACTTCATTTCGTTCAGTCTGAGTGCATGGAAAATTACTGACCATCCGAAAAATGAAAGGGAAGGCAGCTAAGGTTGACTTGTGCTGTGCAAGCCATGAGGAAAGTCTGTCTCGACAAATTAGAGTTACTTTGACCTAAGCAAAGCAAAGTATGGAATAGGCACATCTTTTCAAAAATTTCCCCAAAATATTTGACAAAGAGTGTGAAGCAATAATTAGAGATTAGGTGTTACCTGATAGGACGACAAGATCCTTCACACTGAGGCCTCTCTTTGCAAAATCTATTTTCAGAGTTGTAATGTTGGCTGTAGATGATATTAAATCATTAAGCGCCTCCTTCAAAGTTGAAACGTTCCCATCTCTCCGTCCGGTTTCCACATCATAGAACAGTCCTCCAGTCTAAAGCAACAACACAAAAAAAAAACAAAAAACCCAATTTCTATATAAAAATGTGTTTCTCATTAATAAAAATTGTCGGTGCTTATCCTCTAAGATTAGTGTGGCTACAATTTGTTTTCCAAGGAGATAAGACAGATCGTTTGCGAAAATTGAGAATTCTACTAACGTCGTACTTATGTAACGAAGATTCAAATTTGAGAAAAAAATATAGAGGCAGTGATGTATGAATATGCGCGCACCGCGACGACAACGTCTCTAGCGACAAGGGCCAAGATGTCAGCACACGAAACGATGCCAGGGCATGCCTTCTCCAATGCCGTTTTGACTCTATCAATCGTTTGGAAACCTCGAAGGCTGTGATTCGGATGGGCGTCCTTCTCGGCTTGATAGGTCGGAGAGTTCAATGGTACCGAACCTTCACAACCCTGTGGAAAAGCCCAGAATAAAGCATTATTTTCAACCGTGAGTTCATGAAGATAACAGTTCGTAACGACGCATCCCTGCCATGTATTACCTCTTCAGATAAAAGCCCAGGATCTAACTTCTCACCCTCTCTTCTTTTGCCAATTACTACTCATCTTAGGTTCCGAACATTAGTTACATGCAAATAGTCAAATCATAAGAAATTGGTAAACTGCAAACGCGTAGTAGGAAGAGGAGCATGGGAGCTTGCTCTCTTACTTACCCTAACGAAACAATCGTGAAAATGCAGCCTCAAGAGAGGGCCAGAGAGACTCGGAGCAATGGACATGACTTGGCCAATGACTTCCTTCACGATGGCCTCTGCGTTTGGGCATGCCTTCCGGTAAAACCCTACTTCGAGACCCTGACCTTGAGCAACCTCAGGGACAAGAAACAAGAACATCAACTGAAGCAACAAACAAGACAAGAAGAGCTTTGGAGAAGCCATTGCTTTGTGCCGAGAAGAACGATGATTGTTCTCTTAATCTTAGCGTTTGGCTGTGGACGTTCCACAAACATACCGCTTTGCCTTTTATAGGGAGAAATAGAAAAAAGTCTTAAACTCAATTAATTAATTCAATCCTAAATCTTTTTTTTTTTTTACCATGAGTTCTAAAACTTTTGCATTTATGTCAATTCACTCCATTCAATCAATTTTGATTGAAAATCTCCGACAAAGACATTGGCCATCCTATATGGGCGTGGTCGGCGTTGACATGGACAATTTTTAATAATATATAAATGTTTTTTTCGATTTTTTATTTTTATTTTTTCTTTTCATTTTCAATCTCTCTCTCTCTCTCTTTTCCTTCCCTTCCTTCTTCCTCCTGCCAGTCGCTGGACCTTGGTGATCGAAGGGCGCAAGCTTACCTCGTCAGCCATTGGCAAGGGTGCTCACCCTCGCTAGTGGTTGATAGGGGCGAGCTTCACCAAAGGCTGGTAAGTCAACCCTCACTTCTGGTCGGTCACCGAGGCTTACCGACCGATTAGAGGAAGAAGGAAGGGAAGGGAAAAAAAAAAGAAAAAAAGGTTTAAGAAAAAGAAAAAAATCAAAAACATATTTTAAAAAATTATTCACGTCAACACTAACTGTGCTACGTAAGACATCCGGCATCTATGTCAGCGATTTTTAGTCAAAATTGGTTAGATAAACTGAATTGACATATAGTTGTAAAAATATTTAAGAATCAATTGGCTAAAAAAAAAAGGTTTTGGATTGAACTTGCACAAATGCGATAGGTGTAGAGCTTTTTCGGTAATTCTCCCTATAAAAGCCCAAGCAATTTGTTCATGAAACGTACTCAGCCAAACACTAAGGTCAAGTGATAACAATTTATCCACGGTCGTCCTTTTTCAATCTAAATTTGCACGAGTTGTCGAACTCATGAGTACTTGCAGCAATCATTTGTATTTATCGGATAGTCATGGGTCATGTATTGAAAGCTAGAAAAAGTAGAGGGTCCTAGCAGCAAATTCATGAAAATGTTCATTGATCAAATAGCCCCCCATCTCCATCAAGTTGCGAACGCCAACGTTCATTCCGAAGTGGCGGGGCCGGAGGAGGGTGGCATTAGGGAAATTATATGAAACTCCAAGTGTTTCTCCATCTCCCCAACTCCTTCCCTCTCTCTCTCTCTCTCTCTCTCTCTCTCTTTCTCATGATGGAAAACTTGAAGGTCGTCTATGAAACTCGCCAATGACGAAAGCGCTGTTCATCTCTAGATCGCTTTACTTCATTCTTTTTCTTGTAATTTTGCGATTGACCCCTCTCAACTAGACCCTCTTTAGCTCGAACTGTTGTTCCATGTCCAGGTATTTCATCTTCCTGCTCGGCGAGAAAAGAGCCTTTTTTTTAAAAACTTTGCTACCGTTGCTCACGTACTTTTTTTCTTAGCTTTTACGTGTTTCCCGCTTTTTTTTTCCTTTCCTTTTTGTAATTTGCTTCCAACGTTCGCGTTCGTGTTTGATGGTACTTCTCTGTTTTTTGTATTCGTGGGAATGCTAAGTCTAAAATTGGACGCCGATTGGTAAACCCATTGAGATTTTTTCATGTTAGATAGATATAGATGGCTTGGTGGACGAGGTAGCAAGGGCCACCTTTAGAGGTTACCGGTGCATTGGACTTGAGTTCAATTTGGACCGAGCACTGTCCATCCACGACAAGTTGGTTCAGGTGTCGGCATCATCGTCTGGACAACCTGAGGACCACATCGTTTGGACAACTTTGGGGGAAGAAGGGGGAAAAATAATTTTTTCTTGAATACTATATGCGATAAATTTGACTTATATGAGATAATTTTAGCCTACTTACAGGACATTGGCGAATGATATTATAATTCATATCTTCGGAAGGGAAAAACAATTGTTAATGAGAAAATGTAAACACGGGAGGAAAGAGTTTAAGACGGTAATCTCGGTTAAAAGTTTTAGTAAAACATTCTCGTCCACTTGCATTGATTGTCTAGTCGAGCTTTATCATTTTTAAAAGAACATAGATTGAACTCTTGGTTTAAAGTGATTATGTTTGCAAAAGAGCTCTAAAGGATTTTCAAGTTATGAGGGGGTGAATTTTTTTAATTTTTTTATAGGACTGTTGAACTGTTCGTGGGGTTGTTTCTAGAATCTAACCAAAGTTTTTACAAAAAGGACATAAACAAAATAATCGTAAATTCTAGTTAAACGAAAACGCATTTAACGACGAGTTAATTACTCCACATGACAGGTATAGGGTATCGATCACATTTTTATCCTTAATCACTCAAGCCATTCTCTCCTGTTATGTGAAAAATAAATTTCGTTAAATATATTAAAACTCCTTCATTGAATTATAACAAAGTGACAAAACAGATTTTTATTTATCTTTTATATAATTAATTACGTTCACTATAAAGTGCGGGGTAAGCAAATTTAGTAGTTGGGTAGTTTTAATACCTCCATCTTTGTACTTGCAATCTTATTTGACATATGAGTGCATTCATCACTTAACAATTTTTGCGCAATGAATTTGGCCAAGTTATGATATTTTGTTATAGCATTTACTATTTAATCTCATGAAATGCTCATGGCTCCTTAAAATATCAAATGCGAAATATCGTTATTGATTGGCCTATTCTATGAGATTTTGACATGGAAAAAGAACATAATTGCACCAAATAAAGGATACATAGATCTTATTGTAAGACGCAAAAACACAAACCCAAGGTCTCCATAACTAGAATAAGAACACATATAATTGAGTAGAAAGATTAACATACTTGTTTTGTAATCTATCGTTCTTGATGCGGAAAAATGATGATCCAAGTGCAAATCATTTTCTTTCATTGCTCTCTGTATAATTGGCTTAATGAGATGACTTCATTACCTTAAAGCTAGGTAAACACTCATTTGTGAGGATAATTGTGCGTGTTAGGGTTAGATGAAAGACTTGAGTAGAGTTTCCAACTAGGCCCTGTTATTATGGGCTGAGCCCAACTCATATCACACTATTTAGCTTCATATTAGACAAATTAAGAAACCTTCTATCTCACTTTAGACCAATCCTGTAAAATGGTAAATTACAATATTAATTAATGTAGCCCGTATTAGAAAAAAATTTATATTCTTCCACTTGGGCTATATTAATTGATATTGCACTGTATGTGCACAACTTGATCTAGAGATAATTATTAATAGTTAATTCAATCCCATAAAATCTCAAACATCGAATCATAGCGATAACTGTATGTATACACACAATGGTGACAAGTGCTTTTAACTTTATTGATATAGATTCAATATGATAGTGTGGTAAATGAATACCATCTCTCATAGACAATAATACCTTATATGTCATCTTATTTGTTAGTTAACATTCTCTTACCTTAAATATCATAAAAACCTGTGTCACTAAAGAATACCTTTATGGTTCAATGAATCTACATATGTCTTATCTTTATGATTAACATTTCTTTATATATGACAAGACATATGCTCAAAACTAATAACCAAATGCCCTCAGCCTTCACTCATGGTTTATATAGTACATTGATATTTTTATTAATATGTATTAAACATAATAACAATACATTCATACCTCTTTGCCTTTTATAGGGAGAATTACAAAAAAGTCTCAAACTAAATTAATTAATTCAGTTCTAAATCTTTTTTTTTACCACGAGTTTTAAAATTTTCGTATTTATGGCAATTCAGTCTATCCAACCAATTTTGATTGAAAATCACTAACATGGATGTCAGCCATCCTACACGAGTGTGGCTGGCGCTGACATAGACAAGAATATATTAATGTTTTCTTCGAATTTTTTTATTTTTCTTTTTCTTTTCATTTTCATTTTTTTCTCTCTCTCTCTCTCTCTCTCTCTCTCTCTCTCTCTCTCTTCCCTTCCTTCTTCCTCCAGCTGGTCGTTGGACCTCGATGATCAGCTTGTTAGACACTAGGGAGGGCTCTCTCTCTCTCTCTCTCTCTCTCTCTCTCTCTCTCTCTCTCTCCCCCCCCCTTCCCTTCCTTCTTCCTCCAGCTGGTCGTTGGACCTCGATGATCAGCTTCTTAGACACTAGGGAGGGCACTTGCCCTCGCTAGTGGTTGATAGGGCCGAGCTTCACTAGAGGCTGGCAAGTTGACCCTCACTTCTAGCCAATCACCGAGGCCTACCAACTGACTAGAGGAAGAAGGAAGGGAAGGGAAAAAAAAAAAAAAAAAAAAAAAAAAGAAAACAACGTTTAAGAAAAAGAAAAAAATCAAAAAAATATATTAAAAAATTACCCATGTTAACACCAGCCGTGCTACGTGAGACGGCGAACATCTATATCAATGAGTTTTGGCCAAAATTGACTAGATACATTGAATTGATATATATATGTGTGTGTGTGTGTGTGTGTGTGTGTGTGTGTGTGTGTGAAAATGTTTAAAACTCAATTGGTAAAAAAAAAAAAGGTTTAGAATTGAATTTGCATAATTGCGATATGTTTAGAACTTTTTAGTAAATCTTCCTATTAAAGCCCAAGCAATTTGTTCATGAAACATCCTCAGCCAAACAGTAAGGTCAAGTGATAACAATTTATCCACGGTCGTCCATTTTCAATCTAAATTTGCACGAGTTGTCTAACTCATGAGTACTTGCAGCAATCATTTGTATTCATCGGATAGTGATGGGTCATGTATTGAAAACTATAAAAGTAGGGGGTCTTAGCAGCATATTCATGAAAATGTTCATTGACCAAATAGCCCCCCCATCTCCATCAAGTTGCGAACGCCAACGTTCATTCCGAAGTGGCGGGGCCAGAGGGGGGTGGCATTTTCTCCATCTCCCCAACTGCCTCCCGGGCGCGCCAATGACGAAAGCGCTCTTCATCTCTGCATCGCTTTCGGAACTAGACCCTCTTTAGCTCGAACTGATGTTCCATGTCCAGGGTTTATCTTCCTGCTCGGCGACAGAAGCGCCTTTTTTTTTTTTTAATAAAAGAAAAAGACTCTGCTAAAGTTGCTCACGCACTTATTTTCTTAGCTTTTTCGTGTTTCGCGCTTTTTTTTTTCTTTCCTTTGTTGAATTTACTTCCAACGGTCGTGATGGTGGTGATGGTACTTCCCTGTTTTTTGTATTCGTTTGGAATTCTAAGTCAGAAATTGGACGCTGATCGGTAAATCCATTGAGATTTTTTTCATGTTAGATAGATATAGATGGTCTGGTGGACGAGGTAGTTAGGGCCCCTTTTGGAGGCTACCGGTGGATTGGACTTGAGTGCAATTTGGACCGAGCATTGTGTCCGATCCACGACAAGTTGGTTTAGGTGTTGGCCACATCGTTTGCACAACTTGAGGAACCCATCGCTCGGACAACTTTGGGGGAAGAAGGGTCAACAAGAATTTTCTCTAGAATACTTTAAGCGATAAGTTGGACTTATATGCGACAATCTTATCTTACTTACGTGACGTGGGCGAATGATATTATAATTCATATCTTCGGAAGAAAAAAGCAATTGTTAATGAGAAATTGTAAAAACGGGAGGAAAGAGTTTAAGACGGTAATCTCGGTTGAAATTTTTAGTAAAACATTCTCGTCCACATGCACATTGATTGTCCAGTCAAGCTTTATCATTTTCATAAGAACATAGATTGAACTTTTGGTTTAAATTGATTAAGTTTGCAAAAGAGCTCTACAGAATTTTTGAGTTATGAGGAGGTGAATTTTTAATTTTTTTTTCTATAAGACGGTTGAACTATTTGTGTGGTTGTTTCTAGAATCTACCCAAAGTTTTTACAAAAAGGAGATAAACAAAATAATCATAAATTCTAGTTAAACGAAGATGCATTTAACAATGGGTTAATTGTAGAAAAATTATCCACATAACCAACTAATTAATCAAGAACAATCAGATCCATATATGACTGTGAAACACCAAAATTGATATGCGTAGCGGAATTAATACGTACCCGTTTGAGTCATTCAATAGATCAGTCTGTTTATAATCAGAGATCTATTGGAATATCAGATCTTCCTCTCTATGACCTATTTTAATGTAACACTTTTAATGGGATTAAGCGATTGATAGATATAATCTATATTTTTATAGGCTAGAAAGGAACCTAGCAAATCCTAATTAATAGTGTGTCAACTGAGCCCCCTTCCATTACGAGATTCAGTTAAACACAATTGTCTACACTTTACTACTCAACTAGGTCCGTTATTAATAGATGTCAAAACCCAATTCAATAAGATCACTTAAGGGTTTAACATATATTGGAATATCCATTAACCCAATTATTTAAAATAGAAAATTAATTAATTAATGTAAGCTTATATTATAGGAAATTTTCAATACATTTCCATTTGGGCTACATTAATTAACTTATTTTTATTTTGAAAAAGATTTTTTATTGAAAACAACACTTCGAGTTAATACATGAAAATTTTGTTTTATGTGGCCACAACTTTAAAAAATAATATACCAATAATGGCATCTCAAAACTAATCCAATCCTATATAACCTCAGTATAGGACTATGGGGATCAATATGTTAAGAAAATACCGCAACACATGACCTTCCATAATCACATATAATAAGCATTATATTTTCCTAGATCATGGGCCGAGTAGTGTAGTAAGAAATAATGCCAACATGGGATCAAAATATATATTATTTCTTGTCGGTCCTCAATGCAATTTTTCAACGACATGAAACTGCATTAGCGCAATTTCATAATCAGTGACATCCAGTTGTCTTTAAACTAAAATTTGTTTAAAGATACTATTTTATACTTCGATTTCTTAGTTGATAGAAAAAATGATAACAATAGAATCAACAATAATAGTCATTGAAAATAAATGCTTTAATAGACACCATGAAAGTATTATCAGTTTGCATATAACTAAATATCCAGAAACACAAATTATATAGCTCCCACTAACTTTAGAGATAAAAAGAATCTAAAACACCCATATTTTTTACATGTTCTTTAAACAAAATGGGTCGTAAACCTTTTGTTAGAGGATGTGCTAATATGGACTCAGTTATGATATTCTCGATCACAATGTCTCCCTTTTTGACTAAGTCTTTAATAGTATAATATTTGACATCTCTATTTGTTTGGACACATTGCTGATCTTATCATTCTTGGAATAAAACACAGCTGCAATGTTGTCATAGTAAATCACCATAGGTCTAGCAATAAAGTCCACTCGTAATTCTGAGATCAAATTTTTGAGCCAAACAGCTTGAATTGATGTGCAGTAGCACGTGACAAACTCAGCACACATTGTAGAGTTCGTAATCAAGGTTTGCTTTGTGCTCTTCTAAGAAATAACGCCTCTAGCCATCATAAAAATATATTCATAAGTTGATTTTCTATCATCCGAACAACTAGTAAAATCAGCATTTGAATATCCAATCACTTTTTGGTCCTCTACTCTGCTATACACAAGCATGAAGTCTTTTGTTCGTTGTAGATATCTTATCACATTTTTAGCTGCAATCCAATATTCATGACCTGGATTCGATAGATATTTTCAAAGAGTATTCACAGCAAAAGCAATATTAGATCTGGTACATACTTATGCATACATAAGACTGCCAACTGCATTAGCATATGGAATATTTTTCATTACTTCTTTTTTAACATGATTCTCAGGGTATTGTTATATGCTCGATTTATCTCCTTTCACAACAGGGACTTCACTTGACTTGCAGGTTTGCATATTGAATCTTTTCAAAATACGATCTATATAACTTTTCTGAGATAACCCCAGAACCTTTTTAGATCTGTTACGATGAATCTCAATGCCTAGAACAAAAAGGCTTCCCCAAGGTCTTTTATATCAAATTTTGTAGATATAAAAATTTTTGTATCATATAATAGATCAACATCTCTACTAGCAAGTAAAATGTAAAATGTCATCTACATAAAGTACTAAGAAAATATATTTAGTTCCATTTACTTTCATGTAAATGCATTGATCAAACTTGTTTTCTTCAAAGCCAAATGATCTCACAACCTTGTGAAATTTCAAGTACCACTGACGTGATACTTGTTTAAGACCATAGATAGATATCTGAAGTTTGCACACCATATGCTCATTTTTGGCTTCTTTACACTCTTCAGGCTGCTACATATATACTTCTTCACCGGATTTCCATTTAGAAAGGCTGTATTGACATCCATTTGGTGAAGCTCTAAGTCAAAATGAGCCACCAATGCTATGATTATCCGAAAGGAGTCTTTAGTAGACACTGGAGAAAAGATTTCAGTATAATCAATGCATTCTCTCTATGTATTTGCGACTAACCTTGCCTTGAATCTCTCTATGTTACCTTTATTGTATTTCTTGGTTTTGAATACCTATTTGCAGCCAATTGGTTTATGCCCATTAGGTAAATCAACAAGTTCTCATACTTGATTATTTGACATGGAAATTATCTCGTCCTTCATCACTCTTAACCATTCATCTGCCCGATAACTATTAAGAGCTTCTTTGAAGGTCGTCGGATCAACTATATCTCCAATGTCAAAATTAGCTTCTCCAAGATAGACATGATAATCATTTAGAGGCGTTGGTCTTCTTTGTCGCTGTGATCCTTGCACAGGCATTTATGGAGTCGCATAATTCGTTTAGGCAATTTCATTTGTAATAGGAGAATGTATCATCATATCTCCAGTATCTGCTTCTTGTTGAATTTCCACTCCACAAGGCTCTTGCATAGAATCATCATTCAAGATGGGCAATGGAATAGAGACCATTGGGTTTGGTTCTTCCCTTTTGAAAGATTGAGAAGAGCTCTCTTTAGCAACATCTAATTCCAGGAATTTGGCAGTTTGGGATTTAACAATTCTAGTGCCACGAGTAGGACAATAGAACCTATACCCTTTGGAATGGTCAAGGTATCCAATAAAATAACATCTAGTAGTCCTGGGTTCGGTCTTCTTCTGAGAAGGATCATAAATTTTCACTTCTACAGGACACCCCCAAACTTGGAAGTGATTCAAGCTTGGTTTCCTCTCGTCCATAATTTAATAGGCGTTTTCGACACTAATTTACTAGGTACATGGTTCAATATATAAGTTGTTGTTTTAATTGCATCACCCCATAAGTATTCAAGTAAAGTAGAACTGCCCATCATACTTCATTTCATCTCCATGAGTGTGCAATTGCGTCGTTTAACTACATCATTATGTTCAAGACTACCAGGCATTGTATGGCGACAATACCACATTTTTGGAAATATTTAGCAAAAAGTCCAATTTATTATCCAATATCGATATATCGCCCATAATACTCATCACCATGATCAGCTTTGACAATCTTGATAATTTTTCCCGATTGTTTCTCAACTTCAGTGCGAAACACTTTGAACATGTCAAGAGCATTAGTCTTCTCCTTAATTAGATAAATATAACAATAATGGGAGAAATCATCAATGAATGTGATGGAGTACTTATTTCCACACAAGGTAGTTGAGTATGACCCATTAATATCCGTATAAATTATCTCCAATAGATTTTGACTGCGAGTAGCACCTTTCTTATTGGTTTTAGTCAATTTTCCCCTCACACAATCAATACAAGTTTCAGTATCATATGAGTCAAGAGGAGAAAGAATATCAGCCTTGATGAGTTGCTTTACCCTTTTAGAGATATGCCATAGCAATGAAGATATTTCTTTGATTAAGGATCTCTTAGCAACATTATTCTCGATATTGAAGGAACAATATGGTCTATCGGGAGATAAGGATAATTGATATAATCCATTAGACAGAATGCAATTCCCAATAATTTTAGAATCATAACTCAATAAAGACAATATCTAGCTTTGTCAAGTGAAGAAAGATATATCAAGTTTCTCCTAAAATCGGGAATATAAAAGATATTATTCAAAATAAGCTGAAGACCAGAGTCCAAATTCAAAACAACTGTGCCTATGTGCTTCACATCAACTCCAATATCATTTCCAACTTTAAGCTTTGACTCCCTCAAACTTGGATTCCTTAGATTTGTGAGACCCTTTAAGGTAGTAATCCCATGAACAGTAGCACCAAAATCAAGCCACCAAGAATCCAAAGGAACATCAACTAGATTTGATTCAAAATAAACCAACAACTCACCTTGGTGATTTTATTTTCTTGCTTTCAGCCAAGTTTTGAACTTGTAGCAATTGGCTTTCTTGTGACCCCGCTTCTTGTAGTGAAAGCACTTGAAATCCTTATCTCCATTTCTCCAATTATTCCCATTTTTCTTGAAGTCTTGGTCTTTCTTTAGACCATGAGCATTTGACCCTTTAGACTTCCATTTTTCTCTAGATGAGCTCAACTTGGCATTGGCAATTAAGTGGTTGGACTCATACTTCTCCTTCTTTAACTTCTCATTCTCAGTCACACATTTGGTAATCAAGGTATTGACGCTTCATGTTTCATTCTAAGCATTATAAGCAGTCTTAATCTGGCTAAATTCAACTGATAGAACATTTAAGGTGTGATGCACAATATAATATTCAGAAAGGACAATATTATGGGCCTTAAGTTTGGACTGAATATGGATCATCTTTAGTATGAATTCTCTAACACTCATAGCGGCATCATATCTTATGTTCGTTAACTTACTCAGCAAGTTCCCAGCTTCAGCCTTATCTGAGACTCTATATCTTTCTCCCATTGCTTCAAGGAATTGTCTTGCATTCGTATCCACCGGCAAACCACTAATGAGATGCTCAGCAATGGACCTCTTCATAGCAATGAAGTTTAGTCAGTTGGATTTTTCTAGCATAATAGGCCTTTTGATTTGTAGTACTTTGATCATTGGGCTTGGAAGGTTCATCCTCACGTAGAGCCAAATCCATATCCACAATTCCCCGAGCAAACTCCATATCTTGCTCCCATCTCTTGAAGTTTGATCCAGTTAACATTTCAACCATGGCATTGTTGTTGTTTACAACAAAGGTAATTGTTTGTCACACATAATGCAATAAGATCAATTATGGACAATAAGCAATTCAACAAAAAATAATTAGTACTTTATAAACTCTCATTTAGGTAGAGTGTATAATGCACTATTATTTTCCATAGCATAAAGTTTGTAAAGTGGCAACAAGGAGAATTACATATAATTGTCAAGGAGCCATCCCTTTTGGGTAGACAAATTTTTTAAATTATACATCTCCATGATATCAATATATAGAGACCATACGGAGAATTACATACAATCATCAAGGACTTATTCGCTTTGTGCAAACAAGACCTTTAAATTATACATCTCTATTATCGCAACATAAAGGGGAATTATTTATAACTCTAACCATCTATCCCCTTTGGGAAAATAGAACTTTTGAGTCATACATCCCCATCAATCCTCTCTATTATATCAATATAGAGGGAAATTACATACAATTTTCTAAAAATTTATCCCCTTTAGGTAGATAAATATTTTTCAATTATACATCCTCATCTTTTAAATTGGGAATTAATCTTCATGCAATTTTTCAAATTAATATATACAATAACCCCCTTTGGGCGAGTAATTGTATGTACTAATTTTTTATCAATAGTATTCTCCAAAAAATTTATAAATAATGTTCCATTTAATCAATGCCCAAAATTCATCTAACAATATGAAGTACTTTACGCCATGTGCTTACCAAGATCATATTGCATTTATCAAACGACAATTCTTCCACAGTTTTTAGTTTTAAATTTTTAATTTTTTTAATTTTTTTAAATGTATCGGACCCTCCTGTGGGGCCCAAGCCATTGCCCGGCCCACATGGATCAACTTCCTGCTTGGAATAGGCGGGCCAGAACATTGCCGCAAAGGACCCAAAGGAACCGTAGGAGCTGAGCCCAAGATCCACCACTTAATCAATATTGCCCCCACTTGGCTTATATAGGTCGCAAAACTGATAGGTGGTCCGATAGAAGGATTCTGGGCTCATGCCCAAAATAAGGAATAAAAGAAAAAACAATGGGCTTACGCCCATATATTGGCCTGGCTCCGAGTCCCGAAATTTTGCAAACCGGGTCACACGACCCGGTTTCGATCCGAACCTAAAAAAAAAAAACACATATAATGGTCGATTTTTGATGAAATTTATCTATGGGCCTTGCTTCTAACCTTATTATAAATTGACTATAGTGAATTAAATGAAGAACAAACGAAAAAAATCGTCCATATTCAAGCTTCAAAATTTCGGATCTTAACACCCATGGCCGAAATTTGGTTTTCTCAAGTTTAAGCCCAAAAAACTCACCTTAATGCAACCAAAAGATTCTAAAACATATATATAATAATACCCATGCAACAATTTATAACGAACATCATTCAATTGCAAGTAATTTAAATATTATAGAATTTTTTCAAGGTATAAACCTTAGAATTTCAAATTCGAAATTCTCAGTCAATTCTCAACAAAACTATACAAATTATATATGGTTGGAAAGATCTCGACATGCAGAACAAAAACCCTAAGGTTTTAGAATCAATCGATCAAAAAATCCATATGAAAAAATAACGACAATATTCGGTTCAAAAGAAAAAATTTCAAATTTGTTCATAAAAATAAAATAAAATTGGGTTCTACAATCATATATGACATGGCTCTAATACCACGTGTAGAAAAATTATCCACATAACCAACTGATTAATAAAGAAAAATCATATTCATGTATGACTGTGAAACACCAAAATTGATATGCGCAGCGGAA
The DNA here is from genome assembly GCA_017140595.1 of Eucalyptus curtisii. Lineage (NCBI taxonomy): Eukaryota > Viridiplantae > Streptophyta > Magnoliopsida > Myrtales > Myrtaceae > Eucalyptus > Eucalyptus curtisii. The sequence continues at coordinate 26,324,745 of CM029496.1, read as the reverse complement.
TTAATATGTACTTGTTTGAGATATTCCTTCACTTGAAGATAAATAGATCAGCTTATTTATAATAAAAAATCTATTGGAATGCTAGATCTTCCTCTCTATGACCTATTTTAGTACAGCAGCTTTTAAAGGGATTAAGCGACTGATAGGTATAACCTACTCTTTTATAGGCTAGAGAGGGGACTTAACAAACTTTAATCAATAGTGTGTCAATTGGGCCCCTCTCATTACGGGTTTTAGTTAAACACAATTGCCTATACTTTACTGCTCAACTAGGACCGTTATTAATAGATGCCAAAATCCAATTCAATAAGATTACTTAAGGGTTTAACATATATTGAAATATCCATTAACCTGGATATTTAAATAGAAAATCAATTAATTAATGTAAGCCCATATTATAGGAAATTTCCAACATTAATTACTCCACATGATAGGTGTAAGGTATTGCTCAATTTTTTTTTCCCTTAATCACTCAATCCATTATCTTCTTCTCTTTCTGTTATGTGAAAACTAAATGTCGTTTAATATTATAAAACTCCTTCATTGAATGATAACAAGGTAACACCATAGCATATTTTTGTTTATCTTTTATATAATTAATTACGCTCAATATAAAGTGCAGGGTAAGCAAATATAGTAGTTAGGTAATTTTAATACCTCCTTCCTTGTACTTGCAATCTTATTTGACATACGAGTGCAATAATCACTTAACAATTTTTGCACAATGAATTTGGCCAAATTCTAATAATTTTTTTTATAGCATATACTATTTTCTCTCATGGAATGCTCATGGCTCCTTAAAATATCAATTGCAAAATATCATTATTCATTGGCCTAATCTATGAGATTTCGACATGGAAAAAGAACGTAATGCACCAAATCGATGATACGTAGATGTTATAGGTAGTGTTTGCCATATATCTTTTATTTTCAATTAGTGATTTTTTTTTTTTTTTGGATTGAGAGGCCATTTGCTTTCATAATAAAATCTTGAAAATGCTACTCTTACTTTTGCAATTGCAAACAAGATTAATTTTTATTGATAACTAAAATGTGAGAAACATAATGCACTAAGAGTAAGAGGGGCAATAATATTTAAAATAAACGAGAAAAATTCTCTTAGACAAGTGTAAATTGGAAAGCAACATAATTAAGCAAATTGATGTGGTTCTTTGTATTATTTTACCTTACCCAAAAAGAAATAATATTGATAGTAAGACAATTAATGTACCATTGAAGAAAGTACTGGCTTTTCTCTCTTCTAGAATTCTCTCCATATTTCTCAGTCGCACATCATCAAAGAAAAATCAAAGTCACCACCTCTGACCTTCTCTTGAATACTCCAACTAGATGTTATAAAATAAAAGTAGATATTTGTATTAGAAGAACGTGGAAGGCTAGAAGGTTTGTTGAAGCACCAACTTTGGTCACCTAGATAAAGGAGCAAGGGCTTCAAGTTTGGGGGTGTGGAGTAGAAATGGCTCCATCATTGGCGTGTGTTGAGTGTTTTGTTCTTGTAATAATAAGAGAAAGTTTATTATAATCACATTTTTTGAAACTTTACATGCTCAATATCAATTTTAATTTGAGAAGTGGAACCAACCATTATATTACTGAAAGAAGTGATCAATATCATGCTCGAACATGGACTCATCTTCTTGTATTGTAGAGTCAAGATCATATTTACCAAGACCAAGAAAAATATCTAGGTTGAGAAAATAATCATAATTAACAAATCCAAACTGATGTGAAATGAATTGTTCCAATAGGTTTGTGAGCATCTCTATCTATGAACTTGCTTGCGTCCACCTCCAATTCACTTAGATATTCCTATATCAACCCAAGTTTAAAGCCAGTATTACCCCCACTCTCGATCCTTGCTGGTCAACGGCATCTTAACAAGTCACTTGGCTCTCACCACCCGAGAAATAGACATTACCCATCTTAACAGGGCTCAAAAGGTCAGTATTTGCATAGCATTTTGAGAAAAGCTGTTTGTGTTGAGCCTAATCGTGACCATGTACTTGCGTATGCAAGCGTTTAGATCTAAAGAAAGAATATGGTGTCATATGACTGATAAGAGTAAAATGAAAAAAAGCAAGCAAGAAAGAAGATACATTATCATGGTTATTTGAGTCAAAATCCCAAAGTTTACCTATTCTTGGAAGACATATTATCATCAGCATCTCCATCTCCAAGACTCTCAAGCAGACAAAGCCCTTGCTGTGGCTGAGGTGGAGGAGGAAAAATGGACAGATTGCAAGGAAGAACAATGAACATATGGTTCATGGTGGTACTAATAAAGAATTCGTGACCCTAAGTTTCAAGATTTTGAACTCTATAACTCCTACAATATTTTGGATTCTATACCTCCAACCACACACCCAACATGTATAAAATTTATTCACATAAACAACTAATCAATCAAGAAGAAACTGATGCATATATGATTATAAAATAGTGAGATCAATAAACACAGTGGAATTAAAGCGTACCAATTTGAGCAATTGCTTCACTTGAAGAAAAGTAGATCGATCTGATAACCAGTGATATATTGGAATGCCAGATCTTCCTATCTATGACATATTTCAGTATAGCAGCTTTCAATGGGATTAAAGCAACTTATAGGTATAACCTACCCTTTTATAGGCTAGAGATGGGACCTAGCAAACCCTAATAAACAGCGTGTCAATTGGGCCATTCCCATTACGAGTTTCAGTTAAACACAATTGCCTACACTCTGCTTAACTAGGCCCGTTATTAATAGATGCCAATACCCAATTTAATCAGATCACTATAGGGTTCAACAAATATTGGAATATCCATTAACCCGATTATTTAAAATAGAAAATTAATTATTATTTTTTTATATAACTGAGGACTCCACCACGGGTCCCACGTGTCTGGACGGCACTGAAGGGCCGGGCCCCTATACCTCGGGGGAGACTAGCACATGACCCCAACACCCTGGCCTCCCACTTACAACGCTAGCAACTGCGGGTTTCGAACTTTCGACCTCGGCGATGAAGGAGAGACTCTCAACCAACACAGCTACCCACGGTTGGGTCACATACGTAAAAGTTTACTTCTACACTTAGCGAAAATGTTACAGGTACACACGAAAACTCATATCTAACTTAATTGGTGTGCCCTTTCCCGTTACCTCACTTGAATGTGTAATTGAACATGAATTCATTTGGGCAACTTAGAATAATTAATGACTCATCTTACTAAAGGATTTCAAAACGAGAGAAATAAAACTGTGAATTGCTACATTCCAATCAGTTACTAAACAGGTAAAAAAGATGCAGCTCTAAATTGCAAAGAACCAAATAGTGTACCAACCCACACCATGGTCGGACCGCATCCACCAACTTGAGCACCATCAGAGTAATCACTAGCATCCTTACATTGCCCCCAATTGCCACACGCATCACAATTGTCTCCATCAAAACTGCAAATTTCCTATCCTCGCTCGTTTGCTTCGCCCCGGCGACAATATAATTTTCACGAATCCTTCCTGTCGCCACCAAAATCAGTCCCACGAAGACTCTCCAACAACATAAACCCCTCTTACATCGCATCTGCGTACAGCCCCATGGTGGTTGTGATGAGGTCTGAGAATGGGCGGAGGTGACAGGAGAAGAGGGAGTGCATGTTCTCCGAAAAATGGTAAGTCAACGGCTTGGAGCTTGGAGAGCAAGGTGGATTGAGCTGTATCAGACGCCACTGCAAGGAAATGAGGGAGACTATGTTGTCTTCGGGGGGCGAATGGAGAATGCCTTGCTGCCTGCAGCTAATCGCTTTTTAATTCAAATACATGAAATTTGGATAGACGACTCTTTAAAGACCGACAATCTAAAATATATAGACTCGTTTGTGCCTATATTTTTGGCAAGTCTTTTCCTTATGTTATATTTTTACAATACGTTCATGATGAGGTACGATTAAGATGCACCGGTTCATCTTGACATGACAGGAGAGATACCTTTCAAAAGAATGTAAGCGAAGTCATATAAATAACTTCTGGAGATAACTGTTACAATGGTTGGCAGAAAGAACGTTTTGAAGCAAACTGTTCTCTCTTTTTCTTCTCTTTCCATCAAAGAATAGAAGGCATTCCATATGTACTTCGAGAAAACAATCAGTATTAACGCCATGGAACATGACTACTTTACTTGTGATTGTATTCAAACTATCGTAAAGTCATATTGTCCGTCGGTTGCTTGTAATTGAACGTGCGTTCCTTGGTAATTCGTTTATTGCACATGAAAGAGATAAGTCGTTTCTTTCGCCGACTTTCTTCCAAGACCCTATATATCCATAATATATCACAAAAGCACAATGTAATATAACATAAAATCTACAAACTTGAATTCATTTTAAATGTAATTGAAATTAGATACTTTGACATTTGTATTTAACATTCTTATTATTTTGCACGTTTATTAATTTCCCACGCGGTAGAAGAATACATAATCTATTTCATACTGGATTAAATAAAATGGGTATAATATTCAATATTATCTTCGAGTTTAATTCTGTGTTTGAAATTGATCTATTTAATTTGGATGGCTAAATATGGGATAAAGTATTCATGCACGTACATATTACATAATGCGTGAACTGCGCATTGTTATTATAATACTCTGTGTGTGCCATTGTAAGGATGTTCTATATTCTTGATGGCTTACGGTGTCAAGACTTCATATCTTATTTTAAAATATGGGTTATCAATGCATCCCATATATGTAAAAATGCGGATCAAACAAGTGCAGATAGCGATAGGAGTGTGCGCGCTGGTTGGCACATTGACATTGGGGTGTAAAAGGGGTGCGTGCTTTATTCATTTGCTTGCATCTTGTAAAGGGTTTTTAGCCTGAGGATATGTGGAATAGGTTACAGTCTGGTTTTGTTTGTCTTCTTTGTTTTCTTGAGGTATCGTAGGCAGCTGATTGCTCATCCTAACAGTTCTCGCTTCAGTGATTCTAGTTATTTTGTGTTAGTTCACGGCCAATTTCACGTACCGGTCTTAACATACATAATAACACTCATAGTGGCAATCACCTAAGTGATTTCCAAACCTGTTGAACGCTTTGATTTTTTTTTTTTTTTTTTTGGTAATTTCAATGATCTACTCAATAAATATGAATATTTTAGAGATGATTGATGTCACTTTTAAGGACGTCCGAACAAATAGATTCATGAAACAAATATTCTTATATTTCTTACTTGATTCGTTTGTTAAAATTAGCCTTTGCCTCCCATTTCCAGCGCTTCCATGCTCTACGCTTTCTCTACTCTTCATAAATAATATTTAGGTATAACTAAAATCAGTTATCCAAAATTAAGCATTAAAATTGCTCAAGATGAAACCAAATTCCTAGGTAATGTGCAGTTAATCCCAACCGGGGTAAAACCAGCCGACACTGAAAAAAAGGAAATCGGGCCACTGTCAAGTTGAGCCGCTCGATCCGTCGTTGATTGGATAATGAATAGAGTCCGTTCATTTGGTTTTTATTTATAGTCCACCATGCCACTTAATTTATCAATTTTAGTGAGATTTCAATTACAAGTGCCTAACTTGTTATTAGAGCCGGCTAATTGACATAATCTATCTACATGAAAAAAAAGTACGTCCCTAAGCCAAAAAAAGAAAAACAGGAGGAAAAAAAAAAAGAGGTACGCTCTAGATATAATCTAATGCAATAGATGTAACTCGCGCATTTACAAGAGTGTTTCGTAGCCGATACAAATTCATGTTAATTATAAATACAATCACGACATGTGCATGAATTGTTAAACCCTACTCGTTAAGTGACCACTTAGAAGAGCTTTATAATCTCTATTAAAATCGGCATTTCTAAATACATGTATAATTAATAATTTTGAAAACTAAGATGCTATGCATTAAAGATGCTGAATCCGAATCTGAGAAGGCCGGTTAACATAAATCCAATCCTGTCTTATACACGGTACATAAATTTTCATAACTCATCTATCGCTCACATTTACTTCATCAAAATGGATTATCGTAATTTCATGAGAAAAAAAAACCAACAAATCATCCAAATTAACATTAATGAAGCGGCAAAATTGCATGCCAAAAAACGAGCTTTGCCCAAAAAGAAAAATGCGCTTACAATCAATTTTCTTTTTTAAAAGTGTACCTAACATTACGGAATTAGAGGAGCAATTCGAAATCAAAGAAGTCCCCAAAGGAGAACTATAAATACATGTCGTGCCATCGACAGCAACAGCAATTGCACGACTAAATACTAAACCAACGCCAAAAAAAAAAAAAAAAGGACAACGGTCTGGGTTTACTCTGTTCCTATATCTTGTTGAATTTCGACAAGATTACCGAACAAAAAAAAAAGGCAATTTCGGCAAGAAGGAGGTGAGGGGCAGTCTCGTCAAAGCAGCCATAATAGAAATCGACGGCTACAGATATATAGAGAGAGAATCGAGTAGCAGGAGATTTCTTAAAGAATCGGATGTGATCCAAAACACCCCCCATGATTCATATGAAAAAGAATAAAGGGAAATCTCAAATAAAAACTTGCAATGCCCTTAATTTTTTAAGTACAGATCTGAATTGAATATTTTTTTAAATAAAGATTTGAAGTGCCATAATTTTCTCAAATTAGAATCTAAATGACCATATTAATCTCAAACAATGATCTGATCTCATCAGCTAGTCAATGTCATTTTCATCTTTTACAGTTTTTTCCTTTTTCTTTTTTCAATAAAAAAGACAAATTAAGTAAAAGAAAAAAAAGACTAAAAAAAAAAAAACAGGTGTAAGGATGGCACTTTTGGCAAGGGTTGTGGGCCTTCCCCTAAGTTTGGGCGAAGGTCATTGGCCCTTACTGAGGCTCTGGCAACCCCACTAGCCATGGCGATGATGGAGGCGGCTGCCACAAGTGAGGGAGGGTTGCCCTCCCCTGTATTTTTTACTTTTTTTTTTTAAAAAAAAATATAAGTTTTAGCTTTTTTTTTCTTTTTTTGAAAGAAAAAACAGAAAAATAAAAAATGAAAGAAAATAAAAAGTAAAGGACAAAAATGCCCTTGACTAGTTGATGAGGTTAGGCCCTTTTTCAAGATTTACATGGCTATGTTAAACCTTTATTTGAGAAAATAAGGGCATTTCAGGCAATGTCATTCTCAAATCCCATTGATTTTGTCGCATATACAAGTAAATCTTGGTTTTCATAAGTTGAGTTCTTCAATTAAGTAATATATCTTGCCTTTGGAAAGAATATATCATGAGTAGATTTTGTAATTTGATGATATTATAGATTTTGTAATATGATGATATTTGGCTTTAGCGTGGAGTCTAAAGAGATCATCTACTGCGATGATATTCGTGTATAAGTATTAATGATGTCCACACTGCTGCTCTAATGATATCCATGCAATACTATTGATGATATCTTTTAAGTAAATGTTTTAAGTTCCAGCCATGATACTCAACCAACAATAGATAGAGCCTGAATAGATTGATATAATCTTCTCTTTTTATTAGTTCCTAAAGCAAACATTTTAATGCATTTATCAAATTCAAAATAAACAATGAAAGATTTTGTCAACTTCAAAAATATTACGAGGTTTTCTCAACACACTTGCTGTGTCAAAACTCTAAGAGGATTCTAATAGAGAATAAACATAAAACACAGAACACCAAAAAAATAAATGATATACATAACAACAAACAAAGTAAACAGCAAAAATATTTTATTGCAAATGAACAAGATATTGAATAATTGTCCATATGTAATCATAACCATTGACATGGGCGCTTTCGAAACCAACCCATTATTTCCATTTATTCACGCTCAATCCTATGTCTTCCTCGTCGATCCTAAATTAATTAACCTTTGAACACACTTTCCTGACTTCACCAGCCGTTTCGGTGAGCACGCCAATCCGACCCATTTTCACCATTGACTCTCCAAAGTCTTTGAAGAAAGTGGATCCACCGGTCTTGATCTGGAAGTCAAGGTATGCCTTGGTTTGGCTGTCGTCAAGAAGTGCGGCGTCCGAAGTAAAGAGGCCTCTTCTCTTTGTGATGAGATCGAAGTACTTGATGTCGAACGTCCTCACGCTTCCAGGGTCCATCTCGACGAGAGTCGTTTGGTCATTCGGCTTGCAACTGAGCTTCAATCTTGCTATGTAGTTGGAGTCGAGCGTGGGGTCAGTGTCGCCCTTTCCGGTGAAGTTGTAGAGGCGGTTGGAGAAGGCAGTGCAGTGTGATGTTCCAATGGTGTGCCCACCTACTCAATAGCAAATCAGAATTAGCATGATCCACCGTTACAAATTACGTTTTCTCCCTGTATTGGTGACTGTGTTTATGTATCCTGTGCTCAAATTACAGTTTTTTTTCGGGAAAAGTGCCAAAAAAGTCCTAAACCTTTTGCCTTTGTGCCGATTTAGTCATAAACCTTTTTTTGGTGCCGATTTAATCCTAAACCTTTTTACGTTGTGCCAATTCAGTCCTTTTGGCCGGATTTTGCTTACTGGACGCCGGCCGGCTGACGTGGCCTGATCGGCGCTAACGTGGACAACTTTTAATAATTTTTATTTTTATTTTTATTTTTTTTCTTCTTTTCTTCCTCCAGCCGGTCGCCGGAGCTCGGCGACCGGCCAGAGGTGACGGCCGGCGAGGTCGAGGTCGGGCTCGACCCTCGCCAGATCCGGCGAGGGCGAGCCTCGCCGCTCCTCGACCTCGCCGGCCACCTCGCCAGTGGCAGCGAGGGCGGCCTCGCGGGCGGCGATGGGCGAGGCTCGACCCTCGCCGGATCCGGCGAGGGCGAGCCTCGCCCGCCCCGCGCGAGGGCGGGCGAGGCCGCCCTCGAGGCTTGGGCGGCGAGGGTGAGGAGGCGGCCTCACTGCGGTCGCGGCCGTCCCCGCTCGCGCGCTTGTCCGCGCGTCTCCGCCTCTCGCGCTCGTCACCCGCGCCCGCTCGCCGTCCGCCGGAGCTAATCCAACTGCCTGCCGTCGCTGTCGAGTTGGCCTCATGCCGAGCTGGCAGGGCTCGCCCTTGCCGGCCATGGGCGAGGCTCGACCCTCTCCAGATCCGGCGAGGGCGAGCCTCGCCGCCCAGGCCTCGAGGGCGGCCACTGGCGAGGTGGCCGGCGAGGTCGAGTCGCCGAGCTCCGGCCACCGGCTGGAGGAAGAAAAGAAAGAAAAAAAAAAAAACAAAAACAGAAAAATAAAAAATAAAAAAATAAAAAATATTAAAAAAATAAAAAATATTAAAAGTTGTCCACGTCGGCGCTGATCAGGCCACGTTAGCCGGCCGGCGTTCAGTCAGCAAAATCCGGCCAAAAGAACTAAATTGGCACAACGTAAAAAGGTTTAGGACTAAATCGGCACCAAAAAAAGGTTTAGAACTAAATCGGCACAAAGGCAAAAGGTTTAGGACTTTTTTGGCACTTCTCCCGTTTTTTTTCCCGATTAATTTATGTCTTATCTCTTTTTAGAGATTGTACCCCGATCAAAGGAATACCTTCCACCTCTTGAGCTTTCATTCGTGGGTTTAGAGATCGCTAGGGCCGAGCCCAAATTGATTTGAGGTTATCAAAAAAAAAAAATTGCATAAGTAACTTCGTTTCATTTTGCCTGAGTGCACGGAAAATTACAGACCACCCGAAGAATGAAAGGGAAGGCGGCTAAGCTTGACTTGTGTTGACTAAGCAAAGTACGGACATAGGCACATCTTTTCGAAAATTTCCCCAAAATATTTGACAAAGCATGTGAAGCAATTATTGGAGATTAGGCGTTACCTGATAAGACGACAAGGTCCTTCACGCTGAGGCCTCTCTTTGCAAAATCTACCTTCAGAGTAGTAATGTTGGCCGTAGCCGGTATTAAATCGTTAGATGCCTCCCCCAAAATAGAAACACACCCATCTCTTCGTCCGGTTTCCACGTCATAGAAAAGTCCTCCAGTCTAAAGTGACAACAAAAAAGAAAAAAACAGAAAACCCACATTCTATATAAAAATGCATTTCTCATTAACAAAAATTGTCGGTGCTTATCCTCTATGATACGGGTGGCTAATATTTGTTTTTCCAAGGAGATAACACAGATTGTTTGCGAAAATTGAGAATTCTACTAACGTCCTACTTATATAACAAAGATTCAAATTTGAGAATAAAATACAGAGGATGTGATGTATGAATATGCACGCACCGCGACGACAACGTCTCTAGCGACAAGGGCCAAGATGTCAGCACACGAAACGATGCCGGGGCATGCCTTCTCCAATGCCGTTTTGACTCTATCTATCGTTTGGAAACCTCGAAGGCTGTGATTCTGAGGGGCATCCTTCTCGGATTGATTGGTCGGAGAGTTCAATAGTACCGAACCTTCACAACCCTGTGGAAAAGCCCAGAACAAAGCATTTTATTCAACCACGAGTCCATGAAGACAATAGTTCGTAACCAAAGACGAATCAAGAGAAGGATGATGAGAGCCAAATAACATTTATTAGGATATTACTAGATCGAATACACATTTTTCATTTTATCAAGTTGTTATCCGGTAATTCAATTTTGTGAATCTCTATGCATCCCTACCATGCATTTACCCTTCAGATGAAAGCCCAAGTTCTAACTTCTCACCCTCTTTTTTTCCAATTACTACTCATCTTAGAATCCGAACATTAGTTACATGCAAATTATCATGTAATTAGAAAATGGTAAACTTCAGATGCATAGTAGGAAGAGAAGCATGTGAGCTTGCTCTCTTACTTACCCTAACGAAGCAATCATGAAAATGCAGCCTCAAGAGAGGGCCGGAGAGACTCGGAGCGACAGACATGACTTGGCCGATGACTTCCTTCACGATTGCCTCTGCATTTGGGCATGCCTTCTGGTAAAATCCTACTTCAAGACCTTGACCGTGAGCGACCTTAGGGACAAGAAACGAGAACATCAACTGAAGCAACAACCAAGACAAGATGAGCTTTGGACAAGCCATTTCTTTGTGCCAAGAAGAACGTGATTGCTGTCTCTTAATCTTAGTGATTGGCTGTAGACGTTCCACGGACATATCGCTTTGCCTTTTATAGGGAGAATTACAAAAAAAGTCTTAATCTTATTAAAATTAATCAATTTAGTCCATCAAGCTAAATTTGACGTAAAATCACCAACATGGTGCCAGCCGTTCTATATAAGTGTGGCCGGTGTTGACATAAATAATTTTTAACAATTATTAATATTTTCTTTAAATATTTTCTTTTTATTTTCATTTTTCTCTCTCTTTTTTTTTTTTTTTTTCCCTTTCTTCTTCCTCTAGCCGGTCTTTGGACCTTGGTGATTGATAGGGGAAAGCTTCACCTCATTGGCCACTGGCAAGGTTGAGCCTCGCCCTCACCAATGGCTGATAGAGGCAGCTTCACCAGAGGTTGGCAAGTTGGCACTTGCTTCTAGCCGGTCATCGAGGCCTAGCAATTGGCCAGAGGAAGAAGGAAGGGAAGGGAAAAAAAAAGGAAAAAGAGAAAGAAAAAATCAAAAAAATATTTAAAAGAATTACCCACGTTAGCATTAGCCGAGCTACATAAGACGCCTAATATCCATGTTAGTTATTTTCGGTTAAAGTTAGTTGGATAGATTAAATTGACATATAGATGTAAAATGTTTAAAACTCAATTGGTAAAAAGAAAAAAGGTTTAGGATTGAATTTGCATAATTGCATCGGTTTGTGGCTCTTTTGATAATTCTCCCTATAAAAGCCCAAGCGATGTGTTCATGAAACTTCCACAGCCAAACATTAAGGTCAAGCGATAACAATTTATCCTTGCCCGTCCAGTTTCAATCTAAATTTGCACGAGTTGTCGAACCCATGAGTTCTCGCAGCAATCATTTCTATCGAATAGTCATGCGTTAAATATTGAAAACTAGAAAAAGTAGAGGGTCCTAGCAGCAAATTGATGGAAGTGTTCACGGACCAAATAGCTACCCTCATCTCCATTAATTTGTGAAAGCCACGTTAAACTGGAAAAGCTATCTCCATTAATTTGTGAAAGCCTCGTTAAACTGGAAAAGCTACCTCCATTAATTTGTGAAAGCCACGTTAAACTAGAAAAACTCCGAGTGCCTCTCCATCTCCCCAACTCTCTCTCTCTCTCTCTCTCTCTCTCTCTCTCTCTTATCCTGGAAAACTTGAAGGTCGTATATGAAACTCGCCAATGACGAAAGCGCTCCTCATCTCTGGATCGCTTTACTTCCCTCTTTATCTTGCAACTTTGACATTGACCTCTCTCGGAACTAGACCCTCGTTAGCTCGAACTATTGTTTATGTCTAGGGTTTTTCGCCTTCCTGCTCGGCGAGTGAAGCGCCTTGTTGTTTTTTTTTTAATAGCCCACGTTGCTCGTGCACGTATTTTCTTAGCTCTTACGTGTTTCGCGCCTTTTTTTTTTTTTTTTTTTCTTTTCCTTTGTTTAATTTACTTCTAACGTTCATGTTGGTGTTCGATGGTACTTCTCTGTTTTTTGTATTCGTGGGAATGCTAAGTCTGACATCGGACGCTGACTGGTAAAGAATTGAGATTTTTTTCATGTTAGATAGATATAGATGATGCGGCGGACGAGGTAGTGAGGGCCCCCTTTGGAGGTTACCGGTGGATTGGACTTGAGTGCACTTTGGACCGAGCATTGTCCAATCCATGACAAGTTAGTTCTAGTGTACTGTGCATGTGAAAGTGAATTAAGAAGCATCGATATTGATATATGACACAATATGACGAAACATGTCGACTGTTGTTTCTTAAAAAATAAATAATTTTTGTACGTTGAGATACGTTGTATATTAAATGTATATTTTATATATATGATAAATTATTATTTTTGTGATTATTTTAATCAAACTAATTTGATTTAAGTTCATAAATAGATAAAGGGAAATTTTCAAATAATGACTCAAAATGGATCTATTTTTTAAAATAGGAACCTGAAGTGAACTTTATCTCAAAGAAAGATCCGAAGTGGATTCTCTGTCTCGAATAAGGATCCGAAATGAACCTTGTTTCAAATAAGAATCTAAAGTGGTCAAGTTAATCTAAATTAAGGACCTCAACTCGTCGGCGGACATTTTCGGGTGATTAAAATAGGGTTAATTTTGTTCGAAATTTGTGATTGGCAAAAAAAAAAATGGAAAATTCCAAATGAATTAAGTTTAGTTTATTCATTTAGATGTTTTCGATTTCTTCTTTCTTCTCCCTCACTACTCCTCAACCTAATCACTGCCTAGTCATCGCCACTCCTCACTCGATTCTTGTCGCTCCTTGCTTGCTCCTTACAAGCATCAGTCTATTGTTCGTCATTGTCTACTCTTTCTAGGGTTTCGTTGTCCACAAGCTTCAAATTCATTGTTCGAGTGCACCACTTGGGCGACTACAACAGCAAGGTGTTGTCTCTCGAGGAGGCACTTCCGTTAGTAGCAATGGTTGGCGGCCAGGTAACGGTGATCGAATTTTAGTCGCATTCTACTCGTTGATCTCTGTACATGAGCTTCGTCTATATTTTATCTTTTCAACACAAGTGAATTCCAAAAAGATGGGAGAACTGACCTTGGTTGAACGGAAGATGGGCTGCTCGAGCTATGTCATTCACGAATTGAGAAAAACCGAATAGAGAATTTGTGTCTCTGCAAACAAAGGAAGAAGCGTTTGGTTTTTTTGTTGCTTTTCAATTCTTAATTTGGGTCTTTGACTTCATTCAAAATGAATACAAGGAACAGGGAAGAGAGTAGAAAAGCTAGGGCTTTTTTGTTTTGGTTTTAGGATTCTTAATTTTGCATCAGATTTTTTTTGGACAAAAATGCCCAAACTTTGGCTGTCGGAAATATCACACGCTTGTGGGCCGACGAATATTCAGCTGACCGGCAAGCTTAGGTCTGAATTAGAAATTGATTTAACTACTTCAGGTTCTTATTTGAGATAATGGATTTACTTTGATCCTTCTTCGAAACAAAGTCCACTTCGGGTATATATTTGAAATTTTCTCATAAATAAATAATAAAAAACGAGCTTATAATGAATTTTCACTAAAAATGTTAATCCACAATTTGTTAATATCATTCATTTTTTCAAATTGACAAATTCAACTCCATTTCAATAATCTATAAAAATTGGAGAAATAAATTAAGCAATTCACATTTTGGACTCACGTGTTAAAGCGTATTGGAAGAGAAGGAAAAAAGACAAACTTGGGGTGAATTATGTATCACGGGAACATGTGGTCAACAGGCGTCAGAACCCTCCTAATACTCTCTAACACGTGGGTTTGGAATTTCGACATGTGATTTCTAGAAGTGAACAAGAGGTATGTGTGTGCCTACATGAATTTAGCCTGACCGGCATGTCATTCATTTTGTTCAATTTAGTTAAGCTTTTGCTTGATTCCCTGGAATCTGTGTTTAGTTTTTAATTGGTTGAACGTCTACACTGTGCAGTCTCTATCAGGTTTTTTTTTTTTTTTTGGTAGTCTCTATCAGGTTGAGGAGTTGAAAAATGGTTTCATTACGATTTTTTATAGGTGTTGCTTGCGCGTTGACTACTGTCGCAAGGTTTTTGCCGCAATGAGTTCTTGAGCACCGCTGAGACATTGAAGGGTATTCAGGCAACAGTGTCTTGGATTCTTCACATGAAATGGACTGCAACAAGGAGGAGGCACTTCGCGCCGAGGCCCTGGCCAAGCAAAAGTTACAGGGCAAGCATTTCCAGGGGCTTGTAAAATTGCGCTGAAAGCCCGGCAACTTTACCCTGATCTGGAGTATATTATGTTAGAACTTTGCGGAAAACCAAAGATCCTGATAATCAGGATTGAATGCGGGAACATGTGAAATTTTGTACAAATGTATGAAGTCGAAAACAAATGCGTGGAGCTTGAACTATCGAAAATAGGCACTTATACCCAATTGCCCTCTCGGCATTGATGGTATGTATCCGATTATCAGATAATCAGAAAATATGAGAGAGTTTGGATTAGATGACCCATTTATATGCTCATTCAAATCCTTATAGATAATGTCTCCCATCGAGTCAGTTTTCTTTAATTGGGTGATTACCATAGTTATTAGAATTTGATTAGGATAATAAAATGTCAATGAAATTTAATGTTGGTAATATTAAACTAAATGTGGAATCATATTAATAATAATATAACATTTTCACTTGATCCCAACATTTTATTGAAAAAAAAAATGTTTAACTAAATCAACAAAACTTCATACTGAAAATAAAACATATGAATTATGATGATAAGTCCTCTAAGAACGACTATTGTCTTCCATATACCATAATGTGTCTCACAAGTCCGTATGTGATAACATAACTTAATGAATAAAACTTATGTTTATTCTAAGTCAAAACCAATTGTTTTTCTCAAAATAAATAAATGTGTACCCCAAAAATCAAGAAAACATCACAATGAATAAGAGTTTCAGAAATTCATCCATATGAAGAAAATTTTCATGATAGGACCAATTCCCATCTTGACCACATGATCTTTGTAACTCATTAGTAGCATGCATTTAGTTAAATAATCAATTAACATTAATTAATTGCGAACATGTTCAATGACCACTTCATACTTTTTTAACACGTTTTCATATGGCTAAATACTTAATATTAATGTGCTTGTTTCGACTATCACTTTTGTGGTTTTTAGCCAAGAAAACCATAATTGAATTGTCACAAAATATCCTTAATGGCTTAGCAATGGAATCCACAATTCTAAACCAATATGAAATTCTTCACACACTATGCGAGGTGGCCTCAAAACAAGAAACAAACTTTGTCTATGTATACATAAGCATATAACTTTTTGCACCTCAAAGGTAGCTTATTATCTTCTTTGCAACTTTTTAGTGGTTCATACTGGATTCCCAACATTCCCACAACAAATGCAATGTCAAGTCGAGTGCAAACCATACATCAAGCTTCTGATAGCGGAAGCATGTCGAATGTTTTTCATTTGTTCCCTTTCTTAGACATTCTTCGAGCAATAGTTCAAATTAAACATGTCACCTTTTACAATGAGTGCTATACTTGGACAACAATTTTTTATCCGAAATCTTTCTAAAACTTTATTGATATAAGCTTCTTGAGACAATATTAATATACCTTGAGGTCTATCTCTAGGGATCTTAATACTATTCAATAAGATACCTCACCTATATTTTTCATGTTAGAACTCTTAGAAAGAAATTGTTTCACTTCATGTAGCAACCATCTATTATTGGATGCAAGTAAATTATATATAGAGGTAATAATCCCCTCATCCAATCATAAATGTGTGAATATCTTTTTTAAACTGTTAATGAATCTAACCTTGATCTTTCGAATATTTGACTCGATTGCATGATTTTTCTAATGATGACGACAATTGGCGGCAAACTCTCCGACTGAGCAAGAACTCCGCCACGTGAAGATTAATGCAGAGAGCCTTCTTTGTATTTTTGTTTTTTGGGATGAACAATCCTTATTCTTCCTCAGTCGGACGACTCATCAGGCGTGGATAATCCAAGAAACTATCTGCTCTTCTTCTCGACCACCCCTCCAAAACTTGAGGAACAAATCGTTTGGACAACTTTGGGGGAAGAAGGGAAAAATGAAAAAGAACTTTTTCTTGAATACTATACGTGATAAATTTGACTTATATGACACAATCTTAGCTTGCTTGCATGATATTAGCGAATGATATTAGAGGGGTAAGTACACTATTAGTGTCAAAACTTGTGTATGGCGCTCACTTTGGTGCCAAAACTTTATTTTGAATCACTTAAGTGCCAAATCAGAGGAAAAACAATCACTTTGGTGCCACCGGCAAGAGATTCCGGCCAAAATGATTATGTGGCTTTTTATATTAAAAAAAATCAATATGGCTTTTAAACGATGCCGTTTTCCGTCCTCCTTAAGAAAACGACGTTGTTTTGCCGTCCTAAGTGGATGGCCTCACAAAAAAGACGCCGCACAACTCATTTGGGGATTTTTTTTTTATTTGGGGATTAAAATTAGAGTTTTTTTGTCCGATCCTCGCTCAATGTCGACCTAGCTCGCTCGGCGACCATCGCTCAGCTGCCGTTGCTCAGCCGCCGTCACTCAGCCGCCGTTGCTCGGCCACCGTCACTTGGCCTCATTTGTAGTTCCTCGACTAGGCGAACGAGTAGAGGCTAAGGTTGTTGCTCGGGCAAGAAGCGACGGGAAGAATAGGAGGTGAGGGCGGAGGAGGAGGAGGAGGAAGAAGGGGAGTCGAAGGTGGAGAGAGCAAAGATGAGGAGGGCCAGGGAAACAAGGAGGGCGCATATGGAGATGGCGGATTGGGCTCTGCTCAGGGAGCGGCTGAAGTGGGTCCTTCTGAAGGGGGAAGGAGAAGGAGGAGGAGAGGAGGAGGAGGACAAGAGCTTGGACTTGTCAACAATGTCGGACGAACAGGAGGCGGAGTGGTGCTGGTGCTGGTGCTGGTGCTGTTGCTGTTCTTCGAGGAAGAAGATGACGGGAAGCCCAATGCCATGCCCCCCCCCTCTTCTCTCTCTCTCAATTTAGGGATTTTAGGGTTTTGAATTGGGGGAAAGACACCAGATGGCATCGTTTTGTTGTTTAAATGCTGACTGTACTCTCCAGCGAGCTACATCAGCTTCAAAAATTAATAAAAAAAAGTGCCACGTCGGATTTCCAGTCAATCAGATCGGCGTTGGCACCAAAATGATCATTTTTCAAACTTTTTGACACTTAAGTGATCCAAAATAAAGTTTTGGCACCAAAGTGAGTGCCGTACACAAGTTTTGGCATTGATAGTGTACTTACCCCGATATTAGAAGCTTATACCTTTGGAAGGGAAAAATAGTTGTCACTAAGAAAATGTAAAAAATGGGAGGAAAGAGTTTAAGATGGTAATCTCGATTGAAATTTGTAATTCAACATTTATGTCGACTTGCATCATTGTCCAATGTCAAGCTTTATCATTTTTATAAGAACATAGATTGAACTTTTGGTTTCAAGTGATTAAGTTTGAAAAGAACCCTAAAGAATTTTCAAGTAAGGAGGGGTGAATTTTCTAATTTTTTAGATAGGATTGTTGAACCATTCGTGAGGTTATTTCTGGAATTTACCTAAACTTTTCACAAAAAGACAAAATAATCGCAAATCCCAGTCAAACGAAAACGCATCTAACGATTAGTTAATTACTCCAGATGACGGGTGTGGGTATCGATCCCATCTGTGATTCTTATTCACTCACACCGCTCTCTCCCTTCTTCTCTTTCGGTTATGTGAAAAATAAATGTCGTTAAATATATTGAAACCCTTTTTTTGAACTATAACAAAGTAACAACATGACAGATTTTTGTTTTATCTTTTATATAATTAATTATGTTCAATATAAAGTGCAGGGTAAAACAATTCAATAGTTGGGTAGTTTTAATACCTCCGTCCTTGTACTTGCAATCTTATTTGACATTCGAGTGCATTCATCACTTAATAATTTTTGCGCAATAAATCTAACCAAGTTCTGATATTTTGTTATAGCATTTATTATTTCGTCCCCTAGAGTGCTCATGGCTCCTTAAAATATCAATTACGAAATATCATTATTCATTGGCCTAATTTATGAAATTTCGACATGGAAAAGGAACATAATTGCACCAAATCACTCATACGTAGATGTTACAGGTGGTGTTTGCCATTTACCTTTTATTTTCGATCAGATGAAATCGTTTTGGAGTGAGAGGTCATTTGCTTTCATAATAAATCTTGACAATTCAACTCTTACTTTTGCAATTGCAATCATTGAGATTAACTTTTATTGACGGCTAAAATGTGAGAAACATAATGCACTAAGAGTAAGAATGATACTAATATATAAAATAAACAAGGAAAAATATCTGAGATAAGTGTAAATTGGAAATCAAAAGATTTAGGTAGATTGACGTGGTTATTTGTATTATTTTACCGAAAAATGATTGTGTGACAGTTTTTAATGTACTATGAGAATAACAATCTATTTTGGATTACAAGAAATCAAATTACAAATAATTATAAATTGTTTTGAGACCTACTTCTTCAAAAATTTGCAGCTCACAATAGACTTTATTCTTACATTACTCCAAGGATTGTTATACTAACAAAACCCTATTTTACCTTACCCAAAAAGAAATAATGTCAGTAATAAGACAATTAATGCACCTTTGAAGAAAGTATCCCATTTTCTCTCTTCTATAATTCTCTTCATATTTCTCAGTCGCACATCATTAAAAAAAAAAAAAATCAAACTCGCCACCTCTAGCCTTCTTTAGAATTCTCCATCTAGATGTAAAAAAATAATAATAGATATTTGTATTAAAAGAATAGGGAAGGTTAGAAAGTTTGTTGAAGCACCAACTTTGGCTGCAATATAAAGGAGTAAGGGCTTCAGATTTGGTGTGTGGAGTAGAAAAGGCTCCATGATGGGCGTATGTTGAGTATTTTGTCTTTGTTGGATATAAGCTCATAAAATATCTTTTGTGCAACTTCAGTCTCTACCAAGTTATGTCTATTTATAATAGTACTTTAGCCTTCATTCATTAGATCATACGAGAATTTCATGTTGCTTTTTGATGATTCTAAATCTATTATGGTAATTCCAACGTCCTTATGACTTTTGGCTTTTTTAGTTTTTATACAAGAGTTTGGATCTTCTCAAAGTCACTCTCAATCATCTCTATCTTTAGTGAACTCAATTTGGGCACATTTGATAATTTGCTATTAGAATCGGGATTCCTTATGCTTCACAAGTATACTAATTGGAGTCATGTGAAGTTCATTTGAGGTATGCAATTGTCCTATCCTTATCGTATCTAGATGATTTTTACTGTCAAGATTGACCCAACTAACACGCAAAAGTGATGAATTAGGACATTTATGCGGAGTCCGAAACAGTCCATGGGATATTCGATCCTCGTCTCAGTGTTTCTTGCCCTCGCTTTAGGTGATCAACATTCTTTACTTTGAAGCTGGTGATGGAGCATTCTCAGCTATAAGCATTCTACTGAGGACTGCTGGAGTTTTGGAGCCTAGAGGGAATTTGCTGCAACTCTTGAATGGGTTTTTTTGTAATAAATTGAGGTGAAATGTATGCGTACCATGAAAAAGACAATGAAATTAGTATCAATGTAAACTTTTGTTAGGTGTGTGAACCCTTTTTCCATGCCTAAGTGCAGAAGTCAAATTTCTGTGATTAGCAATTGTTATTGAGATCACATTTAAGCGGGATTATAGTTTTTCTTTCGTCGAGATTGATTGTTATTATTCTACCTAATCAACTTCTGTCTTCATTAGTATCATTAATGACCTTTTTCATGTAATTACCCCTACCGGTTGGTGAGATGGAGCAATTTACACGATTAGGTCGAGAATTGCGTGATAGTCCCCTTGTCTTTTTTTTGCACAAGACGATGAAGGCAAGGATGATCCTATTACGAAATCGCACATCAATTCCAGAAAAATAACGCTCGCAAACAATTCACCAAGCAGAATACAATAGTAATATAATAGAATTAGAAGAACATGCCATAAAATTTGTTAACAAAGTTCACCCAAACTTGGGCTACGTCTCCGCGCAGAGGCACTCTGCAAATCCACTAGATTTCGAAAAAAGTTGGAATATAACGATGATCTTCTCTCAAAATCAAGGCATAAAGAGATTGAGAACCTTCGTAAAGAAAAAAACTGACTTTTTTTTCTTCTCTCTTTTTCTTGCCTCTCTATTTTCTTTTTTAGCGTCTTAACGGCTAGTGTCTTGATATCGCTAATATAAATGTATCACTTTTAACCTAAAAGCAAATCTAATAGAAAAGAAAAAAAAACCCTAAAAATATTTGACTTTATCTATAACAATCTTCCACTTGAAGACAAATATACCCAAGCACCAAGTAACTTTGCATCCATCTTCTTCAAAAACTAGTAGTTGAAAAACTTGTGCCTCTGCGATACTCCTCATCAATCAACATGAAGTAATACCAATGGTAGTAGTAGTACAGAAAACATGCTTCTCTCTATCTACTACCTTGGTCAACATGTCAACTGGATTCTTCGAGCCATCAATCTTCTATAGCTTTAACTCATTATCTTTCAATGCTGATCTGATAAAGTGATAACGCTTTTTGATATGTCTAGTCCTTGAGTGATAAGCTGCATTCTTTGCTAAGTGCACTACACTTTGACTATCACTCCACAGTGTAATGACTGGCTATTTTCGATGTAGTTCCTCCATATAATCTTGTAACCATATGATTTCCTTAGAGGCTTCTGTGATCGCCACGTATTCTGCCTCTGTCGTCGATAAAACCACTACTTTTTGTAATTGAGATACCCAACTCACTGCTATACCTGCAACATTATCTTGATCACCCGAATGATCCGCATCTACATAACCCTACAACTCTAGAAATGTACCACCATAACAAAGTGAATAATTAGAAGTACCTGCTAGATATCTCAATATCCATTTCACTGCATTCCAATGCTCTCTGCCTAGGTTCTGCATATATCGATTCACAACTCCCACTGCTTGTGCAATATCTGGTCTTGTGCTCACCATGGCATACATCAAACTCTCCACCGTTGATGTATCCGGAACTACCGCCATCTCATCTTTCAAAGCCCGAGTGCTCGGACACATATCCTTGGAAAGTTTGAAGTGACTCGCTAGAGGAGTTGCAACCGGTTTTGCCTTGTCCATGTTAAATCTCTTTAACACTTTGTACACATAGTCTTCCTACTACACCCATAATTTCTTATTTTTCCTATCCTTGATGATTTTCATGCCTAAAATATTCTTGGCCTCTCCCAAATCTTTCATAGCAAACTGTGATGATAACATCTTCTTCACTTCTACGATTCTCTTCATATTGGAACTAGCCACCAGCATGTCATCCACATATAAAGAGAGATATACAATATCACCATCATCATACTTGCAAAAATAAACACAGTGATCAGACTTACAGTGTGCAAATCCTTTTTTCTTTCATGAAACCATCAAATTTTAAATACCATTGTCGTGGAGCTTGTTTCAAGCCATACAAGCTTTTCTTCAAGTGACATACCATGTGCTCCTTACATTTGACTTCAAAACCCTTAGGTTGTGCCATGTATAGTTCTTCATCTAAATCATCGTGTAAAAACGTTGTTTTTACGTCTAACTGCTCAAGATGAAGATCCTCCATTGCAACTATACTCAACATAACTCTAATTGATGTCATTTTCACTATAGGTGAAAATATCTCGGAGTAGTCGATTCATTCTTTTTTAGAAAAGCCCTTGACTACAAGTCTCACCTTGTATCTAATACTACCATCTGCTTCATTCTTAATCATATACACTCATTTGTTTAATAAAGTTTTTTTACCTGTGGGCAACTTGGTTAACTCCCAAGTTTTGTTTTGAAGTAACGAGCTCATTTCGTCTTTCATAGCACACTCCCACTGCAAGTGAACGTGTCTACCTTTGTCTCATCATAAGTCTCTGATTCCCTTAAATCTGTATATAAGACATGGCTCAGAACAGTATTAGCTGATGGATCAAAAATTACCTTTGGCTTTCTCACACGTGTAGACCTCCTCAATATAGGTACTTCAGGGTTGTTAGTTTGCTCCGAATCACTGAGTTCCTCTTGAAATACCTCTTCACTAATAATAGGCTCATCTTGAACTTCTTTTTCAAGTGCACTTTGATCTACTAGAAACATCTTCACGGGCATTGTGTCTAATTCAACATATTTCGGTTGTACTACCTTCTCATGCTCTGTCTAATGATCCTTATACATATTTTCTTCATGGAATACCACATTCCGACTGCGGATGACTTTGTTATTCTCATAATCCCAAAGCCTGTAGCCATACTCGTCGCTATCGTATCTGATAAAGACGCACTTCTGGGACTTAGCATCAAGCTTTTTCCTATCCTTCATATCAATCAAAGCATATGCAATACAACTAAATACCTTTAGATATGAATAATTAATCTTTTTACCTGACCACCGTTCTTGTGGTATTTCTCCATCCAATGCACTAGATGGACTTCTATTGATAAGATAAACAGCTGCATCAACTGTGGTAGCCCATAAGTGTAGCAGGAGACCCGCGTGTAGCCTCATGCATCTCGCATGTTCTAGAATAGTCCTGTTCATCCTTTCAGTTACATCGTTTTCTTGAGGAGTTCGAGGAATAGTCTTTAACCTGTGTATGCCTTCTTGACTCAAATATTGTACAAATTTCTTACTTATGCATTCACCACCATTATCAAACTTCAGAGCTTTAATCTGATAACCTGTCTCTTTTTCTACCATGGTCTTCCACATTTTGAACATCTCGAATACTTTTGATTTTTCTCTAAGAGCATAGACCCAAGTCTTCCTTGTTGCATCATCAATGAAAGTGACAAAATATCTCTTACCACTATAAGAGAGTTCTTGAGCTGTTCTCCATACATCAGTATGAACTAACTCTAGCTTCTGGCCTTTATTTTGCCGTCTATTCAATTGAAAACTAACAACCTTTTGTTTTCCATAAACGCAACTCTCACAAAAATCTAACTCAACTTTCTGCAAACCCGGAAGTAATTTATTCAAGTGTAGCTGCTTTACACATTTTTCATCAAGATGTCCCAAACAATAATGCCAAAGAGTAGACAAATTACCTGTAACCATTGTAGTTGCAACCATATCACTGATATTGTCTCCTTAGAGAATGTAAAGTGTACATGTACGCTTTCCCTTTGCTACTACTCTTACCCCTGAGGTTATCTTCCACTCTCCGCATCCAAAGGTTGTTACCAAACCTTCTTGGTCAAGTTTACTAGTTGAAATCAGATTTTTCTTTTATATGCCTAGTTTCACCCAAAACTAGACATCCTCCACTTGAGATGTTCACAGTCACGGTTCCTTTCCCAACAATGGGACACATGTGGCTGTTTCCCACAACCACTTGTCCGAAATCTCTATTGGCATAATCATCAAATTTGTCTCTTTGCAAAGTGCAATGAAAAGAAGCACCGGAATCAATAAACCATTTATCTGTTGTTAAGTCAAACCCTACTGACAAACACAAGTTATCTAGCAAAGATTCATCGCTAACCACATTAGCTCATTGATTCTCATCTTGCTTCTTCTTTTTGTAGGCTTCACACTGAAACCTCCGGTGTCCGGTTTTGTGACAAAACCAACACTCATCTTTTGCAACCTGTCTCTTACCCCTTGATTGTGATCTGCCACATCCGCTGAATTTTCCTCTACTTTTACTTCTTCCACAATTCTCCACTACGAGTGCCGTTGAAGATGTAGATGCAGAAAAATTATCTCCACCTGAGACTTTCCTTCGCATCTCTTCATTCATGATACTACTCACAGCATCATCAAAAGTTAAATCATCCTTCATAGTGCTCGAAATTCCTTGCACTGCAGTATTATAGCTTTCTAGAAGAGAACATAAAAATAATAAAGCTTGAAGCTTCATATCTAAATTTATGCTTGCAGATTCTAATTGACCTGTGACCTATGTGAAACTATTAATATGCTCTGCCACAGAACTTCTATCAAATAACTTCATATTAACTAGTTTCTTCAGCAAAAATATCTAATTTGATATGGACGGCTTCTTATAAATATTCGTTAGAATATCCATGGCTTCTTTTGCAGTTTTTGCTTTCGCGATGTGGTACCCTGTCTTTTTCGTCAACCCTAGACGAATCGCACCTAATGCCTTTCGATCAAGAATTTTCCATCCGGCTTCTGCTATCGGATCCACTTCCGCCATCTCGGGTTTCCAACCCTCAAGTGGTGCATAGAGGTCTTTTTGATAAAGATAATCCTCGATTTGTAGTTTCCACCATCCAAAATCCTGCCCATCGAACTTATCAATTCTGATTTTATCTTCTGCCATAATGTTTGCTTTCAATCGAACGTCACTGAAAAACTTCTCAATTAGCCAACCCAGGCTCTGATACCATTTGTTACGATTCTAGGAAAATAACGCTTGCAAACAATTCACTAAGCATAATATAATAATAAAATAACAGAATTAGAAGAACATGCCAGAAAATTTGTTAACGAAGTTCACCCAAACCTGAGCTACCTCTCTGTGCAGAGGCACTCTGCTAATCCACTAGACTTTGAAAAAAGTTGGAATACAACGATGATTTTCTCTCAAGATCAGGGCACAAAGAGATTGAGAACTCTCATAAAGAAAAAACTCACTTTTTTTTTCTCTCTTTTTCTTGCCTCTCTATTTTCTTTTTCAACGTCTTAACAGCTAGCGTCTTGCCATAGCTAATATAAAAGTTTTACTTTTAACCTAAAAACAAATCTGATAGAAAAGACAAAAAAACCCCTAAAAATATTTGGCTTCATCTATAACAGATCCTAACTCGATCCGACGAGCTTCATGCCCCCTATCCTACAGCTGAAGATGATTCTTTTACAACGAGACCCGTAAGTCGTGCTCGAGTGGTCGTCCCTTGGTAAAACTTCCACCTTGCACTCAGTCCATTGGAGAGAGCAACCCTGTGACTACTCCTCAAAAATCAAATGCCAATTGGCCTTTAAGACGCAGCTTGATTGCGGCCCGTCTAAATTAGACCACCACTGGTTATGACAAGATCACCGGTTGCCCAATCAAGCCACCACATATCTCAACCAAGCCACCACACGCCGACAACCAGTTGTTGAGGTAGACTCATTCATGAAATATTGATCAAAAGAGTCGGTAAACTAACTTGAGCAAACTCAGGTCAAGAATCTCGACCCCTTAGCCTCTATCCGTGTGTGCTGGTCCATCTCTTGATAGGAGCTACGATTGACATACGTAATGAACAAATGACTTTTAAAAAATGAAAGTTCGGATCTCTTCACGGTCAACGTTCAGTTCCTCAGACACGCATAAATTATGACACGTACATTAGACTTGTAATTTCATCACTAAATGCTTACATAAAGGTGTTGTTCTTAAGTTAGAAGTGGCGAACTGGTTATGTAACTTCTCCAATGGACATGTCATATCTGAGTTATCGCACGACTTATAATTTATGTCTTAAATTGGAACTAAGTCTGATGCAACATGATGATAATATGACATGGCAATACGAATCAAATTCCGGAAACCCCTAATCTCAAATAAATGTCATATATGTTTCTTTTTTATCTAATCTAAGCTTAGGGGAAAACATGTGATTTATGTTCGGGGAATGCATCGCTCGCTGGATTGTGGTTGCTCATTTCATTCGTCTTACTTATTTTTCAAGTTATATCGCTAATGACAAATAGGACAAGAGCACTTACGTTATGAGCAGCACATTTCACATTTTGATACCGTGAATTTTTTGATATGAATTGTTTATGTTTGAAGTCAACTATTGAGTTTAGTTATTAATTGGCGATATAGAAACTCTAAGTCATAAAGTAATCATATGACTCTATTAGCAAATATGCGAATGCATATATTTTGATAATAAGTTGATGATGGTTATATTTGAGGTAGTGTGATTTGGATAAGAGGATGGTCGTGTCATTACCCCTGTTCTGGTGGAATTGGGGGTGTGTCACTACAACAAACCTAATGACATAAATTACCCTTAAACTCTCGTAAGAAAATGCTATGAGAAACTAGTGTCTTCTGTTAATATACCTAGTAATAACAGGATATAACAAAATGGACGAAACTGTAATTTAAACCATCGAAGTTGAAGATTATTGTCAATTAATCCCATAGCATCTCACTTTCCAAATCGAGTTTAAATCTCCCTCATCTCATCATTCAAGTTAATATCTTTCCTAGTTAAATTTGCATCTTTAAACTTTTTTCTCTTTCTACATCTTAGGGAAAATATCACAAATAGTCCATGAACTTTCATCTAATGTTTAATTTCATCCATGAGCTTTCGATTTGCTTAATTTAGTCCCTAAACTACCATTTAATGTGCAATCTCGTCCCTAGACTTTTAATTTATTCAATTTGGTTCTTGAATTATTGATAAATGTCTGATCTAGTCCCTGACTATTTGAAAATTGACCAATTTCGTCATTCTGTTAGTTAAAGTTAACGAAATTGGCTTCCATGACTTTTAGTCTCTTAAATATAAAATAAAAAAGGACATGTGGAATATTCACATAGAAATTACCTTTAAAACAAATCAAATTGTGGCCACCGTCCAAAAAAAAGATACAGAACCACTTCTTCTCTCTGCTTTTGTGATTAGTGCTCTCATCTCTAGCTGACCCCCTAATTTGTTTTTCTTTTTTAAGATATATATTGACTCATAATTCTAGTAATTCAACTTAGTTCCACGTTATCAATTAATGCTCAACGTTATCACTTAACAATTTGAACAAATGGAAGGACTAGATGGAACATTTGTTAATAGTTCAGGAACCAAATTGAGCAAATTGAAAGCTCAGGGATGAAATTGGTCAATTTTCAAATAGCCAGGAACTAGATTGGACATTTATCGATAATTCAGGGATCAAATTGAAAAAATTAAAAATCTAGGGACGAGATTGCACAATAAGTGAAAGTTTAAGGACTGTTTGTGACATTTTCCCTACATCTTAATATAAATTATCAAAAACAAGTTAGCATGTGCTTTATTTCTTCTAAAAAGTCCTATTAATGTATGCACCGAAATAAATTGATATATTTATCAGTTAGGGTTGACATGTGGAAAAAATCAGTATAAAACTAATTATAAAAATACTAATCACTCATCCAATGGGAAAATTATCAAAATAATTATAAACCCTATTAAATGGATGCCAATACATATAATATATATATATATATATATATATATGTATGTATATATGTATATGTGTATATGTGTATGTATATATGTATAACTGGCAATCATTGATGTGGACAACAATCATCCCACGTGACATGGTCAACGCCGATGTGCACAATTTTTGTATTTTTTTTAAACTTTGAATTTTGTTAGATTTTTTTTATAAATATTTTTTATTATTTCTATCTTTCTTTCCTTGTTTTTACTAAGCAAGGATCATTGGGCATAGGGAAGGGCTGCGACCTAGGTTGCGCGGACACGCGACACGACACGACACGTCGACACGCTATTTCTCAAAAATAGAAAATTCCGACATTTGGGACACGTTGTATATTAAATAAATATTTTTATTTTTAATTAATTTGATTCAAATATATAATTAATTAATTAATTAAAAAAAGAACCTAAAATGATTTTACACTAATCATTCAAAATTCAGTACTTTTATTTTTCAAAATTACTTTTTAATTTTATTTCCCACCACCTTTTCGAAATTACTTTTTCCAATCCCAAAAAAAAAAAAAAAAAAAAACTCCTCTCTCTCTCTCTCTCTCTCGTATCTTTCCCCCCACGCCCAAATCTTTTTAGCCTTTTCTTTCCCTGACAACCCATCACTCAGCCGGTCACTTCCCCCTCCCTCAAAACCCTAGCGCCCTCCTTCTTCTCCTCCTCCTCGCCGCACAAGGCACAACCCTCCTTCCTCTCCTCTTCTTCTCCTCCCCCGATTGAAGGGAGTTTTGACGTCCGCAAGGATGCGGACAGAGACCCACACACGACACAATCATTCAGAGGCTTTCTCTCACTACTTTCTCTCTCTAATTCGGCCGGGCCGCGGGTTCGGGGGTGAGGCAAGAAGAAGGAGTGCCACACCACCGCCACCGCCACCGCCGCCACCACAGTGACCGAGAAGGAGAAGCACCGCCGCCCGGAAGATGAGTTGAAGAAGCGGAAGCCGGAAGAAGTGATGGGGATATACTTTCACCTCGAGGGGCTTTTGCTTGAGGAGGACTGGTTCTACTCGCCGTAGTGGACTCGCCAAGCAAGCCTCCCATCTCCACCCGACACACGTGTCGAAACGTGTCGACAAAAGTTGATCACATGTTGACAAATCCAACACGCGGTCACCGCGTGTCCGAGCATGTTCGAGCGTGTTCGAGCGTCGACACGCTCCGACACGTGTCAGACACGACACGGAAGCCCATATAACGTGTCCGTGCAACCTAGGTTGCGACTCTCGTCCGACTTAATTGAAAAAAAAAATGGAAAAGAAATTAAAAATCTGTAGTTCTCGTCGATTATGCCATGTATGATGGCGGACGTTTCATATATAACGGTCAAGGTCTCGTTAGTGATTGTCAGTCAAAATTGGAACTAGAAGGACTGCATTAGTATATCATTAAAAGATTTATGATTGAATAGTCTAATTAAAAAGTTGGGAATTGAATTAACATTTGAACGATAAATTTGAGACTCTTTTCTTTTTTTTTCTTTTTTAATAATTATCACCTCATCCAACAATAAACAGGTAAATATCTCGATAATGAATCCAACAATGATATTCCGAATATTTAAATGAAAACGAAGTTTCATCCAAGGATTTGCGTTCTTTAACTGTACTTGCTGACCAACTTTTATATATATATATGTGTGTGTGTGTTTGTTAGTTATCTCCTTATCCAATAATAAACGTGTAAAGATCTTTTTTTTTAACTGCTAACGAATCTAATAATCATCATTAGATTATTTGGAATTCTCAAAAGCATAATCCCGATCTCCACGGGCCTAATCTTCCCGATCTCTCCTCCAGATGCCGAACAGCTAAAATAGGAGAGTAAGGGCAAAACGGTCAATTTGACTTGGCCAGTGAATCTCTAGACTATTGGCGGCAAACTCCACGACTGGACGAGAAACTCCGCAAAAACGAGAAAGATCAACGCGGCGTGGAGCGAACATGGCTTCCCCGCCGGCGCTCCAGAGATCGCCTCCGTCTTCTTCCCCGTCGCCGTCCTCCCCTCTCCACCACCTCTCCTCCACCTTCAAACCCCCCACCCCTACTGCTGCCGCGGTGTTGCCGTGGTCGTCCTCATCCACACTTGACTCCTTTGCTGATGACCCGATCCTCTCCCCCTCCTTCTCCTCAGGCTCCACCGCCGAGAAGCTCCACTCCGCCATCTGCCTCCTTGAGTCGCGGCTCCACCCCCAGGTCTTCTCCCAGGTCTCCTCCGTCTTGCCCAAAAAGCTCGGCGAATCAAATTCCGCGGGTCCGGACGAGCTCGACCTCGGCAAGGCTGCGCAAGCCCACTGTGACATCCTCCGGTATTGCAACGAGTACAATCTGGCCGGCATCGACGTGACTGAGGAAGAGTTGAAGGGGATCCGCATGATGCATCCAAATATTTCTTCTAAAACTATTATCTATCTATTTTTGATAACTTTTTTTTGGCTTTGGGGGAGGAGGAGGGCTTTTTATTATTGTGATTTCCTTGCTAAAGCTATTTTATTTCTTAGGATGGTGATGCAATTGTCACGGGTCGATCGATCTAGCGTTACCCAACCCGTGCGGCTTTAGGCTCGGCTTTAGGCTTTAGGATTATCTCAAGCAGCCTTTCTCACACTCACTAGAGAAACTCTAGAGAGCATGATACAATGAGGGGAGGAGACCTCTCTATATACAAGTATAGGACAAACCGTATCCATAAATCTCTCATCAATCTAACGGTGAAAATCGTATCTCCCCAACTACCATATATCCATATTTATTATATAACTATATAAGTACCGTATTGCTCATCCCTAGCAGTATTTTAGAACACTCAAGAAAATCCTACGACACGGATACCAGCCGAGGGTCTCTATTCCTATTCCAGAAATAGAGAAGTAGAAAATTTTTACTTCTGATTTATATTCCAAACCTATTTCTGAAACAAAAATCTATTTCAGAAGTAGAAAAATGAAATAGTTTATTAAATGGATTTCTATTCCGGAAACAAGTCGGAATAGAAAAATTGTTTCTGAAACAGAAATTGGTGGTTGTCATGCATCCCCTTAAAGTTCCAGAAGCCATTTGTATGACAATGCCTGCTCCAAGATTCTTCCGGGTGGTTTATAGATCAAATTCCAGTTGACAATAAGGACTTAAGAACGACAGTTTGGCACCCTAAATGAGCCTGCTTATTCCCCTTTTTAACATACCCAGTATGATCAAATGATCCGACGGGGTAGCCATCTCGTTCTTGTAGTTGAAACAAGAGTCAATCACTTGAAACAGGGTCTTTATCTATATGCTAGATGCATAGATAAAGATCTGTTTTTTAATGTAATTACACAGGTCAGTTGAGGTGTTTTCTAAGACGGTAGGTGAATATTTATTATTGGGACATCTGCGTTTGTGTGATTCTAGCAGTAAGTTTCATCATCCGTTCTTTTTTTAGGATGAACGAAGAACACATTATCCTAATAATGATGGCTGGAGGAAAAAAAAGATACTGGTAAATACAGGGGAGAATCAAATTTACGTCACCTTACCCTCATAAAGTAGTGACGGTTTCCATGATTTGAATTTGTGACATCTGGGTTGAAATGAAGTCACCTTATGATTCTTGTAAAACATAATTCTGAATGGCAGAGGCACGTCAAGTGACGGATACTGCTACAGCAGCCCACTTGAAGAACTTCACCATATGTCAGCATTTGCAAGAAATTCACACCCGCATATCAGCTATGATCTGGGAATTCCGCCTGTTGCTGCCGATGAGCTTTCCCCCGTACTGGGTGCAATTTATGAGGTCGCATGTGATGCGGTGACACCCTTATTTCAAGCAATGCTGGATCGACTAGTCTTATATACTGCAAATTCATGACCAGCACGTTGGTGTGCTTGGGATGGATGCTTCTGTGGACAATAATGTATCCCCCTACATGGAGAAGTCGCAGAAGTGCACTCCACTTCAGTACTGAGTTTCTAATCAGGATGCTGCCCCCAGCTAACACAACTGGAGGGAAAGAAATGATATGCGCTCCGCTCATCAGAAATATGGCTTCACGAGTTTTGATTTTCTTCGTCAAGCATGCTGCTCGTAAGGCCTTTATCAGAATTGGGGAGGCTGGAATTTGACTAGAGACATGGCCGAGCTGGAGCTGTTGGTAAGCCAATGTTCAAGGTGGAACACCTAGGTGCACCAGGCAGAGCCCCTTCGAGCATTGTGGCCTCTCATGTTCTTGGAAGCGTCTCATCTGGGTGCATCTCCTCTTCTTCAGGATCTGCTGGTGAGTGTTATACTTCACCATATCTACACCTGTGGTCCGGATGACCCGCAGTCCCCAATGCAAAGAAACAAGCTCACGCCATTGCAGTACTCTTTGTGGATGGATTCACATTGAGAGTATCAGATCTGGAAAGGCGTGAAAGCAACTGTAGATTATTATGCTGCGAAAGCAAAGGCAAGAGGGGACAAGGAGTTCAGTCCTGTGTATCCCCTTATGTATCAAGCAGGGTCATCCTTGATCAAGAATGCTTCTGTGGCTCGATAACCCTGAAAACAAGCATATAACTAATGTAGTTCTTATATTAGGAATATACCCCCTTCTCTTTTTTGAATGATGTTGCATTTGAGATGTTGGAGAAGGCTGGTAATAGTGCCAGTCCTAGTGTCAGTCATCATTGTAAATGCACATGAAGTTCATGATATTTGGGTAAATCTTCCACAGCTCAGGATGAAACTATATGTCAAATTCGACAGGTATAATGGACGCTGAGCCAACATCTTTCTACAGGTTGCAGGCATAGTTTCTGAAGCGATCCAATCAACCCTCTTTAGTCGGATAATTTCCAAGCCACACAGCTTATCTACTATTGAGTATGGCTGAATCGATCCTTTCTTCCCAATTGAAACTCTTCGAGTTCATTCCCTTTCAGTCTCTTGGTCCTTTCAGTACCCGCATGTTCTCGCATCACCTTTACTAATAAGAGTCCGCATCAGTTCATGTAATTCGATACAAATATACTGCCTTGTCCAAATTTGCCCTCTTTATCTGCAGCCAAAGGGGCGACTAGGATAGTAATCACGCAGCTTTCTGGGTGGCTCCACATTCATTCCATGTGTGTGTATATATATATATATAAGCAGGTAGGTTTAGGATTAGATTATGGTAGAGCTCGCCCCTGCGAATAAAAGTTTTGGGTTTCAGCAAATTAAATACAACGTGATTGGTTATAACATGGAAGGGGCTTTCTGAAACAATTGATGAGGGGAGTGAAAATGACATTTAAGACAGCCAAAGCCAAGATTGTGGATCTTGATGTGTTGTAGGAAAGAGAGCACGTATTTGCAACGTATATGGTAGGCTACATAGTGTATAGGCTCTTTCACACAAAATGATTTCGATGGGATGTCTCCATCTTCTCTTCTCAGACAACAATATATACACGTAGCTTGCAAAATGAATCCGATGCAGCTTCATTTGTTTTAGGAGGGACTAGAGAGACGCAAAAAAAACTAAGCAATTTCTGTTTATAATTTTTAGATTTTTTGTCACAATTTCCATATACTCGAAGCACAAAGAGTCTATTTTATGTAAAAGTATATTCGTAACCATACTTTTTTAGAAGTACATGAAAAAATAGAGTATTTTTCCTTTTACAATTTCCAATTGCACAAAGAAGATGAGATTGTCTCCTCAAATGGTACTCGTGTTGAACCATAAAATTTTCGTCCCAAAGATTGTCCTCGCTTTTCGAAAAAAATTAGGAATCGCATTTGTCGGAGTTTAACCATTGAAAAAAATTAGAGAAATCCTTATGTTTTAGAAATCACATTTGCCCTCATCAAACATCGACTTTTGCTGGATCAGGACTTTGATTCCCATACTCTGAAAATCCATTTAGATCCATAAAACATTGAAATCAAAAGTCGATTGCAGCATAGCCGATTGCCATTGACCATAACCAAAGAATTGGCCCAAATATAGGAAAATTGTCGAAAAAGTTATAAACCTATTGCACTTATACTAATTCAATTTTAAACATTTTCACATTTTGTCAATTAAGTCTATTCGACTAATTTTGGCTAGAAATTGCTAACATGGACGGCCAATGCTGACATGATACTTTTTAATAATTATTTTAATGATATTTAAATAATTTTTTGAATTTTTATGCTTTTTTTACTTTTTTTTAGAGGGTGATCGGTGCACCCTCGCTGGCCCTCGCTAGCCCTAGGGGGCGAGGGTGCGCAATCCCTTGCCTAGGGCCACCCCTAGGGCCAACGGAGGTCTAGCAGCCACCCTCACTAGCCCTCTCTCAGAAACCTTGAGAAAAAAAAAAAAAGCATAAAAATTCAAAAAATTGTGAAAATAACATTTAAATATTTTATTTTAAAATGTTCCATGTCAGCGCTAGCCGTCCATGTTAGTAATTTCCGGCCAAGATTTGTTGAATAAACTTAATTAGAAAAATTGAAAAATTTAAAGCTGAATTGACAAAAATACAACAAGTTTAAGACTCTTTAACAATTTTCTTGCCAAGACTTGTTAATGCAGTAGGCCACACATAAGAATTTTTTGTTCACCGGAACTTTACATGTATTAATAGAATTTTATTGAATTTTATCACTTTTAATTCTATTAGATATGTCTGATGCATCAACGCGACTTTATGTGAAAGATGTCCTCTAAATCCGAGTTGGGCTCGAGCCTTACATGTTGGTCGATATTCACTCTCTAGTGACATTCTGTTGGGGACAAATATGGTTGAATAGGGCGCGTTTGACAACGCTTCTATTCTAGGGAATAATTTTTGCTGAGAAATGATTTTTTTTGTTTTTGTTCTTGGGAACAATTTCTGAGCAAAAGAACGCATTTGGTAACTTCCCAAAATTTCTATTCCCGGGATAGAAATACGTTTGGTAAAATTCGTAAATTTTTTTATTTCTTTTATTTTTTTATTTTTTATTTTTTTTTTATTTTTTTTTCTTTTTCCTTTTTCTTTTTCTCTTTGGCTGGTCGCCGGCCACCGCCATGGCCAGCGACTGGCTGGGCGATGTCCGGCGAGCTCACCGAAGCCTCGCCTAGCCCTCGCGAGGCTCGGCCTCGCCGGATCTGGGGCAAGGCCGAGCCTCACTAGTAGCCTAGCAAGTACAAAGCAAGGCTCCACCTCACCGGATCCGGGCGAGGTTGAGCCTTGCCGGTGGCCAAGCGAGGCTCACCTTGCCTAGGCGAGCTCGACCTCGCCGGATCCGGGTGAGGTCAACCTCGCCCAGCCCAGGCGAGGCTCAAGCCGGCGACACTCCGGCGAGGTTGCCGACCCTTGTATGGCCGATCGTCGGCGTCGACCATGGCCAAGGCCGGCGACCGGCCAAAAGGAAGAATAAGAAGAAGAAGAAGAAAAGAAAGAGAAGAAGAAAATAGAAGAAAAAAGAAGAGAGAGAAAAATAGATTCTAGAAATTGTTTCCGAGAACAAGAAGCTACTTTTTTATATTTCTTGTTTCTATTCCAAATCTATTCCCGAGAACAAAAGTTTTACCAAACAGGTTTCTATTCTTTTTTTCGTTTCTAGGAACAAAAGAACAAAAAAGTTATTCCAAGGAACAGAAACAGATTTTAACAAATAGGCCCTAAAATGTTGTTTAGATAAAACACATGTGTCGGTTTTTTGCATGGTATCTTTGTAAACGGGCACGGCCAAGTTCACAACATCTATAGCTGCTTCCATAGACCTCCCGGTAGAGACACCATCGACAATGTCATTGGTAAGATGCAAGATAAGGAAGGCCCGTCACCTTCTTCTGGGAGCTTCCATTTTCGCACACCTCTACTTCGAAAAGGTCAATGACCGATCTAGTTTGCCTTGAGATCCTGCATTTTTATGCGTTTGTGTTAGTCTCATGTTAGACGAGGAATCCAGAGGTCGAGTCTGTGAGGGGGCCAAACACTCAATACTAGCAATTTAAAATAATGGACTTTTAGAAGTATTTTTAATTAATGGCTGATTATCAATGCTCCTCTATGTTAGATTTTGTTGAAGATTTATTTTTCCTTTTGCAGATACGGTTAAGAGCTTTAGAAATGTGACTATTATTGTATATATAGCCTTACTAGGGTTTTTGCACATACATTTCCTTAGAGGAAAAGCGACTATGAATTAGAGCAAGAGGCTACATAAACGATAATCAAAAGGCCACTTTCAACCTTGCACCATCGCCCAATCTCTCTCTCTCTCTCTCTAAATACCATCCTACCCGCCTATTCTATTACCACCTCGCACACATCAACAAGAAGACTCTTCTATCTCTTCTGTTGCCAACTTCTCTCCTTTTGCTCTTTGATCTTACGCATACATATGTACACGCCACTCCTGTAACGACAGTATATTTGGGAAGATGAAGAAGCTTTCTTTGACCACTTCTCTTCTGGTGGCTCTCTTCCTTATC
Source organism: Eucalyptus curtisii (assembly GCA_017140595.1). Taxonomy (NCBI): domain Eukaryota; kingdom Viridiplantae; phylum Streptophyta; class Magnoliopsida; order Myrtales; family Myrtaceae; genus Eucalyptus; species Eucalyptus curtisii. Next base: position 26,288,502 of record CM029496.1, on the reverse strand, counting down.
TCCTCCTTCTTCAACGCCACCATGGCCGGTGCAAGTAACACTCTTCTTATCTCAATCCCTCCTAGGCGTTTCAGCATTTTTGTTGAGATGGTCTTGTGATATTTTAATATTGAATGCGCATGTTGTGTTGAGTCGTTTTGTGTGTTTTTGAAGGCTTTTGCAACTCCAAGTGCGCGGTGAGGTGCTTGAAGGCCGGAAGGAAGGACCGGTGTTTGAAGTACTGCGACAAATGTCGGCACGTCCCGTCCAGGACGTACAGCCACAAGGGCGAGTGTCATTGTTACGGGGACACGAAGAACTCCAAGGGACAGCCCGAGTGGCCTAAATGTGGTCCTTCTATCGTTAATTAGTACGGCTTATATAGATATTTTGTCGCGTCTATGATTTATGCAGTCAGGAGTACGTTGTCCAAATTGTTCGTGATAATTCTGTGTAATAGCGCCGGCTGTTATACGTGTTCTCCTTTTTATGGTGATATTGTCACTGTTATTGTGTCTACTGCAAAACGCATAAAGGATAAATCTCTACCTCCCTTCCTCACATTATCACGTTATCACCTCATATCCATTTCAAAGAAAGTATACGAGGGCCTACGACATAGGAGAACGTACATTCCACTGTACCGATACACACACACACACATATATATATATATATATATTTATATTTATATATATATATATATATATATATAAATCGATAAATATATAAAGAAAAATATCCTAGCCAAGCTTCATACATACAGCTCTTGCACGCCCCTATACTCCACCTTCTCCCGCACGCTCTCTACCCCAGCCCTCTCAACTCTCTCACCTCATCTTAAATGTCTCTTTTCACTGTACGGTCTCCCTTCTCTATTTGAACCAACGACCAACCATTAATGTGACCTCTTAAAAGTTATGGCCTTTCTTGCTTCAGACCGAGTCAGAGAGTTCGGGTCTCTTTCTGGTGTCAGTGGGTTTGAATTTGTGTTTTAGATTTAAAGACAAAGGGGAGAGTCCTGAGTTGGTGTTAAAATGGAAGGAGAAGGGAGATCACTGGCTTAGACCCAACATATTTAGTGGCGACCATGGTCAGTGTCATGGTTGTTCAGGGTTTCTTCCTTGAAGGCTCTCTGAAAAGGGTTGGAAAGGTCTGAACTTTTCTTTTCTGGGCTTCCTCTATTTATCCTTTTGATTCTTTAAATGTCTTGAGGAAAGTTGGAAGAAGAAAAGAGTAGAAGAATGAAAATGCATTGTTGGTTGTTGCGGTATCATTTTGATACCGAATAGAGAATCGTTGCAAGCATGCCGCATAAAAAAACCTGTTCCATGAACCCACTCTAGCCCGGTCTAGTTTTCAGATGGGTGCATAGAATCAGGGATGGTTCCAATTCCAATTTCATGGAACCGGTCCTTAGGGGATGGTTCTTGAATCTAAGGTGGGAACCGCTCACCCTGGAACCGATCTCCCTCTATCTAGTATGCAGCAATTTATCACATTTGGATGTCTAGAAACAAGAAGATTCTTGGAGATAAACTTTCTATTTCAAGTAATGCAATCTTCTCTAAGATTCATTTGGTTATTTTGTATATCGTTCACTTGAAATAGAACAAATGGTATCCATTAATTGTTGTAAACATATATTGTCATTTACAAATTTTTTTAATGACACTTAGCAAAATCCAAATACTCAAGCTTGTGCGAATAACCTTAAAAATTGTAATTTCCAAAGAAAGAAAAAGCGTTTCACAATTCCAATCATTCTAGAGGATGTATTTAGAGGTTATAGAATTAGGAAAATTGTTTAATTGGTAATGGAAACACAAATGTATAACTACCATATTTATTCTGGAAAACAAATTTAAATGACGGAATTATTTACTCAGAGCAAGTCTATTATGTGTTAGTGAACAGCCTATACGACATGGATGAAAGCAAAGCCAAAGAGTTTCCAATAGAGAGTGTTTATCATTTTAATATCCAAACATGCATTGAATGTCGATGGTTCTTAGGCCTTCCGGATTACTTTATTTTTGTATTTTTATTTATTTCAGGTAAATAGGGTCGGAATATGGATTGATCTTGGATCTTTGTGGGTTTGGGTGACAGATACAAAATGGGCTTTATTACAGGCCCATTTAAATTGGATTTTTGAAGAATTATCAAAGCGCAGTTTCGGATACGCTCGTAGTAAGCCCATTTTCCGTTAAAATCATAATTAATCCCACTCTAAGCCTTTTTCTATTACGACCACATCAAGCTCGCACAATCCTCATGCTAAAACCCCTCTTTCATGCCATTATCTATTTTCTTTTTATTCATTTTTTAATTTATAATATTTTTTCTCTCCGATGGTCGGCTTCTCCCTTTCGTCTTCCTCAAGACCAACCCAAGAACACATAAAACCACAGTCAAAGCTCATCACACCAGAACATCCGAATATTGAACAACTATACTTCACAACCATTTGACTATGTCCGTCAAACGGCCTACGCCGTCAGCTACCGACTTCGGCCGTTGCCATTCTCCAGGGCACTAGCCTCCTACTGTGACTACCGAGATAGGCAGGAGCTGAGGATACGAATAAAATCACTTTGGCCATTTTCACTCACCAATAACCCTCATTTATCGGCATTGGAACGTGAAAACACAAAAAACGACGAAACCCCAGAGTGCAGAAACAGATTTCGCTACTAAGAAATCACGAGAACTCGTACTTAGATGACGTGAAAATCCAGTTAAGATCTCAAAGGCAATTCATCGAACATGTGGTGATCATATCAAATAATAACCCTACTGCGGCGCCAAGGCAGCATTTCAACTCAACATGTTCCATCAGTAAAAATCTAGTTTATATTAACAAAAATAGCTCTCATCATAATCGTTTCCCAGGCCAGTATCAACACAGGTCTTGAACTCAGTATATGCTAGCAAAACAACCGAAACGAGGTATTTCAAACTAAATCTGTGTCAATTTGACTGGAGCATTCTATTGAACTTGTGGTGTTCCCAGTCCAATCTATAACTAATCTCAGCAGTTATGACAGAACCCAATCAAAATTACTAACCAATTCATACTTCAAGGACTATTTTCATGTATATCTCACGCAGGATTTTCAGGTTTAACTTGTGAAAACAGAACAGGGTAAAATTTCTCATGTTAGATTTCGCTACTCCGTGAAATTATGGGGTACTTAAGAGAAGGTGCCACCATGGGATCGCAGATAAGAAATAGAGAATGGACACAGCTTAGGTAATACTAGCAAATTTATTTCCTCGTGTGAGTTCGCATTACCTGAAATGCATGCTAGAGCAATAGTAATAGTACTATAATTTTATTGGTGCCACATGAAGATGCTTACTATAGGGACAGGACAGGGGCACAAGCTATCAAGTAGACCAGCTATTTCGCAACAAACCTACCTTCTTGCTTCTAGATATTCCATTACCTGACGATAAGTGCAGGTTCATTTTCTCCCAGAAAACTTAGTGAAGAGGTTTCCTACTAGGGGCTACCATCAGTGCACAAAAAGCCTAAGGGAAATGTAAATTGTCTAGGATAATCAATTCAACTCCGTGCGCAAGCACTTGACCATTATTTACTTAGCTAGCTATTCGGGTTGGGTGGATTTAGTGCATTACGGAAATCAGACATTCATAATCGCTAACAGATTCACCACCCTTAGATACAATGATTTATTGGGCCTCGATTACGTGATCAAATCATAGAACAGCATTTCAGCACCAAAACTAGTCCAATCACCCATATCAAACCCACAATGGAATTCCAAACTGAAAGGCCAATTTCAATTAAACCAAATTGAAATATATGCGACAAAATGCGTCGCTTCGACTTAAAACCAAACCCTCGAGTAGAAGGTTCACGGGTACAACCCAATTCCTTCATCCAGTAAGTTCGCTCAGGAAAACTTAAATTCCAACTTTTTTTCTAAAAGGATGATAAAAACTCCAACCAGTTAGTTCTCAAAACATCCTAAACAATCACCAAAGCAGCAAGGATGTCAATACCACGCCTGAACAAAGGAAGAAACTTAATCTCGATTTGCCGACAACATCTAGCCGACGGAACAAACCCAAACGATGATAAAATGCACGCCCTCCACAGTTTCAATAGCAGCTCTGTCCCAAAACTGTTGCGCCTCGTCATGCAACCCCATAAGCCTCAAATGTTCCCATATCCACGAACCTAAAGTCCACCTCACATGTTCATTCCTATCTTCTGAAAGTGTGTCTAGAAAACTCACCGCGTCAAGCCTCACAAGCCCTCGCCTGCCAGGCCCTCATCAAGTCCATAGTTAGGCGACTCAAAATCAACCGGTTCATAGTTTTAGAGAATCTATTTGTGTGAACCAAGGTTATGGCCATATAGTTGATGATCCTCTCATTTAACTATTGCATAGCTTCCTTGCATTCCGAGGAAAAGAGGAACACACATTGAAAGGCACACTCCGAATCAAGGGGCAACATGTGAGAAGAGAATATTCGTATGAGAACATGGAGTGTTCAAGCGCATACGGAGACCAGAAATAAACGATGGTGACGTTGTCTGTACTAGGTCCTCCAGGAAGAACCTCAAAATATACTGGACATGTCAAAAATAATTAATAGGCAATTTTAAGTATGGTTGGACATTATGTTCATTATCTCAAAATACATTTATGAAAATACGTTCATTATCCTAAAGTAGATTTACGAAAATCATCTACAATTGATTGTGAAAATGCATTATATGCCACTTAAGTTAATATTGGTTTGTCTGAAATCATAGAATATCGTTCTTGTGTTATATACACCTTCTACAAGTTATGTTATAATACGTCCATGCAAATAATTAGATATTCAGTTAATTTTGCTTAAAATTCTATTATTACGTTGGTTTGTTGAGTAAAAGACACTATTCTTTTGAGAAGGGTGCCTTTTTTTACCATTTATTCAAAATATAATTGGTTAATTTCAATTTATTTGCAACATTACTATTAATTTCTTCAGATATAATTAATTTTTAGAGTTTAGATTAATTTATTTTTGAGTTGGTAATTATTTATTTTAAATATACAAAAAATTAAATTAATTAAGTCTGAGGTTCCCCTACATAATTAAAGTAGTATGTCTATAAGATTTCTATATAGGATGCTAACTTAGATTTGGGACAAGCTTCGAATTTTATTTACGACTATTTCAAGTTTGAAATACTATTGAGGTGAGGTGGGGATAGTGGTGGTGCCAGGAGAAACGTGAGTCGAGATGGTGGTGGGAGGGATAGTGGTGGTGCTTAGATGGTCTCAGCATTGGTGGCGATGGTGCCTTGAGCAATGTTAACTGTGGTGCTTCGACCGATAGTGGTGGTGCTTGAAGAGCACAACCACAAAAAAGGTGATGTACAAAGCTTTTCATGATGGTGGTGGTGACGGCAAAAGTGAGGTATTCAGAAAGAGAAGAGAGGAAGGGAGGAAATGGGAAGAAATAAAGAAATGGAGAAATACAAAGGGGAAGATAGCTTGCTTTTTGCACACTTACATCTCAAGACTCCTTCTATGCATGGCAGGAGAGAGGGGGGGGGGGTACAATTAGAACAAAAGCTACCATGGTAATTAGATTGATCCACTAAGCAAAAGGCATTGTTCTTCTCAAAGGAACGGAGCCTTTTTTTTACCACCTATTCAAAATATAATTATAATTGATTAATTTAAGTTTATTTGCAATGTTACTGTTAATTTCTTTAGATATAATTAGTTCTTGGATGTTGGATTAATTTACTTTTTGAGTTGGTATTTATTTATAAAAAATGTACAAAAAATTAAATTAATTAAGTATGAGGCTTTCCACATAATTAAAGTATAATGTCTTTAAGATCTTTATATGGGATCCTAACTCAAATTTGAGACAAGCTTGATTTTTATTTACAACTATTTCGAGTTTGATATACCATTATGGGTTGGGTGGGGGTAGTGATGATGTTTGGACGATCTCAAGCAGTGGTGGCGGTGGTGCCTCGGGCGGTGGTGGCTATAGTGTTTCAGCTAGTGATGGTGCTGGAGGAATAGAACCACAAAAAAGGTGATGCACAAAGTTTTTTATGGTGGTGGTGGCAGAAGTGAGATATTTAGAAAGAGAAAGGGCGAGGGGAGGAAATGGGAAAAGATAAGGAAGAAGAGAAATGCAAAGGAAAAGATAGTTTGCCTTTTGTATACACCTATTTTTTCTAAACTCCTTTTGTGCATGGTAAAAGAGAGGGGGAGGGGTATAATTAGAACAAAAAGCTACCGTGATAATTTGGTCAGTCCACTAAGCAAAAGAAAAATGGTGCATTTTTTTAACGACTTGTTCAAAATGTAATTGATAATTTAAGTTTATTTGTCATGTTACTGTTAATTTCTTTGGGCATAATTAGTTTTCGGATGTTGAACTAATTTACTTTGAGTTGGTATTTATTTATTCAAAATATACAAAACATTAAATTAATTAAGTCTGAGACTCCCCACATAATTAAAGTATAATATTTTAAAAATTTTCATTTGAGATCCTAATTCAGATTTGGAATAAGCTTGATTTTCCTTTACAACTATTTCAAGTTTAAAATACTGTTAGGGGTGGGGTGGGATGGGGGTAATGCTCGGAGAGTCGCAAGTCGAGACGGTGGTAGTAAGGGTAGTGATAGTGTTTAAACGGTCTCAAGTAGCAGCGGTGGTGGTGGTTGTAGTTCTTCAGTGGGTGGTGGTGCGAGAGGAGCAAAACCACAAAAAAAGTTATGCACAAAGTTCTTCATGGTTGTTGTGGCAAAAGTGGGGTTTTTGGAGAGAGGCGGGATGAGGGGAAGAGATGGGAAGAGATGAGAAAAGAAAGGAATGTAAAGGAGAAGATATTTTGCATTTTGTATATACCTACATTTACTGGACTCCTTCTATGCATGATAAAAGAGATGGGAGGATATAATTAGAAGAAAAAACTACATTGATAATTAGGTTGGTCCGCTAAGCAAAATGCTCCGTTCTTCTAAGAAGAACGATGCCTTTTTTTACCATCCGCTCAAAATATATTTAGTTAATTTTAGTTTATTTACAATGTTGCTGTTAATGTTTTCAGATAAAATTAATTTTCGAATGTTGGATTAATTTATGTTTTGATTTTGTATTTATTTATTAAAAATATACAAAAAATTAAATTAATTAAGTCTGAGACTCCCCGCATAATTAAAGTATAATGTCTTTAAAATTTTTATTTGGGATCCTAACTCAAATTTGTGGACAAGCTCGATTTTCATTTACCACTATTTCGAGTTTGAAATACTGTTGACGGTGAGGTTGAGGGTGGTAGTAGTGACTGGAGAGTTGCGAGCTAAAATGATGGTGGCAGGGATAGCGGTGGTACTTAGATGGTCTCGAGTCGTAGTGGTTGTGGTGCCTCGAGCGGTAGTGCCTATGGTGTTTCGGTTGATGATGATGCTGGAGAAGCACAACCACAAAAAAGGTGATGCACAAAAATCTTCATGGTAGTGGTTGCGGAAGTGAGGTTTTCGAAGGGCGCATGGAGGAAGGAAGGAGATGAGGAAGGAGAGAAATGCAAAGAGAAAAATAGCATGTCGTTTGTATATACCTACATTTTTTTGACTCCTATTATGTATGGTAAAAGAGAGGGGAGAGGGGTACAATTAGAATAAAAAGCTGCCATGATAATTAGGTTAATCCGCTAAGCAAAAGGCAACGTGTTTTACCACTTGGTCAAAATATAGTTGGTTAATATAAGTTTATTTGCAATGTTACTGTTAATTTCTTGAGACATGATTAGTTTTAGATGTTAGATTAATTTACTTTCTAAGTTGGTATTTATTTATTTCAAAATATACAAAAAATTGAATTAATGAAATCTGAGACTCCCCCACATAATTAAAGTATGATGTATTTAAGATTTCTATTTGGAATCGTAGTTCAGATTTGGGACAAGTTTGATTTTCATTTACAACTATTTTGAGTTTTAATTACTGTTGGGGGTGGAGTTGGGGCTAATGACAATGCCCAAAGAGTCACGAGTCGAGATGGTGGTGACAGAGGTAGTGGTGATGCTTGGACGATATCAAGTAGTGGTAGCGGTGGTGCCTCAAGCGATGGTGGTTGTGGTTCTTCGGCTGGCGGTGGTGTCAGAGGAGCACAACCATAAGAACAGTGATGCACAAAGCTCTTCATGATACTGATGACAGAAGTGAGGTTTTTGGAGAGAGGAGGGAGGAGGTAAGAAGATGGGAAGAAGGAAGAAGAGGAATGCAAATGGGAAGATAGTCTGCCATTTGTATATACATACATTTTCTAAACTTCTTCTATGCACGGTAAGTCAGGGGGAAGGTACAACTAGAACAAAAAGCTGTTATCATAATTAGGTTCACCTGTTTAGCAAAAGGCACCGTTCTTCTTAGAAGAACGGTTCAAAATATAATTGATTAATTTCAATTTATTTGCAATGCTACTGTTTCTTTTTTCGGATGTTGGGTTAATTTATTTTTTGAGTTGGTATTTATTTATTCAAAATATATTTAAAAAATTAAATTAATTAAGTCCAAGACTCCTAACATAATTAAAGTAGGATATCTTTAAGATTTCTATTTAGGATCTAACTTGGATTTAGGATAAGCTCAATTTTTATTTACGACTATTTTGAGTTTGAAATACTATCAGGGGTGGAGTGGGGAATGGTGGTGGTGCTTAGAGAGTCACAAGCCAATATGGTGGTGGTAGGGGCAGCGGTGGTGCTTGGACAGTTTCGAACAGTGGCGGCAGTGGTGCCTTGAGTGGTGGTTGCTATGGTGTTTCAATTAGTGATGGTGCTGGAGGAGCACAACCACAAGAAAGTTAATGCACAAACTCTTCCTAGTGATAGTGGCGGAAGTGAGGTTTTCGGAGAGAAGAGGAAGGAGGGGAAGAGATGGAAAGAGATGAGGAATGAGTAAAATGCAAAGGAGAAGATAGTCTGTTTTTTGTATACACTTACATTTTATAAACTTCTTCTATGCACGGTAAGAGAAGGAGAAATGTACCGTTAGAACAAAAATTACCATAATAATTAGGTTGGTCCACTAAGCGAAACATATCATTCTTTTGAGAAAAACGGTGCATTTTTTTACCACTTGTTCAGAATATAATTGGTTAATTTCAATTTATTTGCTATGTTGTTGTTAATATCTTCAAATATAATTAGTATTCGAATGTTGGATTAATTTACTTTTTGAGTTGGTATTTATTTATTCAAAATATATAAAAAAAATTAAATTAATTAAGTCTGAGACTCTCCACATAATTAAGGTACGATGTTTTTAAGATTTCTATTTGGGATCCTAACTTAGATTTGAGACAAACTCGATTTTCATTTACCACTTTTTTAAGTTTGAAATACTGTCGAGGTAGGGTAGGAGGTGGTGGTAGTGCTTGGAGAGTCACGGGCCAAGATGATGGTGGTGGGGTAGTAGTAGTGCTTGGATGGTCTTGAGTAGTGGCGACGATAGTATCTCAAGCAATGGTGATTGTGGGGCTTCAACTAATAATGGTGCTGGATAAGCACAATCACAAAAAAGATTATGCACAAAACTTTTCATGGTGATAGTAGCAGAAATGAGATTTTCGGAAAGAGGAGATGGGAAGAGATAAGAAAGGAGAGAAATACAAAGGAAAAGATATTCTGCCTTTTGTATACACTAACATCTTCTAAACTCCTTCTATAAACAATAAGAGAAAGGGGGAGAGGTACAATTAGAATAAAAAACTACTGTGATAATTAGGTTGGTCAGCTGAGTAAAAATCATTGTTCTTCTGAGAATAACAGTGCCCTTTTTTACCAATTGTTCAAAATATAATTGGTTAATTTCATTTAATTTGCAATGTTGCTAATAATTTCTTTGGATATAATTAGGTTTTAGGTGTTGGATTAATTTACCTTTTGAGTTTGTATATACTTATTCAAAATATACAAAAAAAAATAAAAATAATAATTAAATCTGAGACTCCCAACATAATCAAAGTATAATGTCTTTAAGATTTTTAGTTGGGATCCCAACTCAAATTTAGGACAAGCTTGATTTTTATTTATGACTATTTCGAGTTTGAAATACTGTCGGCATTGCAAATCCACTTCGTTATATTAGTAAAAGATTGTAGGCATTTTTATGGTAAAGGGAACTAGATAATTTAATTTAACCCAACAACTTAGATTAAATGTACATATAAGGACATTCGGATTTACTGTATACGATTTCATAATGCCATGTTTTGCAAAATTTATACTTCTAGTACCTTTAGCTTGTGGTATGATATTCAAGATTTTAAGTACAGTTTTATCGTCATGACTTGGTCTTATGTCTTGCACACTTAGCACATACGATTGCCAATATTTGAAAATTTGGGAAAAACTACACCAAAAGGGCCTTAACTTGCGTATTATACTCACTTTAGTGTCATAACTTTTTGCCGACTCACTTTAGTGCCAAAATTAGAGAAGAATGATTACTTAAGTGCCTCTGATGAAAAATTTCGGCCAAAATAATTACGTGACTTTTACAATTTAAAAAAAAAATGACTGAAAAAATTTCAATTCACGTGGACTGGCCAAATGACGTCATTGGATCAAACAGCGTGGCACCACATCATTACCCCAAAATGATGCCACACGATGCCTACCTAAAATGGACGAAAATTAGGACTTCAATCGTGTTGCTTCATCGTCGACATCACTTTCTCAATGAACATTTCTCATCGTCGCTAGTTTGCGCTCGCTTACCGCCACTTGCTCACCAGCAGTCACTCATTTGCTTGCTGTTATCGGTTGCCACCTCATCATTTTCAATCAATTAGGTTAGTCATAAGTTATCCTCTTTAGGCCTGTCAATTAGAAGGAAAAAAAACTAAGGGTTTAGGAGGGAAGAATTAGGGCTTGGGTGAAGAGGGAAAAATCATGGTAATTAGTGCTCACGGCCTCGTCATTCTTTTGGCTATAAAGCTGGCAATGTAGGGACCTCCATATATTTTATCAACCCCTAATTGCTCTATTGTTACTTCCTATCAGATAAAAGACAATGCGCCAAGTTTTTTTTTTTTTTAAATTAGATGTCATGTGGGGACCTCCATATTAAGTTGTCATTCGTCCTTTCTGTGGTCCCAAAAACTTTTTTTTTAGGCACAGGGTCAGCATGGTGAACAATAGTACCGTAGGCATCATTGTCAAATATCATGGAGAATTCATCATTGGCGTTGATGAATGGGAATATGCTAGTGGAAACGAATAGATTATTTATGTTGATGTAGGTAAGCCATCGTATATTAATTTCGTGATGGAAATAATCTATCAATTACGTTGCAAAATAAGAAAATTACACTATTGTGTTCCTAGGAAAGAATTGAAGGAGGGTTTGAGAACATTCGATGATGATAATAATATAAAGAACATTGTTTACCATTATCTTCATAGTGAGGAAATTACGGTATATGTTGAGTATTACGATAATGATGAAGATGATGAAGACGAAGACGATGAAGATGATGAGAGTATTCAAGCAGGAGAAGTAGAATGTAGTATTGAACCGACTATTCAAACTGGGTGTGAATCTGTTTTAGATAAAGGATAGCAACTTGCTCAAGTTGGGAAAGAGAGGGAAGCATAGCGTATAACATAGTCAAGAGGATTTTTTGGTGAAAACTTAGGTGACGAAGAATTCACTGAATTAGAGTGGGGAGTTACTCTATCCAATGAATTAGATTACGAAACTTTGCAAGATGTGAATTATCTGAATGATGATAATGACGAGAAATTTGCACAATTGAGGCAAAGTAGTAGGACTTTCGGAGAAATAAAATTACAGCGTTGGAGAATCGCATGAATCTAAACATATAAGTAAGGATGAAGAAGCTCTAATTGATGGTAATCAAACCGATTATGAAGAAAGTGTCGATGACGATGAGATTGACAATTAAGAGAATGAACATGCCGAAGGAGCTATGCATAGGAGGAAGAGTAAGTATCCATGTTATGACTCTATTATTGTATGTCATGTATTAACTATTGATATGAAATTTGATGATGCGAAGCAATTCAAAGAAGTTATGGTCAAATATTCAATTACTGAACAAAAAAGTATTGAATTCATTAGAAATATCAGTAAATTTGTGAGAGCAATGTTTCTACAACAAAATTATTCATGGAAGATCTATGGTGCAATGAATAAGAACATCAGATCATTCTAATTTATCGTTCCAATTTAAGTCTTTCCAAAAGGAATATACTTGGTCTTTTGTGTTTGACAACAAAGAGGTAACTAGTGCATGCTTGTTGAAGCACTTCTTCAAGACCATCAAGGCGATGCCTCAAATGAAAAGTCCTCAGTTCAAGTAATTAGTAAATGAGCGGGTAGGAGAAAATGTGTCTAGAAACCAGTGCAAAAGAGCCAAATAGAGAGTGATGAGTACACTGATAGGTAGGTATAGAGAAGAATATGATCAAATTTGGGATTATGCTACTGATTGTAGGTTTCAAGACCCATCTAGTAGAATATATGTGAAAGTTGTCGAAAGACCATTGCCCGACTATGGGACTAAGTTTAATAGGATTTATGTTTGCATTGATGCTTGCAATAGAGGATTTTTGGCTAATTGTAGAAGGGTCATAGGATTGGATGAATGTTTTTTAAAATGATTATGTAAAAAAAGAGTTGTTGGCTACCGTTGAGAGAGATGCCAATAACCTAATATTTATAATGGCATGGGCTGTTATGAGGGTAGAGAATAAGAACACTTTATCCCGGTTCTTGAAGAATATAATGGGTGACTTAGAGATCAATAATAGGGAAGGTTAACTATTCATAAGTAACCAACAGAAGGTAATGCTATTATCAATTGTTTGCTTTTTCATATTATTCACGCATTTTAACTTACAAATATTTGTTTGTGGAATTATTATAAGGACTTGTTCCAACATTAGCTAAGTTGATACTATATATTGAATATAGAATGTGTGCAAGGCATATTTATATAAACTAGGGAAAGAATTATAAAGGAGACAAACTGCAAGAGTAATTTTGGTTTATAGCAAGAAGCAATAACATGACTGATTTTAGAATACATAAACAGAGGTTGCTTGAGTTAACTAGGGAAGTATTTGAAGCACTATTCCAAACTGAACCCAAACATTGGTGTAGGGCATTCTTCAATGAAGAATGCAAGTGCGACATTATTGATAACAACCTTAGTAACGCATTCAATGGGAGAATTTTAAAGGTCAAGTGTAAACCAATCATCAACATGCTAGAAGATATAAGAATAATAGTCATGACCAATCATCAACATGCCTGAAGATATAAGAATAATAGTCATGACTAGGTTTCAAGGGTAGTGGGATGAGGCTACAAAGTGAAACAGAGATTAGAAAAGTTAGGATATGCCAAAGAATTTTATCAGGCAAACTACACACGTGTGGAACTGTGTACATCTTCCCCATCATTTAACTTCATGCATTGAGCTTTTTTATCCTCCCGTGCCCAAGAGTTCCGCGATCTGTCCTGGAGAATATAATGAAAGCATATGGGAATGTAATGAAATTTCTCCAGTTTTGTTCTTGATTGATGCACACTTTGCATTAAAAACTGAATAAGATTAACGTGTTGCCTTCATCGCTTTATCACTAGAACGATTGAGTTGGCTTTTTTTAGTAAGAAATCATTAGCAACAAAGAAGAAAGCATATGAGAAGATAGGAATGGTTGAAGATTAACAACCACGGCGAACCCTAAGGCGAAAAAACAAGAGAAAAAGAAGTACCTTTTCCGGCGAGGGGATTCAAGCAGCGGAGGAAGGAGAAGAACGAAAACAAATTCTTTAGGGAGAACTTCCTTTCTAGTATTCAATGGCGGAGAGATACCAAACAACATCTTTCGCTTCATTATAGCAATTGATAATCAAGGTTTTATGATGATATGCCAAATCTTTCATTGCCTTTCTTTTTTAATTTGATTTCCTCTTTCACACTCATTGGTTGCCTTTTGTTGCTAAGGTAGAAAGGGAAAGTCTAATCTTCCTTACTGGTAATCAGATTCTATATCATACCTACTTTTTATCTTATGTAATCTTGACCAGTGTGTACATATACCGGGAAAATAGGGTTTTGCTTGTCTAACTCGCGTTTTGTTTGTCCATTTTTATGAAAAAATATAGACCTCGAACAAATTGCGTGCATGTGTTCTTGACATCAAGTAACAAGCAAAAGAGCGCACTTGGCGCACAAACAATTTGCATGTGAGATACATCTGAATTGTTTAGCTTAGAGCATAAATAGGAAAGATTTGTCACTTACATTTGAAAAGTCTTCAGGATTTAAGAAATGATGATTTAAAGTATTAGAGATTCACCTAACATTTAAATTTTGATCTTGCTCCTCCTCTGCTGATGATATACTATTCTAATTCACGTCGACTTTTCATGAACTTTTAAGGTTTTGGCACAAGCTCAAGCATTCACCTTTTTGCTAGGTGTCATTAAGAAAAATCATAATTCACAATTCATGATTGCGTGGAGATGTAGTGTAATGATATTATCAATTGATTATGAGTTTAATAAAAATATTGTGGGAATTAGGGCTTAATCGATTCATTCCGTTAGCCCAAGCCACTTACCTCTCGTAGTGGAGGCGATCTTTTTATATATTTTTTCTCCATTTTTTTTATCTGCTCAATGTTCCACGAATATCTATTTGATATTTTGGAGTGGCTGGACTACCGTTTCTTTTAGCTTTAATAATTTTCTTCAAGTTTTACGACTCCCACGTTTGATTTTAATATTTTTAGCCAAAAAAAAAAAAAAGCTTGACTTTAATATAACGGAAGGCACCAATTTTTTTTAAATTAAGCAAATATCAGTATCTAACATTATATGTAACAGACCCTAATGATTTTTTTTTTCAGTGGTTGACATAAAAATGTGGTTAATGATTACAGAAGTTAGCCGGCTGTTAGGGGATCTGAGGAGGCCACAACTTGGTAGGCCTCCGTGGTGGTTGATCTTATGGGCTGGGCTGATACTGGGATGCGCAGATCTGGGTCCTCCCGGGCTTGAGTGAAAGACTTGGCCCAACCCAAGTTGATTGACGGTGCATCCACTTAGCATGGGGCACTATAATTGAGCTATTATTCCGACCGGTTTGAATTTTGAAAATGCTAGAAAAGCATTCATTCTTTATTTTTCGTACATGTTAAGGGAAGGGACTTTCTTTTGTCCTTTGCCAAGCCAGCGTCTTTTTTAATTTTTAATCATAAAATTTCTCGATTTACTCGTATGCGTTAAAAAAATAAATTCAAATCAATCCAAAAATGAAGCACGCGCCTATTGTAGCTCTTATTCATAATCCCAATCAAGTAAACCTCTATTATCCCATATTTATCATATTTGTTCAAATCCGAATAAAATTATGTAATTAGATTTTTTAAATTTATTGTGCTACTTCAATTAGAAAAACTAGGTATCATTAAATCGTTTTTTTATTATGTGGTAGAGAGATAAATAAAGCCACCTTGTTACTAAAGGTTTGAATAACAAAAGGATAAAAGAAGGAAGGTTTTGTGACGACCGTATCTATCGAGGACATGAGTGATATCCGAGGTTCTGGGGCTCGAACAAAGTGCGATTCTAACTCGAGGATGGCAAAAGTCTCAGAGAATTAACCAAATCCTACATTGCCTAGGTATAGTAAGGTGAAATGTCATATATGTGATAGCACTTGTTTTAATTTGCAATGAGTTTTGAGCGAAATCCAGAAGAACAAAACTATGTGGGTTGTGGTCCAAAATGGACAATAAAGCTTGGGCTTAACATTATGGTTTCATCGCCAATAGCCCAACCAAAATTGTGTGGTTTGAGGACGAACCAATTGAAAGTTGAGGCTCGGACAAAGTGCATCCGACTTGAGGATGGCAAATGGGGCAGCAATAAATCGTGGGATGAGGTAAAGTGTCATATATGTGATATGTGATGACACTTATCTTAACTTACAATGAGACCTTTTTTCGGGCGAAGCCCAAAGAAGAAAACCATGCATACTATGATCCAAAGCGAACAATATCGTTACAAGTGAGACCTAGGTTTAACAGTTATTATTTGAAAGAAGAGATCAATTTTTAAATGAAAATAATGAGAGATAAAGATAAAACTATTCGGTGAGTATCAAGTGCATGAACGCCCAAAAAAAAATATCAAGTGTTCGATGGATTATTTATTCGGGTAAAAGCAAAACCCTGAGAAAACGTATGTGCAAAAGGGCGAAATTGTTCTTGACAAAACTAATTTTGAGAAACCTCTTGACCGCCAACTATGAAGCACCAACACTTTTCAAGAGCTTTCGTGTCGTGTCGGACACTTCGACACGTGTCCGACACTCTCCGATACTTTCGGACACTCTTCGACACTCAATCAACACGTGTCGAAAAATCCGACACTTGATCAACTTTCCCAACACTCTCCGACACTCTAGTTAATATTCTTACATACTAATTTTCAACACGTGATTCCGATATCGAAGTTAATTTAATGAGAGGTCAAAATATATATATGAAAAAATTAAACACAATAATAAAAATAATGAATGGAGAAAGAAGAAAAACCTAGTATTCTCTTCTTTTCTCGACTCTCACTTTCCATGATACATAATTCACCCCTTAAGTTTTTTTTTTCTCCTCTTCCAACATACCTAACATGAGAGTCCAGAATGTGGATCGCTTGTTTTTTCTTCAAGTTTTATGAATTATTGAAAAAAGAGTTGAATTTGTTAAATTGAAACAATGAATGATATTAATAAATTGCGGATTAATGTTTTTAGTGTAAATTCATTCTAGGCTTTTTTAATTATTTATTTATTTATGAATTTGATTCAATTTGATTTGATTGAAATAATCATAAAAATGATAATTTATTATGTATATATAAAAATATATATTTAATATACAACGTATCCCAAAGTATCGGTATTCTCTATTTTTTTAAAAACGACGTGTCGACGTATCGTGTTATATTGTGTCGCATGTCGTGTATCAATATCAGTGCTACTTAGACCGCCAAGAGACTTTTACCTGAAAAGCCTCGTTAGTCAGCAATGCATGTTTTCAATTAATTAATGTGTTTCGCTATAGTGGAGTGTACGTTCTCCCATGTCAGTACTAAGCAAGGGAGACAAACTAGACATGAGTGAACATCATCCCAGCCACATGTGTCTATCCATGGTTGTTCGAAGCCCAAATTGTGCGTCCGAGGTTCAATCCATGTCTGTGTTCCGGCCCATGTCGGGCCCGAGATCGACTCCCCTTCTCTCTCTTCCTGTAATGAGCAGTGAGAATCCACGCTCTCTCTCTTTCTCTCTCTCTCTCGCTCCTTCGATGGCTCCGATCGCGAGATCTCTGCCGGCGCTCTCAGCTGGATTCTTCTTCCTCATCCTCACCATCGGAGCAGCCGTTGTTTCATCTGGGTATGATCTTTTTCTCATCCTATTGCTGTCTCAAGCTTAAAGTTCTGTTTTTTAGCTCTTCCTTTTTGGATCTCCTCCGGTTCCTTCCTCACCCGATCGAAGGCATGGACTTTAATGGCAACGGAAGATTTTTATTGGGTTTTCATCTTATCTTAGGCGGACCCCAGGAATTATGCTTCTTGTCCAAATTATATGCTGCTTCTCGCTCGTTCGTTCGTTGGTTTTACTAAGTCTGCTGCTTCTCGTTTGATTAGCTGTCTTTAACGTGGTTGGGTCCGTCCTCGTTTTGCAGGCCTGCCGATGGTTTCACGATCAATGGCCGCGTTAGGATCCCCGGTACGATGTCGAATCACCCTCGGGGCTGTCCTTATGTTGATTTTCGTTTGCTAATTCGTTGCTTTGTGCGCGGAAGTTTTCGTTTTTGTAGGGGTGTGATTCTGATTGTAGTTTGAGTATTGCATCGGGTGGAATCTGCTGAATGCTTGATTCTTGCGTCTGGAACCACTTAAAAGTTTGAAGTGCATATTAGAACTTTATTTTGCAGCCACATGTATCTATCAATCGTCCAAGACAGACGATGCGATAGTGAAGACCATCGAGAGTATGAGCTAATGCTCGTGGTAGCATTGGGAGCTTACCAAGTTGGTGCTTGAGTTTCTTTTTTAGGTCTTTGAGGGCTCCTGGGGTTGGGATGAGGCGGGTCTTTTTGAGTTCAAAGAAATTGTTTGGGCATCGTCATGTTTTCCGCATAGTATCATGTTTAGAGCAATGTGTTTGATGACATCTTCTATATACGTAGATTAATATGGGCTTGTTAGTATTTGACTGAGATATAATAAATATTGCTTACAATCAGTTATAAGATCGTCTCTTTATGGAATCATGTGATGGGGAATTTACACAATTTACTACCATCACAGAAGAGAGGGAAATGTCCAACCTTGCTGCAAATAAGTTTTGATCATATATGATAGAAGTAGAAGAGAAATAAAAGAAAGGTAGCGGCACTCAAAAATCTAGCCTGCTTGGTTACTCAAATGGAGGCAAATAGTTTTCACTGGAAAATTTTGATCCTTCCGCTTTTAGTTCTCAGTTTTGGTAATTATATATTCAATCTTCCTTTCAATGCAACCATCCTTTTTCTCTTCTTGACCCAAATTGCAAATGCTTTGGCAGGAGCTGGTGCATTTGGTCTTCCGGGAAAGATATCAGATGCTAAAGTTACACTCAATGGTGGCAAGAGAATTACTTTCCTTAGGCCAGATGGATATTTCTCATTGTATCCTCTTCTTCAACTGTAGCTGTTTTGTTCCCAATGCTTCCTATAACACCTTCCACCTCTCCTACTTTGTTTCACGTGAATTCTTTTGACTTTTTTAAAACAAAGTTCATGCAGGGCTTCCTTTCTCTGATTCTTTAAATGACTTGCTCTATTACCTTTTTTAAGCTGTACTTAAATTGTCACGAGCTGATATGGACGAAGATGATGGTAATATGCTTGTATATGATCATGTTTGGCATGAGAATGTTCCTTAATTCGTATTTTGAAAAAGCCACAATATCTCGGCTGGGACGCATCTGATTGAGGTGGCTGCCATTGGACATTTCTTTTCGCCGGTGGGTATGATCTTAATTTGCTAGTTATCCACCAGATTCAATCACTGTCTGACTTCAACAAATTCATTGCTTTATAAATGCTCAGGTACGAGTTGATGTCAGTGCTAGGAATCCTGGCAAGGTGCAGGCTGCCCTGACAGAGAATAGGAGGATCTTGAATGAGTTGGTTTTAGAGCCAATGAGAGAGGAACAGTACTACGAGGTTGATTTGACCAGAACCTAGTCTTATTGATGGTTCTACTAACATGTTTTGTTAACTTCTTTCCTTCAAATCTTGATTCAAACAGATTAGAGAACCCTTCTCCATAATGTCCCTGGTGAAGAGCCCGATGGGTCTGATGGTTGGTTTTATGCTGATTGTTGTTTTCCTAATGCCAAAGTTAATGGAGAACATGGGTAAGTACTCATTCTTGATATCACAATCCCAGCATAGTGATCTTAAGGATATGCTAGTATTTTGCTGGTGTGCATCATATAATTTGCTGTCAACCTAGTGATATTGTGTTATATTTCAGCCTCTTTAATCAATTTTCAGTTAAGTTGGCTTTCAAACTTTTTTCATCTTGTTTGTCCTTTGATCAATTTGCTTGTTTATGGTAATAGATCCCGAAGAAATGAGGCGAGCTCAAGAAGAGATGAGGAGTCAAGGAGTTCCATCTCTTTCAAACTTGTTGCCTGGAGCGGCAAGGAGCAACTAAATGTAACACTCTGATTACTAGGGACCTCTCATTGTCTTTGGATGGCATTTAAATCGTCAGGAGGAATCACGTGGCTGAAACATTTACTTGTGAAGAACTTTTACTTAGGGGAGGATCTAAAAAGCATTTATGGAAGCATTTTCTCTCGAACCTTTTAGTGGATGTTTTGATTCTTGCTGGTTAATTTAGGGATGAAATTGTTTATCTTGGTGGTTGAGGCACGCTTTGTGAGTCAGCAGAGGTGTACCTTTATTAGTAGATTTGTACCTTTGCTATGTTGTACAATTAGCCACAAAACAGGAGATATATATGGTAGTTGATTCATTTCAAAGAAGTTTGCAACTAATGTCTGATTGGTGGGTCAGGAAAGGCACTTATATTTTTGTGAGTTATCCAAAGCATTACCGAAAGGGAAAAATAGGACCATTCTGGCCTGTCATAAACACTCTGAATTTTATTAATTGATTGGCCTTCACTTGCAAATGAATCCAATTTTACCTGTGCTTGTCACAATCTCTCCAGAAAGTCATTATCTACGATGGTTGCCTCATAGTTATGATTACAAATAGCAAATTCACTGTGACTATGGTACTGGACTATTTGCATGCGGTGACATTCATACTAGGAACCCGAGCAAATACCACAGAGAATGGAGCCACCGTGATTGGATCTGAGTGGCTTACATTTATTGGATCGAGGGAAGGAATGTTGTCAGATGAGTCTATGTTTAGAACTTCTCCATTGAGAAGCAGGACTTGGCTCTGTATATTTCCTTCTTTGGCGGTCAAGTGATACTCTTCTCTGATGTTCCCATCATTAGATGATCCTCTTGACATACTGGCAAATCTTGTCCTGTGACTTTGGCTCTCGTGTTTCAGAGTCAGTGTTCCTTTACTGGTTACATTTTCAGTTGAAACGAGAACTTGGACAGTTGTTTTACCATCAAGGTTGATCAGCAGCAAAGTGATACCAGGCTGTTGATATCAAGAAACAGAGTATTAGCCAACTACACATGGTTTGTGCTGTTGTTTCAAGAGTAGAAGACACTTAACAGAGTTCTTTGAGCAATGAGCATAAGCACGGATCTTATCTGTGCCCGAGAAGCTAGTTAACAAAACTTCGCTCCCCATCAACTTATGCCAAAGAAGAGCACTGCAGAGCACAAGTGAAGTATTGGCGTCAGCTTGAACGTTTTCTTAATTCATTCAATTTGTTTGTTCATTTCACGATAATGTTGTCAATCAGATGAATCCGGTTCTTCCGCTTATTTCTCTCTTATCAACTTTGGATTCAGACCGGCCTTTATACTGACCAAAGCTGGTTATTTCTTAGTTTAGCATCTCCACCGATACCCCTCGAAACAGTTTTGCATTATCTAGTATTAGAGTTCTAAGCTGAATTGGATTAAGGTTTAAGCTAAAATAACACGACTAGTCTACCTGTAGTAATCTGGGTTTGGTCGAAATGTTTGAGTGTTTAGCAAGCCATAGTTTCCACCAATCAATGTCTGTCTGCAGTATGTTTTTGTATTGTAAGTGGCCGCCATTCCTAGTTGGTCCAAGTACCTATATAACACAGACGGCATAAAATTTCTTAATCTCGTGATCTCCTCATCAGAATCATCAATATAAGTAGTTGACGTATAAGTCTTATTTTACCAGAAACTGAACACAAGGGAATTAGTGACATGGTTGTGGCCGCTATTATAAACGCCTCCAGCTTCACCAACCCATGCAACCGCCGAAGTTTCAGAATTCTTCAAAAGAGTTTGAAGACTGCTGAATGTTTGCACCACACAATCAAGATAAGAAGGATTGAGGATCTTGTGAATAAGGTGATCATCGACTCCTACATAAATCAGTTGAACTTGATGAAGATGAAGCACGATGTCTCACAATAGTATGGACCAACAAAGGTCTGATTCTGAAGTGATATTACCTGGACCAAGGTTATAAATGTGGTGGGTGACAACTTGAAGAGTTTTACTTGTTTGATCTATAAAATTGGCAAACCAATCTACATCAAAGAATCCCCCTGGTGCCAGGACTAGTGGCTTAACTTCGAAACCAGCATATATTTCTCCCACTAGGTGTTGAAGGGTTTTTATATCTGATGCATACTGGTGGGCTGAAACTCTTGCTCCAACTCCGTGTCCACTTAGTTCATTGCCTAACCCACAAGAAAAGCACAGATTTTAAAGACAGTTACAGAAAAACTTCAGGAGTAAATGTTCATGCAACCGTATCTTTTCCACCTTCACTACGCTTACCAAGCTCCCAACCGAGGATAGAGTAGCCTTTATTGACAGTGTACCGAATAAGAGATTCGGCATTACTGGAATTCCAGGGCCCATTAACAAAACTGTCCGAACCGATTATCCTGCCGTATAATGCATTCAGCCCAAATGTGACGGCTGACCTGTAATATATGCACTGCACCATCAATGTACTTAGATAATTAGAAAACGAGGGGCTTCAAATTCATGCCATTTGTGGAACAAATGGTAAACATAATCTTAGCCTTAGGCCTACCCCGTCTGCTTGAAAAATGAGTTCAGCTCATCCCATCGGGCTAAAGGTAAGCATCCTTGTGAGAAACCAAGAAATTCCGAGCTGTTCTTGGTGAAGATGGTGCAAGGTTTGTCATCACCCTGTGTTTCATATACTACTTTATCTTGCAAGGTCCCCCCCAATCTAATCCTCAGGGGTGAAAAGGCTGCAATACAGCATAAATGTCTACAGCTTTAAATTTGAAGTACCGAGATGATGTGACATGCTGAAATTGTTCAATAAGGATCAGCGTGCACGATCATGTACCTTTTACAGCATTCAGCAGAAGTGTGTTTTTCAGATCCTGATAAGAGACAATCACGTTTGAGAAGCCAAGACTTGCAGAAGGAAAGTTATAATAAACAAAGGAAATGCTAACGCCATGCTTGTCAAATACTCAAATTAAGCTCTCTTGATTACTTTTTCTCTTTTGGTGGTTCTGTGCGAGCAGGTGGGCAGAGTCCAGACCTAAACTCAGGTATCTGTACATTATTGAAGATCCTCCTCCTCCAGAAGCTCCATAATTCACATAACCCCACAAAAACCAACAGAGAGAGAGAGAGAGAGAGAGAGAGAGAAGCATACCAAAGTTTGGAGGGTGGCTCTTCCCCAGCTGCAAGTGCCATAATCACATTTTTCAGGAGGCCACCAATCCAAAGTGGCACAGATGTAATCATCGTCTGTCTTAGCAACGGATGCTGTTCCATTGATGAACAAAATTCCGGCACCCTGCGAAACCGCTGAGCTGGAGTTGTAA
This sequence comes from Eucalyptus curtisii, assembly GCA_017140595.1. Lineage (NCBI taxonomy): Eukaryota > Viridiplantae > Streptophyta > Magnoliopsida > Myrtales > Myrtaceae > Eucalyptus > Eucalyptus curtisii. The sequence continues at coordinate 26,265,404 of CM029496.1, read as the reverse complement.
TATACCCCAAGCACCAAAACACCCAACCCCACGAGAACAAGCAGAGAAGCCGCCCTGCAGTACATTTAAACAATGGCAAGAACAGTCCTAGGCTCCAAACAAACTCATGGGTTGAGGAAGCATGAATGCTTTAGTTGCGGTCTTCTTTTCGCAATTGAAGAACTATCTGTGAGACGCAGGATATCAAAGGAGAGGAGAAGAAAAAGCTGAGACTTGAAAGCCGTGTTCTTTGGAGGGTCCGCAGAGAAATAGTAGTTTTCTCGATACTTTAGATGTTCTACTTCCGGCAATTAAATCGATCGCTAAGCATAATTGTTTATTGAAGCTAGTACCACCGTTGCGTGCATGCTTAAGAATATAAATTTCTAAGGGTATTATACAAATATACAAATTTTTTCCAGAATTTTTTTGATAATGATGAACTAGTGGTGGAGTGCCGGTGCTCGTGATTGGTGTTGAGAGAATAGACGCTGTGTAGATCAAAGAAACGAAAGCTCAGTGGGCAGAACCGAAAAGAAGGAAAAAAAAGGAGCATAGAACATTCGATTCGTCCAACATGTAATTATCCATGCGCATTTAAGTCTACCAAGTGTCTTATCATGGAAAGTGAGGTCACTTGTGGAAAGAGATTCGGACAAAATTGAACAGGGACCCAATGACTTAAAAAAGCAAATTAGGGGAATCTAGTTTCATACCGTGAAATATAAAAGTCAAGAGAATGAAATTATAGGGTGCAAGGCAGATTAAAACCCCACATATTTTTAGTCTTTTTGTAGTGCGCGCATCGCCAGTTTCATGTTTCCCTAAATGAATATACATATAACAGTACCCTATATGCATTTTGTTTAATCAATTTATTAAACAAAAATCCAAGGAAAGGTCAAATTTATGCTCTAAGATATACCAAAAAGTTATTGATCTCAACCAAATAGCACGCCTTTCAGAACAATAAACCTAGAAAGGTTTATTATTATACAACAAAAGAAGGCCTTGAAAGATCCTTTTAATGTTCATTGATCATGTTTATCTTGTTCAGAGCTCTTCCCTTTCCAATTAGAAAAAATTGGATGGAACATATCACAATCAAATCACTAGGGTGAATTCTCTGAAAGCAAACTGTCCTAGGCAAAGTTAGAGGTGTGCAAAAGAACCGGGACCCGCCCGGACTGCCCGGAACCGCCCAGAACCGGTGGTTCTTGAGGGAACCAGTCCGGTTCCCGATTCCAATTTATGGGAACCGGTGGGTACCGGTCCGATTCCCGGTTCCATGGGCGGATCCGCCCACCCAGACTGGACCGATTATATTATAATAATATATTAATTTTTAATATTAAAATAAATTTCAAATTACTAATTAGTAAATCTAAATTTTAGGACTCCATCTACTCTCATGGTTTCCATGTTTTAATAAGAATTTAGTAAAGTGTGTAAGCTTTCTTTCAACAACTCAACAAATGGCTCATTAAAAAAAATACTTTTAGGACTCACATATGACACTATGTTCAAGAATATGTGGAGTACTGGTTGAATTGTTTCTACAAAAAAAATTTAGTAAAGCAAATGTTGTAAGAGATTTAGCATTGTTAGAGGATAAAAGAAAAGATGATCTACATATGACAATCATCCAAAATCTTGAACTTAAAGAATATTTTAGATTTCAACTAAAATGATTCAAAAATAGGAAAAAAAAAAAAAAACCTATTTCTCTTCTTTGGTAGTGTTTTCCAATTAAATAAAGAAAAATGGTACCATTAATTAAGCCGATTCGATTTAAAGAAAAATATTACTCGATATGAAAAGTACTCACGGCGGGATTTGGAAAACGATATTATTATTAGTGAGACCAGTTTCATGGATTCACTTGGGAATCGGACCGAACTAGCGATCTGGTTCTCGGGTGGATCCATGCAACAACGGGTGGTTCCCGGTTCCAATTTTTTGGAACCGGTTCTTAGCGGGCGTTTCTCGGTTCTAGGCTAGAACCGCCCATCCGGACCATGCACACCCCTAGGCAAAGTGGTCGCTTCTCAAATGAAGGTCATATTTATAATGACAGAAACAGTCATGGATTTTAAAGAACTCCAAGAATCAAGAGGACCGCTATCTAAGAAAAATGAAAAAGGGCTATACTGCTACCGAATCAAGGTCCTTATGATCATTTGACCCAAATTTTTTTTTAAAAAAGGTCCTTATGATCACTACAATGTCAAAAAGGGTCTCTATTTCCGTAGTTTTGCCAGTTAAAAGCAATCTCAAGGAGAGGAAAAAGAACGAGTGAAGTATGCTTAATGCAAATGGACAACCCAACATGATTGAAGAACGTAAATCTTAAGTGGTAACTTTTTTCATCTTTCTTTTTCAATAGGAAACAGGGGCCTAACACTAACGCAGGAAGGTTGCAACTTCAGATGACAATTTGAGTTCGTCGAGTTCTAAGTGTGAATACCTCTAGATCCCAGGTGGTTTTGGTGCTCAGCATACAATAACATCTGTAACCACATTTGCTATTGATAAACATCAACAAGAAGCATCTTTCGGAGGGATTGTGCATTCAAATGGCAGTTATTAACTGTGCAGGTAGGTTATAGAAATCATTACTTCACATTTGACATCTTGCATCTACGTTGAGAGAGACAAATCATCCTTAGTTTCTTCCTAGACATAATGCGCCAATCTGATTCGGTACTTGAAAGTCAGAGTCAGCCAATTTTGCTAACTGGGAAGGTTAAATTCATATGGTTGTATGCAACTTTCTTGGGCATTCGATCTGTTTGTCAGGATGGAAACATTGCTAGCACACCAGATGTGCATGGTCATTAAAATTGCAAAAAAATTGAAACTCCAGTGGCCAGTAAGATTTGAAAATGGCAAGTAATTTCTCAGAGTGTAAATCTGCATTATAATTTATTGCACCAGAACCAGAAGCTTTACTCATATGTCACCCTTGAGTTGGGATATACACATAATAGATTGATAATTCCATCATCCCCACGACACTGCCAAAACAAGCTATATGCAGTTTGACTTGTAATGCCAACATGGAACATACTTACGTCACCAATTTGGAGTACAGCTGGTCTTTACAAGTTAATACTATTAATCGTATGAGATGTGAAATGACATGCTAAGCCAATGTAATGACAGCAATATGATCACTGCACCCATTTCTGAGGACTTCAATGAAGATTGAACATTAGATCTAAATCATAGACGTGGAACAGTTGACTTTGGACTCTAGACTAGCGCTAAGTGGTATGAACATCTCATTGGAGAAAGCTCGTTCAGCATTAGCAGTCTCTTTAATATTTTTGATCTTTTGGCGGGTTTGGGAGGTTTAGGGATGCTAAAAAGGATACTCAGGACATAAGTTGGATAAATTTACAGATTCAAGAAGTGATCATGATGCTGATAGTGATTTGCTTATGTGTATAGCTGAATTTGTGTGGATCTGAATGCACACCACTTTGCACAGAGAGCAGATTGGTCTGACATATCCAAGAGAAGAAGCTGGTTATGAACTTCTCACAAACTTACATAAATTTGCATAGCAAAGAAAAAAAACAGCAACCAAAAGAATTTTTATCTGTAGATTACAGCAATTGAAGATGCTGCAAGTATCTACAGTTCAGAGAAGTAATTCCATTGTGTGTGTGTCTCTGTGTGTGTGTATCTTGAACTATCTGCAAGCTGTGACATTCATGCTAGGAAACTGAGCAAATACAACAGAAAATGGAGCCACCGGAATGGGACCTGACATGCTCACTTTTGTAGGATTTAGGGGAGGAATGTTCCCAGAAGAATCAACACTAAGAATTTTCCCTTTGAAAAGGGTGACTTGGCTGTGCAAGTGTCTGTCTTTAGCTGTCAAGTGGTACTCTTCTCTAATATTTGCATCGAATATCAACCCATTTGGAATGCTGGAAAATTTACTTTCATGGGAACAGATTTGTGGTAGCAAAAGTATTGTCCCATTAAGTATGCAAGGCATACTTCGTGAGTCACTGGAGGTGTACCTTTTTCATTTACATTTGTACCTCTGCTATGTTGTACTATTAGCCACAAAACAGGGGATATATACAGTAGTTGAGTCACTTAGAAGAAGTTTGCTACCAATGTCTGATTGGTGTGTTAGGAAAGGCACTTTATTGTGAGTGATCCAAACCATTACTGAAAGGGAAAAGTAGAACCATTCTGGCTTGTCATGAAACACTCTGGATTTTATTAATTGACTGGCCTTCATTTGCAAATGAATTCAATTTTACCTGTGCTTGTCAATATTTCTCCAAGAAATAATTATATACAGTGGTCACCTTATAGTTACAATTACAAATAGAAAGTTCACTGTGCCTATGGTCCTGGACTATTTGCATGCAGTGACATTCATATTTGGAATCCGAGCAAATACAATGGAGAATGGAGCCACCGTAATTGGATCTGAGTGGCTTACATTTATCGGATCGAAGGAAGGAATGTTGCCAGATGAGTCTGTGTTTAAAACTTTTCTATTGAGAAGCAGGACTTGGCTCTGTATATTTCCTTCTTTGGCGGTTAAGTGATACTCTTCTCTGACGTTCCTGTCATTAGATGAGCCTCTTGACATTCTGGCAAATTTTGTCCTGTGATTTTGGCTCTCTTGTTTCAGAGTCAGTGTACCGTTACTGGTTGCATTTTCGGTTGAAACGTGAATTTGGACAGTTGTGTTACCATCAAGGTTAATCAGCAGCAAAGTGATACCAGGCTGTTGATATCAAGTAACAGCAGATTAGCCAACTACATGGTTTATCCTCTTGTTTCAAGAGTTGAAGACACTTACAGAGTTCTTTGCGCAATGGGCATAAGCACGGATCTTATCTGTGCCCGAGAAGCTAGTTAATAAAACTTTGCTCCCCATCAACTTATGCCAAAGAAGAGCACTGCAGAGCACAAGTGAAGTATAGGCATCAGCTTGAACTTTCTAATAATTCATTCAATTTTTTTGTTCAGTTAGCACGATAATATTGTCAGTCAGATGACTCCGGTTCTTCAAATTATTTCTATTTCTCTTTTCAACATTGGATTTGGACCGGTCTTTACACTGACCAAAGCTGGTTATTTCTTAGTTTGCAGTCTCCACAGGCAAAACTATTCCATTACCACTTGTAACAGTTTTGCATTATGTGAAATATATCAAAGAGAGAAATAGGACTTTTAGGAAAGTCTCTTTTATCCCTTTCCTTTCACTCATCTAGGGGTTAGTTGAGTTGGATTAAGGTTTTAAGCTAAAACCACATGAGTAACCTACCTGTAGTAATCTGGGTTTGGGAGAAAATTTTGAGTGTTTAGCAAGCCATAGTTTCCACCAATCAATGTCTGTCTGCAATATGTTTTTGTATTGTAAGTGGCCGCCATTCCTAGTTGGTCCAAGTACCTACACAACACAGATGGCATTAAATCTTTTAGTCTCATGATCTCCTCATCAGAATCATCAATATAAGTAGTTGATGTAGAGTCTTATTTTACCAGAAACTAAACACAAAGGTATTAGTGACAAGGTTGTGGCCGCTGTTATAAGCGCCTCCAGCTTCACCAACCCATGCAACTGCCGAAGTTCCAGAATTCTTCAGAAGACTCTGAAGGCTGCTGAATATATGCAACTCACCGTCAAGATAAGAAGGATTGAGGATCTTCTGAATAAGGTGGTCATCGACTCCTACATAAATCAGTTGAACTTGATGAAGATGAAGCACAATATCTCAAAATAGTACTGTCCAACAAAGGTTTGATTCTGAAGTGATATTACCTGGGCCAAGGTTATAAATGTGGTGGGTGACAACTTGAAGAGTTTTACTTGTTTGATTTACAAAATCAGCGAACCAATCTGCCACAAAGAATCCCCCAGGTGCTAGGACTAGTGGCTTAACTTCAAAACCTGCATATATATCTTCCACTAGGTGTTGAAGGGTTGTTATATCCGATGCATACTGGTGGGCTGAAACTCTTGCTCCAACTCCATCTCCACTTAGTTCGTTGCCTAAACAGCAAAAAAAGCACAAATTTCAGAAACACAATACTTAACAGTTGAAAAACACTGCAGAAAAACGGGAGGAAAAATTCTGATGTTTCTGTCATATCCTTATGCAGAGTAAGTTAATTAATATATTAAGCTGGCCGGAAAACATATATTTTCCATCTTTCCTGGTCCATGCTAAGACAAGAACCTCTATGCTTACCAAGCTCCCAACCGAGGATAGAGTAGCCTTTATTGACAGTATACCGAATGAGAGATTCGGCATTGCTGGAATTCCAGGGCCCATTAACAGAACCATCCGAACCGATTGTCCTGCCGTATAATGCGTTCAGCCCAAATGTGACGGCTGACCTGTAATACATGCACAGCACCATCAATGTACTTAGATATTTAGAACACGAGGGGCTTCAAATTCATGCCATTTGTGGAATAAATGGTAAACATAATCTTAGCCTTAGGCCTACCCCGTCTGCTTGAAAAATGAGTTCAGCTCATCCCATCGGGCCAAAGGTAAGCAGCCTTGTGAGAAACCAAGGAATTCCGAGCTGTTCTTGGTGAAGATGTTGCAGGTTGACTGATCACCCTGTTTTTCATACACTACTTTATCTTGTAAAGTCCCTCCCATTCTAATCCGCAGCGGTGAAAAAGCTGCGTTACAGTGTAGAAACTAACTTTAATCTGCAAGTACTGAGATGATGTGACATGTCGAAATTGTTCGCATGATCGCATACCTTTTACAGCATTTATCAGAATCGTGTTTGTCAGATCCTGGTGAGAGAACATCAATTATGAAATGCCAAGATTTGCAAAAACAAAACTGTAATTACAAAGGAAAATGCTAATGCTTATGCTATTCTTGTCAAAAACTCAAATTAAGCTCCCTTTGATTACTTTTATCTTTTGGGGGCTCTGTGTGCAGAAATTGTCCAGCGCTAGTCTCGAGTATCTGTACATGAATTGAAGATCATCCAGAATCTCCCAATTCCATGTACAGCACACACACGTGCCCACACACCCACACACACGGGAGAGAGAGAAAGCATACCAAAGTCGGGAGGGTGGCTCTTCCCCAGCTGCAAGTGTTATAATCACATTTCTCAGGAGGCCACCAATCCAATGTGGCACAGATGTAATCATCATCCGTCTCAGCAATGGATGCTGTTCCATTGATGAACACAGTACCAGAAAGAACATTCCCAGAAATTGCGGTACTGTGCGAAAGTGCTGAGCTGGAGTTGTGATGTATCCAGAACACCAAAAAACCCAACCCCACTAGAACAAGAAGAGACCCCATACCCCAGTACATTTACACAATGGCCAGTACAGTCTTAGGCTCCATACAAATTATTTGATTGAGTAAGCACGAATGTCTTTGTTGCTATCTTCACTTGGTAACTGAAGAACTTCTTGGGAGACGCAGGACGTCAAAGGAGAGGAGAAGGAAGTCGAAACTTGAAAGCTGTGGTCTATGGAGGGTCCGTAGATAAACAGTAGTTTTCTTGATATATTATATTTCCTCTACTTCCAGGTCAACTGTATTGATCACTGTTCTCTCACGAATCCTAATTTTTTTATGAAGCTAGTACAAGTGCAGAGTGATTGGTTAAGAAGATGCTTTTCTAATGACGTTATGCAAATATATAGATATACTTTTTGCTGATTTTTTTTTTTTTTTTTATAATGATGAACTAGTGGAGGTGTGCTGGTGCGCATGATTGGTGTTTGAGAAAACAGATGCGGTTTACGCCAAAGAAACGCAAGCTCAAGCCTAGAACATTTGATTCAACGAACATGAATGAAAAAAATTATGCAGATTTAAGTCGCCAATTGTCTTACCATTGAAAAGTGAAGTCACTAGTGAAAAGACATTTTGACGAAAACATTGAAGAGGGACCCAATGACTTAAGTGGATATGTGGGGGAGTCTAGTCTCGCGCTGGGAGCTAGAAAAGTCAGGGAATGAAATTATAGAGTGCAAGGCATATTAGAACCCCACACATTATATAGTCTTTTTGCAGTGCATGTATCCCCAGTTAGATGTTTCCCTGAATGGATATACATATGACGGTACCCTGTATGCGTTTCTTTAATCAATTTATTAATAAGAAATCCAAGGAGAGGTCAAACTTGTGCTCTAAAATATACCAAAATGATACTGATCTCAAGCAGATGGCACACCCTTCAGAACAATGGACCTGGAAAAGTTTATTATTAATGTTCATTGATCAAGTTTATCTTGTCCAGAGCTCTTCCCTTTCCAATTAGAAAAATTCCCATGGTCCATATTACAATCAAATCACTAGGGTGAATAATTTGTCGGTATGCTCTTTGGAAGCAAACTGTCCTAGGCAAAGTGGTCGCATCTGTAAAAGGAAGTCGATGCTCATGATAACAAAAACAGTATAGAGATCAAAGAACTCCAAGAATCGACCGAACGACTATCTAAGAAAAATGGAAAAAGTCCATACAGTAAACATCTTAAGGTCCTCATGATCACTAAAATTTCGAAAAGGGTCTCTATTTCCCTAGTTTGGCCAGTTAAAAGCAATCTCAAACAGAGGAAAAAGAACGAGTAAAGTGTGGTTAAGGCAAATGGACAACCCAACATGTTTGAAGGGCATAAGTCTTTAGCTTTAACTTTTTTCATAATTCCTTTTAATAGGAAACAGAGGCCTAACACTAACAAAGGAAGATTGCAACTTGGAATTACAATTTGAGTTCATCAAATTCAAAGTGTGAATACCTCTAGATCCCGGGTGGTTTTGGTATGTACACATTCAATATTAATAAACGTCGACGAAAGATGTATTTGGGAGGGATCGTGCATTCAAATGGCAATTGTTAATTTGGGCAGGTAGATAATAGAAATCATTACGTCACATTTGCCATGTTGCAAATATATTGAGAGAGCAATCATCCTTAGCTTCTCCCTAGACATGACACACCAATCTGATTAGGTACTTAAAAGTCATACTCAGTAGGAAACAGAGGCCCAACACTAACACAGGTAGGTTGCAACTTTGAATTACAATTCGAGTTCATCAAGTTCAAAGCGTGATTATCTCTAGATCCCAGGGGGGTTGTACACCACATTTAATATTGATAAACATCGACAAAAGATGTCTTTGGGAGGGATTGTGCATTCAAATGGCATTTGTTAATTGTGCAGGCAGATGATCGAAATCATTACATCACATTTGCCAACTTGCAAATATATTAAGAGAGAGAAATCATTCTTTGCTTCTTCCTAGACATTACACACCGATCTGATTAGGTACTTAAAAGTCAGTCAGCCAACTTTACTTACTGGGGAAGGTTGGATCATATGGTTGTATTCATATTCATCTCATGCAACTTTTCTTGGGGAACGTGATCCATTTGTCGGGATGGAAACATTGCCAGCACACTGGATGTGCATGTTCGTTAAAATTGCAAACAATTTAAAATTCCAGTGGCTGGTAAGATTTGGAAAATGGGTAGCAATTTCTCAGAGCTAAATAGGCAGTATAATTTATTGCACTAGAATTAGAAGCTTTTCTCACATAGCCCGCTCGAGTTGGGATATATATAAAATATAGATTGATAATACCATCATCCACACGACACCCCCAAAACAAGCTATATGCAGTTTGACTTGCAATGCCAACATGGGACATATTCAACTCACCAATTTGAAGTACAGCCGGTATTTACGAGTTAATACTTCCAATTGTATTAAGGTGACATGCTAAGCCAATGTAATGACAGCAATATGATCAGTGCACCTGCTTCCGAGGAATTTAATGGAGATTGAACATCAGATGTAAATCATCGAAGTGAACAGTTGAATGTGGGCTCTAGACTAGCGCCAAATGGTATGAACATCTTATTGGAGAAAGCAAGTTTAACATTAGCAATCTCTTTCTTATTTTGGATCTTGTGGTGGGTTTGGAGGGTTTAGGAATGCTAGAAAGAGTAGTCAGAATATTAGTTTGACAAATTTACAAATTTGGGAAGTGATCATGATGTAGATAGCGATGTGCTTATGTGCATGAGTGATTGCGTGTGGATCCAATTGCACACGACTTTGCTCAGAGAGCAGATTTGTCTGACGAATCGAAGAAAAAGAAGCTGGTTAGGAACTTCTCACAAACTCTCATAAATTTGCATAGCAATGAAAGGAGAAAAATACTTTATACAGCAATCACAATAATTTTTATCCATAGATTACAGTTATTGAAGTTGTTATAAATATCTACAGTTTAGAGAAGTATTTCCATTGTGTGTGTGTGTGTGTCTTGAACTATCTGCAAGCTGTGACGTTCATGCTAGGAAACCGAGCAAATACAACAGAGTATGAAGCCACCAGAATGGGATCTGACATGCGCACTTTTATGGGATTTAGGGCAGGAATGTTCCCAGAAGAATCAACACTAAGAATTTTCCCGTTGAGAAGGGTGACTTGGCTGTGCAAGTCTCTGTCTTTAGCTGTCAAGTGGTACTCTTCTCTAATGTTTGCATCGAATATCAACCCCTTTGAAATTCTGGAGAATTTACTTTTTCGGGAACGGATTTGTGGTTGCAAAATCAATGTCCCGTTTCCTGCACCGTCTTCAGCGGAGACATGCACTTGTGCTGTGGTGTTTCCATCAAGATTGATCAACAGCAATGTGACGCCAGTCTGTCATGCGTGGAATTTTAAGATGTTAGAACATAGTTCAGGATATGATGGCTGTAAATTTAAGAATAGACATTACTCACTGAATTCTTTGAACAATGAGAGTAAGCACGGAGTTTGTCTGTGCCGGTAAAGTTAGTGAATAGGACATTGTTTCCCATCAAACGGTGCCAAAGAAGTGCACTGCAATAACAGTAATGCACTCCATCAACACATCAATTTTCAGCCGGATTCTCCCTTATTTCCTGCTTTCTCCATTATTTTTCTTCAGTGTCATCTTTTGTTTTGTAAATAAGAAAAGAACAAAAAAAAATTCCCATTAATCTTTTTGATCTCATGACTGACCTGTAGTAGTCCGGGTTTGGTTGAAATGTGCTGGAGTTGAGTAAACCATAGCCCCCGCCAATCAATGTCTGTCTACAGTATGTTTTGGTGTTGTAAGTCGCTGCCATTGCAAGTTGGTCCAAATACCTATACAATTTTCAGGGAAAATCAGGAGTAAACATACTCATTGACTGCTAATAAAAATCATGAAAAGTTTTTCATGAAAATCTTGGTAATATGGAAAATGGATGAAGAAATGTGTAGGACAAAACTTACCAAAAACTAGACACAAATGCATCGGTGACAAGGTGATGACCACCACCATAAGCCCCGCCTGCTTCTCCAACCCATGCGACTGCCAAGGTTCCCGAGTTCTTGAGGATACTTTCAAGACTACTGAAAGTCTGAGCCATGCCATTGAGATACGACGGATCCACAATCCTACTGATGAGGTTATCATCGTATCCTACATGGAACAGACAATTAAGATCCTTCATTATATCTTCTGATGTTCACCGAAGAATGTGTTAAACAAGCTAATCACACAAAATTGGGCAGTCGAATGTCCAAGATTAAACAAAAAGTAATAGATGCAATTTCCTTATGTTGAAGTACCTGCTCCAAGGCTGTAAACGTGGTGGGTGGCCACATGGAGCATTTGCGTTGTGTGATCCACAAAATCTTTGAACCAGTTGGCATCAAAGAATCCACCTGGTGCTAGGATTAGCGGCTTAACTTCAAAACCTCCATAGATATCATCCAATAGGTTCTGGAGGGTCTTAATGTCAGATGCATATTGTTGTGCCGAGATTTGTGCTCCAATTCCTTTCCCACTAAGTTCATTTCCTAATAGACAGGAACATATTTGGTCAGATACAAAGATACACCATCCAACTTATGCAGGAGTATGTCAGACTCTCCAACTTTTAACATCATAAATTTTTTCAAAAGTAGACATGAATATGCTCCATCATTGGACAAGTTAACTCTTCAAATGATATACAGCAGCTAAATTGGTAAAGACAGATTGATGTGCCTTGACACTTCATGGCACACAGTGAAGTACTAATTCCAGGAAAGCTTCGTCCAGTATGAATAATATGTGAATTGGAGCCTTTGATAAAATATAATTTAGAAGTTTCTGGTTTTCATGCTATGGAAGCTTTTGAATTTGCTTTTCTGTAGGACTATAGACTCTTAAGAGTACCTAACTAAAAACAATCTTAAATGCCTCAGGCAACTACAAGCCCAATTGCTTTTGCCTTTCAAGAATCAATGGAAACAGGACGAGCTAATCAAGTTCTATCATATATCATATTTGATAATGCTAACTTATCCTTTTGTTAATTCCAGAAGACCTATGTGCAAGCAAAATAAGCCATTCCCCTGAGAATGTTGGAACAAGATATTGGATTAAGCTCCCAAAGAAAATATTTTTTCTTGGCCTGAATTTCTGTTTAGAGTTCCTAGCAATAAGATATCTTTATGAGAGCCAGTAACGAGCATCACTACACGTACCAAGCTCCCATCCATGGATGGTATAGCCTTTATTCACAGTGTAACGCAAAAGAATCTCAGCATTGCTTGAATCCCATGGTCCATGGACAGATCCATCTGAATTCACAGTCCTTCCATACAAGGCATTCAAACCAAAAGTGACAATAGCCCTGCATTTCACAGAATTGACAGACTTTAAATCAGTTAACAAAGAGTTAAAATATGCGTCAGCAATGTGAAGGATCTTATCCGTACATGATTGTTAAATTTCTGAAAGAGGAACATTTGTTTTTACCCTGCACGCTTGATAAATTCATTAAGCTCGTCCCACCTAGACATGGGCAGGCATCCTTGAGAGAAACCAAGAAACTGGGAACCATTGATCGATTGGGGGTTGCAGGGTCCCTCATCTCCTTGTACATGGTATATCAATTTATCTTGTAAGGTGCCTCCCATTCTGATTTTTAACGGTGAAAATGCTGCAAAACATTAGTGCTCTTCAATAGAAATCAGACAAAATGGAGACAGCACGAAACATTCACGACGCCTGCAAAATTTGAAGAAATGATTTCTTACCTTTGATTGCATTCAACAAAATGGGATTGCTGAGGTCCTACGTATAGAGCAAAGATAAAGAAAGTGAGTGAACCAAAAGAGACAGCAAGATATCAGGCAAATACCAGAATCAGTCACAGCTTGCAACTTCCACACACACACGCACACATACTCATTCTCTCAGACAGAGAGAGAGAGAGAGAGAGAGAGAGAGAGTCCTGACCAGAGTGAACAGAGTGGCATTGCCCCAGCAAGTGCCCTGGTGACAAACATCAGGAGGGCCATAATCCAAGGTGGCACAAATGAAGTCATCATCAATGCTAGCAATGGAAGCAGACCCATTAATGAACACACTCCCATCAACCACAATCCCTGAGAGACCTGTGGTCTGTGAGTCCACAGAGTAGTGATGCAACCAGACGACCAAGAAACACACACCCACAAGAACAAGCAGAGACCCCATCCCACAGGACATGTAACTCTTGGATTGGATCACTCCCAATGCCTATTGCGTAAATCTATGTCCCTTCTCTTCTTTGGTCACTGAAAGACATGAAGGGGTCACAAAGAGGAGAAGAGAATGAATTAACGTTTGAAGCTTTCGTTTGAGCTCTTGCTTTGACGAAGGGACACAGAGAAATGGCTCTCTGTGTTGCTTTATATATTTTGGGGGATTCAACGTTGGCCCATGGAAGTCTTTTCGCGCTTCATTTGACCTCATATTTTATATCAATTAAGTGGAACAACTAGATATAATTTGTTACGATATATGTTTAGCGATCCAAGGATAGTTGTCCAAAATATCCTAAATTTATTGTACCAGGCCAATTCAATCATAAACTTTTCCATTATACTAATTTAGTCATAAGCATTTTTATTATTTACCAATTTAATTTTAAATATTTTGATGAAATGTCAATTAGTCATTTCGATCAATTTTTACTAAAATAGTTAACGTGAACAAAGTTTGCATTTTTTAAAATTTTTTTTTTTTTTATCCTTTTGGCCTATGGCTAATACTAACCCATGGCCAACAAGGGCCTCAATGCCCTCGCCTTCGCCCATGGCTAAGTACCGTGGTGACCGACCACAAGCCAAAGGGAAAGAAAAGATTAAAAAAAAAAGGTTTTTTTTAAAAAATGCAAAATTTATCACGTTAGCATCGATCATACCACATAAAATTATCCGCATCTATGTCAACAATTACCAATCAAAATTGGCCAAAATGACTAAATTGACAAGTCATAAAAAATTTTAGAACTAAATTAACAAATTAAAAAAATATATATTTATGATTGAATTGATCACCATATAGTAAGTTTATGAGACTTTTTGGATAGTTTATTGAGCTTGTTCCTTTCATTGGCCTTTAGACTTGGAGGATGATTGTCAATGAGATTCTTTTGTTTTGTATTTTCTTCTCGTTGATTTTTTTTATCAAAGATAGTACTGTTCGACAGGTGAAGGAGCTGATGAGAAGTTTCATTTCCTTTGGCCCACTATTGGCCTTTTGGAAATATCCCTTGCGAATTCTCTTTTAACATACTATTTTCCCTATATATGCTTATAGAAACATGATGGTGTTATAATATTTAAATAATAAAAGGTGTTATAATATTTAAATAATAAATTTTTCCAAACCTCATTTGCCACTCTAATTAAATTTCCACGCTTAGTACTAGTTAAAAAACCAGACTAAGCGTCGGAGGGAGTATTAAAATATTTAAACAATAAATCATGCCTTCATCTTAGCTTAATTTTTTATAATAGTTGATAATGATCTTATAAAATCTCATAGATACAACTTGGAAATTGTCAAAGAACATTGAAAGTCACATATATTAAAAAAAAAGTTTTTGAAAATAAATAAATATATTTTTCGATGGAGAACCCCATTTCTGGTTCTTTCATAATCTGAGTTACCATTAGAAACCAGTGAAAAAGTGCTTGATAATAAAACGACTCGTGTGTCAGATAAAATGGGTCTATTTTGCTTGCTTGTTTTCATTAACAAACCGTTTTGAGTACGTCATTCTATTGGAACGTCGAGGTTGAGTCGACTTGTCTCTTCTTCAAGAGTCTTTGCACCACACTCGAACAGCCGTAGCAATAAGGAAAAGCTCCAGATGTATCATCGCATGTCCAAAACCGAAAATTCCAATAAGGAGCCCCTAATAATTGAGAAGGGAATGATGTCAAGTTTTGCTCTTCCTCGTTCGCGTTCGAGATCAAGAATCCCCAGATGGAATCTCCCCTGATTGAATCCTCAGTTAGGATGATTACTTTCTCTAGGACGATAATGAGATACAACTATAGTAGTTGATGATTTTTCAGGCAGAGATGAAGGAGAGGTTCAACTTGGAAAATAAACAACCGGTGCTTGTTTATTCTCGAAGGACGTTGAATCATGCGTTGGCGATCTGCAAGACATCCCTTAAAAGGGAACAAAAGCTTCAATCTCGATGGCTCCCGCACTCTTACACGTCAAAGCTAACCTAACTCTTCAATTATGATATCAGGAGTCTTCGGTACCACATTAATAAAACCCTAATGAACGTTGCCATTTATACCAAACCGTTCATGGTTTTTGAGCCAGACAAATGTGCCAACCTTATCGTTCATGTTGTGATTATGACATTAAAAATTTTGTTAAGACTCATTCTACTATTCTTTCGCCCCATTGTAAAACCAAATATGCATTGGCATATGAATATGAAGATCGTCTCACCACATATAATTAAGGGGAGCTTGTAGTGGGATAAAAGGAGAGTGCGAAAAATCGAACTTTTGAGAGCATTGATAAGATGAAAGTGCGGATGTTGCAAAATCTAAACGTTAGAATAGGGTGTGCTTTACATTTCGTATGTTAATGCAAAGGATCACACAATACAGATAAAAAGGAGTTTTCGCTAGAATCCTGAAGTAAATAAACAGCTACAAAACGGATGAAATCACTGATTAATATAATGCATCTTATCTGACAAGAAAGATAAGATACCTACGGCTACAGGGAGTTTCCATGCGATTTCTGAAGCGTGCTAATTTGACTTGGATTAAGAAGCAGGATTAGGTGACTCAGGTGTTGACATGCTGGAGGCGCAACTGAGGTATCATCTTCTGGTGCCTATCGATAATTTAGGATAATCTCTTCATAACATGGGTCAACGATTAAACCTTGAACCAAAGAACTTAGACAAGGCTCTGTCAACAACTACCCTTTAGGCACACATTTTGAAAAGTGAAAATACCCATTTTCGGAAAAAAAAAAAAGATACTTGATGGCCAAAGAAATAACTTTACTTACTCCACATAGCAAAAAAATTAAATCTCCAAAGCATGTTTGGATGCCACTTAGCAAGTATAATAAGGGCGTTATTTGATATGTGTAAGAATCCGCCGGCTGCGACTTGTCAACCTCATCGCCAACTTTGAGAATATGCATGAAACAAATGAGGTCGTGCAATAGCCAAGGCACATGTTTAGCTTTCTTCAATAATGGTGGCCTCAGAAAAAGAAAAGAGCTCTCTTCAAGAATTGATTCCTTTAAGAACGAGGGTTTCTAGGATGTCCCTGGTCAAATGCATTCCTAATAAGGTATTTTGGCACGAAGATGGAAGGCCATTATTCCCCATGACTAGTATTAAAAAATTAATCCTCATCTTTATCTCCGGCCCAAACTAAAAGTTTTACTTTGACGAAATCCAAGGCTCGAACCATAAAAAAAGGGGAAAAAAATAAAATTAAATGGAGGCTTCCATTTACGTAAAGCGTGCTCGCAAGGGGTGCATGGGACTGACGATGGCAACATAAAATAAAACTTGACAACTGTGCAGGAGATAAGATGATAATGGTCTTCCCTAGATTCGCTCCAATATTCAGATCGTGGAGTGAAAGTCGGTGAAGAAGTCTAACAGTCCCCATCTGGGGAAGGTTCGATGCTTCTCTTCTGTATATTCCGATGATATTCTTGTATTGCCGCCCAAGGTTTGACCATTGAGAGAAGTGGAATTTACAGTTTTTTTAGTACGCAAGTCATCCTCATGACAGCAACTGGCGTTTAAGTTTGCAGCTCGCGGCCCTACACACTTGAGTCAACCCTGACGTCTTGGTTGGCCGAACAAGCAAAAGGGTGTTCTAGGAAAGTTTGATCCGAGACAGGTAGAAAGAGTTCTTCCGAAAATCTTTAGAGGATACGTGTGGGGAGTTGTATTCAGCATATATAGTGAAAAAGGACCCGGTTGTCTTTTGTTCTTTTTCCTTCAAGTTATAGCCTATTGAAACCAAGCAAGCATTTGTGGAATCATGAGATTTAGAATCTCACTTGGCACGATAATTATTTCTTCTAATTGATTATGAGGTGAGAAGATTGATTTGAGTCATGAGTATCAGTTGAATAGGCTAAGATTACGTAGACGAGTCATCTAAGGACAGCCAAATTGGTCAGGTCAATGGGTAAACAAATCTTTCCTAGGGTGAAATTCGAACTTTTCTTCTTAGCTCAACTGAAATGGAGTTTTCACCCTTCTGACCCTGATTAAAATAGTGAAATTTGGCCGGCGTTGAAGCTTGTAGGGAGAACGTGACTTTAAAGAGAATGATGTCTTGTAAATTGTATAATTTTGTGACTTTTCAAAGGTCTAATTAAACGGAAAGCAGTTGGTGAGAACACAAACCCGATCTGGACACATCACATGATAAAAGCTGAGGATGTCGTATGAAGCTAGTGTGCATTTTATAATATGAGTAGAATCAGTCAGTTCTAATCTTAGCTGATTTCAAACGTAACTAATTTGGTTTCTAATTCCAGAAAATCATAACTAAGACCAATAGGGTTGGTTTTAGGTTTCAGCAAAATCCTTGCGGGAACACGGTAATCCTTGCGGGTGAGTTCTCTTGTTTCCCACTTTAGGGTCAATTTTGCATTTTGATTGGGGCATTCTCATGCAATGTGCGGTCTTCTAGGAAGTGGCCCATTTGTAGCCTCTTGCTGCTTAAAAGACAATAACCCAACATTAAGTGAGCCCAAAGAAGAAGCGATCTAATTTTCAACGGGCCTAAAGCCTTGAAATGAAAACCATGCACAATGCATTAGTGACCTGACAAGTGACATAATAATCTAGAGCAGTTATTGCATTTTCCAAGCGTAAATGTGGCTACATCTTTAGGCCTTTTTGGACCAGAGCAGTGGCTATAGCAGGACAAAGGGCGAGAAAATTGTATAGACCTGTTCCATAGGTGATAGGATGGACAAAACCAACAACTCGGCATCGCTTGTGTTAGATTCCGTGCAGTTTAATAGAAATAAATGTGGATTTTAGAGATTTATGATATGTAATCGGGTTGATCCTGATAAGATGAGTTTAGGTTATACTTGCTATAGATCTCTTTTGGTAAAACCGTGATGCATGCTCATGTACTTTCTAGTTCAACTTTTGCTTCTTTTAGGTTTTCTAGATTTATCAAAAAGTACACGTTTTTGTAGGTTAAATATGTGTACATGTATTATAACGCATAAAGTATTGTACTCATGTAAATGTTTCAATTTTTCAACTCCTTTACATACATTTTTGAGTCACGTAAAGTATGCAGTTGTTTACACACATAAAATCCAATATAGTTTTGGCAAAACTATATAGCTAGATATAGGGGAAATTGTACAATCAATCATAAACTTATTATATGGTTATCAATTCTAATTTTGCCAATTCAGTTCTAACTTTTTGTGCGAAATTCCAATGTAATCATTCTAATTACTTTTTGTCGAAAATCTTTGACTTAGTAGTGTGCCGCATAAGACGGCCAACGGTGACTAGGCCATCAGGTCAACAATTTCCAATAAAAATTAATGGGAATGATTATATTGAAATTTTACACAAAAGCTTAGGATTATATTGGCAAAATTGAAAATTTTAGGATTTAATCGACATCCATAACAATATGTTTAGGACTGATTAGATAATTTTTGCAATAGACATATTTTTTTGCTAAATATAGATAAAAACACATACTTTTCTAATATATGATTAGCTAGTGATGAATGGTAGGGAAATTCAGCATTTCTTTACATTCTATGGTGATGATAGTATAGCATGCATTTTTTTTTATACGAAAAATTTATCTAATGTAAACTCACTATGATGCCTATTTTAGATTATTATCATTAGGGGTGAGCATCGGTCCAGGGTCAACCCTAGACCGACCCTGGACCGGCCCAACCCTGCCGTTCTTGGTCCAATTCCTAAGGAGATTGGGTTGGTCCTTGGTCTTAGAATTCCTGGACTAGCACTGTGCGGGTTGGTCATCGGTCCTAAGAGTTCTAGGTTAGTCTAACCCAAACCAACCCTGACTATATATATATATAATTTTTTTTATAATTTTTTTATATAGAGAAAACCTTAAAATAAACGGCGTCAATAACATTTAACAGCTCTTTAGTGGGGAGCAAATAATTTTATATTATTCTTTAATAACTTAAATTTTTAATGTTTTTTACAGCGTCAATAGTTATAATTTACGAAAGAAGAAAATGTTTTTGTGAGGAGTCCCCACGGTGTCCAAAAAGACATAAACAACTCCTTATGGCATCCTCCTCTAGTATTCGTTTTCTTCTGTCTTATTTGTCCTCTTAGTCTTCAATTTTCCAAAATTAAAAGAAACAACTTCTTTACTTGCTACTCGACACTCGCCTCACTCGCTTTGGGTCACTCGTGCCGCTCGCCGCTCGATACTCACTTGGATTGTTATTTCCCGCTCAACATTTGATGCCCATTCTGTTCGACGCTCATCCCACTTGACCCTCACCGCTTGCCTTTCTTAGTTGACCTTGCTCATCATCGAACCCATTGGGTTGGTACAATCCTCGGTTGCCCTTTCAAAGAGTACAAAAAATGAAATAAAAAATTATTGGTTAGTCGTGGGTTGACCTTGAAACTGGACCGCACCCATTGGTTAGTCCAATCCTCAATCACTTTTTTAAAGAGTACAAAAAATGAAATAAAAAATTATCGATTGGTCCTGGGTTGAACCTGGAACCGGACCAAACCCATTAGGTCGGTTTGGTCCTCGGTCCTAAGCTTAATAGGGTCGGTCCTCGGTCCCAAAAATTGAGGACCACCACTGTGCGGGTTGGTTTTAGATTAGGGGGTGGACCGGCCCAACCCAGACCATGCTCACCCATAATTATCATATTGTTGCTCTTTCTTTTCCGTATCTTTTGGACAGAATTGATGATATATTGTCCATGAAACATTTTCGAGTCTTATTATTTCCTAATAGAGCTCGAAACGACTGTCATTTGTCTGAGGAAAAGCAAAGGAACGTCATGCGGATCCAAGATTTCCGTCATGTTCTGAGTCAAGTTCAACTCATCTAAGACTATCATGCGCGATGGGCGATCAAAGAAGGAAATCCTAATCGATGCTAGATAACTTTCTGGTTTATGTCCTTCCTCTGGCGGGAACTGTATTTCTGTTCTTTTAAAGCACTCCGCAAGCTCCACATTTCTGTGTGCGAGACAAAGCGCAATGGCAAGAATCTTCAGCGTCGCTGCTCGGTTCGCCATTTTCATGTTTGGTCTCCCTTTCAGAGGTGAGAACGATTAACGTTGCCCATGGTTCTTGATTTCGAGGGACGCGAATGCTGAGGTTTTGTCGATGTTTCTTTTCAGGGACATGTTCCATTCCAGGGGCTACTGAGATTCAGTGCAGCCACACCGTGCGCGACATCACGATAACGCAGAAAGAAGAAGGGATCGGCAAGGGCAAGAAGCCCGAGTGGAATGTGACCATCAGCAACCCATGCCTGTGGACTGTCCTGGACTTGACAGTGACCTGCAGAGGGTTCGACCCCGTGGCGCAGAAGATCAAACCCTCCATCCTCGCGAAGCAGGAGGACGTTTGCCTCGTCAACAACGGGGATCCGATCCATATGAACGATGCGGCAAGTTCACCTATGAGAAGGATGTTTCTTTCCCGTTTGAAGTCAGCGACGGCCAAATCGGATTTTCTTGAACTTTGTAGGGGGTGGCTTGATTTACATGTTGCAGAAATAAGATGTTAGTTTTTTCACTTCACTGCTGCTTCTATCTATCGCATTTCCTTTCTACTGACGACTTCTTTTTCTTTCAAACATTTTTTACCATGCTTTCGATGATGTTTCTTGAATTTTTACACGAATAATCACACAACTATATTCAATGTTGGTATAATATTAATCTCCATCTTAAAAGTTTCTGAATTCTGAAAAACTTTCAAATTTTTTGGATCCACTTAAAGTGAAAAGTGGAGAGCACATTTGTTGAAATAAGCTCATGCTATCGGATCAAAATTAAAATTCTATCCTTCAAATGTCACTGAAAGGGAAGAGGCTTAGAAGAACCTGTGAGAAAATATTGGGAAATTTCCTCTTCTCCCAACTTTGCATCTTATTCAAACGTTGACTCGCCTTATATAGCTAAGATTAAGGGTAATACAAAGTTTTTTCACGACCAGTATGTCCAACAAAGCATATTACACAAGAGTGGCAAGAAATATTAAAAGTTATTAGACTGAAGCTGAAAAGAGTTGGT
Organism: Eucalyptus curtisii; assembly: GCA_017140595.1. Classification (NCBI taxonomy): domain Eukaryota; kingdom Viridiplantae; phylum Streptophyta; class Magnoliopsida; order Myrtales; family Myrtaceae; genus Eucalyptus; species Eucalyptus curtisii. Next base: position 26,243,799 of record CM029496.1, on the reverse strand, counting down.
ACAAACTCAACAAAGTTTACAACCTTAATTTTATTAAAGTAGTCTCCTCAGCTCTGAAAGATTCCTTCACTTATTGATGGGTTCATGACTCGAGTCGAGAGTAGGATTTTCATCGGAGCTGAAATCGGGTTGCCACATGTCTTCAACATGAGATTCTCCGATATCTCCTGGGTCTTGCAAAAAATCCTTTGTTTATGTTTGATTTCGCTTGTACTCATCTAATGTATGGTGGATGGCATATCGGGTCATGCGATATTTATGGGAATAGTCCAGTGGCATTTTCGCTTGATAAATACTCATAAACTTCGAAATAATTTAATTATCTTCACATAAGATCCTCTGAGATTCGCAAGCATCCAAAAGATCTGTACAATTTAGCAATTGGACAAGGACGATTGCTTTCTCTTGCTGGGCATAAAGTGTAAAAGCTTCCACTCTTTGTTGAAGAAAATATTGGATGACTTCAGGGTTTGGATTCTGAACTTTTTTTTTTTTTTTTTTTTGGTAAAGGTAAGAATATATAAAGAGCTAATGGTCAACTGTACAAACGGCGCCAAAACTAACACTCTAGATATAACAAGCATAAGAGTGAGAGGGAGCCGAAGAAAGCCACAAGGCTACAACAAAAAAACAACCAAGCTAACAACGGCCCAAAGGAAACACCACAAAACCCACAACTACAAAGCAGCTCAGCAACCTCGGCCAGCATCTAGAGGAAGTGGACGAAGAATGAAGAGCCTAAGTAGAGATAAGCTTAAGCTCGAAGCAGACCGCGGTGAGGTGCGGCATTAGGAAGACGTATGATGCCCGAAGAAGACCGAGGGGTTGAAGCCCCAACCTCTTTGGATTCTGAACCTTTGTACTTCAGTTTAGTGGAAAATAAATTTTGCCAATAAAGCAAAAGGAAAGCCATTTAAGAACGTCTACAGAATGTTTAAGATAATATTTATAAAGACCTTCAGTGAGAAAAGCGATAATGATCCTATAGACAATGGCTGTGGAAACTCAATGGGAATGATATAGTTATGAAACAAAGAACGATATATCTATTATTCCACTAGAAAGTCAGTGATGTCGAATGTTAAGACATGGATGAATTGAACGGGTAGTCTGGATTCATTCTTAATTGTCTGAAAATTATGTTCATGTAGAGGAATTATTGATGGCATCAAATCTTTTTTTCTTTTTTTTCCTCCTTTAAAAGCTTGGGACTAGACCCATCAAATAGATAGGTGGGATTAGATTTGAATTGGGTTAAAAATGGTTCGGCTTAACAAATCCGATGACCCATACCAGCAAATCTAGGAAACTTATACCCAAACTCAAGTGAAAGTGCGGAGTGAGTTAAGATGAGATTTAGGGAGGTCGAAATAGGATGAAAGAGAGTCAAGTGAGTTGCTTCTAAATAAATTATAAACTTATTTATTATCCATTTAACATATATATTATGTATAAACCCATTTCTAACTCATTTATTGGATAAAAAAAAGGATCGATGCCATAAAAAATCCTAAATCGATACACATGTGACAAATTTATCCAAACTAAGTTTTTGACCACCAAAAACCCCAAACTAGCATACATTGGACAAATCTACCCTAAACTAGTACATTTATAACAAATTTACCCTCTGTTAGTTTTTGTTAAATCTTATTGTTAAATTGATAAGTTTAATGACACATGATAGTTGATTGATGTACCAGATTGGGATTTTACTTTCTATCCGTCCTAGTTATACAATTTTTGTGGTTTTTTATGGTATTAACCCAATTTAACGAAGAGTATAGTTTTCACAAATTTACCAGTTTGGGATTTTTGGCAGTCAAACAAATTGATTTCGGTAAATTTATCGCAAGTATACAATTTTAGAATTTTTTGTAATTATTTTAGATAAATTTGTTACAAGTGTATCAATTTAAATTTTCTCGTGATCAAAAAATTTGTTTGGGATAAATTTGTCATATGAGTTCGGGTTCGGAATTTTTCAAGTATTAACTCAAAAAAAAAAAAAAAAAAACTCATACAATAACTTAGCCCATTCGATCTAAACCCATTTTGACAACTCTAACTCCGGATTCATTCTCATATTAAAAGAGTTATTGATGCTTTAACTTCAATTATTAAGCAAACTCAATTAGAAGGAAGTCAATATCAACCCCAAGAAATATGGCACGTACCGAAATATTACTGTTTCTATAAACACCATAAATAGGCCAATAATCTCCCATGTCATGTCATCGCAGAGAAAGGAACCTAGGGAAGGGAAAAAAAATAAGAACAGGATTGAAGGTACAATGACAGGCATCAAGTACTTGCTCGCAATTCTTCTTCTCAGTTTCATCACCAAAGGTAGAGATTGCCCTGCGGCTCTAATGATCTGGACATTTCACGTCCGCTCTTCAATTGCGATATGTGTATTCATGTCGAGTGCTTCTTGGTTTTGTTCGATTTCAGGGCTGTGCGCAAGCTCTTTGGAGAACATCACCGTTGGGACCGTCCGAACCGGGGAGATCATACAGGGCAAGCCGCAATGGAGGGTGACAGTGATCAACAACTTTGCCTGTGCCCAGAGCGGCATCAAGCTTGAGTGTGCCGGGTTTCAGAGCACCGAGCCGGTCAATCCCTCAATTTTCTCAAAGCAAGGGGATAGATGCCTGATTAACAGTGGAAAAGCCTTGGCACCACAGGGCTCGGTCAGCTTCTCTTATGCTTGGTATCCTCCGTTCCTTTTGCGGCCAGCCGAGTCGATCGTGATCGGTTGCTGAAACCAGTTGATGCAGAAAAAGGGACAAGAAAGTCTCCATGGTTTCCCTTCATATCCATTTGCCTTATTTACCCATGAATAAATTCTCTCTCTCTCTCTCTCTCTCTCTCTCTCTCTCTCTCTCTGGATTTGGGTCGACCTTTGAGTCAAGGCTATCGAGGTCGTAATGCTTCTTAAACGTCTCTCTCATCATAAACTCTAATTAAGTGCCAGAAATCGCTACCACTGTATGACATAACGCTTTGCCATCATTAAATGTTCCATTTATTGTAGGTCGACGCAAGGCGTCGTAAATCACAAAGACGTTATCGTGAAACAAGACTCGGTAAACGCGTTACAAAGTGTCAAGACTCTAGACGATGTCCCTCTATGCGCCAGACATATCCTTCCACTAAACTTCAGAAAAGAAATGCCTCAACAAGTCCTCAAGCTATCACTCCATACAACTTCCGAGAAGACGTTCACATACATAGAAACTGTCGAAGCGCACTGCTTGGTATCTTACAGTACTTTCGGAGTCCATATCACATTTCAGTACGATAGCTTATTCTGCCGAGGACCCACTGGCAAGCATTTGATCAAATGGAGGAAGAAAAGCAACAAACTCGTCCAGATAAGAGAAAAGGAACAAACCCATCCACGTAAAGCCAAAGAATTCAAAACCAATTTGCAGCTCATCTTTTAATAGGTATAGGAACAATCTAAGAAACTAAACATGGTAGGTGAAAAGAGAGAAGAAGAATGATCACGACCGTTATACAGCAATTACTAGAATTATTGAACAGGGTCACGACAAAAAGCTAAGCATCTCTTCTAATGCAAAGAGGCAAACAAACAAACCCAAATCCCCCAATTCTAGCCTATACTAGCAAAAACCTACCCTCCAAGAAGCAAACACCACATTAAACACGAGCCACTAGAAGCATAATACAATCTCATTGTCTCTTCTTTGCTGGAGGTTGAGGTAACTCATCCTCATCATCTTCATCATCATCTTCATCTTCATCTTCCTCATCGTCATCCTCTTCCTTCTCTTCCCCAGCATCGCCGTCGTCGTCATCTCCACTTCCCCCCTCTCCATTGGCCTCAGGCTCATCCTCTGGATCTTCTTCACCCTCACCCTCTTCAACCGAGGCATCCTCTTCTTTGCCTCCATCATCATCCTGGTCATCACCTTCGTCGTCCTCATCTTCATCATCCTCAGTTTCGCTGCCATCTGTGTTCTCGGGACGTGGTTTCTTCCTAGCATGCAGCTCAGAAATGACAAAGCTGAGGACAAGGCATCAAAGTGATGTTGCCTTTGGTAAGTAATCCCGAAAGAAGGGAGACGGCAGTTGCTTCACTACTGACCTTTGAGATGTGTTCAGCTCTTTTGGGAGGATGCTGACTGCACCAGCCAAAGGTTTCATTTGACATTTTTTTACGACGCTTTCGGTGATGTTCTTGACCTTTTTACACGAATGACCATATGAATATATTCGATGTTGGTATAATATTAATCTCCATCTTAAATCTTTCTGAATTCTGAAAAATTTCAAATCTATAGGATCCACTTAAAGTGAGAAATGGAGAGCACATTTGTTGAAATAAGCTCATGTGTTCGGATCAAATTAAAATTCTATTCATCAAATATCACTGGGCCTAAAGGGAAAAGGTTTAGAAGAACCTTTAGAAAATATAATAACATATTGATAAATTTTCTCTTCTCCCAACTTTGCCTATGATTCAAAGATTGGCTCGCCTTATTTAGCTAAGATTATGGTAATACGAAGATTTTTCACAACTAGTATGGTCAATGAAGCATATTACAAAAGACCGCCAAGAAACATTATAGAGTTACTAGATTGAAGTTGAAAAGAATTGGTACAAACTCAATAGTATAATAAAGTTTACAACTTTAAATTTATTATAGTAGTCACATGAACTCCGAAAGATTTTTCCACTTATTCACGGGTGATGACTCGAGACGAGATTAAGATTTTCATTGGAGCTAAAATTGGGTTGCCACATGTCTTCAACATAAGATTCTTTGATATCTCCTGGATTTTGCAAAAAATCCATTGAATATATTTGATTTCACTTGTACTCATCTAATGTATGGTGGGCGGCATCTTGGGTCATATGATATTTGTGGAAATAATCTGGTTGCATTTCCTCTTGATAAATACTCATAAACTTTGAAATAATTTGATTCTCTTCACATAAGATCCTTTGAGATTCTCAATATTGTTCATGAATTTCAATGAAATTGCATCCAAAATATTTGTACAATTCAGCAATTGGACAAGGACAATTGCTTCGTCCGACTGGGCCTATGGTGTAAAAGCTTCCATTCTTTGTTGAAGAAAATATTGTATGACTTCAGGGTTTGGACCTTTGTACTTCAGTTTAGGGGAAAACAAATTTCGCCAATAAATCAAAAGAAAAACCATTTAAGAACGTCTGCAGAATGTTTAAGATAACATTCGTGAAAACCTTCAATGAGAAAAGCGATCATTGTAATATTTGACTTTTCAAATTAAGTGGTGGGACCCACTTTTGTTTAAAAAATACAAAGAAAAGAAAGAGGGTTAAAAAAGTCCTATAAAAGGGGGACGCTTTTACTCTTTTAAGCCTGAACCAGTCCGGGAAGAGAGAGAAAGAGAGAGAGAAGAAAAAGAAAGAAACAAGGAAGAAGAAGGAAGAAGAGAACAGGGGTAACTCTTATGCACACCTTTGGGACCTCACTATGCCGATTCGACTCAGCAACACGATGTCCGATAAGGACTCGCAACCTTCGCTCTTTCAATCGGAATAGTTTCGAACTTAAGGCTTGAAATTTGAAAATATTGGATATTCGTGCAATGGAGTTTGATTTTTGAGTCGTTGAGCTGCGTATATATAAAAGTGATAGTTTAGGGTGTTGTGGAGATATACGATTTTACAGATCTTGATTTAAGTTTATAGTTTGCTCGAAACAAAATTTCAAAGTTTCCCAGCACGCCTTGAACAGTACGCGTCTAGCATATTCGGGCCGGTAATTTGTCGGTTTTCGGTTTGATTTTAGAACGGTCAAGTTAGGCTTTTCATAGTATATTTGAAGGACTTTCTATTAACTATAAGTACGTTTGGAACGGGGTTTGGTAAAGAAAGTTATAGCGTGATCAAGTTTTGAGCTCAAGTTCCGTGTTGCGAACAGCTTAAATAATTGCTTTGAATATGTGATTTATTAGTGCATAGGAGTCGTTTCGTTAACATTTAGGCATAGTATAGTCATTTCATAGTGGAGGTAGCGTGTTACTCAAATTTAATGTTGTTTCTCACTTATTTAATAGGATTGCGAGATTGACGACTCAAGTAACGTGTATTATTTGATTTTGGGACATCCCTAGGTAAGTAGTACTAATGTCTTCTTTGATTTTGTGAAACTCATGTATTAAGATAAGAGTAACTCGACATATACTTATGTATGGAAGTGAGGATCCATTTGTTATATAAAGATAGATAGAGTATTTGGTACTTTTGAATTATTGTAGGATGATTCGACAAACCTTTATTGAAGGGTTATGTGTGCTATTTTGGTACATTTGATTTATGTAATTATGTGATGACTATTAAAAGATAATATGTATTGTGTTGAGGAAATCAAGTATAATGTAAACAGGTAAATGACTAAATACTACATGATAACGAAACTTCATGTAAATCACCTCTAGAGCCTTGTAGTCAAAGGCTAAATGCTACATGGTGACTACTTGAGTCACTTATGAACCACATCTAGGGCCTTGCACTATTGACATGTATGGTAAAAAGCTAAGTGTTACACAATAACGTAATTTCGTTAGAGCTACCTCAAAGGCCTTGTATTATTGTTATATCTAGAGTAATGACTAAGTGCTACACGATATGTAAATTCGTGAGAGCCACTTCTACGACCTTGAGTTAGATATTGAGTGTGGAATAAATCATAGATATGAGATAGGACAAATTCAATTATTGAACTAAACCAGTGATACCTGTTTTGATATTATGAATGAAGGGAAAATTCTGCTGTTTGATATAACCCAGTTGAAAATTCCAAACATATATGCCATGGTTCCTTACCTCGACAAGGTACAATAATTTAATTTGGCATTAATGAGCCATGTCTTTGAGTTCTAAATGTGTGATACATAGGTTTGATATACTTTTATGATATGTACTACTCATTAAGCTGTGATTGCTCATGTTACTCATCTTTCATGTTTTCAGGTCCCAAGGTTAGCAACAACTAGGATGAGAGTGCCACTAAAAACTTTTAAGAGTTATATTTTGGGGTATGACTTAAAGAGTTGTTCATGTACTTGTTGTAAATTATTGGGTTGGCTGAACTCTAATTGTACATATTCTTTTCGGTGAACTATAGAAATTCCAATGGTGTAACCGAATTGTTGGTTTATCTAACATGTATATATATATATATATATATATATATATATATATATATATATATATATCAAGTAGTTTGTTATATTTGAGGCTATGTCATTCGTGTAGAAGGATGACCGTGTCATCCCATTTTATAGCAGTTTCGGCCTGTGACAATAATGATCCTATAGATAATGGCTGTGGAAATTCGATGGGCATGATATATTAATGAAACAAAGAATGATACGACTGATGTCAAATGTTAAGAAATGGCTAAATTGAACTGGTAGTTTGGATTCACTGCTAATGGTCTGAAAATATGTTCATGGACAATTTTAAATTTAAATTTCATGCGAAGAGTAGAGGAATTACCGATTGTGTCAAATCTTGTTTTTTTTTTTCTCTCTTTTAAAAGTTTTGGACTATTTTTGAAGGGGTTACTCATTCTTTCGGTAGACCCATCAGATGAGTATGTGGGATCATGTTGAAAATGATCTAATCCAAATAAACCCATATAACCCATTTTAAGTAATTTCTATGCAATACAAATCTTTTGCTAAAATACTTTAATATTTAACTAAATATAGAAAAACTTACAACCAAACTAAAGTGAAAGTACAGAGTAAGTAAGGGCGAAGAGAGAATGAAGAGAGAGTTGTAAAAGTGAATTGAGTTTATTTAAGTGTTAAACTCATTTATGACTCATTACGACACATTTTTCTTAAATATAACTAACTCATACAATAACTCAATCCAGAATTCATTCTTATATTAGAAGAGTTATTGATGCTTCAACCACAATTATTAAGATAACTCAATTAGAAGGAAATCCATATCACCCCAAGGAAATATGGCACGTACCAAAATATCACTGTGTCAATAAACACTATAAATAGGCCATAATCTCACTGCCATGTCCTCGAAGAAAAAGGAACCCTAGTTAATGGAAAAAAAAAAAAGAACAGGGTTGAAGATATAATGACAGGCATCAAGTCCTTGCTCGCAATTCTTCTTCTCAGTTTATCACCAAAGGTAGAGATGGCCCTCCGGCTCTAACGATCTGGACATTTATGTCCGCTCTTCAATTGCGATATGTGGGTTCATGTCGAGCGTTTCTTGTTTTTGTTGCATTTCAGGGCTGTGCGCAAGCCCCCCTTTGGAGAACTTCATTGTCTGGACCGTCCGGACCGGGAGGATCATACGGGGCAAGCCACAATGGATGGTGATAGTGATCAACAACTCTGGCTGTGCCCGAGTGGCATGAAGCTCAAGCGCGCCGGGTTATAGAGCACCAAGGCGGTCGTCGATCCCTCACTTTTCGCAAAGCAAGGGGATTATTGCCTGGTTAACAGTGGAAAAGCCTTGGGCACCACAGGGCTCGTTCAGCTTCTCTTATGCTTGGTATCCTCCGTTCCTTTTGTGACCAGGCGAGTCATTCGCGGTCGGTTGCTGAAAACAGTTGATGCAGGAAAGGGTAGAAGAGTGTCTCCACGGTTTCCCTTCAAATCCGTGTGCCATACTTACCCATGAATAAATTCTCTCTCTCTGGATTTGGGTCGACCTTTGAGCAGAGGCTAATGAGGTCGTAATGCTTCTTAAACGAACGTCTCTCTCGTGATAAACTCGAACAAGTGCCAAAAAAAACGCTGCCACCGTATGACAGAACGCTTTGCCATCATTGACATGTTACGTGTATCGTAGATCAACGCAAGGCGTCCTAAATCACAAAGACAACATTGTAAAACAAGACTCTGTAAACACGTTACAAAGTGTCAAAAGACTCGGGACTAAACTTCAGAAAAGAAATGCCGCAACAAGTCCTCATGCTATCACTCCAGACAACTTCTAAGAAGACATTCACATACATACAAACCGTCGCAGCGCACTGTTTGGTATCTTCCAAGACTCTCGAGTCCACGTCACATTTCAGAACAATAGCTTATTTTGCCTAAGTCCCACTAGCAAGCACTCTGGGATTTGACCAAGTGAAGGAAGAACAGTAATAAACTCGACCGCATAACTCGAAAGGGAACATATCTGTCCACGTGAAGCCAATGAACTCAAACCAATTTGCAGCTCATCTTTTAATCTGGAGAAATGATATTAATATGTATAGGAGCAATCTAAGAAACTGAACACGGTAGGCGAAAAGATCACGACGATAATACAGCGATTACTAGAATTATTGAACAAGGGTCACGACAAAAAGCTAAGCATCTTTTCTAATGCAAAGAGGTAAAGAGGCAAACATACAAACCCAAATCCCCCAATTCTAGCCTAACACTAGCAAAAACCTACCCTCCGAATAAGCAAACACCACATTAAACACGAGCTATTAGAAGCATAATACAATCTCATTTTCTCTTCTTTGCAGGAGGTTGAGGTAACTCATCCTCATCATCTTCATCTTCATCTTCCTCATCGTCATCCTCTTCCTCCTCTTCCCCATCGTCGTCGTCGTCCTCATCGTCGTCATCATCTCCACTTCCCCCCTCTCCATTGGCCTCAGGCTCATCCTCTGGATCCCCTTCCTCCTCACCCTCTTCACCTGAGCCATCCTCTTCCTCGCCTCCATCCTCATCCTGGTCATCACCTTCGTCGTCGTCCTCATCTTCATCATCCTCAGTTTCGCTGCCATCTGTGTTCTCGGGACCAGGTTTCTTCACAGCATGCAGCTCAGAAATGGGAAAGCTGAAGAAAAAGCATCAATGTGATGTTGCCTTTGGTAAGTAATCCAGAAAGTAGTGAGACAGGGCAGTTGCTTCACTACTAACCTTTGAGATGTGTCCAGCTCTTTTGGAAGGATGCTGACTGCACCAGTCAAAGGTTTCATCTGGGCAAGTCATAAGCAAAAGAAATGAAAAAAGCCCGATGTTCACGAATATATATATATACTCACACCAAATCATAAGCATCTTTACGGAAAGCCAGTGTTTAAGAAATGCACCAACATCACAGTACCACAAAGGGAATGCCTTAGATAACTTCATGAATGCTGGAGAGGAAATTATTTTGCCAACAACGTAAGACCCCTAAGCTACCAAATGCTAGAACGTAATGTAAGCGTATAAGGGAAAAATGTTGGAAGCTAAATCCAGATAATATTTAAGAGAGTAATGTAGATGCAAACAAGATCAAGTAATGTGAACAAAACTCTGTAATATGTACAGAGACAAAGAACAATTTACTGAATCAATTTCAAAAGGCCAACAACAGTGCCTATGTATGCCACTTCTCCAGGATAAAGAGTATAAGGCACAAGCACAAGATAGAGTGCATAATGACGATTTTGTAAATAATATTGATTTATTGCCAAAACAGTGATATTAATTTGAAGCAAGACTTCATCCTTATCTTGTAAGTTGAGGATGTTCAGGAAATAGTAACCCAATGGCAAGCATAGTGTTTTTGAAACAAATTCACTGGCATAGAAAAAACAAATAAAGAAAACAATTTCCTTTCACCCACTGGACCTTGATTCAATCCATGCACAGACATTGTTATTTTAATTCTCTAACATGTCACATTATCCAAATTAAATTTTGAATTTTCAAAAATTGTTAATTATCAAAACATAGATGACAAATGCTGGACGATAAATGGTGCTCATATATAGATTTCACACAAAGGCAGTGGATCAAAGTAAAAGCCAATTATGTACGATAAAACAAATAAAACTCATGTCAACCAAAAAATTATGAGAGAAAACATTATGACATGGGACAATGAGAATGCTATTTGAAGTTTTTCCACTAGTTAGTTTCATTCCGGCATACAGATTATTATCATAGGTTAAAACTAATATGGCAGGTGAGAAGGACTAAAGCAAACTGCTCTGCCACACAGGATTTCAGCAGCATATTGAATTCACCGCAAGATGCATCACCCGCAAAAATTGAAGAAAGTAGACAGATATATCGAATCCATTTGCAAAGGATTTTTTTTTAATAAGATTACAATGCCTTAAACCAGCAAATCTATTTACATCGAAGTTCTCTCGAGAATAGTAGCTGCGAGATGCGAACCCATCAAATATTATCTCAAGGTACAGACATCCAGTAAAATTCCCCTACCAATTACGCTTTACAACGTGATAAGATATACCTGGGTCTACTAATTTAATGAGCTCTTTCTTCAATTAGCAAAACATGGGGCTAACTTTTGCTTTGACTTTTTTTCTTTTTTAGTAAAAAGCTCCTCACTTTTGACTGGCAATAAGTACCAAAACAGCATGGCGACCACGTATAATCCCCGAAATCACCTCTAGGACCTAAATTCACGCTAACAGAGGCTCAAGCAAGCGCAGAATCGCGCAGAGTCGCAGCCAGAGCAAGAGCAAGAGGCAAACGGCAAGGCCCGAAAACCCGAAAAATCCCGACCTAAACTCCAAAATACACTAAAGATAGCGAGTTCGGCCACAAGCAGCAAAAAGAACGAGTACCCAGAAGCAGAAAACCCTTCACTCGGAGCACAGAGCAGAAAGACAGCGCATCAAGACGGCATCGAAATGAGCTGAAAAAAAAAAGGGGACCCCAGAACGGAGCCCAGCTTCCGTACCATCATCAGGAGCGAGCAGGCGAGGCCGTTGACCGCGACGGCGGCGGCCTCGGCCGCCATGGCCTCCACGACGGAGCCGAGGAAGCCGTCGGCGACGGCGACGGCGGCGGCGTTCGAGCACACGGCGTCCATTTGCTAGGGCAGCGGCCGCTGCGGCGGAGAGAAGCCTCGCGATGTAGAGAGAGAAAGCTAGAGAGAGAGAGAGAGGAGGGTGGGGGGCCGCGTATCGGATTAGAGAAGGAGCTGGACGGGATTAGGGTTTTTGCGAAACGGGGGTTTTTGCTTGGGACAGGGTGGAGATTACGGCCGGACTTCGGGGGCAAAAGAGGGAATTGGCCTCGGGAACGAACTGGGCTCACTGCGTCGCGGTCCAGTGAGTTGACTCGGTGAGTGGAGGTTTGATGTATAATAAACAAAATATCTCTTTACTAATTAAAAACAAATGTATCTACAAATGAGAAACGCCAAGAAGTGCGTCCTATGCATTGGAGCGTCATTCTTATGCCTAATCATAATGATGAAGAAAAGGGAAGATCGTTTTTTGCATATTGAAATATCATTTATGTCAAATGTTAAATTTTGTTATTTATGTAGGATATTTTTTTAGAGCATCAATTCATAAAACTTATAAAAGAGATATGGTTATTGTAGCCACCGATTGGACGTTTCCCCAGGAAAAAGTGAAAAGTTAGAATGAGAATGTTCACGAGGGGGATACAATTAGAATTTAGCAGGCTATCTTTGAGATAGAGATGGGCTTGAAAAAGGGCATTAAGATTTTTCTTTTTTTGTGTTAGAATAAAGAAAAAAGAGATGCATTTTTTAATCTTCAAATAGCAATAATAAAATGTGGGAAGGACATGCTCCAATCGATTCTCGTATCATTCTTTTCATAATAGAACTAGCATAGGAAATAGAGATAGGCATAGTCTCATGATAGAACTTGGAACTCGAGAACTAAATCGATAAGAACCTATTCGATTCCAAGTTCCAAAGTATATAGTGTATATTATAGGTTTCAAAAATTAAAAAAACATATTTTGAATGGTAGATTTCAGGTTCTAGGTTGGTGAAACCTAGAACCAGACTAAGAACCTATAACCTCAAACTTGGAGCAATTTTTGTGTTTTTTTATCTATATCTTCACACAATCTTGCATTATTCCATGAAATTCAATTATAAGTGTATAATTTGAAACCACTAGTTTGAACTTTCATTTAATGACTGGACTTTTATTTTGTTAGTAGTTCATATTTTTAATGTGTCTAAATATAAGTTATGGTCAGTAAATTATTCATCATTTAAGGTGATAATTTACTACGATCATTTAATTAATAATATAGGTAAAATTTGGTTAAACCCTAGAACCTATAACGGAGTAAGTTCCAAGTTCTAAAAAATAAGGAACCTATTCCGGTAATAGGTTACAGCTTCCAAGTAGAACCTATACTAAACCGAAAACTGCTAACATTTAATCAGGAGATTGGGTGGCTATAGTAAAAAAGATGGCGATGCGAGATAAAAACACCCCAAAAATAACTTTCATAAAACGTTCACTTGAGTTTCATAACTTTTTTTTCACCACTTAAGTGCCATAATTCAAAAAAAAAAAATTATTTTAATATCATAACTATTAATTGATCACTTAAATGTCAAGAATTTTTAAAAACATTCACTCAAGTGCTAGAAATCCAATGTAGCATAACACTTGTAGTAAACATTTTTGAAAAGTTATGGTACTCAAGTGCTTGATTAAAAAGTTACATAATACTTAAGTAATCGAGTTATAGCGCTCAAGTAATTGAAAAAAAGAAGAAGAAGTTGTAACCCTCAAGTAAATGACATACAAAAGTTATTCCATTTGTATGTCCTTTTTCCATAGTGATGTTTAAGGAGACTGTTTCATTTAGCAAGCCTCTCTCGTGACTTTCACGATCAATCGATCTAAATTTACCGACACAATTTTCTCCATATATTGGGAGTAGAGATTAAAAAAAAAAATTGAGCTAAGAAATCTTAAGAGGATATTCAAGAACAATAAAGGCTCTTACCATATTTTAACTAGAGAAACGAAAAGATATTCTAAAATCTAGAAAATAAAGTAATTATGGAAACTCGTGAATACTACTAAAGGACCATCTTACATCGATGGAAAGTTGAAAAATTGGAACGCTTCATAAACCCAAGTTAACTAGTAAAGGTGGGCAATTCTAAGTCCAAGTTCTACTTAGAACCTACCCAATTAGGACAGGTTCTATATTTTTGGAACCCCCAACTTGCATTGCATACTTTGAATCTTGGAACCTACTCTGTCAATCGGTTCCAAGGTCAATTCTAGAGTCTACCCAAGAATTAAACAATTTATTTTTCTTTTGTTTCATTTTTTTCTTCTATTTTTGTTTCTTTTTTAGCTAAGCAAAATGAAAGTGAATGCAATAACAAAAGCGCACATTTGTCAATACCAACAATCTACAAAAGATGAATATGTAAAATAAAATAAACAATAAAAAAAATTCAAAACATATAACATAAAAAGATTCCCAGTCAGGCTCTTCTATTCTTGGTTCGGTTGTTACTTTAGAAACTAGGAGCCGAACAACACAATTCCTTTTCCATTTTTTTTTAACTAAGAACCGTGGGAACTTGAGACCGAACCGCATAATTTTGGTTCTTTTCTTCTTCTTTTTTTGGGAATCAGGAATAGTGAGAATCTGGAACTGGATCGGTTACTTTGGCCAATTTGGTTCAGTTTCATGTTCTATTTTGAACCGATACTCATCCCTAATTAAATGTATTAGAATTCAAAGTATCGTTGCTTGGGCCATCACTGCTCCAACTCATAAGCTCCATTGAGCTGTACACTATCTGAAGCCCACTTGAAGAGTTTTAGCCCAAAACACGTTGCCGAGTCCCATTTTGGCTTTCCACTCGCAACTTGATTTTAGAATATTTACAAATTTCGAGACACTTTTCAATTTGTAGTATTATCGAGTTCTAATTCCGGTACTCTCTCTCTCTCTCAATAAAGTTATGGAAACGTTTATATATATGGATACTTCCGAAAGGTCCTTTCAAATAAGACTAGTCCGCGCAAGCAAAGAATAGAACTTCAAATCCAATATGCAGTATCTTGTCGTCCACCCTCGACATGATGAATGGCTAGGCTTAAGCCCAAAGAATATGAACGACAAGCATGCATCATGGTATTTGCGTGGTAGACGGAAAGGTAATTCCTTCTGGGCTGAATTTCACGGCCCCATGGAGATTAAAATCGTGAATGTCCAATTCTTCTCTAAAGAAGGATCGGGTCAATAAAGACATGTGATCCATTTCTTAGTAAAAAATACAAATTCCTAAATCTATTACACATGTATCAATTTAATTCTAAACATTTCAATTTGACTAGTTGATTACTAAACATTTTGACAATTTACCAATATAATTTATCCGGTTAATTTTAACTGGAAATCGCTAATGTGGATGCCGGCCGTACTATATGATGGCACAACCGATGCTGACGTTTATAATTTTTACAATATCATTTTTAAAAGTTTTCTTTCTTCTTTTGTCTTTTTTTTTTTCATTTTTTCTTTGCTAGTCTTTGGACCTTGGTGATGGCTGGCAACTGGCCAAAGGTGACAATCGACAAAGGTTGCCCTCACCATATCCGGCAAGATCGAGCCTCACTAGAGGTTAGTGAGGACCAACCTGAAAAGCTTCAGACAAGGGCGACCCTCGCCAGTTGTCGCTTGTGGTAGGTCACTAGCCATCACCGAGACCTAACCACCAACGAAGGAAGAAGCCAAAAAAAAAAAAAAATCAGAAAAAACAAGAAAAAATTGTTCAAGTCAAATGCTAGTTGTGCCAATAAGACAATTGGCATCAACGTTAGTGATTTCCGACAAAATTGGCTGGACAGATTATATTGACAAATTGTTAAAAGATTTATGATCTAATTGATTAAATTAAAAGTTTTAGATTTGAATTAATACAAGTGCAATTGGTTTAAGACTTTTTTATAATTTTTCCCATGTCTTCTATGCGGGCCTCATTTGACCAAGATGAAGATTGATCATTTGAAGCATCTAATCTCAGCCGGCCTTTTCTCTCAGTTAGTCGAAGACTCTCATCTCAAAACTAGAATAGCAAAGCACGCGAGCAAATCCATCTTTGGCCATGGATCACGTATTCTCTACCCGGATAATATAGAGATACCATGGACATCATCTGACGATTGGTCAGCTCGCTTCGGAGATAACACGAACCGATTCTATCAGCACGAAACTTGTGATATGATTTCAAAGAAAGGAAACTATAATCCACAAGACATCCGAAGCGGAAAATGGTCGTCAAGTCATATCATACAAAGTGAGATGCAAGCACGCATATGTCTCTATAATACAGATGAAGGAAACAATCGAAAGAACCGAACAGAAAAACTGTCACATGACCCGGAAAGAGAGAGAGAGAGAGAGAGAACTAAGCCAAATTAGTTCTTGCCGGTGGTCTTCTGGTACTTCTCCTTGATCCACTGGATGCCGACGGAGGTTCCTTCTTTGACCTTCTTGACGCCGTCCGAAGCGGCGGTCTTGGTCTTGACGAGGCCTTCCCCCATTTTCTCCTTGTACTTGGCCGTCTTGATGCTGCTCGTGATGCTTTTCTTCTTGTTGTTCTCCGCCGGAGCCGGGTCCGGGTTGTTGTCCCACTGGTCCGCCCACGACGTGCCGTACGAGTCGCGCCCCTCCATGTTCAGCAAAATCCTCCCCAGAGACAATTTCAAGACCTGCAACTCTTGAGAAAGAGAGAGAGGGAGAGATAAGGGAATTACTGTAAATGCTTTTCTAGATATCAAATAAAAGGCATGTGAGTCAATTAGACCCTCTTTGTCAGTCCAAATAAGGGTGAGAAAAACGTCGTCATTGACAATGATGGAAACTTATCCACGACGTGGCATTTGCCTCGGATAGAGAATTCAGGCTTGCGCAAAAGGATATGCCCCAAGCACCGGAATGGGAATAAACATCTAACTAGGAAAACCCTAGATAGGAATGTCTGTATAAGGAAGCAAATCATCGTGAGTTGTTAGAAAATCCAAATGTAGTAGGGAGAAGAGATTCGTGCCTAGATATCCAAAAATGGGAAGAAAGGTGTGTCTTGTGTGTGGTACATTTCTTTCCTCCCTTTAATAGATATATGCAATCTCAATCATATGGTCCCCAAATAAATGGAGGATGTTCTCGTGGTGCTTATTTGGTAGTAAAACCTGTCCTTTGGATTACGCTTTGCCCAGTTACCATTCCAAGAAACCAATATTAGGATGCATATTCATACTCGATCAATCTAGACTATATCTCAGCTACTTGCCAAAAAATATGTCCAAACTCGTCCAAATGAACAAATTTCGCTACAGTTCAAAGTTTAAAAATGAGATTACCATAACAGAGTGCCGAAAAAAAAAAAAAAAAAAAAAAAAAAAATAATACCTCCAAAAGCGATCTAAATTTTCGCAAATATTTACAATGATGTAAGAACAAATTTTGAGACATTTTAGATTTTCCTAAGACACGAAAACATCCAAAGATAGTCACGTACAAAGCCCCGTAGATTTATAAGGAATAGTAGCCATTCAAAAACACCTAGTGCTCGGCCGTGTAAATAGTTACCTAGAATACAATGGAATTGTAATTCTTTTATGTGGAATTTTTCCCATTGACCTTTAGGAAATAAATTTTCAAAATTAATCTTCACCACCGTACAAGTATTGAGTAGATGACTATGAAGCACCGACACTCTCGAAGAGCTTTCGCGTAGTGTCGAACACTTTGACACATGTCCGACACTCTCCGACACTCGGTTAACACATGTCGAAAAATCCGACACCCGGTCAACTTTCTCGACATTTTAAGTACGAGTTTCCGACACGTGATTAAGATATTGAGGTCAATTTTAAAAATTCAATAAATGAGAGGTCAAAATATATATGTGAAAAAATAAAACACAATAATAAAAATAATAAATGGAAAGTTTTTTTCTCCTCTTCCAACAAATCTAACATGTGAGTCCAGGATATGGATCGCTTATTTTTCTCCAAGTTTTATGAATTATTGAAATATAATTGAGTGTATTTTCATTCTATGTTTTTTTAATTATTTATTTATTTATGAATTTGATTCAAATTAATTTGATTGAAATAATCATAAAAATGATAATTTATTATGTATATATAAAAATATATAGTTAATATACGTGTCCCAACGTGTCGGAATTCTCTATTTTTTAAAAACGACGTGTCGACGTGTCGTGTCGTGTCGTGTCGTGTCGCGTGTCGTTTGTCGGTGTCGATGCTATTTAGGTAGATGGTACTTGCATTGAAAGAGAATAACGACACAAAAATTGATGCCGCTTGTGGAAAGTATTTATCATTCGTCGAACAAGTGTTCAGCTACTTAAATTACATGACATGGAGAGGGAAAGTATTTCTTCTTTCGCTGTAGAAATTCCTAAAGATATATGTAATTAAAAAAAAAAATTACGTGTGAGCAAATCTTTTAGGACACCTGACAACAAGGGAACCAATGCTTTGATTGTTCCTCTTTTTTATTTTCCTTTTTTATGTGCAAACAAGAAAGCTCCTCCTTAAAAAAAAAAAATACGAGAAATGATTGCATAATGATCTTTAATCTATCGTAAAATCACAGTCAATTCTGAATTACGAAAAATCAAATTATAAATAATTATAAAAATTATTATGAGATTCAATTTTTAAAAAATTTATAATTTTTAATAGACTATTATTTTCAAATTACCTAAATCCTTAATGATTGGTTGTTGTGCTAGCAAAATGACTGTGGCCAAATCTTGTGGTACTCGTCAGACAGTGTCCACGTCACCCTTGCACGGTAAAAGACTGCATATATAAGTGCGTGCGCTTGGGTGTAAGAAGCACATTGAGTTCTCTCCGCATATTTCTGTGCGAGTCGCCAACTTTGCTTCGCCACCATCACTCTCCCTGTCTCAAGCTGAAATTTTACAGGGTGCCGGGAGAGAGCCACAGAGAGATCTCTTTCTTCTAAGACAAAAATTCATCGACGCTAGGATTCGATCATTCTCGTTCTTGTTCCAGGTTATCTTTTTCCTTGTTTTCTTGCCTGAATTTTGCCTTCTGACCCAGTTCCCACGCTTTTGTTATGAATTTTCTTCTTTCATTTGACTGATCAACCCAAGAAATTTTATTTTTTTTAGAGGAAAAAAGGCCAACTTTTTATGGCTTTTGCTGCTCGTTCTTGTCAAAAAAATGAGGCCTTTGTTTCTCTACAACCCCTTAGAGATGATGCTCGCTTGATTCTTTTTTTTTTTCCCCAGTCATGAGCGCTTCGTAGATCGTTTCACTTTGATGATGATGGGGCTTCTTAGCTTCTTTGGAGATCATTTTTTGTTCCGATCATAGAGTATACGGCATGTCACGTTGATTTTGATCAACTTTGAGAAAAAGGATGTGCAAGTTTTTACTCAGGATGGACATTCAAATACATGTTCGGTTTTCGCTTCTTGGTTTCTTCTATGATTGATCAGAACAGTTCCTTTGACGATAAATCCGAAGATTGATTCTATTCACCAAAATCTAATAATGCATGGCTCTTTACATTGTACAACTTGCTTGAGGTCGGAATTTTATATGTACTAGAGATAAGTAAGAGATAGTCACTTTTGATTGAACCACCATTTTTTGTTTCTGGTAAAATGGGGGGAAAACGAAGTCATCTCTTGTAAATTTTCCTGTGCCTAGTTTCGATGCGGAGCGTGCACTAGACGAGAGTTCATTCTCCTTGACGAAAAGAACACTGATTTGTGTAGCTTAAAATTTTCGCAGCTAGGACGCTGTCCAAATGGTATTGCCTGATACGCCTGGAATGCCTCATCTTGGTGCCCACCTGATCTTGATTATCTTACAGTTCTTGAAAGAGCACGGCTACAAAGAAGCTGCACATGAGTAAGTTTGTCGACGGGGATCATCTCTCGAATCTAAGTCAATATAAGCAGACTTCTTGTTTCTTATGGACCAGATTATTTTTTTCTCTCTGCTAGGTTGGAGCGGGAATCGGGTGCATATTTTGACTGGGATTATATGGAGGAGCTAATATTGGAAGGGAAGTGGGAAGAGGCAGAAAAGTACCTTTCTGGTTTTACACAGCTGGAGGACAACAGATTCTCAATGAAGATCTATTTCGAATTGAGAAAACAAAAGTACCTGGAAGCTTTGGACAGGTAATATTGTTGTTTAAGGAATCTAACGATTATCATGCATGGATCTGTCACATGTATGTGTCTTTTCCATATCCGGTTCGCATCTAAATCTCGACGTTCTGATGAATTGGTCAAATATTTTGGCAGCAATGATGTCCCAAAGGCATTGCATATACTCAGGAGCGATCTAAAAGTTTTCAAGGCAAATAAAGATTTATTCGAGGAATTGACTGAACTCGTGACGTTGGATAATATACGGTATTAACTTGTTCAAGTGATTGCTTCTCCATATGGTCATATATTTATGTAACTTAGCATTTGTTATGGGATATATTTGGATTCAACAGGAAAAACAACAAACTTGCCTTGTACTCTACAGAGGATGCGAGAAGTGCAGTAAGGTGGGAAATAAAGAAAGATATTGCGCTAAATCCAGCTCTGCAGGGAAAACTTATTTTACCCGGATTCGAGCCATGTACGTTGGGGCACATTATAAACCAGAGGTGATTTCCTTAACTAGTATCCAAGTTAGGTATCATCGCGCAGGAATTACTTTTCTATTTTGATTCACATCAGCGAACGTGGAATGGAAACCATTAAATGCAACCATTCTTGTCTGACTTTCCTTAATCACGTTTCCGCCGTGGCAAATGTGGACATAACAGTGATCTTGCCTGGAAATTTACAGCTTGAATTGGCAGCATTCCCATTGTACGTCTCCTGTACCAAATCCTGTGATACATACGCTTTTGGCAGACCACCGTTGCCGACCTCCTAAAAGTCCGGTTGTCCCACCAGCAGATGATGCTTTGGCAGTGAGTTCTTTTCCACTGGAAGCTTATTTTCTATCTAAATTTTCTAAGGAGATAAGTGGTCCTGCTGTGCTTAATGACCTCTCTGGATAAATTCATGATATCAAATGTAGTTAAGTTAATCCAATTCCATTAAAACATCTTTGAAGATGGGGGAAGAACCACCGAAATACCTTCTATTACATGTGTAGGTAACATCAACGGATGCTCATCCTGCTCTAAGCCAGCAACCAGCATCAGAGGTCCTTGATGACCTACCCATGAAAGTTATCCAGACATTGAAGGAGGAATTATACCCGACGGACATCGATTTTAGTCCCATTCAGCAGACATACCTTTTAGGTTAACTTTGATAAACAGGCTGCTCTTTCCCTTTTTTGAGCTCGCAATAAGCGTGATCATAAGTTCAAGCTCTGTAATTCAGATTTCGTTTATCTAAACATTTAGTTGGCACTGGAAATGGAGATATCGGGATATGGGAAGTTGGTTCTGGTGTGAAACTGTTCTCTGACAACTTTAAGGTCTGGAATATGGAAGCATGCTCTACCAAGTTCAAGGTACGTACCTTATAGACTAATATCACCATCCATGTAGTGAATACAATCGCATCCATCTTCATGAACTAATTCTTGAAAGTTCTTTACTTATTTAGGAAGCTATGATTGGAGATTCGAGTATTTCTATAACTCGTGTAATTTGGAGTCCAGATGGTTTATTGTTTGGTAAGCAGACATGCAAATTCAAAGATGCTTCTTCTTAGAATGCTAAGAATAATTACTTACTTTCTGTCTTGGAAAAGGCGCTGCATATTCGACACACTTGGTTCAGATATATGTTTTTGGCTGTGGCAATAATGTTAAGCCACAACTGGAGGTATAATGTTCATTTCCTTATTTTGACCGAGTATTTGCGGGCTGAGCATACCAGTTACACCAACTTCTGATGTCTAGATTGAGGCTCATGATGGCCGTGTGAATGATCTGGCATTTTCTGCCACCAACAAGCAGCAGTCTCTGATAACATGCGGCAATGACGGGACTGTCAAGGTTTGCTTGAACCTCTATTTGCATATACATAAATGACATTCTTCTTCATTTCATGACATGAATAATTGGCAGTGTATTTGACGATGCTTATGCAGGTTTGGGATGTGATGGATGGAGTCAAGCGGTTTACTTTTGAAGGTCATAACGCCCCTGTTTATTCTATCCACCCACAGACGAAGTCAGGCATTGAAGTGAGAACAGCAGTTCACCTGCTTTTCCATTAATCCATTACAATTTAAAATATTAGTTGACATCCTCGTGTTTTTGGCGAAATTTTATTTCCTCAGTTTATCTTCTCAACATCTGTGGATGGCAAGATAAGGGCATGGCTATATGATGATTTTGGGGCCAGATTTAATCACAGTGCACCTGGCCGTGCATGCATGGTTATGGCTTATAGTAATGATAACAGGAGGTTTGTTGTGCCAGAGCTTGAACTGATCAATTTTAATGCTGTGCTATTACGTAACTCTTATGGATGGTCCAATTTCTTAAACGTCTACACTTATCACTTTTCAAGGCTTTTCTCTTGCGGGTCGAATAATGATGGAGAGTCATTCCTCGTTGAGTGGGATGAAAGTGAAGGTTCCGTAAAAAGAACCTATCAAGGGTTGGGGAAATGTTCTTTGGACATTGCACACTTCCATACAGCCAAGAGCTTGTTAGCAGCCGGTGATGAGCATATGATCAAATTCTGGAGCATGGACAATGTCAAGCTTTTGGCAACTACTGATGTGGAAGGCAGCCTGCCAGTAAGTTTGAGAAATGATTTTCTGTCACTTCAAAAAGTTTTTGTGTGTTTGTGCATGCGCGCTTGTGGGAGCATTTAAAAGATTATTAGTCATATTTTTTGCTAAAGCTTTCCAATTACCTTTTTGGAATTATTTCAAGGCAAGGCCTCGCATCCGCTTCAACAAGGAGGGAAGTCTACTGGCTGTCATTGCAGATGGAAACACTATAAAGATTCTAGGCCCTAATAAGGCTTCTCAATTGCTCAAAACAAGCAAAAGTGGCTCTCTTATTGCCGCTAGTGTTGATTCAGAAGCTCCAATGATGGTCAGTGTTTTCGAATCTCATGATGCTTTTGTGATCTTTTCATTTTCTGGCCTAATGCTTTGATGAACATCAACACCAACTCCAATACAAAATAACAGTATATAGATAGAAAGGGAGATGAAGTGTGAAGCCATACATGTGCATGTGATGAAGGGATAAACATGCCTGAAGTCTATATTGCAGGATGTGGAGGTGCATGCAAATCAAGGTGGCTCTTCTTGACACATGGTGAAGCACCAACTTCTTCAAGGTCTGTGTTTCAAGGAGCAATGTTGAGCGTGGTCTGGGCGGCGAATATATTAGGACTCCGTGCATGTTTATTAGCTTGTTGCAACCTGAGAAAGAGAGATCTGGTGAGAGGGTTGATAGAAATAGTGTGTTGTAATAGGAGCTACCTTTTGCTAATTAAGCATGTAATTCCAAAACTTTGCGGACCAGGAGGATAAACATGGTACAAATCCTTGCAAGATGCAGCTTCAGATGTAATCCTATACGGTCCCAAATCTTGCAAATTTCAAAATGCCGTGATCCGGTAAGACTCCCATCGACAAACATCATGCATTTTATGCAACACATCCGTGTGAATCCAGAGAAATGGTACTGCTATCCACAGAGGAACCAACAGTCTGAATCAAAATCCAAATGTGAGAGATGACTGCACGCTAAGCAATCTTGAAGAGCAGATAGGAACAGCTTTGCCTCTCTTATGATAAATTACCCATTGCAACTCCACAGACCAGCTTTGAATAGTTGTACTCCATCAACATTTTGCTATAAATCTAGTCCAAACCCCCTTTGCAACTACACAACCCATGAATAAATTGTCTCTCCTTTCGAGATGAGAGCTGCAAAACACACGAAGTTAAATCCATTATGCCATACTAGTTGGACATACTATGCTAAATGCTTTCATTTTCTTATGTGAAAAAAAAAAAGCTCCTTATTAAAAAACAAAAAAAATGAAATACGTTGTCACCAAATTTTATAGTACCCATAAGACAGCGTCCACGTCACACTCGCACAATCAGTGACTCTGTATATATAAGTGTGTGCGCTTGGGTGTAAGAGGCACATTGAGCTTTCTCTGCATAATTTTGTGCTGATCGCCAACTTTGCTTCACCACCGTCGGTCTCCCTTTCTCAAGCTGCAATTTCAAAGAGTGTCTATGAGAGAGCCACAAAGAGATCTCTTTTTTCTAGGAAAAAACTCATTGACGCTAGCACCACAGTTTTTTTCCTCCTTCTTCCTTCCCCCTTATCCGCATAACTCCACCATCGCCATCTGCGCTTGCACATGTCCTTCACCAAACATCATCATACCGTGGACCCTCGTGCCCCATCGCTTCGCCCTCCTCGCTGCCGTGGTTGACCCGCCGTCCACCTCCGCTATCTCGCACTGCCCGCCCTTCTCTCTGTCTCTCTACAACTCTTACTTTATGCAGCGCGGCCTTGGACTTGAGTTGGCTGGCTCCGATGTGAGGCCACGGCGACCTCAGGCTGCGGCGGTCATGACCTCAAACCTGAGGCCATGCTGCCTCAGATCTCAGGACGCATGGCGCTGACCTAGGGCCGATGGGCCCGATAGAGAGAGGGGTGTGATGGACAACGCAGCGTGGTAGTGATGGACGGAGGGGTGACGCGGCATTGATAAAAAGAAAATTTACATTATCAAAATCCTCAGCTATTTTCACAAAGAACGAAACATTCGGTCAAATAATTTTCTGATATCATCATTGAATTGTTATCAGTCATTATTTCGTTTTAGAGTTTCCTGAGATCTAGTACAAGATAAGACTGTTTCTTATTATTAAACATGACGGCCATGGACGATCCTCCTCAAGTGATGCAAGGCGACGTTAGAAGCGGATGATAATCTCTCTCTCTCTCTCTCTCTCTCTCTCAACAATTTTTATAGACATATTTTCTTAACTTTACTAGTTTGATTAAACTGGTTGAAGGTGATTTTATTACAGACCCACTAAAACCCATCTTTTTTTTTTTTTATTATTTTTCTTTGGAGCTCATTATGACCTATATTTGAAAGGTGAGGTGACCCAAATATAACCTGATTAAATAAATTTGTGTTAAAATATGGGTTTGTGATCCATTTTGACATCCCCACTTTGATTTAAATATGACAGAGCCTATCGGTGTATATAAATCATCACATGGCCCACTTATAAGTAACACTAAGAGGCTGCACATGTCATTCAATTGATGAAACCATAACCAATGAAAAAGATTTTATTTTAGTAGTGTTAGATTCTATGTAGTTTTCATGCGAATATGGAAGGCTAATGAGCTCTTTTGACTACCAACTTAGATAATTAAAATAAACAAGAGTTGCAATGTTATACATATATAGGAGCATATAATGAATAGGCGAATTTGTTTGGCTCTATTTTACGGTGATTGTTCTGACATCAACCATTTTGTTTCCTTCAACTACTATCTTCTCTCTTTAAATTGGCAAAAGATACACTTTTTAGTTTGCAAAACTCGTGTACTTCACCTAAAGGGCAAATGCATGACAAATTATCTCAATAGGTGTTTACATCTCCCGTCACAAGTGCTCATCAATCCAAAATCAATGGGGTAAATGACAAAATGCATGGTCAATGACATAGCACAAAGGTCAACGGAGACTTACATCCTTCATTTTGGATGGATGAACACTTGTAGTACGAGATGATAGCGCAAATTAAGATAATCCGTCTTGCACTTGCTCTTTGGCTGAGATAGGTAAGATTTGCAACTTAGGATTTGGCATTTCCAATGAAAATTGTTAGATCTCCTGTCATCAGGTCACCAATTGCCTTGACCTTCTAGTGCTAAACAAGAATTAGCCTCCATACACAGTCTTACGACTTTGTAGAGACCTATGTTTTTTTATAAACAATCGCCTGGGATTGGTCATTATGACCCTTTGTGAGGAGGCCCCCTTTCTTCCGAAGTTATGAGACTATTTTGGCCTTTTGACCTCATATTGTCGGGTGGATCTTGAAAATATGAAACAAATATCCTTCTCCAAGTTGTACATACGACTTTTACCAGGGCCGAGTGATTGTTTACCAAGAAGGCATGTGTGTGCAAAGTCGTAAGGCCATGTATGGGGGCTAACGCGTGCCTAGTGCCAAAAGGTCAAGGGAGTTGATGATGAACTCTCTATTCTAAGCTTTTGGTTTAGAATGACAAATCCTATATTCAAATCATAACTATGCTTTCTTAAAGTAATATTAGAGGGCCACACATGCCATCTAATTGATGGAGCCCTACTCAATGTATATGAACAAAGCAATTGATAAGCATTAATGGTGATTATCATGTAGAAAGATTCGGATATCATGTGTTTCTCCAAGGTGAAGGGTGACAACATATCTACTTATCAGCATTTCAAGAAATGTATATGTCTTAACCAAGAGAAATAAGAGTCGGTTCATTTGCTTGCATTGAGCATTGCATTTGCATTTACAATAAGATATGTTGGCCATCTTTATTATATTTAATGGGGATAAAAACACTACAAGAGCCATAACTTTTATATGGCGCTTACTTTGGTGCCATAACATTTTAATCTATCACGTGATTGCAATGACTTTGAAAAAACATTCATGGCAAGTTTGAAAAGTTGGATTTGCTAACAAATGATGTGAAGGCTTTTTAAAAGTTATGGCATTCAAGTGACCAATTGAAAAATTATGGGATCAAAGTGAATGTTGCACGAAAATTATAGCATTTAGATGATATATGTACTATCTTTTTCCATAGTTAATTTGATCGTATTAAGTCTTAATAATACCTCAAAAATTGTAAACGCCATTCATCCAAATGATGAAGCCTTAGTTGATGTACATGGACCAAGTGCTTAGCATGCATTCGTGGTGATTAATACGACTGAAAGGTTTACATATTGAGTGCTATACGTTCCTCCAAGGTAGACATAAAAAACATGTCTACTTATTAACATTTCAAGTAATGTATATGTCTGATCATGTAGAAGTAAAGATCCATTTCCTTTCTTGCAATGAAAAAGGGGTTGTTTGCATTTTATAATAAGATGTCATGGCTAATGAATGACATAATGAAGCTAAATTGATTGTTCAGTATGGTTAATGTAATTAAGTTGTTTTTTATGATGCCTCACAAGAAGCAAAAGCCATTTATGGAAGTCAAATACCCAGAATCTAGCATTAATAGTATTGTGTTAAGAGCATTTAATTTGTTCTTATAATATGCTTAAAAGATAATGATCAATTCATGTCCTAAAATCTAGCATTTGAATAAATACATCCATAAAATTGTTAGTCTCTTGATTCTTATCCTACTTATAGTATTTCTAATCACACGTCCACCTATTTTTGGCATATAAGTTAATTGTCCACCTAAATATTATCGGTGCTAGGTCACATTCCTTAAATTTGATTGGAATTCTCTATTTTTTTTTTTTTTGGCTGTAAAAGAGGAATTCCCTATCAATTATAGATAATTGTATATTGTCGAATCAATTAAAAGTTTCGGAGCATCCTTCCTACATTAGAACTTGATCGCTCAATATTGAGATGATATTAGCAAATGTCCTCTTTTCTTTTCTTTTTCTTTTTTTCTATTCTAGCATTGTTTTAATTGATTATGAAAAGCTAAATTTAAAAAAAAAAAAAATCGGTATTAAGTATTCAAGTTCCATTTACATTGATTTTCTTTATTTTCTTCAATAAATAGAATGTGGATAGGCATTGCTTTCAAACGCAGACAAATTGAATTTGATAAATTTCATTATCGATATTTTAGGAAAAAAAATGGCACAAATGTGCATTTATGTGTTTTTCCAAATTTCACTTGACCCAACTCATTTCAAGTTTCCTTTGCAATAATCAATATACCAAAGGTCCATGTACTAAACATTTTTGTGGGGTTTTTACATTTAAAGAAAAGACTCTATTCTAGAAGGGTTAGATTCTATTAGCTTTTTCGGAAAGATGGAAAGTTAATTAGCTCATTTGGTTACCAACTTAGGTTATTAAAATACATGAGATTTGTAATGATGTATTAATATAGGTGCAAGATAATAAATGGGCAAAAATTTTTGGGCATATTCATCATGTCGTTCTAAATGTCCACCATTTTCCTCCTTTTATATACCATCTTCTCCCTTTCAATTGGCATACCACACATTTCTTGGCTTGCAAAAAGCGTCAGCTCTCAAAGTGACTTTCAAAATGGCAAACCTTAACCTTTCTCCCTTACCAAGAGAGCAGGTGTAGGATGGATTGTCCCAGCCTATGAAATCTTCTCCTTTGACAAGTGTAGGTCCACCAAAAACGAGTGAGGTAAGTCTTGATTGACTTTCATGCTAAGTTACCGGCCATGTATTTCGAAATTCAAGTATAAAGAATTTGACCCCCCCCCAAAAAGTACAAAGAAATGGTTTTTCTACAACATATCTTTTAAAAAAAAAAAACCCAAATGATCTATAGGGTTCTTCTTTAGTTTACATTAGGATTAAGAGTTGAATTATTCAAATGATCTATCATCTAGATCTATGCGTTGATTCTACAAACCTTATATAGATTGGAACATCTATCATGTTAAAATATATTTTCCTTATCTAAGTGCATGTAGATCTAATTGTTTATATACTTTGTAAAACTAACGAATAATTGTTGCTTGAATTTTACAATATATAAAATGTCTAAAATATTCTTAAATCTTTTGTTGACAAATTATGAATTACATATATGTTTGTATTTAAATACAAATGCTTATATTTTTTTTATGTCCAATCTGATTGATAAGTATGTAAAATAAAAAATTATGTGTACAAGAATATAATTTTGAGAATGACAAAATTGAAATTGCCGATAGGTTTCTAATATACATTGGAAGAATAGATAATATTTTTCTAGGGTTGAAAATTTGGACGTATTACATTTTGCAAAGATCGATGCATGAATAGTTATTCGTTGAACAATAAAACTAACGGTAGTTATATGAAATGACAAAACCGTTAGTAGCTTTTGTAGGTAATCAGACCGTTAATTTTATTATGGTAAGCATTATTCATATGTACAAAATGTTCATTTCTTTGATATCATGAATATAGTTGAATATCCTATTTTGTAACATATACCATTTCAAATCGGTTGAAAGCATTTAATGATGGATATAATTGTATATGCACAATTATTTTCTTTACTCAGGTTTTGTCCTTCTCTATCTCTTTCATCCTTATAGGTCAATTGGTCTTCCTCTACTCCAGACAACTCTTGTGTTTTAATGGGAGCGAATGAACCATGTGGCTCAAAGAACTTAGACATTCCTAATCAAAGACATCATGATCGTTTGTATACATCACTTAAGGCACTAGTCACTGTAAGTATACTTTTTGTTAAGTTTTGAAAATATACATTACCAATGTGAGTTTTATGTTATCCTTCACAACTTGGTGAGGTAGAGCATGACATAAACTCAATATTACCAATATATAGTATGGTTTACATTATTAAGAATGATAGTCAATGTAATGTAAATTAATTATTTGTTAAGTTTACATGGATACATGTAGTTTATGTAATTGTTCTGTGATATTTTGTGAGATAGACCATGATATAAATGAAATTTTACCATTATAGATTAATTCACTTTTGTGAGGTTCAACCCTTAGTTTTTAAATGCCAATATCCTCATGAAAAAAAAAATTGATGAATTATCTACAAATTACATTGTGAGGCGCTCAATTTCTTCATCTTGATACTTATGCATATTTGATAAGTTTACTAAACTTCATTTGTAAGAAGTTATAACTACACAAACTAGGTATGAACATAATACATATATTTCCAATTCTTTGACTTTGACAATAATTCAAAATAGCACATGCTTTAATAATAAGATTTACTGACATTGATAATTTGTGATTGCAAAAAGTTGCTTCTCGATTGAGGAAAAGTATTTCAGATCATACGCTCAACTCAAATCCAATAACGTATCGATTACCTCAAGACAATGCAGGGGAAAATGTCTTGACCTTTAAGGTAATATTATTTCAATGATTTGTTTGAATATTATTCACATATGCATTTTGGAAAGCATCTCTTTAATTAAACTGTATGGTGATTTACAATCAATATTTCATCTTTTATTCATATTTATGCACACTTTTTATAACTAAGGATCTTTAACCAATGCTCATTACAAATGACAAATGATCAAATACTAAGCACAGGCAAATCCTTCCGTATCCATGAAAGTCAAGACTAGGGCCAAATCCACAGTTGTAGGGCAAGAGACAGTATCTTTCATACTCCCCCTAGACTGTCTAGCAGACTTGAACAAGGTGACTTCTTGAAATTCTTCTTTTTGCTTTTATGTTGAATGCATATAAATATCGCATTCTATATATCTAATTGTCTAATTGTTTTCATTTATATGATGTGACTATTATTTATTAATTACAGAACATCCACCATCAATCTTCAATGGAAAAGAGGCTTCAAGGGTGGAATATTGTATGTAGACAACGTGCAAATGGAAAAATAGACATGGTAATCATATATTTAAGAAACTCCATTGCTACTGCTTTCCTTAAAAGGATCAACGATTCGAAAAAAGTACCGTAAGTTCAACTTATTTGGTTTCTATAAATATTACAAGGGGATGAAATGGATCATAGTGATGTATGTTAGTCGAAATGAGTAATAATAACTTAGTTTTACGTTATCGAATACTTTATTATTAAGTGTACTTTACTACCTTTGCACATGACTCTTGTAATTTTCGGATGGTAATGAAGACAATCAAATTCTATTATCTTTGCAGTACTATCATCATGTACAATCGAAAAGGATGTTTCGCTCCACTGTTGAGGTTGTCAAGTTTATAACAGAGGCTTTCATTGAAAGTAGTTATCTACAGGTGAGTTATTAAAACCTAAAATAAGCAAAATGTGAATTAAAGTTATTTTTACTTTAAGCTTAGTGTGTAACTTCATTTAAGTGACAATTTAGGAGCAATGTCCTACTTCTACAATGAAAGGGTCGAGGAAAAGAAAGATATCTTCCAATAAGAAAAAAAATCTTCCTCCTTCCATGCCATTGAAGATCTCTAGTGCAGAGAAAATCGCTGTTGAAAGTTTTTTGAAGGAATCGTACAACAACCTCGAGAGCATATGCGGTAATAGATGGACGGAATCAGGTTTGTCCTCACTAAACAAACTTAACAACTTAAAATAAAAACATGAGCTCCTTATATTTAATTATTTATTTGATTGTCTTTATAGAAAATGAAGAATGGGAGAAATACTTGAGGCTAAGTAATGAGAATGAGGAATTGGACATTAGGCATTGTTTGTCAGCCGATAATAGAGAATGTGGAAAGGTACTCAAGCCGTTATTTTCATTCCTTCTGTTATTGGTGACTTATGAATTTGTATATATCTATATTTTTATGTCTTGTGTGCATCCCACATTTGTTTTATGATTATAAAGAATTATATAATTTATGAATACAAAAATATGATTTTGCGAATGACAAAACTGAAATTGGCAATATGTACTTTTTGCTAATATACACTGGAAGAATAGATAATAATATTCTAGGATTGCCGGAATGATTGTATTACTTTTGCATAGTTCGATGTATGAGTCATTATATATTTTTTACATATATTGATCTTATTTCATTTAATTGTGTTGACAAATTCATCGTTCTCTAGTAGTCATAATGTTCGGTATGAGAAATATTACCAATGAAAGGAAATGAGTTCCATATACATTAATAATGTACACATTTATACCGGCAACCCAAAACATTAGTATCTATTCTTTCGATATATAGAAATTTAGTCCAACATATAGAAATTATCAAAATGCGTAAGTACAATTGTATGATAATGCTAAAAAAAAAAACTACATTAGGGTTATATAATAAATATAGTTGAAGATACTATATTGCGGGATATATTTTCTCATGTTTCATATCATTAGATAGTGTATACTGATGAACGTAATTGTATATGTTTTAATAATTTCTTCACTCATGTCTTGTACTTTTCATTCTCTTTTGTTCTTGTAGGTCAATCGGTCACTCTCTACTACAGATAAATCTCAGGTTTTAATTGAATCAAATGAAGCACGTGGTTCAAAAAAACTAGATATTCCCAATCAAAGAGGAGAACGGGATCAAGTGTATACATCAGTTAGAGCAATAATCGATGTAAGTTAATTTTCTATAAAATCTTTCTAGATACAAATATTATGTAATATTTATTTTGTGATCTAATATTTAGTGAGGTAGACACTGACATAAGTGCAATTTTACCAATATAGGACAGTGCTGTTTGAAATCCACATTTTATGGGGTTCAATACTTAGTTTTTAAGTATGGATATCTTCATGAAATGATTGACACAGTAATACATTGCGATGCACATGATTCCATCATCTTGATTCTTCAAGTATATTTGAAAGATTTGGATGTATAAATGAAGTACGCAACTAGATTTCATTTGTATAAAGTTACAATCATAGAATTCATGTATAAATAGAGTATACATGTTTACAATTCTTATGGTCCATTCCTTAATAATAAGGTGTGCTACTAATGATTCTTTATTGTAGAAAGTTGCTCCACAATTGAGAAAAAGTTCAAATGAGGTGCTTGACCCAAATCCAATATCATATTGTTTACCTGAATATTATGGTGGGATAAATGCTGCTAAGGAAACATCAATGAACTATTCTATGCAGGTGAGTTATCAAAACCCTAAATAATTAAAAGGCGAATTGGTTTTTTTTTTTTCTTAACACTTAGGTATATGATTTCATTTGGGTGCCAATTCAGGAGCTAAATATAACTTCTAGTGAGGAAGAAGAAATTCCTCCATCCAAGTTAATTAAGATCTCTAGTGTAGAGGAGTTTCCAAATGCTCCATCTGAGACTAGCAGAAGAGTTGACAAGAGTGTTGAAAAGGCAAATCCAGAAATCAACATTAAACTTTTTCTGGAAGAATCAAGCAACTACCTCGCCAACTTCTTATTTACTGAATTGGGGGCACAAGGTTAGTCCTTTGAAGCAAATCTTACAACTTAAGAGAAAAATGATCTCCTTATATCTACTAATTATTTGACTATTTTCATTAAAGAGAGCGAACTTGGAAGGCCAAAATATTGAATTCAAGGAGTGAGAACAAGGATGATGCATTCAGTGATGAAGCGGCTCATACATGAGGCAAATCTACTTGAGGGGAGGATTGTTCTGATTAGTTGAGGAAGACAACCATCACTTTACAGCAACTCAAGTATCCATAATTCAAGAGAAGAGGCTAAAATGATATGCATTAGTTCGAATGTTTCTTCACAAATATCTGATTTGGTTCATCTAACTAGTGCAAGTAAACTGAGTTTATTTATGTTTCATTCATCATACTCATTGGAGGATATCTTTTTCTCGGAACTTTGGTTATTTGAACTATGAATCATTAAGCCGAGTTTGCTAGTCGGGAAAAGAGAAAGTGGAATGGGAATAAAGCCTTGTTTGAAATAAAAGAAATCATCTCTCATATATTATCTCAATTGGTGTTTACATCTCCCATCACAGGTGCTCATCAATCCAAAATCAATGGGGTAAACGACAAAATGCATGGTCAATGACATAGCATGAAGGTCAATGGAGACTTACATCATTCATTTTGGATGGATGAACACTTGCAGTACAAGATGATAGCGCAAATTAAGATAATCCATCTTGCACTTGCTCTTTGGCTAAGATAGGTAAGATTTGCAACTTAGGATTTGGCATTTCCGATGAAAATTGTTAAATCTCCTGTCATCAGGTCACCAATTTCCTTGACCTTCCAGTGCTAAACAGGCATTAGCCTCCATACACGGTCTTACAACTTTGTAGAGACCTATGTTTTTGATAAATAGTTGTCCGGGATTGGTCATTATGACCCTTTGTGAGGAGGCCCTTTCTTCCGAAGTTATGAGACTATTTTGGCCTTTTGACCCCATATTGTCGGGTGGATCTTGAAAATATGAAACAAA
Organism: Eucalyptus curtisii; assembly: GCA_017140595.1. Lineage (NCBI taxonomy): Eukaryota > Viridiplantae > Streptophyta > Magnoliopsida > Myrtales > Myrtaceae > Eucalyptus > Eucalyptus curtisii. Next base: position 26,209,895 of record CM029496.1, on the reverse strand, counting down.
TATCCTTCTCCAAGTTGTACATACAACTTTCACCAGGGCCGAGTGATTGTTTACCAAGAAGGCATGTGTGCGCAAAGTCGTAAGGCCATGTATGGGGGCTAACACGTGCCTAGTGCCGGAAGGTCAAGAGAGTTGATGATGAACTCTCTATTCTAAGCTTTTGATTTAGATATGACAAATCCTATATTCAAATCATAACTATGCTTTCTTAAAGTAATATTAGAGGGCCACACATGCCATCTAATTGATGGAGCCCTATCCATTATATATGAACAAAGCAATTGATAAGCATTATTGGTGATTATAGTGTAGAAAGATTCGGATATCATGTGTTTCTCCAAGGTGAATGGTGATAATATACCTACTTATTAGCATTTCAAGAAATGTATATGTCTTGACCAGAGAGAAATAAGAGTTGGTTCCTTTGCTTGCATTGAGTATTGCATTTGCATTTACAATAAGATATGTTGACCATCTTTATTATATTTAATGGGAATAAGAACACTACAAGGGTCATAACTTTTATATGATGTTCACTTTGATGCCATAACGTTTTAATCTATCACGTGATTGCGATGACTTTGAGAAAACATTCATGGCAAGTTTAAAAAGTTGGATTTGCAAACAAATGATATGAAGGCTTTGTAAAAGTTATGGCATTCAAGTAATCAATTGAAAAATTATGGGATCAAAGTGAATGTTGCACGAAAATTATAGCATTTAGATGATATATGTACTGTCTTTTTCCATAGTTAATATTATCGTGTTAAGTCTTAATAATATCTCAAAATTGCAAACGCTATTCATCCAATTGATAAAGCCTTAGTTGATGTACGTGGACCAATTGCTTAGCATGCATTCGTGGCGATTAATATGACTGAAAGGTTTACATATTGAGTGATATACGTTCCTCCAAGGTAGACATAAAAAAACATGTCTGCTTATTAGGATTTCAAGTAATGCATATGTCTAATCATGTAGAAGTAAAGATCTATTTCCTTTCTTGCACTAAAAAAAGGGTTGTTGCATTTTATAATAAGATGTCATGGCTAATGAATGAAATAATGAAGCTAAATTGATCGTTTAGCATGGTTAATGTAATTAAGTTGTTTTTTATTATGCCTCACAAAAAGCAAAAGCCATTTATAGAGGTCAAATACCCAGAATCTAACATTAATACTATTGTGTAAAGAGAATTTATTTTTTTGTTAGGATATACTTAAAAAATAATGATCATTTCGTCCTAAAATCTCGCATTTGAATAGATACACCCATAAGATTGTTAGTCCCTTGATTCTTATCCCGCTTATAGTATTTCTAATCACACGTCCACCTATTATTGGCATATAAGTTAATTGTCCACCTAAATATTATCGATGCTATTCCTTATTTTTTTATTGGAATTCTCTAATTTTCTTTTTCGGCTATAAAAGAGGAATTCTCTATCAATTATAGATAATTGTATATTGTCAAATCAATTAAAAGTTTTGGAGCATCCTTGCTGCATTAGAACTTGATCGCTCAATCTTGAGATAATATTAGCAAATGTTCTCTCTCTCTCTCCTTTTTTTTTTTTTATTCTAGCATTGTATCAATTGATTATGAAAAGCTAAATAAAAAAATTTCAGTTTTAACTATTCAAGTTCCATTTACATTAATTTTCTTTATTTTCTTCGATAAATAGAATGTGGATGGGCATTGTTTTCAAACATAGCCAAATTGAATTTGGTAAACTTCATTATCAATATTTTAGGAAAAAAAATGGCACAAAAGTGTATTGATGTGTTTTTCCAAATTTCACTTGACCCAACTCATTTCATGTTTCCTTTGCAATAATCAATATACCTAAGTTTCATGTACTAATCATTTTTATGGAGTTTTTTACACTTCTAGAAAAGACTCTATTCTAAAAAGGTTAGATTACTTTTTCGCAAAATTGTTTGGGTATATTTCATCATGCTGTTCTAAATGTCGACCATTTTCCTCCTTTTTATATACCATATTCTCCCTTTCAATTGGCATACCACACATCTCTTAGCTTGCAATAAGCATCGGCTGTCAAAGTGGCTTTCAAAATGGCAAACCTTAACCTTTCTCCCTTACCAAGAGAGCAGGTGCGGGATGGATTGTCCCGGCCTATGGAATCTTCTCCTTTGACAAGTGAAGGTCCACAAAAAATGAGTGAGGTAAGTCTTGATTGACTTTCGTGCTAGGTTATCAGCCATGTATTTTGCGATTCAAGTACAAAGAATTTGATCCAAAAAAAAGTACAAAGAAATGGATTTTCTACAACATATCTTTAAAAAAAAAAAAAACCCAAAAGTGATGAATGATGAAAGATGATATTAACATTCATGTGCTCTCTAGGGTTCTTCTTTGGTTTACATTAGGATTAAGAGTTAAATTATTCAAATGATCTATAATCTAGATCTATGCATTGATTCTACAAACCTTATATAGATTGGAACATCTATCATGTTAAAATATATTTTCCTTGTCTAACTACATGATTGTTTATATATTTTGTGAAACTAATGAATAATTGTTGCTTGAATTTTACAATGTATAAAATGTCTAAAATATTCTTAAATCTTTTGTTGACAAATTATGAATTACATATATGTTTGTATTTAAATACAAATGCTTATATCTTTTTTTTTTTTTTTATGTCCAGATCTGATTGATAAGTATGTAGAATAATAAATTTATATGTACAAGAATATGATTCCGAGAATTACAAAATTGAAATTGCCGATCGGTTTCTAATATACATTGGAAGAATAGATAATATTGTTCTAGAGTTGAAAGTTTGGACATATTACATTTTGCAAAGATCGATGCATGAATAATTATTTGTTGAACAATAAAACTAACGGTAGTTATATGAAATGACAAAATCGTTATTAGCTTTTATAGGTAATCAAACCATTAATTTTATTATGGTAAGCATTATCAATATGTATGAAATTTTCATTTCTTTGATATCATGGATATAGTTGAAGATCCTATTTTGTAACATATATAGTTTCAAATCGGTTGAAAGCATTTAATGATGGATATAATTGTATATGCACAATTATTTTCTTTACTCATGTTTTGTCCTTCTCTATCTCTTTCATCCTTATAGGTCAATTGGTCTTCCTCTACTCCAGACAACTCTTGTGTTTTAATGGTAGCGAATGAACCATGTGGCTCAAAGAAGCTAGACGTTCCTAATCAAAGACATCATGATCGTTTGTATACATCACTTAGGGCACTAGTCACTGTAAGTGAACTTCTGTTAAGTTTTGAAAATATACATGGCCAATGTGAGTTTTATGTTATCCTTCACAACTTTGTGAGGTAGAGCATGACATAAACTCAATATTACCAATATATAGTATGATTTACATCACTAAGAATGGTAGTCAATGTAATGTAAATTAATTATTTGTTAAGTTTATATGGATACACATAGTTGATGTAATTGTTCTATGATATTTTGTGAGATAGACCATGATATAAACGAAATTTTACTATTATAGATTAATTCACTTTTGTGAGGCTCAACCATTAGTTTTCAAATACCAATAACCTCATGAAAAGATTGATAGTGACGTATAAGATGAATGATCCACAAATTACATTGTGAGGCATTTTATTTCTTCAGCTTGATTCTTATGCATATTTGATAAGTTTACTAAACTTCATTTGTAAGAAGTTACAACTGCACAAATTAGATATTAACATAATACATATATTTCTAATTCTTTGACTTTGACAATAATTCAAAATAGCACATGCTTTAGTAGTAGGAGCAATATCCTACTACTACAATGAAAGGTTCGAGGAAGAGAAATATATCTTCCAATAAGAAAAAAAAAAAAAAATTCCTCCATCCTAGTCATTGAAGATCTCTAGTGTAGAGAAAATCTCCGTTAAACGTTTTTTTGGAGGAATCGTACAATAACCTCGAGAATATTTGTGGTAATAGATGGGCGGAACCAGGTTTGTTCTCACAAAATAAACTTAACAACTTAAATAGAAACATGAGCTCCTTATATCTCATTATTTATTTGATTGTCATTATAGAAAACGAAGAATTGGAAAAATATTTGAGGCTAAGTAGTGAGAATGAGGAATTGAACATTAGGCCTTGTTTGTTAGCCTAATGGAGAAGGTGGAAAGGTTCTTAGGCCGTTATTTTCTTTCCTTCTGTTGTTGGTGACTTATGAATTTGTATGTATCTATATTTTTATGTCTTGTGTGCATCCCACATTTGTTTTGTTTAATTATATAATTTATGAATACAAGAATATGATTTTGCGAATGACAAAACTGAAATTGGCAATAGGTACTTTTTGCTAATATACACTGGAAGAATAGATAATAATATTCTAGGATTGCCGGAATGATTGTATTACCTTTGCATAGTTTGATGTATGAGTCGTTATCTATTTTTTACATATATTGATCTTATTTCCTTTAATTGTGTTGACAAAGTTCATTGTTCTCTAGTAGTCGTAATGTTCGGTATGAGGAATAATACCAATGAAAGGAAATGAGTTTCGTGTACATTAATAATGTACATTTATACTGGCAACCCCAAAACATTAGTATCTATTTTTCTGATATATAGAAATTTGATCCAACATATAAAAAATTATCAAAATGCATAAGTACAATTGCATGATAATGCTCAAATAAAAAGAAATCCATATTAGGGTTATATAATGAATATAGCTGAAGATCTTATATTGTAGGATATATTTTCTCTCGTTTTGTATCATTAGGTGGCATTTACTGATTAATGTAATTGTATATGCTATGATAATGTATTCACTCATGTCTTGTATTTTTCTGTCTCTTTCATTCTTGTAGGTCAATCGGATCACTCTCTACTACAAACAAATCTCGGGTTTTAATTGAATCAAATGAAGCACGTGGTTCAAAAAAGCTAGATGTTCCCAATCAATGAGGAGAACGGGATCAAGTGTATACATCGGTTAGATCAATAGTCGATGTAAGTTAATTTTCTATAAAGTCTTTCTAGATATAAATATTGTGTAATGTTTATTTTGTTATTTAATATTTAGTGAGATTGACCCTGACATAAGTGCAATTTTACCATTATAGGACATTTTGTTTGAAATCCACATTTTATGGGGTTTAATACTTGGTTTTTGAATATGGATATCTTCATAAAAAAAAAATTGACATAGTAATACATTGCGATGCACGTGATTCCATCATCTTGATTTTTGAAGTATATTTGATAGACTTGGATGTATTAATGAAGTACGTAACTAGATTTCATCTGTATAAAGTTACAACCATAGAATTCATGTATAATAAGAGTATACATGTTTCCAATTCTTATGACCTATTCCTTAATAATAAGGTGTACTACTGATGATTCTTTATTGTAGGAAGTTGCTCCACAATTGAGAAAAAGTCCAAATGAGGTGCTCGACCCGAATCCAATATCATATTGTTTACCTGAAAATTATGGTGGAATATATGCTGCTAAGGAGACATCAAGGAATTATTCTGTACAGGTGAGTTATCAAAACCCTAAATCAATAAAAGGCAAATTGGTTTTTTTTTTTTTTCTTAACACTTAGTATGTGATTTCATTTGGGTGCCAATTCAAGAGCTAAATATAACTTCCAGTGAGGAAGAAGAAATTCCTTCTTCCAAGTTAATGAAGATCTCTAGGGCAGAGGAGTTTCCAAATGCTCCATCTGAGACTAGCAGAAGAGTTGACAAGAGTGTTGAAAAGGCAAATCCAGAAATCGACATTAAACATTTTCTAGAAGAATCAAGCAACTACCTCGCGGACTTCTTATTTACCGGATTGGGGGCACAAGGTTATTCCTTTGAAGCAAATCTTACAACTTAAGAGAAAAGTGATCTCCTTATATCTAATAATTATTTGACTATTTTCGTTAAAGAGAGCAAACTTGGAAGGCCGAAATATTGAATTCAAGAAATGAGAACAAGGATGATGCATTCAATGATGAAGAGGCTCATACATGAGGCAAATCTGCTTGTGGGGAGGATTGCTTTGATTAGTTGAGAAAGATAAGCATCACTTTGAAGCAGCTCAAGCATCCATAATTCAAGAGAATAGGCTAAAATAACATGCATTAGTTCGAATGTTTCTTCACAAATATCTGATTTGGTTCATCTAATTGGTGCAAGTAAACTGAGTTTATTGACGTTTCATTCATCAGACTCGTTGGAGGATAGCTTTTTCTCGGAACTTTTATTATTTGAACTATGAATCATTAAGCCCAGTTTGTCGGCCGGGAAAAGAGAAAGTGGAATGGGAATAAAGCCTTGTTTGAAATAAAAGAAATCGTCTCTCATATATTTTCCCGCACCTAATTTTGATATGGACCCTATACTACTCGAGAATTTATTCTACTTGACGAAGAAAAAGATTCATTTATATTTTTTGAAATTTTCGAAAACAGAACGCCATCCAAATAATATTGTTGGATATGCCCAGAATGCCTCATCTCAATGCCCTCCTGATCTTGACTATCTTTCAGTTCTTGAACGAGCACTTCATGGGATAATTTGAAAGTGAAAATGCTCACAACTCGAACAACTCAAGAAAGAAAGAGATGAATAGGTTTTTCTCTCTTTTATTTGACCTTATTATAAATTATCGCAAAACTTGCCTTTATAAAAATCCATTACATGACTTTTACTCTTAAATGATTCATAAATATATCAAGCATTCCAAGGAGATAGATTTATGGGGAATTAACAAAACATTAAACTAGACAGAGAAACATGAAACTCTTAAAGTAACACTACAATAGGACTATCAATTTGTGCACCCGTCTTGAGAGAGTTGAACAGACATCAATATCAAACTTGTAAATAGACAACCAGGTAGCCAATCGACAATCATGAAATCGATAACTTGTCCACTGAATCGATAACCTTTCTGCATAATTGGAAACTTCAACTTATTAAATTATAGCTGAAATGAATTTGGTTTAACTACTAACAGTACAGGGACAAAGAAGCTGCACATGAGCAAATTTGCTGAAGGGGCTCCTCACTCGAATCTCAGCCAACATAAACAGACTTCTTGTTTCTCATGAACCTGATTATTCTCTTCTTTTTGGTAGGCTTGACCGTGAACCCAGAGTATATTTTGACTGGAATTATTTTTGAGGAGCTGATGCTTAATGTGAAATGGAATGAGGCCGAGAAGTATCTTTCTGGTTTCACCAAGCTCCACGATAACAGATTCTCAAGGGAGATCTACTTCAAATTGAGAAAACAAAAATATCTTGGAGCATTGGACATGTAATATTGTTTTTTAAGGGAATATAATGATCACCATGCATAGATCTGTCACTAGTGTCTTCTTCCTGTCCGGTTCGTATCTAAATCTCAACTTTCTGATGAATTGGTCAAATATTTTGGCAGTAATGATGTCCCGAAGGCAATGGAAATACTCGAGCGATCTAAAAGTTTTCAAGGCAAATAATGACTTCTTCGAGAAAATGACTGAATTCTCAACATTGGATAACATCTGTTATTAACTTGTTAAAGTGATTGCTTCTCCACTGGTCATATATGTATGTAACTTATCATTTGTAATTGGATTTATATGATTTCAACAGGACAAACAACAAACTTGCCATGTCTCGAAATACACAAAATGCAAGAAGTGCAGTGACGTGGGATATAAAGAAAGATACTGCGCTAAATCTTGCCCTGCGCAGAAATTTATTTTGCATGGATAATGGCCGCATAGGTTGGGGCATGTTATAAGCCAGAGGTAATTTCCTTAACCGGCTTCCAAGCTAGCTATGATCACGGCCGGAATTACTTTTCAGTTGTATTTTTGCAAGGCAAGTCACGCGAGAGTGGAATGGAAATCACTGAATGCAACATTCGCGTCCAGCTATTCTTGATCAGTTTCTGCCGTGGCATGTGTGGACCTGACAGTAATATACTCTGAAACTTACAGCTTTAATGGCAACACTCCCGTAGCGCCTAATCCTGTACCAAATCCTGTGATACATAGCTTTTGCGGACCATCAATGCAAACCTCCTGATTGTCCTGTTGTCCCACCTGCAGATGATGCTTTAGAAGCGAGTTACTTGTGGAAGCTTATATTTTGTAATTTTTTCTAAGGAGAAGTGATCCTGCTTTGGTTAACGACATATCCAGATAGATTCATGATATCAAATGTTCTACACGAGCCATTCCTATGTCAATTTCATCTCGCATCTAGTCCATCCACAGTAACTCGTGCTTCAGAGCCCAAGGCCACAATTTGTCTGTCTCATGCTGCTTAGTGCTAACTCAGGTGATCACTCAAACCATTCAATTTATCAGTGCGGTGTCTACCACTGTTTTCTGACCGACCCAACTGATCTTTTGGCCGCTTTAATCGGATATGAGGCACCTATCCCCTCAATTTTGTAATCATTGGTTTTCTCCTTGGTGGAATATTCAAACCACAATGAAAATTTGCACTTGGCTGAAAACCTTTCGGAGGGCCCTGCAGGTACTCATGACTTGAGGATTAGAGGGCCCTTGAAGAGGTAGGTCAATTCAATCCCATTAGAACTTCTTTAAAGAGGGGGTTAAAAAAATCGAAATGCCTTCCCTATATTGTGCATGTATAGGTAACATCATTGGATGCTTATACTGTCCTAAGCCAGCAACCAGCATCACAGCTCCCTGATGACCTGCCTATGAAAGTTATACAGACATTGAAGGAGGAATTGTACCCAACGGACATTGATTTTCATCCTATTCAGCATCCATATCTTTTAGGTTAGTTTTGATAAACGGATTGATTTGTTTCCCTTTTTTAAGCTCACAAAGAGCACAATCGTAAGTTCAAGCTCTGTAACTCGCATTCTGTTCATTTTAACATTTAGTTGGTACTGCAAATGGAGGTATCGGGTTATGGGAAGTTGGTTCTGGTGTGAAATTGGTTCTGACAACTTTAAGCTCTGTAACTCTCATTCTGTTCATCTTCTCAACATCTGTGAATGGTCAGATAAGGGCATGGCTGTATGATGATTTCCAGGGCAGACTTTATCATGATGCTTTCGGCCTTTAATGCGCTTACAGTAATGATGATAACAGGTTTCATTTGCTGGAGATTGTGTTGATCAATTTAAATTCTTTGCTGTAATTGCAACTCTTATAGATGTTCTTTTTTACTAAACGCATTCATTAATTACTTATTCAAGCTTTTCTCTTGCGGGACAAATAATGATGGAGACTCATTACCCGTTGAGTGGGATGAAAGTGAAGGTTCCATAAAGAGAAACTATCAAGGTATGGGGAAATGTTCTTAGGACATTGCACACTTCCATACAGCTAAAAGCATTTTAGCGGTCGGTGATGAGAATGTGATCAAATTCAGGAGCACGGAGGATGTTAAGCTTTTGATGACTACCGATGCAGAAGGCAGACTGCCAGTAAGTTCACCAAATGAATTCCGGTCACCTCAACAAGCCTTTATGTGTTTATGAGAGAAATTATAGGTTATTTGCGATATCTGCTAAAGCTTTCTGTTTTCCTTTTTGGAATTACTTCATGGCAAAGCCTCATCTCCCCTTCAACAAGAAGTGAAGTCTGCTGGCTGTCATTGCACATGGACACAGTAAAAAGATTTTAGGCCTTAATGACGCTTCTCAATTGCTCAAAACAAGTGAAAGTTGCTCTGTTATTGCCGCTAGTGTTACTTCTGAACCTCTGAGGAAGGTCAGTGTTTTCAAATCTCGTAATGCTTCTTTATGATGTTTTATTTTTCTGGTCTAATGCTTTGATGAACATCAAAACCAACTCCAACATAAAAAAAATGAATGAATGAATGAAAAGATACGATGAAGTGTGAAGCCGTGAATGTGCTTGTGATGAAGTGATAAACATGCATGAAGTTAATTTGTAGGAATGTTGAGTTGCATGCAACTCAAGGTGATTCTTCTTGACAAATGGTGAAGTACAAAGTTCTTCAAGGTCTCTGTTTGGCAGTCCAATATTAAGCATGGTCTTGGCGGTGATTCATTATAATGATGTGCATGTTTATTAGTTTGCTGAAAGCTGAGAAAGAGAGACCTGGCGAGAGGATAAAATAGAAATGATGTGTTGTAAGAGGAACTATTTGTTGCTAATTAAGCAAGTGTGTTATTCCAAAACTTTGAGGACCAGGAGGATTAAACCTGGTACAAATCCTTGCAAGATACAGATATAGATGCAGCTACAAACAGATGTAATCTTATATTGTCTCAAATCTAACTACTACAACTATATAATCTCCAATTCCTGTCAATTTAAATACGTTGTGATGCAGTTAGACTCGTCTCAACAATATTTTGCATTTTATGCGACACGTTGGTTCTAAAGTCTAGAGATATGGTATTGCTATTCACCAAAGAACCAGCAGCCTGAATCAAATAATCTCTTGAAATCCATATATGATACATGGCAGCACACCAAGCAATCTTGTAGAGAAGATTCGACAATTTTTGCCCCTCAAATGATGAACTACCCATTCCAACTCCGCAGACCAGCTTTGAATAGTTGTGTTCAAACAACATTTGCTACAAAGTCAATCCCAAACCTCCTTTGCAACTTTACAATCCATGTATAAATCATCTCTACATAACACACATTACATCCACTGAGGCATATCACTTGGACATCCTGTCCTCGGTAGCTAGCCTATTCAAAATAGCCAACCACCTGATGGATCTAAGCTTGGTGATGTTATGAGTGAACCAGATGAGTTTGGGCCAAGGAACTTTCCCAGCTTTCAGCATACAATGACTGATTTCAATTTAGTATCTTTCACATCAACTTCCACATATGTCTTGGCAGAATTAATCTCCCTCTTTCTCTCAGTTGCTTTTTTGAGCCAAACACAGAAAAGCACTAATAGCACTGGCCTTATAATTTAGACCAGTAGGAGTCATCAGAGTATAGGAACAATCTCCAATTCGAGGCAACAGTTATTCTGAATTCCTCAATTTCTAATGCAGTCAAATTTGTAAGAGGGACTTGCTCACTTTTATGTGTGGTGAGAGCAAATAAAAAGTAGTAGCGTCTTTGTACTTCACCAATATAGTGCTTTTACAATTTATCCATCATAGTCTTCTCAGACTTTTACAACCACACTCTTGTCGAGATTCTCTACATGCTTTTATAAGCAGGTTAATATCAGTACAACTTTTCCTGTCACCAGGGATCAAAGTCGCATCCTAAGACATATCCATGTCACACAGTCATGGAACATTGCCAGGGATGAAGTTGCATCAGGATATATCACCATGTTAGACAGTCATGGAACAAAATGTCAAAATTTAAAATAAATCTCATGCAAAATCTTCTCTTATTCTCTAAATCTAAATTCAGAAGGAAATTGATGATCTTCTCATGCCATCATATGAGAAGCTATGTGATTCCCGTTACCAAATTCTAGTCTGAAGTGGGCAACAAACTGGTCAACAGTGCCAACCCAATTTTGACAACGTGAGTTTAGATGTCCTGGAGAAGCCGTGCATGGGTTTATCACATGCTATAACTATTTAAGGATGGTAATTAGTAGATTTTCCATCAAATAGATTTTCAAGAATACCGCTATATTATTCAGTACAATATGCAGATTCCTTTCAGATGGGTGGTCAGCCTCATTACAATTTCTAGATATATTCTTTATAACATATTCTTCAACAAACATTGGTGCAAAACATTTAGAAGTTACACTAACAAAAAATTGTGTATTTTGTTTATACCATGTACAGATCCCTCACACTTTAGTGAACTCAATAATGATAGAGCTCAAGACTCTCTCTGGTTGACAAACTCATGAATGACAGGGTTCAAGCTGTTACATAGATATGTTTATGATTGCAGACAATAAATTGAGTAATCATGCCTGGCTGGTGAGTCGAGCAAATTGAAGGATGTGGATTCCCAACTCAATTTGTCCATTGCTCAAGGAAAATCTGTAGCTTTCGATTCTAGCGTTACAGATCAGTACCTATCCTTGCTGCTCCCTCCAAGTGTAAAGATAGAGAAGATGCAAGATCCTCCCAGACTGGTTCTCAGCGTTTCGACTTCATTTTCCACAATTCTTTCCAGTTCTGTTTTGTCAAATTACAAGCAGGGCTGTAGTGTTAATTGTGCAATATTGTACTGTTATTGGTTCTTGATGCGTTTCTTTGTTTGACCACAACACCAGCTGATTTCTACTTTTTAATTGTAAAAAGAATCGTTGTTGTGTTGGAATCCATACTCCAATATTTTATGCTTGCAAATTGATTATGAGTTCTATTCTTACATATCTTAACAGAACAAAATGTGACTTTTAGTTGGGTATAAATGGGGAAGGAATTGTGAGCCAGGTACTGATTGGGATTGTACGGTTAAGTCTACTACTACTGCTTTATTTAGACTGAATGGCGCAACTTGATGCTTCAGAATATGGACATTCTCATTTAAGATCCTTAATGATAGATTATTTGATGCATTTTTTGGAATTCTTTAGAAATAGTAGAAGAAACTCATGGCTTCATTCCTTCCTAGTGCAGATATGGAGGCCGATCTGGCGTAAGTGCAGGCAATGCAATTACAGTAATGGCATTAATCTGCTGTGGAAATTACCACTGAGTGACCTCAACTCAAGTAGCAAGGTATCCGTTACTTATCCCATTGTGCTTCAAAATACTCTTGAAAGGGAAATGAGTGAGAACTCTCACTAGTCTTATTTACGGGAAGACGAACATAGGCAATGACAAGGATTCTCTCCGAGTTATGCCAACCAAGGAAAGGGTTAAAACTGACGGCGAATCACCTGAAGAAAACCGCTCCATAGAGAATGTACTAATTTCTTGCTTTGTAAAGAAATAATTTGTTTCTTCTGTCTGCATCAGGTGGGATGAGATCTAATCGGTACCATGACCATTCAAGGTATCTTCTGTATGAATTAGGCACTCCACTCATGCTTATGCATCGCAGTAAAATTCGTTCCAATTCACGCCAATTCTGTACATTTCAGTGTTTCACCAATTGTTATTTAGATTAGCTGCAATGAGAATCCACCTATTTAAAGTTATTCTGCGATGGTTCTACTTCTAGTATAGACTGCCAAAGTTTGCACATATTCTGAGTTAGATGTGATCTTATCTGGATCTATTTCTTTCGTCTTTGTAATAATCTACCCTACTAATTCTGGCTTTATCTGTCTAGCTGGCTGCTTCACAAAATTTAGGTGTTCACTTTCTAACTTGCTGATCATGTGCAGACAATGAAGATGTTCACGCCCTCGCCATCAGCAGCAACGTGTCTTGCTCTTAGTCCTCAGACGCTTTCGGCCTGCAGGAGTCCACTGTCATATTCTATCAGATTCGTGCTCAGAAGGTACTAATGACTTCTCCAATTATGTCATGGTTCTCAAAACTTGTTTACGAGAAGTCACTGGTAAGTTTGAAAACAGCTTTTCTTTTTTTTTTTTTTTTTTTTTGCAGGCAATAACCGAGCTTGAGGATCATCAAGAAAGAATTTCTGGACTAGCCAGGTTACAACGTTTTGAATGTACTCGTTTCTTCTGGGGCAATTGCTGAGGTTGGTAACGATATAAGACAATATAGGCACCAAGTTGAGGTTGCTAATCCTCCATTTAATCCAATAGCTAATCATATTGAATTTTCTTTTGGTTTAGCAGTCAGGTGGCACGAGGCTAGCTTTTGCGCATACTAATGATGTTGACTAGCTATGGTGATATATTTTCCGTGTATGATATTTTATATAAGGAACATTTTCCATTCATATTGATGTGATACTCCTTCCCTTTCTTGCATGCAATTTCTATTACACTTCCTGTAATTGATTTGGCTAATGATGTTAACTGATGATGGAGATAAGTCTTCTATACTTAGGTATTTCATATGAAGAAAATAATATCCAATCATTTTCCATATGGGTTGCAATACTAGCGTTTCTTGCATGCAATTTTAATTACCGTTCCTGTAATTAAACATGGAAAGTTGAGCTGCCTAGTGCATTCAAATGGCCATCTCTGTTAAAGCACTCGCCCCCTCTCATCCTTCTAGAGTAGACGATCTAAAGCTTCTTTTGACTGCTCAATCAAAAAAGTTCGAGTAAACAGATGGATCATTGGAAGCTGATTCCAATGGGTTATTGCACATGAATTAGATTCAACTTGTATCAGCCTCTTCAACAATCCAAATATGGAGCTAATGCTCATGTCGCTCTCTGGTATAGTTTCATGAATTGTCGTTTGGATACTCGCAATTGTGTGCGAAAGAGAATGACCATATCGTTCCGTGTTAAACACTCAACAAGCGCAATCCTAACAGTCCTAATCCTGCTTATGAAACATATCAGTGTTCTAAACTCAAACTCCGAAAGGACTAAAGAAGCAGAGTCAAAGAAGGGAGTTGGGAAATAGAACTCACTAGCTTTTTACCATCTCCACGGTCAGGTAGGGAACATCACCATGAGTTAGCATAGCAGAGCAACAGATCCATCAACTGCATTTTCCGTCGACGCCATAATTGTTTCAACAAAAATGAAGGAAAAGGGAAATGCAACATGACTATAAGGCAGTGAAGCATGAAAAATGACATGTAAAGAAGAATAAAAGTCTGCTATCTTTGAAACCATGAAAGTTTTGCAGCTGAAACAACCAGAGTCTAAAGCAAACCACACACACCATTGCAAATGGTGATGTGACCCAAAATAATTTCCCATTATTTTCCTTGAGAAATAAATCGAATGAAATCAAATCAAATACCCATGACCCACTATCTTAACTATGAATAAAATATGCTATATGCAATCCAACCTTCACGATGCACACAAAAATATATCCAGCTTTACAGCAATCTCTAAAACTCAGAGTCCCTCCGAAATGGCATGGGACCGACTTCCGTCCTTTGCACCCTTAGCAAACAACGAGCTATGCACAAGAAAAATGCATGAAAAAGTACCTGTGACAATCAGAGAGATTAAAAACAATAATACGTCAGTACAAGTATGCTTGTCTTGTCTATCAGATGGAGAACAGAGCAAATTCGCAGGTTACTGCTGTATCAAGGATACCTGTGAAGTCATATAGTCACATAAATTGCCACACATGAAATTACACAGTGAATTAGTGTTCAGAAATCTCTACTGAACCACAGTCACACTCTTGGGGATATTTAAAGGGAAATTGGTGACAAACTAGAGGCTTGGCCAGAAGACCTCATAACCAACTAAATAGCGGGATTGGCCAGGATGAAAACTGGATAAAGTAATGAGGACCATCCTACCTTGGAAGAGAAATTAGATCTAACTAAGAAACAGTAAAGCATCTCACTGTCCTCCATTTTGTGGGTGCATTGCATCACAATTTCAAAAGCCACTTACATGAAGCATTCATGTTACATGCAATATCATTCCTACATTGCAAGTGTTCCACTATTTCCTCTATTTTAGCTTCTTTTTGAGATCACAATCTTTCCATCACTACTCATCTATAACTATTTCTTTCCACAAAAGCTTCGCCAGTATTCTTCAACCAAAATGCATTCCTAAAGAACCAGTCAAACAACTGACGATCAAGAAAGGTTGCTGAATGTTAACAGCCGATTAATGAATTGAGGCATTCCTAATACAAGGCATCACAGGACATCTTTCTGGAAGCGGGACTGTTATATCATATGGGGAATCCATGTGCTTTCATATTTATAGACTTAGACGTAAACACTTCCAAAAGACAAAAAGTACATCTATGCCAATCCCCCTTTAAATGCCAGCAGCATGACAATATTTTCAAGAGTTCCCCATAACTTCTCTCTCTCCCCTCTCCCCCAAGCCAAGCACGAGTGAGATAAAAGAACAACCAGCTCCCCCACTTGCTAAGGAAAATTGAATGTATTAGTGACTTAGTGACCTATCAATGACTATAGTAAACACATCGGTTCGTCACAAGCCTAATCCTTCCAAATATGCATATGTGGTGGATAAACCTGTAGAGAATGTAATTTTTCTCGTAACTTAACACGCATGGCAGGAAAAACAAGAAATCCAATGTATTAATAATTGCAGTTCCACCACTTATCAAGGCAATAGACATGGAGTTGCTACGCAAAAGAAAAGAAAATGCAATAAACAGGGAGTTACCTATCTTCACCAGAAGTAATGCAAAATCTAGAAAATGAGACTTCAAATTGAGCACCGCATTCTCAAGGAGAAGTTCCCATCAAACACAACTTCAGAGGTGCTCTAGGATTGAATGAAGTTTCGGAACCTGCCGGCGGAACAATGGCTCTAAACGGAAAGACGGAACCCCAATCTGCCATCTCTTAGCATCATACATCTCATTCCATGCCTGGACAATCTCATCGATTTTGAACCCTGGACCAGCAGCGGTTTTTTCTACAAATTAGCCTTTGAAAACCAAACAATCCATAGAGGCAATTACACAAAATAAATAAATCACTGTTGCTCTTGGCCATGCTTTGTGCAGGCTTTTAACAGAGTCAATTGCATCTAGATATCATAGATAATAATATATTTGATATCTCAATGAATGCAAGGAAAAACTTTAGAAGATTGTGGATGCATTCCATCAAAAGTTCCTTTAACTTCGGTTCACATCATAATGCTGTGTGCAATGTAAGCAAATAAACCATGAAAGAGAAACCAAAAGAATTTTCTATATCGCTAATTTACCCACGTTAGATTTTTTTAGTTGCAAAAGACAGTTCTCCTAACATCTAAAGATAAATATACACAATCATCTGTCCTAGGTACTATCAAATAACCTTCTTAAAGTGCAAAGGAGTCAAGTTTGACCAGCACCATCAGATATATGGCTAAATTACCTTCCAGAGCAGTTTCATTTGAGCAATGGTTCTTAATCATGACTGCTATATCTGTAGGAGACGCTCCAGCAAGTTCAAATTTTTCCACAGCAACCTCCACGCATTCTTCCCAGGTTGGTAACTCCAGCCTGTACTCTACAACAGAACGCTCGTAAAGTAAGGTGCCCCACAAAAGGTATATCTGTGACTTCATATTGGCAGTCTGTTCAGCAGCTTCCTCCAGAGACGCCTCTTTCAATAAAGCATCAAGTCCCATCTTTTGGAGCTGAGCTTTATCTTTCTCTTCTCTAGAGATTCCATTGAGACGTTGCTCCTCCATCTCCTCATACATCTGCATTCCTCTCTCCATGCTATCTTCAGCTTTGTTATAGAGCATTAGGACATCAGAGGAAGCAGTCTCCAAGTCAATATTGTTCCCAATCGCATAATACCAGCAGAGCTTTGCCTGCTCAAACTGCTGCTGCCCAAGTGCGAGCAGACCTTCGTAGAAATCAGGTTTGATTTTCAGAGCTTCCTCATACCTCAGTCCTGCCTTGATATATTCCTTTTGTGCCCAGTCATATGCTGTTTTAATCTGTGAAAGTATAGTGTCCCTAGAATTATCTTCCGAAAAGAAAACTCGCTTCCTAGCTCTAGACATGTGAACATTGCCCCAATTCAACAATGCTAGAGCTGCCATTTCTTGGAACTTCTCTGCAGCAATCTCAAAAAGGTTTTGAGCATCTTCACTTGTGACTGCATCTTCCATCGCCTCGGAATAAAGTTTCATCCCTAGCTCATGAAGATCCAAGTAAGAATCAGAATCAAACCCGACGTGGTTCTTAAACAGCCGTGCAAACTCACTGATCCAGTCCTCTACACCAGTAGAGCCTTTCTCGATAATTCCTCCTTTCTCAAATTGACCATCCTCACTCACAGCAGCTGCTTCTTTCTCACTGTTGTCCAACTCCTCCTCATTAAGCTCATAAGCCGGCTCCTGATCAGGACTAACTTCTGCAACATACAATCTAAATGAACCCTGCTGCTCGCTGGATGTTTCGGCCAACCTGAGCTCATCCGTAGTAGTGATAGTGACTAAATCACCTTCTCGATCCCTATACTTCACGAGAACGCCCTTCAGGCCAGGAAACCTATCCAACACAACATCCCGCACCAACTTTATACTGCAATTTAGCGGCAATTGAGCCCATCTTATATCCTCACCCAAAATCAATTTCACTGTCCTGGTAACCACTTTCTGTTCTTCCTTAACATCCTTAGTTATCTCTTTCTCTTCCTTGATGGTCTTCAAAACCACTTCCTTATCTTTCACAATGGCCGTCGAATCCTCTATAACCATCTTATCCTCGGCCTTCTTCTCCTCAGCTTTGCCACTCCTTTTCTTCTTCGACTTCTCTTTTGCCAATTTGTGCACCGGCAACGCACTAGGGGATTCAGTACTCTCCAAGACAACTTCTTTGTCCTCAATCTGGATACCTTTATCACTGATGGCCTTTTTCACCTTCTCCACAAGTTCCAGAGCATTTAAATTATTCGGCTCCATACTCAGGACATTATTAACGTCTCTCAGAGCCAAATCCAACCTATTCAACACCTCATAGCATTTCGCGCGCTTCAAGAGCGCTTTACTATACTTAGGGGACACTTCCAATGCTAAATTACATTCATTGATTGCTCGCGGATATTCGCCGATCCCCAACTGCATGTAGCAAGCGGCCATATTGCTGCGCAGGTAAGCAACGTCGATATGATTTTTTGGCAAAAGTTTAAGGGCCTTTTCGTACTTCAACATGGCACCTTCATGATCCCTTTTCTGATAGAGCTTGTTACCTTCTTCCTTGAGCTCCTGAGACATGGTGATGAACACCGCAGTGTCATCATCAAAGGCTTTGGAGTTGCGGTCGGAGGGTTTGCTCGCCTTGCCATGAGCATCGCCGGATTTCGGCGCGACAGGCTGCTTCTTCTTTGCCGCGGGCTTTCCCATTGATTTGCAACCAACAGCACCGACAACAGCACAAAGCACAAGCCTTTTTTTTCGAGAGCTGAATCAAATTCACCAAAGTCCCACTTCCCAAATTCATCTAAACATTACAGACACGCGAAGATGGCCAAAACCCTGAAAGGATATCTTTTTCCGCGAGCTTCTTCAGCTTCTAACGAGACCCGACCTCTATCAAGCCAAAAAAAAAAAAAACAAAAACCCAGTCCTCAGGGGGGGAAAATAACAGGAACCCAGAAACCGGATTCTTGAACTTCCCAAGAAAAGACCGAAACGCTCTTCCCTTTTTCAATCTCCGAATCAAGAATCCGATACCCCTGATTGATAAACAGAGGAAAAGACGAGAGGAGAAGCGTGGGGACGCACCTCTCGGTCCTGACAGGGTCCTGACGCAGAAGAACAAAGCAAGGCGATCAGGAGGCGAGGTCAAGAAGAAGCATTACTGGGCGCCTCGTCTCGGCTTGCGGAGGAGGAAGAGGAATGTTTTGGCCATTTTCGCTATGCCCAAGAAGGGAAAACAGAAGAAAAAGAGAAAAAAAAAACAGGGGATGACGCGCTGGCGGGCGCTTCCTTTCTTCTTCTTCTTCTTCTTCTTCCTGTTCCTAGGGCAATGTAGCTGGGAGCGGAGGAGGAGGAGGAGGAGGTCAACTTGGGCAGGAGATCATCGCTCATCATCAGCGTACTGGCCCCCACCTTCCATCGCAGCGCGTAGCCGCCAGCTTCCATGATTGGTTAAAATGGCCGTTGGCATTTCAGGTAGGTGGTAACATCATGACTTCATATATGATTGTCTTCGTGTCATGAAAAATCTTATATTAAAATATTTATAATTATTTTATCCTAAATTAAATCACAAATTACCATACCACGTAATATCTTTACCCTCTATAAAACCATGTGTACACACCTTAACCATTGGGGTTTTTAAATGATCAAAAAATTAATTTTGAAAAAATTTATTATAGATATAATAATTTAAGATTTTGTGTGATATTAATCCACCAAGGTTCAATCCATGCCGCGCATTTTCTCGAGATCATTTTAAGAGTCAAGATTTATGTGCCCACTAATCATTCTAGAACTTGTTGTGTAGGCAAGAGGATTTATGGACTTTCCCTTTGCATCGTAGCGAAAATCTAGCATTTGATTCTCAATTTAATTAACATCCTTTTAATAATTACGTCAGTTAGCATCGTATCATAGTAGCACTCATCCATGTACATTACCCAATCGCCCCAAAGTTGGTAAGTTGCTGCTAGTGCACGGAACCTAGCTCAGGCAACGGGATTTGTGCGTCACCGGCTTTACCGTTCTATTAGTACTTAAAATTAGTAATCATTTGACATGGTAGAAACTTACCCATTTTTCTCTTTCACTTAATAGTCTACGAAATTGAAAAATGGAGCGTGTAGTGCACGACCGGCATGGGATCGTGAGGTGGGGCACTCGATTTCGCTGGAAAGGCGGAGACCCGAAGCACTATTTTTTTTTTTTTTTTTTTTTCCCCACGAATACAGCATACTTAAAAGTGACAAATATAAGAAAATGGTCCGAGTTCCAAGTACAGACGAGCATATTCCGCGGAGGATGTCCCGGCTTAATTTAAAGATAATAACACAAATTATTTCTGAATTTTAAATCGATAGATAATTTTTTTCATTTTTTTATTTAATATTTTTTCTTCATTTTAACTTAACGTACAAAATCGTCCCTTAAATTTTAATTTGTTCAATGTGATTCCCCAAATTTTAAAACTATTATCCTTCCACTAATTTTACTTAAAAACAACATATAATTAGGATTAAATCAAATATATATCAAAAATTTATGAGCTACATTAAACAAGCATTTACGTTATGTTAAAGTTCAAGAATCATATTAAACAAACTAAAATTTTAAAAAAAAATTATACTTTAAATCAATTTCAAAGGATTATTTATATTATTTTCATTTTATTTTATCTTGCCTTCTCCATCAACTCTCCCTTGATTTTCTTTTCTTTTTCCTCTTTTTCGTCCTTTAATTGATCGCAATTTGATTATGTCGGGTCACGATGTCTTAGGTGGTAGAATATCTCGATAATTATCGTTTTCCCTTATTTCCATGGGGAAAGAACTCGAGCCAAAAAAAAGGGGGAAAGAAAATCGATAATTTAGTCGGAACGAATGGGAGTGATTGTTTTCTGGAATGGGCTGGCATCTTCGGCTTTCCCTACACCACATTTTTCTGGCCACCGTTGCCTCCAATCATTGAATTGAGGAAACCCCACTTCTTTATATTCTCTTTTGCTAATAATTACATATTTATTATGTACACGCGTCTTTCTATATGGCATGTCGGAGCCACCAGGAATTTAAAAAAAAAAAAACCCACAAGAAAAGTAAAAAATAAAAAATAAAGATGATTTAAGTAGAAAATTAGCTGTAAGTGGGGGACAATGGTATGAAGGGGGAAGGGGGGTGGGGATGGGATGAAATCATTGAGCTTTTTTATTTAGCAGCTCCATGATCGAGGAGGTTGGAATTGACCGCCCAACTACATGGGTTCGACGTGTCCTGCGAATCGATTTGCTTTGGATACAACATGATATGTAGTTGATTTGGACCGCTTCTTGTCCCCACCTTTCCAATGTGCCAAAGGAGTCATCAAGTCAAAAGTCAATGCCATCCGAGGGATTTTTTTAAGGAATTAGAGTCTACTTGCTCTTCGAGACCAGGTCATTTGACTAAAAGTTCGATCGACAAGTCAAGTTAATACATGCCACGTCCAAATTCTACTCTATTATATCATAAAGAAAAGATAAAAGAAACTCAATTAGTCTCGCGTATCAAGTTTAGCATTGCAAGCTCACCTGTTTGGTTCAACTTTCGGAAGCGACTTAAAGTCTAAAGTCATGGCCAAACGCAAACGCGTTTGTTCGATTTTTTGAAAGAACTTTAGCGAGATGCATGCGTGCATCTCCAAATGGCTCTAAGATACTTTAGGCGAATGCAGGGATTGAGGTGCTTTGGAAAGTTATATTTTGGGAATGCAAGTAGCTCGTTCATCGTTCATCTTCTCCAACTTCTCCAACCGATTTGCTAATCGGAGGCCGACGACCACCGGCGAAGGGTGGCGCGCGCCGACAACCGCCACGAGGGTCGCCCGGCCCGGCGACCCATCGCCGGACCTCGGGCGACGCACGGGTCACGCGATCCCAGCGGAGGTCGCGCGACCCCAGGCGACGGTCGCCGGGGTCGAGCTACCCCAGGCAACGGTCGCCTGGGGTCGCACGACCTCGGCGGCCGTCACCTGGGTGCCCGTCGCGCGTCGCCTGGGTCGGGCAACCCTAGTCGTTGGCCACCTGAGGTCATGACGCCTAGGGTCGCGGCACCTGAGGCGCGCGACCAACACTTGGGGTAGCGCGCTTGAGGTGGGCAACCTCAGGCAACGGTGACTGGGGGCGATTGGGCTGTCCGGCGGCCAGATCCGACGGTCCGCCAAGCAAATCAGTGTCCTAAGCCGGACTTCAAAAAAAAAATTGTAATTTTTTTTTTAATTTAACAAAAGTCCATTCCAAATGCAATTTTTACCAAACAATATTTGGCCCAAAGTCGTTTCACTATGCACTTTAAAACTATAATTTACCAAACGCTATTTGCATTTTCACAAACCCCTTTAGCTCAAAGGTATTTGCATTTGCCCAATGCTGAACCAAACGGCCCCATTATAGACTCTAGTTGCTTGACTCAAAATTAAAAGAGTCAATTTCAAGGGTCATTGAATCAAAGCCCAAACTACTCACAACTGAACTCAATCACACTCCCAGTATTGACTCCTAGATTCTCCAAAAGTTAGAGCTCACATGCCTGATGGCTCCATAAAGAAGTTATCAAAAGTAGTGAAATATCACCACAGCAAAAACGAGAGATCAAATGTGGACAACAAGCCATTCCATCGCATGTCTAATTTTAAAGAGTGCCCCTTGAACGTTTGTTAAACCTTATTAAGCATTATTTGGGTATTTAAAATTTACTGGTATGAAATAAATGATATTACTAAAACGTGTTTAACTTTTCTATTTTGTCTTAGAAAGTGTTAGTTCCTTTTTTATTTAACCTAACAAGTACCTTCAAAACACTTGCCAACAAAACCCCTCTACTAAAGCAAAAATCTTAGCACGAGTTCACCAATGCTTGCATCACCAGAAAGGAAGAAGAATTCTCCAATCACGCCAAGAGAAAAGCAGCGTATATAAAACACGACAGTTCACAAGACCTTATCTATTTCAATAATCCACGTAATGTCTAAAGCTATACTCGATTATTTTTTTGTACATTCGAAGTGAACCATACCGGTTCGCTGTTATAAGCCAGGGAAAACGCACCGGCTGTCGTCAACCTAACATTGACTAGTGCCTGTGAGAACCTCTACTCTCCTATTTTCGACATGCCAAATGGATCCAGAATGTGAAGCTATTGCTTGCCTTCATGAGTACCTGGCTGCTACGCAACACTCTTCAGCATCAGATCACTGGAGTCGCTAAGCAGTTCGAGATTCATCTCTACTCCGAAAAGAGTCATGGGGTCACTGAATATCACCAACGCTTCCAGCAACCAACCATACAGAGAAGTCATCGCGGAAGATTATTTATGGGACCATGCACCGGAGATAAGACTCAAGAAAGCAAGCAATTGATAGTGTTCTTGTTTCCACAATTGTGACAACAAGAAAGCAATCCCATGAGACCATCGCCCTCTGGCATTGCAATGTCTTTTTCTCGTCTGCGAAGAACTCTAACAAATTCCTCCGCACTTAAATTCCCATCCTGATTTAAGTCGAACACATGGAAAATGACCTCCACAACATTATCCGTAAGTGAGACACCACAGACCTGATTTTGAGCCAAATTCCCACCAAACAATTTGAGAAAGGATTCATTGCAGATCGTTACAACAAAAGGAGTCATGTGGAGGAAGAGAAGCAAGCATTCATTAACCATTTCCATGGAAAATCTGAAGGTTTGCACTATGAAATTGCAGAATCACATAGTGCAAGAACAACGATGAAATAAAATTGCTTCTCTCAGTGCTATTTGGTAAGAATGTCAATTCATGTTTGTAACCAAAACCATTTCCATCAAATTGCATGTGCCATCTTCATGTTAAAAGTTAAAGCCATGATATCTGCTAATGTGCTACAAGCCACAACTCCTGCTAGTCCTGAAAGCTAAAATTACACAACAAAAGAAACTTCCATGCAAAATAGGCATATAGCATAACTGGCTTTTAAGATGCAAACATCTATCTATTGTTATCATATCCAGTCATACCATAATAAAAACATAGGCAGAACAATTGTTTGTTAATGTATGGAGAAGAGACAGATGTCTTACCTGAGATGCAGCTCGCTGAAAATCTTTTCTAGTGAGTAAACCATTTACTTTTCCGTGACTGAAAAGGGCCAAGGAAAATGGCTGCAATTTTTTGCGAAGCTCTGCAAAGTTCTTAAACTCCTCTAGTGAAATACGCACATTTGTAAGATGTGGTTCTTTGTCAAATCGATCAACTCGGTCCAGCAAACGGTGCAAATGGTTCATGTCAGCAGAAGCAACCATGGACAATGCGAAATCTTTAGCAGATATAGTTCCTCTTTGTTTGTAGTCATAATGAGAGAACTCCAATTTAAGCATCTGTGAGATGGAGAGAGATTGCTCATATTAGATAATGTAAACCAAAGTGAAAATCGAAGCAGGTGAAAGAAAATCAGCTAGTTTACTTCTGATCTAAGTAGGTTCTATTTAACCTAAAGTGTAGAGAGAGAGAGAGAGAGAGAGAGAGAGAGGATCAAGGCCACCTCCCTACAAAAAACCAATAATATGATACAAAAATTTAACCAAGGATAGTGAATGCAGAGATAAACGATTGAATGGCCTTGTTAGGCTTATGTATCAAAGATGTGCTCTACATGCTATTGTTAAGATTATGGCATTAAACTTGCAATTAGAAAAAGAACAAAGATCGACAAGCAGAAACATTCTATCTAGGCCACTTTACAACCTTGACTTCTGGTGGTAAAAATGTAAGGCATTACATGAGATGAGCTAATTATAAGGGACAAGAGAACCAGAGCATATATCAAAAATAACAAAAGTTCCTCAATTCAAAATTAATTAAATGAAGAAGAAAGCTTAATAACAATTCAAGTGTCAGAATCTGAGTGTCCACAGAGAGGTGACCTGCAACATGTTGAGAATATTGGGAGTGCTAAGTTACCTCAACATGTAAATCTCTCATGAACTGGACAAATTTATCATGCTGAAGACGTGCCTTCCCATCTTTGCCAAAGAAGTACTCAACCAGGCCACCATCTTCGACAGAACCGCTAACTTTCAATCCAGTTCGACGTCCATCCCTGTGGTGTGCCCCTTGTCTGTTGTGAGCCCGCATGAGAGACATCACTTTCTTAAATTCTCGCTTGTCTATCTCCCTATGGAATGATAAAGTTACCGGCAGTTGATAGAACCAACAACAAGAAACTTATAGAAAGATAGGCAGTGGAAAATAAGGGAGTTCATTAACATTTTAAAGCAACACATGAAAGCAGTCACACCACAAATTTCCAGAGTTTAAATATTGTAGCTGCAGATTAGGGAATAACCTACAGCAGTATCTAAGCATTGAATTATGAAATTATGAATATGAACAAATATGTCCAGAGAGTTGAGAAACGACTTGACTATGAATAATCCAACATATTTCTGAGTCTGCATCCGGAAAGTAGAAGCACTAAAAACTTAATGTTGACAAGCAACTGACTTTTGAGAACAGGCACAGGAAAGAAAAGGATCCCGTATACAAACCCACTATTGTCTGTGTCAAACATTTTGAATGCGACAAAGAAGCTCGATTCTGGGATACTGAGTAGTGTTACAAAAAATATATACCTGGTAAAAACACGTGGAACAAAGTTATATTCCTGAAAGAAAATAAGATATAATGGAAAACGTCAACTTAAGTGAGGCAACTCACTCTTTGAACGATATGAGTCCATCATTGTTCATATCAAAAAGCATAAAGAAGTTCGATGGACCGCATCGTAGCTCCCCAGGATTCCTCTCTCCTATCAAATACCCATCTCGAACCAGACGGGATTCAGAAGGAGGGAAAACAGGAACAATTGCACGCATCAAATCTGCTGGTTTCATGAGTATTTCTCCTTCTGGGGTTCGGAAAGATGCAAAATATTCAAAAACCTACATAAGAAAGGTCAGCACATGTAATTGTCAAATCAACATCCCTTGACAATGATATTTACGCATAAGCTCTGAAACTGTATATAGGTATTATATGCATAGACTAGTGACGCTTTCAAGACCCCAAACCTAAAGAATTTATCAGCCCTATCCTCCAAAATATAAGATCAAGGCCATAAATGGTAGCGAAAAGCTACAAATTTAGCAATTTAACAAGGATTTTGATAAAAGTGCCCCCAGCAACCAATTAAGGAAACTTCACAGTTTCCAATGCACTGTCTGTCCTTATGTTCTGCACAATCTACTATGTCTAACAAGTCCCCAGGGGACACTTGTTAATAAGACCCAATTTATAAACTTGGATCAAGCATTAGGATGCTAAAATTGATTTCATTTCACATCACCGAAAAGCATAAAAGGAAACCAAGATGACATAACTGCTATTAGTCAAGCCATAATAGTGCAGTACGAGACAAAAATAAAGATGGTAAAATCATATGCAAGCAGCAATTGTTTTCCCATTATATTTTAATCAACCCATGAATAGCATAACTTTTCTACACATTAAAACAAATTTCTCAGCTAAGGTAAATCTTGGCTCTCCTGATGCAGTCATTAGTTTTTCATGCATTAAGAATTTAAATAGCCATAAGGCTACGCCTTATACCATGTATGTTCAGCTAGATGGTTCTGCAGCATTTATCTTCAATAAAATCCGACAGTTTCTTCTTTTCTTTGCGACTTATTGTCTTAACAATCATTAGAATACTGACAGATCTTAAATGCCTACTAGTGAAATAAAAGCCCGTGACAGAATGTGTGAAGAAGCATGACAAGCACAAGCAGATTGTAAAAATAAGGCCCACATGACGTAAGAACATTTATCTAGATAGCTAACATCAGCCAAATGTTATAGACCCATGCTCTCAACTAATCAACTAGGTTCTCAAAATTTCAAGAAGCACTCATCCCAAAGTGACTAAATAAGCACACTCCTATAGTTCACAGTGATTACAATCTGGACTAACCCAAGAGGAACTGACTTTTGTGTGTAGATTAAGTACACAACAGATGCTCGATTCCCTTCACCGCGAACAATCCAATCTTCGGGCCATCAGTGACTGACCATCTAAGCTTCACATCTTACGAGATGCATATGTTTGATGGGTCATGGTTTTCTACGTAAGTTACTTCCACGTTATCATAAAAATAAAAAAAAAAAAAAAAAAAAAAGGAATCAGCAGCAAATAATCATCAACAATAAATTCAGTTTCTAGTAATGGAGATCTTATCAGAAGATATTACACCGCTGGAAAAACACTTTCATGAGCACCAAGCAGCGTAAATGACTTTAGTAATGTCCACTTCGTAGTACATATCTTAGTCATGACTAGCCTTTCATAAAACCTACCTAGATGATCCAAGAAAATATCTCATAAAAACCAAATAACTATAGTTGATAACTATAGTTGCCCAAAAGAACTATAAATAAACAAATAAATAAAAAAGCACAACATGCCCATTAAATTCAGCTCAAAAGAAACACATAACTGTGTTAAAGATTTTCCATAACCAGCGTTCTCTTCTCTAAGCAGTAACAAAAAAAGTGCCATAGAGTAATTATACACTCAAAGCTAAATAAAATAAAATAAAGTTGGATTCAGAAAGATTACAGCGCAACTGATGAAAATGCACATAATCAACAGAGAAGCATCACCTTCTCAGGAGGACTTCGCAGCCGAATTCGCTTCTCATAGTTGAAGAAGACCTTCCTCCTATACGCATCTGTACCACAGATTTAAACAAGAAGCCGCACGATCAACACATGAACCGCATTATGGACATGAAGATTGCAGGTGCAAAATTTAAAATTACGCATTAAATTTCCCAGCTCAAAGGTCGAGGAAGGAGCTAACATGTTCTACAATTCCTCCTAATTATTAAACCGGGTTGATGAAGGGAATTAGATATACAATCCTGGCGCGTAATCAGATGAATGACGGAAATAATCTTGTGCCTGAAGATCAATCAAGCTAAAAACATAACTACCTTTAGCTGAATCAATCAGTTCAATTCAGCTAACCGGGGATTGAATTCAACTGTTACGCTCAATACGTCACCAATTCCACTCAAACCGCGAGGATAAGCTACCGGACGCCCAACGGTTAACGAAACCCGTACCTCCAAAAAGATACTTGGGGCTGTAATCGGGCAAAGACAATTTCCGGAACAGCGCGCGCGGCGACCCGCAATCGCCGACCGCGGATTCAGCCGCGGGGGGCGCCGCCGCCGCCGCCGCCGGCGAGTCGGCGAAGGCCACGAACGGCTTCAAGCCGTCGCCGTCGCCGTCGCCCTCGGGAGCGCAGTGCCAGTACGCGACCCGAGGCCGGAGCCGAGGGCGACGCTGGAGAGGAGACGCAGGAGCGAGGAGCCGGAGGAGGCGGCGGCGGCGGCGGGGGTCGGCGGAGGCGGAGGCGGAGGCGGAGGAGGGGAGGAGGGATCGGGAGCGGAGAGGCGGCGGACGAGGGCGGCGGCGGCGGAGGAGGAGGATGGAGGTCGGTGATTGAAGGATCGCGAGGCGAGCATAGTCAGACCGAGATCGAGATCGTCGCAGGCGAGATGGCGATGGCGATGGCGATGGCGATGGAGAAAACCGTCGAGGAGAGAGAGGGGATAAGGTGGGGACGAAGAAGACGAATGGCCTTTTATAGGATGTGGATCGACTGTTGACGTTGACCGATGGAAAGTAAGAAAGCTAGAGAGAGAGAGAGAGAGAGAGGCGAATGAAGATTCTTCTCTCTTCTTTTTTTTTTTTTTTTTTTTGTCATGACTAGGTGAAGGGAACCAGGAAAAAGTTTTCCTCACACGGTTTTTATAGATAAATGAAAAAAGCATGAGGGTAAGTATGAGGTATGGAAAAATTAATGTGTCTTGCGAAAATATAATACTTTTGGATTGAGTTAATACCCTAGAAAATTGCACATCGGTACACGTATGATAAATTTACTCTAAATTAATTTTTTGACTATGAAAAACCCCAAATTAATACATATATGACAAATATATCCCAAATGACTATAAAAAATCCAAAAATGATACACTTGTGATAAATTTATCACAAACTAATTTGTTCAACCACCAAAAATGCCGAAATAATACATGTGACAAATATATCTTCCGTTAAATTTAATTATACAACTGTGACATACGAAAAGTAAAATCCAAAACCGGTACATTAGTTAACTGTCACGTGTCGTCAAACTTAGCAATTTGATATTGAAATTTAATGGAAATTAATAGAGAGTAAATTTTTTACAAGTATCCCAGTTTGGGATAAATTTATCAAAAATGTATCAGTTTGAAATTTTTGGTGGTCAAAAAATTAATTTAGAGTAAATTTACCACATGTGTGTCAGTTTGGTATTTTTCAGGGTATTAGCCTATTTTCGATTTGTTCAAGATTCGGAAAAAGCAAAAAAAAAATCATTTTTTTCCGTTTGTAATTTAGCATTTGAATTTGGAAAAAAAAAAGATATTGTCTGTATTTGGTCAAAGTTACGTGTCTCTCGGATTTATAAAAATGTTAGAGCGCGTGAGCTGCGAGTTTTTTTATTAAGTAAGAAAAGAGTAAGAAATATAAGTTGGTCCAATTAGACTTAGGGAAATTTTTGAAGTACATATCGTTCATGAAGTCCGTATGATAAACATTTGGATGTATTTCCCTTGATAAGAATATTGTCACTTTGACTTGAAACTAGACATCTCAAAAGGTAAGTCAAGTCGAGTCGAAAATGGTCGGACTAAATTCACCCATTGAACCTGTTTGACCTATTTATATACAAAGCAAATCAACAACCCGTATTTGACACATACACCACCCCACTTGGGATTCAATTTTAACATTTTTTTTCTCATTAAATTGTTGCATTTAAATAAAGGATGACTTCAAGACTGGCCCGTCAAGTTAGTGAGGCAACTCAAGTTTTGATTATGGACTGGACATGAAGGTGGTGGCGAAAGTTCATTCAGGTCATCCATAAATCATGAAAACATATTCCAATTTTGGTTTTGAATTAAATATAAACGGCTTTTTCATCATCCATAAATTATGAATCAGATTCCGACTTATTCAAGTGCAAAATGTCGCGTGTGGAGCGTGTGAAATTCACACACCTTTTGAAGCACCCAATTAATATTTGGGCACTTTATAAGATTTCAATTCCGTTCAAGAGACAAATTGAGAACAAATTTATGTATATGAGTACTTTGAAAATGTCATCCCTATACAAAGGTAATTTAAAAATTTCCCTAATTTTCTTGGATGCACCACATCAATTTCCATCTTAGTCTTCTCTTACCCTAAAAACTAACTCACACAGTAAGAATTTTCCTCACATTTATAAACTAACCACTAGTCTCATAAACCCTAACAATTACCCCTCATATATCAAGCCATAAGTCAGAGCGGCAACAATCCCTACCTCCCATGTAACTGTTGCATCTAGATTTGTTGGGAAATTGGGGCTCTAATACCATATGAAATTTTATGGACCGCTACCAACCATTCCAAAAGCTTAAGCTGAATAAATTGGTATAGCGTGTATTTTAAGTGAGTTAATGGCTCTATTTATCATATGGGTTAGAAATGGGTTTATAGCATTGCCCATTTAGGCCCCATTAGTTCAGCATTTGAAAGGAGCTGTTGGGC
The DNA here is from genome assembly GCA_017140595.1 of Eucalyptus curtisii. Lineage (NCBI taxonomy): Eukaryota > Viridiplantae > Streptophyta > Magnoliopsida > Myrtales > Myrtaceae > Eucalyptus > Eucalyptus curtisii. The sequence goes on along the minus strand of CM029496.1, from coordinate 26,179,088 downwards.
TCTAAAGGGGGTTAGGCCAAATGTAAATGTGTTTGGTTCAATTTTTGGAAGGACTTTGGCAAGATACAAATTTTGTCTCCAAATGGCTATTAGGGCCTTTTGGCCCAAAATAACTTTGGAGGTCCTTTAGGAAGTTGCATCTTTGGCATGCAAGCCCATACTGTTCACAAGTATTGTTCATCTTCTCTAGAGAAACGAACGAAGGTCGACGACCGCCGGCCAAGGGGTCGCTTGCACCAACAACTGCCAGTTAAGGGGTCGCCTGACCCCAGCCGACCACTGCTCGAGGGTCATGACCACCTGAGGTCGTGCGACCTCAAGCATTGCCAAGGTTCGCGGTCGCTTGGGTCACGTGACCTCAAACAAGGCTGTCCAGTGGCTAGATCCAACCGCTAGAGGTTGGTCGGAATGGCCACTAGTAGCTAGATAAATATATATATAACCTTTTTTAATAAAAAATTTAGCAAAAGTCCTTCGCAAAATGAAGTTTTTACCAAACAACATTTAAGCCAAAATTGTTTCGCAAAATACTTTAAAATTATAATTTACCAAACGTTATTCGCATTTCGAAAAACCCTTTTAACATACAAGTATTTGCATTTTCCCAAAAACATTTGTCCAAATACAAATCAAATGGGGCCTTAGACCCATTTATTTTAGGCTTTTTATCATATAACTCATTATGGCTAGACACTTCAAATTGGGAAAATACTACCAAAAACCCCAAATTTTGCCCATAGTGACACATTTACCCAAAAAAAAAAAAAAAATTCCGACCCAGCCGAGGGCCGCCCTCACCCGATGCCGGCAAGGGCGGCCCTAGCTAGCCCAGGCGAGGGTGACCCTTGCCGAACGTCAGCGGAGGGAAGAAGAAGAAAAAAATAAAAAAAATAAATTAAAAAAAATAAAAAAGACCAAAACGCCCTATAATTTTGGGGTAAATGTGTCACACGACAGAAGTTTAGGGTTTTTGGTGTCACAAAAAAAAGTTTGGGATAAATGTGTCACGATTGGCAAAGTTCAGGGTTTTTCACGTCATAAAAAAAAGTTTGAGATAAATCTGTCACTTTGGGCAAAGTTTGGGGTTTTTCGCGGTTATTTCCCCCTCAAATTTGAGGTGCAAGTTTCAACAACTTTTCGTTAATAAATGGGTTTGAAATCCATTTTGATGGTATGCTTGAAACCAAAAAATACTGAACCCATAATTATCAATGTCCATCGTTTCTCATTTCATACTTTATCCTTGTGATGTTTTTCTTCTTAAACAAGTTTATCATTGAATCTATTGATCCGCCACGCATCTAGTGATTTTATCAATTTATAGGTCATTACATTCTGTCGATCAAAGGGTGTTGTTCTTATCCTAAATCATGTTGTATACCAGGTTAATGACATTTTCACAATAATAAAAAAAGCAAAACCCAATCATACCTCAATCGGCACATAAACTTCTCTTTGTACATTCAAATTTGGAATCTTTTAAGACAAATAACATGCTGCAATATCTCATGTCATGCTCATGCTCATGACATGTACTTGAAATCCAATATATTTTACTCACGAAAACGGAGCTCACCAAGAGCTCCTAATTTTGCAATTCTAAGCTCGGGTATACGGCTAGAATGTATTAAATGCGATTCAGCACTTGAGTCACGGTTTTTGAATTTGAGATTTTAATTCACCATTCATATCTCGATCTGACAGTTATGCTCGAAATGAAATCACAAAAAGCGAAGAGATACGGTTCCATTCAGCCCAATTTCATCGGGTTTTCAAATTCCTATCCCAGTTTCCATCCGTACCGTATCCCAACCTCAAGAAATTAATATCTGGAATCAATACGTGAGCCCGTGCCGGTCACGAGGGTTTCCATCGTGCTCCTACGATTCAAAGCTGCCGAATGTCTATTTCTACATGTTCAACTCGACGTCGGCAATCAGTTGGGTCATGAGATTCGTCAGCACGAGAGGCCCGGTTGAAGATCAACGGCTACTCCCGGGGGATCCGGACCATGGAGATTGGAGCTGCCTTTTTGACCGAGATCGCAGTCGTGCCCCGCATTCCCCTGCACCAATCACTGACCTTCTTGCCCCCACTCGGCGCGTCGTGCCTTCCTCACTTTTTGCCGCTTCCCACGCGTTCGAATGTCTATTGCTCAGTCAAATCATATCTCATACAGCATTGAACCGAGCAAAAGAATAACATGATCTCAAAATCCTACAGTTGCTTTCAAATCGCTAATGCTTTTCAGGAAATTGTAATTTCAATGGCAATCGACATAACTTGTAAACTTCATAGATCGAATTATAATAACAAATATCCGGATCTTTAGCGAATTGGGGGTCTCTCCAAGACCGCACAATCTTGAAGGGGTCAAGAAGAATCATTCCTCCGCCACGCGAGGTACGGTCCAAAGCCCGAATTATTCCTCCTTTTCCTCTCTCGATATGCTCAATATCCCACAACGGACACTCAAAACGTGTGGAGCGCTCCAATATTATTCCTCCATTTGGAATTAATCAAAGCAGTGTGACGCCAGCTGGCTTCGTTTTTGGGCCTTCGAATGTCAACGGATCGGATTCGACTATTCCGTTTCCACTATTGCCAAGTGGGTGGAAACCCTCCCCCTAATTTTCTCCGTTTCGGCTCCTGATATTTTCCTTTTTTTAATCGTACATCTTATTAAATATATTCGGGCCGATAATCTAGGTGACGAAGTCATCATACCTGCACCAGCAAAAAAATACATTAAAATAATAATAATAATAACAACAACAACAACATGGAAAGAAAAAGCAACGAAATTACTCAGCAAGAATACACCGATGTACCTCGCTTGAACAGGACGACGACGGAACGTGGCGGAGAAATCAACGGAGCAGGTGACGGACGACGACGTCGCCGTTGACGGAAGCAAGACGACGGGAACACGGACCAGACGTCACGGCTCTCGGCCAAAACGGTTCCAGACCTAACAAGCTTTTTTAGCAGGTTGGTTGGTTGGTCGATTAGATTAGAAATTGATTCGGATTCAGGTTAGAGTCGAAGTCGCGGATTGCGCTTTGGAATTCGTGAGGGTTTTGAATTCACGGGCAAAAGGCAAACGTCCAAAACTTTCGTTCCTCGACGGCCGTCAAAACGGCCTGCAAATTATTATGTACAAGCAACAGTCAGCTCTCGCGGCGGGCGACCCCCGCCGCTTTCTCCGAAGTCAAACGAAGCTGATCGATCCGTCGAGAAGCCGATTCAGCAGCTCCCGGTCGCAGCCAAGGCTCGCCTGAGTTGACTCGGTCCCGGAGCTTCACACGCAAAAAAATCACCGGCGCAGGCACGCGAGACTCGACCTGATCAGAGATCCCCCGCCTTGGACATCGCCGAGAGCCGGCTCGGCCGCGACTGGAATGCGGCTCGCCGCCTCTGCTGGTGCGAGGACGGACGAATCAGAGCCGTCAGAGCTCTAATCACCAGGTCTCCCTCCACGCCTCCGATGCTGACGATCCTGTTCCTCATCGCCGACCTCAGCATGATCAACCGGTTCGGCACGAACGAGTCCGACTGACCGTTCCCTCCGCCGCCGCCGCTCCCCGAGTGCTTGTGCAAGCTGCAGCGGAACGAGCCGGGGTGCGTCGTCGGCGAGCACATGCAACTCTGCTTGATCGAGCTCCCCCGGCGGTGGATCACCGGCTGGCGGGCCGAGGCGGCGTACGATTGCTTGGGCGACGACGGACGGTCGATGGAGAAGCGGACGGAGGAGGAAGAGGAGGAGGAGGAGGAGAGCTGCTGCGGCGGCGAGGACGACAGGTTGACGCGCGTGGGGGAGGACGGCCGCTGGCCGAAGAAGGTGGAGGAACGGGAGTACAGGCCGGAGCTCATCGCGAAATCGGCGGCCATCGCCGAGAGCGACGACGCCGACGACTCGATGGCCGTCGAGGCCCTCGCGGTGAGCGAGTCGAACCGGCTGTAGGAGAGCGATCGGAGGACGGGGCCGCTCGGCCGGTCGTTTCTCGACGAGATCGCCATCGCCGCCGCAGCAGCAGCAGCAGCGGAAGAGAGAGAAAGCGGCGGTTTTAGAGAGAGAAGGAAGGAGGGGAGGTGGGGCCTCCCTTTGGGGGGAGACTTGGGAGGTTGGTTTCGCAAACCTAGCGAAAAGCGAAGGGGGAATTTATAGGTGGGGAGGGGGCGGGGGGGCGTTTCCGTAATCACGGCGCCGGGGTTAACTTGACCTAACCACGATTGGTGCCGGGGTTAGCGGCCAGATATCCCAACGGCTGGCTCGATGCAAGCGGGCCGGGGGGAGGGAATCCGGAAGCAAAACGACAAGAGCACGTGCCGTTTGAGCGAACTGCTTTTCGGGGCGCCTCAAAGGCGGTGCCACGTATTGGGGACCCGGTCTAGGAAACGGTCTACGTTTCTGCAAATCTTGTTCCCTCCAAAATTAGCCCAAAAAAAAAAAGAAAAAAATCATATAGATCTGATCTATGCATAACCCATTCAATTAATGTGTTATTTTTCCCCCAAACAAAAGTGGTATTTTTCCCTTTTCACATATTTTGGCCGTGTAATGAAAATGTGAGTGATAGAAAAGAAAGGGGATAATTGTCCGAAAAAGTCTTTAAAATATTAGATGGAGATTGATTTGTAGTTTCGAAATTTTCATTTTACCAATTTAATCTTAAATTATTTTGATGATTTGTCAATTTAATCATAAATACTTTGATGATTTGCCAAATTAGGCTCACCTATGCCTAGCTCAAACCACAAGGAGGCAAAGACATCTTTTGGTGAATTTGACAAAAGTATTCACCGACAAAAAAGCCCTACTCGACCCTAGGTTGGAGCCAAACTCGGCTTAGTTTGAAGATTTATATTTATAAATTTTAACGGGGAAGTTTGGGACAAAATTTAAGCCTCGTCTTATAATCTAGCCTGCCCTGCATCGGCTCAACAATCACCCCTATTTCTCACAACTATGATTCTCTTATAGTAATAAGAGCCTGTCGCAGCTTTTAGGAAGCTGTCTTGTGCAGTTTTAAGAAGCTTTAGCTTTACCACATAAATTACCAATTATAGAAGTTACATTACTTGGTCATAGCCATTCCAAACAAACACTCACTCTAGAATCATGCAAAAGCAACACCACACGCATGCCTAAGAAATGCAATCCCATTACTTTCCAATTGGTGGAATTTGAATGCATCATGTTGATACATATTAAGGGTGATATGTTTTAGGATGGGCTGGTTCCCATCCTATAACCAAGAATTACCCCCGAAGCACCGATTCAACAAATTGGGAGCCAAGAAATACCGTTGGTTCCTAGACCCACTTGAAAACCAGCTCAATAGTTCCTATCCAGTTCTCGAGTGGATCCAGAAACGGGCCATGAGTACTCTTGTTTTGCATTGTGGATACTCCGATTCATATTCTTCCATCAAGGACTATCACTAATCATCACCAATATACATGTTGGGATATAATATGCGGAAACGTCAGGATCTTGCAATTTACATCAACGCGAAATCACCGGAGAAATTAATGAGAAAATTAATAATGACACCAGAAATTTATGTGGTTCGGTCCGAGTTTCGGTACCTACGTCCACGGGAAAGCCAGTAACAAATAATCCACTATAATCGGAGTATCAGAGTTTACAATCACTCACATGCTTAAGTGTTTCCCACACTTAGATTTAACCTCAAATCCAAAGTGTTTATAAATAAACAACTCACTTGAGTATAAACTCACGGCACAAAATTACTGCGTGTTCAAGCTCAAAACCAAACGCCGAAAACAAGAACTCATTTTCTCGATCGCGCGAGTGGCTTCACTTGACGTTGTGCGGCAGCGGCTCTACGTAGGGTTTCAGCAGCAACTCTTCTACGCAGGGTTTCTTCTCCCTTTTATATGCGTGTGCCCAAAGAGGAAACCTTTATTTTATCTTTATTTCCTCTTTTTGTAAATCTTCAAGAGTCAAGCGAAACTTTTCTATTACTTGAGAAATCTTTATCAATAAATTCGGTTTAACAAATCATTATCCAAATTCAAACTTGAGATATTAATTTAACAATACATGTAAAGCAAAGAATAGAGGAACAGAAGAGGGAGCGACAAGTGTCGGGAGCACTGAGCGAGGATGCGAGAGAAAGGCGTGAGACTTGAGTGAAGAAACTAGAAAATGGGCAAACGACAGTTAGGATTTTGAATTTATAGAGTAGGGACTGACAAGCAATTGTGAGCGAGCGAGGCTAAGAGAACCAACGAGTGTTGTGATTCATGAGAGAGCGAGACTATGAGAGGATCGATTCACATCGTGAGCAACAAGTGAGGCTGCGAGAAGTATCAAGCGACTGAATGTGAGCTGCGAGATGGGAAATTATACAATTAGAGCAAGATCGAAAGGAATTGGGCTGAATCGACTGATTCATTGAATCAAAAGAACAAGACATGAATACCCAATAATGGGCAATAATAATAAGAATTAAAAAAAAAAAATGATCGGCCTAGTCCAAGTGGATGGGTTTACACTCAAAACAAAAAATCGGATCAATATTCGCTGGTTTCAATTTTATGTAAGGAATCGGACCGATTCCCATGAGAATATCCGAAACCAGCCAGTTTGGATAGTTCTTTTTGCTCATCCTATTCATTTGATAATGACTTCGACATTAATATATTTGTCGGATAGTTCCAATTTTATGGAATCATCCTATTCATGAGAATATCGATCATCCTATTCATTCGATATTGACTTCGACATTAATATATTTGTCGGATCAATATTCACTGGTTCCAATTTTATGAAATCAGGAATCGGACCGATTCCCATGAGAACTATCTCGAACCAGCCAGTTTGGATAGTTGCTTTTACTCATCCTATTCATTCGATAATGACTTTGACATTAATATATTTGTCGGATCAATATTCACTGGTTCCAATTTTATGGAATCAAGAATCAGACCGATTCCCATGAGAACTATCTGGAACCACCCAGTTTGGATAGTTCCTCTTACTCATCCTATTCATTCGATAATGACTTCGACATTAATATATTTGTTGGATCAATATTCACTGGTTCCAATTTTATGGAATTAGGAATCGGACCGATTCCCATGAGAACTATTTGAAGCCAGTCAGTTTAGATAGTTCCTTTTACTCATCCTATTCATTTGATAATGACTCCGACATTAATATATTTGTTGGATCAATATTCATTGGTTCCAATTTTATGGAATCAGGAATTGGACCGATTCCCATTAGAACTATCTCGAACCAGCCAGTTTGGATAGTTGCTTTTACTCATCCTATTCATTCAATAATGACTTCGACATTAATATACTTGTCGGATCAATATTCACTAATTCCAATTTTATGGAATCAGGAATCGAATCGATTCTCACGAAAACCATCTAGAACCAGCCAGTTTGGATAGTTCATTTTACTCATCCTATTCATTCGATAATGACTCAGACACTAATATATTTGCTAATTCTTTGACACCGACCGATCACGACTTGGACTTCCGTCCCGTGCCCCCTGTTTATGTCATGCCCCCATTTCTTTTTCTTTCTTTTTTAGGGCTAGTTCATCCATTGCATATTCCTAAACTTATCGTCAACTCCACGCATACTGATCCATTCTTCAACGCCAGATATTTAACTTTGTTGCCACAGATAAAAAAGGAAAAAATCAGCAAATGCGAAGGGAAATTGGATACTTCTCTCTCTTTTCGCTCGAGAAAAGATCAATTTGATCGAGTTGGCACCTGTCCAATTCTCAAACCCTCCATTGACCCTCGAACGTCTCTTTCATTGCACCCCACATGGATAAGATCATCATGGAATCTCATTAAAGTATTGCGCCCAGGGGTCGACAGAACCGAGGCGGATGATGGCAGGAGGCAACGCAAATCCCGGACTATAATGTCCATAAAATATCATCGAGGCGTTACGACAGCTGCTGTGGATACGTGAAAGCGACTCGAAATGGGTCTTCTTGCTTACATCTAATCCTCATTGTATGCTAGATGAAGTAATGGTGAGGTAGAGATGGCGTAGACATTTTGAGATTATGCGAGCAGGGCTCCTCCCTCGCTTTCGCCATGACCCTTTTGTCTTTCAATGGCCAGCGCTTGCTGCTGTTTCATTAGCAACGTGTTTACGCTTGCGTAGTCTTGTTGCTGCCCTGTTTGATTCGGCACAAGAACCTGATCAGATAGTGTCCAAGGTATTGTTCGAATGGGTCAAGATGCGTTTTTGTTGCTTCTATTTAGGTCCCTTTGCCTCGTGGCTTCGGGACGGCTGGACGCAATATGGATATGATCGAGTAGAACGTGCTCTTATGATAGGAGTCGATATGTCCGGGTGCCTTGGAAGTTTTTTGCGAGGTCCGAACTCTAAAGTCGAATGATAAGAAAGGTGGTTGTGTCGCGAATTCATTAATTCGACAAGGCCATCCTGGCTTCAATCATAAGATAGAGATGAACTTGGTCCATGTCGATTGATTAACATCAACTCACCTCAATGATCTCTCTCTCTAACGTAAGAAATATCAGATGAGATTTGTCGCAATGTGCTGTAGAGAATATTCATCCACGTTTGCAGGCTGTCATTGATAGAACACATGTTTGTGACACTGCAGCACAACTTCGGAAGCATTCACGTGGACGCTTGTGATTGCGGTCGCCAACCGGGCAGGCCAGCTCGAGACATGCATTGCCTCCACCGGACATTTAATCATTGGAGCATTATGGGCATGTCAATGCTCGCTCTGAAATATGATGGACTATGAATGCATAATTGAGAAGAAGAACCATGGAATCAATTGTTGAGGAAATACAACCAACGATTGGAAAGAATAAAACTTAGACTTTGAGGGATGATATCTTCTTTTTGAAGATATTATTTGTCCCCACAATGTTGCTAATGATTACCGATAAATTTCCTCCAAAATATAACAAAGTCTCGAATTAAAATACTAGATAAGAGTCTCTCAAGAGAAAAAAATTGCACAAGATGGTCGTATCTTTAAATGAAACTAGTAGAGAAATATTATAATTGAACAGACACATTCAATAATTTATAGTAAAAAAAAGAAAAAATTATATCAGTACAGACACAACCTTTCAAAATTTAAGAAATTATATCTGAACAGGCATAAGATAACTATTAAAAGAAATAATAAAATTCGGAATTAAATAAATAAAAAATAAAAAACAAACATAACTCTTTCGTTAACAGTGCACTGACTTAATTATATCTGAACAGGCATAAGATAACTATTGAAAGAAAAATAAAATTCGAAATTAAATAAATAAAAAATAAAAAACAAACATAACTCTTTCGTTAACAGTGCACTGTTTCAATAGGACGCTATAATTAATTTAAAAATAAATAAATCCGAATTTTAATAAATAAAAAGAATAATTACTTAAAAGTGTCAAATCTCATCTACATAAGACGCTATAATTAATTTAAAAATAAATAAATCCGAATTTTAATAAATAAATAAAATAATTACTTAAAAGTGTCAAATCTTGTCTACATACGCACTTACATATTTTCTACGCACTCACATCACATCTTTTCGATATAAGACAAAACACCTCTTACCAATATCGATGCCATAACCCATGGGCTCAAGCCGCCCTTTAAGTTCTCTTGAGAATGACGTAGGTGGCCAATTTGGTGTGCCCTGGAGTGATGTAACTTTTGGTGAGAAAGTGTTTTCCAACAAATGATCCACTTGATTTAGTACAGTAATTTTCAGATCTGCATAACATACAAGAGGAATGCGAGATGCCTGCTAGGATGGTGCATTCAGACCAGAAATCTTACAATTTCCTCCATTATAGCTACAGGCATTAAAGGGTACAGTCACAAGGTCCAGAAGAACTGATGATCGGATATTTCACAACACAAGGACACAACACCAAACTGTCTCTACTCGAAACTCCCAAGTCGAATTCCGAGCCATTCTGATCGAAATCATGGGTCCACAAACCCTGCAGTTTCACTGAGCATGTTTGTGCTCGTCAAATTCCTTCGTATAGACATACCCATGGTGCTCCCGCCGATACAGAAGGGACAACATGAGAGAGAGCATCACCGAAGTGGAGACCATCACTAAACCAACATACACCCATTTGCTGTATTGCTGCAAACCGGGACAATACTTCTCATGTATTTCTCTGAATGTTTGGCGGACGAATGTGCAGTCTTGTAGGTCGGTTAGGGAAGGAGTGTCGTAATACAGCCCGTAGCTCACATTCACTGCAGCTGACATCTGATCATAGAATGATGGTGTCAAGCGTCCTGTCGTCATGCAGATTCCCGTTGCTGAAGCCTGACAGACAAAGCCCCTCCAGACCTGCATAAATATGTTTACAACAATTACATTCCCCACAAAGGAATGCAATTTATCTTTGGATTCCCAAAGTCTATCTCAGTATTCCTTCAATGCAAGCACTGATATTCTTTCTTCAATGCTCAGGTTTATTGGATATGCATATTGGGCAGAGAGAGAATACCTCTCTTGCATTGTTGAGGTCTACTTCACCAGATGAGCAAGCTCGATCTGTCAGATCGGAATGAAAAGGATTACAGAGGATTGGCACTGGAGGACCAGATTGATTGAGGTACATTGTCGGGAAGTTGGGCGAGAAATTGAGGTTGGAAACGTTGGTGATGACCTCGTTGACCACCTCAACGAGCTGATAAGTCACTTCCTTGCTTCGTTGTTTTGTTTCTTGGACAGTCACGTCATCCATGCAGGGAAGTATTTCATCTAAAGCAGTGTGTGCTGAAGGGTATTGAACCCATTCATCCATCGCTACACAAGTGTCTCCAGCCACACTAACATAGCAAGAACTTAAGTTAGGTCACCTTATACAACATCTGCATCCGCTGGTGGTGTTGTCGACAGAGGAAAAAAAAGGGAGACAATGACCAAATGGAGGCTATATACATAGAACAAGAAACAGAGGAGTTCACTCTTCGAGAATAAGATAGGTCAATACAAAAAAAGGGTAGTATCACGATATTTTTCATCTTATGGATGAGTACCTATAGTTACTTCCGGTACCCAATGCACAATTTGATAATGCAAATCAATTCAGAGAACTCAATCAGAAAGGATTTGAATTTCGATACACAGATGAAAACTTACTTATGGAGGACCAGAAATGTGCCGGATAAGATAAAACTGCCAGAAACAAGTAGCCATCCAACGATCACTAGGCTGCATAATTTTTAAAGGACGGTTAATTGTCGATTAGAACTAATTGTCCATAAGCTTGCAATCCAAATGCCCCAAGAAAGCCACAAGAGAAAAGGCTGATTTGATCCCCATGTGGAAGCAATTTCTACAAGTCACTCTTCACTTACATGTACACAAGAAATGGCATCCGAATGACCGATAGCACTGCATCACGAAATCAAAACACAGAACAAGACGCGGATAAGATGGAATCAAATAAGGCAGTATTTTTAACCCAAAAAGGCATCTTGATCATGGAGAAGGCCTTACAGAATCCGATCAGTGTCAAGGAAAGCATGACCGCAGCTGTTAAGATAAGTGCCAGTCTCCTGCAATAAATTGAGTTAGTCTTTCAAGCCTAGCATTTAAGAGAGTAACATGTGGAAAGCACCAGGATATACAAAAGAGAGCCAGGTAATCCCCTCGTACACTGAATCCAGGAGATGCCGCATATCCTCGGAATTCTCAACAGTTTGGCCAGCAAGGGCATTAGTTGATGAGTCAATTTTTGCTGCAATCTGGTCAATATCAGTCTGAACACTAGGAGGCACGAAAACTTTATCAACTCCAACCTGCTTGGCTTGGGCAATATTATCTGACACGTCTTTCAGTTTCTCTACAGTGAGATCAGCCTGATTCACAACATACTCCAATGCCCTGCTCGTGGTTTTGTGGAATCTCCCCTGACCTGCATAGAGAACAATGCATCCAATGCTGTCGCAGAATGTAAAGTCAGTCTTCTTGACTTGATTTGTCTACTCTGAGAGAGAGAGAGAGAGAGAGAGAGAGAGAGATATACATTGAAGCAATGCCGAAAATGACGAGCAAAATAAGAGAGAATTGATAAGCAGCAGCACTCTTTTGTTTCTCGGCCTGCTTCCTACTGCAAGAACAACAAACCATGACCAACAGCCAAACACCGAAGCAGAGGAACCACATCGCCGCAATGACAAGCACTGGGGCTGCAGTAAAACCCACAGACTGCACTCAGACAAAATTAGAGGGAAGACATCGTTAGCCGTCCAATCCAGTTTCAAGAGAACTTGACATATATAAATTAATGCAAATGATACTGCATGATAACAGGATATATGTCGCGATTGATGGGTCAATGAGCACAATCTCGGAAATCCTTTTACTCTGAATATGCAAACTAAAGTAAGATCTCCCAGACAAAAATGCTTCGACCCCATCATATCAAACTTCTACCACTATGATAGCTTCCCCAAATAGGTTCATTGGATAAGCAGAACCGCAGCATCCTCCACGCATCTGCTATATCTTTCATATGCCATGAACAGAATACACTAACAAGTCATACTATTGGACAATGGTTGGCACGCACTGCACAGGTTTCACCAAAACTCAGGAACTTTTGATGGGTCTTCTTTCAAGTCAGCTGACAGTTAATTATTTTTGCCTAATCTTCTTACTGGCCCAAGTGTGAATTTGCTTCAGCATTGCCATAACAAGAAAAGCAAAGACATGCACAATCTAGGCAAAAATACTACTCACGGCCCAGTAATGATGGTCTTTCAGGTTCCACCCCCCTGTGTATCTTTTGAACCCATCGAGAGGGTCTTTCCGGTAAGTCCTCTGTGCAGCCAAAGCAGACATCGCGTTTTCAAAGAGATCAGTACTCGGTCCTATAACATACTCTCGCGCGGTCGTCCCCAGTAACTTGGCTTTGCTTTCCCAGTCCCAACCTGCAAAATGCAAGAGAAAGTTCACCACTTTCACACCAGCAGTGACTATTTTATTTTATTTTTTTGGTAAAAACCAGCAGTGACTAGTTCCTACAACAGGATCAAAATGTAGGCCAGAAAGATCGAAACTTTACGAGCCACTTGCAAAAAGAAGACGTTTTAGACTTGAGGAACACAAACATCTCGAGCTGGGTTTAACCAAAAAAGTAAGCTTTGAAGCTTCCTTGAGACTTTCTTTTGCTTTTGCTGCAAACAAACGTAAATGCAGTGACGACAGACCCAGAAAAGACATAGAGTAGTACCTGAAGGTGAAGGTGCTTCAAAGGGTTGAAAGAGAGAATCTCCATGCGAGGAAGAGGCTAAAGCTGGGGAAGAAAGGAGGAACAGAGCGGGTGCAAGAAAGAGCTGCAGAGTCATGGCGAGAGAAAGAGCTGAGCTCTCTACTGGGTTCACGCTCATGGACAAGCAGACAAGGCAAGGGGGGAAAGTTAACAGTTGCAGAGCAAAAGGCTGAAGAAGCTGCTGAGCTGAGTGCAGTCATCAGTAACCGTGGGAGCCTCCCGAATTAACGTTTCCTGCACAAACGCTTGTCCGGTTTCCGACAATGCCCTTGAAAATACCTCAAATCTTTTTCCCACTCTCTCTTTTTGGGATTCAGCTTTTGAAAACGTGATTTTTGCTCCTCATGTCTTTGTTCAGGAGGCACTTCGGGCAGTTACAGCTTCTGTTTTTCACCTGCATAACCTCGATAAATGTCAGGCCAAGTAGGTAAAATGTGTGTAAAAATCCATCGTTTGAATGGATAATAATTCCTATGCAAGCACAATCCAATGTTTTGTCGTCACATGTTAAGAGGAAAAATTTACTTCTTTTTTCCATGTTTTCTTATCTTTTGGGACTCACCTCGGCAAGCTGAAGTATTACTTCTTATTTGCTTTGAGTCCCATGCACAATCTGTTGTTTATATTTTCTTTGCTAAATGTATCACATGGCATGAGTCGAAACATGCTTTATTCGGGAAAAATTCTCAAAATCCCGACAATATCTTGAACCCAAGAGGGCCAGCGGTATCGTAAGGGCCTCATCGTTTGTCATCTTATATGGCTGGTTTTTTTTTTTTTTTGGCTAATATATATATATGGCTGGTTAGCATGTTATAGGATGCTGCCAAAAGAAAGGCAAGAACACACACAGAGAAGAAGACCTCGAGAAGAATGAAAATTACTTTCCTTTGTTTTCGTTTTTATTTTTTTATATTCGAATACTAAAACAATTAAAGCAAAATTACCTAAAACCCTAAATTATATTTAATGTAATATATTTATCCTAAACATTTTTTTGTAACACCAAAGATTTTAAATTTAAAACTATGTGGAATATTTATCTTAAGGTAAAGTTTTATTAATGAAAATCGTTAAAAATTTACCTACGTGGATGTTGAAAAACAAAAATAGATTTAATGGAATTTTAGTAGAAAATAAATGTATTACATGTTATATCGCAAGAAAAAGTTTAGAATAAAGGTTAATACCCTTAAAAACTCCAAACCGATACACTTGTAACAAATTTACCATAAATTATTTTTTTTAATCATGAATAACCCCAAACCGATATACTTATGACAAATTTACCTAGATCGACCATAAAAAGACATAAACCGGTACATTTATGACAAATTTATCCCAAACTAATTTATTCGACCTCAAAAAACCTTGGTAAATTTGTGACAAATATATCATCGGCTAAATTGGATTAATACCACAAAAATATCACAAAAATTGTAAATTGTAACAAACGGAACGTAAAATCCCAAATTGATATACCAGTCAACCGTCACGTGTCAATTAACTTAATAAGTTGACAGTAAAATTTAACGAAAACTAACAAAAGGTAAATTTGTCACGAGTGTACCGGTTTGGGATAAATTTGTCAAAGATATATCGGTTTGGGGTTTTTGATAATCAAAAAAATAGTTTGGGATATATTGATCACAAGTATATCGATTTGGGGTTTTCGGGGTATTAACCCTTAGAATAAAGGGAAAATACCACAAAAAATCTCAAATTTTGTCCAAAGTGACAAATTTATCTCAAATTTTACAAATTGTGACATATTTATCCCACCAAAGGCATTTTCGTCTTAATTTTTCTTTATCTTCTTCTATCTTCCCTTCGCCAACCATGGAAGAGCCGATGGAGGAAGCCGGAAGGTAGCGTCCAGCCGAGGGCGCCCTCGCCAACGTCGGGCGAGGGTCTCCTCGCCAAGCCCTTGCCAGATCACCTCATAGGCGTCAGGCAAGGACGGCCCTCGCCAAATCTAATGAGGGGTGCCCTCACCTAAAGTCAGCGAGGGCCTGGCAAGTGCACCCTCGCCGAACTCGAGTGAGGGGTGCCCACGCTAGCGTCGAGCGCGGGGTGTTCTTGCCAAATGCGGTGAGGGAGGCCCTCGCCCGATGCCGGCCAAGGCACCCTCGCCGAACGCTAGCTTCCCTCTGCCATGGCTAGCGGAGGGAAGAGAGAAGAAAAAGAAAAAAAATTAAGTAAAAAGACCAAAATGTCCTATAGTTTAAAATAAATGTGTCACAAAGTAAAAGTTCGTGATTTTTTTGTCGCGAAAAAAAGTTTGGTATAAATGTGTCGCGGTTGATAAAGTTCAAAATTTTTCGTGTCACAAAAAAAATTTTAGATAAATTTATCACTTTGAGTAAAATATAGGATTTTTGGTGGTCATATATTATGCGACTGGTCGCCGCTTTTTATTGCAAAGAATTAACATTCAAGTACTGTTAATTTTCATGAGAAAAAAAAAAAAATTTGTAGGGGGGGCATGATGGGGGAATCCAAAAGCGCGGAGGCAGAGAGGCATCCAACGCGGGAAGGACAATGAAGGTGTCTACTTTTCAGTGGCTCTTTTCTCGAAAAAAACCCGACTTTTGTGACAACATCGCCGCTGCTCCTTTGACTTTTCGAACCCCACACAGCCACAGGGCCCCTTGATCTCCGGCTCCCATGACTGGCTGGCTCCCACTCTCTCCCCCCTTCACTCATTCCGACGACAGGTCGTTTCGGTGCTGATGACGACGACGACGATCTGAATCCCTCACGTCGATGTCTGAACGGGGATTGCTATATTCCATGAACATGAAGACTTCCCCGAGTGCGAAAAGCACGGCCGCCCAGAAATGCAAAGAATCGATAGACCCTAGGATGTTAGGCTCCAAGAAAACATTGGCAGGGGCTTTGCACCGCGTTTGGGAGAGTTTCGAGGGAAAGACTTTTCTATAAAGAATTTTTGACTCAAGAAGTATTTGTTCAAACCAAGTATCGTTTGGTTATGGGGGCATTTGGTAATTCTATTGCAAAGTAGCTTTGAAGGGGAATAGAAGGAGAAAAAAGGGGAGGGAATGGCTACTCGTGAAAGCAGAGCTGATAGAAGCAAAGCAAATCGATCAATGACTAACTTCGAATCATCGAAAAAGTCGACCGAGATCACGCTGGAGTCATGCAACCCTGGGTGGCCCGGGCGAGGTAATGCCGAGGACCTTGCGAACTAGACCCATACAAACTTGGGCCTCGGCGAGCCATGCCCACGATCGTTATCGACCCTCAGCCACCCTCGGTGACCATTGATGAGCCTCGTGCAATCCTCGGTAGAGCGTCGGACTAGCAATTCGGATTTGGACACGGAATGTTGGTTTCAAAGAGGGGGATGAACATCGATTGTGAGGGCAAAGCCGGAATATGAAAATACTAGTGAGGGCAACTTTGAAAGAAAGAAAGTCATCTACCTTGAAAGCAGCATTTCAAAAACGCCGAATGCCAACGCTGGATGGGGCCTACACTGAGTTAAAATGAGTTTTCAAATGCTTACGTTTGACTCGAAAGCATTTGAGGATAAAGAGCGAAACACCTCAGTTTTGTCCCATTTTGTTCATGCTAAACCAAACGTACTTGTGGTGGGATTGTTCCTCTCGTTCTAAATTTGCAAGTTAAAAAATTCTCGGATGTTGGAATTTTTCACGGCCCCGACTAACCCACGGAGCGGGTGTGGATCGGCCAACGTTAGGGATGAATTTCAAGACACTTGGGACATATTTAGTAATTATTTTGTTTCAAAAAACAATTTTTGGTCGGAAATAGTTTTTTCTAATTTTGTTTCCTTAAAGAGTTTCTCAGCATTTGAAGCGTTTTAGCAAATATCCAAAATTTATATTCCTGAGATAGAAACACGTTTGATACAACTCTCAAATTCTTTCATAACTTAAAATTTCTTATAATTTTTTTACAATTTTGTTACATTTTTTTCTTTTTCTTTTTTCTTCTTCTTTCTTTAGCCAATCGCTAGCCTCGCCCATGGCTAGCGACCGGCCAAACAAAGGTTGGCGACCTCATCCGGCCATCGATGAGGTCGGCCATGGGATGGCCAAGTGACGCTAACCTCGACATGGCTAGGCAAAGCTCAGTGTCGTAGATATTGGCAAGTGGATGGGCGAACTTGGCCTCGCCTAATCTGAATGAGGCCAAGCCTCACACAACCACCGCCCATCGCCCCAGTCGTCAGCCATTGGCAATGCTGGTGAACGACGAAAGGAAAAAGAAGAAGACAAGGAAAAGAAGAAACAAAAAGAGAAAAAAAGAAAGTGGCTTTATTTTAGAATTGTTTTTGGGAACAAAGAAATAACTTTTATTTACTACTTGAGTTTGTTTCAAATCTATTTCCAGAAACAAAAAATGTTACCAAACGGATTTTTTTTTTTTTTTGTGTTAAACCCACCTTTCGGCTAAAGAATATATCATTGAATTCACCAGCTCCTGCCGTGCGCCGCTTACAGATTCTAGCCCGTCTGGCCGAGCTTGATATAGCACGGAATTTTTTAAAGTCCAAATTCGTGGGCTCAGGGCAAATGGCTCCCTCCTTAGAAGGGCCCCGACCCGGCCCGTTAGTTGCGAAACCGAATGATTCCGCTGCATTTCCTTTCATTGTCACGAGCGTGTGCCCCGAAATCGGGCCTCAAAATTTCAAATGGGCCGAGTCTCAGCCCGTCCAGGTTCGGCCCATGAAAGGGCCCAATCAGACCCGACGCAATAACGGGCGGGCTTCAAGAAGCCCGGACTCACTAGGCGTTGGGCATTTCCGTCATTTCGCGACCAGGGAAACCCTACTCATAAGCCCTGCATCATCATCCCCTTCCCAGCCTCTCTTCCAGTGCCTCCAGAAACTAGGGTTTCCTCCCCTTCCTCCCGCCTCCTGCTGTCGGCTCGACCTGACCTCAAGCGGCCGGACCATCATGGATGCCCAGGTAAACCCGCCGGAACTCCCCCTTCCGATTCCCGCCTCGCGAGCCGTTTTCCCGCGTGATCTGAAAGTGACCGTGTGCTCTTTTGCAGACCGAGAAGGCGTTCTTGAAGCAGCCCAAGGTCTTCCTCTGGTGAGTTTTCTGGGAAACTTTCTCTCTCTCTCTCTCTCTCTCTTCGCGATCTGATCGAGACCCTTTGTTGGTTCGTGGTTTGGGGGAAGAAAGATGTGAGCTTTAGTCGAGGGCAAAAGTGGTTTATGGTGATCGGCTGAGGTGCTTTCTTGCGGTGGGGAAACGATTTTAGCGGTTCTCTGCGGTTGTTTTTGGGTAGATTTTTGCGTAGAGTCGTTGCTTCGGATCGTTTGAAGTGCGTGGGGAATTGGGCAAATCGTGGATCTGGGGATAGCCGTAGACGGATGCTGAACTACGTTTGGAACTGAATAGAAACCGGCACTTTGTTTAAAATCCGTGTGAAATGAATGGGAAGGATGGGATTTATTTCTGTTTCTTTCTTCGAGAGGTGATGTAATTGTGGTTATTGGACTTTTCAGCTCGAAGAAGTCTGGCAAGGGGAAGAGACCTGGCAAGGGAGGGAACAGGTATTATAAGAGCGTTGGCTTGGGCTTCAAGACCCCGAGGGAGGCGGTCGAAGGTATGTCCGTGTCGAGTTCTTTATTGGGTGGAAGTTGAAATTTTGCAATCTGAGGTGATTAAGTACATCTGGAGAGGTGGAGGCTTTGAGTTGCAAATGCTGTCTGTTAGAACAGCCCCTCTTTGTTATGTAGACATGTGAACCAAAGCCCTAGATCAAGGACTTATTTAAAGTGATATAGCATGTAATTATTTACCCGAAATCTAAGACCTGAAATGAGTATGATGTGTGAGGAAGTTAGTGTATGGTGTGACTGAAGAATCACAGCTATGGCTACTTAATAATTCACTTCGCCAAATGCACAGTTGCTTCTCGCAAATGATTCTCTTTCTGATAGCAGCAAAGTTAAATGACAATAGGATCATTGACTGGTGTATGTTTGACTTGTTTGCAGGCACGTACATTGACAAGAAGTGCCCATTTACTGGCAATGTATCCATCAGGGGTCGTATTCTTGCTGGCACTTGCCACAGTGCGAAGATGATGAGGACCATCATTGTCCGCCGGAACTACCTGCACTTTGTCAAGAAGTACCAAAGGTTGGGAGAATACTCATGGTGATTCTCTCTTTTTTTCATCCGACCTCTTGTGATAATACTGATCAGTGAACTGATTCCAGATACGAGAAGAGGCATTCCAACATTCCAGCGCACATCTCTCCATGCTTCCGTGTAAAGGAGGGTGACCACGTTACTGTTGGCCAGTGCAGGTTAAATTCAAGACTTTTTGCTTGTTTAACTTCCTCGGGCTTTCTATACCATGTGCAGTTCCTTCCCCTGACTACTGAAACAAACGTTGTTACAGGCCACTGTCAAAGACGGTGAGGTTCAACGTCTTGAAAGTGATCCCAGCTGGGTCATCAGGTGGAGGTGGAAAGAAGGCATTCGCCGGGATGTAAGGGTAGCGGCGCAGTTCTTCCATCAAAGCTTATTTGTGGGAGTAATGTTAAGTTCAATTTTGTGGGGGTCTAGATGAAGACTTGTTTTGAAATTTCATGAATGGATTGTGTTACAGTTCCAGTTCTGCTATTGGCCGGAAGGCGCTTTTTATTTTACTATGGACTCCACTGTGGTGATATATGCATGAGGTATTTGCTTAGAAAGAAATTAAAGCATAATTTATGCTCAAGATGCTACCTAAGAGAGCCAGTTGTCTACTCTTTTAGAAGAATTTCAAAGTCGATGAGATTGACATGCTCGACTGTCAAATCTTTTGTATTCATATATGTACGAAGAAAAGCTAATTAATTAAGGGATCATTTAGATGGTCCTTTACGAATTTCATTGTCTTTTTGTGATAAATTGAGGTGAAATGTACGCACGCTCAAAGAATTTGAAGGCAAAAGAAGAAGAAAAGAAGAAGAAGTTGATTAAGTAGAATAATAACAATCAATCTCGACAAAAAAAAAACCATAATCCCAAATGATAGAAATTCGACTTCTGCACTTAGGCATGGAAAAAGGGTTCACACGCCTAACAAAATTTTATGTTGATACTAATTTAATTGTTGTTTTCATGGTACTCGTACATTTCACCTCAATTTATCACAAAATGAACTGTTTCGGACTCTGCATAAAAACCCTGATTCATCACATTTGCATGTTAGTTAGATCGATTTTCGCAATAAAAATCGTCCAGAAACAATAAGGATGGGACAATAGCATTGCTAGAGTGAACTTCACACGACTCCAATTAGGACACTTGTGAAGCATCACCGTAAGGAATTCGGATTCTAATACTAAATTACCATACGTGACTGATTTGAGTTCACTAAGAATAGAGATGATTAAAAGTGACTTGAGAAGATCGGGCTCTTGTATAAAAAACTAAAGAAAGGCAAAAGACATAAGGATGTTTGAATTGCCATAAAAGATTTAGAATCATCAAAAAACAACATGAATTTCTGTATGATCTAATAAATGAAGACTCAAGTACTAAAGAGTACAATAAATAGACGTAAATAGACGTAACTCAATAGGGTTACATAAAGATAGAAGTTGCACACAAAAGATCTTTTTGAGCTTATATCCAACATAGATCGAGTGTTTTCTCATTTGAGGATACAACTAATCAACGCATATTCAAGTAATCCTTCATCTATGCATATATGCACATGTGGAGCACCTCAACTTTATGCAGCTGTAATACAAGTATTGGCGCGAGATTTATCAGAGAGTTCTGCAGGAGGGGGAAAAGTTTTGGAGTGACAATACTCCATCCACAAAGTCCACAAAATGCATCTCGCGCTGCGATGAGAAATCCTATGAGGTATGGAGCCTAGGATTGTTCCTAGATAAGTACTCCCACCTTCGACAACATGCTCATTCTCATTGGGTCTCTCAAGAAAACTTAGGTTGTGCTGAAGGATTCTATGGCTAATCACACAACTGGCTGGAGCTGCGAATTTCCTTCCCCTTCATCACCCTGCGAATTTCCTTCCCCTTCATCGCCCTTCATTTAAACTCAAGCTTTTTGAACCAGAGACCTCATGTTCATGAGTTCCATGATTTGGAGAATATTATTAGTTGGTTCCAATTCTCAAATTGAAATGGATATTGAGCATGTAGAGTTTCAAAAACGTGACTATGATAAACTTTAACAAAACACTCCGCACACACCCACAATGGAGCCCTTTCTACTCCACACCCCAAACATGAAGTGTTCCTTTACGCTCGATCTTGTTTGATGGTTCCCTGTGGTGTTCCGATTCTGTCACATTGCTGACATCATGGGTTCTTTTATTTTTGTCATGTGATGGCTTGGTCCTTCTGTTCGACTTTTGAGTTATAATGGAGTAGGGAAACTTGGCAACTCGGTGGAATATATTTGATAGAGAAAGATGATTGACAGTTGTGTTGTTTAGTAGCCAGTTGATCATTCTGCACTGTCGACATAACCCTTTTCTGGGAAATATTTCCAATAAAAAGATTTGGTTACATTAATTGCTTGTATAGCGTTTTACCCAAATCACTGTGTCCATTGACCAGATATGTGTTTCGCATTGATTAAGCAACATTAAGTAGTCCTCTCGAGTCGCATGCGCTTCATCTATGCAGATTTTCGCTGCGATTTATTTGATTGAGAAAAAGTTCTAAAATCTTCAAATTACTTGCAATTGATTGATGTTCGTTGTAAATCGTTGCATGGGTATTATTATATATATGTTTTAGCATCTTTTTGTTGCATCAAGGTAAGTTTTTAGGGTTTAAATTTAAGAAAACCGAATTTTCGGCCGTGAGAGTCTTGGATCCGAAATTTTGAAGCCCTTATAGGCGGCCAAAGTTGGTGCTTCAACAAACTTTCTAACCTTCCACACTCTTCCAATTGAAATATTTATTATTATTTTTTTACATCTAGATGGAGCATTCTAGAGAAGGCTAGAGGTGACCACATTGATTTTATTTTTATTTTTTTTGTATGATGTGCAACCGAGAAATATGGAGAGAATTCTAGAAAAGAGAAAAGGCGGTACTTTCTTCAACGGTGCATTAATTGTCTTATTATCACTATAATTTCTCTTTGGGTAAGGTAAAATAATACAAAGAACCACATCAATCTGCCCAATTCTTTTGATTTCCAATTTACACTTATCTCAGATATTTTTCCTTGTTCATTTTATATATCAGTGCTGCTCTTACTCTTAGTGCATTATGTTTCTCACGTTTTAGTTGTCAATAAAAATTAATCTCTTTGTTTGCAATCGCAAAAGTAAGAGTTGAATTGTCAAGATTTTATTATGAAAGATTTGCTCCAAAATAATTTAATCTGATTGAAAATAAAAGGTAAATGGCAAACTCTACTTATAACATCCACGTATCATTGATTTGGTGCATTTATGTTCTTTTTCCATGTCGAAATCTCATAGATTAGGCCAATGAGTAACGATACTTCACAATTGATATTTTAGGGAGTCATGACCATTCTAGGAAATAAAATAGTAAATGATATAACAAAATATTAGAACTTGGCCAGATTTATTATGCGAAAATTGTTAATTGATGAATGAATTGGGATGTCAAATAAGATTGCAAGTACAAGGATGGAGGTATTAAAACTACCCAACTACCAAATTGGTTTATACCGACTTTATATTTAACATAATTAATTATATAAAATATAAACAAAAATCTGTCACGTTGTTACTTTGTTATGGTCCAATAAAGGGGTTTTAATATATTAAACGACAATTATTTTTCGAAAGAGGAGAAGGAAGAGCGATGTGAGTGATTAAGGATCAAAGAGGAGTCGATACCCTACGTTTAGCGCACCTAGCCATTGAAAAATATTCTAAATTTAATAATTCTAGAGTAACTTTTGCAACCTGCTTAGATCTTCCTTGTGGGAGTTGGGATTGGGCTGTAACCCCAAGCGGCTTTGGATTCAGTTGTTTGGTCGAACACGACGAGAAAATATTAGATAAGACCGTCTTTACTCGTCATTAATGAGACACTGCATTAATTGGCTGCCATGTGTCATAATTAGCCCATTAATTTCAATTTTTTCTCACCTCCGTTGCTTCTCCCCGCTCCGTTACCCCCTCCCCCCTTCTCTCTCTCTCTCTCTCGTTTCCCTTCTTTTTCGCTCCACGGCATAAATCCAGAAATTGCTTACACTCCGCTCCACAAACAAAGATGTGCACAACAAGATGACCGAATTTACATGGAAAATTCACAAGCAAAATCCCTTGAGCTTTTACATTCATTAGGAATCAAAGTTGAAATTAAAGCTTAATTGAATTTCTTTTCCAGTTCTCCATTTCTTTTGCAGACAAGTCTCAAGGTTATTGAATGAAACGGAAGGTGACCTTACTTCAAGTTGCATAAACCTTTATAAACTTACACCAGACCTCGAAAAACACAAACACTTGCACCTTGTAAAAACCCTAATCCCGAACCTTCCTCTCTGTCATTGTCATTCCAAAGAACATGAAGCGTGAGAATGCGATTGCCAAGTTCAACAACCTTGATCAAAGCGCATGTTGGAAGCTCCCTGCTCCGCGAGCTCGACGCCGACCCCGATCATTTGGTCTCCAGGAACTTCAGTTGGGAGCTCTATGGTGGCAACCTTGACCAAAGTTTTCCTTTGACGTCATGAGTGAGAGAAGAGAGA
Organism: Eucalyptus curtisii; assembly: GCA_017140595.1. Classification (NCBI taxonomy): domain Eukaryota; kingdom Viridiplantae; phylum Streptophyta; class Magnoliopsida; order Myrtales; family Myrtaceae; genus Eucalyptus; species Eucalyptus curtisii. The sequence continues at coordinate 26,155,072 of CM029496.1, read as the reverse complement.
GTAAGTAACGGAGGAGAGGGAATAGAGGAAAGACAAAAATCAAATCAATGGACTTCATTTGGACATATGGCATCCAATTAATAGATTGTCTCATTAATGACGTGGAAAAATGATCCCATCTAATATAGAAAAGGGATAGATCATTTATGATGGGTGAATCCATTGAGAACTATGTTGGATGCAAAACGTGTAACCCCAAGATCTCCATAATTAGAACAAGAGCATAGATAATTGAGTAAAAAGATGAATGCACTTGTTTTGGAATCCATCGTTCTTATGCGGAAGCGGAAAAGCGATGATCCACGCGCAAGTCCTTCTTTTTTATTGCCCTCTGTAACATTGGCTCTTATGTGAGGATGCATTTGAGAATTAGCGTTAGAGGAGAGATTTGAGTACTAATTATAGAGTTTCCAACCAAGCCCTCTCATTATGGACCAGGCTCAACTCAGCCCATACTAGCTAGCCCTATATTAGACTAATTAAGAAACCTTCTATCTCACCTTAGACCAACCCCGTAAAACGGTAAATTACAATATCAATTAATTATGTTCAAACGCAAAAGAAGCTTCTAATAGATGAAGACGAGTTCTGTGTTGAATATGGTTTGGTATGTCGAAATTAATAATTAAATCTTAGGGATAAGAACAGTAGGAATGTCAAAACTTTTGTATGGTGTTCACTTAAGTGCCGAAATTTTTCTTCGCTCACTTAAATGTCATTTCCTGCTAAATGTCCTACGTAGATTTGTTTAATTTTTTTGAATTTTTTTTTTCTTTTTTCCTTTAGGGCCTGCAAGGGTCACTGACGACTCTTGTCGGCCAAGAAACCCTCGCCCAAATTGGGCAAGGACCACCTCACCCTTGGCCGCGAAGGCCTTGGGCAAGGCCGTCAAGGCCTTGCCGGCTGCTAGCAAGGCCACAAGGGCCCTCACCTACTTTAGGTGACTACCAGTGAGGATCCTCATGGCCTCTCTCGTTGCAAGCAAGGCCTTGGCGCCGTCACCCAAGGACTTTGTGGTGAGAACGAGGTAGTGAGGACCCTTGCCAAACACCGGCTTGGCCTCGACGACCTTGCCCAAGGCTTCCATAGCCTGATTGTGAGGCAGCTCTCGCCCAATCTAGGCAAGGAGTTCATGGCCAGTGAGGGTTACCGATGACCCTAGCTAGCCTTAAAGAAAAAAAAGCAAAAAGAATAGTAAAATAAAAAATTCAAAAAATATTTAAATAACATTTTATGGCGGCCACATAAGCTTTTGCGATAGGGCAAATCATAAGTGACACTTAAGTGATCAATTTTTTTTTAAAATTTGTGACACAAGTGAGCAAAAAAAAAGTTTTGGGACTCTAGTAAACATCGTACGAAAGTATTGATACTTATACTGTTCTTAGCCCTTAAATCATGTGTGACATATTCTAATTTTGGTATTCAGTGTAATCTATTTGTTGAAATATTCACTCGTTGTCTATAATACCATTTAGCATATCACTTTTGTAAAATCGTTGCTATCCTTACAATCAATCAGGGATTATTTTTCTATTTATGTCATCTCCTTCTTCTTTTCTATCATTCGACATAGATATATAGATTTGTTTGTTTGTTTTTGTTTTTTTTTTTTTTTTTGTCAAAGACATGTAGATGATTATAAATACAGTTTCATGGCAAAGGAACCAAAAAAAAAAAAAGAAAGAAAGAGAGAGAGAGAGAGAGAGAGAGAGAGAGAGAGAGAGAGAGAGAGAGAGAGAGAAAGGCAATGTGCTATCTTTTTGGCCTTTTGGTTTTCTCTTTAAAAACTTTAAATTGGATTTATTTGAGACTAAGAAAGATCAAAAGTTTTACAAAATTTCTTATTTTTCATCTTGTGCAATTAATAAGCCTGTCAAAAGGGAGGATATACACATACTTATATAGATTAGATTCGTTTCCTTTTCTTTTTTTTTTTTACAATAACAACATTACTAAGAAGGATATATGTGTGCGTGTGTATATTTGGACACCCTAATTAATATGCCTATGAATATTTGGAGCTTTGAATTGTTTATTTATCGACGCGTGACGCATATCTGTAATTGATGGTGATTTTTTTCGTCACATATTTTTTTATGAACCAAAGTGCTCTTGCATACACATTCAATCAAACCCATCCATTTTTCGCCCCTGGCGGTTTAAATGCTCATCTACCGAGCATCAAATTACATCTTACTTTCGCGCATCTATGCTTTGGAATATCTAGGGCTCGATCAAATGAAAAACATATTCTCAACCTATACTTCTTTTAAGAAGCATAATCAAAAATAGAAAAAAAATATTTAATCATTTAACCATACTCCCTTGCGACTGCACCATTATAAGTGCAAATAGATTATGCTGAAATTTCTCAAAATGATAGATCAGTTTATAGCTACGAACAATCTCATTCTTATATATAGATTGTAGACATGAGATCCAAAGCATAATTTCTCTATTCGTTTCACAATTCTATTTAGCATGAAACTTGAAAATAAAAATACCAACAAGGAAAAACTGAGCACATAGGTGATAGTGAGTTTGTTTAGATTATTTAGAAATAGAGGATACAATATCTTCTGTGTACGATTAATATGGTAAGCATTTATCCCTTACTATACTATTAATTCTATGTAAAATTAGGTAATAACAAGGCCCCAAAAAATCGATTGTCTAGATAGAACTTTATATTGCGATTACAGACCTTTTAACCTAGCAACACATCAATGTCATAGTATAATCATTGCGATGACACGTTAAATGCCACAAGACATAATATTTCCACTGTAAGTAGATGCAATGTTTAAGTAAGTCACGCATTGCACAGGCTAAAAGGCTGGTTCTTGAAAGTTCTTGTACATGTTTTAAAAGGAGTCCAATGATGTTGTTGATGTAGAGAAGCAAGGTGAAGAAGACGAAGAGACAGAGTGAACTTACGAAAGCAAATTGCCGAAAGTGGGATCGCTAACCTTGATAAGCTTAATTAATATTTATTGGCACCTAAATTTTTGTCGACAAAGTAGATACGTATTTTTGGAAAAATAAATAATGGTTAAAAGACAAAAAATGTGTAAAAGATGAATGAATGGATGAATAAACAAATGACCGACAAAAAAAAGAATTAATTAACAAATGCATAAATAAGTAAGGAGAGAGGCCAATTTAGATTTTTAGGAAAAAGCCCATCGGAGATTATGTTGGAGTCAAACCAATTGAGCGGCCCATTAAACAAAGCCCACAAGAGACAAAAGGCCCATGCGGTTTCAGAAAGCCCATGCACATACAAAATAGGCCTCATTCCCTCTCACTGGCTTCTTCGTCTTTCTGAAAATGGACAAAGGCGAAGTAGTAAGATGAAGCATCGGACGTGCTCTGTTTTGCCCTCCTTCGTGGCTGAGAACCCCGAAGCGACGGTATCTCGCTCGAGACCCTTCTGCCAGCCGTGACTCCAATCGTCGACAGTGACCAGAAACTTATCGTCAATCCAGTTGCCAATCACAGTTTCTTTCAGGTTTGTTAATCAGGGAACGCCTCTATTCTGTTCACCCTGTTCTAATGAAAGGTGAAACCAAGATTTATTCTCCTGTTAAAGCGAGTGTTGGATCTGATTGACTGAGCTGGTTTTATAAAATTGAATGTCTAATTTATTTATGCACCGTGTCTTCAATGATGAACGATGGTGGCCGCCAGCGAGGTAACAATTGGTAGTCCATGGCCCGAATATTCATACCGATTTAATATCTCGTTCTCCATTGGTGTGTTTTTTGTAAAATTGAACGTGCAATGTTGGAGACTAATGGTGGTGACCCCGGTCGAGGATAATGGCCGACAACGAGCAGTGGTCCCGCGATGGCTGTGGATAATGGCTGACCACTATGAAGTTCAATCTAATGTTTTGAATGTATTGATTTTGGGTGAAGATTTGTTGGTGATCGTAGTGTCTGGTTTTTGAACCGAGAGCGAAGAACTGAACGTAGGAATGCAATAAGAAGCAATAAAATAAATAAATAAACAAAAGACAACAATAAAGGATAAAAAAAATGGGAAATAAGGGGTAAAATAGTAAAAGGGGCCCAATTTGATTGTAGTCGATTGAACTTGACATAATAAGCCCAAGTGAAATCATGGCCCAGAATCCCCACAAAGTCCAAATCTGACTTACATACAGACCGGGCCCAAGGACTCTATGCTCTTTATGAATATGTGGTTTCCCTCCATCTAAAATTTGAACTTTTGGTGGCGAAATCTAACATGGTATCACAACTAAATTCTACGCAATTTATTTCATGTGTTGATGCTGCTATTTGTCAAATTCCATGTTCATTTTTATGCAGTTAACATGTGGTTTCCTCCCATCTATAAATTTGAGTTTTTGGTGGCATAATCTAACATAATATCACAACTAAATTCTAGGTAATTTATTTCACGTGTGGATCCTATTATTTGTCAAATTCCATGTTCATTTCTATGCTTTTTATGTGTGGTTTCCCTCCATCTATAAATTTGAGTTTTGGTTGGATAATCTAACATGATATCACAACTAAATTCTACGTAGTTTATTTTGTGTGTGAATCCCACTATTTGTCAAATTCCATGTTCATTTCCATGCTCTTTACGAATATGTGGTTTTCCTCCATCTATAAATTTGAGTTTTTGGTTGAATAATCTAACGCGGTATCACAACTAAATTCTATGTAGTTTATTTTGTGTGTGGATCCTGCTATTTGTCAAATTCCACATTCATTTCTAATCCCAGCTTGCACGTGAGAGGAGGCATTTAATTGCACATGTCATTTCCAATTTGTTAAATTCCAATTTCTTGTTTAGACTTTTAGGTTGGACTTTCTAACATATAACATATTCATTGATTATGTGTCAATCATCTTGGTTCTCGCAAATCACAATTTTATTCATCAAAACTCACATGTGATTATAGGGTTTTTTAATTATTTGCATGGATTTTTTCATTGGTTTTTTTCTTAAGTTAAATTTATGTAACAACGTTTAATTCTTAGTAAGAAAAAGATACAACCAAGTTTAAGATCACACACATCACTGGAGCTCTAGGTGAGAATAAATGAACCATTAATTGAGCAATATCTTCAATGAACATCTATGCCAATATGAAGACCAAAGGTACTTTTGAAAGTTACAACTAAACGCCATGGTGAGTATCTTTATGTTGTACAAAATTTATTTTTATTTTAGGTAATTTTGACAGGATTTATGAATAATGGATGATTAATAATAGAGAGACAAACACAAATCTATTTACCAAAAGCCTTTCCAATTTGGGATTCAAGATTTATCATACCATCAACAAAAGATGATTCAATATCATCTCTATTTTTTAGTTTCTTTTTTAGATCTCATATCATTCGAACTTTTTTTTGACTTCCAAATCCAATTACATAACAATTCTTATCAATCCTTTATAAGAAAGAAATTATTAGGAGTAATGTCACGTCCTGATCCTCCGAGCACATGCCCATCCCTTCTCGGTCGATTAATAGCGACGTCCTAGGACGCATCGCCGACCCATTCCTTTTATTACGCATGCGGAAACGAATAATAAATCCCCAGACAACAACAAGATGGGATAGAAAGGTAGGATAACAAATCACAAACAAACAAGCATTTTATGAACACATCAGGTTTATACACAAAACTAGGCTGTTTACAAAAGATTGACTCAACAAAATGAGAACTGTCCTATGACCCACTAGTCAGACACGTACACCAATTCTTCGATCTCTTCCTCGTCAAACTTCGGAGCTTCAGGTCCTCCTCAATTGCCAACTAAGGATCTGAAAATGTTATCCCACAACGGGGTGAGACGACGTATCAGGAAGTTCAACCCCCTAAGACCCGATTAGGAAGAAAATTACACCCTAAGGGCTACCTAAGCACAATCAGGCATCGGAGGACTTACCTTGGTATCAGTTCCTTTCTGTAAGTCATCAAATTAATAAATACTAACAATTATATTCTCCAATCAATCAAGTCGAACCATCGATCAATTGACTCGATCGATTACATGTCATCGAGACCATCACACGGTCATTTTGATTATTCATTTTCAACTCTTAGTCACGGCCCAACAGACACGACCTAGATTAAGTGGTAATCACAGCCCCACTGGCATAATTTAGATTTGGTGGTAATCACGACCCCACCGGACAATTTTATAGATTTGGTGGTAATCACAGCCCCACCGGGCAATTTTTTTAGATTTGGTGGTAATCACGGCTCCACTAGGCAATTTTTTTGATTTGGTGGTAATCATGGCTCCACCGGCAATTTTTTTGATTTGGTGGTAATCATGGCAATTTTTTAGATTTGGTGGTAATCATGGCCCCACTAGGCAATTTTTTAGATTTGGCGGTAATCACGGCCCCACCGGGCAAATTTTTTAGATTTGGTGGTAATCACGGCCCCACCGGGCAATTTTTTAGACAAATACTTGCATTGTCCAATTTTGGGATAATTCCTCACATTCACCAATCACACTCAATTTTCACAAACCGGTACTCAATTAAATAAATAGAAAGCACCACTGTAATCAACATGAAATTCCAATCACCGACCATCCTAGTTAAATTTCCGGAAAAATAAATAAATAAATACGAAAATTAATTAATAAATGCAATAAATAGCATAAATGCAAACTTAGGCCTGATAATGCCTAATTGGAAGTCGAGACGAGCCTCGGAAAATTTTCGAACCATTGTAATTAAATACTAGAGCTTGTCTAGGCTCTAATTACAATAAACTATCTACCTAACATGCATTGGTAATTAAGTAAATTACTAATCTAATCTAATCTAACCACCTAATCCATCTTAGCCTAAAATAATTAACCCCTAAGTATAATTAACCTACTAAGCAAGGATTAGTGAGTTAAACTCACTTGAATTATGATCCGCTCGGATCAAAACGATGGGGACGCGACGACGGCCGAAACTCCTGTTTGTGGCGATGTCGACGGGCTTGGATAGGGCCTAAAATCGGCCCGACAAATCTCAGCCCAAGCTGAGACTTGTTACTGAATTGGGCTGGGCCTGAAGTGGGCTTCAAAACTGGGCTAGACTTGCGGGCTTGCTGGACTGAGAATGGGTTGACTTCGCTGGGCTTGAAACTGAACTCAAAATGGGCCCAATCGTGGGTTGATGGACTCAATTCGCTGGGCTGAAGACAGGCTGGATGGGCTGAAGCTTGCTGAAAAATTGAATTGAGCTTGTTGCGGCAGGGCTTGGGCTGAACGATGCTGGCCTCTGGGCTGGAATTGCTGGGCCGAGACACACGAACAAGCTGGGCAAAGGAGAGACACACGCGGGGCAGCTTCGATTGATGGAGGAACACATGGACGAAGGCAGCTGCTTCGTGGGAAATCTTCGGGCTTTGCTGGTGTGCGGTCGAAGATGGATGAAGGTGGGTGGTGCTAGCAGAACTGGCGTATGCTGGTTGTGCAAGGGTCAACAAATTGCTGAAGTTGATTGGAGGCCAAACATGAAGAAGCGGCAGAAGACAAATTTTGGTGGACTTGGACGCATGGGGGCAAGCATCGATGGCAGAGGGTCTTCGGTGGAGTTGCTTGGTCTTCAAACGGTGCTGGCGATCAACAAGGCTTCAACTGATGACTTGGGGAGGGGAACAAATGGTGGAGTTGAATTGTGAGCGTTGCTGGCAGGGGTAAGAGAAGAGGAAAGAAGCAGCTGGATTTGTGGACTGCTCGATGGAGAATTCGCGGAGATGTAAAGCGAAGATGCAAGGGAAAAGAAGATTGAAAATGAAAGCATAAGTAGAAGCAGATGAAGAAAAGAGAGGGAATGGATAGCAATGAGAGAGAGGCTAGCTGGTTTCATTGCTTAAGAAGATTAGGAAAAAGGCTTAAACTCAACTAATTTATCCCTTCCATTGATGGCATTTCCCCCCTATTACTTTCTTGTAAATCAATTCACAATTGAGCCAATTTAAATGTCAAAATTGTACCTCTTGCCAAAATTCCGAATTTCACAACTTTAGATTTAATTTCTGCACTCAATTCCCCAAATTGAGGTCCAATTTCGATGAAGAAAAATCCCGTACAATTTTCTGCAAGTCCCCCATACCCAAATGTTCGGCTTGAAGTCCAAATTTCCTTTAATTTGGCCCATCCGAATTTCTGTTATTTTTTCGCAACGTCCGAATCAATTTTCCATAAAAATCTCGGAATCTCCAAAAATTCTTCGGAGGATGAGTTGACGTTCCTAAAATGAATCGTGACACGACAAAACTTTCAATTTATGAAATCGGGTTCAAATTCGCGGTTAATTTTAATCAGACGTGATTTTAGCGTAACCTAACCTATTGGTTAGCTTTTAGGAACTTTTAGTGCAATTGACCCGTGGTCGATTTTTTTGAGCCACACGTACCACTTTGACACATTGTCGACTCTTGGTTGTCGTGAAAATCTCAAGGTTTCAAATATGGACATAGGGCGTCAAAATGATAGAAAATCAGTTTAGTGCCGATCAACGAGAATTTCGCAAATTAGTGAAATCACCCACGTTTAGCCACACATCTCAGTCGAACTGACCTATCTCTAATCTCTGATCAATTTTTAATTGTGCTGTAATGACCCTTGCAGATTAGCACGGTCGAGCAGTCGATTTGTAGTCGAATTCTCAAGTCTATTGCGATTAAAATCCCTTAACGGCTTCACCTGATAGTCTAGTTATCTCATGAGTGGCCATCTTAGAGAAAAGCACTATGGTCGCGTCGATGAAAGGCCCAACTTATCCGATCGAAATCAGAATCTAAATTTTTAGGATGTCACAAGTAATGGTAAAATGATCATTATACCATATTGTCACTACTTATTTTTAATCCTTGTACTTTATTTTGTGAGAAATTTGGTTCCTAAACTAATCGCAAGTCACAATTTCAACATACATATTGTATTTTGCCGTCCAAATGTTCATAGAAAGTGCTAACATAAGACCTGGAGATGAACAAGCGACATTGACGTATAAATCACAACAACTCGGGATATTACAAAAATCATTCCTATAGGAACACCTTTTTATTTTTGGTCTTCATTCTTTATTGGGATAAATGCACTCAAACTCTTAAAACTTGTCACAAAAGTGAAATTTAGTTTTTAAAGTTTCAAAAAATTGCAATCGAATACTGAAACTTATCACGAAAGTATAATCGAGTCTTAAAACCTTCAAAAAGTGTGATCAAGTTCCACAACTTGTCATGAAAGTGCAATCGAGTCCTAAAATTTTCAAAAATTGAAAAAGGACTTAATTGGATCAATTTGACAAGTTTTAGGACTTGATTGCACTTTTGAAAGTTTTAAGACTCGATTGTACTTCCTTGACAAGTTTTAGGGCTTAATTACATTTTTTGAAAGTTTTAGAATTCAATTATATTTCTGTGACAAGTTTTAGGACTTTTAATGCACTCGGTGAACTAATCTTCAATCTTGATTTTAGAATAAATTCATTTTCTTCATGCAAATGCCAAAAAAAAAATGCAATTTAGTGCTAAAGATATCATCTGGCATCAACATTCTATAGTAGTGCAAAATTACTAGGCACCGCATGTTATTGAAGAAAAATAACTTGTTATATATTTGACATGTCAAAGATTCATTAATAAGTAGTTTTAAGCATGATTTAACACTACATTCATTGTCATTAAATACATACACGAAAATCATCTATGATTTGATTATGAAAATGCATTATATGCTACTTAATTTAAGGTTGTAGTGGTCGTTAAATTTGTTTAATTTATACAACTTTGCAACTAAGTTTAAGATCATACACATCACCAGAGCTTTAGGTGAGAATGAATGTACCATTAATTAAGCAAATATCTTCAATGGACATTTATACTAATATGAAGATCTAATATACTTTCGAAAGTTACAACTAGATGCCGTGGTTAGTACGCATTTCCTAATATCTTTCTGTTGTTATTACAAAATTTATTTTATTTTAGGGTATTACATAGCTTATTTTGACGGGATTTATGAATAGTGAATTATTGATAATTTAGAGACAATCACAAATCTATTTACTAAAAGTCATATCATCAACAAGAGACGATTCAACATCATCTCTATTTTTCCTATTTCCTTTTTCAGATCTCGTATCATTCAAACTTTATTTTGACGTTCAAATCCAACATTTATCAATTCTTTATAAGAAAGAAATTATATGAGTAAAGGTAAAATAGTTCTTCTACCATATTGTCACTATTTAATTTTAGTCCTTGTACTTTATCTTGTGAGAGATTTGGTCTCTATACTAATCTCAAGTCAGAATTTCAGCACACATATCATATTTCTCCCTGTAAAAGTCGATATAAAGTGCTAACATAAGACCTAGATATGAACAAGTGACAATGACGTGTAAATCACAACTTGAGGGGATATTACAAAATCATCCATGCAGGAGTATTCCTTTTCATTTTTTAGTCTTCGTACTTAATTTTTGTCAAATATTTGGCTAGTGTACTAATCTTCAATCTTGATTTTAGGATAAATTTTATTTTTTTTGTGAAAATGCAAACATAAAAAATGCAATTTAGCGCTAAAATTATTATCTAGCATTAACATGTTATAGTAGTGCAAAAGTACCAAGCACTGCATGTTATTGCGGAAAAATAACTCATTATATATTTTAAGTATGATTGGACACTACATTCATTGCATGTGAATCTTATTTGATGACTTCTTCGAATTATGCGAACAAGCATACTGGTTGGGTACGCACTTAGCAATTTTTCGGATGAGAGTATTTGAGAGGGTGTAGGCTTACTACAAAATATCATAGGGATCATATAATCCTAAGTGTTGAAAAGAGAACATGCAGTAGGCCCTTAAGATGATTACAGAATATCAATAGAGCCATATTGCCCTCAATTTCCATTTGATTGTGTCTTATGGATATTGAAATTTCCTTTAACGTCTTTGTATCATTTGGACTTTCCCTACTCGATTTAGGACAATTTCTAATTTACTTATGCATTAATTCGTTTATTGGAAAAACAAAGTCCTAAATGGTAAATGAATAGATTATTTTTGCGCACAAATGTAGATCAAAAATCGAAGCCAAGACTGAAGCAGCCCATTTGGGTCGTTCTATTTTAAGGCTCGTTTTGCATCTCTTATTTTGGATTGGACAAAATTAAAAAAGAAAAAAGAAAAATGAAACTAATCATATCGACCAAAATTAACTTTTTTTTTTTTTTTTTTTGGTCGAAAGATAGAAATTTCATTATAACTTCGGAAGCTTACATCCAGACGCTAAGGTGTCAGCATACACTAAGTCTAACAGCATGTAAGGCGGAAATATGTTCCAGTCTTGGGCCGAAAAATTTGAAAGTTGGGCCTTAGCAGCCCAGTCAGCCACATAATTCGTTTCTCGCCTACAGAACCGCACAACTAGGTTAGGGAAAAAGGAAAGGGAATCGGTTGCCTCCGCGAGCAAAACGCGAGTCTCCCATGGTGGCGGTCCCTCACCCGTGACAGCAACAACAACAGTACTACAGTAGGATTCAAGTATGATCGGAGCCTGATGAAGCCCTTGGCAGAGCAAATGTCGGAGCGGAAAAGTGAGAGCCTGAAATTCTACAATCAAAGCTGATGTTGCTGGAAATCGGGTAGTATAAACGTCGGTAAGTCTGCCATATTGATCTCTACAAATCGAACCATATTGATATCTACAAATCGAAGCCATTGAGCCTTGAGTGCTTCCTGGCTGAAAAGAGGCATCGATAATGCATTTTAAAGTTCCTGGTTCCGGTGGATGCCAGATCTGAGTCTGTTGCTGTTGTCCTGTAGATCGAGTTGAAGAGAAAGAGTGAGAAAGCTGATGAAGTTGAGTTTGTAATAGTGCAGTCTCCACTGCTAAAGAGGGATCCGGACGATGGCCACGGAAAATAAAAAGGTTCCTCATTCGCCAGATTTGCCAGAGAACATTGGCAACGAGCTCTAGAGCAGGTAAGTGATTCGGCGATGCAGCCATTTCTGTCAGCCAAACTTCTATTCGAGTAACCGAACTAGTCTGGATATCTATGTTAAGCTGTGGATGAGTCCAGATGCCTGTAGTCCATGAACACAATAGAAATAAATGCTCTAATGTTTCTGAAATTCGCTGTTTACATAAGTGACAGAAAGGTTCAGAAATGATGTGTTTCTTGAATAAATTGTCTTTAGATGTAATGGCATTTTGGCATACTGACCATAGGAATATTCGTAGTTTAGGCGCTGTACGCATTGTCCAGATTTTTTTCCACAGAGTCGTAGGATGTTGATATGATGATGATGCTCTACTACTGTTGGGTTTTGTGTTCATAGTAGTTAGAGCATGATAATTGCTCTTCACCGTATGATGGCCATCCTTATTGGCTGTCCAGACTAGTTGATCTTCAGCAAAATTTAGCCTAGCTGGAATGGTTAGAACCTCTGCTACGATCTGGTCATCTAAAAAACTACTAAGCAAAGAGGTATTCCAGCTGTTGTGGATGGGATCAATGAGATTAGCCACCAGTTTGGGTTCTTGTCAAGCCACAGGTCCACCAATAACTCCTCTTGGTAACCAGCAATCCTCTCTAATTCGAATATGCCTTCCATTACCCACTGACCATCTAAGATGAGGAACAATAGCATCCCGACCAACTAGAATACTCTGCCACCCCCAGGATGGCCGAGTTCCTCGGTCCGCCAGTTGGAAATCTGTAGAATGATAATAAAGACCCTTAAAAATCTAACTCCATAAAGCTTGAGGCTGTTGTATTAGTCGCCACGCTTGCTTACCAAGCATGGCTCTGTTGAATTCAATTAGATCACGAAATCCCAGACCGCCATCTTTCTTACTCCTCTTTAAAATTTCCCATTTCTTCCAATGTATCCCTGCTTTATTCTGATCATTTTTCCACCAGAAACGAGCAATGCGCTTCTCTATGGTTTTACAAAGAGACAAAGGAAGTTTAAAAATTGACATAGCATAGTGAGGAAGTGCCTGGATGACAGATTTAATGAGAATTTCCTTGCCCCCTTTCAAAATAAACTTTTCTTTCCATCCTTCCAACTTTGCTTCTACTCTCCCCAAAAGCCAATAGAACATTTCCTTTTTAGAGCGGCCCCAATCAGACGGTATGCCCAAATATTTTCCATAGTTTTGTAGCACCGGAATTCTAAATTCAGACGACAAATTTTCCTGTAAGCCAAAAGGGCAATTCTTGCTGAAAATAATTCATGATTTGTTACGATTCAAAGCCTGTCCCATGGCCATACAATACTGATTTAAAATATTTGCCAAATTCTGGCATTCTCGAATATTTGCATCAAGAAAAAAGATGGCATCGTCTACAAAAAATAAATGGGACAATACATGACACCATCTATTTAACTTAATGCCTTTTAACTGACCCATGTCAACTGCTTGTGTAATCAGAGTAGATAAAACATTTGCTACTAGAATAAAGAGGTATGGAGAAAGAGGGTCACCTTGTCTGAGGCCACGAGTTGGATGGAAAAAAGGGAGTAGCTGACCATTAAAGCGGACACTATAAGATGTAGTCATGATGCATTGGAGTATCAAGTGCACCCATCTTGGATGGAAACCCAGTATGAGAAGATAGGCATTTAGAAAATCCCATTCTACTCTATCATAGGCCTTTTTCATATCAGTCTTTAGGATTGCATAAAATTTCCTCGTTCGCCTTCGGGTCTTAAACTGATGAATAACTTCCTGAACAACTAGAATATTGTCTTGAATCTGTCGACCATTCACAAAAGCCGATTGTTCCATGGAAATCAGATTTGGTAACCAAGGTTTGAGGCGATTAGCAAGTACCTTGGAAATAACCTTATAAGCAAAGTTGCAAAGACTAATCGGTCTGTATTGATCTAGTCTCTCTGGGTGAGGCGTCTTAGGAATCAAAGCGATGATTGTCCGGTTCAGATTTTTAGGCATCCGTCTTGACTCAAAAAAATTTTGTACAAGAAGATGAAGATCTGATTTAATTACCTCCCAGTGAGTTTGATAAAACAAACCATTGAAACCGTCAGGGCCAGGAGCCTTAGTAGTGCCCAACTAGAAGGTAGCTTGGCGAACCTCCTCTAATGATATCAGTTCCAGTAGCTTGTCATTCATCTCCGTAGTGACAACCTACGGGCATTGATCTAGAACAGGTCCATAATCTCGGTATCCCACCGTCGTATATAAATCAACAAAAAAGGTGGATGCCATAGCTTTCAAAACCTCTGGGTTACGAATCCATCGCTGATTGTCATCTTGCAACATGATAATGCAATTTTTTTGTCTTCCTTGGAGAGTAGCAGCATGAAAGAATTTCGTGTTCTTATCACCCCATTGCAGCCATTGAATCCTCGAACGCATGGCCCAATATTGCTCCTCTTGTTGCCAAGTCCGCCTTAGTTCCTCTTTGATCTTGGTTACTTCGGAACCATTAAAGGAGCATTGCTGCTGGTTTATGACAAGCTGAAGTTGTTGCTGTAAAGCCGCAACTTTAAGATCGCCCCTAGGAAATTTTGATCGACTCCACTTGGTTAATACGAAAGAAACTTTTTTCAGTTTTGGGACTAGTTCACAACCTTGCACTTACACTGAATTCCAGGCATCTGAGATAACTCGTCGGCATTCTTCATCATCATTCCAATAAGATTCAAAAATAAAATTCTTCCCTCCTCTTCTATATGATGCTGAAGTATTGATAATCAAGGGGCTATGGTCGAAACCCACCGCAGGCAAAGCCAAATACCTCTGCATTAGGAAATAATAGTTGCCAATCAAGTGTGCACACTACCCTGTCCAGCCTTTCCTTCACCAGTTCATCACCCTCTCTGTTATTCATCCAAGTGAAACGACATCCTTTACTTTCTAACTCCATTAGAGCACAATCATTGAGAACCTGCCGAAAGGAAGACATACGGAATTGATGAGCCTGCCGTTTCCCAACCCTTTCCCACGGATAAAGAACTTCATTAAAATCACCGACACATATCCAGGGTAGTACATTAACCGAACTGATCTCACGCAGCTCATTCCACAAGAGTTGTCGAAATTTAAAATCATATGGAGCATGAACACAAGTTAGTCTAATAGTACGATCTTCGTGCACTTCCTTATAAGTCATATCTATATAATCCTGTGATGAACTGAGTACTTCTATGGATACCTGATCATTCCAAAAAACTGCCAGACCTCCCGCCAAACCAACAGGGTCGATAACATGAGCATTAGTAAAGTGTAAACGTCGCTGAATACTGGTAAGCTTCACTGCACTATTCTTCGTCTCCATTAAAAATACTAGATTGGGCTTTTCCTTGGCCGTCATGGCCTTAAGCTCATGAACTGTCAGGGGATTGCCCAAACCCTGACAGTTCTAGCATATAAGTTTCATTTGTGAGGTGGTAGCTGTTTAGGGTCAGCCACCAGAGCCCAAGGTTGAGCCTCCCCGTCAAGAACAGGTGTTTCCAGTAAACTTGCTTCATCCAGGTCATGCAAGACTAAACCCTTTGTGTTTGCAGGCGTGTATCGTCTCTGTTTATTAGCTATACCCACTTTAGGTGGCAGACGTGAAGTCTTCATTTTCTTAGTCTGTGGAAAATCTAGAAGAGAGGACTGAGCACTCTTCATTTTAACTGATGCAGGAATTAGAGCTGTGTGACTAGAACTCCCGTGAAGATGCCGCTGATCAGATTCTGTAGGTTGCGAAATTATTGGCATAACTGGTCGAGCTATAGTTGCTGCTTCATTTGAAGTCTGAGGTGGTAAAAAAGGCAGATTCTGGAGTTTTGAAGGAGGCGTCTCAGGTATAGTATCTTCGGACTGAGCTACTGTAGGTTGAGGTGAGTAAAAAGTTGCCAAAAAGGACTAGGTTCCTTAACTTCAGCTTTAAGCCACTGACCATACACCATACTATTCCTTCCGTCAAAGTTAGCCTCGTCATAGGGGATTGTTTGGCAGTACATTGCATAATGGCCCAACCTTCCGCAAGAATAACAGAAATGCGGGAGACGCTCATAGCGAAAGTCAAGCCAGAGTAGCTTCCCATCTAGCCGGATCAACTTACTGGCCCTTAAAGGGTCCTGCAGCTGTAACTCAACTCTTGCTCTTGCAGTCCTAGAAGAGGTACCCTCTTTAGTATCGACTCGGACCTCTATAACTCGACCAAAATCTTACACAACCTTTGTGATCATCTGTATAGTTGTCCATTCCAATGGCAGATCGTAAATTTGTACCCAAAAAGCACACGTCGAAAAATCATAACAATGTAGGGGGTACTGGGCTGCCATGGCTTGAGAATAAAGAGATGTCCTGAAAAAAGCCAAGGACCTCCGTCTAGTACCCGTTGTTTATCAGCCTCAGATTGAAATTGTACTACATATAGACTGACCTCACGTTGGGCTCGTTCTGTCCTCTAAGCTTTTTTTAATGTACTCTGGAATGCTGGGAAATTTATGGATGGATTTGACAGAATTCTTCCAACCAAGGTTAATCTACATTCTGCCAATTTTTCAGGTGGGGGTTCCTCCTCCCAGACTTCAATGTTCTTCTCAGTAGAAAGCCTACCCAATTTGGAACACAGAGCAGCCAGGCGCACGGAGTCGCTATACTCTTCCGAAGCCATCCCACATGGAGGAAATAAACAAACAAGACCTATGGGCAAGCTATCGTGAAACTTAATAAAATCGATACGGGGCCCCCGATACAGGACATCCAAAGTGGCAGGAGGTACAACACAGCACATGCAGCGGGAAATTCAGAGAATCCATTCAGAAATTGAAACATGCAGAGCAATCCCGACGAAAGAAGACCAAAGAAAACAGTCGATCTACAGTCAGAAATCGGCCGCATCAGCAATTCCGAAGATGACGAGAAGAACCAAAGATGCAGAAACACTGGAGCCCCAAACAGGAATGCACGGCCCACCGGTGGTTACGAAGAGAAGCACGATGGCGCAAAAGTGGTTTTTGGTGATGAACAGAGAACTAGGAAAAGGAATAGAAATTTGAAATACAGGAGGATGAGAGTATTGTAAAATAGGGTTAGGTTTCGATTAACCATGGTTATCAAAAGATAGAAAATTCTCTTCACAGCGAGAGGAAAGGAACTCTACACAGCGAGAGGCGACCAAAATTAACGTATGACATTAGCAAAATGAAGCTAATCATATCAACCAAAACTTAAAAATAAAAAATAAAAAAAAAAGATGAAAGAAAAATGAAACTAATGATACTAAAAAAACATTAATGAATCCAATTATGTGTAAGCCTTTTTTAGGTGGGGGCCACAAATATTAACTAGCGGAAATACTAAGATGCAGTAGAGTAGCTCAAAATATTCTACTTTTTAAACTTTTTAGAGTATTTGCCTAAAATTCATTTCCCTCTAAATAAGAATTACATGCTATCTCGACTTGCATCAAAATTAGTTAAATTATCCAAATATGTTTGAACTAGTTTTCCTCTTCAACCTCTGTTCAGAATACGTTCAATTTATATTTGCAAAATAGGTAAGTAGGAATGAGACGGAGCGATGAGAAAATGGAAGCAGAAATCAGTAAACATCATCCGAGAGTGCGCTCCATCTAATACCGAGCTCTCTCCCGGATATATGATAAAGTTCAGTCGATTAATATTAACAAACATTGACCAGCGATGTCATGACAGACCAAGAACTAGTTGGATCTTCAAATAGGAGGCGAGAATGGGATTTGTTATAACCCCATATCTGACAAACTTTCAGGTCTCCTTTATTCTCTCTCTTGATCTCTGGATGTTGAATTTCATCTTAAATTTGATGAAAAAAAAATGTATAAACTAAACCATCCCCAACGAGAAAAAAAAATTAACATGAATTACAATACCTGTAATCATATGTAATAAATTTTAAGATAATCCCCAATTGATATAATTGCTTTTAAAACAATCAATTAGTTTGACATATTGTAATTTATATCCTGTTTCTTGTCGTTTATTTAATTTTCAAATTTGGACGGTCCAATTCGTACAAAATTTTATGATGACATGAATCAGTCCACGTGCACAGCTGGCAAAACTGGACTGTTTTCCATCTCAATCTGTCCATGGCATTATGTTAAAAACAAAAAAGGGACCCGTTTTAAGATGTGATTACATGTTCATGGTTCCCCAATATTCAAAATTTGAATATCATGATATAACGTTCAAGTTTATGTTATTACCGTGTTTGCTAGATTCTGATTAAGTACATAATCTACTAATGTCTTGTACTGGCATTCTTGATCAAGGGTTAGCATAAATTTGAATCGGTGACACAGAACTTTGCATAGGAGCCCATGAAATCATTAAAACGTGATTGACGGGTTATTATATGTGTAGCTCAATAAAATGGCCTGATCCCAATTAAATAAATTACTTGAAGAGATCTCCATAAACCATAAAAAATTTAACGCATGCACATTTTGGATCATAATCATGCTGGCTAAATGCATCCTCTCGAAATTTTATATCTCATACCACATTAAAAAAAGAAAAAGAAAAATGCAACCTAGTTAATGTGACCGTAAATACGTTGAAGCTTTTATTGGCCAACGATCAATGATTGACATGAGTGCTGAATGATCTTTCATTGAACACTCAATACGAGCATCGCTAAACTGCTACTCGCTTCAAATAAAAATTGAAAATGGACATAGGGGCTAAGAGCTATAATTAAAAAGGTGCATCTCATGAAATGTAACACTTATGAGAAAATAGGGTTAGTCTATTTAATAAAAAACCATTTTTGCAAATCGGACTTTTTCCGACTTTTTTTTTTTTTTGGTCGGTAGACTTGCCCGACGTTTGAATGACAAAAAATTACTCAATTAACGAGAAGCACTTTCCATGCGCGAAAACGATATAAGTTTAAATGAAATAAAATTTTGGAAAAGTCTGTAAGTTATTAATTAATACCGTAATATTAATAATAAATTAATAATGTTTGTTGCTCCTACGTACTGCTTGCGTTGAGGGGAAACCGGCGACCTTGGTTAAGTCCACAAAGTCAATATACAACTTTCCAAAATCAAAAACATCATATCCATACACTAACAAAGAAGTACATATACTTCATTTGCCTGTCATAATTACTAGTACTCTCCACCTTGTGCAGACATTTTTGTTCTTTTTTTTTTGTCCAAAAGTTGATAGGAGGTGCTAACATAACACGGGAGATGAAAAATTGGCATTTGTATGTAAATCAAAACAACTTCAAAAGGAATTACATGAAGTGTTCAAGTGTGTACTGAGACCAGAAATACGTGATGTGATGGCCACATTATCGGTGCTATGTCCTCCAGGAAGAACCCTCAGAATTGTTGGGCGATCATGGAGAAAAACATTATCAACATCCTCCCTAAGCAGTCTGTGGGCTAGACTGAAGGCCACTAGTAGTGGTGGCGGAGGAGGCGGAGGAGGATCCCTCTTGCCGAAATAGAAAGTGAAAGAGAAGGAGAAAGGTGGGTCCGGCGGAGGATGAGGAGGGCCTGGCGGTGGTGGAGGAGGAGGAGGAGGTTCCATGAGGGAGAGAGCTGGGTTTGGAGAAAGAGATGAGGGACTTAAGAGAGAGAAAAAGGTGGAGGTGCAACGCTGCACAACTATAATAAATAATCAACGAGATTGAAATATACAAAAAAAAAAAGAATAATAAAAGGAAAAAATACTGTCTTTTAGTTAACCTCTATGCAAATAACCACGGTACTGTATTGTTTTCTACTACATACGTTGAATTATTCTATGAGTGATATTGAAGGCACACGAAGAGTTTTTTTTTTTTTAATGAAAATTTCTAGATATTGTAATTTTGTCTCGACTAATTCCTCATTCGTTAATTTTCAAAATTGGATGTAAGTAACTATTTGGCCGAGCTTGTATTTTTACAATTTTCTCTCTCTTTTTTTTTTTTTAAAAATTACTCTTGACTTTTTACTGCCAACAATACGGTCGAGACGTTACAGTTTCCTCTAGGGGATCAATGTTTAAGAGCAATGATGGCTTAGGTGCAATCCTAAGAGCAATGATGGCTCGATTATCTCCTCATTCAACTGTTGCATAGCTTCCTTGGCTCCCGAGGAAAAGAGGAACACATACATTGAAAATGCTTCTTCTAAATCAAGGAGAAAAAAATGTGAGAAGAGAATGCTCGCACATGAACATGGAGTGTTCATGCCCGTACAAAGGCCATAAATATATGATGTGATGGTTGCGTTGTCGGTGCTATATCCTCCAAGAAAACCCCTCGAAATTAGTGGGCGATTATGGAGAAAAACACTATCAGCATCCTCCTTAAATAATCTGTGAGCTAGATTGAAGGTTGCCGGTAGTGGTGGTGGAGGAGGCGGAGGAGGATCCCTCTCGCCAAAATAGAGAGTGAAAGATAAAGAGAAAAGTGGGTCCGACTGGGGATGAAGAGGGCCTCGCTGTGGTGAAGGAGGTTCCATGAGGAAGAGAGAGCTGGGTTTGGAGAAAAGAGAGAAGGGACTTAAGAAAGAGAGAGAGGTAGAGGTGCGACGCTACACAGCTATAAAAAAGAATCAAAGAGATTGAAATATTAATAAATAAATAAACAAATAAATAAATAAAAAAGAGAAAAAAGTTTGGAATTAGACCCCCCCAACTACCGGGGGTCTCCTTTTTAGTTTAGGAGCCCCAATCTCCACACAAATAACGGGAGAAGTACAACCCAAGTGCCAAAACTTGAAACAAAGGGACATTTAAGTGCCAAAAGTTAGGAAAGTGACACTTAAGTGCCAAAATCGGAAGCAAAATGGATCACATAAGTGCCACTCCGGCAAAAATTCGGCTAAAATGCTGACGTGGCGATTTTTCGGTGAAATAAAGCAAAACGGTGTCGTTTTGCATGCCGACGTGGCTAGACAATACAAAAACGACGTCGTTTTGATGCCGACGTGGTAAAAAAATATAAAAATTAATTAAATTAAATTTAAAACTAAATTTATTTAAAACATTTAAAAATTAAAATTAAATTTTTTTTTTAAAAAGAAAAAAGGGGCGGCGAGGGCGTCACCGGGAAGGGCCAGCAATGGAGGGGGAAGGGTTGGCTGGGGTCGCCGAGCTTTGGCCGTGGGTCGGCGACCCCGGCCGACCTATGGCGAGGGCCGCGACCCTTGCCCTAGATCCGGGGCGAGGGCTCCCAAGCCCTTGCCGTCGGTCGGCCAAGGTCACCGGTCCCTGGCCAGGGCTTAGCGACCCCAACTGACCCTCCCCCTTTATTGCCGGCCCTTCCCAGCGACGGCGGGGAGCCCTCATTTTTTTTTTTTTCTATTTTTTTAATTTTTTTTAATATTTGTATTTGTATTTTTAAATTTTTTAAATAAATTTAGTTTTAATTAATTTTTTACTACGTCAATATCAAAACGACGTCGTTTTGGACTTATTTCGCCGGAAAATCAATATGTTGGCATTTTGGCCGGATTTTCACCGGAGTAGCATTTAAATGATCCATTTTGCTCCGCTTTTGGCACTTAAGTGTCACTTTTCTAACTTTTGGTACTTAAATGTCATTCCGTGTCAAGTTTTGACACTCTAGGTGTCCGACACTCCACAAATAACCATGGTACTTTGTTGTTTTCTATTAAATACGTTGAATTATTTTGAGTGATACTGAAGGCACACGAAGAATCTTTTTTTATGGAATTTTTTAGATATTGTGATTTTGTCTCGACTAATTTCTCATTCATTAATTTTTAAAATTAAATGTAAGTAACTATTTGGTCGAGCTTGTATTCTTTTTCTTTAATGTATTCTTGGTTTTTTACTGCCAACAATTCGGTCAGGGTTTTGCAGTTTCCTCTAGGGGACTAATGTTTAAGAGCAATGATCGCTTGGATGTAGTCCTAAGGGCAATGATGGGTCGATGATCCCCTCATTCAACTATTGCATAGCTTCACTGCATTCCAAGTAAAAGAGAAACACCCACATTGAAAAGGCACCTTCTGAATCAAGGGAAAAAAATGTGAGAAGAGAATGTCCGTACGTGATCATGGAGAAAACACCATTAGCATCTTTCCTAAACAGTCTATGAGCTAGATTGAAAGCTGCCGGTAATGGTGGTGGAGGAAGCGGAGGAGGAGGTAGGTCCAGCAGGGGATGAGGAGGGCCTAGCAATGGTGGAGGAGGTGGAGGAGGTTCCATGAGGAAGAGAGAACTGGGTTTGGAGAAAATAGAGGAGGGACTTACGAGAGAGAGAGAGAGGTGGAGGTGCGACGCTGCACAACTATAAAATAGAATCAATGATATTGAAATATAAGAAAAGAAAAAATGAAAAAAGATCCTATCTTTTGGTTAATCCCTACATTGTTTCTACTAAATATGTTGAATTTTCCTATGACTGATACTGGAGGCACACAAAGTTTTTTTTTTTTTTTTTTAATGAAATTTTCCAGATATTGTGATTTTGTCTCAACTAATTCCTCCTTCGTTAATTTTTAAAATTGGATGTAAGTAACTATTTGGCGAAGCTTGTATTTTTACAATTTTCTACTTTTCTTTAACGTGCTTTTGTTTTTATACTGCCAACAATATGGTTGGAGCTTTGCAGTTTCCTCTAGGGGACTAATATTTAAGAGTAATGATAGATTAGGTGCAATTCTAAGAGCAATGATGGCTCGATGATCCCCTCATTCAACTATTCCATAGTTTCCTGCATCCCAAGGAAAAGAGGAACGCACACATTGAAAATGCATCTTCTGAATCAAGGGAAAAACATGTGAGAAGAGAATGTTCGTACGTGAACATGGAGTGTTCAAGCGCGTACAGAGACCAGAAATACATGATGTGATGGCTGCATTGTCGGTGCTATGTCCTCTAGTGAGAACCCTCAAAATTGGTGGGCGATCATGGAGAAAAACACTATTAGCACTTTCTCTAAACAGTCTATGAGCTAGATTGAAGGCCGTTGGTAATAGGGGTGTGCATGGTCCGGGCGGGCGGTTCCCGATCTAGAACCGGGAACCGCCCGCTAAGGACCGGTTCCGAAAAATTGGAACCGGGATCCACCCGTTTGTTGCATGGATCCACCCGGAACCGGACCGTCCGTCCGGGTCCGGTTCCCGGGTGGATCCATGAAACCGATCTTGACGCGAAACAATTTTGGTTTTCAACATAAAACGGTCGGGTCTATGAGTTGGGAAGGAGGGGAGGAGGTATATGGTTGGGTTTTCAACATAGAACGGTTGCGAAACAATTTTCCGCGGGCCGTGGCGGGTGGTGGCCGACGCAAGGGGGCAAATAGTAGTGGCGGAGGAGCGGGTGACGGCGTTGATGCTCGGGGAGGAATCGAAATGGCGATAGGATTAGGAGGAACCGATGAAGAGACAAAGAGAGAGAGAACCGAAGACGAAGGGAGTGAGGAGATGAGATCTAATCTAGGGGTTCTTTTAGTAAATTTTTTTTTTTAATATTAAAAAGGTTCCGGTCCGTCCGGGTGGATGGATCCGCCCATGGAACCGGGAACCGGACCGGTACCCACCGGTTCCGAAAAATTGGAACCGGGAACCGGACCGGTTCCCTCAAGAACCGCCGGTTCCGGGCGGTTCCGGTCCGGTTCCGGGCGGTCCGGGCGGTTCCCGAGTATTTTGCACACCCCTAGTTGGTAACAGTGGTGAAGGAGGCAAAGAAGCGTCCTTCTCGCCGAAATAGAAAGTGAAAGAGAAGGAGAAAGGTGGTTCTGGCAAGGGATGAGGAGGGCCTCGCAGTGGTGGAGGAGGCGAAGGAGGTTCCATGAGGGAGAGAGAGAGCTGGGTTTGGAGAAAAGAGACGAGGAACTTGAGAGAGAGGGGAGGTGGACGTGCGATGCTCATAGCTATAAAAAGGAAATAACGAGATTGAAATATAAATAAATAAAAAAGAAGAAGAAGAAAAGAAAAAATGATCCTGTCTTTTGGTTAATCTATATACAAATAACCACGGTACTATCTTGATTCTACCAAATACGCTGAATTATTCTGAGTGATACTAAAGGCACACAAAGAGTTCTTTTTTTTTTTAATGAAATATTCCAAATATTATGATTTTGTCTCAACTAATCCCTCCTTCGTTAATTTTCAAAATTGGGTGTAAGCAACTATTTGGCCGTGCTTGTATTTTTACAACTTTCTCTTGTCCTTTAACGTACTCTTGTTTTTTTACTGCCAACAATATGGTCGGGGCTTTGTAGTTTCATCTAGAGGACTAATGTTTAAGAGCAATGATGGCTTGGGTGCAGTTCCTAAGAGTAATGATGGCTCGATGATCCCCTCATTCAACTGTTGCATAGCTTCCCCGCATTTCAAGGAAAGTAAGAGTGATTCATCACTTGTGCAAAACCGGAAAAGTTCAAATAAAGTTCATACTTTAAAAATGGAGCTGCTCCATGGGCATCAAGATTACCACTTTTGTTATCATGATATTTTATATGAATTATTTGCTTTCACCCTAATTTGACCGAATTTTAATTGGTTATAATATTTTCATTCAATTTTTGATTAACTCGATTTTTATATTAACGAAAAGCTCATGCTCCAAACTTTTAAAAATATGATTTGATCTTCAAAAATATGCGGGGATCATGAATTTCCAAAATTTGGGTGAGGCCAGTTGGTCGAGGGTCCTGTAGGTCAAGGTGAGTTTAGAAGAGACCATTGCTAAGGACTAGGGTGAGCACAGTTCCCGGTTCCGATGGGAACCGGAACCGGTTAGGGCTCCAAAAGAAGCCTCAAATAGAAAATGCCTCTTGCGTTCCCTGAGTCTCTGGCAGTTCTCTGCCTCTACCTGTCGCTGACGCCGCTCGCCCTCAACGCCGCAACCGGACGCCGCCGACGCCGCTCGCCCTCGACGCCGCCGCTGGACGCCAGTCACCCTATGCTCATCTTGCCCTTGCCTCTTGCTCCCTTGACGCCGTCACCCCTAGCTTGCCTGGCCGCACAGCTGCTCGCCGCTCGCGGCTCACGCACCCTCGACGCTACTCACCCCTGACGCCACTCGGCCTGCCGCCCCCAACACCGCTGGCCTAGTCGGCCCTTGACGCTGCTCACCAATCGACGATGCTCGTCGCTCGTTCAGCCGGCCCTTGACGTTGCTCGCCAGCCGACAACGTTCGCTGCTCACCGCTCGCCCAAGACGGAAAGTATGAGAAATTGGGCCGGACCACGTCGTGCGGTGCGTAGTCCGCTGATCACCACCGCCGCCGTCACCTCCGACTCCAAATCCGCCGTCGTTTCGCTCTCCCTTCCACACCCGCAAACCATAAATACAAGAAGGAGTGGCGGAGGGAGACTTCTCTGCTTTAGGGTTGGAAATCTCTGGTTTTTGGTTTGATTGTGGGGGGGAAAATGCCGGGCCTGACCTGCAACAAGGAATTCGAAGACGATGCCGAGCAGAAGCTCCATTACAAGTCCGAGTGGCATCGCTACAACCTCAAACGCAAGGTCTTTCTCCCTCTCTATCCATCTTCAATCGCGCCATCCTCATGTTGTTGTTGTTGTTGTTGTCGGCGACCATGGGCGATGTCTTCTTGGTTTCAGCTAAAGCAGCGCGCTTTAGCCTCGATGAAAGTCTTCGTCGTCTGTCTTGACTCTTGACGGCTTCTTTGTTCGACAGAAAGGCTCCCCTGATGATTTCCTTTTGGGTGTCTTCGGGTTTGAGTTCTTCTCGACCAGATATGTTAATTTGTGTTGTTCGGAGCTGATTTTTTTTTTTTTTTTTTTTTTTTTTTTTTTTTTTGGTTTGGGGGGGGGGCATCCGTTGTTTTTTTTAAGAGTTTCATTTGATTAAAATTCATGCTCAAGCACCTTACCAAAAAAAAAAAATTCGTGCTCAAGCAGTCTCCTTTTATCGAATTTTGATGTTGATAGCCGCAAGGGGAGTTGGATTGGTGATCCCTTCCTGTTCGTTAGCTAAAATTTTGTTTCTTTGTGTGAAGAACGATGACATCTAGCCTGACATTTGCTACTCTAGGCTTAAGGAGTGTGTTATTGTTTGAACTATTTGAATTTCCGATTTCTTCACATTCCATTTGTTTGGAAGAGATCGGAGTTACTGGGACATGGCAATGATCTTTACTTGAGAGCCATAACCTATTTAAAATGCTATAGGAGGTTTCTACATTGCCATTTCCTGATGGGCTGTACTCTGCTCTGTGTCCAATGATGTATTGGTGGGATTTCTTTTTGCTTATCCTTTTCAAAGTTCTAGTAAAATTATTGAACATATATATAGGGTGTTAGCGCGGTGATCCAAACAAAGAAAGCTGTTGCTTCATTGGAAGCTTCGAGTCGATGCTTCCTTAATGCATGTGATGTCCGATTTATCACAGATCTCTTGATGTTTGTGATTCTGTACCATCTTTGCTATATTACCAGTTCGATCGAAAAGTCATGTAACAGTAGGTTGAGATTCGCGTCAAACTATTCCTGCCAGCATGAATAGCTTTGAATCGAAAACGACCTAATGTGTTGAATTTGTCAGGTTGCTGGGGTTCCAGGAGTGACAGAGGCTTTTTTTTTGGCTACGCAAGCTGCACTGGCACAAGAAAAATATAAGTCCAGTGAGACCCCAAAGCTCTATAGCTGTGGCATTTGTGGCAAAGGATATAGAAGTGATAAAGCACATGCTCAACATCTCCAGTCCAGAAGCCATATCCTGAGGGCTTCGCAAGGGGTGAACCTTGAAGGTGGGGAGAAGACAATTATTAGACCACTAGCACCACGTGTTCAGAGTAGGCCTGCTCCACAAAAGGAGTCAGGTATGGCAGAAAGCGAAGATAGTGAAGATGAGTGGGAAGAAGTGGATTCAGAGGATGACTTGGTTGGGGAAGCTGCAAACTCTTTGAGTGAAATGAATATAAATGAGCTGTCCACCGACCATCATATGGAAGATGGTTCTGATGGCGATGATTTCTGTGAAGTGGATCCATCATGCTGCTTTATCTGTGATCGCAAGCATGATAGCATAGAATTGTGTATGGTTCACATGCACAAGCAACACGGTTTCTTCATCCCTGATGTTGAGTATTTGAAGGATTCAGAAGGACTTCTTACATACCTTGGCCTTAAGGTATGATTTGCAAAAACTGTGAAAAGCATGCTGCTGCAAGTAATTCTGTTTCTTGATTTTTTATTTTTTATAAAAAAATTGGGCTCATTTTTTATCATTCTTTGCCCTCATACAGGTGAAAAGGGATTTCATGTGTCTGTACTGTAATGAGAGGTGTCATCCCTTCAGCAGCTTAGAGGCAGTTAGGAAACACATGACAGCAAAAAGTCATTGCAAAGTTCACTTTGGAGATGGCGATGATGATGAGGAAGCAGAGTTAGAAGAGTTCTACGATTATAGTAGCAGGTTATATTTCCACCATCAATCTCTACTTCTAAGTCATATGTTGACAGTCGATCACCTAAGTCATATATCGGTTGGCATTGTTGTTGGTATTTTTAGTTTGGATTTTTGAGTACTTGATATTTGACTTATATTGTCCTATTATGATTTGGAAAGCTTCAAGTCTTAGTCTTTGGTTTGTCTCTTTCTTTCTTCGTTATAGTTCAAATCTGAAAATGAAAAAAAGAAGAAAAAAAGAACCTGTTGAAACCCAGGAACCGATCCCGGAACCATGCGGTGAGGTTTGAGTTCTTGGTTCGACGGATAGATTCCGGGTTCCAAAAAATGAGGAACCTGTATCCGAGAGTAGGTTCCAGGTTCCAGACAGAACCGAACCGAAACCGGGAACCACTTACCCCTACTAAGGACGGATGTACCATTTTACCCTACCCAAGAACAGCTTTGCCAAGGATGAATCAAGAGTGGCCAAGATGATTTTAAAGGCAAAAATTTGTAACATTTTACCATACCCAAGAAGAGACGATATCCATGTCAAAACAATTAATGCACTATTAAAGTAAGCATCGTCTTCTCATTCTTCTAGAATTCTCTCCATATTTCTCAGTCACACTTTACCAAAGAAAAATCAGCATAAGATATCCACGCCACCTCTAGCCTGCCCTAATATACTCTAACTAGTCATTACAAAATAATAGTAGACATTTGTATTAGAAGAATGCGGAGTGCTAGAAAGTTGGTTGAAAGATCAATTTTGACAACCGGGCAAAGTACAGCCCAAGTGTCAAAACTTGGCATGGATGGACACTTAAGTGTCAACAGTTAGGAAAGTACCACTTAAGTGCCGTTTTTCAAAAAAAGTGGGACACTTAAGTGCCATCTCCGACGAATCCCACTGGAAATCCTATGTGGCAATTTTTTATTATTTTTTTCCATCTACGTGGCTCGCCGGAATGCCGACTCAATAAACAAAGCCAAAAACGATGTCGTTTTTAAGCGAATTCAAATGTTAATTTAATTAAATTATAAAACAAATTATTATATTTTAATAATATATATATATATTTTAAAAAAGGTGGGGAGATGAGGCAGCGGTTGAGGGTTGAGCCCTCGCCGCCGCCGCCTCCCCGTCGTTGCCGGGAAGGGCCGGTGATTGTGGGGGGAGGGTCGGCCGGGTCGCGCCCCCGGCCGACCGGCGGCGAGGGTCTACAAGCCCTTGGCTCTCGCCCAGATCCGGCCGAGGGCTCGCGGGCCTCGCCGCCTCCCCGCCGTCGCCGGAAGGGCCGACGACAGTGAGTGAGGAGGGTCGATTGGGGTCGTCGGCCCTCGGTCGACGGCGGCGAGGGCCCGTGAGCCCTGCGGATCCGGACGACGGCCGTGACCCTCGCCCAGATCGGCGAGGACTCACGGCCCTCACCCAGATCTGGCGAGGCCTTGCGAGCCCTCGCGCGCCGGCCGACCTCCCCCTCCGTCGCCAACCCTTCCCGGCGGCGGCGACGACGGGGAGGCGGTGGCGGCAAGGGCTCAGCCGTCTCCCTCCATTCCTTTTTTTTTTCTTAATAATAATTATTATTATCATTTTTTAAATATTTGAATTTGCATTTTTAAATGATTTAAATAAATTTAGTTTTAAATTAAATTTAATTAATTTTATATTAAATTTTTACCACGTCAAAGGCAAAACGACATCGTTTTTGCATTTTTTAGCCACATTAGCGTGCAAAACGACGTCGTTTGTACTTACCTCATCGCAAAATCGCCATGTCAGCATTTTGGTCGGATTGACACTTAAGTGATCCATTTTGCTCTTATTTTAGGTGTCCATCTGTGCCAAGTTTTGGCACTCCAGGTGTTCATACCTCTTTGACAACCTATTCGAAGGAGCAAGTGCTTCATCTTTGTGGTGTGGAGCAGAAAGTGCTCCACCATATTTGTGTGGGTGTGTTGAGCGTTGCTCTTGTAATAATAATAGATTGCTTATACTAGTCACGCTTCCGAAATTCTACATTCACAGCAGACATAATAAGTTCCATTTTTATTTGAGAAAAGTGGTAGTTATAACATGTTTTTGGGATCGTATTAGTTAGTTTTAACTCATTGTGTGTTCGTAATTGCATACCAAGCATGAAGATGAATTAAGAATGGTTCGTGACTTATGCAAAAGCGGAAGAGCTTTATGGATGTTAATACTTCTAGAATGGGGTTGCTCTATAAGTATCATGATTGCCACTTTTGTTATCCTTTCATTTTATATATAATTTTAACCGACTATGATTTTTCATCCGAATTTTAATCAACTTAATTTTTATATCAACGGAAAGCTCGTGATCCAAACTTTTGAAAATGCAATTTGATTAGCAAAATTATGTCGAGATCGTGAAGTTTCGGAATTTGGGTGAGGGCAATTGGTTGAGGGTGTGAGATTGCATGGGACCACTATAAGTTAATTTAAAAGCTTAAGCTGTTAGATGAAGGTACGAGATAGACTAGACTTGGCCTAAGTTTAAAGCGTGCAAATATCTAATTAGGGAGGCAAATAAAGGCCTAGAAGGATCTCTTACTTTGATATCATGAGAGATTGTGTGGACTAATGTAAAAAATTATTACATGAAAGTAGGGTTTAATTTAGATATTTCAAGAAAGGGGGCACAAGGATGGAGGTGAGTCCAGATGAGACCATTTCCTAGAAAAATCGGGAGTGGTCAAGATGATTTTAAAGTTAGAGATTTGTACCATTTTACCCTATCAAAAAAGAAATAATATCGATAGCAAGACAATTAATGAATTGTTGAAGAAAACATCACCTTTCCTCTTTTCTAGAATTCTATCTATATTTCTCAACTGCACATTAACAAAAAAGAAAAAAGAAAATCAACAAATGACCTCCATGCCACCTCCAGCCTTCTCTAGAATACTCCATCTATTGTCATAAATAATAATAGATATTTATATTAGAAAAATATGGAAGGCTAGAAAGTTGGTTAAAGCATCGACTTTGGCAACCTGTATAAGGAAAAAGTGCTTTTAGTTTGGGGGTGTTAAGTAGAGACGGCTCCACCATGGTGTGTGGGTTATGATTTATGTGAAATCGGAAAAGATTAAAGGATGTTAGTACTTCAGAGATGGGGCTGCTCCATGGGTATCAAGATTACTACTTTTGTTATCATGATACTCTATATTTATTATTTGCTTTTACCCTGAATTAACCAAATTTTAACCGGTTATAACCTTTTCATCCAATTGCTGGATAACTCGATTTTATATAATTGGAAAGCTCGTGATTTGACATTTTGAAAATAAAATTCGATCTTCAAAAATATGTTGGAATTGCGAATTTCAAGAATTTGGGCAAGGGCGGTTGGTCGACGGGCCGCGCGGGCTGAGGAAGGATCGTCCAAGATGATTTTAAGGGCAGAGATGATTAAAAAAAAAAAAAACTGAATCCTCTTGAAGTGGACGTGAGGGATTGAGGAGAAAATGTTGACACCCATTGTCGCAGGATGTACACTTCATTGATGTTTGGATTCACTTGTTCAAGCAAATTTTGTTTGGAGAGGCGTTGGGACAATCACAGTGCCTTTGCCAATCGGCCAAATAATAACAAAAATCTGTTATTAAAGTTTTTATTCTCGGAAACAAAACTCCATTTTTTTTATTCCCAAGAGTAGATTTGGAATAAAATCAAGGCGTAGAAAAATGTTACTTTTTTGTTTTCGGAAACAACTCTAGAATCAAGCCCAAACCTATTTTTCTTTTTTCTTTTCTCATTCTTCATTTCTCCTTCTACCTTCTTCTCTCTTCTCCCCCCCCCCCCCCAAAAAAAAGGACATCGGCCACTGCTAGCCACCGCCGCCACCGGTTGGGCGAGATCTAGCAAGCTCACCGGAGGCTCACCTAGCCATTGCAAACCTCGGCCTCGTAGATCTCGAAAGGAAACAAAAAAAAAATTAATGATCCATTTGGTAACGCTTTCGTTTTGGGGAATAATTTTTTTCAGAAATAGTCTTTTTCTAATTCTATTCCCCGAAATAATTTCTAAGTAAAAGAAACACGTTTGGTAACTATACAAAATTTCTATTTTTGGAATGGAAAAAGAACAAAAATATGTTTGGTACTATCTATGAATTTTTTTTTGTAATTATTGACATTTGATTTTTAATCAACATGTTGAAAAGGTAAAAATATCGAGATTTTGGTTTCCAATTATGACGAAGCCTGTTTCTCAATAATAAAAAAAATGCCGTTCCTCATTTCTTTCTTTTGTATTATTGCCTCTAGGAAATTTTCAATTCATTTAAAAAAAAAACTCGAAAAATCAAATGGTTGACTTTTAGATTAACCTTTTGGTCAATTTTTTGACCAAAAGTTAACCCCTAGTCGAACATTATTTTTTCGCCCAAAAAGATGTCATTTGCCCAAAAAGATGTCATTTAGTTTTAGTTTCACTTTTTTCAAATCAATTTCTCAAAAATTCAAAGATTTGATCAAGAAAAGTCAACTAAATGATTGATTTTTTGTCAAACATTTAACCAAAAAATTGGAAAATTTAAAAATCCTAAAAAACACTTCTTTTAGTGTCAATTTGATTTGTATGTCAAAAATTTCACAAAATTTGATTAAAAACTTTGTTTTATGAATTTTTTCGATTTTAGGTTCTAAATTGTCCAAAAATAAAATTACTTTTGTTCTAATCATGATTAGGTGTAGTTCCTTTTATGACATTTGGTCTATGAATTATTTTAAACCCATTTGTTCATTTGATTTTGCGAATTACCATATTGAAAGATGAATTGCTGTTTTAAGCTCTAATTAGGGGATCAAAATCGATTCTTCATGCTTTTCGAACGGACGATTATTTTCCACTCATTTTCTTAAAATAAGTCCAAATCCAGAGTCAGTTTTGGGAGATTCACTTGGGTACATTTTAATTTGGTCAATTTGGCTTATTCAAAAATTAGAAAACTCAGCTAAGGTGCTTCAATTATTATAAGTCGACTTGCCCCATTCTAGACTAGAATGTAATTGAAGTAATTGATCTTCAATTTGGCCAATTGAAGTTCAATTAAAAATATAAGTTTAGCTTGTGGCCTCGCTTCAATAGGAATTCAATGAATTTAAACATTTGGTATACAATTAGTAGACTTGAGATACTCCAATTGCATCTCATTTGACCCGATTCATATAGAAATATTTGATTTCATTTGAGTTGGGGAAAATCAGAAAAAAATCATAACAAAATTCAGACAAAATTTCAACCCAATCAACCCGGCACTAATTGGTGTTGACCGGTGTTGACCAGATTTGACCAGCGTTGATCGACGAAGTTTTCCAACATCTTTTGGCTGAAAACCACCATCTGCTGGCCCACTTCATGGCCAATGCATCCATGTCCTTAATTTTCAAATTTCCAATTTTATTCTAGATTTTACGAAATTTGCAAATTAAAATTCCATGTTATGAAAATTGCAAAAAAGACCTCAATTAGTACAAAATTGATCATTATCTGTTCGTTAAGAATGCATCGTGGCCATTGAAATAGACATGTGCGCAATTAGGGTGTTCTCAACAAATTTAACAAACCAATTAGCTAAAGAGATCAAATCTTAGCCCTTAGATTAAACCAAGGGCTAAGATTTGATCTTGCTTTAGATTATATAGCCAACTTTCCCCATCAAAATTGAAGAGGGGCCTCATAATTTTGACTCTACTTTCTCTCACTAAAATTCTCTCTCTACATCTCTCTCCGTCTCTCTAAGTTCGGGTGGAATTCCTTCCCGAAAACGATTTTTTCGCTCATACTTGCTTCGGCATGATGATCTCCACCGACTCTCTCTCTCTCTCTGGTGCAAGAACTTCACTCATTTTCCTTCTTTTTGATTTTTCTTTGGCCCCATCAAGAGAGAGCGAAGAAGGAAATTCTCCACTAACTATCTCTCTTCAAGGATTTTTCTGTTTTGGACTTCTGCAAGTTTGGGCAGAAATCCTCCACTCATTCTCTCTCATTCATGGATTCTCACGAACACACGGATTTGTTCTCATCTTCATGCCGAAGCTTGACATCTGGAATGAAGGAGACATACACTTGCACAGAAACAAGCTCGATCGGATGAAGATTCTATTGGATGTATGCCCTAAAGCTACTATGTAATAGTTACATGTTAGGGATTTCAATTATACTATCATTATTATTATTTAATTAATGACAATGGTGTATTAATTCATTTGTCAAATTATTTTATATTTATGAATGATTTCATAAGATTAGTTGCAACTAGACCTACTCTTAAGATGTTAAAAATATATGTGACGGGTTCATAATTAGACCGAATCTTTAAATCGTTCCCGATCGATGGATTAGTAAGTGGATATTAATAATCCTGTTGAGACCGGTGTGTTCTTAACTTCATCATTAAGTATTGGATACTTAAGGGAATGATGAATCGCATGTCATTGGGTATTATGATGCCTGAGTTAGAACACATGTATTTGTATAAGACAAGTTCACTGAACATGACGCATATGGAACGATTAGCGACAAGGAAGCTTTTAATGTGGTCAATGTCTAATTGTTCATGCTTTGGTCTTATGTAAATAGTCCTTAGACCTTAGACACAATGTTAACTTGTGTGTCGAACAACTATGGTTCACAGGTGCACATAATGCCGGATCGTTGATCCGTCTTTATACCTGATGGTCATAGTTTGCTCATATACGAAGTTGCACGTGTGCGCAATATGGAATCTGTCTCCTTGTTACATGCAAGGTATAATAATGATGTCCTATGCAATCTAATTATGACACTACATTGAAATCCTTGGCTGGGGTTGTAACCGATAATAAATTGTTTATGTCTCAAATAAAATGCATGTCAATTAGATTTATACATATGATCGAATTGGTGACTTGACAAATATTCCATGGTCTTTATTTGATCGAGACATAGTAAGACAAAGGGATTGAATTACACTGTAACTAAAACCGACAGGTTCATTATGTTCTTAAAACATTCACACTATCTGGGTAATCATGACATATTGCTAGATGTCAATCATGGCTTGTAGGACCTAAAGACTAATCGGGACAATTAATTCTTTTGGGAGTACTAATAAGGTAGTACAAGTCTTACTACCAGCTTAGTGATGAACCTAGGGATGTCACACACCATAAACAATTAGGATAACGTGGAACAAGAGAGAAATATTGTTGCAAATGTGTTTGCAATTACTGCAATCGAATTGAGTCAATTTAATTTAATTTGTATTATAGTGACGAGCCTACTTGCATATGATGCACACGCATGCCCAAAGTAGATACATATTAATGTACCC
Organism: Eucalyptus curtisii; assembly: GCA_017140595.1. Taxonomy (NCBI): domain Eukaryota; kingdom Viridiplantae; phylum Streptophyta; class Magnoliopsida; order Myrtales; family Myrtaceae; genus Eucalyptus; species Eucalyptus curtisii. The sequence continues at coordinate 26,120,359 of CM029496.1, read as the reverse complement.
TAAATGCACACACAAAGTTTATGTTCCTTTTATTTTTTGTTTTAGGAATTGATTAATTATTTATTTAATTAAATAAATTATGCACACAGTCACCAATCGTTGCTCACCGTGTGCAACGCAAACCATGTGCGTTCCTTTTAATAAAAAAAAAATGAATGAAGCTTCGTGCGCATGCACGAAGCATGGCCATCATGCACAAGATCGTGCATTAGCAATAATGTGTTAGTACAAATTAGGATAACATGGAACAAGAGAGAAATATTGTCGCAAATGTGTTTGTAATTACTGCAATCGAATTGAGTCGATTTGAAATTAAATTAAATGAGATTTAATTTAATTTGTATTATAGTCACGAGCGTACTTACATATGATGCACACACATGCCCAAAGTGGATACATGTTAATGTACCCTAAATGCACACACAAAGTTTATGTTCCTTTTATTTTTTGTTTTAGGAATTGATTAATTAAGTATTTAATTAAATAAATTATGCACACAGTCACCAATTGTTGCTGACCGTGTGCAACGCACACCATGTGCGTTCCTTTTAATAAAAAAAAAAAATGAATGAAGCTTCATGCACATGCACGAGTGGTTGCTAACCATCATACACGAAGCATGGATGGTCAGCAACTGCTGACCATCATGCACAAGATTGTGCATTAGCAAGCGATCAGCAACCGTTGCTGATTCAAATATATATATATATATATTATTTAAAATGTTGTTATGGGATATAACAAAGGGTTGCTGAAAATACAGAGAAAGTGAGCGTTTGTTTTGTGTCTAAGAGACGCGAAAAAAGAAAAGGAATTTTCTCTAGTTCGGGCCATGACTAAAACATCAATGATATGTCGGATTATCTTTACGAGATTGCTAGCACGATATAGTGTTGATTATTTGAAAGTTCTCTCTTCCGTTTGACGTCCATTATTGGTGTGTCTGAACTAGAGGTCCGACGTTTGTGGGGCTCGAACTGTAGAATATCCGAACCAATTGGGGCTCGAACTGTAGAATATCCGAACCAATTCGTTTAAAGCACGCTTCGAGAGGTAATTCGTTTAACTCCCTTTCTTATATTCAACTTTTTGATTAAAACGCACGAACAACGCCTTCGGAGAATCATGTATAAAATATATCATCTTTATTTCCGCTGTATTTTTTTAATTTAATTTTATCTATACATGATTCATGAAACCGAACAAATTCATCACCTCGAACTCTCCGCTACTCAATCGCAGTACCAAGACCGAAGCTACGCCTTCTTTCCTCTTCTCTGGTTTTGATTTTGATGCGATCGATTAGCTAATTTCTTTATTTTCGTTCTCATGTTTCTAGCGATCAAAGGCTACCGTGATAATTTCTTCTCGGATCGTGCTTTCATCCCAATCAGTTTCCTTTCAGCAGATTTTGTTGACGTTTGATGTCGTTGATTTTACTGAAGAAGAAGCTGAGAAAATGCTCCTAAATTGCAACTCCAAAGAAGCGGTTGTGATCTTAAAGTTTAAAGCCGAGACATCTGTTGATGAGTCTCGTAAATCGTCAGATCGGAGATAGACGTTGAAAGAAATCCCGTCGATATGTCAATTTGAGATTCAGCAAAGTCCGATCGGATCCCTTCTTCGTCATGTCCAGCCAAACAGAAGACTGCTCGAGGATAAAAGCTAAGTGAATCACTTGTTTTTTTTTCCTTAGGTTTTGGTTAACACGGATTCTACTTCGATTGTTTTTGCATGCTTCTTGTAGATCGACGTTAATCCTTGATGATCCATGAGGTTCAACAAAGCTCCGACAATCATTGATCGCCAATTGTTCAAGCGCAATCGGTCACGTTCGAGTTCAAGTTCAAAGGTAACAATTCAAAACTCGAATCCAATGAAGCGAGATCGAGTATGTCGATCGGGGCTAGGATTCAAAATTAGGAACCTTTACATGCTTAAGATCAATGATTATAAATGCTGCAATGATTCACTGATGATTTGAGTGATGATTGTGTTCTTGAATCTATTTTGGAAATTCATGTCTATGGAACTAGTTGTTTGACCCAAAACAAGACCTTAGATGATCTTATTTCGATTCGAGCTCTATTAGATATAGAAAATAGACTCAAGAGCTTTGAATCGATAGGTCGTACGGCCCAAACGGCCAACATTTGCCTTCCGAAAATTATGTCATAATCCGCTTGATTTCTGCATATTCTTGGCGCTTTTCAGTTTTTGACCTTGGCCTGCCTCAGCACTTTGTCATTTTTGCGCTGATTTCTGTGATGATTTTTTGATCAAGTTGTCTCCATAAAACTTGTTTCTTATTGTCTTGTGAGTGTACTGGTAAGTTTTCAGAATTTTTGGACATGTTTTAATAGGTCAAAACCTCTTAGATCTGAACATACATTTGTCTACCCCTACACTCATCCGAGGTAAACTTAGGCAGATTTAAGCATGATATTGAGTTTGTTCGACCTTAAGTCCTTCTAGAAGAATGAAATACATGTCATATGTTTTCTATTGATGTAATACTTGCATAATTTTGATGTCATTCGGTACGTCAATTGCATGCGTAAATGTGCGTGGGTGTTGCTGCAGTTAAGAAGGTTAAGAACACGCATCGGTTTTGCCATTTTTGTCATCATCCAGACTCGGGCTCTTTTAGGAAGTTATAAAGCACATCTTGAACTTTTGAATGTCATTGATTTCATGTGATTTACTTATTGTTAGATCCATTTTCAATTTTTCCTAAGCTAGACTAGAATTTGGACTTATGATCAAATTCAAACCCCTGTTTTTATCCCTGTCTAGATAAATCTTTGCCATTTTTGTACCATTTTTTTGTAAGGATTCTTAACTTGGTCCCTCAATAAAGTTGGTTTGTTACCATGTTGGCTATATTGTGACAAAGTTTCATGATTTTTAAACTTCATTTGATAGGGTAAACCTTGATTGCAATGATGTGATGTGTTGCTATGTTGACAATTTCCTGATGCATTGTTGCTTGTTGACGCGTAGACCCCTAGAGTGCCAAAAGTTGGCACAAAGGGACACTTAAGTGCCAAAAGTTACGAAAGTAACACTTAAGTGCCAAATCGGAGCAAAATAGATCACTTGAGTGCCATCGGTGAGAAAATCTAGCCAAATTGCATACGTTGCATTTTCCGGCGACTTATTTTACTGATGTGGCAAATGTTTTTTTAAAAAAAAAGTACACATGGACGACAAAAACGATGTCGTCCATCCACACTGACTGAGCTGACCTAAACGACGTCATTTTTCCTTGGTGTTAAACGACGTCATTTATGTTATTTTGGCTTAAGCAGACCTGGCCGTCGCCGTTCCTCCCTGTTCACTCGCGTTCATACTAGATCTCAAGCCCTTCTCTCCGTCGTCGTTCACGCCCAGAGGTGATCATCGGTCGTCGTCATCAGCCGCCGTGGTTGGTCATCGTCGCCGCTCACCATCATCGCTCCTATAGGTTTGGCCCCTTCTCCCCCTCCCCTATGATGAAATTAGGGCTCGATTCTTTTATTAGGGCTCCGATGGAAAATTTAGGGCTTGGCAGGGAAATGTGTTGATCGGACCTTTGGGCAGTGAGGTGGGTGTGTTGTGCTCGAGTTGTGCATGTTGGCTTGCGTAAATTTTGTTGAAATGCGTGGCACTCTATTTCGCTACTCCCCTGTGTGGAGATGCTCGCCTCGGTCAATGATTTTTGCAGTCGATGCTCGCATCTCTTGTACGCGCATTTGCTATGAAAACCGTGTGCACGTGTTTAACGACATGTGCGACGAGTGATCGGTAGCTTTTAGTGGAGGATTAAGGATAAAGCTTGAATCTTTCCAGTTTTGGTCTCCCCTCTGTAGTTTTAGTCAATCTTATATCGAGTGCCCACCAAAAAATTCTTCGGTTTTTAAGCTTTTATGTACCTTCTGGCAATAGGGTCTTTGCGTTAGGGCTTGTATTTTGTGGAATTGGTTCCCTTTAATCACACGGCGCGGCCTTCTACGGTTCTCGGGTGTGGTCTTGATCTTGCTAATAGCGTGAAGTTTCCAAAGAAGCATTGCTATCGTAGGCATGAAACCACAGTATAGTTAGTTAGATTGAAAGAGAAGACATGTGACACAACTTTCTCGTTATATTTTTACATCGAGCTTTCCTTAATTTTCTGTTTGTGTTTTCATAGGAAAAATAGATTTGATTAAGTTGATGTACATTCTCACATCGCAGGTTTAGTTCAGCAAAAGATAGTAGACAAAATTGCTTGGGCTGTGCTTGTTGTGGTGTTTTTTGTTAATATTTTAAGGGAAGATAAGACAAATAATTAAAGTGGTGACATCTTTTTTGGCTGTCATGTAGGGCAATATTGTCAGTGTGGGGACTTCTGTTTGTCGTGGATGGTATATTTTTTAGTAAATGGCTTAACATGTGCATCTCTTCTCCCTTCCCTTTTCTTTAATAAAGTCCATGAGAGGGGGGACTCCCATATGCAATTGTCTATTGTTCTTTGTGGATGTGGTCCCAAAAACTAATTATTCTTTTTCTTGTTCTTGGTGTAGAAATGGCTTATGACAAGGATTATGTCACTGTCATAGTTTGCTACGATGGGGATTTTGTGATTGGGGAGGATGAGTGGGAGTATGAGGGTGGAAATGAGGGCACCATCTTTGTCGAGATAAAGAAGGCATCTTATATAGGATTTGTTAGGAATATAGTGACTTATTTGCCTTGTAAAGTTCAGAAGTTGATGTATTGTATTCTTGAGAAAGGCTTAAGAGATGGTTTGAGAAGCTTAGAAGATGATAACGGTTTTAGGGATGTTCTATACCATTATCTTCATGGTGAAGAGGTAAAAATATATGTTGAGTACAATAGTGAAAGTGAAGACGAAGATGATGATGGAGAGAGCGCCCAAGTAGGACAAGAATGAGATGGTGTTCAAGGTAGTACTGACATTAGGGTCGAAGGAGGGTAGGATAAACATGATGGAGATGAGAGGAGCGCAGATGCAGTTCACCAAAGTGATGATGACATAGGTGATGTCACAATCACTGGATTAGATTGAAAAGTAGCTGAATCAAGTGATGATGATGATGAAGGGTTGCTTGTTAAAAATTTCATAAGTGATAACGACGACGAGGAGCTTGTACAGTCAAGAAAAAAACAAAGAGATTTTTTGATAGATAAGTTTGCAGCTTTGCAGGTAGCTAATGAAGTTCCAAATAGGGCCGAAGGCCCTGCAGATGCTGGTTCTGCTGGTGAGGAGACTAATTATGAAGAAAGTGTCGAGAATGCTACTTCCTAGGATGAGCTTGAAGAAGATGAAGGAGCTGTGCATAGAATGAAAAGTAAGTTTCCTTCTTATAATCCATCTGTTGCCTTTCCTACTTTGTCGGTAGGTATGAAATTTCAAGATGCGAAACAATTTACAAGAAGCTATACTAAAGAACTCCATTGTTACACAGAGGAATATTGACTTCATTAGAAACATTAAGACCTTTGTAAGAGCTAGGTATTCGCAACAAAATTGTCCATGGAAGATCTATGGCGCATTTGTTAGGAAAAGTGGATCTTTCCAGATTAGAGCCTACCAAGAGGAACATATTTGTTCCATTAATTTTGAAAATAAAAGGGTAATAAGTGCATGGTTGTCCAAGCACTTTTTTAATTTGATTAAGCTGATGCCTCGGATGAATAGTACTGAGTTCAGGATGGTGGTGAAGGAGCAGGTAGGCATCAATATATTCAGGAATCAATGAAAAAGATCGAAGCAAAAGGTGATGAAGATACTCATTGGTCAGTATAACAGCGAATATGGACAGTTGTGGAATTATGCTTGGGAGTGTAGGCTACAAAATCCTTGAAGTAGAGTGTATGTAGAGATCATGGAGAGACCACTTCCTGATATTGAGACCAAGTTCAATAAGTTCTATGTTTGCTTCGATGCATGCAAACGATGGTTTTTATCCGATTGTAGACGGATTATAGGATTGGATGAGTGTTTTTTGAAGGGCTTGTACAAGGGAGAATTGCTGGCCACAATTGGAAGAGATGTAAATAACCAAATGTTTCCATTGGCTTGGGCTGTTGTGAAGGTAGATAACAAGGACAATTGGTGGTAGTTCCTTAAAAATTTGATGACTGATTTGGAGATAACAAATGGGGCAGGGTGGGCGCTCATGAGTGACCAACAAAAGGTAATGTTTGCTTTTTGAAAAATTTGGTTAATTGTTTGCCTTTTGATATCAACATGTCATTTGCTTACATTTTTTATTTTGAATTATTGCAGGGAGTGGTTCTAACAATAGTTGAGTTGTTGCTTTATGTCGAACATCGAATGTGTGCGCGGCACATATACGCAAATTGGGCAAAGACCTATAAAGGGGACAAGCTGTAGTCGCAATTTTGGCAACTAGCAAAGAGCACAAATATGGCTGACTTTAGGATAGCCAAAGAAGAACTACTTCAATTGACAAAGGAAGGTTATGATGCACTATTTCAAACAGAACCGAAGTATTGGTGTAGGGCGTTCTTCAGCGAGGAATTTAAGTGCGATAACATCGATAACATCTGCGAAGCATTCAATGGGAGGATAATAGATGCCAGATGCAAACAAATTACCTCGATGCTTGAAGACATACGGGTTATGGTCATGACTTGGCTGCACAGACAAAGAGATGAGGCTACAAAGTGGACTAGGCAATGTGGTCCTAGGATTGCTAAAAAATTGGATGAGAACTTGGCTGCAAGTAGGTATTGTCATCTCATTTAGAATGGGGATGAAGGATATGAGATAATGAAGGGTTTCGATAAGTATGTTGTCTATTTAGAGCGTATTTGGTAACGTTTCTGTTCAAAAATTGTTCCTAGGAACAGAAATAGAAAAAATTATTTCTGTTCTGGGGAATAATTTTTTTACAGAAGAACACGTTTGGTAACTATATAAAATTTCTGTTCTTGGAATAGAAAAAGAATAGAAACACGTTTGGTAAACTTGTATAATTTGTTTTTTTCTTTTAATTTTTTTTAAATATTTTTCCTTTTTTCTTCCTTTTTTTTTTTTTTTTTTTTTTTTTTTTTTTTTTTCTTTCTTCCTTTTGGCCGGTCGTTGGCTTCAGCCATGGTCGGCGACCGGCCGACGAGGGTCGGTGCCCTCGTCTTGGTTGGGCGAGCTTGAGCTCGCCCAGATTCGGCGAGGCCGAGCCGAGCTCGCCCGGCCAAGGCGAGGCTGAGCCTCGCCGGCCGACGCGAGGTCGGCCTCGCTGTGGCTGGGCAAGCTCAGTCTCGCCAGATCTAGGCGAGCTCGAGCTCGCCCAGCCACGACAAGGCTCGACCTCACCCGGGGTTAGCGAGCCTTGTTGTGGCTGGGCGAGGCCGCTTGCCCTCGTCGGCCGATTGCCGACCATGGTCAAGGCCGGCGACCGGCCAAAAAAAAAGAAGAAGAAAATGAAGAAAAGAGAAGAAGTATTTCTTGGAATTGTTCCCGGGAACAAGAAACAAGTTTTTTCTACTTCTTGTTTATGTTTCCGGGACCAAAAAAATAGATTTTTTGTTCCCGGAAAAAAAAGTGTAAACAAACGCGTTTCTGTTCTTTTTTTGTTCCTCGGAACTAAAGAACAAAAATTTGTGTTGCGGTGAATAGAAACAAATTTAAACAACACAACCCCGTAGGTACAAGGAAATGTTCATGTAGGGCATGTCAACTAAGTGGAATTTCTTGTGCACATGCCATATGTGCCATTCAATTGAAGGGCCACAACACAAAAGACTACATTGACGATTGGTACAAGAAAGCGACATATCTTGCTTCGTACAATTCATGTTGCACCCAATTAGAAGTAGCAAGTTCTGGGAGCCAACAGATCGCAAAACACCTCAAACTTTGCCACTAAAGAAGAAAATTGGAAGACCAAAGCGAAAATGAAGAATGACGGAGGGAGAGGTCTCATGTCAGCGTAGGATGAGTAGGACAAGTGTAAAGATGAAGTACTTTTTTTGCCACATAGCAGGGCACAATACTAAAGGTTGTCAATTAAGGAAGCAGCAGGAACATTTGATGCCAACTGAAGGGCCTAGTGAAGGGACAGTTGGAGAAGACAAATAAAAAAGCGAAGTGAGTCGATTGTTCTTCAGTTGACGACAATAAATCCAGTAAGTCATGACAATTGTGTTTATGTTATTTTATGGTTTATTACAAATATGTACATAGATATAATTGACATGTATGTAAGGTTTTTGTCTTTGTCAGGTCACGAGAATGACAAGTGAAGAATTGGCCAAAGCCTCTACTGTATCTGAAACTGAATGGCTTGTTCAAAGAAGGCAAGGTAGAAGACAGCCAGCTAAAGGATTGGTTGAAGCAACTGGAGGGCCAGTTAAGTTGACTGTTCTCCAACAGCAACAAAGAAAAAATACCCGGTAAGTTCAATAATTTGTGTTTAGTTTATGACCTGATGTTATAATTATGATGTCATTTGCCTTTTTCTCAGATTCGAAGAAGGCAAGCTAGAAGCTTAGCTGCCAATATAGGGCCCAACTGAAGGGTCACCACAAGATCCATTACCAAGGTCACCACAAAAGCCACTAGGAGGGTCATCACAAGGGCTACCACAAAAGCCAATGGAAGGTGTCACTGAAGCTGGAGGGCTGAATAGAAAAACAACTAGTAGAAAGCCAAATCAAGAGCCACCTACAAGAAGGCCATCTAGAAGACGCCTAGCTGAAGAATTGGCCGAAGAAGCCCCTACTGTAGCTGAACAGCCACAACAAGAGCCCAAGGAATCACATGCGAAAAGAAGGGCCAACCAATCACAAGTACCTGAAAGTGACATTCCCCTTTGAACAAGAGGGGCTCTTGGGAAGAGGCTAAAATAATATGGTTATGGCTTTTATACAAATGAGCATTCTGGAACAGTTATTCCTAATGTAAGTTTTATATGCTGCATTTAATTTAATTTATGGTGTAAATTTTTGTTGATAATTGAGTTTTCTTTTTGAAGCCTGGGAGAAGTTCAGAGGTTCTTATCTCTTAAGACCCAACTCAAGAATCAGCAGATATGCCAACAAAGAAGAAGACATTGGCTACGCCAACAAGAAAGAAGAGTAAGAAGAACGCAGTTGCAAGTCCATCTGAATCGGTTTAGCCTATAACAGTTGCAGTTCCTTCTAAATCAGTTCAGCCTAGGATAATTGTAGCTCCATAAGATCAACGCATCCCGAGATAATTGAAGAAGAAGTCTCACGTCTAGTTAGAAAAAGTGCAAGGATTATGAATCAAGTGAAAGGTCAATCAAAAGGAGCACGAACAGGAGGCATTGTACATGTTGATTGATGAAATGAGATGGGATATGGTTTGTGGCGCTGAGGAGTCAGTTGTTTCATCGTGGATGTTTTTTTTTTTTAATAGTTTGTCATTGAGTTTGTGAGAATTTCAATATCAATGGAACGATCTTGTTGCTTGTCATTTTTGCCTTTTTTATTTTTTTGATTTTGTTTTACTTTTACTTACTGCTTCTGATGGTGGATTTGTGGTGGCGGCTAGGGTGCTCATGTGGCTGGTGGTGGCGGTTAGTGAAGCCTGGTGGTGGTGGGTCTATTGTGGGGTTGGGTTGGGGCCTCTTGCTGTAGCTAGTACTGGTGCAAGAGTGCAGTGTGCATAACCTAGCTTGCACGAGTCTCTTTTGCAACAGACCTACGACCCACCACCAATAGTAGCTGCTAGTGGTGGGTCTATGGTGGTGGCTGTGTGCTGATGTGATAGCTGGGATGCTAGTGTTGCTAGTGGTGGTGGCCAGTGGTGACTGCTGATGCCTGCTGATGGTGGGTCTATTATAGGGGTTGGGCTGAGGGTTTGTACTGCACCTGGTGCAAGATGTAAGTGTGCAATATGCACATCTTGCACCGGGTAGTGCTGATGCAAGCTGGTGTAAGGCACCTTGCACTAGCAACTTCTGCAACAACATACCACCAGCATAGTGGTGGCTGGTGGTGGCTCAAGTGGATGCCTGGGATGTTTGGTGTGGCTGGTGGTGATGGCTGGAGGCCGATGGTGGCCAATGGTGGGCAGTGGTGGTGGCTGGTAATAGTTGATGGCTGGTGCAATTTATAGATGAAACGTACAAAAAAATTGGCACTTAACTGATCACATTCTAAAAAACCTGGCACTTAAGTGTTCACTTTTAATCACAAGTGGCACTTAAGTGATCACTTTTAATAATACCTTAACACTTAAATGACTTTTTTTTTTTTTTATCACAACTGACACTTAAGTGATAACTAGATACAACTTATAGCACTCGAGTAATCACTCGTGTCTGTCCAATGTATATGGTGCAGCAAACCAGAGAGGCTGCTGGTTTATATATACGGTTCAACTTATGACAACTTCATTCAATTCAATGTTTGCTGCTAGTTTAGATTCAGTTCAAGTAAAGAAGTCACCACAACACATCGACCTAATATACATTCCATCGTCATCGATTTATATTCGAAATAAGCAAAAACATAATACAAACAGTATCTCATTCATTCATTCCCTTTCATTGACCTCCCCATAAGCACAAGAAGTAACACATAATACATATGACAACCAAAAAGAAAAAAAAAAGCCACAACGATCTTGTAGACAACACAAAACTTCTTTTCATCTTCCAAAAAAATAAGTTACATTTCATTCAAAACAAGTACATTTCTCTACTCATTTACAATTATGGTAGTTGGATAAACTTCTTCTCTTCTTCGAGTACTTTACATTTCATCATAAAGTAGGATAGACAAAAAAACAGCAACACAATAAACGCTTGAAAACATTTCCGTTCAATTTTCATCCTTGAAACCTCATTCTTCAAATGGTTAGCAGAAGATGCTCGAGCTTGCATTGAGTCAACATCGTCTAAGTCGTCCACAAGCGTAGATGGAGGTTGATGACATCCATCAAGTAGGTCCAATATTACATTTGTAGTTCGGTGAGAGAATTTCGCATCGATCCATTTGAAATATTTGCACTTCGACCCTGCTATGTATCGGTCACATCCATAGAATCTTCTCTCGGGATTCATTCGAGTCCACGATGTTTTTCTTGGACTTGGTAACCTACAAAAATGGAAACGCTTGCCTTCTCCTTCGCTTCGGCAAGAGAAATTTGAGCTGCTGCTGAAAGTCCTGCTCTCCATTTCCAATATTCAACTGTAGAATTTGGGGCAAATCGAATTAGGGTTTGGGATTAGGGCTCCAGCACTTCAATGCCATTTTGCCCGATTTATGGTTTTAGATTTTGGGCAACTGGGGAGACGACATCGTTTTGGCTAATTTAAGAGCTCTATTTTGGCCAACTATAGAAACAACGTCATTTTTGGTGAATTAGAGCTGAGTCAGCTCTCCGGCGAGCTACGTAGGCGAGAAATATTAATATTTAATTGCCACGTATGATTTCCGGCCGGCTTCGCCGGATGTGGCACTCAGGTGTCCTACTTTTCTTAAAATGTGGCACTTAGGTGTCACTTTCGTAACTTTTGGCACTTAAGTGTCCATTTGTGCCAACTTTTGGCACTTGAAGCGATCTTTTGCCATTGCTTGTCGTTTGATTCTTATAAAATAATGCTTAGCTCTTTTAAGAAAACTTTATTCATAAAAGTTGTTCCATGTCATGTTATGCATGTTATGGAATTTTCTCATAGTTAGATCATCAATGGTATTACCCAATTTTGCTGACATGTTGTGTTTGGTCTGAAATTTTTATATATGAATTCCTTGTTGTGATTGCTTAGTTAGGCCCTTTAGGTTAGCTTGTGCATGGTATTAGGACATGCCTTCCTCATGAAAATTGTTTCAAATCTTTTAATCTTTGTTGTCAAATGATTTTTAATGAATGGATTTTCCAAATTATATTTCGAAATTGTTTTGATACATGTGATATTTCCAAAAGCAAATCTTTTAAACATTTTTCCCAATAATTGGTTTGACATCGTGAAAATCATGGGACCGTATTCCAAATATCTGCAATGCTTATGAGTGCATTTATGCGAGCCCTAGGGTTGGCTTGGCAATTGAATGCGTTTCATAGCTGAGCTCCAAAAACTTTCTCGATAATTTTAAAGCCTATTGTTGAAACATCATAATTACCTCTCATGTATATTCATGTCATTCATTAGCAATGCTTGTGTTTGTGATTGACACATCCTTTGTAATAAGTGATCTACCGACGGTTCACTCACTTGGTTGATTATTTGGGAAACAAGGTCTCAAATGCCTACTTGTATGTTTAATACATGCTCATGTATGTGATTTTTAGATGTATGTTAGGTGTGGTGCATGATACCAACGGAAAGTCATAGGGAATCACCTAGAACATCTCTTTAGGAAGTTATGGGCATTATTGGCTATGCGAGAAGACAAGTGGTTAATAATGGTTATAAGTCATCAAATGAGTTGCATAGTATCTAGAGGGACCCACTCATCCTTGAATTCTGTTTCAATTAATTGATCATTCTTGATTTCATGTTGTGCCTTTGATTGTTTTGATGTGCATGATTGTCTCTTTCCTTTATATGTACGTAGCTAGATTAAGGTTACAAATAGATTAGATTCCAAAGGTGGTGAATCATCAAGACTCGAAGATGGTGGAAGGTCAATGTCTATTCCAAATATGTTGTTGTACCATTCATCCTCAACATATGTCTCGAGTTTCCTTTGTTTGTATAAAAACTTGACGAGTTGCTGGTTCATTTCTTTCTCGTCCTTTCATTTCATTTATCTTTTACTTTCTTAGGATTGCATGATAGATTTAATGCTTTCCTTGGTTGTTTACTTAGTGTTTCATACTTTCAATATAATTGATTGCCTTCTTTTTTTTCTTTCTTAGAAATAGTGTAGCCCGAAAATGACCAATCACGCATGATCACTTAATTTAGGTTAAACGACCCAAAAAAGTTAAAAAAAGACATGCATGATCACCTAAAGTAACACAACGTACTGTTAGCTACCAAAAGTGCGCTATAAGAAATATTAGCATAACTCAAGTCCTCGAACCTAGATATATGGTTGTGTAGAAATCGAGGACAACTCCCGACACTCGATTGAGTTTTTAGCCAACCCCAAAAGCAAGGCTAGTGGCAACTCTCGTCTTATTTTTAGATTGTTTTAAACAACTGGATCATATAAATGAATCCATCGTGAGGGGTATGGGTCTTGATAAGATTCACCACGATTTAGCATACTTGATGCGGCACTATCCCAAAAGATGAAGTTGATGTCATCCTTATGAGCGAAGCGTACTATCAAGAAGGCTATTGTGGTAAAGTGTGGCATCCTATAATTTCCATCTACTGACTTTACTTGCTTCCTAACTGTGTAGAGTTATATTGGATATATTCCTAACTGTGTAGAGTTATATTGGATATATTTCAAATAATAATTTCAGATCATAACAAAGAAATTATACTAAGCTGAGACATAAGAAACCGAGTCACCTTTGACTATATTTACCATAAACCTTGTATCTGTACACATCGGGAAGTGGGACTATAGAGGGGGATTTATACAAAAAACACCAGGGACCATTGACACTAGGTATCCCGCCTCCTATTCGATCATGTACACGCTACAAAAAAAAACAAAAAACAAAAACTCTCCCAAACGTCGATTGCTCGTCGATCACCGCCTACACCGTCGGGCTATCACCATGGCTCGAACCGTTGTCATACAATGGCAGAGGCCCCATCAACCGACCATCCACGCGTGCATAGAGGGCTACAAAGGTCAGGTACGTTGGCCCTATAGGTGCTCTGTATCCACCATCAAGGAGGATGTACACTTGACGAAGATCACGCCCGGGAAGTGTCAGTCGTGGATCTCCACCTATCGCCATACGAAATCGGATGGGGCGCCATAAAGGATAGTCGTAGTGGCAGCAGGGGGAGCAGAAGACATATTCTAATCTGAAGAAAAGCCATAGTAAACAAGTGTGAGCTTTTAAAATAAAAACTCAGCAAGTAGGCGGGTAGTCTGAGCTTGGGGTTGGCCGCTAGCAAGACAAATTAGTAAAGAAACTATAAATTTGCGGAATCTATGGAAGTCTAGCTGCAACAATCACCCAGGGGAAGACGACACTCCACCATGTACCCCTTGCATCCAACCTAGCGTCACGAGGTTCGCTGAGAAGCTATTTAGCCCTTCTCAGTCCTCTGGAGAGTATGTCATTAGTCCTTTTCATACCTCTCCAGGCATCCCGACACCCGGGGCCTCTCATTGGCTCCTTAGCCAACTACACATATTCGTAGTTTCGCCTTGTTGCAGCATCAACAATTCCAGTATACTGAAAATCACACCAAGGTCTAACATACATTATTAGATACTTCAAGATATATAAGAACTCTCATTAGAGGCGACAAAGTAAGATTCCAACACTTTTCTGCAGAAAATTCAAAAACTACCAACATGGACAGAACAAGGCAAAATCGAGTAATCTCAGTATTTAGAGCAAAAACCATAGTGAACCATCACAGAAAACCCTCAAATTATAATATGTGATATCAAGACCCTAAATGAACACTTTTCATGAAAAAAACCAAGTCCAATTCTTTCTGTAAAGAGAGCAGCAATGTGGTCCATGCAGCTCAAAATTCCATCCGCCAAACAGAATCAACAACCGTGAGGTTTAGTCCATTTTGAAGTTCAAAACTCAGTAAAATGCTTTGAAATTTTTGTATGTTCTACACCTACATGTCTTATACTACTTTCATGAAGGAAGCAAGTCCATATTCTAACTCAATAATTTTATAAAAATTCAAAAGCACACTGAGGTCGTGATTTCACGGTTCTGGACAGTTCACAAACGGTATAAAATCAAGCCTTCGTGTGGATCATTTTAATTCAGAAAAATCTCAATTAAATATATGTCATAGATCAGGATGTATTGCACAACTTTCATGAAGAAGTTTGCTCGAAATCGAACCATAGCAAACTCTATAAAATTAACAAACAGAGAAGGTCCAGTAAGTCTAGTTCTAGGAATCCATACCAAATTGCAAGCAAAATTGCAAAACTCCAACCACTCGCAAATCTTAACTCAAGACACATCAAAATTGAGAGTTCTAAACCATATACAAGGTTCATCTTCAATTAAACTCAATGAAACCAGTTCATGGCAAACAATCAAGCACCCAAAAATCACATGCACGAAAGGTTGGCATCAAATTCCCTACCCACGGCTAGATGAAACACAACCAAACCAGCCTTTCTCCGAGCCATAAGGAGATGAAATATCTAGTACTTGGCGATTCCCCCTACGACACTACTATCTCTCTCTCTACCTCATGGACCAGCATCCACCGCCCCCGGACCTTGGTGTTTCCCGCTCAAGTTTTGCCTACTAAACCACTTCAGGCCGAGCATTTAGCTCGGGGAGGTCCAGCTGAAGTCTCTATGTCCCCCGAGCTCCTCAAATCACCCCGATCCTCAAAACCCATGATTGGAACTCGGCCTAAAGGGAACCATTCGCAGAACTTGGGGTCCATGGGCTGCCGGCCGGTTAGAACCCGACACCCACAACCCACCGGCAATGGCCACTCAAAATCCAGAACCTACTCTAACCAAGAACAAGTGTTTTAGCCCTTGACTTCAAGTCCAACGACCCCCCTCAGCCCACGATTTGTGCACACACGGCTCGCTATAGTTTATCCATGTAGTTGAGACTCCAAGAGCGACACCCCTGTCCCAACCGGACAACAAACGGCCTCAACTATTACCGATCCCAACCATGTACAGACTCTATCAGCCATCCCCTGCATCCCAATCGCAGCTACCCAGCCCTAAATCGACATGCAGCACCAGGTGGGGCAAATCCATGAACTCAAGACCACAAGGACAGCTCCACTTGCCTAGGTTTTTCACCGGCAGAAGAGGGAGAAGGCGCTGGACGAGCTGGGGGCTTCACGGCCGGCGGCGCTGGCTCCAAACGGGGCAAAACCGAGATGGTCTTGCTACTTGTAGGAGGTGCGGGGCTGTGAAGAGGCTGAGGTTGGGTTCGATTGGGTGGAAAGAAACGAAAGTGGAAGGGAAAGGGGATGGGTGTCTCGACTGAGAGAGAAGAAGTAGAAAATGCAGGTCAGAAGTGAGTAGCTGGGGGCCGAGCGGTTTAGGAAGAAGGAAAGAGAAGGAATAAAAGAGAAAAGAAAAGAATAAGAGTAAAAGTGTGGCCTCTCCCTTCTTTTTCAGAATGGTTGCTACGTGGGGAAGAAAGAAAGAAAATTCCTCTCGCATAATCCCCCCCCCCCTATGCACGGAGTGGGTCGTGGCTGAACTAATAAAATGTAAGGTTTTTCAACTTAAGAAATGAACTTAGTCTCTAATATGCTTAACTT
The DNA here is from genome assembly GCA_017140595.1 of Eucalyptus curtisii. Lineage (NCBI taxonomy): Eukaryota > Viridiplantae > Streptophyta > Magnoliopsida > Myrtales > Myrtaceae > Eucalyptus > Eucalyptus curtisii. The sequence continues at coordinate 26,104,016 of CM029496.1, read as the reverse complement.
AACTAGCGAAAAAAAAAATTTGGGTGTCACTAAAGGTATTCTTAAATTCGATATCCACACCCGACCTTTTTTTTTCAAGGTGTGTTGCCCATGTGGATACGGATCGCGACGCTCCACTGTCACGTGAGATACTAGTTTGAGAGAACTCATGACCGTGTACAACGGAACTCACAAGAGGTTGGATCCGAAAGATGAGGTAGTGACATCTTTTGGAACACGAACCATCAGGAAACTCTTATGGTCAAGTACCCCTAAACCCGACTGTTGACACCTAAATTTTGGCGACATAGTCTTTGATTTATTGCACAAAAATTAAGGATTAATCTTAACCCCTAAAAAAAGGAGAAAAATAAAAATAAAAAAATAAAATTGCATAGCATACAACTTTAGGCGCATCTTGTTCTGATAAGGAATAACGATTTGATATATTCAGTAAATCTTTTATATATTCAAACAATATACATCGAGAGGTATATTTCGCAGAAAATTGAAAGGTTTCGATGGAATATTTCCGACGGAATACATATTTGGCGTTAATCTTCGGGTAATATGCATTTTTGACATAATAAAAGAAACATTAGATCTTTCAATCGTCGATGGGCGTGAACCAAAAAAAGAAAATGAAATAAAATCGTGAAGATTACGCCTTGGCCGCGCGAGATGCAATCGAAAAGAAAAATGAAATTTTGCTTCTTCAATATGTGGGCTCAATTCCGTTGCATATAAAAAGGGGGCTTTTCTCGTACGATTTTGGGGAGTTAAAAAAAAAAGTTCCAAGAGAAAAATTTTTGTGAAAAAAAAGTCAAAAGGTGTGCAGAAAGGAGTGCAGAGAGATACAGTGAAAGAAGAAGTTAGAGGATATGCGACAGGTGAGAGAAATAGTGAAAAAAAAAAAAGAGAAGAACAATTGTCTTCTTCGAGCGGGTGTCCTCACCCACCACCGGCCTCGGTTTGCGAGCGCCAACACCAATTGTCGCGCCTAGGCCGCCGCGCTCAACAGCAGAGCTCGGGCACGAGCGTCGCTGAGGGCAGGCAGACGGAGATGCTCTGGTGCTCGCGGCGGAGGTGCAGGCATGGGCATCAGGTGCTCGTGGCGGAGGTGCTCGACAGGCTACTGTAGTGGGACAGCGACGGTGTCGGGTTCTGCTGCGGCGTCGGCGGAGGTGGTGCTTGTGCGGGCACGCAGCGGTGGGTAGGGGCGGACGCCGCCGGAGAACTTTTGCTAGTGCTCGGGCATAGGCGAGCGAGCGCGGTGGTGCGGCTATCCATCTCACCGCCGCTACAACCCGATGCCAGAAGCCGTCGCTCCCGCACCTAAGTGACCGCCAGCCACCGTCGCTCATCGCTCTGCCAGCCACCAACGCGTCCCGCCTTGCCTGTAGCCTGCGCTGACTCGCGACGACCCGACACCCCCTACATCACTCCACCTAGCACTCGCCACCACGCCTGACGCCATGCCTACATCTCCATCCCACCTCGTAGCAACTCCGACGCGTGTAGTTTGCACCGTTGACCCCCTCCGCCCACCGTCGCACACACCGCCGGCCTCCATCCACCTTACGCGCCTCCGTCGAGCGCCACCCGGCCCGACACCCGGCCGCAACCACCCGCTTTTGAATGCGCACCACTCGCTCGCCCGCCCGAGCACCCGCGGGGACTTCTCCGTCGGCGTCCGCCCTTGCCCACTACTGCGCCCTTGTACGAGCACCACCTCTGCCGACGCCACAGCAACCTGACGCCGTCGCTGTCCCATTGCAGCACCCCGCTCGAGCACCTCCACCACGAGCACTCAACGCCCGTGCCTGCACCTCCGCCTCGAGCACCCAAGCATCTCCGTCTGCTTGCCCTCAGCAACACTCGTGCCCGAGCTCTGCCGTTAACCCCGCACCACCTCCGTCGCCACCTCTGCCCGAGCACCAACGATGCCAGCAATCGAGCTCCCTACAATGCCACTGCTTGCCACCGCTACCCTCCTGTGCTCGACACCCGCAGCTGCCCGTCACCAGCGGTTTCTTTGTTTTACGCGCGCGCGCCCGGCCCTCCGCCCAGCCAACACCGACGCCGCCTCGTCCATTCGCCCATCGTCATTGTTGGTCCGCTCACCCATCCCCACGACTCCAGCTACTCCCACACCGCCTTTGCTCTTCCCATGTCCCCCTTAGATAGTTTATTTTTATTTTAATTTAATTTAATTTAATTTAATTTTTTAAGTTTAGTTGTTTAAATTGGAACATTGGATATCGATGTTCATTTTATGAATATTGTAGGCATTATCCACAAGGTCTTGCCCAAAATTATTGTAATTATTAATTTGATCCATTAGACGTTGGATCATTTTTTAATTATATTAATTTTTTGGGCATTTTGATAGTGTTTTGGTTATCAAATCATTATAATTATTAATTTGACCCGTAAGACTTCGGATCAAATTTTTAATTATTTTGAACTTTCTCATATGTTGTGATGTTTAGGGTTAAAATAATCGTTAATTTAACTCGTGAGATAACGGATTATTTTTTCAATTATTTTAATCCTTCATTTGACGAATATCTTGATTGGCTTAGATATATTGTTTATCGATAATTGCTTGTCTTGGAAAAACACTACAAAAAAAAAATCAAATCTTGTATCGGAACATGTTGATTTCGTAAATTAGGATTGCATTTTTAGATTGCACGTTTAGATAATTTTTGGAATAGATTAAGATTGGATTTAAATATATATTTTTTTAGATAAGGGCTTAGATAATCTTTGCACATTTTAATAATCTCATTTTTTTTAAATAGTTTTCTAAGATAGGATAAGGTTTAAGTCAAATTAACCCTAAAATAAATTATCAAATTATTCTATACAATTTAATTATTTTTTTATTATTACAAATTATAATACAAAAATACAAAAATATTAGGTGCATGCTAATTAGTTTGCATATGCTTATTAGTAAAATTAGGTCACATAGTTTAAGTGCATGTCATGTGATAAAATTCCGATTTCAATATAAAAAAAAAACCCAAAAAATAATTGCTTGTTTTGTGTGTTTATTTCTCGATGCAATTTACTTAATTCATGAAGTGTTTAATAATGATTGAGCATCCGTGTGATCACCTAATTTGCATGATAGTGATTTAGGTTAAAATAAATCCAAATTGCCTGCAAAGACATTTTTGAAAATAAAAAGAAATGGTACCGAAATGGCATTAGAAAAATATATTGTGACCAAATCCCCGTACCCATAGTCTCTGGTTCGTAGGAGTAAAATAATTCTCTCATTATTTTACTTAGGTGTTTAATCGATCTACCGTAAACTGATTAGTGGCGACTCCTAGATAAAATCCATTTGCATGTTAAAAACTTGAACCTAAGTTGCGAATCGGTATGGGCTTGGGAGAACCCGAGCTAAGTTTAAAACTTAGTAATCCATTAGCCTAAACCATAGGTGGTGCACCTGAAATTTACGTCGCCAAGCTGTCGCAACCTCCCCAAAGTGAAATTTGGACCACCTAGGTCGTGCAAATGAATTTTAACTAGGAGTCGCCACTAATCGGTTTATGGTAGGTCGATTAGACATCTAATAATGGAAGAAATATTTTACTCCTACGAACCAAAGACTTTGGGTACGAGGATTTGGTTACACTAGACTTCTCTAATGCCCTTTCGGTACCATTTCTTTTTATTTTCAAAAATATTTTTGGAGGCAGTTTAGTTTAATTTTAACCTAAATTACTATCATGCAATAGGGTGATCATACATGTGCTCAATCATTATTAAACACTCAATGAATCAAACAAATTGCATCAAAATAATTAAACACACAAAGCAAGCAATTATTTTTTTGGGTTTTCTTGAAATTAGAACTTTATCATAAAACATGCATTTTAACTACATGACCAAATTTTACTAATAAGCAATTTCTAATTAAATGAACCTATTATGTAAACTATTCAGTAAATCTTTTATATATTCAAACGATATACACCTTGAGGTATATTTCGCAAAAAATTGGAAGGTTTCGATGGAATATTTAAAACGAAATACATATTTGGCGTTAATCTTCGGGTAATGTGCATTTTTGACATAATAAAAGAAACATCAGATCTTTCAAGTCGATGGGCGTGAACAAAGGAAAGTAAATGAAATAAAATTGTGAAGATTACGCCACGCGAGATGCAATCGAAAAGAAGAGGGAAATTTTTTTTCTTCCCTATGTGGGCTTAATTTCATTGGATATGAAAACGGGGCTTTTCTCGTACGATTTTGGGGAGTTAAAAAAAAAAGTTCAAGAGAAAATTTTTTGTGAAAAAAAGTCAAAAGTTGTGCAGAAAGCAGTGCAGAGAGATACAGTGAAAGAAGAAGTGAGATGACGTGCGACAGGTGAGAGAAAAAGTGAAAAAAAAAAAATAGAAGAACAAACAGTCGTCTTCTTCGAGCGGGTGTCCTCACCCACCGCCGGCCTCTGTCCGCGAGCGCCTGCACCGATCGTCGCGCCCAGGCCGCCGCGCTCACACCACCGCGCCCGTCCGTACCACAGCAGCCACTCGCCGGCCCACCCGAGCCGGCCACCGTCTTGCTCGCTCCTCCGCCCGCGAGCTTGCGTCGCCGCTTTTGCCCAGAAGCCGCGAAGCCGACGCCACCTCTGCTGCTCTTGTAACACCGCCGCTCCACAGCGATCCGCGAGCCCAGCGCCCGCAGACGCCCCACCTGCGACCTCCGCCACCCTGTCGTCGCCGCGCCGCCCGCTACCGCCGTCGCTCGCCCATGTCCCCCTCCTCCTTCCGGCGAACCCACACCGCCGACGTTGCCGCACCACGGGAGCACCTCCGTCGCCCGTAGTGCGAGCCCTCTGCGATCCGGCGCCCGATGCCTCGCCCTTCGCCCGAGCATCTCGTCCGCCACTGAACACCACCCCGACGCCTGCTCCTCCCAGCCACCACGGCTCCGTCTCTACCTGTCCCCGACGACTACAGCCCCGACGACCACGCCTACAGCCAGCGACGCCGCCGCTCCCGCTCGCCTGCCACCACAGCAGCTCCGCCCGGCGTCCAACGTCCTCGCCCCTACTACCGTGCCCGTCGCCGATGCTCGCCCCTTCGCTCGCGCCTCCGCCCGTCGCCGACGCTTGCTACCGACGCCTCCTTCTGCCTGACGCCGCCCACCATCGCTGTTGCCTCTCCATCCACATACCAGCAGCACCACCGCGCCAAAGCGTGTCGTGTTGAGTCCCTTAGGTAGTTTATTTTTATTTTATTTTTTTTCATTTATTTTACTTTATTTTTATTTTATTTTATTTATTTTTTTAAGTTATGTTATTGTTGCTTAAGTTGGAAGATGGTATGTTGATGTTAATTATTTGAACATTTTGGGCGTCATTTGTAGGGTTTTGCCCAAAAATTGCTGTAATTACTAATTTGATCAGTAATACGTCGGATAATTTTTAATTATATTGATTTTGAGGCATTTTGATAGTGTTTTGATTATTAAGTCATTATAATTATTAATTTGGTTTGTAAAACTTTGGATCAAATTTTTAATTATTTTGACGTTTCTCATATGTTGTGATTTTAGGGTTAAGATAATCGTTAAATTTAATCCATGAGACGACGGATTATTTTTTCAATTGTTTTAATCCTTTATTTGATGAATGTCTTGAGTGTTAATATTTATCTAGTAATTGCTTGTTCTTGTTTTGGAAAACATTAGGATTGCATTTTTTTTAGATTGCACGTTAGGATATATAGGATTTCATGATAGCATTATCTAGTTTGAATAGGATTGCATGTTTAGATCATTTCGGAATAGATTAGAATAGGATCTAAATAACATTTTCTTTCATAGATAAAGTCTTAGATAATGTTTGCATATTTTAATAATCTCATTTAAAAAAAATAGCTTTCTAAGATAGGATAGGGTTTAAGTCAAATTAATCCCTAAACTAAATTAGATAACCATTCATTTTAGATAGTTTAATTAGAGTTTTTATTAATTCCGAATTTCAATAAAAAATACAAAAATATTAGGTGCATGTCAATTAGTTTGCATGTTAGATTCATTTAATTAGAAATAACTTGTTAGTAAAATTAGGTCATGCAGTTAAAGTGCATGTTTTATGGTAAAATGCTAATTTCAAGATAAAAGAAAACCCAAAAAAATAATAATTGCTTGCTTTGTATGTTTAATTCTTTTGATGCAATTTGTTTGATTCGTTGAGTGTTTAATAATGATTGAGCACCTGTGTGATCACCCTATTGCATGATAGTAATTTAGGTTAAAATTAAACCAAACTACCTCCAAAAACATTTTTGAAAATAAAAAGAAATGGTACTGAAAGAGCATTAGAGAAATTTAGTGTAACCAAGTTCCCATACTCAAAGTCTCTAGTTCGTAGGAGTAAAATAATTCTCCTATTATTTTACTTAGATGTCTAATCGATCTACCATAAACAGATTAGTGGCGACTCCTAGATAAAATTCATTTAAAAAAAACTTGAACCTAAGTTGCGAATTGGTATGGGTTTGGGAGAGCCCGAGCTAAGTTTAGACTTAGTAGTCCATTAACCGAACCCTTAGGTGGTTCAGCCGCTTGGGGAGGTCGCGACACTGACCTTCCTTGAGGTTGGGCCGCGACAGTAATGTAGAGTTTTTTTAAATCTTTAATAATTTTTTAAGATTTTTTCTTTTCTTAGTCTTCTTTGCTGACTGCTCGGCACCAACAGGCGGTGGCTGGACATTAGGAGGTAGTAGTGGGAGTCGGTGAGTGGCAAAGAAGAAGAAAAGAAAAAATAATTTATTTCTAGAAATTATTCCTAGAAGCAAGAAGTTACATTTTTCTACTTTTTGTTTCTATTTCAAATTTATTCCTCGACCATTAGTCTATTCCAAGGATTCGAAAAATTAGTTGACGTTATCAACTGGATTTTTTTTATTTATTTCGGGGAATAAAAAAAAGAAAAATAAAGAAATTGGAACATTGCCAAACATACCTAAGGGCACGTATGACAAAATTTCAGGAACATAAATCAATTTCTAACCAGAAATTGAGAAAATCTCTCAATTTCTATTCCTTAGATGAGTTTTCGAGTAAAGAAATGCGTTTAATAACGATTTAAAATTTCTATTTCTAGAATAGAAATTTGTTTAATAACAAAATAAAATTTCTATTTCTAGGGGCAATGGCGGCGGGCAAGCGGCGTTTGGCGACTAGCAGTGGGCAAGCACGCGAGCAGCATCCGGCGATGTGCGGCAGGCGACTAGCGGCCAGCATTCAGCGGCAAGTAGTGAGCTTCTAGCCGACCTCCGGCAATCAGCGGCAAGCGTTCGGCCAACGTCGACGTCGGCAGCGGGCATCCGATGGTTAACAACAAGAGGTAACAAGAGTAAATGATGAGAAGAATTTTCATTTCTCATTTTTATTCCAGAAATAGAGAAACTAAAAATTTTAGTTTTTGATTTATGTTCCAAATTTATTTTTGGAATAAAAATCTATTCCAGAAATAAAAAATGAAATTGCGTTACCAAATAGATTTCTATTCCAAACATGCTCTGGGGAATGGAAAAACAAAGAAATAGAAAAAAAAGAAATTTTATCATGTGCGCCCTAAGAGCTAGGTAGCATCGATACGTGACACGCGACACGCGACACGACACGACACGCGACACGCCATTTCTCAAAAAGTAGAGAATTTCGACACGTTCGACACGTTAAATATTAAATATAATATATATATATAAATGCATAAATAACTAAATAATAATAAAAAGAGCCTTGAATTAATCTATACTAAAAACATTAATCTTACGTTAGGCTAAGAGTCGTACCAAACGCATTTCTATATCGAGAATAAAAATTTTGGGCTGTTACCAAGTGCCTTTAAATGCTCAAAAAGTGTTTTTAGAAACAGAATAAAAAGAATCATTTCTAAGTGAAAATTGTTCCCGGCACAGAATGGTTTGGTTATCAAACGCACCCTCATTGTTCTCTCTCATTTTTCGTATTTGTCTCAGATGCTTGTGAATAAGTAGTGATCGTTTTTGTTTATTTCCCCCAATAACTAGAGTTTTGTTCGTGCTTCGTTTTGCTCTTAGCTTCAGGTACTGTGGAGTTGTGAATATTGGTCAGTTTCCTCCACAGTTCTTGTGAATAGATGGTCAGTTTGCTCCATAATTTTGCACTTATTGTTTTTATGCATTCGGAGTCTTGGGTCTAGTATAGATGTACCCTATTGCGATGTCAAACTGCTCTTTTTGGTTCCCGTATGAGTAAGGCAGTTTATTTGTGCGTGTATCCCTTTCTAGTCTTATGAACGTGAGCCCTAAGTCCATCAAAGCACGTGAGAAATGAAACATTGAAAAAAGAATTTATAAGATAGACACACGATCCCATGAAGAGATTTTGGAGAAGAATTGGAAAAGGATTCGAAAATGCTTAAAAATGACGAGCCCATTTCTTCCATCTCTTAAGCGAATTGAAATAATAAACGCATATTTTTAATTAAATTTCTTGAATTATAACTCTAGGTGACTTCATAACCCTCAACGAAATCGCATTTGGAGAGATCATGGACGCGGAAAGTATCTTTTAAATTTTCCGCACGTAACATAATTAATCACCAGTTAGCCACCGGATTTCTTTTAAGATGACATTTTACATGTATTATTTGTTTTTACCTAGATTTGACCAAATTTTAACCCAGGATATGGAGTAGGGGTGTGCAACAGGACCGGGTATGCCCGGAAACCAAACCGGCCCACCCGAAAAACGGGTTGGGAACCGGTTCCCGGACTAGTTTTAGAATTGCTTTGGGAACTAATTTGGTAAGTAGAGGTCAAAAACCCTTTTTTTCCCCTGATTTCTATTATCACTCTCGCAATCGCACGGCATTTTTCCTCTTGGCTCTCTCAGATACGCACGACGCTCCTCCTTCGTCGTTCCTCTTTCTCGCTCGCTTTCCTCCCTCACCGGCTCCCTCTTGCACCATTCAACAAACAGATAGACGACATCCGTCGTTGCGAAATTACCATGTACCACGTGGATTGACTCGCCTAATTTTTCTTTCGGAGGAGTAGTTATGCTTGCGGTAGAGATTTGTTAATCATTTTAGATAAATAAACAACTTCATGTAGTAGTTGTGGGAATAAAACTCATATTAGACCCATGTTTGCTAATGTTTATGCAATGTTATGATTTTTACTTTGCCTTATGATTTTATTTACGATAATTAGCCTCGTGGATCCTTAATTTTTTGTCTAGTCAAAAAGTTAATGAACTTATTTATTACAAGTGCTTAAAGTTTTAATACAAATTAGGAGGATTACATTATTTTCTCGCGTATTGATGTAGAATTTGAAGCCTTATAAGATATCGGACGGTTGCAAAACAGGTTCTAGTAGAAACTAGGTTGATCTTGGAACCGAACAAGAAAAATAGGGGTGGGCCAGGTACAGGGTCAAATACAAACATGGTCGGGTACAAGGTCTAGAAAAGGGGAGCCGGTTATAGTAGGATTAGGTATAGGGTTCAAGTCTAGATTCTACCCACCCTCGATCCAATCACCCTTATGAAGAGAAATTAAATAACCCAAAATATATGGAGAGAGAGGAGAGGATTCTCTTTTGTCGACAATTTCTTTATCACCATTCTGTGAGTCAATGAGGTGGCTTTGATTATCTCTCTATTCTCTAATAAAACTATATAATCGATCCCTAGTTTTTCTAATTTAAGAAGCACCTAGATCTAATCCATCATATTACAGAGTGTTACTACGATTTGAATAAATATTGAAAATTTGGGAAAATAGAGGTTTACTTGACTGGGATTACGGCGTCTGGTACTTGGAAGGGCAAATCTGTCCCCAATCTCATCTTCATGATGATACATTTTTTTATACAGTATAATGCCGTAATCTCTAAGATTTATTTGGATATTTTGCATCTGACAGGGTAGCAATATAGGTTCGTCTCTCATGTGTACTAATGTTCACTTAAAATTGAATGAATAGTCTCCATTAATTTTTCTAAACATATATGATTTTTATGAGTTTTCTTAATGACAGCCAGCAAAAATTTTTTATTGGTAATGAAAGACAAATGTATAACAATTATATTGGAAAAAAAATTAATAACGGACATTCAGTGTTGACATTTAACCTGGTATGATATGTAATATAATTCCATCCATGAGACCCAAATATAAGATTTCAACCTCAAACTTTTTCCCACAAATTTTATGAAAAGCTAATGGTGAACTAGTTAATATGGTTTCAACAAAAAAACAAAAACTAATTAAGACGGTATGTTATCAACTTAGGGACAAGATTCGAATTTAAATGTAAAATGAATCTCTAACACTTTAAATTATAATTTATTAAATCTCCAACGCCATTTCAAATTTAAATGAAAATCGTCCCTATCTTTGGTTGGTTTGACCATTCTTATCTGTCAAAAAAATCTCAATTCACGGGTGTAAATCCGATCCGCATAATTAGGGGAAAGATCTTGTTTTGGTATCTCTCTGAATACTATAAAGGAAGCTCTCTCCAGAGAACTTGTGCTCGTTCTTCTCCTTCCTCCATTGCTTGAGTTCCGTCCGCGAGAAAAGGTACTTCTTTTTGTCTTGTTTTTGGGCCTTAGGTCGCTGTCGTTGTTAATCTTCAACGTTCCTATCTTCTTATATGCTCTCTTCTTTGTTCCTAATCCTTGTCCGTTAAAAAAAGCCGAGTCAATCTTTCCAGTGATAAAGCGAGCCATTTTCAAAGGGAACGCCTCAAGCTTATTCAGTTTTTAATGCAAACAAACACATGACATAAAGCAATGTTCATCAATCAAGAACTTAAATGGAGAAATTTCATTATCTTCTCATATCCTTTCATTATATTTTCCATGACAGACTGCAGAACTCATGGACACGGGAGCTCTGGTTCAAAAAGCTCAGTGCATGAACTTGAATGATGGTGGGCAAGATGTCCACAGCTCTACACGGTTGTGTGATCTGCCTGATAAAATTCTTTGGCATATCCTGAGTTTTCTGCAACTGAAAGATGTGGTGAGCATTAGATTGCTGTCAAAAAGGTGGGAGTACTTATCTAGGAACAATCCTAGCCTTCATATCTTCGAACGCGATTTCCCAGGGCAGACGTGTTTCGTCAACTTTGTGAACAGCTCATTGTTACTTCACGATTTTCCCCTGAAAGTGCTTTCCCTAATCTCCGATACTGTTTCTGATAAATCTTGTATCCATACTTGGACTACAGCTGCGATAAAGCGCAGAGTGGAGAAGCTCCACTTGCGCTTATATGGAAACTTCGAATATGTGTTGCCCAGTTGTGTCTTTAACTGTGAAACACTGATTGATTTCTGTCTATTTATGGAGTATAAACTGAGACTCCCTTCTTTAGTTTGTCTGAAAAATCTCAAAGTCTTAACACTTGCGTGGGTTGATTTCGATTGTGAGAGCGATAGTTCAGTATTAGAGAAGAGCGATAGTTCAGTATTAGAGAAGTTTCTTTCGTGCCCTTCTCTCGAGGATTTGACTCTCATCCATTGCAAGTGGAGGAGACTCGAGGTGCTTCATATTTCTGCTCCCAAGCTTTTGAGTCTGAAAATAGTTGAGCGTCCCTTTTACGAGGGTTTGAAAAGTACCTTCGATTTAGTTGTCCATGGACCTTGTATCAATTCCTTTACTTATAACGGGCAATTCATTGACGGCTATACAATATCGACTCCATCCTCTCTAGTTGTGGCGCGCGTTGATCTCTGCATGTTTGATCTCTACATGTCTGATCTCTTCGTGTCTGGATCGCCTCATCATCATCTTCGTGCTTACAATGAATATAAGCTCTTGAAGAATCTTTCAAGCGTGAAACGTCTGGCTTTATTTAATCCCGCTAAGGTACATGTCTGATGCATCTATTTCATGGTGCTTTCTGATAATTCTGAATTTGACATGGCAGTCTTGACCTTCTCATGTCTTTTGGCCTTTTTATTTAGCTTCTTTATGGGAGACCGGCTCTTCTTAACTTTCTCCCAGTCTTCTCTCACCTCACTGAACTGGAGTTGGGCATGATTGGTGAATTGCTATTAGAATCTAGATTCATTGTCGGGATCCTCCACAAGTGTCCTAATTTGAGTTATCTGAAATTCACTCAGGTATGTTATTGTCCTATTGTTTTCGTTTCCAGACGAATGCCAATATGAACATCAATCCTAACCAGCAAATGTGATGGATCAGGGCATTTATGTGAATTCCGTAACAGCCGATGCGATATTCGACCCTCCGCCTCGGTGTTTCCAATCGTCGCTTGAGGTGATCGAAATTCTTAGCTTTGAAGCGGTGTATGAAGGACTGTTGGCTATGAAGATTCTACTGAGGACAGCTGGAGTTTTAAAGAAAGTATTCATTTATCCTCGACGGGCAGAGGCTGGACAGCAACTCCCGGGGAACTTGCTGCAACTCCTAAATGCCCTCCCCAGGGCGTCCGATCAATGTGAACTTTTGTTAGGTGTTTGAACATGCTTTTTTTTTTTTTTTTTTTTTTTCTCGCTAGAACCTTTTTCCCTGCTTATTATCTTGCTTAATTGACACGAGATTTATTCAGTTGTGATTATATTTTTTCTTTTGTCAAGATTGATTTTTGTTATTGTGCTTGATTAACTTCTTTCTTTTCCCCTATTAACTTCTCTTGTCAATTTTAGCGGTTCACACAGAAACTGGTTTTTAACTTGTGACGACCACTATTTCCTTAGGGTCTGTTTAGGGTCCATTTAGTAACGGTTTGTTCCGAGATACAATTTATTTTTAGAAATAGTCTTTTTCTATTTATATTCCCCATAACAATTCCTTAATAAAAGAATGTATTTTGTAACTATACAAAATTTATATTATTGGAATGTAAAAATAATAGGAATGCATTTGGTACGATTCACATAGTTTTTTGTAATGTAGAATTTCTTTTAATTTGTTTTCTTATTCTTCCTTACCACTGACCTCCATCGATCAATTAATTTTTCTATTCCCCAAAGTGGCTAGGGAATAGATTTGGAACAGAAATAAGAATAGAAAAAAAAATAACTTCTTATTCCTAGGAACAATTTCTAGAAATAAGTTATTTTCCCTTTTCTTTTTCTTTTTTTCATTTTATTTGCCGACTGCCAGCCCCCTCTATCGCCTGCCACCAATTGATCGCCATCGCCGCCACTTGACACCCACCACTAATGACTGCCAACGCCGTCGTCCGCGGGTGACCTACAACATTGACTGCAGTTGTCGATGGTGGCATGCAGTGGACTACATCGTCGGCAGTCATCGATAGCGGGGTTGGCGGCGGGCGGCGACGGTCGGCAGCAATTAGAGGTTGGCAATGGGCGGCAACAACAATTGGCGGCAGCAATGGAGGTCAGTTGGCCAGCCGGTAGGTGACGACAGCGGAAGTTGTCGTAGCGAGCGATGACGACGGCGGTTGGCGCGGCAGCGAGCGATCGGGGGTGACGACAACGATTGGCAACGACAGTCAATCGGCTAACCGGGGGCCGATAGCGACGGTCATCGACGGTGGGGCGCGGCGGCGGCGGTCGGCCGGTGATAGGTGGCGGAGGGAAGTGGCGGTCGGCAAATAAAAAGAAAATAAAAAATAACTTATTTTTAGAAATTGCTCTTAAAAATAAAATGCTACTTTTTTTTTTTTTACTTCTTATTCTTATTCCTATTCCAAATCTATTCTCCGGTCACTTTTCTATTCCGGGGAATAGAAAAATTAATTGATGTTATCAAATGGATTTATGTTCTTTTTTTTTGTTCTAGGAAATAAAATAATGGAAATTGGGAGGAAAAAAAGGGCCTTTTATGTCCGGTTGGAACTCTTGATTTCTACATTTTTTTGAAGTTAAAGCAAACCCTTCGGAGGAGCGAAAGAACGATACACAAATCGAGATTGGGGCGATGTATACTTAATTAATATACCCATTTAAACTGACTAAAGCAGAAACCAATGGATTTGCTGCTCCATTAGGTGAGAGGTCGGCATGTTCTACGCGCCAACGGCAGCATGTAATCTGTAAAAATACATAGTAGCGAGAAAGTTCGCATCACATGAGACAACTCGAGCACAATGTATGATGAATAAAGTGAAAGAAACAAAGAGAATGTCGTCATCGTAATCATTCGTTGTAATCTTTCATAACTCGAGCACAATCCTTACAAAGACTCAAAGATTAAGTCTTCTCGAATGGAGTTGCGCCACTTCCCTCATCCCCTTCGTATAGCTTAGATTAAATTCTAACTGAAATTTCTTAAGGTTGATTCCACTGCTCACAAGAGTCCGTAAATAAGAAAGTAGAAAATCGACACAGCGTAGGCAATACTAGCAATCTATTTCCTCACAGCACGTGGGCTTATTAGACCCGTAAGAACTTATAGCGACCAACGGCGGTGGCCAAAAATAATGGGTCAATGGCGAAACTCATTGATTTAATGGGTTAACAGATGGGCATGGTCATAGGAGGGGTCCTTGTAGGGGGAAGCCCACGATATGCAAAAAAGTAGTCTTTAGGTCCGACTTGGGCTCGAGTCTCCCATGCCGATTTAGTGAGTTATGAATTAGGCTGAAGAGTATGATCCTTTAAATGTTATTCAATATTCACTATCCAGTGACATAGTTTTCCGGAAAAGTATAGTGTTGTTCAGCAAAGGTTTCGGTTCTTACATGGAATTTGTTAATGGGCACGGCTAAATTCCTGGCATCAATAGCGGCTTCCGTAACCTTTCGGGCTAGGAACATACTGCCCTTATGAACGAAATGGGAAAGCAAAAGGGTGCTGATCGTCGCACAACATTGTACAGATGCCTCTCAAAAGTCGATGCACCTGAAAATCAGCATAAGAGGCCAAAACATTGCCTTACAAAAACCCTATTTAGCTTCGCATGTGAGATTTCTGAAAGGTTGGTGGGTTCAACTTGACTAGTAGATGACAAACCCCACCTTCCCTCTCTGCGACAAGTCATGCCCAAGAACCATAAGAGAGCACGCGGCTCAAGTGATGGTAGCCCTGATTCGGTTCAACCGGAACGTGTTCGTGGGGTTGGTGCTGATGGGTCCGACTCTCGAGGCCTTGATTTCGATGGGCTCCTGCCGTTCCATGGAAGTGCTCACCTCGCTGGTGGCGCTCGTGCGAAGCCCCTTGATCGACGAGATCGAATCACTCGGCAAAGTCCCGAGAATCATGAACCTCCTGAGATCACGGGACTCGGCAACTCGAGCCGCCACCTTCGATTGCCTGTGCAAAATCGCTTACCACGGAAGGAAGGAAGTGATCGAGGCCATGCTCGAACAGGGACTGATCGAGACGCTTCTCGAATTGCAGCGTCAAGATCAGATCGACCATGATCGAGAATGTGACGACCGTGGGAGAGGGAGTGAAGATCGGAACGAGGAGGAGGAGGAGGAAGAGAAGCGAGGTGGGTTCGATGGGGGCGTGGCGAAATTCGCGGTGCAAGTCGAGGTCGGAGAAGGGCTGACGAATCAAGAGAGGAGAGAGTTCAAGATGCAGATTCTAAGGAGGGTCAAATAGGCTTGTGTCATGGTCCGTGAATCCTCCCGTACTCGTGACCCTTGTGAGTGGTGCTTGGGATTATCGGGCGAAGAGTGATGAGGCAGAATGATCGAACATAACTGATTCGTGGGAGTGGCGTCAGGACAGTTGGTGCTAGGAGTTCTAGGATAGAAATGATTATATCACTTAAGAGCTTTGAAAGCGGGGTAGACTGCCCATGCACAAACTAGTCGGGAGCTGATGCCGCTCTCCTGACGAGGCCATGGTAGGCCGAAACCAGTTGTTGTACCTAAAGAGATTTGCTATCTCACTCGATGGACTAGACGCCCGATCGAAGGCATTTGGGCATGGTACGATCTCGCACGAAAAAGTATTCACCATATTGTTTTGAACAGCTATAGAAGGAAGGCTGGCCTGGTCAATTCCGCTTGCTAGGCGCTGCACGGGTTGTTCCGAGGCCAAGGAAACTCTCGGCCCGTGACAAGTGGTATCAGAGCAAAGGAGAGATTCCTTTCTAGAGATTGAGGAGCATCAACTGTTTGAGAGAATGTCGAGCCACGAAGCTGTTATGGATGGAGAGACCGTGCAAGTCAAGGAGACCCGTGGTTGGACAAAGAAAAGAGAAGCCTCGATGGATGCCGTAGCTGCGATTAATGAGAAGCTCGCGAAGGTCCGGAGTGCCATGGTCGAGTTCATGGAAGGGCTTGACGATGTGAGAGACCACATTCTGGAAGTTGAGGGCTTGCTCCGTGAAGACTTCACAACCGGCATCAACCAAGCTACAGCTCCGCTGCATGACAAGGACGAAGCTCTTGAAGCATCAATCGATGGTTTAAACGAGCGCGTCCAAATGATTGAGGAAGTAAGCCATTGTAGGGACGAGGTCGAAGCTATGAAGGCAGAGATCCAAGAGCTCAAGACCGAGCTCGCCCTATGCAAGCTGAGCATCAGCAACGGAGCGATGCCTTCTCAAGCGGTGCCCAAAATTGAGGTGCCAAAACCCAAAGAGTTCAAAGGCAACCGCTCCACCCAAGAGGTGGATAACTTCGTTTGGAGCATGGAGCAATACTTTGGCGCCGTCAACATCCTAGACGAGTCGATCAAGGTAAGAACTGCTTCGATGTTCCTTATTGATACCGCAATGCTTTGGTGGCGAAATAGGTGCGATGAGATTAAGCGCTGCGCCGATCCTGTGGATACATGGGATGACTTCGTGAGGGAGTTTCGAGATTACTTCTTCCCTGAGTTTGCTCAACAAGAAGCCCGTAGCATGCTCCATTGCCTCGAACAGAGGGGCACGATCCAAGAGTACGTGAGAGAGTTCATGGAGCTCAAATTCCAAATCCGCAATCTAGGAGAGGAGGAGGCTCTCAGGGCATTCATGGATGGACTGAAGTCGTGGGCACAACTCGAGCTAAAACGACGGGACGTGAGCAGTCTTGTGAGAGCGCTAAGCGTGGCCGAATCTCTCGTCGATCTCACCAAAGCTGAGCCGAAGAACCGAGCAAGAGAGTGGAGGTCGGATCGATCCTTCGAGGACGAAGGAAGAAGCACTCCACGAGTCGCGCATGATCAAGGCGGCCAAGCCAAGGCATGGGGAGAAGGAACTTCCAAGCCGTCATTCCAAAGGGGTCGACCACAAACGGACTATACGACGAGTAAGTTTGATCAACCCCCGCCTTCTCCTTGCTATATTTGCAAAGGTCCGCATTGGACCCAGAAGTGTCCGAAGATGGGTAGGATCAATGCCCTCCTCGCCATCGAAGAGGTGGAGAAGGAGCCCAAAGAAGAGAAATGGCAAGTCGACTTGGAGGTGTGAAGATGATCAACTCCGTCCAAGCTCGATTGCCGTCCAAAGAAAAAGAGGCTGCGTCGAACTCGGACATGTTCTTCGTGGAAGTCGACGTGTGCGGCCGAACGCTATATGCCTTGGTCGACACAGGTGCGTCGAACATGTTCATGTCGACTGAAGTGGCGAAGGTCTTGGAACTTCGTGTGGAGCCAATCGGAAATTCCTTCAAACCCATCAACTCAGATGGCCTCCATGGAGTAGGATCGACTCCTGACGTGGACGTCCAAATTGGTGGATGGAAGGGCAAGCTGTCATTAGTTCCTCTCGATGATTATGATCTCATTCTAGGAATGCAGTTTTTCCATAGCATGAGGTCTATGATCGACATGAGGACCAAGTGTATCATGATCCTCGATCCAAAATACCCGTCGATGATCCCCATGATAAAGGGAGTGATCGACACCAAGACCATCGCGATAATCCGGCATCTCGACAAGAGCTTGAAGGCCGTGAAGCGCATGAACAAGCCATCCATGGAGAAGCCGAAGGAAGAGTTGGATCCTACTCCAACACATGCCATGCTAATCCAAGTGCTCTTCCCCGAGGTTGAATACTCGCCGCATACCACACCCAAGCCGAAGTTGGAACGAAGATGGAAGGGTGTGGTCCATAGTTTGTGAGCGTCCGAACCAAGCGATGCGAAAGAAGAAAACCCGTGCTCGTACAAGGAAGGCTGCCCTTCGAGCGTGAGCAACGAGGGCGTTGCTCGATTGAGTGGGGAGAATGTACCGGCCAAGAGGTTTCGGTAGCTAAAGGGTCATGCCTTGCCATGGAGGACCTCCTGCAATCGCTTGGATTCCCAACAAGACTTCTTCCGGAATATTCCAAGAGCGGACGATACGGTAATTGAGCTGCATTATAGAAGTCTCCTCTCATTAGTGTCCGCCATTTATGTCGGTAGTTGGTAGCTGTCATTAGTGTCGGTAGATATAGCGGTGCGATCTCGTCCACCGGATAAATTCTATATCAACGGATGTAATTAGAGGGCCTCAAGTATAAGAAGGGGTGTCCTCCCCTCATTTGTATCCATCTAATCATTTCAAAAGTAATATCAAAGCTCCTTTCTTTCCGGTATTCCTCTCTCTAGAGACTTTTCTCTCTACGATCCGAGTGAGCAAGCGAGTGAGCGTTCGATCGAGCAAGGCTTAGCTTAGGCGCTTCGACGATCCGAGTCGATCCAAAAGTGCCGAGTCGCCGCACGGTCACTATCCCAATCGATTGGCCCGTGACACTCGCGTGTCTGAGGCGGAGGCCGCTAGTGTGTATGCCGTGTGGGGCTCCTCACCTTAAAAAGGATTCAGAATGTGTCGTGTATTTTATTTTTTTTTTGGCTCCCATAGCACATAATTGGAAACATTTCTTTCTTGTATCATTAGCTCAAATTTTTCATTTTCTTTTTTTTTTTTTTTAATTTTTGGATGATATCGTTAACGTCATTTTGCTGTTGTCGTGAATTCACCAAAAGGGGAAACCCATTTGATAGTTGTGTCAACTTAACAAAAAGAAGAAAAAAGAAAAAGATGATTTTTTTTTATTTAATGTTGAAAAAACACACGTGCTGTTATAATTCGCTCAAAGTTCTTATTAGAGAGAGAGAGAGATTGAGGCCACAAGTTTTCAACCATCTCGCCGTCGTCACTTTTTTTTTTTTTTTTTTTTTTTTTTTTGACAAAGCCGTTGTCACTTGAAGAGGGAGAATTGCCGCAATACGTTGGCCATCCCCTAAATTTTAGATCGGAGAGAGAGACTACGAGGCCATGACAAAATCAACACCACATGAGTCATTGCACGGGACTTATGGGTCATGACCACCTCGTGGTGATGACCTTTTGTGTGTACGAGAGAGGACAAATTTCAAAGCCGTTAGGTCCACGTCGACAAAACAATCCTTCATAAAGTTTTCTAGGATTGAACTGTGGATATTTTGAGTAAGAAAAAATAGATAAACAGGGCTTCGAGCGATGGAATGAGAGATATTTGGGGTACTATCTCAAAAAAATTTAGTTTTGAAGTTAGAATACTCGATTCGCTCTTTTCCGGTGATTAATTAATTAATCTATATCTATCTATATGCTATCACAACGTTAACTTATAAATTTAATGTCCATTCTTTAAAAGTCTAGAACACCTTTGATATATGTCTTACCTATCGTTTATCATATTATTGATATAGTAATCTTTATTGCTTTTTAGGAAAAGATTTTTCTCTTGTGGATTTTGTTTAACAATATGTTTATTTAACAACGAGAGAGTACCATTTCCTATTTTTACTCACATTCACTCACTTTTTTTTTTTTTATCATTTTAATTATATGAGTTTTTAAGCAATTGCAGCCACTACATTAAAACTTGTATTCGCACACAAATCATATAAGGCATGCGCGCATAGTTGAAATCTAATTTCAACCTAGCCAAAAAAAGAAAAAGAGCAAATTATTGGCTTTTGGCAAAATCATAGTTACTGGTTTAGGAAATTTCAGCGCTTGCTCATTATTAATGATGATGCGACTGATTGTTTTGCTTTGAGTTATTATAGATCCATTCTTGTGGGATGGGTGAGTCTCTATAAATTATATCACATTGAATCATTTTTCAGATTTATTTACTCTGTGAGATTTGCGTTGATTTGTAACTCTTGGGATTGATTTTGTCTTGCATGTGTAATGAAGATTTTCCTTTCGACCGAAAAAAGTTACTCCACTTTGCCTAAAAATCACCCTAATTGGATAAAGGCATTATTTTGTACTAAAGCCATTAATATATCTCATAATCATTGAACTCATATATGATTATATTATTTAACTTCCATCCATGAGTTGGCAAAGTATAAGAATTTATAACAAGAACGGCTAGTGATAATCGTTTTATATGCACGCAAATCAAATATAAAATTAATTAGCATTTGAATATCGGAAACAGGGGTACCAAGCACAGTAGGAAAAATCATGCACCACGGACCGAACACTGCCGACAAATTAATCATAAAGTAAACGAATGAAGTTAGTTGCCGAGATGAGCATGGTTCCACGCGGAATATTCCATTGGAAGCATCCCACCCACCTTTTATAAAGCTTCGCTTGCTCGAAACACGTAATATAATAACGTTCGAGCTGAGTGGGACCATTACCGCGACGTGCCAGCGCTGGTGTTGCCAGTTGCAGTCTCCACCCTTTTTACTTTAAAAAAAAAAACGTACCATAATTTAGAGGGAGAACATAGCAATTGTAAAATATGTTTAATCGTCTATCCATACCATCCAAAGAAAAGTCTATAACCGTACAATAAATTTTAAAATAAAACTCTTATTGAAAAGCAAATCTATATGATAACTCGTGCTTATTATCCAGACGAATGGTCGTTCTTAAATGTGTATCTATACATAAAACGGATGATTCAAAAAGAGCCAAAATAAATTTAATATCGCAAATTTCTCTCACCTTGTGTGCATGTACATTTATTTTCCAAAATAAATCTAAGGCTCCGTTCGTTTCGTGAAAAATAATTTTCGGGAAAACATTTTAGGATTTTAAGCATTCATTTCACGGAAAATGAATTTATAAGGAAAAATGTTTTCCATGAAATGAAAAAAGTCTTCTACATTAGAGAAAAATGTTTTTCACTTTGGAAAAGTGAAAAACATTTTCCTCACTTGATCTCTCTTATCTCACACCTCTACAAATCTTCACTTTCTCATCCCCTTTCTTTTTCTTCTTTTCTTTTTTTATTCAAATTATTTTTTAATTTTAATTTTCTTTTTTAATTCGAATTATTTTAATTTCATTTTTTTTTCTTTGTTTCTCATCTTCTTCTTTCTTGGCTAGTCGTCGGCTGTTGCTAGGTGAACCTCGAGCTCGTCGATCTCAAGCTCGCGCTCTACACTCTTGCTTATCATTTTCTTTATTTACTCTACCCTACAGTTGTACATTGCTCAAGTAAAGAGCTCTACATGCTTTGTTTCTTTTTGCTTTTGTTTATTAGAACATAAAAGACGCAAAGGGAGAACATGCCACTTAACTGGAAGATTCTCATTAGGGCTGTACATGATTTGCTTCTTTTCTCTTTTGCTTTTTTTTTTTTTTAAATTCATACGGACATTTTCTAGAGTAGATGAGTATTTGGCGACAATGAGGGAACATAGATATGAAACAAGTTTTCCCGTATTTAAAGGCAAGTTCATATTTGATGGATTTATAGGTCGGTAAGTGATGCATGTCTAAGTGGTGAAGTCTTAGAAAATATTTTTCTTACCGAACACCGGAAAATATTTTCCGAAACATTTTCAGATTTTAGCCAAACACCATAAAATATTGTCATTTTCTTGGAAAATGACTTTTGGGAAAATATTTTCCGGAAATGGCTCATTTTCAGCGAAACGAACGGACCCTAAGTACTATAGATTTTTTTGTAACCATCAATTAAAAAAAATCGCTATAACCCTCTAGATTCACCTCCGATTTTTAAATTGCTTAAAGTCCTCAAACAATTTTTTTTTTTTGTTTCTTTAAGGTTCTTTGCACTTGCAAAAGCTCGAGTATTTGATTTTTTCTAGGTGACATTATAAAACTAATAAATCAATAAAGACTACTCATTCAATTTCAAGTAATCTAAAAGGAGACAAACTCATGCATAGGAGAAAAATTGTCCAAAGAGTCTTAAATCAATCGAGTCATCAACCTTTTACTTGTGCCAATTGAATTATAACATTTTCATGTTTTGTCAATTAAGTCAATCCGGTTAATTTTGGCTGAAACTCGCTAATGTAGATATCAAGCACTCATGTGGACAAATTTAAATATATTTTTTTTTTTGCATTTTTTCTATTTTTTCTATTTTTTCTCTGTTCCTTCTTTACATTTTTTTCTTCTTTTTTCCCTTTTCTTCTTTTTCTCTCCACCATCCATCGCCTGGCTCGTTGATGGCTAACGAGGTTGCCAACCTTGGGGAGGGATCCTTGAGCCTAGGTTGGCGAGGGCAAACCCTCGCCAAATTTGCAAAGGGCTGCTCTTGCCAAGGCCGACGGAAGGAAAAAAAGGGAAAAAAAAAAAAAGTAAAGAAGGAAAAGAAGAGAAAAGAAATAAATAAATAAACAATTTGGAAAGATATTAAAATATTATTAAAAAATATTCACATCAACACCAATCATATCATGTAGGATGCCCGGTATCCATATTAACGATTTTCAGTCAAAATTGGTCATAATTGAAAGAAAGTGAAAATATTTAACTCAATTTTTACAATTAAAATATTTATAACCGAATTAACAAATGTGCAATATGTTTATAATTTTTTTAACAATTTTCCTAATTGAAAGGATTAGACCCAGCTCTACATGTCTCGATCTATTAGGAAATTATGATAGCCAAATCTAAAATTGCATCAGAAGTCGACTAGTAGCATGCTCAGTATTATCTTTTGTAATTGAGGAAACCTATTTCATTCCATTATGCTTCTTGAATGACAAAAGCTGGGGATTTAACCTCCATCTACGGTGCATAGAATTATTTGAGTCGAAAGAGAGATTGGTTTTATGTATTCAGAGATGCATGTGATCAATTCATTGGAAAAAGTAAATACATTTTTTTCATTGCACTTTCTCATAAGATGAATATGATTCGCAGAAAATGAATGATTTAGAAAACGTATTTTAGAAAAATGGTCACTTGTCCCGTTTTTAAAAAATGAATGAGTGAAAAATATACTCATCGTTCCCAAAAAATTTAGATATAAATTATTAATTGATTATGAGAACGTTTTTTTTTTAACAAATTATTTCGAGTGATATAAACGGTTATCACATCATCCATTTTCTCAAGAAAGAAACGAAACCATAACTTTGTCATTTTTTCTGAAGAGTTAATTAAGGTCCAATTAATTTTCTTCAAACAATAATAAAAGAACGAGAAAGAAAATCAGGTTAAGACAACAGTTTCGTAATTACGTGGGAGCCGGGGGCGACGCATAACCTTTCCCGGACGCCCAGACTCGACGGGGTTTCCAAAAATACCGAGACCCCATAAGACAACAATTTCGTAATTACGTGGGAGCCGGGCGACGCATAACCTTTCTCGGACGCCGGACTCGACGGGATTTCCAAAAATACCGGACCCCGACGAGAACGAGAGACGGAATTTGCCATTTCTAACGGTAGTGAGTAGGGGTGAGCGGTTCCGGGTTCGGTTCGGTTCCGTCGGAACCCGGAACCTACTCTGGCATGTACGGGTTCCTCATTTTTGGAACTTGGAACCTACCGTCAAAACCGAGAACCTGGAACCTACCTTGTCACGGGTTCCAGGGTTCCAACAGGTTCTTTTTTTTTTTTTTTTTTTTTTTGGTTATTTTCATATTTGAACTATGACGTACGCGCAAAAAAAAAAAAAAAAACTTTACAAAAAAAAAAATATAACGTACGCGCACACTCTACGGTAACTTCCCACATCTTAGCAAACATACCAATGCCGACTGCCAAGAATTTGGACATACATAATCAAAACTAATAAGAAGTGGGAAAAGAAGATTCACAGGTTACATGCTGTATTGATTTCTAATCAATTAATTGACACTTCTTCACTTCATAAAACAGTACAAACTAAGGGACCGTTCCAGCTTGACCTTTTTGGGCTGGCAACAAAACATTAAAGAATATACATTCAAAAAGTAGGAAATGACTTGAACCTTTACATTAGGGGTGAAAACCCATTACAAGAAAAAGCTGGAACTAAATATGGTCAACTTACTCTGATTTTACCATGAAAAACCGAGCAGTACTCCTTTGTCCCGGCTAACAAAATACCTATAATTGATTTCAAGCAGCTGCTCCCTATCAACAATTTTTAATATGAGAAAAATAGCAACGGCATTGTGCCAAACATAAATTCCCAAATTACCATCCTTACGAGCAATTATCAATCGATGACTAGTTTTAAGCGGTTCTACTAGTCCTAAAGCAGTGGACACACAAGGCACACACTTACAAGCATGCAAGCATGAACATGAAATCTATTCGTAAAACCAGATTACAATAAAAGATTGATGCTTCTTATAGGTGCTTCCATGTGATGCTGCTCCACAAGTTCACGGTACTATATTTTTAGGTATTCGACATTCCACAGCCTAGAAAATAATGTACATCCCCAACGACAATATCTGAATACTATTTCTGACACCTCATTAGAAGCTACAAATATGAAAATTTTAAAAGCAAAGACCACAACCAAGCATTGCACATCAAAACTATCTGTTCAACAAGACTGGTGCGACCGCGATCAGAACCCCTCCACTTTACAAACTGAACCTCATTGTCGACCACCTCAATGACAGACGTAATCTAATCGAAACTTGACTGATATTTTCAATGTACTCGCTTTCACGTTGCATTGTCAAGAACACAAAAGAACTCCGGCGAGACAAACAGAGAGCTCAATATACCTCGAGCAAATGGCCCTGCATATGCTGCTTCAAGTGCGCAGGCTTCATAAATGTCGCCCCGCATTCGTCGCAGGTATTAGCTTTCCCTCTCTCCTCAACCCCTTGAGCCACTGCTGCTTCCATGTCACCTTGTTAAAGACTAGAGCAACACGAAAACCAGTTCACAGCTGTCCTGATCATGACATTCTTAGGCGAGCGCATTCCACAACGCGAAAACAGCAATTGCTGATCGATCTGACTGCATTGTAGCATTAGAACTTGCAGCCCAAAACAAACCCAGATGCTTAGGAAGCATAGGAAGGCAATGAAGCGGAGAGAAGTGAGTGAAAAAAAAAGAGGGAAATCTGGTTGCAGCGGCAGTGGAGCAGAGGAGGACCCAGCAGCAGGGGTGTTGGGTGTCGCGAATGCGGGCGTCGAGTGACGTCGGCGACTGGCGTCCGGCGGCGGCGGCCTTGAGGGCGAGCGGCATCCGGCGAGCGGCGTCCGGCGGCGGTGGCCTTGAGGGCGAGCGGTGTCCGGCGTGACTCAAAGCGGCGTCCAGCGTCACAAGAAAGTCTGAAAGTGAAACTGTGAAAGGGTCAGGGAGAGCAGAGCATCGAGCGAGGGAGGGGGTTCCTTTTGGAACCCTAACCGGTTCCGAAACCGATTCCGCGACTGGTTCCGGTTCCGGTTCCGCGACCGGTTCCGGTTCCGCTTGGAACCGGAACCGGAACCGGGATAGCCGGTTCCCGGAAAAATGGAACCGGGAACCGCGCTCACCCCTAGTAGTGAGAGAGATTTGCTAAAAAAAAAAAAAAAAAAAAAAAACAGTAGTGAGAGAGAGAGAGGTGTGCAATTTGAGCGGACATGAAAGAGACTCTCTCTCTCTCTCTCTCTCTCTAGCGCAAGGATCAGCCGATGGCCCACCGAAGCTTCAAACGCAGGCAGTAATTGGAGATGGGCGAGTTTGCTAAATAATACAACCGAACTATTAAACAATAGTTTCGCCATTCTTTAACATTAATCATCCTCCTCCTTTTCCTCCGTTACATTCCTTCGCTTCTTCTCCAAATCCCCCTGGAAAAAAAGGAAGTCGAAATCCGGTTCTTGGTCCTGTGTTTGGACGAACCCATTTCTCAACGCGGCCTCGAGCATTGGAATCCCGCGATCTTGGATCCGTCGCTCGTTGTTCTGAGCACCAAGTTGAGTTTTTTTTTTTTTTTTTTAATGGGAAATAGCTTGGAGATCTGAGGAATTGAAGCGAGTTTTAGCTCGGTTGGATCGTCTGGGTCGTCGGGCTAGAATCCTCTCATGGGTTGGAGATACAGGGCCGGTTTGCTTCTTATAGCTGCGGTTGTAATCATCTGGGTCACCTCTGCTGAAGTCACTCAGGTTGGTCTGTTGTATTTTCTCGTGAATTCCAAGCTCTTTCTGTTGCTGCTGCGGGATCCGTGGTTTCCATTTATGAGGCTTTTTGTATGGTGTCTGAACGGGATGGGACGTTAGCAATGTCCTTGCCGTTTGGGTGATTGTTAAGGGATGTTTTGAGAAGTAACTGGTGGAGGCTTTATCTTCCCTCAAAAATAGTGTTGGGTTTTAGATTTGTCTGAGCTGAACTAGGAACTCAGTTGATTATCTGTATTGTATTGGTGTATTTGATTATGCCCGCAAACCTTCTATTCAAAGATTGTGCTTTTAAGTCGAAGCTAGGCATTATGTCACGTACATATCAATCGGGTTTGCTTGGAATCGGCCTTGTGATTTGGAATTTTATTATTGGTTTGACATGGATGATTGGATCGTTCTGTGCTGAAATGCTGTTCTGTGTTTTGATCAAGTGATCGAGGCTCACTAATTCATTGTATGTGTCTAGGGCCTCGCCATGTAGCTCATGACTCTGTCCAACGATTATGGCTTTCTGATTCTCGTAGTGCACTATGAAGTCCAGCCAACCAAATAGCTAGCTAAGCAAAACAATGGTTAAGTGCTTGACACAGGATCAAACTGATCATACAAGATTATTTACATTTCCCTCAGGAGTTTTTGTGCATCGATGGTGGCCACATAGTATGAATTTCTGCACTAAGTTTTCTGGGAGGATATGAACCTGCACCTGTGGTCAGATTATGAAAAATAAAGTCGAAGCTAGGCATTTTGTCGCATTCATTCCAATTGGGTTTGCTTGAATTGGCCTTGCAGTTTGGAATTCCACTATTGGTTTGACATCAATGATTGGATTTTGTTCTCTGCTGAAATACTATTCTATGTTTTGTTCAAGCAATTGAGGCTCAATAAATCATGGTCTAGGGTCTCTCCATATAGCTTGTGACTGTTCAACAATTACGATTCCGATTCCTGTAGTGTACTATGAAGTCCAGCCAACTGAATAGCTAGCTAACTGAAATAATGATTGACTGCTTGACATGGAGGCGAACTGATCAAAACACGATTATCTACATTTCCCTCAGGCTTTTTATGCATTAATGATGGCCTCATTGTATGAATCTTTGTACTAAGTTTTCTGGGAGAAATAAACCTGCCCTTGTTTTCAGGTCATGAGATATTTGAAAACAAGACGGTCTGTTTTATTAGCTGGTTTACTTGATAGCTTGTGCCCATGTCCCTGCAGTAAGCCACTTATGCTGCAATTATCAAAGTCTTCTTTTGCTCCCCCACTTGTCGAAATAGATTTTTTACGTCCACGAGTAAAACTTTTGTACTTTCATTTGTAATATCTAGTGCTCTAGCATTCAATTCAGGTAATCCAAACTCACGCGAGGAAATAGACTGCTAGTATTGCCTGAGCCGTGTCCATTTTCTGTTTCTTATTTACTGACTACTATAGTGTCACTTTCCCCGTGATATTTTGTGAAGTAGTGAAATCGACTTAATGAAGTTTCAATTAAAATTTCATCTTAAAATTTATGAATTGTATGATGGAAAAGTGGCAACTCCATTAGACAATAGTCACTCTATGAAGTTGAGATGCCATTTCCAATCATGCAAATTATAATGACAACTCTTTCTTTGTTTCTTTTACTTTTTTGTATGTTGTGCTTGAGTTATGTCTCATGTGATGTGAACTTTCTCACTACAGGATATTTTTACAGATTACAAGCAGCCATTTGCAGTGACATATCTTGGAGCTTCTCTTATGGGAGTTTACCTCCCAATAGCATTTCTCAAGGACTGGTTATGTAAATTACTTAAACAGCACAATTCAAAAGGTGACAAACATGCAGAAAGCACGAGTGAAACTTCTGCTGGATTTAGTTCTCCCCGAAAATACATTGGCATGCAGAACGTGTTCGAAGTTGAATCGGCTTTGGCCAGAAAAGATAGTGAAGCTGACCTCTCATCTAATGGAGAAACAAGTCCATTGGTATCTAAAAGAAAAGATGATAGGAAAAGGGAGTTAACAACGAGGGAGATTGCTATCTGCGGATGTTACATTGCCCCTATCTGGTTTGTAACAGAGGTATTCGACTTGATTTTGAGTTTCCTCCCCTTTTTGCTTCTGCAAACTTGCTTTTGTTTTTCTACTTGTTACTTCTACTTATCCATAGAACAATGATAATAACTTTGCACAACTCTTTGGGTTTCATGGAGTCAAATGTTGGTTTGGACACTTATTAGTGTTAAAGTTTCTTTGACTGAACCTAATAAAAAAAAAAATTTCTGGAGCATATGAACTTTTTCATACCTTTGGTTTTGATATACAGTTTCCAGGCTTAGATTTGAAACAAATGAATCAGTTACATATGTATATACATATGGGGCAAGTGTTCACATTTTCACAAGTGCTTTTTGGTTATTCCAGTGGCTCTTAATATCCTTAGCATGGATTGGTACCTTTGCTTTCTTAGGTTTCTTTCCTTGATATTGTTGACTGTCCTTGTTTTTGTTACTACTGTTTACAACTGGCTATAAAATGTGCTTTCTTGAGATTTTCTTATGTGGCCCGCATAAATTTCATGTCCTCATAGTGAAACAATAAGTAACTCCTACTAGCTATTGCAAGTATGATGTTTGACGTTATATCCTGTCCATGTTGTCATCCAACATTCTGGCACATTTCCATCAGGTACCCAATGTGTTGCTTGCGGCATCATTTGAGTGACTTTATCTTGTGTTTTGAATGATCGGGGTTTTGGGAAGGAGCTCTGTTTGAAGCATGATCCTGCCACAACGCTATAATCATTTGAGTGGAAACTTTTTTTTTAAATTGTCGTTAGGTCACTATATTGCATTTATTCTATTAATCATAGGAGTAGAACCAAGTTTCATTCAATAGAACAGGAACTGCATAGTGCTGATTGACAGTATCGTATCGATTGCAGTATTTATCAAAGGCGGCCCTCGCAAGAACAAGTGTTGCTAGTACGACTGTACTATCGTCCACTTCAGGTCTTTTCACTCTGTTCATTGGCGTCCTTTTGGGCCAAGATTCTTTAAATGTATTGAAAGTTGTTGCAGTCTTCGTCAGCATGGCAGGTGTTGTCATGACAACTCTTGGGAAAACTTGGGCAGCTGACGACTCCAAATCTAACACTTCTTCGTAAATTTTTTAGTGATGCTGTTGTTTATACTTATATATATATATATATGTGAATCAAAGTTTGGCACTTTTAGTACCATACTTTAATCATGTATAATGAAATGTAGCCGACATGCAAAGTTGGTGGTGCCATTATTCTTCCTCTAATATAACTGTTTGGTATTTTTCCGGACGTGCAAACTGGAAAGGCTTTTCTTTTTGAGACTTCAGCATCATTATTGGGGAGAATACCCTGGCTGGGTTTAAATGAGGTTGCATTTTAAGCTTTTATATTTTCCGAGGGAAGATGCTCTGTTCAATCTTCAAATTTGACTCCTCTAATTCCTTATTGCTACAAAATGTTCTCATCTAGTGGTACCATATATATTTTAATTTTTTTTTTTAACATGCAATTTGTTGGCCACCATTTTAGTTTTGAGTTTACCCCTCAAATTGGACTACCTTGATATTTATGGATAGATACTAAAGCAATTCCATATCCCAGCACTCCAAACTCATTCCAACCCTTTCTCTTTCCAGTTTTCTTACAAAAAATACAATCAATGAAGATTTTATCTTGCAAGATCAATTACATATAGTTTTTGTTATCAGTGTCCTGTCCTCTATGAAGACAGAAAATCAGAGGGTTCCTCGCGATTTAACATTTTATCGTTGTATTTTATACGTAACCACAAAAGATTACATTTGTTACCGTTCTTTTATTACTTAATGGCATTGGTCTTTGGAGCACTAATTTTGGCAATACACAAGTTGTCAATTGTGAGAAGAGATGCCGTGATAATTGATTTTTTATTATTTGTTCACATTATCTCCAATTCCTCAATCAACTAATTATGTCAATCTACTGTTGGAAGCTGCATTGAGTTTGTGGTTTTTCCATATTTTGCTTCAAATAGTACAAAGAACCATTGACATGAGCAAAATAGCATGCTTTAATGCATGTTTTCATAGTGCGATGGCTAATTTAGTTTGTGGTAATTATATGATTGTCAGAAATGGGAAGCGCTCTCTTGTTGGAGATCTCTTTGGCTTGCTTTCAGCTATGTCATATGGGCTATTGACAGGTAAGATATTCTCTCTTTTACAATATTGTCATTCTATTTTATATCGACCTACTAGCGAACTAAAACAAATGTTACAGTACTTCTCAAGAAGTTTGCTGGTGAAGAAGGGGAGGGAGCTGATGTGCAAAAGTTGTTTGGATACATTGGATTGTTTACCCTTGTAGCTCTATGGTGGCTAGGTGAGATCCTCTCTCTCTGTCTCTCTCATGAGCTAGGACAGTGGAAAAATCTGATTCCTTTTAGGCAAATTGGGCGGCAACTATATGCATGTGCATGTTTGTTGATGATGTTGTGCTAAATTTATTATGGTTTTCCATTGGCTTTTTAACCCCGTTATATTTGCAGTTTTCATTGTTACCTCTAGTCAAATTATATATTCCTGGTAATCTCTGCAAAAATCTTAAGACTTGATGGGGTTTGAAGAGATGGAAATTTTGCTGTTTTCGCCTTCCTGTTTGCAAATTTATAAAACTGTGGCTTGGTTTCTCATGTATTAAATGTTTTATGAATGGAGTATAGTCAAGCAGCCAGAAATCTTTCAGACTCTACAACTTACTAATTTAGGGTGCTCCCTACATACTTTTTAGAGCATAGTGGTCCCTCGATTTGAGAAATTCCTGCATATCCTGATGTCTGCAGAGGACAGGTTTACCCTCCTTTTCTTTTTCTAGAGAAAGAATACAAGAAAATTTAATGACATTCTGCTCCACATTTTTGAGGTCTGATGATTATAATGAGAACTTCTGCAACATTGTCAACTTGAATTTTTTTCTCATTATTTCCTTTTTAAAAATTCAATTTCCTTTTCATAAATTTATATTAGCTTCTTGATTTTGGACTTGAATCTGTCTTTCATCTTGTAGTATGGCCATTGACAGCATTAGGGATAGAGCCTAAGTTCACAATTCCTCATTTTGTAATAATGGGTGAGGTTGTTCTTGCCAATGGCTTGGTTGGAAGTGTCCTTTCCGACTATTTCTGGTATGTACCTTTATTTCTTCGGGTAAGACATTTCACACATGCCGTTCCTGACCCCACATGTCTGACTATTTTGTAGGGCATTATGTGTTGTATGGACAACACCATTAGTGGCTACACTAGGGATGTCTCTTACCATACCACTGGCAATGTTGGCTGACATGGTGATCCATGGTCGTCATTATTCCGCAATTTACATCCTTGGCTCAACTCAGGTGACTAACCAATCTTAGTAGTAGGGCTATCAGGATACTAAACTGTGACATGCTTTCACTAGTAGCACAATAATAAAACATGGCCTGAATTCAAAAATTTTAAATATGAAGCTCTCTGACAATTTACATACCTGTAAAAGATGCATGTATTTCATTATTATACGTGTGGAGCTAAGTTATTTATATAGGCATCTTTAAAAGATCTTGAATACATTGCCAAA
This sequence comes from Eucalyptus curtisii, assembly GCA_017140595.1. Classification (NCBI taxonomy): domain Eukaryota; kingdom Viridiplantae; phylum Streptophyta; class Magnoliopsida; order Myrtales; family Myrtaceae; genus Eucalyptus; species Eucalyptus curtisii. The sequence goes on along the minus strand of CM029496.1, from coordinate 26,072,188 downwards.
AAGTTGAAAAATTACTACTTTCATCGTTGATAGTGCATGTATGTGCATTTTGATATGCTGTTTGTGTACATTTTGTGTAGGGGATTTGACATATGCTTCACTGGACTTTTGGTTGAAATTCTTCTATGAACTCTCTACGTAGCTGTATAACTACATCGTGTCAATCAATATCAGGGTCTAGCCCCAAGGTGTATAATTAACAAAATACCTTTTGGAAGAATTAGTGTAATTACGAAAAACTTCTGCTGATGAAAATTTAGGACCTTTCTTCCTGGATGAGTTATTAGACATCCAAAGCATGACACTTATAATGTCTTGGTGACACGAGATTGCTGATAGGTTGTTTCCTGGTATCTTAACGAGGAAGAGATTGACAAGTCCCTACTGTTTTATTCTGGTATTCCTGTAATCGTAGGAGAGTTACCTGTTTATTGGCATTTGGTCAAATGGATATCAAGGCAACACAATGGCTTTATTTTAGAAAAGAATTCGATTTATAACATCATGACCAATCATGCATGTGCTAGGAAATTTACATCTTTTTGTGCCCCCTGGCCTCCACTGTGTGCTATTTCAAGTCGACAGTGATAGAAGCTACTTTTTTCGGGAAAATGGAAATTCAAACCGATAAAAGTAAAAGCTAACAGACTAAGCAGCAAAACTTGAGCGCTTGTCAAGTGATGTGAATTTCTTATTCTGGTCGAAAGTGTGTCAATCTGATGCATAAAATAAGTGCACTAAGTTTATTTAGGTCTAGAACTCAGCTAGTTGTGAACCTGATCAAATACTGTATAAAAAACTATACTCTTCCAAGGAAATTCGTCCTATGAGCTCGTGCATTTCTCTGATCTGCATATAACATCAAATTGCTGTCAACTCCTTCAATAGATCAATCTGTCTATCTTGAATAGGCCAAGTATTTCGTGTGGTGTGATCTCCACTGTAACTATCCTTTGATTGTTGACGCAATGGTTACTTTGATGCTCTTGACAACATTGCAGGTATATGTAGGATTTGTGATAGCGAATCTTTCGGACTGGTTCTCAAAGAAATTGGGTTTGTAGCACGGTGAAACATGGATAATATGGCCGTATTGTCCATTTAGCTCTGCCAGTGCACTAATCATGCACTTGGTATCGTTTTGAGGATACTTATAGACATGCAGGCTTATATGGAAGGTAAAGTAGATGTGATTATGTTTGTCATTGATATTGATTTGTAAATGGGAAAAGTGTAAGTTTGTGTTCCCGTATCTGGTTTGGGTATTGAGCCCTTGATGTAATAAACCTCTCTCTCTACACATGTCTACACACACAAGAAATTCTTCGGCTTTTTTAGTTGATCCACGCAATCTCAATTTGCAAATTCCTGTTTTCAATTTATCTTCTGGCAGGTCGAGATTGTGTGGTGCCATTGCTCCTGCATTCTATCATGTTCTACCCTCTGCGGTGCAAGAAACTCCCAACACCTGAAAAGCCTCTTCTCTCGCATAAACAATTACATCTGTTCTAGTTTGCATTAGCACATGCAAAAGCTGTTTTATTTGATGTTGAAAACGTAAAAGAAAATGATCCAGGTACTAAATTCAAACGTAATAGTGGTTTGTATTTACAAATAAATGTGAGAACAGCAACCCAATCGACCTCGCATTCATCCTCCCAACACGATAACAGCAAAGAGACAGCATCGTTCTCAGTTTGAGCACCACGAAGTGAACGCAAGATTCGCACGATGAAAATGTTGCGGAGCCGATGACAATGTGGTCGGAACTTTGTGGGAGAGTGCAGGCCTACTGAACGATCCGCTGCGCGAGAACTGGCAGCACGAACGATTCAAGAGGAAAGCCGCAAGGATGGATCAAATACACGCAATATCGATTTGACATATGAGTAACGACGCTGTCCGGGCAAGACGATCGAACGTACGTGCACGGAGAGAGCGCGCGTGAGCGAGAGGGAGGGAGATATTTGAGAGTTTAGCGCGTTGCAGGGTTCTGATTGAATTTAATTTGAATTGGGCGGCCCGGAGCCGTCGGATAGCGAAGCAAGCTCCCAACGGCTCCAAAGGAGCTGTCAAAATATGTGACTTTGCAAATAAACATACTCAATTCTTCTTCTTTTTTCCTTATTTTGAAAGATTTCGAGCGTTCCATATTTAGTATAAATGTCCAAATATGAATACCGCAACAATCTTTACAAAGTCAAATTTGAAAAATAGTGGAAGTAATCGAAGAGACAAAATTATCCACAATTCCAATGCGCAGATGTCTCGCCGCGGAGGATTATACCCAAGTTTTGCGGATGGAAAAAGTTTGTCTATGTCTCATGTTTGAACTGGACGAGTTCTAGATTCTGAATTGGTGATGCTCTGGCGGGGTGGGTTTTGTTTATACATCTTTCTTGAGCTGCATTTGTTTACTGGCTGCTGAATTGATTTGGTTACGTGGGTCTGCACTGCTTCTGGTGTTGCTGCTCGTTCTGATTGAAGCCCACTCATCATTGGTACTGAGCACGTTTTTTTTTTTTTTTTTTCCAGGATTGGACAACGAACCAAGACTGTTTCTTTCTCCCTAAGTCACTGAGACCCACTTTGAAAGTAAATGTCTATGATCATGGGTAGGACATCTAACGTTTCCGACGAGGCAATGTCCTTCTAATTGCTGCTGAACCAATCCTTGCATATGCTTTTACTAGTGGATGATTTTGGGAATTTGGTCGTTTCTTGCCATCGCACTCATCTAATCCCCATCGCGGTGAACAACAGATAATTTCACGGCATCAACATCCATTGCTTAAGCTCACTGAACCATTGAATTGGTGGCGCTGTACTTCTTTTTAACCTTATTTTACAATATCAACTTGACTAGTGAAGAGGGGGGGAGGGGGGAGAAACTTACCAGAGATTCTAAAATCTGCATGAGCTGTGTTTCATCATCGGAACAACCACTGAAGTTTCTAAAGTTGATGTAATCAACATTTGTAGCCTCGGTTTTACGTATCGAGTAGGTAAGATTCAAAACCTTTTGACTCGGTTTTCTTAGGATCTGAAGTAGAGAGTAAATGTCCCGGTAATGTTTGCATGAATGCTGAATGGCGTTGATTTAGTTTGAATCTTTGTTGAGGTGATGATGCCATGGAATCAAAATATTGCTATAGCTTCCACCCGAGATGCCCACTGTATGTTCGAAGAATGCTCCTGAGAGGTTTTAGGTTCGAGCCTTAATAACATCTTTCATGTTTTGCCCTGTTTTTGGTAAGACCCGATGTAATGCCTGGGTCTTCATTGTACGCGTATTGTCCGCTTTGAACACTAAGTCCTCACGGTTTTGTTCTTCTTAGGGCAGCCCATACTACCCCAATAAAATGCGTATGTACAGTTAGAGGGACCCAAGCCTTATAAGCTAGCCCAAGACTCTCCCCTAAGCGATGTGGGATAGGAGATATGCCTCTTCCCTGCACACGTCCGAGGACTGAGGCGCGGACACACCGCCATCCCTTCTTCCCGCGCACCGCTGCCTGGGCTGTCACACTTCTCCACCCCTTAGGAGCACCCCTTAGGAGTACAGTGTCCTCGCTATTGCCCCATACACGATCTGGAGTTGGCTCTAATATTACTTGTAATATTTTGGGTCTCCACTGTACAAATATTGTCCACTTTAGATACTAAGTCCTCATGGTTTTGTTTTTCTCGAGGCAGTTCATACTACCCCAAGAAAACGCGTATGTACAATTAGAGGGCTCATTGCCTTATAAGGCAGCCCAGACCTCCCTCCCTAGGTGATGTGGGACAAGAGACGTGCCCCTTCCTGCGCGCGTCCGGGGATCGAGGCGCGGACGCACAGCCATCCCTTCTCCCCGCGCACCGCCGCCTGGGCCGTCACACTCTTCACCCCTTGAGAGCACAGCGTCCTCGCTGTGGCCCGACACGCGATCGGGAGTCGGCTCTGATACCACTTGTAATACCCTGGGTCTCCACTATCACATATTGATCGCTTTGGATACTAAGTTCTCACGATTTTGTTTTTTTTTTTTCGGGACAGCCCATACTATCCCAAGAAAACGTGTATGTACAATTAGAGGGCCCATTGCCTTATAAGGTAGCCCAGACCTCCCCCCCTAAGTGATGTGGGACAAGAGACGTACCCCTCCCTGTGCGCGTCTGGGGACCGAGGCGCGGACGCACCGCCATCCCTCCTCCTCGTGCACCGTCGCCTGGGTTGTCACACTCTCCACCCCTTAGGAGCACAGCATCCTCACTGTGGCCCCACATGCGGTCGGGAGTCGGTTCTAATACCACTTGTAATACATTGGGTCTCCACTCTACACATGCGTTTTCTTAGGGTAGTTTGGGCTGCCCCGAGAAAAACAAAACTGTGATGATTTAGTGATATGTGTACAGTGGAGACCTAGGGTATTACAAGCGGTATCAGAGTCGACTCCCGACCGCGTGTGGGGCCACAGGAAACTGACTTCGTCCTCCTTGGTTCTAAGTCTAGTTCCATTCAATGGTATCACAGCCATGGTTTCGTTTCTAATAATATCCGTTCCATGCGCTCAATGGTGATCCAGTGCTGATAAGATCTCTTCACATCATGATAGATCCAGAAATACTAGGAGCACCCATTTCTCTCGCTCTATCTCCATCTTCTTCAACCCCTTCAAATTTTCGCATTTCCAATACATCTAAGATAGACTATCTTTATGAAGTCTCTCTTAGTGATGAAACCAAGATCTCTGAAACTCAGCTTCCTCTGATGAACCCTTATTCCGCTTTTGCTAAACCCACTTCGTCATTTTCTCCCATCTGCTCCATTCGTCAACTCATTCGCCAAACTCCGAAGGAAGTAAAAGAGTACGTCCAGTCCTCCAAGTTCGATCAACATCCTATTCCTACCACTGAAAATGAGTACTTTGTTACTCTCCAAATTCCTCCAGAGTTTCCCAGACAGTGGATTCAGCAAGGATATTCTCATGTCCATTATGGAGCTATTCGTCTTGCTCTTACTTTTCATGGTCGTAAAGGCTTGCCAATTGTGGCAAGAATCGTTTTGTTGGATACCAGGTTCTTAGAATACCAGCATGCATGCACTAGTACTGTCTAAACCATTTTGAATGCTGGAATAGTTTTCGTAACTCTGTATCCAAATTTCAATATAGCTCTTTCTGATCCCCAGCTACTTTCCTTTCTAAAAGTCCAAGTCCAGCTCACTGGAGCACCCTAGATTGCTGATTCTGTTGCTAGAACACTACACTACCAGATGGTTTATAGTGTGTAGAACCATGCTCTTGATTTGAATTTCCACAATAGAAATGAAGATGCTTTATTCATTTCCATGCAGAATGACCAAGCATCCTGCATTCATGTTTCTAGACTGATTCCTAAGGAAAAGTTAGCCAAGCTCCTCTTAGAGACTTGGATCATCAACTATGAAAAGTTACATCAAAACAACAAGCCTTTCTAGTCTTCAGACTCCAAGTTTGTTAGGAAGAAAGATGGAACTGTTTCCATCAAATTTGGCAAGGAAAAGGAAGAAAGTCCTTCTATCTTCCAGACCCTCTTTATGATCGAACCATGTGTTCTTTAGTCAATTTCTGACCCAGATCCAAAAAAGCTTGTTCAGTATTTTAAAAGCGATGGACATCTTGTCCATTACTATAAAGACCAGTATGGTCACTGTTTTTGGGATCTTTTTTGTCAATGTTCTTATTGCACAAATTCTCCTGACGAGGTAGACCCATATGCAAAATCTCCACCTCGACGGTAGCACAAGAAGCCAAAGGACCCTATGTACCAAAGGTACTTGAACGGAGATCCCTCCGTTAATACTCTTGGTGAGTGTGACAAGTTCCAATTTATGGTTTCCTATGCACCAACTCCACCACCAGAGTTCACTGCTTCCCCCTCAGTTTCACCAACTCTACCGCTATCACCTCCTCCATCTCCTCCTCTGAAAAAACCAGCTCTTTCCCCGTTTTATAAGCCAATCTTAAAGTGGGCAAAGAAACATTCCTACCCACTTGAGGCTCTAGCAGAAGCACCACCAAGTTCTTCCATCGCCATGTTCCATGTGACAGACTTTCCCCCTCTTGCTCGTGAAAGTTCCAAACTTTCGTTTCCTGCTCTAGAAAAATTCATTGATCCACAAGGCAGATATCGACATGCTCCTAAGATACCTGCCCCCACTGATATGGTTGGACATGGAAGATATAAAAGGACTCCTATTGCTGAAGCCGTCCTAAATTGGCAATCGGACTCTTTTGGCACATAATAATGCGTTCAAAGCAATTGATTCCAAGATTTTGAATGTGCAACAAGATCTTCAAAGATATGATGAAACTACCAAGAAGATGCTTTCAGATTTCCAGAAGAGGCTTCATACCTTGGAATCTGGACAACATTTAGGGTATCATCATCTCAAAAGTCCTAAGGCGAAAAAAGAGAAGCTCAAAAGGCAAATCCAGATCTTTGAAGAAGGAAGGCTCAATCCATTTCCGACTACTTTGCAACAGAGCATCCTCCTCCACCACCTCAGACGTCTATCTTTGCTGCTCTCACGGATGTTCTTGTAAGACAAGATAAGACCGATGTGGCTGAAATGCGAAATCATCTCAAAGAATTGGATTGAATAAGGAAAGAAAAAGGGAAAGGAAAAGAAGTCCGAAGAATCCTCGCTTGTCATAAGGGAAAAGCCAGACCAAATGATACTATCAAATCCGCTAGAATCTTTCTTAAGAGATTTGGGAAATTAGGAACCACAGCCTGAACCACAGCCTAATCCTGTTACTCAACAACATGATCCTGTCATTCCGGCAGAGCAGATTCTATTTCCAACAGAACCAGCTTTTCCAAACATCTTTGATACTGAATCAGATTTGGTATCCCTCTCATCTTCATCATCCTTCTCAATCCCTACCATCGATTCCTTTCCTATTGTGCCAGTAACTTCGTCAATATTCATGGCCAATCCTCCAGACCAGGATATGGAATCCAACCTCTCTAAACCAGAAGTTGTTCAATTAAATAATTCCTCCCAACAGATGTCTACTGCATCAAAACCGTTTTTTTACCATTGATGATATTCCTTATCACAAATGGCCAGAAAGACTTGAGGAATTTCATACTTGGTTAAATGCCCAAGCTCTTACCAATCATGACAAGTATGATGTCCTTTTTGGTTTTGTTACAAGGTTTACAGGTAGCCTCAAATATTGGTAGCAATTTGTGTCAGAACAAGACCAACTTCACTTTTTACTTTCTCCTGATTTTGGTCATGCCATTACCCTCCTATATCATTTCTTTGTGGGAAAACTTGCTGACCTAGTGGAGCTTAAAAGAAGAGAATTTTTTGAAAGAAGGTGTTGTTCTCTCCAGAAAAGACATCTTGATAAGCATTATCGGGAAATGCTTAACTTATTCTATCAAATTGGAGTTGATGCAAATCTGAAGCATGTCTTCCTGACTTCCATCCCCAAAGAATTATCCCAATAGGTGGAGAGAACTTTTCTCACCAAATAGAGGAGAATTCAGGATATTCCGCTAGGAGAAATCCAACAAGAAATCCATTTGTGCCTTGAAGAATTGTGTATCAAACGCCAAATGATCCAGACTTATGTCAATGACAACAGAGAACTTGACATGGCCTGTTCTCGCCAGAAGCTAAAGATCGAATGTTCCACGCGAGATTGTGATGATTCTTGTGGCAAGTCTTCTAGAAAAAAGAAGCACTTCAAGAAGCTTTGGATAAAATCCAGGCATGGCTCTAAACACTTCCGAAGAAAGAAGAAATGACGATACCTATGCAAAAGAAAAGATCGCTTAGGCCACAAGAAATCAAATCAATGCTTCATCTACAATCAGAAAGGACATTTTGCCAAAAATTGTCCTCAAGCAAAAAAATGTCAGAACCATCTGATACATCATATAGAGAATGAAACTGGTATTTCTCTTGAAAATGATGATATCGAATCTTTATTTTCTGCGGATGAAGAACCATCTGAACAAACTCTTTGTATCATCTTTTGTTACCAAACTCCCAATGAAATTGATTCAGACTTAGATTTTGAAGATATCTTTCACATATCTCTCACATCTTCAAAACAAAGCACTGATATATTTTCAAGCTAAATTCATTGTCCTCATTTTATTGTGAAAATCTTCACTTCGAAGTTTGCCAAACCTATCACTGTCATTGCTCTCATAGACACAGGAGCAAGTTGTTCAATCTTAGATACTAAAGTTCTTCCTGAAGAGTATTGGACTTCCTGTATTCGATATTTCAACTCTACCTCAGGAGATACTTTCTCTGCGAATGTAAGAACCACTCCGATAACTGTTCAGTTTTTTCCCCAGTGTTCTATAACCACAAAAATCTTCGGATCCAGTCTCCCCAACAAAGACTTGATCATTGGTTGGGACATTATGACTCAGATTTCTCAGCTCCGTATTATTCTTGGAAAATGTCTTAAGTATAAAGACCAATTCTCTGAATTCGTCAATATTCAAAGACTTTTTTCCATTCAAATGAGTCTGTTGGATTCGATCATGCAAAAGTTGTTGGAGTCTTGTTCAGAATCCTATTCTAAATTCACTCAAAAATGTTCTCATCCTCTATGAAAAAACCCAGAATTCAGTCCTTTCAAAAAGAATGAAGATATCAATCCAACCAAGGCGAGTCACATGGGAATGAACCCAGAATATCTGGTTTTAGCTCAAAGGGAATGCTTGGAACTATTACAGCGAGGCCTTATTGAAATCTCCAATTCTCAATAGGCTTACGAAGCCTTCTATGTCAATAAGCGTGCCGAGCAGAACAGAGGAAAGATGAGACTAGTAATTAATTATCAGCCTCTTAACCTTTTTCTCCAAGATGACAAATTCCCTTTACCCTCCAGAAACTCCCTTTTTGCTGGACTATCCAAGGCTCAAATCTACTCCAAATTCGATCTCAAAACCGGATTTTGGCAATTGGGCATTCATCCTGAAGATAGACACAAGACAGGGTTCTGTATACTGAATCAACATTTCCAATGGAAAGTTCTTCCTTTTGGCCTAAAGGTTGCACCATCCTTATTCCAAAAGGCCATGTGTTGAATCTTCCAACTAATCCTTGTAAGTGTAGCAGTATATATCGATGATATCTTGCTCTACAGTCCTGATGAGTAGTCACCTTGCCAACTTCTTGAACAAGTTTGTAGAAATTGTGAAAAAGCATGGGATCATGCTTTCTCAAAGAAAGATGAACATCGCCCAAACAGAAATTGAATTTTTTGGTATGCATCTTAACAAAGGTACATACTATCCAGGGCCACATATTGCTAAGGAATTGTTAAAATTTCTTGAGGAAAATTTCACAACAAAGCAAGTTCAACCTAGACTTAGAACCAGGGAAGGAAGAGACAATTTCCTGCAAGTATGCCTTCCCACATTGGGCGAACAACTCAGTTCAAGCCCTTTAGGAATAGCCTTTTAGCAGAAAACCACTCTGCCCTTTAGTTCAGAGCCTAGAGACACTCAGAGATGCTAGGATGATAATGTTTCTAACCTACCCGAGCTGCATCTCTCAGAGGATCCTACCAGGCTGGAGAAGAAGAGGAGTTTAGAAAGCCATAGAGAGTTTTTACAAAACACTCACTTTACTCAAGGGACTCTGCCCAACACATTACACCCTCCTTGCCAGACAATAAGAGGTCACACACAAGCAAGGACCAAGCTCACGGGTCCGAGAACAGACAGAGGCACCGGAAACTTCCGGTAGGGAATTATTCGCACGTCTATGAACAGTGACGATGAACAATAGTTTCCCTAGCCTACTGCTACAGTAAAAGTGAACAATAACTTGCTACAATGAACTTGTATTGATAGTGGCTTTATTTAGCAGTCTCGTCCGTCACGAGCATTGTAGTCATAGTCTGAGTCGTCTGAGCTGTGTGCTGTTGCTAGAAGATGTTCCTCATACTTTTGTTCAAGAGCTTCAAGGTCTTCTGGTGAGAGGATTTGGTTCAGCTGGTGTGATGTAGATGCGGATGCTTCCTCTTGTGCCCAATTTGTACTGTCTGTGTCTGCAGTGCTTGTAGGAATGCTTGGCTGAGGCCAATTGGATGGCTGATCATAGTGAGATGTGTTCATGCCTGAGGATAAGGACAAAGGTCCTTGGTCGTAGGGGTCCTGGGAAAGAGGACCTCCCCATTGTGCATAGGGGTCTTGAGTGGACTGTGTTGAGTCATCTGCATTTGTCATTCATGTTCCTGTGATGATGCAGCTTTTCTGAAATCTTCGAGTGCTTCCATAGCTTCTGGCACTAGGCTATAATGATCATATGCAGCGAGTACATTATAATTCCATACATCTTTAGGAATAGTCTTGTTTTCCTGGCACAAAATCCTCTGGAGTTCTCGGTATTGGTGTTCACAACATCCAACAGGTCCTGGATATGATTAGTGAATTCGAGCTTCTCTGTTGTCTAAGTGAGGTTTGTAGGATGTGGTTCCTACAATCTGTGGGGCATTAATTATGTTACCATTATTTCTGAGAAAATGCCATGGACGTTGAAAGAACAAAATGGTATGGACTTCAGGGTTTGGTTGCATGGTTCTCAATTCTTTTTCCAGAAGATATTTCCAGTGAGTAGGAGGATAAAACCAGTTGAGAAAGTCTAAGAGATTCTTATCACTTTCTTTTTCCACATTTCCTCTGCCGAGTAAGAATATCCTTGTGAGGTTGGCAATGAATCTTCTCGTTGGAATTTCAATAGCTATCAAGTACTTATTGGTTAAGTACCATAATAACCATTTGAGTTGATCAGGAAAATCATCTTCCTTCCAGATTAGAGGATGTATGAACGGATAATCTGCATTTAGTCCAATGAGATAAAGAATCGAACCTCCATTAAGTTTGAACAGATCTGTGTGGCATCGCCACATGAGGTTATCCAGGTTCTCGATGAGGCTATCATTCTGGATCTATTCCACAATCTCCTGGGGATATTTCCAACTTGGCAAATATTTAATCTTTTCAATCTTGTACTTTACTCCATGGTTGAGTATGTGGAAAGCAGGTCTCTTGATGTACATGTTGATCTCGGCTGGTGCTTTAGGTCTTGACAAGAAGTTAGCAAGCACATTTTTCTTTCTAGGAATATGTTTGGTTTCAAAAGAGTATTTTGAAAACCATTTAGCCCATCTAAGCAGTTGAGAGTTTGGAATCTGCTTCTACTTGAACTTGGTCATCTGAGAGAAAGATGCCATGTGTAGTTCTACCGGGAAGTGATGGCCGATGAGATGGAATTTGAACTTTTTTATTCCATTTTTCACCGCCAAGATTTCTTTAAAAGTGGAATGATAATGCATTTCAGCTTGAGAAAACTTTCCACTTTTATAGGCACAAAGATGTCTCTTACCATCAATTTCTTCAAGCAGAATGGCTGCCCAGTATTCATCATTGGCGTCTGTTTGGAGAATTCTTTTGCCTGTTGATGGTATCTTTAATGGTGGGAGATTTTGCATAATCTCCTTAAGTTTAGCGACTGCTTTAGTCTGTGATTTTCCCCAGGGTGGGGGATTCTTCTTTAGCATTGACCGGAGTGGAATTAACAGTTTCGCAATATTTGGGACAAAATCCCTGAGATAGTTAATTATCCCAAGGAATTGCTGAACTTGCTTTGTAGTGAAGTTTTCTTCAGGAAACTTCAATAGTTCTTGAGCAATATGTGGCCTTGGATGTACCTTTATTGAGGTGCATACCAAGAAATTCAATTTGTCTGGGCAATGTTCATCTTTCTTTGCGAAAGCATGATGCCATGCTTTTTCACAATTTCTGCGAACTGCTCAAGAAGTTGACAGTGCGACTGCTCATCAGGACTGTAGAGCAGGATATCATCGATGTATACCGTTGCACTAGATAGGATTGGTTGGAAAATTTGACACATGGCCTTTTGGAATAGAGATGGTGCTACCTTTAGGCCAAAAGGGAGAACTTTTCACCGGAAGTGTTGGTTTGGAATACAAAATCCTGTCTTGGATCTGTCTTCAGGATGGATGCCCAATTGCCAAAATCCGGCTTTGAAGTCGAATTTGGAATAGATATGGGCCTTGGTAAGCCTAGTAAAGAGGGAATCTCTAGATGGTAAAGGGAACTTGTCATCTTGGAGAAAAAGGTTGAGAGGCTGATAATTGATTACAAGTCTCATTTTTCCTCTGGTTTGCTCGGCTCACTTATTGACATAAAAGGCGTCACAAGCCCATTGAGAATTGGAGATTTCAATAAGGCCTTGTTACAATAATTCTGAGCATTCCCTTTGAGCCAAAACCAGGTGTTCTGGCTTCATTCCCGTATGACTCGCCTTTGTTGGATTGATATCTTCATTTTTTTTTTGAAAGGAAGGCGAACAAAGAACTCTAGGTTTTCCCATAGAGGATGAGAACATTTCTAGGCGAATTCAGAATGGGATTCTGAACAGGATTCCAACAACTTTTGCATGATCGGATCTAACAGACTCATTTGAATGGAAAAAAGTCTATGGATGTTGACAAATTCAGAGAATTGATCCGTATATTTAAGACCTTTTACAGGAATGATACGAAGTTGTGAAATCTGAGTCATAATGTCCCAACCAATAATTAAATCTTTATTTGGGAGACTGGATCTGAAGATTTTTGTGGTTATGGAACACTGAGGGAAAAACTGGACAGTTACGAGAGTAGTTTTGACATTTGTGGAGAAAGTATCTCCTGAGGCAGAGTTGAAATATCTGACATAAGAAGTCCAATATTCCTCAAGAAGAACTTTAGTATCCAAAATTGAACAACTCGCTCTAGTATCTATGAGAGCAATGACAGTGATGGGTTTGGCGAACTTTGAAGTGAAGATTTTTACAGGAAAATGGGGACAATGAGTTTGGCTTCAGAATCTGAATTCGAATCAGTTTCACTAGGAGTTTGGTAACAAGGGATGACACAAAGAGTTTGTTCGGATGGTTCTTCATCAGCAGAGAATAATGATTCGATATCATCATTGTGAAGAGAAATACCTGTTTCATTCTCTAGATGATGTATCAGGCGATTCTGACCTTTTTTTTGCTTGGGGACAATTTTTGGCAAAGTGTCCCTTTTGGTTGCAGATGAAGCATCGATTTGATTTCTTGTGGCCTGTGCAATCTTTCCTTTTGCGTAGGTATCGCCATTTCTTCTTTCTTCAGAAGTTCTTGGGGCCATGTTTGGATTTCTTTATCCAGAACTTCTTGAAGTGATTCTTTTTTCGAGAAGATTTTCAACAAGTACCATCACAATCACGCTTGGAGCACTTGATCTTTAGGTTCTGGCGAGAACAGGCTGTTTCAAGTTCTCTGTCATCTGTGATGTAAGTTCGGACCATCTGGCGCTTTAAACATAATTCTTCAAGGCACAAATGGATTTCTTGTTGGATTTCTCCCAACGGAATCTCCTGTATTCTTCTTTGTTTTCCAAGAAAAGATCTCTCAACCATCTGATTTGGATAAGCTTCAGATTTGGATAAGCTCCAATCTGGTAAAAGAGTTCAAGCATTTCTCGATAATACTTATCAAGGTATTTTTTGTGGAGAGAGCAACACTTTCTTTCAAAAAATTCTCTCATTTTTATCTCAATAAGATCAGTGGGTTTTCCAACAAAGAAGTGGTATAAAAGGGTGATGGCATGACTAAAATCAGGTGAACAAAGAAAATGGATTTGGCCTTGTTCGGCCACTGATTTCCACCAAAGTTTGAGGCTACCTGTGAATCTTATGACAAAGTTGAAAAGGACATCATTCATATCATGGTTGGTGATGGCCTGGGTATTCAACCAAGTATGAAATTCCTCAAGTCTTTCTGGCCATTTGTGATAAGGAATATCATCAATGGTGAAAAACTATTTTGATGTCGTGGACACATTCTGTCCGGGATTGTTGGTTTGAACAAGCTCTGGTTCAAAATAATTTGATTCCATATGAACAAGCTTTGGAGGATCAGCCATGAATATAGATGAGGTTATTGGTGCAATAGGGGAGGAATCAATGGCAGGGATTGAGAATGATGAGGAAGATGAGAGAGATACGAAATCTGATTCAGAATCAAAGATATTTGGGAAAGTTTGTTCTGCTGGGAACAGAATCTGGTTTTCTGAAATAACAGGATCAGGTTGTTGTTCTTGATTGCTCAAATCCTTCAAAAATGATTCCAATGGATTTGACAACATCATCTGTTCTGGTTTTTCCTTTATAACAATCGAAGATTCTGGAAGAACCTTCTCTTTCCCTCTTTCTTTCTTTTCTCGGTCTAATTCTTTGAGACGATTTCGCATTTCTGCCACACTTGTTTCCTTTCTGTAAGGATCTGGTGCGATGTTGGCAAAGATGGACGTCTGGGGTGGTGGAGGCGGATACTCTGTCCGTGCTGGAATTGGAAATGGATTGAATTGATTGAACCTTCCTTCTTCAAGGATCTAGATCTGCCGTTTGAGTTTTTCTATTTCCGGCTTAGGGCTCTCGAGATAATGATACCCTAGATGTTGTCCTAATTCCAAGGCATGAAGCCTCTTTTGGAACTCAGAAAGCATCTTCTTAGTGATGTCATCATACTTTCGAAGATCTTGTTGCACATATCCAATTTTGGAGTCAATTGCTTTGAACGCATTGTTTTGTGCCAAAAGAGTCTCCGATTGCCAATTTAGGACAGCTTCAGCAGCAGGAGTCCTTTTCTGTCTTCCATGTTCATCAACATCAGTGGGAGTAGGTATTTTGGGAGTATGACGGTATCTGCCTTGTGGATCAATAAACTCTTCTGGAGCAGGAAATGAGAGTTTGGGACTTTCTCGGACAAGAGGAGGAAAGTCTGTGTCATGAAACATAGCAATGGAAGAAGTGGATGGTACTTCTGCTGGAACCTCAAGTGGGTAGGAGTGTTTCTTGGCTCACTTTAAGATTGGCTTATAAAATGGTGAAAGAGCCGACCTTTTCTGAGGAGGAAATGGAGGAGGTGATGGTGGTGGAGTTGGTGAGACTGGGGGTGGAGTAATGAACTCTGATGGTGGAGTCGGAGCATATGAAACCATAAACTGGAATTCATCAAACTCACCAAGAGTATCGACGGAGGGATCTCCATTTAAGTACCTTTGGTACATAGGATCTTTTGGCTTCTTCTTCCTTCTTCGAGGTATGTCATCTGGATTTACCTCATCAGGATTTGACGACTGGAAGGACTTGTTGTTCTGATGCAACTTCTCATAGTTGGTAATCCAAGTCTCTGGGAGGAGCTCGGATAGCTTTTCCTTCGGGATCTGTCTAGGAACATGGATGCAAGACGTTTGATCATTTTGCATTTAAAGTAGTTTGGATAATTAATTATCTCAGAGACTTTGTTCCAAATCTTGCAAAGCTGTTGATTCCATTGGAGATGATGTTGAAGAAAAATCCCCCACCTTGGGGAAAATCTCAGACTAAAGCAGTCGCTGAACTTAAGGAAATTATGCAGACTCTTCCTCCGTTACAAATTCCATCAACAGGAAAGAGAATCCTCTAGACTGACGCTAGTTATGAATACTGGGCAGCCATTATGTTCGAAGAGATTGATGGTAAGAGACACCTGTGTGCCTACAAAAGTGAAAAATTTTCCCAAGCTGAAATGCATTATCATTCCACTTTTAAAGAAATCTTGGCAATGAAAAATTGGATAAAAAAGTTTGAATTCCATCTCATTGGCCATCACTTCCTGGTAGAATTGGATATGGCACCTTTCCCTCAGATGACCAAGTTTAAACAGAAGCAGGTTCCAAATTCTCAGCTGCTTCGATGGGCTGAATGGTTTTCAAAATACTCTTTTGAAACCAAACATATTGCCGAAAATAAGAATGTGCTTGTTGATTTCTTGTCAAGACCAAAAGCACCAGCAGAGATCAATATGTACATCATGAGGCATGCTTTTCATAATCTCCATCACAATGAAAAGTACAAGATTGAAAGAATAAAAGATTGGTTGAGCTGGCGATACCCCTAGGAGATCATTGAACAAATCCAGAATGACCGCCTCATTGAAAATCTAGATAATCTCATGTGGCAATGCCACACAGATCTATTCAGACTCAATGGAGGTTCGATTCTTTATCCTTTTGGATTAAATTTGGACTATCCATTCATACATCCTCTTATCTGGAAAGAATATGACTTTCTTGATCAACTTCGATGGTTATTATGGTACTTAACCAATAAGTACTTAATAGCTATTGAAATTCCAACAAGAAGATTCATTGCCAACCTCACCAGGATATTTGGATTCGGTAAGGGAAACATTGAAAAGGAGAGTGACAGAAATCTTTTAGATTTCCTTAATTGGTTTTATCTCCCTACTCACTGGAGATATCTCTTGCAAAAAGAACTGAGAACCACACAACCAAACCCTGAGGTCCATACTATTTTGTTTTTCAGATGACCATGGGCTTTTGTCATAAATAATGGTAGCATTACCAATGTCCCCCTAATTATAGGAAACACATCCTATAAACCTCTACCACACAGTGCAGAAGCTCAGATTCACAAATCTTATCTAGGACCTATTGGTTGCTATGAGCACTAGTACCGAGAACTCCAAAGAGTCTTGTGCCAAGAAAATAAAACCATTCCTAAAGATGCATGGAACTATAATGTACCCACTACATGGGATCATTATAGCTTAGCACCAGAAGCCAAAGAAGCACTTGAGGAAATCAGACAAGTTATATCATCACAGGAGCATGAAATGACATACACTAATGACATTGCTCAGTCCTCTCAAGACCCCTATGCTAAATGGGGAGGCCCTCTTTCCCAAGACCCCTATGATCAATGACCATTCTCTTTATCTTAAAGCATATATACACCATACTATGCTCAGCCATTCAACTGGCCTCAGCCAAGCATTCCTACTGACACTACAGGCTCCTCCCAGAATCAAGCGGAAGCATCCTCATCATATCAGCTGAACCAGATTCTCTCATTAGATAACCTTGAAGGACTCGAGCAAAACTATGAAGAACATCTTTTGCAATGCATAGTTCAGACGACTCAGACTATGACTACAATGCTCGTGACGGACGAGACTGCTGACCGTACAAGTCACGGTAGCAGATCACTGTACCAAGTTACTATAGCAAGTTAATGTTCACTTTTACTGCAGCAGTAAGCTAGGGAAATCACTGTTCACTGTCACTGTTCATACCGTACGAATAATTCCCTACTGGAAGTTTCCGGCACCTATATTTGTTTTAGGACCCGTGAGTATGGTCCTTGTTTGTGTGTGACCTCTTATTGCCTATAAAAGGCAAGGAGGATATAATGTGTTGGGCAGAGTCCCTTGAAGTAAAGTGAGTGTTTTGTGAAATTCTCTCATGGCTTTCTAAACTCCTTCTTCTTCTCTAGCCTGGTAGGATCCTCTGAGAAATGCAGCTCGGATAGCTAGAAATGTTACCATCATGGTTCTATTTGAGTGTCTCTAGGCTCTGAACTAAAGGGCAGACTGGTTTTCTGCTAAAAGGCTGTCCCTGAAGGGCTTGAACGTGAGGTTCGCCCACTGTGGGAAGGCATACATGCAGGAAACTGACTTCGTCCTCCCTGGTTCTAAGTCTAGTTCCATTCAATGGTATCAGAGCTCCTAAGGGGTGGAGAGTGTGACGGCCCAGGTGGCGGTGCGCAGGGAGGAGGGATGGCAATGCGTCCGCGCCTTGGTCCCCGAATGCGTGTAGGGAGGGGCACATCTCTTGTCCCACATCGCCTAAGGAGGGAGGTCTGGGCTGCCTTATAAGGCAATAGGCCCTTTAACTGTACATACGCATTTTCTTGGGGTAGTATGGGCTGCCCCAAGAAAAACAAAACCGTGAGGACTTAGTGTCCAAAACGGACAATATGTGTACAGTGGAGACCCAAGATATTACAAGTGGTATCAGAGCCGACTCCCGACCGCATGTGGGGCCACAGCGAGGACGCTGTGCTCCTAAGAGGTGGAGAGTGTGACGGCCCAGGCGGCAGTGCGCGGGGCGGAGGGATGGCGGTGCGTTTGCGCCTCGGTATCAGAGCCGACTCTTGACCGCATGTGAGGCCATAGCGAGGATGCTATGCTCCTAAGGGGTTGAGAGTGTGACGGCCTAGGTGGCGGTGCGTGGGGAGGAGGGATGGCGGTGCATCCACGCCTCAGTCCCCGGATGCGCATAGGGAGGGGCACGTCTCTTGTCCCACATCGCCTAGGGAGGGAGGTCTGGGCTACCTTATAAGGCAATGGGCCCTCTAACTATACGTATGCATTTTTTTGGGGTAGTATGGGCTGCCCCGAGAAAAACAAAACTGTGAGGACTTAGTGTCCAAAGTGGACAATATGTGTACAGTGGAGACCCAGTATTACAAGAAGTGTGACGGCTCAGGCGGCGGTGCATGGGGAGGAGGGATGACAGTGTGTCCAAAGCAGACAATATGTGTACAGTGAAGACCCAAGGTATTACAAGAAGTGTGACGGCCTAAACGGGGGTGCGCAGGGAGGAGGGATGGCGGTGCATCCGCACCTCAGTCCCTGGACGTGCATAGGGAGGGGGCATGTCTCCCATCCCACATCGCTTAGGGGGGACACCTGGGCTAACTTATAAGGCTTGGGTCCCTCTAACTGTACATACGCGTTTTTTTGGGATAGTATGGGCTGCCCCGATAAGAACAAAACCGTATCCCCCAATAAGAACAAAATCGTGAGGACTTAGTGTTCAAAGCGGACAATATATGTACAGTGGAGACTCCCGACCGCGTGTGGGGCCACAGCGAGGGCGCTGTGCTCCTAAGGGTGGAGAGTGTGATAGCCCAAGCGGCGGTGCGCGAGGAGGAGGGATGGCGGTGCGTCCGCACCTCGGTCCTTGAACGTGTGCAGGGAGGGGGCATGTCTCCTATCCCACATCGCTTAGGGGGAGTCCTGGGCTAACTTATAAGGCTTGAGTCCCTCTAACTGTACATGCGCGTTTTCTTAGGGTAGTATGGGCTGGACAATATGTGTACAGTGGAGACCCGAGGCGTTACAAGTGGTATCAGAGCCGACTTCCGACCGCGTGTGGGGCCACAGCGAGGACGCTGTGCTCTTAAGGGGTGGAGAGTGTGATAGCCCAAGAGGCGGTGCGCGGGGAGGAGGGATGGCGGTGCGTCCGCACCTCGATCCCCAAATGTGCGCAGAGAGGGAGTGAGGACGCCAGTGCTCCTAAGGGGTGGAGAGTGTGACAGCCCAAGCGGCGGTGCACGGGGAGGAGGGATGGTGGTACGTCCGTGCCTCGTTCCCCAAACGTGCACAGGGAGGGGGCATGTCTCCTGTCCCACATCGCTTAGGGGGGGAGTCCTAGGCTAGCTTATAAGGCTTGGGTTCCTCTAACTGTATATACGCGTTTTCTTGGGGTAGTATGTGCTGCCCCGAGAAGAACAAAACCGTGAGAACTTAGTATATGTGTATAGTGGAGACCTGGGGCGTTACAAGACTTGTAATACCTCGGGTCTCCACCATTGTACACATATTGTTCACTTTCCCTACGCACGTCTGAGGACTGAGGCGCGAATGCACCGCCATCCCTCCTCCCCATGCACTGTCGTTTGGGCTGTCAAAAACGCGTATATGAACCCAAGCCTTATAAGCTAGCGCAGAACTCCACCCTAAGCAATGTGGGACAAGAAACATGCCCCCTCCATGTGCACGTTCGGGGACCGAAGGGCGGGCGCACCTCCATTTCTCCTCCCCGCCACTTCTGATACCACTTGTAATGCCTAGCTCTCTACTGTAGAGATATTGTCTGCTTTGGACACTACCCCAAGAAACGATTAATATTAGGATTGCATTTTTTTCGATTGTTTTAATCCTTTATTTGATGAATATCTTGAGTGTTATACTTATCTGGTAATTGCTTGTTCTTGTTTTGGAGAACATTAGGATTGCATTTTTTTAGATTGCACGTTAGGATATATAGGATTTCATGATAGCATTATCTAGTTTGAATAGGATTGCATGTTTAGATAATTTCAGAATAGATTAGAATAGGATCTAAATAACATTTTCTTTCATAGATAAAGTCTTAGATAATGTTTGCATATTTGAAGAATCTCATTTAAAAAAAATTAGATTTCTAAGATAGGATAGGTTTTAAGTCAAATTAATCCCTAAACTAAATTAGATAACCATTCATTTTAGATAATTTAATTAGGGTTTTTATTAATTTCGAATTTTAATAAAAAAATTACAAAAATATTAGGTGTATGTCAATTAGTTTGCATGTTAGGTTCATTTAATTAGAAATAGCTTGTTAGTAAAATTAGGTCATGTAGTTAAAGTGCTAATTTCAAGATAAAAGAAAACCCAAAAAAAAAAAAAATTGCTTGCTTTGTGTGTTTAATTCTTTTGATGCAATTTATTTGATTCATTGAGTGTTTAATAACGATTGAGCATCCATGTGATCACCCTATTGCACGATAGTAATTAAAATTAAAATTAAACTAGACTGCCTCCAAAAACATTTTTGAAAATAAAAAGAAATGGTACCGAAAGGGCATTAGAGAAGTCTAGTGTAACCAAGTCCCCGTCCCCGAAGTCTCTGGTTCATAGGAGTAAAATAATCCTTCCATTATTTTACTTAAGTGTCTAATGGACCTACCATAAACAGATTAGTGGTGACTCCTAAATAAAATTCATTTAAAATAAAAAACTTGAACCTAAGTTGCGAATTGGTATGGGCTTGGGAGAGCCCGAGCTAAGTCTAGACCCATACCTTTCTACGGTCACCGACGGATTAAGTAAGTTAAAAATTGGCCTATGCTAAGGATATAAGTAAGTCTACGCCCATCATCGATGTTGCCTCTCCCTTAGGATATTGTCCCAGATGGATGGGATGGCATGGATGATCCGGCACCTCCAAAGACAGAGAACCCTAATGATGCGTTGGAAGGAATTGCAGTCTGTTCGATGACCTCCTCATAGGCGCCATTGACAAAGGACCTCCAAAAGAAATGGGCTTTGGCCCACGAGAATAACTCATTTATTGCTTTCGCACATTCCCCTGCGTGGGAATTTTTATTGCTTTCTAGGATATGTTTGCAATTTATTCTTTTTCGCTTTCTTTTTAGGGATTGAGCATAGCATTTTCCATTTAATAAATGTAATTCGATTGATGAACATCATTAAAATTACAAGTTTTATTTTGAGGACATGATGGGATATGCCAAACCAACCCGGTGATGATATCCAACCGATAAAAGAAAAAGTAAAATCCAAGGAGAATTCTGAGGCCTGGGCTTCATCATGTTTCCTCGTGTCAAAATGTTTCAAAAAGGTCTTGTTGCAAAAGAATTCCAAAAATTCCCAAAAAAATAAGAGAAGAATAAAAAAAATTATTTTTGAAGCCATTTCCAAAAGCATGCATTAGGTTAGCCTTGTTTAATTTTCTAACTCATTTACTTCTTATTTCAAAAGCATTAATTTCTCAATCTGATGAGAAAGCATATGAAAATGGCACATCAGGTTACAATGATAGATCAGTTGGCCCAACTGTAACTCAACAAGTTTGAGAGCACACTTCTAAAGAGTAAATAAAATGAGGGGTAAGAGGACCATCCATCTTTAGTGAAAGAGATGACGAATTGGGGACACTACAAATTCTAGTAGTGACATGACTGAGACAAAATCTCGATCCGAGCCAAAAATGGATGTGCAATTGAATTTACTTTGATCTTGTATAGTATCTTATTCATGCACTTTCTCTTGTGCAGGGGCAAAAACGGATTTTTAGTCTTAATTGATAAGAACAACCCAAGGACATCAATTATTGAGGCAATCTCATTGTGGAACAATCCCCCGCATGAATGCTTAAAACCATTTTTTAGTGTGGTAAATTGTTTTGAATTTTACAATTTTTCATGCTTAAAGCTGTTGGGGTCTTTTAAAAAAAGGATTTTGCATGGTAACTCTAACATGTTTTGTCCACCAATTCCACTAAAGAACATCAAGATAGACTAATTTAATGAATGCTGTGGAATGAATTGAGCATACTAAATGAGACGAGTCGGGATGATGAAAGGCGAATCCTATCCTATACACAGTCTTCTACTCATACACTTGTGAGATGAGTGTAGGAAGGTTCATATTCACAAGGTAAAAAGTTCTCTCGCAAAAAGGAACGATGACTGAAATGATGAGGTGTGGCATCCAAAAATTTAGACGATCCTCAGATAGGTGACGGTCATTATCAATCGATGGAAGTATCGTCGGACTGTGGCATTGATATCATTTACGAGCATTAATTCGTATTTATTTATTTATTGGATCGATATGCTATGTTTAGCAATGGACCCATCAACCGTGCAACAAGAGAAAATCTTTGGACAATGATTGAATAATATTTTTTATAGAACCGAAAGGATGGAATTCGGTCATGCGTGAGGAACATGCACACTGAAATTTAAGAATGAAATTTTGAGGAGTTGGACTGCATGCAAAAATTTCGGTTATACATTTATTCAGGAAGCAATTGGATTATGGGAATATAAATTGGTTCATTTAGAAAACAAAGTGCTTCATAATTATGGGCTTATATTTTAAAGACCATGGGCCTTTGAGTTTGGACTTTTGGCCTCAAATTTTTGGGCCCAAGCAGGCCCAAGGAGCCTCCAAAGATGTCGACCGAAAGGGGGGGGAGGAGAGAACCAGACAAGAGGGGGAAAAAGCCACTCACCACTTGTCCATGGTTGCCTCCATTATCTTCCACTTGTCCTTTCCTTGAAGCCATTTGTCACCTGCATGCAAAAATTAGCAATTTAATTAAACAAAAGAAAGCAAAAGCTTTCGGCAAGGGAGAGTGAGGCCGAGAGAGTGAGCGGGCGAGCAAGTGAGAGAGAGAGAGAGAGAGAGAGAGAGAG
Source organism: Eucalyptus curtisii (assembly GCA_017140595.1). Taxonomy (NCBI): domain Eukaryota; kingdom Viridiplantae; phylum Streptophyta; class Magnoliopsida; order Myrtales; family Myrtaceae; genus Eucalyptus; species Eucalyptus curtisii. The sequence goes on along the minus strand of CM029496.1, from coordinate 26,049,289 downwards.
AGAGAGAGAGAGAGAGAGAGAGAGAGAGAGAGAGAGAGAGAGAGAGAGAGAGAGAGAGAGAGAGAGGGTGAGCAGTGAGCGGTCCGAGCGTGTGAGGGCAGAAAAGGAAGGCCACCCTCCGCCCGTGCCGTGTCCGAGCTGCCGCCGTCGACGCCGCCGATCCCCGTTGCTGATTGAGCCAAGCCAAGATCCCCGAACCCCTGTTTTTGGCTAGCAACCGAGTAGGAAGACTTGAGGCAAGTAGAAGTTCTTTAATCTATGTTTTGCTTGCTGTTATTATCTAGTGAGGAGTTGGTAGATGTGAGAAAATGTGAAATTGAGAGCTGCATGTTGATTTTGGACTTATAAGATGAAGCTAGATCAAGAAGCTAAGTAGAAACAGGGCATGTATGGTGGATTTCGGATTTTGAACTGAAATTAGGACTTAAGGATCTGACTATGGTGGATTTTCGGAAGTGAAGAGGCTGTATTATAGGGTTATACATTTATATACACTTCATTGTGGGCGTTGGATGCCGAGATTCAATGAGTGGGAGAAATTCTCTTTAGGTTAGTAGACTGTTTTTCAAAAGACAGTATGACCTTCGGTAATTTCTTGATTTTTCTGTAATTTTCTAGCCAAAATTTGACTTTAAATCCTTAATGAAAGTTGTAGAGAACATCTGTAGGAATAACATATCAAAAAATTAGAATAAATGAACAAATTTTGGTCAATGAAATGATTTTTCTATGAAAATGCTAAATCTGGAGATTTTACAGAACGTTAGCAAGGAATACCGCAATTTTTGCTCTTGATACGTAAGTAATTTGACTTGGTGTTATTCATGAAACTTTTTCATTTAGGTCTCCTTGATAACACGTCAAAATTTCATAATTTTCTGAGTCCATTTAGTATTTATTTCGAAATTTTACCAGAACTGTGCATTGTAAAAAATCGAGCTATTCTGTTTTCGAATTTTCACAAAGTGTCCCAAAGGTGAATGTGTTTCGAATGGTTATGTGATATGATGGTACTGGTTGTGGATATTTGTGCAATATTGAGATTAGACAGAGGGTCTACGAGACATCTTGTTTTTGGCATTTGAAAGTATTTTTGTAAATTAAAATGTTAATGGTTGCCGTTGAACCCTTGGGTCAACGATGCCCGGGGAGTCGAGATGCCCAAAGGATCGAATGAGTCGATGCCTTGTGGATGCCCGGTGGCCTTAGTGGCTGAATGCCAGAGGTTTTTCCCCGGGAGCTTCGGGATGCCCGGTTGTATGCTAGTCGGTACGTAAATCCGGAGGGCCAAGTAACCATTCTCATGGTGAGCTTCGGAGGTTTCCTCGTGATGCCAGGTGGGGTACGAGATGCCTGGAGGCGTGATATGCTCCGGATGCCCGGTGGCCCTAGCGGCTGAATGCCGGAGGCTTTCGCGATGCCAGGGTGGATGCGAATGCCCGGAGGGACGTAAACATTGGTCCTCTGGGGGATGAAATCTTTTGAATGATAAAATGGATGATACCACTAAGTTTGTGTGTGGTCTGGTTATAGGAACTAAATTGTATGGCATGGAATGGGACGTGTCATTACAGTTTGGCCCTATGATCGGGACTTGTGTAACTGGATATGTTGCATTATGATTCTTTTAAATTGCATTTGCCATTATGTTAAAGAATTCCATGATTTTAATGCATATTTATTCCTTGATTTCCTGTTTTTGTCTATCTTGTATGAATCTAGATATTGATAGTCATGCTTGACATAGTTTGATGAATCTTTTACTGCTGAGTGGTTGTACTCACCCCGTTTGGGGACTAACATTTCAGATTAAAAGATGCCTCTGTTGCCTGTCACTCGCGGTACTTTTTACGGTGTCCCAGTCGACGTTGAGTGCATGTGTTCAGAGCACACTCATGTCGAGATTCGAGGATTGGTTTTCATCCGAGTACGAGTTCTAGTCATGTATGACGTCGGTTTACCTAATGGCCCCGTGGTCCAGGAGTTTCTGTCGGTGCACGTCCGTCGTGATGGGGTCATGTTGGGGATGCTGCCGCCGCCGCTAGCCGATGGACCGGGCTGGGTGTGATCGTGTGTGACGGGTAGCAGATGAAGCTTTTTAGACTGTCGGCACTGTCTGATAGACTTTTTGTATAGGGCTGAATGGAAAGGAAAGCCAGAGGGAGGTTGGGTTATCTTATGTTATGAAGCCGGGTATAGAAAACCACGGCAAATTTTGATGTACCGACCGATGTTATCTATCAGACCTATGTAAATAAAAGTGTCCAGCTTAACTTATAAAACTGTCTAGTGGATGTGCATCATTTCAAAATTTTTGGGTTAGGGAGATGTGATATCACTTCCACCATACTTTCATACGCTGCGCAGGGACCGTTTAAAAATTATAAACCTCCGGGATGGATAAACCTTCAGGTCAAGTGAGAGAGAGGTAAGCGAACTATGGCGACCTAACGGATCGGGGACCGTCGAAGGGGTGCCACATGAGGGGCAATTCATTTCTCTATTCCAAACACTACAGGTGATCCATTGCTTAACCCCTTTGAGTCGTATACACTTATGGAGGTTCTTTTCAAAATTATCCCTGTCAAGATCCACCCCACATCGGGGCAAATTGGAGGTAAGACAGCAGCATAAGGTGAGGAAAATGTTAAAAAATTTTCTTGCTTACTTGCATCAATCTTCAAATCATGCTATTACATTGAATTCATGTGGTAATTTAAGTGCCTTAGGATGACGAAGAGCATTCTTTCTCTATCCTACATACTTATATCCTTTGCAAAGCCCACTTGAGCCTACAATTTCATTTCTTTAAACCAAGTTGATGATCATCCCCCACACTAGAGCAAGGCAAAAAGCAATTGTTCAAACAGTATGGTCTGGAGTGCTATAGAAGACGAAGATCTCCCAAAGGTCCAAATGTTAAAAGCACCATATGGTCATTCAAAATAGAACCAAGAGGCATGAAAAAGTAGTGCACCTAGTAAAAGCAAGGCCAATGCCCATGAAAAAAGAAGTGAAGAAAAAATGGATGAGAACTAGGGGCATGAAAAAGCGGTGTGCCTAGTAAAAACAAAGCCGATGCCCATAGATGGAAAAGAGAGTCAAGATAAGGACTATTGAATGTAAAAAAACTATATCTCCAATGGAGCAATACTCAAAGAACTCAAATGCTGAGTTTTTACAATTAATGGGGCGCCTTATAAAGACAATCCCCGATGGTGAAAAAGAAAACTGGTGGCAATGCCAAGATGATCATCAACTCTCACCCTCTGCACATTTTTTAGCCTAATGATCCTTTCGTTTCTCAACCCATGAACGCAGCCTATGTTACGTTCCTTGCAAAGTCTCTTGAGATTATGGCACTTGAATTAACATGGTAATTCATATGTTTATACGCATCGCTCGAAGAAGTGCGAACAAGATTATTTCTTTCTCATTTTGCAAGGTTCTTGACTTGTAAATCCGGAGATGATTATAGAATTGTTCTTTCAATTACTTTGACTCAAAGAGTCCCTTTGTTAAGCCGTTGACCAAGCCCACATTATGATCCCTATTAAAGACCTCTCATATTGGGAAGGTCGTACCGCTTGCGATAATACTCGGACCCTTGTTGGTATGATGATAATGAGATGGAGTGGTTCTCCTAAAATAGCCCTTCTGAATAAGAGTGAGTGAAAGCCCTTTCTAACTGAAAGTCTCTCATTTGGCAGAAGAACAGCCCAAGTGCCATAACTTGGCACGGGAGGACACTTAAGTGCCATAACTTCGAAAATGTACACTTAAGTGCCAGTTTCGAAGTTAAATGGAACACTTAGGTGCCACTCAGCGAAAATCCAGCCAAATGGCTGATGTGGCAATTTTCCGGCTAGTTTGGTCCAAAACGACGTCGTTTTGCACGCTAATGTGGCATGAAAATGCAAAAACGACATTTTTTTTGTCTGATGTGTAAATAATAACATAAAATTAATTAAATTTAATTTAAACTTAATTTTATTTAAACTATTCTAAAAATTAAAAAACTAAAAACTAAAAATTAAAAAAATTAAAAAAAATTAAAAAAAAAGGGGAGACCGAAGGGGCGGGCGAGGGCGAGCCCTCGCCGCCGCCGCCTCCCCGCCATCGTCGGGATGGGCCGGTGACGGAGGGGGAGGGTGGGCCGGGGTCGCCGCCCCCGGCCGATCGGCGGCGAGGGCCGCGAGCCCTCGCCCGGATCCGGTGAAGGCCGTGGGCCTTTGCCTCCCCCCCGCCGCCGAGAAGGGCAGCCGATGAAGGGGGGAGGGTTGGCTGGGGTCGCCGGGGTCGCCGTCGGCCGACCCTCCCCCTCCGTCACCGGCCCTTCCGGCGACGGCGGGAGGCGGCAAGGGCCCGCAGCCCTCACCGGATCTGGGCGAGGGCTCGCGGCCCTCGCCGCCGGTTGGCCGAGGGCCGGTGACCCCGGCCGACCCTACCCCCCTCCGTCACCGGCCCTTCCGGCGATGGCGGGAGGCGGCGACGGCGAGGGCTCGGCCCTCGCCCGCCCCCTTCGGCCTCCCCTTTTTTTTTCTTTAATTTTTTTTTTTTAATTTTTAGTTTTTAGTTTTTAAATTTTTAGAATATTTTAAATAAAATTAAGTTTAATTTTAATTTAATTAATTTTTATATTATTATTTACACATCGACACGAAACGGCGTCGTTTTTGCATTTTCTCGCCACATCAGCGTGCAAAACAACGCCGTTTTGGACGAAACTCGCCGGAAAATTGCCATGTCAGCCATTTGGCCGAATTTACGCCGGAGTGGCACCTAAGTGTTCCATTTAACTTCGAAAGCGGCACTTAAGTGTACCTTTTCGGAGTTATGGCACTTAAGTGTCCCCCCGTGCCAAGTTATGACACTCTAGGTGTCCCAAACTTCTCTCATTTAGTATTCTTAAGAAATCCATGCCATTATCTTGAACAACAATTCTCTCATGTGAAAATTTGGGTGATGCAAATATGGTAAAATCATTAAGCATAAACCTTGATTGAATTGATGAGAATCTCACTTAATTTTGAAAAGTGCATTTTAAAGTACCTCAGATTGTTTACCTCTTTGATGAATGCATACCAGTTTTTGCTTTAATCATGTTTGACAGATAATATTTCCTTGAAGACCGAGTAATACGTGACGTTCAAGTTGCTCCTTGAAGTCTCGAGATTCGGCGTGCTTTTGTAGCCCGAAACCCTTTTCAGACCCGGCGTGCTTCCGTAGCCAGGTGTCCTTTATATTGACCTGGCATGCTTTCGTAGCCTAGAGTCCATTTTATTGACCCAGCGTGCTTCCGTAGCCTAGTGTCCTTTATATTGACTTGGCATGCTTTCGTAGCCCAAAGACCCTTTCATCGACCGGGCGTGCTTCCGTAGCCCAATGTCTTTTATATTGACCTGGCGTGCTTTCGTAGCCAGAGTCATTTTTATCAACTCGGCGTGCTTCCGTAGTCCGGTGTCCTTTATATTGACCTGGGCTTTCGTAGCCTAGAGTCCCTTTCATCAACTTAGCGTACTTTTATAGCACGATGTCCCTCTTGATTGACACGGCGACCTCCCGTAGCCCGAAGTTCTTGACCCGGCACGCTTCCATAACCCGGAGTCCTTTTCATCCACTCGGCGTACTTCTATAGCCTAAGTTCCTTTTCAGAAATTGAGAGTTTGTGGATTTCACCAAAATCTTTCAATCCGTTGTTGACATCTCAGTTTGGATCTGAATGTCATAAAATATTTTCATGTAAACATTTCACTCTGGATTTGAATGCTTTTTTTTTTTTTCTCGTTATACCTTAGTCTGGATCTAGGTATTTCGAGTTCCCAAATCTTGACATCTTAGTCTGGATCTGGATGTCTTAATTATTTTCATTTAAACATTTCACTCTGGATGTGAATGTTTTTCGATCTTTCTTGTTATACCTTTGTTTGGATCTAAGTATTTTGAGTTCTAAAATCTTGATATCTCAGTCTGGATCTAGATATTTTAATTATTTTCATCTAAACATTTCACTCTGGATGTGAATGTTTCTCGATCTTTCTCGTTATATCTTAGTCTAGATCTAGGTATTTTGAATTCCAAAATCTTGACATCTCATTGAGACGACCGTAGAAAGGTACGGGTCCTGGAAAAGTGACTTCCCGTTTAGGCGACCATAGAATGGTATGAGACAATAACTGTTTCCTGTTTAGGCGACCGTAGAAAGGTACGGGTCCTAGACAATATTTGTTGTTCTAACAAGCTACAGTAGAAAGGTACGGGTCCTGGAAAAGCAGTCTCCCCATTCAAGCGACCGTAGAAAGGTGTGACATCCTGGATTTTTCACTTCTACTTTCAATTAAATTAATCGGCCATTTCATCGATGCGCCTATAGGGCTGTTCTTAGAGCTGATCACTCTCTAGATAACTAGACTATCTGGGGAAGTCATTAAGGAATTTTAAGGCAATAGACTTGAGAATTCGACTAGGAATCGGCTGCTCGACCGTGTTCATCTTTAGAGGCCATTACGGCACAGTTAAAAATTGATTAGAGATCAAAGATAGGTCGGTTTGACGAAGATGTGTGGCTAAACGTGGGTGACTCCACTAAATTGGAAAATTCTCGTCGGCCAGCACTAGATTGATTTTTCTGTCGTTTTGGTACCCTGTGTCCGTATTTGAATCCTCGAGATTTTCATGACAATTGAGAGTCACCAACATGTCGAGTGGGTTCATTGTGGCTCAAAGAAAATCGACCACGGGTCATTTGCACTAAAAATTTCTAAAAGTTACTCGGTAGCTTAGATCACACTAAAAACACGCCGAATTGAAATTAACCGCGAATTTGCATTTGATTTCAGAAATTGAAAGTTCTGTCATGTCATAATTAATTCTAGGAGCGTCGACTCAGTCTCAGAAGATTTTTCTGCAAACCGAGACTTTTTGGGAAAAAAGTCATCGTAGGGTCTTTTTGTTCAGAAAAAGTCAGGGACCGTTTTTTATCGCGAAATTGGGAAGCAAGTGGGATCAATTGGTGAGGAAAAATACCAATTGGGTCGGTGAGGTGTCGGTTGAATTTATAGGGGCCAAATTGGATTGATTCATGAGAGATTGAGTATCCAATTGAGAGAGAAACCAAGCAAATTCGTAATCCCCCACCACTTAAGGCTTTTGGACCATTTCAAGGGTTCAAAGAGGGGCATTGGTGGCTGATTTGAGGCCAAGGAAGATCCTGGTGGTGGAGGAATGGTCAAGGGGACCATTGAAGAGAAAATTTGGCCAAGTGGACCCATTTTCCCTTATCTCTCTCTCTCTCCCTCTCCAAGACTGGTGACCAACTCCTTCCTCCCCCTCATTTGTGCCGTGAGAACTCCAGCCAAGCCAGAAGAACTGTCGAGGAGCCCCGCCGTCGCACGTCACACGCCGGAACGCCGCCTCGCGCGTCGTCACGCCTAGCTGTGTGCGCCCTCTGCCCGCCATGCCGTCCTCACCGTTCCAACAACCTTGCCTTGCATCCTAGCCTTTTTTTCAGTCGTGCCGGAGTTGTTTGGCCTGGATCCGACCTCCGTAAGTCCCCGCCAAGCCCAGGTTTAGCCATTTCCACCTTCTTCAATCCATTCCTGCCTTAAACCAGCTTTGTTGCTCTCTGTTTTAGCCAAGAACATAGTAGAAAAGTGTGGGTTTCCAGTAGCCTTCGAGGCCTGTTTTGGCCTGCTTTCCGGCCCCGAAAGCTAGGCCCACTTTGCAGAGAATCGTTCCCCATTGCGTTCCCAACATTTTGAACCAAATGGATCGCCAAACAAGTGAGTTTAACTCACTAATTCTCACTTAGTAGGTTAATGATGCTTAGGGGTTGATTATTTTAGGCTAAGATGGATTAGGTGGTTAGATTATATTAGATTAAATTAGTGCATTTAAATAATTGTCTATGCATATTAGGTGGACAGTTAGTGCAATTAGCGGGTAAATAGACTCTAGTATTTGTTTAACGAGTCTCGGAAATTTTCCAGGCCCGTTCCGGCATATAATTAGGCATTACAAGCCTAAGTATGCATGTATTTCATTTATTTGATATTTTCCGTAATTATTTAATTAATTAACTATTTTTCAAAAATTAAACCGGGATGGCCGGTGACCAGAAAATTACGTTGATTGCAGCGGTGTGATATGTTTATTTAGTTGAGCCTTAAATTGTACTGAATGTATATGAATTACATTTTTCGAACTTATTCTTAAATTGATTTAATTTTAGTATTTAATTGGAAAATAACTGAGCGTCAGTTTATAACGCCAAAAATATTTTGGTGGACTATATAAAATGGTGGGATTTATGGAAAGGAAATTATTATATTTTTGGCTAAGACCAACCGTGTATCCATACACGGCTATTTTATCGGGTATGATAAAAGGTGAGAAAGAACGCTATATTACATCGGCTCGATGACTAAGTATGTCATCTCGGAGAAAGACGCTATGTTACGTCGGCTCAATGACTAATTATGTCATCTCGAAGAAAGACATTATATTATATTGGCTCGGTGACTTGGTACATCATCTTGGAGAATGCACGTGGGCTTAGTGCCTAGGTATGTCATCTTGGAGAATGCACGTGGGCTCGGTGATTAGGTATGTCATCTTGGAGAATGCACGTGGGCTCGGTGACTAGGTTTGTCATCTTGGAAAATGCACGTGGGCTCGGTGACTAGGTATGTCATCTTGGAGAATGCACATGGGCTCGGTGACTAGATATATCATCTTAGAGAATGCATAGTATTGATTAGAATGACTGGAAAATGGTCTGATTGACATGTAATCGACTAGGTCGATTGATCAATAAGTTGATCTGAGTGAATGATTTGATGTGTTGATGTGACTCGATGAGATTATGAATTGTGTTGAATTGCAGGGAGGAACTAAGGCCAAGGTAAGTCCTATGACTCGTGATTGTGCTTAGGCAGCTCTTAGGGCGTATTTACTTCTTAATCGAGTCTTAAGGGGTAGAATTCGCTAAGACATTGTCTCACTGGTTATTGTATAACCATTTTCAAGTCCGTAGATGGTGTTGGTAAAGGACCAGGAGCCCCAAAGTTCATGAGGTGAAGCCCGAAGAATCGATGACCATGTCCGACTAGCTAGTCGTAGGACAATTCTCTTTTAATGGGAGCCAATTCCTTTTGTAAACCTTTGTGTATAGACCTATGTGTTTATAAAAAGGTATTTTGTGAAAAATTGGTCCTACTTTCTTATCCCATTGTTTTATTGTCTGGGGATTAATTATATGCTTCCGCATGTGTATTAAAATGAATGGGTCGGCGATGCGTCCTAGGACATCGCTATTAATCGACCAGGTGAGGAATGGGTGCGTGCCCAAGGATCGGGGTGTGACAAAAGGTATGGGTCTTTAAAAGTGATTTCTCATTTAGGCGACCATAGAGTGGTACGGGTCCTAGACAATATTTGTTGCTCTAACAGGCGACCGTAGGAAGGTACGGGTCCTAAAAAAGCAATCTTTTCTATCAAGACGACCGAAGAAAGGTTCGGGTCCTACACAACCAAATACCGCCATACTAGGTGACCGTAGAATGTACGAGTCCTAAGAAGGCAACTTTCTCTTACAAAACCCTGTTACTATTCTAGGCGACCGTAAAAAGGTTTGCTCTACCCTCCTTAAAGGTAAGTCATTTCAGGTATGTTCCCTTATCGTTTGCATTAGCATTTCCATGCATCATATAAATTGCATTTCAAAATAGGATTCATTTTCCAAAAAAAAAAAAAAAAAAAAAAAAAAACTTTGAAGGTCATTTAGTGCATATGCATGATCAAAATTTAGGTCTCAATTTGTCTTTGAAGATAACCTCTATGAGCTCACCTTTAAAGAGGGGCAGCTGTTGACACCTAAATTTTGGCGACCCAGTCATTGATTTTTTACATAAAATTTAGGGATTAATTTTAACCCCTAAAAAAAATTTGCATAGCATATAATTTTAGGCACATCTTGTTCTGATAAGGAATAATGATTTGATATATTCAGTAAATCTTTTATATATTCAAATGTTATATACCGAGAGGTATATTTCGTTGAAAATTAGAAGGTTTCGATGGAATATTTCAGACATGATATATATTTGGCGTTAATCTTCGGGTAATATGCATTTTTGACATAATAAAAGAAACATCAGATCTTTCGATCATCGATGGCGTGAACAAAGGAAGGAAAATGAAATAAAATCGTGAAGATTACGCCTTGGCCGCCCGAGATGCAATTGAAAAGAAGGAAATTCTGCTTCTTCCATATAGGGGCTCAATTTCATTGCATATAAAAAAGGGGTTAGCCCGCACGAATGAGACTAGAGGGAGCGAATTCAAAAAAAAAAAATCGAGAGAAAAAAATTTCGTGAGAGGGGGAGTAAAAAAAAAATTCGAAAAAAATTCGTGCAAAGCTAAAAAATTAGTGCAAGAGAGTGAAAAAAGGAAGAGAGAAAAAGAAGCCTCCCTCTCCTCCGTACAAAGTCAAAAGGCATGGAGTCATTTCCTTTCTTTTCTCCGACCACTTGCAGAGAAGAAAGAAGCCAGCAGCAGTAAAGAGAGTGAGCAGAGAGAGGGAAAAGGCAAAAAAAAAAAAAAGGAGTGTCTTCTTCCTTGGCTTCGCCCAACGCCCCACTTGCGACCTCCGCCACCCTGCCGTCGCCGCTGAAAGGGCTAGTACAAACACCTAGAGGGGGGTGAATAGGTGTTAAAGAAAATTTTTCGGGCAACGTTGCAAAATATTTTTCTTTCAAAATAGAGTCTAAAAAGCAACAGACTTGAGCGAGTTTGGATTTCTAGCAATTAAATAAGATTACGAATAAATAAAGGAGTTTAGAGAAGAGAATAATAACACAAAGTTTATAGTGGTTCGGCTTAGGTCAATTCTACGTCCACTCTCCCGTGCTGACAGCCTACTGGCTAGATTCCACTAAGAATCAAAAAAGATTTTATAGTCTCACGATCTTGACTTCACAATGCAAAGACTCTACTACACTCTTACGACGTCTCACAAAGGTATACTCTCTCTTTTGAGTACAATTATAAGCTTAGCAAATGAAGTAGCAAGGAACTAAGAAGCTTCAAACTTTGGAATTTTTCTTTCACGCACTATATCGAACAACTAAAGAGTCCCCTTAAATACTCCTTCATGCCTTCACGACTGTCGGCACTTACCAAATGAATTCTTCCAATCTACCCATTGGATAGAATTAATTTAGGAGATCTTGAGTCGTTTGATGATTAAGATGAAAGCTCGTCAATTATGTTCGCCCATATAATCAGGATCTTAGTTTCCATAAGTAGAACTTTCCAAGTTTACTCGCCTTTCAATGGATTTGATTATCGGAATTGATTCCAATGAGGATAATCAATCATGTAAGTGTTGTATCCAACCAGAAAGCCTTCCATAAACCATACGAATCGAACTGTTGAAGAAATAAAGATTATCCTGCATCTGAATAAGTCTTCATTCTTCAGTGGCGTTCAGTCTGGAATCTGTTAGTGTGGGCAGACCTTGATCCTAAAGTCTGGCGGTCTTTAGACTTTGAGAATAAAGTCTTGGAGTCTTCAGACTATACTCTAGAAAGGTTTTGTCAACTTCAAAATAATAAATGAGTTTTCTCCAACAATCTCTCCATTTTTTATGGTGACAAAACTTTCCTGCAGATTTAAGAACTTTTGACTTGCAAAACAATTCTTAAGCAGTACATGATATCTTATAAAAATAAGTTGATTAGGACATGTATAGTATCGATTCTGCAACCACAGAAAAACATGTTAATCTTGAAAAGATAAGGCAAATAACTGTCCAACCATAATCAATATCACGAAATAAATTGCTGCAAGCATTACATCAAACAGTTCAACAATGAGCCAAACAACAAAGGTTCAAAAGTCAAACATTAACAAAAGTCCAAACCAAAAGTGCAAAAAGTTAAATTAAAAAAAAGAGTTAAATATGCGCACATTCTCCCCCTTTTTGTCAGCAGTAAAAAGTGGAGAACGATAAAAAAAGGTTTGATGAAATCAGGGCTGTTTGGGAATGCGAACGAGCTAGAAATCCCCCATAGACTGTATTGTCTCCTCCAGCTTTTTCACGGTCTCTTTTAGCTTCTCAATGTCTTCACCCGTTGCGGTTTCTTGCACTTGAAGCTTAATGGCCTATACTTGCTCGTGAAAAGAGTCTGAAGTAGACTTCAAAGCTGATTGGAGGTTTTTGATCTCAAACTCCATCCCATATTGTTGTCCCTTCAACTCCAAAAGGAGCTCTAGCAGCCTTTGAATGTCTACTATAGTCTCTATTTGTGCACTGGATTTAGCCAAATTAATTCCAGGTGTATTGAGGTTTGAGGGAATGTCAGCACATCGATCACTAGGGCTCGGAGAGGATGCCTCAACATCAGCTTCAAGAAATTGAGAGGCATAGACATCTTCTGGATCTGCTGGAGATCTACTAACATCATCACTGGTAAAAACAGGAGAAGAAGTACCTGTCTTTTCACGAGCTCTCCCTGTTTCCGTGGCTACAGGTGGAGAGGCGAAACCTTCCTCTTGCTCCTTTTCAGTTTTGGCTTCCAAGTGATGTTCTTCGTCTTTTCCATCTCCTTCAGTTCCACTCCTAGTTTTCTCAGAATCCTCTGTCAAGGATATTGCAAGAGTTGACCCAAAAGAGTCATCCCGACCTTGTTCTTCTCCTTCTTTTCTTCCTTCTTTTTCTCCTTCTTCTCTTTTTTCTCTCCTCTCTTCTCTTCTTTCTTTACTTCCTTCTTCTGTTTCTTCTCTTCTCTCCTCTGTTTCTCCTTGTCCTCTTTCTTCTTGGCTTTGCGGCTGCTTAAAACTAACAAAACTCCGAAGATTTTTCAAGGTAAAAGTAGAAAGAGTAAGCTCATCCTCATCCTCTTCATCCTAAAGGATAAGGGCTCTTCTCTTTTTGGTTGATTCACTCACGGGCTCCTTGCCTTTTCTTTTCTTCGCAGCAGAGTCTTGTTTTGTTTTGCTCGGGGACTTCTCCTTAAAGCGCTCTAGGGCCTTGTTCAGTTCCTTCAGTCTCATTTTTGACACCATCTTCAAACCTATCACCATAGGAGCAATGGTTTGAATACAGAGAGATGCTTGAAGCTCAATTTGAAAGTGTCTAAACAACTTGGTGACCAGCGCAGAGTAAGGGAGTTGTCCCTTATCTTTCACAACAGTCTTGTACATGTGTATCAGGATTGTGTGTGGCAGCGAGAACTTCATCCAATTACTGATGGCAAACATCAGTTTTGCTTCCGAACGAGAGACATCAGTCTTGGAGGTTTACTTTGGTTGAATGCAGTTTATCACAACCTTGTGCAGCAAGATGTTTGAGGCAATCATTCTTTCATAAATAATGCTACCCTCAGAAAGTCTGTCCTTCATAAGGAAACTTGTAGCATGACCAACAGTCACGTCTATTGGTTGGAAACTCCCTTTTTCCATACCAATAACATCCGCCAAAGTGTCCACGTCCACCACAAACTCTTTATCCCTCATAGTAAAACGAAATCTATTCGCATCAAGAAATGACAAGTTCAAATAGAAATATGCAGTTAATTCAGCGTAAGCGACATCGGTCTCCGAACAAAATCTTTCAAGTTGAAGGAGAGCAAACTTCTCCCTCAGGTTCACCTTCAAAGAGTCCAAGAAATCGAAATCCACAATTCGAGGGTTCATCATCCCTCTTTTCAGCAGTTTCGAATAAGTCGTTTGGTGTTCTTTAGAATGAAACAAATCCGTTCCCTCACCACGCACATCTGCAGCAACGCCCATTCTAGGCTAAAAATTCGCGTACAATCTCTCGTCGTCATCCTTAATCTCAAGCTGATTAAAGAAACTAAAACGCGGATCAACTGGAAAGTTGGCAAACGTCTGGTCTGCCGTTCCTTCAGGCGTAATACCTTCTTCTTCTTCGATCAAGTCAAAATGAGTAGGATCCTCAGGCATATTTCGTGGTCCCCTGTTTGCGATCCAAGATGACTTCCTTTGGAAAGACATCTTCATAGTCGAGGAGGATTTCTCGAGCACGTTCGGGTGAAAAAGATGAAAACTTTGTAGATCAAAGCTTGAGAGTAGAAGGGAGAGAGTAGAAATTCTGTATTCTAGGGTTTGAGAGAAACGTAAATGAAGACGAAAGGACTCGACGGTATATAAAGGAGGTAAAACGGGGTAAACGAACCATCCCACTGAAAAAGCTGCCTTTATCGAAAAATGAAAATTGTCAAAAATTCAAAAATTCAAAAATTCAAAAATTCAAAAATTCAAAAAAGATAATTTCTAAAAATAAAATAGGTAGGCAACGATTCAGAAATCAACGTACCTTTTTGAAATTTTCATACTAAAATTAAATTACCTACATTGAAGAGATATTAACTTACTGAAGTAATTTCTAGACAATCTGAGTCTAACCATCTTCAGACTTTAGCCGGTAGTAGATATAAAATTCAGTCTGGTGCGAATAGACTCAAATAAATTTTTCTCAAGTGGCTTTATAAAAATGTCCATCAACTGATTCTTCAAGTCAATGAACTGAATCATAATTTCTCCATTTTGAATATGATATCTAATGAAATGAAGTCGAATCTCAATATGCTTTGCCCTTGAATGAAGAATTGGGTTCTTCGTGAGATTAATAGCACTTGTGTTGTCGCATTTGATCTTGGTGCACAATTCTTCAATTCCAAAGTCTCTTATCTGTTGCCTTATCCACAAAATTTGAGAACAACAGCTTCCAAGAGCCACATACTCTGCTTCTACTGTTGATAAGGCTACAGAACTCTGCTTTATTGAGAACCAAGACACCAGCTTGTTGCCTAGCAGTTGACAAGTGCCAGAAGTACTCTTTCTATCAACTTTACAACCTGCTAAATCTGCGTATGAATATCCAAGGAGAGTAAAGTCTTCTTCTTTGGGATACCACAAACCTAGCTTTGGAGTGGTTGCAACGTATTTGATGATGTGTTTTGCAGCACTTAAATGAGATTCTTTGGGATCTGATTGGAATCTAGCACAAATGCAAACACTAAACAAAATGTCAGGTCTAGATGCAGTAAGGTAAAGAAGTGAACCGATAATGCTCCTATAAAGCTTCTGGTCAACTTTCTTTCCTCCTTCATCTTTGTCCAGCTTCGAAGAACTTGACATTGGTGTCTCTGTCTTTTTGCAATTCTCCAATCCAAATTTCTTGATGACATCTTTCGCATATTTCTCTTGATGTACAAAGATGCCTTTCTTTGATTGTTTAACTTGCAATTTAAGAAAGAAGGTTAACTCACCATCAAACTCATCTCAAATTCATCCTACATACATCTAGAGAATTTCTTGCATAGATTTTCATTAGGAGATCCAAAAATAATATCATCAACATAAATTTAAACTAATAGAAAATCTTTACTTTCCCTTTTTATGAATAACATAGTATCTACCTTTCCCTTTTCAAAATCATTTTGAGTTAGAAATTTACTTAACTTTTCATACCAGGCTCGAGGTGCTTACTTTAATCCATACCAGGCATTTTTCAGTCTGTAGACTGAGTCTGGCTTTCTTGGATCTTCAAAACCAGGTGGTTGTTCCACGTAGACTTCTTTTTGGATAAATCCATTTAGGAATGCACTTTTGACGTCCATTTGGAATAACCTTAAATTTTTATAACAAACAAAAGTAAGTAACAATCTAATTACTTCTAACCTCACTACTGGTGCATAGGTCTCGTCATAGTCTATTCATTTTTCTTATGTGTATCCTTTGGCTACGAGTTTTGCTTTGTTCCTGACCACTTTTCCTCTCTCGTCCACTTTGTTCCTGAAAACCCATTTAGTTCCAATAATAGACTTACCTTTAGGTTTAGGAATTAACTCCCAAACATCGTTGATGATGAACTGTCTGAGCTCTTCTTGCATAGCCTCGATCCAGCTTTCATCAGACAAAGCTTCTTCTATGCTTTTGGGTTCAAACTCATAAACAAGTGCTAAAGCACTAGACTCTTCTTGCCTTTTGGATCTGGTGCGAATTCCTTCATCAATGTTGCCAATGATGAGTTCTTTGGGATGACTTGACTTGTGCTTCCAATTGCTGGTTGGTCTGAAAGTCTATTGATCCTCTGCTTCAGTTGAATCTTCTAGTTCTACTTGATGCTGATCTTCAGAAGTTTGAACCGCTTTGAGGGAATTAGACTTTAAAAAGTCTAGAGCAGGTTCAGATTCTTCAAGTTGAGTATGATCTTCTTGATTCTCCACAAAGTCTTGAAACATAACGTTCATAGACTCTTCTACTGATTGAGTCTTCTTGTTAAAGACTTTGTATGCTTTGCTTGAACTTGAGTAGCCAAGGAAAATTCCTTTGTCTGACTTTTTTTCAAACTTCCCAGTTCGATCATTTGCATTTTTCAAAACAAAACATTTACAACCAAACACGTGAAAGTAAGAGACAATTGGCTTATTTCCTTTATACACTTCGTAAGGAGTTTTCTTTATTATAGGCCTTAAGAACACTCTGTTGATATAGCAAGCTGTAGAAACTACTTCAGCCCAAAATCGAGAGGAAATTTTGCTCTCAATTAAGATGGTTCTTTGCCATTTCTTGCAAGGATCTGTTCTTTCTTTCCAGAACCCCATTTTGTTACGGAGTGCATGGAGAAGAGAAAACATGCTGGAAATCATATTCATCACAGAATTTTGCAAAGACTTGATTTTCGAACTCTCCTCCATGGTCTGTTCGTATGCTCAAAATAGCATAACATTTCTCATTCTGAACTTTCTTAGCAAACTTTGAGAAGTGAGAGAATGCTTCAGACCTATTTGCCAAAAAGTAGACCCAAGTAAAATGAGAGTAATCATCCATGATTACTAGGCAGTATTTCTTTCCACCAATGCTTTAAGTTCTAGTTGGTCCAAAAAGGTCCATATGCAGAAGCTGCAAAGCTTGAATGGTTGAAACTTGATTCACAAGTTTAACGGAGCTTCTAACATGTTTTCCTAAAACACATGGAGTGCATAAATCAAACTTTTTTGTAGAAATCTTGGTAATCTGCTTCATGTTAACATGGCCAAGTTTTCGATGCCAAATATTTGTTTCATGTTGAATGGATATAAGACACCGAGAACTTTCTGGTTTTACATCCAGAAGGTAAATATTCCCATGCCTATGTCCAGTGAAAGATTGAGAGAGATCTTTACTCATTCCCGAGCAAATGCCTTCTTGGAAATTGATTTTGAATCCAGTGTCGCAAAGCTGACTTATGCTAAGTAGATTGTAATTTAAACCTTCCACCAAAGAGACATTGTTGATAGTCAAGCTTCCAATCTTCACGGTTCCACATCCAACGATTTTTCCTTTACTGTTTCCACCAAAAGAAACTTTTCCACCATTTATTTGAACAAGCTTTATAAAGCAACTAGAGTCTCCTGTCATGTGCCTCAAACAGCCACTATCCAAATACCATTTTATCTTTCTCTTGATAGTGACCTGTGATCAAGAAAAGAACTCAAGCTTTCTTTGGTACCCACATTTTCTTGCATCTAAGGGAGTTAGTATTAAACACTGTCTTTGCCCAATCCCTCTTAACATGTCTCTAAACCTTGGGACATTCATTCTCGAAATGTTCTGAGCTGTTACACTTTGAATATTTGAGAGCACTCCTGCCCAAAGGTTTTACAAAAACCTTTTGAAAGTGATTCTTGTAAAATGCCCTTATAGGTCTTTGTTTGATATTTTCTTTAACTTCGGGAAAATCAATTAAAGGAACAGTTTCTAAACTCATTCCCAAACTAGACTTGTTAAAGTAAGGTCTTTGTACTGAAAGAATTTTCTCTAACTTCTCGGATCCTTTTGAAAATCTTTTTGTGATGTTTGAAATGGCTTCTTTCAAAAAGGCATTCTCCTTTGTAAGAGAATCGGAATTTGTTTTCAGATCAATAAAACTTTTATCTAGAGTTTCAAATTTTTCTTTCCAATGAGCTTCCTGGTGCTTGAGTTTAAAATTTTCCCTTTTTAGTTCAGAAATTCTCTTAAGAGAAGTTTTGAGACTAAGACAGAGTTCATCTATATACTTCGAGACTTTAACAGGAATGTTTAGATTGCTTACCTTAATTTCTTTATCTGAGTCTGAATCTAAATTTGTTTCAGAGGCTGAATTTGATTCTGAATTTACCATTAGACAAATATTAGCATATTCTTCATCACTTTCCTCGCGTTCGGTATCGCTCCATGTGTCTGCTTTGAGAGCCTTTTTGTGTTTCTCAGTTCTTCATTTCTTCTTCTTCAACAGATGATAATTGGGCCTAATGTGCCCCTTTTTCTTGCATTCGAAACGTATCACATCTTGGCTAGTTTCATTGTCCTCAGTTGGTCTTTTTTGGAACGTTTGCGTGCTCTGCTTTTCAGTTGAATTTTCTTCCCTTCCTATTCAACTTTTTGAACTTCCTAATCATGAGTGCTAATCATTCATCGTCCATGTCATCTTCAAAATATGTATCATTAGAATCATCGTTGGATTTCCAAGCAATTGACTTCTTACCTTTGGGATCTTCTTCCTCATTGATTTGCTCTACTTCATATAATTGAAGTGTGCCTACTAGTCCGTCTACTGAAAGAGGCATGATCCTTTGGGTTTCTCTAATCGATGTCTTCACGTGATTCCAGTCTTTGGATAGTCCATGGAGCAGTTTATTGACCTTCATTGGCCCTGAGATTGGCTGTCCTTGATATGCCAAGCCGTTTACAATTTCTGTATAGTGACTGAACATATCAGTGATGGATTCACCAGGCTTCATCTTGGAGGCTTCGTACTGTCCGAGTAGAATATTGATTTTCGTTTCCTTTACTCGATCGGTTCCTTCTAGGTAACGTGCAACCTGTCCCAAACTTCTTTCGCTGTTTCACAAGAAGAAATTCGGTTATACTCAGTAGGAGATAAAGCACAGTATAGGGAGTAGATGGCTTTAGCATCAAGAGCTTGTCTCTTGGTTAATTTTGCTTGTGTTAATTCGCCAGCATCTACAACTTCCTTTCCTTTTTCTGAGGTTGATGTAGCTATGGGAATGATCCCTTTTTCTACTACATCCCATTCCAGCGGATCTTGCAAATTCAAGAATGCATTCATCTTATTTTTCCACACGTTATATTCCTTCCCATCAAAGTATGGAGGTCAAGTGTTGCTTTGGCCTTCAACCAAACCTGGAGCCAAAATACTAGCCATAGATGTGTAGCTTAAGAAGTAATAAACACTTCAATGAAATAAGCACACAAGCTCCAATACCAATTGAAAGGGCTAGTACAAACACCTAGAGGGGGGTGAATAGGTGTTAAAGAAAATTTTTTGCGCAACTTTGTAAAATATTTTTCTTTCGAAATAGAGTCTAAAAAGCAATGGACTTGAGCGAGTTTGGATTTCTAGCAATTAAATAAGATTACGAATAAATAAAGGAGTTTAGGGAAAAAAAATAAGAACACAAAGTTTATAGCGGTTCGGCTTAGATCAAGCCTACGTCTACTTTCCCGCTCTGACAGCCTACTGGCTAGATTCCACTAAGAATCAAAAGAGATTTTACAGTCTCACGATCTTGACTTCACAGTGCAAAGACTCTACTACATTTTTCTAAAGTCTCACAAAGGTTTGCTCTCTCTTTTGAGTACAATTATAAGTTCAGCAAATGAAGTAGCAAGGAACTAGAAAGTTTCAGATTTTGAAATATTTCTTTCATGCACTATATCGAACAACTAGAGAGTCCACCTTAAATACTCATTCATGCCTTCACGACCGTTGGCACTTTCCAAAGGAATTCTTCCAATCTACCCGTTGGACAGAATCAATTAAGGAGATCTCGAGTCGTTTGATGATTGAGATGAAAGCCCATCAATCTTGTTCGCTCATACAATCAGGATCTCGATTTCCATAAGTAGAACTTTCCAAGTTTACTCACCTTTCAAAGGATTTGATTATCGGAATTGATTCCAATAAGGATAATCAATCATGTAGGTGTTGTATCCAACCAGAAAGCCTTCCATAAACCATATGAATCGAACTCTTGAAGAAATAAATATTATCTTGCATCTGAATAAGTCTTCATTCTTCAGTGGCGTTCAGTCTGGAATCTGTCAATTGGGCAGACCTTGATCCTAAAGTCCTGCGGTCTTTAGACTTTGAGAATAAAGTATTGGAGTCTTCAGACTAGATTCTGGAAATGTTTTGTCAACTTCAAAATAATAAAAGAGTTTTCTCCAACAGCCACGCCCCCTGCTGCCGTCGTCGCTCGCCCGTGTTTCCCTCCTCCATCGCCGAGCGCCATCCACCCTTCGCACACCTTCGCGCCTCTGTCGAGCGCCACCCAGCCGACGCCCCTACCTCCCTCTTTCCAGTGAACCCACACCGCCGACGTTGCTGCACCACAGGAGCACCTCCGTCGCTGCCTACAGCAGCTGCCTCTGCGATCCGGCGCCCAATGCCTGCTACCTTCCACCCGAGCATCTATGTTCGCCGCTGAACACCGCCCTGACGCCTGCAACCAGCAGCATTTCAGCCCGACGCCTGCTCCTCCCGACCATCACCACTCCGACTCTGCCTGTCCCCAACGACTACAGCCTCGAAAACCACGCCTACAACCAGCGACGCCGCCACCCCCGCTCGCTTGCTACCGCAACAGCTCCGCCTGGCATTTAACGTCCTTGCCCTTGCTGTCTCGCCTATCGCCGACGCTCGCCCCTACTGCTACACCTCTACCTATCGCCGACGCTTGCTACCGACGCCTCCCTCTGCCCGGCGCCGCCCACCATTGTTGTTGCCTCTCCGTCCACATACCAGCAGCACCACCACGCCGAAGCCTGTTATGTTGAGTCCCTTAAGTAGTTTATTTTTATTTTTATTTTTATTTCATTTCATTTATTTTATTTATTTTTTAAAGTTTTGTTATTATTGCTTAAGTTGGAAGATGGTATGTTGATGTTAATTATTTGAATATTTTAGGCATTATCTATAGGGTTTTGCCCAAAAATTATTGTAATTACTAATTTGATCCGTAAGACGTCAGATCATTTTTTAATTATATTGATTTTGGGGCATTTTGATAGTGTTTTGATTATTAAGTCATTATAATTATTAATTTGGTCCGTAAGACCTCGGATCAAATTTTAAGTATTTTGAATTTTCTCATATGTTGTGATGTTTAGTGTTAAGATAATCGTTAAATTTAATCCGTGAGACGACGGATCATTTTTCGATTGTTTTAATCCTTTATTTGATGAATATCTTGAGTGTTAATATTTATCTGGTAATTGCTTGTTCTTGTCTTGGAAGACATAAAAAAAAAATCAAATCTTGCATCGGAGTATGTTGGTTTAGTAAATTAGGGTTGCACTTTTAGATTGCACATTTAGATCATTTTTGGAATAGATTAGGGTTGGATCTAAATAATTTTTCTTTTTTTATAGATAAGGGCTTAGATAATCTTTGCACATTTTGATAATCTCCTTTTTTTTTTTTTTTTTTAAGAAAATAGTTTTCTGATATAGGATAGGGTTTAAGTCAAATTAACCCCTAAAACATTTTAGAAAATTATTCATTTTAGACAAATTTAATTAGTTTTCTTTTATTATGAATTTAAAAAAAAATACAAAAATATTAGGTGCAGGTCAAATAGTTTGCATAAGAGGTTCATTTAATTAGAAATTGCTTATTAGTAAAATTTGGTCATGTAGTTAAAATGCATGTTTTATGATCAAGTTCTAATTTCAAGAAAACCCAAAAAAATAATTAATTGCTTTGTGTGTTTAATTCTTTTGATGCAATATGTTTGATTCATTGAGTTTTTAATAATGATTGAACACCCGTGTGATCACCCTATTGAATGATAGTAATTTAGGTTAAAATTAAACCAAACTGCCTCCAAAATTATTTTTGAAAATAAAAAGAAATGGTACCAAAAAGGCATTAGAGAAGTCTAGTGTAACCAAGTCCCTATACTCAAAGTCTCTGGTTCGTAGGAGTAAAATATTTCTCCCATTATTTTACTTAGGTGTCTAATCGACCTAGTATAAACTGATTAATGGCGACTCCTAGTTAAAATTCATTTGCACGATAAAAAAAACTTGAACCTAAGTCGCGAATTGGTATGAGCTTGGGAGAGCCTAAGCTAAGTCTAGGCTTAGCAATCCATTAGCCGAACCCCTAGGTGGTCCAGCTCGCTTTGGGGAGGTTGCGACAGCTTAGCGACGTAAATTTCGGGTGCACCACCTATGGTTTAGGCTAATGGACTATTAAGTTTTAAACTTAGCTCGGGCTCTCCCAAGCCCATACCAATTCGCGACTTGGGTTCAAGTTTTTAACATGCAAATGGATTTTATCTAGGAGTCGCCACTAATCAGTTTACGGTAGGTCAATTAGACACCTAAGTAAAATAACGAGATAATTATTTTACTCCTACGAACAAGATACTTTGGGTACGGGGATTTGGTTACACTAGATTTTTCTAATGCCCTTTCAGTACCATTTCTTTTTATTTTCAAAAATGTCTTTGCATGCAGTTTGGATTTATTTTAATCTAAATCACTATCATGCAAATTGGGTGATCACACATATGCTCAATCATTATTAAACACTCAATGAATTAAGTAAATTGCACCAAGAAATAAACACATAAAACAAGCAATTATTTTTGGGGTTTTTAAATCTTGAAATCGGAATTTTACAACATAACATGCACTTAAACTATATGAACCTATTATGCAAACTAATTAGCATGCACCTAATATTTTTGTATTTTTTATTTAAAATTCATAATAATAATAATAAATAATTAAATTGTCTAAAATGAATAATTTTATAATTTATTTTAGGGTTAATTTGACTTAAACCCTATCCTATCTTAGAAAACTATTTTTTTTTAAATGAGATTATTAAAATGTGCAAAGATTATCTAAGCCCTTATCTAAAAGAATATTTAAATCCAATCGTAATCTATTCCAAAATTTATCTAAAAATGCAATCCTAATTTACGAAACCAACATGTTCCGATACAAGATTTGATTCTTTTGATTTTTTTATTTTTTTTGGTGTTTTTCCAAGACAAGCAATTATCAAATAAACAACATATCTAAGCCAATCAAGATATTCATCAAATGAAGGATTAAAATAATTGAAAAAATAATCCGTTGTCTCACGGATTAAATTCATGATTATTTTAACCCTAAACATCACAACATATGAGAAAGTTCAAAATAATTAGAAATTTGATCCGAAGTTTTATGAGTCAAATTGATAATTATAATGATTTGATAACCAAAACACTATCAAAATGCCCAAAAAATTAATATAATTAAAAAATGATCCGACGTCTAACAGATCAAATTAATAATTACAATAATTTTAGGCAAAACCCTGTGGATAATGCCTACAATATTCATAAAATGAACATCGAGATCCAATGTTCCAATTTAAATAACTAAACTTAATAAAATAAAATAAATGACAAATAAAAATAAAAATAAAAATAAACTACCTAAGGGGGACTTGGGAAGAGCAGCAGCTACGCGGGAGTAGCTGGAGTCGCGGGGATGGGTGAGCAGACCAACAGCGGCGATGGGCGAATGGACGCGGCGGCGGCGTCGGTGCTATTAGGCAGAGGCTGGCAAGCACAGTGGACGAACAGCAGACCGCTGGTGACGGGCAACTGCTGGTGTCGAGCACTGGAGGGTAGTGGCAGCAAGTAGTGGTGTCGTAGGGAGCTCAACTGCTGGCACCATTGGTGCTCGGCCAGAGGTGGCGACGTAGGTGGTGCGAGGTTAACGGTGGAGCTCGGGCACGAGTGTCGCTGAGGGCAAGCGGACAGAGATGCTCGGGTGCTCGCGGCAGAGGTGCAGGCACGGGCGTCAGGTGCTCGTGGCGAAGGTGCTCGAGCGGGGTGCTGTAGTGGGACAGCGAAGGCGTTAGGTTGTTGCGGCATCGGCGGAGGTGGTGCTCGTGTAGGCGCGCAGCACAGTGGGCAGGGGCGGACGCCGGCGGAGAAGTTCTGCTGGTGCTCGGGCAAAGGCGAGCAGCAATAGTGCAGTGTCCAGAAGCGGGCGGTTGCGGCTTTGGGCATCGGCTGGGTGGCGTTCGACGGAGGCACAGAGGGTGGATGGAGGCTGGCAGGCAGAGGGGGTCGACGGTGCAGACAACACACATTGGGTTGCTACAGAGGTGGGAGAGAGATGCAGGCGTGGTGTCGGGCGCGGTGGCGAGTGTCAGGCGGAGTGTTGTAGGGGCATCGGGTCATCGCCCCACGCACCGCCACCTGGGCCAGCACACTCTCCAGCCCTTAGGAGCACATCATCCTCACTGTGGCCCCACACGTGGTCAAGAGTCGGCTCTGATACCACTTGTAATACCCTGGGTCTTCACTGTACACATATTGTCCGTTTTGGACACTAAGTCCTCACGGTTTTGTTTTTCTTGAGGCAGCCCATACTATCCCAAGAAAACGCATATGTACAGTTAGAGGGCCTATTGCCTTATAAGGCAGCCCAAACCTCCCTCCTTAGGCGATGTGGGACAAGAGTTTTGCCCATCCCTACGCACGTCCAGGAACGAGGCGTGGACGCACAGCCATCCCTCCTCCCCACGCACCGCCGCCTAGGCCGTCACACTCTCCACCCCTTAGGAGCTCTGATACCATTGAATGGAACTAGACTTAGAACCAGGGAGGGCGAAGTCAGTTTCCTGCAGGTATGCCTTCTCATAGTGGGCGAATCTCCCGTTCAAGCCCTTTAGGGACAGCCTTTTAACATAAAACCACTCTGCCCTTTAGTTCAGAGCCTAGAGACACTCAAAAAGAACTAGGATGATAACGTTTCTAACTATCCGAGCTGCATTTCTCAGAAGATCCTACTAGGCTAGAGAAGAAGAAGGAGTTTAGAAAGCCATGAGAGAATTTCACAAAACACTCACTTTACTTTAAGGGACTCTACCCAACACATTACATCATCCTTGCCTTTTATAGGCAATAAAATGTCACACACAAACAAGGACCATGCTCACGGGTCCTGAAACAAACAGAGGTGTTGGAAACTTCCAGTAGGGAATTATTCGTACGGTATGAACAATGATAGTAAACAGTGATTTCTCTAACCTACTGCTACAGTAAAAGTGAACAGTAACTTGCTACGGTGACTTGTACGGTCAGCGGTCTCGTCCATCACGAGCATTATAGTCATAGTCTGAGTCATCTGAACTATGCAGTGCCAAAAGATGTTCTTCATATTTTTGCTCAAGTCCTTCAAGGTCATCTGGTGAGAGAATTTGGTTCAGCTGATATAATGAGGATGCTTCCGCTTGATTCTGGGAGGAGCCTATAAAGTCAGTAGGAATGCTTGGCTGAGGCCAGTTAGATGGCTGGGCATAATAGGGTGTATCTATGCTTTAAGATAAAGACAATGGTCCTTGATCATAAGGGTCTTAGGAAAGAGGGCCTCCCCATTTAGCATAAGGGTCTTGAAAGGACTGTGCAATGTTATTTGTGTCTGTCATTTCATGCTCCTGTGATGATGTAGATTTCTATCCCTCTCCTGTTCAATGTTTCCCCTACCGAGTCCAAATATCATTGTGAGATTAACAATGAATCTTCTGGTTGGAATTTCAATAGCTATTAAGTACTTATTGGTTAAGTACCATAATAACCATCGAAGTTGATCAGGAAAGTCATCTTCTTTCTAGATAAGAGGATGTATGAATGGATAGTCTGAATTTAATCTAAAAGGATAAAGAATCGAACCTCCATTAAGTCTGAACAGATCTGTGTGGCATTGCCACATGAGATTATCTAGATTTTCAATAAGACTGTCATTCTGGATTTGTTCCAGGATCTCCTGGGGGTATCACCAGCTCGCCCAATCTTTTATTCTTTCAATCTTGTACTTTTCATTGTGATGGAGATTATGAAAAGCATGCCTCATTATGTATATGTTGATATCTACTGGTGCTTTTGGTCTTGACAAGAAATCAACAAGCACATTCTTCTTTCCGGCAATATGTTTGGTTTCAAAAGAGTATTTTGAAAATCATTCAGCCCATCGAAGCAGCTGAGAATTTGGAACCTGCTTCTGTTTAAACTTGGTCATCTAAGGGAAATGTGCCATATCCAATTCTACCAGGAAGAGATGGCCAATGAGATGGAATTCAAACTTTTTTATCACATTTTTCACTGCCAATATTTCTTCAAAAGTGGAATGATAATGCATTTCAGCTTGGGAAAATTTCCCACTTTTGTAGGCACACAGGTGTCTCTTACCATCAATATCTTCTAATAGAATGACTACCCAGTATTCATCACTGGCGTCAGTCTGGAGAATTCTCTTCCTTGTTGATGGAATTTGTAACTAAGGAAGAGTGTGCATAATTTCCCTAAGTTCAGCGACTGCTTTAGTCTGAGGTTTTCCCCAAGGTGGGGGATTTTTCTTCAACATTGTCTGCAATGGAATCAGCAGCTTTTGCAAGATTTGGAACAAAGTCTTTGAGATAATTAATTATCCCAAGAAATTGTTGAACTTGCTTTGTTGTGAAGTTTTCCTCAAGAAATTTTGACAATTCCTTAGCAATATGTAGCCCTGGATAGTATGTACCTTTGTTAAGATACATACCAAGAAATTCAATTTCTGTTTGGGTGATGTTCATCTTTCTTTGAGAAAGCATGATCCCATGCATTTTCATAATTTCTACGAACTGTTCAAGAAGTTGGCAGTGTGACTACTCATCAGGACTGTAGAGCAGGATATCATCGATATATACTACTACACTTGACAGGATTGGTTGGAAGATTCGACACATGGCCTTTGGAATAGGGATGGTGCAACCTTTAGGCCAAAAGGAAGAACTTTCCATTGAAAATGTTGATTCGGTATATAGAACCCTGTCTTGGGTCTATCTTCAAGATAAATGCCCAATTGCCAAAATCAGGTTTTGAGATCGAATTTGGAGTAGATTTGCCTTGGATAGTCCAGCAAAAAGGGAGTTTCTGGAGGCTAAAGAGAATTTGTCATCTTGGAGAAAAAGGACAAGAGGCTGATAATTAATTACCAGTCTCATCTTACTTCTGTGCTGCTCAACACACTTATTGACATAGAAGGCTTCGCAAGCCTATTGAGAATTGGAGATTTCAATAAGGCCTTGCTGTAATCGTTTCGAGCATTCCCTTTGAGCTAAAACCAGATGTTCCAAGTTCATTCCCATGTGACTCACCTTGGTTGGATTGATATTTTCATTCTTTTTGAAAAGAAGACGAACAAAGAATTCTGGGTTTTTCCATAAATGATGAGAACATTTTTGAGTGAATTCGGAATGGGATTATGAACAAGACTCCAACAACTTTTGCATGATCGGATCCAACAGACTCATTTGAATGGAAAAAAGTCTTTGAATATTGACGAATTCAGAGAATTGGTCTTTACATTTAAGATCTTTTCTGGGAATAATACGAAGATGAGAAATCTGAGTCATAATGTCCCAACCAATAATCAAGCCTTTGTTGGGGAGACTGGATCCGAAGATTTTTGTGGTTATAGAACACTAGGGAAAAAACTGAACAGTTATTGGAGTGGTTCTTACATTCGCAGAGAAAGTATCTCCTGAGGTAGAGTTGAAATATCGAACACAGGAAGTCCAATATTCTTCAGGAAGAACTTTAGTATCTAAGATTGAACAACTTGCTCCTGTGTCTATGAGAGCAATGCCAGTAATAGGTTTGGCAAACTTTGAAGTGAAGATTTTCACAAGAAAATGAGGACAATGAATTTGGCTTGAAAATATATCAGTGCTTTGTTCTAAAGATGTGAGAGATATATGAAAGATATCTTCAGAATCTGAGTTTGAATCAGTTTCATTGGGAGTTTGGTAACAAGGGATGATACAAAGAGTTTGTTCAGATGGTTCTTCATCCGCAGAAAATAAAGATTCGATATCATCATTTTCAAGAGAAATACCAGTTTCATTCTCTATATGATGTATCAGATGGTTCCGCCCTTTTTTTGCCTGAGGACAATTTTTGGCAAAATGTCCTTTCTGATTGCAGATGAAGCATCGATTTGATTTTTTGTGGCCTCAGTGATCTTTTCTTTTGCGTAGGTATCGCCATTTCTTCTTTCTTCGAAAGTGTTTAGAGCCATGCTTGGATTTTATCCAGAGCTTCTTGAAGTGCTTCTTTTTACTAGAAGACTTGCCACAAGAACCATCACAATCTCATTTGGAACATTTGATCTTTAGCTTCTGGCGAGAACAGGCCATGTCAAGTTCTCTGTTGTCGTTGACATAAGTCTGGATCATTTGGCGTTTGATACACAATTCTTCAAGGCACAAATGGATTTCTTGTTGGATTTCTCCTAGTGGGATATCCTGAATTCTCCTCTGTTTGGTGAGAAAAGTTCTCTCTACCTGTTGGGATAATTATTTGGGGATGGAAGTCAGGAAGACATGCTTCAGATTTGCATCAGCTCCAATTTGATAGAATAACTTAAGCGTTTCCCGATAATGTTTATCAATATGTCTTTTCTAGAGAGAACAATACATTCTTTCAAAAAATTCTCTTCTTTTAAGCTCCACTAGGTCAGCAAGTTTTCCCACAAAGAAATGATATAAGAGGGTAATGGCATGACCAAAATTAGGTGAAAGTAAAAAGTGAAGTTGGTCTTGTTCTGACACAGATTGCCACAAATGTTTGAGGCTACCTGTAAACCTTGTAACAAAACCAAAAAGGACATCATACTTGTCCTGACTGGTAAAAGCTTGGGCATTTAACCAAGTATGAAATTCCTCAAGTCTTTCTGGCCATTAGTGATAGGGAATATCATCAATGGTAAAAAACCGTTTTTATGCAATAGACATCTGTTGGGAGGAATTATTTGATTGAACGACTTCTGGTTCAGAGGGGTTGGATTCCATATCCTAGTTTGGAGGATCGGCCATGAATATTGACGAAGTTACTGGCACAATAGGAAAGGAATCGATGGTAGGGATTGAGAAGGATGATGAAGATGAGAGGGATACCGAATCTGATTCAGTATCAAAGATGTTTGGAAAAGCTGGTTCTGTTGGAAATAGATCTGCTCTGCTAGAATGACAAGATCATGTTGTTGAGTAACAGGATCAGGCTGTGGTTCCTAAATTCCCAAATCTCTTTAAAAAGATTTTAGTGGATTTGACAGCATCATTTGGTCTGGCTTTTCCCTTATGACAAGTGAGGATTCTTTGGACTTCTTCTCCTTTCCCTTTTCTTTCCTTATTCGATCCAATTCTTTGAGACGATTTCGCATTTCAGCCACATCTATCTTATCTTGTCTTACAGGAACATCCGTGAGAGCAGCAAAGATAGATGTCTGAGGTGATGGAGGGGGATGCTCTGTTCGCAAAGTAGTCGAAAATGGATTGAGTCTTCCTTCTTCAAGAATCTGGATTTGCCTTTTGAGCTTCTCTATTTCTGCCTTAGGACTTTTGAGATGATGATACCCTAAATGTTGTCCAGATTCCAAGGCATGAAGCCTCTTCTGGAAATCTGAAAGCATCTTCTTGATAGTTTCATCATATCTTCGAAAATTTTGTTGCACATTCACAATCTTGGAATCAATTGCTTTGAACGCATTATTATGTGCCAAAAGAGTCTCTGATTACAAATTTAGGACGGCTTCAACAACAAGAGTCCTTTTTTGTCTTCCATGTTCATCCACATCAGTGGGGGCAGGTATCTTAGGAGCATGCCGATATCTGCCTTGTGAATCAATGAATTCTTCTGGAGCAGGAAACGAAAGTTTGGAACTTTCATGAGCAAGAGGGGGAAAGTCTATCTCATGGAACATGGCGATGAAAGAACTTGGTGGTGCTTCTGCTGGAGCCTCAAATGGGTAGGAATGTTTCTTTGCCCACTTTAAAATTGGCTTATAGAATGGGGAAAGAGCTGGTTTTTCTGAGGAGGAGATGGAGGAGGTGATGGTGGTAGAATTGGTGAAACTGAGGGGGAAGCAGTGAACTCTAGTGGTGGAGTTGGTGCATAGGAAACCATAAACTAGAACTTGTCACTCACCAAGAGTATCAACGGAGGGATCTCCGTTCAAGTACCTTTGGTACATAGGGTCCTTTGGCTTCTTGTGCTTCCGTCAAGGTGGAGGTTTTGCATATGGGTCTACCTTGTCAGGAGAATTTGTGCAATAAGAACATTGACAAAAAGGATCCCAAAAACAGTGACCATACTGGTCTTTATAATAATGGACAGGATGTCCATCACTTTTAAAATACCGAACAAGCTTTTTTGGATCTGGCTCAGAAATTGACTCAAGAACACATGGTTTGATCATAAAGAGGGTCTAGAAGATAGAAGGACTTTCTTCCTTTTCCTTGCCAAATTTGATGGAAACAGTTCCATCTTTCTTCCTAACAAACTCGGAGTCTGAAGACTGGAAAGGCTTGTTGTTATGATGTAACTTTTCATAGTTGGTGATCCAAGTCTCTTGGAGAAGCTTGGCTAACTTTTCCTTAGGAATCTATATGGGGAAATGAATGCAGGATGCTTGGTCATTCTGCATGGAAATGAATAAAGCATCTTCATTTCCATTGTGGAAATTCAAATCAAGAGCATGGTTCTGCACTCGATAAATCATCTGGTAGTGTAGTGTTGCAGCGACAGAATCAGCAGTATGGGGTGCTCCAGTGAGCTGAACTTGGACTTTCAGAAAGTAGCTGGGGATCGGAAAGAGCTATATTGAAATTTGGATACAGAGTTACGAAGACTGTTCCAGCATTCAAAATGGTTTGGACAGTACCAATGCATGCATGCTGGTACTCTAAGAACCTGGTATCCAACAAAGCGATTCTTGCCACAACTGGCAAGCCTTTACGACCATGAAAAGTAAGAGCAAGACAAACAACTCCATAATGGACATGAGAATATCCTTGTTGAATCCACTGTCTGGAAAACTCTGGATGAATTTGGAGAGTAACAAAGTATTCATTTTCAGTGGCAAGAATAGGATGTTGATTGAACTTGGAGGACTGGACGTACTATTTTACTTCCTTCAGAGTTTGGCGAATGAGTTGACGAATGGAGCGGATGGGAGAAAATGACGAAGTGGGTTTAGCAAAAGCGGATAAGGGTTCATCAGAGGAAGCTGAGTTTCAGAGATCTTGGTTTCATCACTAAGAGAGACTTCATAAAGATAGTCTATCTTATATGCATTGAAAATGCGAAAATCTGAAGTGGTTGAAGAAGATGGAGATGGAGCGAGAGAAACGGGTGCTTCTAGTATTTCTGGATCTGTCATGATGTGAAGAAATCTTCTCAGCACTGGATTCACCTACTGAGCGCATGGAACGGATATTATCATAAACGAAACCATGGCTCTGATACCATTGAATGGAACTAGACTTAGAACCATAGAGGATGAAGTTAGTTTCCTATGGCCCCACACGCGGTTGGGAGTCAACTCTGATACCACTTGTAATACCCTGGGTCTCCACTGTACATATATCACTAAATCCTCACGATTTTGTTTTTCTCGGGGCAGCCTAAACTATCCCAAGAAAACGCATGTGTATAGTGGAGACCCAAGGTATTACAAGTGGTATCAGAACCGACTCCCGACCGCGTGTGGGGCCACAGTGAGAATGTTGTGCTCGTAAGGGGTGGAGAGTGTGACAACCCGAGGTGGAGAGTGTGACAACCCAGGCGGCAGTGCGCGGGGAGGAGGGATGGTGGTGCGTCCACGCCTCAGTCTCCGAACGTGCACAGGGAAGGGTACGTCTCTTGTCCCACATTACTTAGGGAGAGAGGTATGGGCTGCCTTATAAGGCAATAGGCCCTCTAACTATACATACACGTTTTCTTGGGATAGTATGGGCCGCCCCGAAAAAAACAAAACCATAAGGACTTAGTGTCCAAAGCGGACAATATGTGACAATAGAGACTCAGGGTATTACAAGTGGTATCAGAGTCGACTCCGACCGCATGTGGGGCCACAGCGCTCCACCCAGTGTATTACAAGTGGTATCAGAGCCGACTCCCAATCGCGTGTGGAGCCACGGCGAGAACGTTGTGCTCCTAAGGGATGGAGAGTGTGACGGCCCAAGCGGCGGTGCGCGGGAAGGAGGGATGGCAGTGCGTCCGCGCCTCGGTCCCCGGACGCGCGCAGGGAGGGGCACATCTCTTGTCCCACATCGCCTAAGGAGGGAGATCTGGGCTGACTTATAAGGCAATGGGCCCTCTAACTGTACATACGCGTTTTCTTGGGGTAGTATGAACTGCCTCGAGAAAAACAAAACCATGAGATCAGCTTTACTATCTTTTCTGGCCAAAGCCGATTCAACTTCAAACACGTTCTGCATGCCAATGTATTTTCGGGGAGAACTAAATCCAGCAGAAGTTTCGCTCGTGCTTTCTGCATGTTTGTCACCTTTTGAATTGTGCTGTTTAAGTAATTTACATAACCAGTCCTTGAGAAATGCTATTGGGAGGTAAACTACCATAAGAGAAGCTCCAAGATATGTCACTGCAAATAGCTGCTTGTAATCTGTAAAAATATCCTGTAGTGAGAAAGTTTACATCACATGAGACATAACTCAAGCACAACATACAAAAAAGTAAAAGAAACAAAGAAAGAGTTGTCATTATAATTTGCATGATTGGAAATGGCATCTCAACTTCATAGAGTGACTATTGTCTAATGGAGTTGCCACTTTTCCATCATACAATTCATAAATTTTAAGATGAAATTTTAATTGAAACTTCATTAAGTCGATTTCACTACTTCACAAAATATCACGGGGAAAGTGACACTATAGTAGTCAGTAAATAAGAAACAGAAAATGGACACGGCTCAGGCAATACTAGCAGTCTATTTCCTCGCGTGAGTTTGGATTACCTGAATTGAATGCTAGAGCACTAGATATTACAAATGAAAGTACAAAAGTTTTACTCGTGGACGTAAAAAATCTATTTCGACAAGTGGGGGAGCAAAAGAAGACTTTGATAATTGCAGCATAAGTGGCTTACTGCAGGGACATGGGCAC
This sequence comes from Eucalyptus curtisii, assembly GCA_017140595.1. Lineage (NCBI taxonomy): Eukaryota > Viridiplantae > Streptophyta > Magnoliopsida > Myrtales > Myrtaceae > Eucalyptus > Eucalyptus curtisii. The sequence goes on along the minus strand of CM029496.1, from coordinate 26,016,258 downwards.
AAGCTATCAAGTAAACCAGCTAATAAAACAGACCGTCTTGTTTTCAAATATCTCATGACCTGAAAACAAGGGCAGGTTTATTTCTCCCAGAAAACTTAGTACAAAGATTCATACAATGAGGCCATCATTAATGCATAAAAAGCCTGAGGGAAATGTAGATAATCGTGTTTTGATCAGTTCGCCTCCATGTCAAGCAGTCAATCATTATTTCAGTTAGCTAGCTATTCAGTTGGCTGGACTTCATAGTACACTACAGGAATCGGAATCGTAATTGTTGAACAGTCACAAGCTATATGGAGAGACCCTAGACCATGATTTATTGAGCCTCAATTGCTTGAACAAAACATAGAATAGTATTTCAGCAGAGAACAAAATCCAATCATTGATGTCAAACCAATAGTGGAATTCCAAACTGCAAGGCCAATTCAAGCAAACCCAATTGGAATGAATGCGACAAAATGCCTAGCTTCGACTTTATTTTTCATAATCTGACCACAGGTGCAGGTTCATATCCTCCCAGAAAACTTAGTGCAGAAATTCATACTATGTGGCCACCATCGATGCACAAAAACTCCTGAGGGAAATGTAAATAATCTTGTATGATCAGTTTGATCCTGTGTCAAGCACTTAACCATTGTTTTGCTTAGCTAGCTATTTGGTTGGCTGGACTTCATAGTGCACTACGAGAATCAGAAAGCCATAATCGTTGGACAGAGTCATGAGCTACATGGCGAGGCCCTAGACACATACAATGAATTAGTGAGCCTCGATCACTTGATCAAAACACAGAACAGCATTTCAGCACAGAACGATCCAATCATCCATGTCAAACCAATAATAAAATTCCAAATCACAAGGCCGATTCCAAGCAAACCCGATTGATATGTACGTGACATAATGCCTAGCTTCGACTTAAAAGCACAATCTTTGAATAGAAGGTTTGCGGGCATAATCAAATACACCAATACAATACAGATAATCAACTGAGTTCCTAGTTCAGCTCAGACAAATCTAAAACCCAACACTATTTTTGAGGGAAGATAAAGCCTCCACCAGTTACTTCTCAAAACATCCCTTAACAATCACCCAAACGGCAAGGACATTGCTAACGTCCCATCCCGTTCAGACACCATACAAAAAGCCTCATAAATGGAAACCACGGATCCCGCAGCAGCAACAGAAAGAGCTTGGAATTCACGAGAAAATACAACAGACCAACCTGAGTGACTTCAGCAGAGGTGACCCAGATGATTACAACCGCAGCTATAAGAAGCAAACCGGCCCTGTATCTCCAACCCATGAGAGGATTCTAGCCCGACGACCCAGACGATCCAACCGAGCTAAAACTCGCTTCAATTCCTCAGATCTCCAAGCTATTTCCCATTAAAAAAAAAAAAAAAAAAACTCAACTTGGTGCTCAGAACAACGAGCGACGGATCCAAGATCGCGGGATTCCAATGCTCGAGGCCGCGTTGAGAAATGGGTTCGTCCAAACACAGGACCAAGAACCGGATTTCGACTTCCTTTTTTTCCAGGGGGATTTGGAGAAGAAGCGAAGGAATGTAACGGAGGAAAAGGAGGAGGATGATTAATGTTAAAGAATGGCGAAACTATTGTTTAATAGTTCGGTTGTATTATTTAGCAAACTCGCCCATCTCCAATTACTGCCTGCGTTTGAAGCTTCGGTGGGCCATCGGCTGATCCTTGCGCTAGAGAGAGAGAGAGAGAGAGAGTCTCTTTCATGTCCGCTCAAATTGCACACCTCTCTCTCTCTCACTACTGTTTTTTTTTTTTTTTTTTGAGCAAATCTCTCTCACTACTGTTAGAAATGGCAAATTCCGTCTCTCGTTCTCGTCGGGGTCTGGTATTTTTGGAAATCCTGTCGAGTCCGGGAGTCCGGGAAAGGTTATGCGTCGCCCCTGGCTCCCACGTAATTACGAAATTGTTGTCTTATGGGGTCTGGTATTTTTGGAAACCCTGTCGAGTCTGGGCGTCCGGGAAAGGTTATGCGTCGCCCCTGGCTCCCACGTAATTACGAAACTGTTGTCTTAACCTGATTTTCTTTCTCGTTCTTTTATTATTGTTTGAAGAAAATTAATTGGACCTTAATTAACTCTTCAGAAAAAATGACAAAGTTATGGTTTCGTTTCTTTCTTGAGAAAATGGATGATGTGATAACCGTTTATATCACTCGAAATAATTTGTTAAAAAAAAACGTTCTCATAATCAATTAATAATTTATATCTAAATTTTTTTGGGAACGATGAGTATATTTTTCACTCATTCATTTTTTAAAAACGGGACAAGTGACCATTTTTCTAAAATACGTTTTCTAAATCATTCATTTTTCGCGAATCATATTCATCTTATGAGAAAGTGCAATGAAAAAAATGTATTTACTTTTTCCAATGAATTGATCACATGCATCTCTGAATACATAAAACCAATCTCTCTTTCGACTCAAATAATTCTATGCACCGTAGATGGAGGTTAAATCCCCAGCTTTTGTCATTCAAGAAGCATAATGGAATGAAATAGGTTTCCTCAATTACAAAAGATAATACTGAGCATGCTACTAGTCGACTTCTGATGCAATTTTAGATTTGGCTATCATAATTTCCTAATAGATCGAGACATGTAGAGCTGGGTCTAATCCTTTCAATTAGGAAAATTGTTAAAAAAATTATAAACATATTGCACATTTGTTAATTCGGTTATAAATATTTTAATTGTAAAAATTGAGTTAAATATTTTCACTTTCTTTCAATTGAGTCGATCTGGTCAATTTTGGTGAAAATCGTTAATGTGGATACCGAACATCCTACATGGTATGATTGGTGATGATGTGAATATTTTTTTAATAATATTTTAATATCTTTCCAAATTTTTATTTATTTATTTCTTTTCTCTTCTTTTCCTTCTTTACTTCTTTTTTTTTTTCCCTTTTTTTCCTTCCGTCAGCCTTGGCAAGAGCAGCCCTTTGCAAATTTGGCGAGGGTTTGCCCTCGCCAGCCTAGGCTCAAGGATCCCTCCCCCAAGGTTGGCAACCTCTGTTAGCCATCAACGAGCCAGGCGATGGATGGTGGAGAGAAAAAGAAGAAAAGGGAAAAAAGAAGAAAAAAATGTAAAGAAGGAACAGAGAAAAAATAGAAAAAATAGAAAAAATGCAAAAAAAAATATATTTAAATTTGTCCACATGAGTGCTTGATATCTACATTAGCGAGTTTCAGCCAAAATTAACCGGATTGACTTAATTGACAAAACATGAAAATGTTATAATTCAATTGGCACAAGTAAAAGGTTGATGACTCGATTGATTTAAGACTCTTTGGACAATTTTTCTCCTATGCATGAGTTTGTCTCCTTTTAGATTACTTGAAATTGAATGAGTAGTCTTTATTGATTTATTAGTTTTATAATGTCACCTAGAAAAAATCAAATACTCGAGCTTTTGCAAGTGCAAAGAACCTTAAAGAAAAAAAAAAAAATTGTTTGAGGACTTTAAGCAATTTAAAAATCGGAGGTGAATCTAGAGGGTTATAGCGAGTTTTTTTAATTGATGGTTACAAAAAAAATCTATAGTACTTAGGGTCTGTTCGTTTCGCTGAAAATGAGCCATTTCCGGAAAATATTTTCCCAAAAGTCATTTTCCAAGAAAATGACAATATTTTATGGTGTTTGGCTAAAATCTGAAAATGTTTCGGAAAATATTTTCCGGTGTTCGGTAAGAAAAATATTTTCTAAGACTTCACCACTTAGACATGCATCACTTACCGACCTATAAATCCATCAAATATGAACTTGCCTTTAAATACGGGAAAACTTGTTTCATATCTTTGTTCCCTCATTGTCGCCAAATACTCATCTACTCTAGAAAATGTCCGTATGAATTTAAAAAAAAAAAAAGCAAAAGAGAAAAGAAGCAAATCATGTACAGCCCTAATGAGAATCTTCCAGTTAAGTGGCATGTTCTCCCTTTGCGTCTTTTATGTTCTAATAAACAAAAGCAAAAAGAAACAAAGCATGTAGAGCTCTTTACTTGAGAATGTCTGTTGTAGGGTAGAGTAAATAAAGAAAATGATAAGCAAGAGTGTAGAGCGCGAGCTTGAGATCGACGAGCTCGAGGTTCACCTAAGAAAAAGCCGACGACTAGCCAAGAAAGAAGAAGATGAGAAACAAAGAAAAAAAAATGAAATTAAAATAATTCGAATTAAAAAAGAAAATTAAAATTAAAAAATAATTTGAATAAAAAAAGAAAAGAAGAAAAAGAAAGGGGATGAGAAAGTGAAGATTTGTAGAGGTGTGAGATAAGAGAGATCAAGTGAGGAAAATGTTTTTCACTTTTCCAAAGTGAAAAACATTTTTCTCTAATGTAGAAGACTTTTTTCATTTCATGGAAAACATTTTTCCCAATAAATTCATTTTAGTGAAATGAATCTTAGGAAAATCCGGAAAATGTTTTCCGAAAATTATTTTTCACTTAAACGAACGGGCGCTTAGATTTATTTTGGAAAATAAATGTACATGCACACAAGGTGAGAGAAATTTGCGATATTAAATTTATTTTGGCTCTTTTTGAATCATCCGTTTTATGTATAGATACACATTTAAGAACGACCATTTGTCTGGATAATAAGCACGAGTTATCATATAGATTTGCTTTTCAATAAGAGTTTTATTTTAAAATTTATTGTACGGTTATAGACTTTTCTTTGGATGGTATGGATAGACGATTAAACATATTTTACAATTGCTATGTTCTCCCTCTAAATTATGGTACGTTTTTTTTTTTAAAGTAAAAAGGGTGGAGACTGCAACTGGCAACACCAGCGCTGGCACGTCGCGGTAATGGTCCCACTCAGCTCGAACGTTATTATATTACGTGTTTCGAGCAAGCGAAGCTTTATAAAAGGTGGGTGGGATGCTTCCAATGGAATATTCCGCGTGGAACCATGCTCATCTCGGCAACTAACTTCATTCGTTTACTTTATGATTAATTTGTCGGCAGTGTTCGGTCCGTGGTGCATGATTTTTCCTACTGTGCTTGGTACCGCTGTTTCCGATATTCAAATGCTAATTAATTTTATATTTGATTTGCGTGCATATAAAACGATTATCACTAGCCGTTCTTGTTATAAATTCTTATACTTTGCCAACTCATGGATGGAAGTTAAATAATATAATCATATATGAGTTCAATGATTATGAGATATATTAATGGCTTTAGTACAAAATAATGCCTTTATCCAATTAGGGTGATTTTTAGGCAAAGTGGAGTAACTTTTTTCGGTCGAAAGGAAAATCTTCATTACACATGCAAGACAAAATCAATCCCAAGAGTTACAAATCAACGCAAATCTCACAGAGTAAATAAATCTGAAAAATGATTCAATGTGATATAATTTATAGAGACTCACCCATCCCACAAGAATGGATCTATAATAACTCAAAGCAAAACAATCGAGTCGCATCATCATTAATAATGAGCAAGCGCTGAAATTTCCTAAACCAGTAACTATGATTTTGCCAAAAGCCAATAATTTGCTCTTTTTCTTTTTTTGGCTAGGTTGAAATTAGATTTCAACTATGCGCGCATGCCTTATATGATTCGTGTGCGAATACAAGTTTTAATGTAGTGGCTGCAATTGCTTAAAAACTCATATATTTAAAATGATAAAAAAAAAAAAAAAAAAAAAAGTGAGTGAATGTGAGTAAAAATAGGAAATGGTACTCTCTCGTTGTTAAATAAACATATTGTTAAACAAAATCCACAAGAGAAAAATCTTTTCCTAAAAAGCAATAAAGATTACTATATCAATAATATGATAAACGATAGGTAAGACATATATCAAAGGTGTTCTAGACTTTTAAAGAATGGACATTAAATTTATAAGTTAACGTTGTGATAGCATATAGATAGATATAGATTAATTAATTAATCACCGGAAAAGAGCGAATCGAGTATTCTAACTTCAAAACTAAATTTTTTGAGATAGTACCCCAAATATCTCTCATTCCATCGCTCGAAGCCCTGTTTATCTATTTTTTCTTACTCAAAATATCCACAGTTCAATCCTAGAAAACTTTATGAAGGATTGTTTTGTCGACGTGGACCTAACGGCTTTGAAATTTATCCTCTCTCGTACACACACAAAGGTCATCACCACGAGGTGGTCATGACCCATAAGTCCCGTGCAATGACTCATGTGGTGTTGATTTTGTCATGGCCTCGTAGTCTCTCTCTCCGATCTAAAATTTAGGGGATGGCCAACGTATTGCGGCAATTCTCCCTCTTCAAGTGACAACGGCTTTGTCAAAAAAAAAAAAAGTGACGACGGCGAGATGGTTGAAAACTTGTGGCCTCAATCTCTCTCTCTCTCCTAATAAGAACTTTGAGCGAATTATAACAGCACGTGTGTTTTTTCAACATTAAATAAAAAAAAAAATCATCTTTTTCTTTTTTCTTCTTTTTGTTAAGTTGACACAACTATCAAATGGGTTTCCCCCTTTTGGTGAATTCACGACAACAGCAAAATGACGTTAACGATATCATCCAAAAATTAAAAAAAAAAAAAAAAAATGAAAAATTTGAGCTAATGATACAAGAAAGAAATGTTTCCAATTATGTGCTATGGGAGCCAAAAAAAAAATAAAATACACGACACATTCTAAATCCTTTTTAAGGTGAGGAGCCCCACACGGCATACACACTAGCGGCCTCCGCCTCAGACACGCGAGTGTCACGGGCCAATCGATTGGGATAGTGACCGTGCGGCGACTCGGGCACTTTTGGATCGACTCGGATCGTCGAAGCGCCTAAGCTAAGCCTTGCTCGATCGAACGCTCACTCGCTTGCTCACTCGGATCGTAGAGAGAGAAAGTCTCTAGAGAGAGGAATACTGGAAAGAAAGGAGCTTTGATATTACTGAAATGATTAGATGGATACAAATGAGGGGGAGGACACCCCTTCTTATACTTGAGGCCCTCTAATTACATCCGTTGATATAGAATTTATCCGGTGGACGAGATCGCACCGCTATATCTACCGACACTAATGACAGCTACCAACTACCGACATAAATGGCGGACACTAATGAGAGGAGATTCTATAATGCGGCTCAATTACCGTATCGTCCGCTCTTGGAATATTCCGGAAGAAGTCTTGTTGGGAATCCAAGCGATTGCAGGAGGTCCTCCATGGCAAGGCATGACCCTTTAGCTACCGAAACCTCTTGGCCGGTACATTCTCCCCCACTCAATCGAGCAACGCCCTCGTTGCTCACAGCTCGAAGGGCAGCCTTCCTTGTACGAGCACGGGTTTTCTTCTTTCAGTATCGCTTGGTTCGGACGCTCACAAACTATGGACCACACCCTTCCATCTTCAGTTCCAACTTCGGCTTGGGCGTGGTATGCGGCGAGTATTCAACCTCGGGGAAGAGCACTTGGATTAGCATGGCATGTGTTGGAGTAGGATCCAACTCTTCCTTCGGCTTCTCCATGGATGGCTTGTTCATGCGCTTCACGGCCTTCAAGCTCTTGTCGAGATGCCGGATTATCGCGATGGTCTTGGTGTCGATCACTCCCTTTATCATGGGGATCATCGACGGGTATTTTGGATCGAGGATCATGATACACTTGGTCCTCATGTCGATCATAGACCTCATGCTATGGAAAAACTGCATTCCTAGAATGAGATCATAATCATCGAGAGGAACTAATGACAGCTTGCCCTTCCATCCACCAATTTGGACGTCCACGTCAGGAGTCGATCCTACTCCATGGAGGCCATCTGAGTTGATGGGTTTGAAGGAATTTCCGATTGGCTCCACACGAAGTTCCAAGACCTTCGCCACTTCGGTCGACATGAACATGTTCGACGCACCTTTGTGTCGACCAAGGCATATAGCGTTCGGCCGCACACGTCGACTTCCACGAAGAACATGTCCGAGTTCGACGCAGCCTCTTTTTCTTTGGACGGCAATCGAGCTTGGACGGAGTTGATCATCTTCACACCTCCAAGTCAGACTTGCCATTTCTCTTCTTTGGGCTCCTTCTCCACCTCTTCGATGGCGAGGAGGGCATTGATCCTACCCATCTTCGGACACTTCTGGGTCCAATGCGGACCTTTGCAAATATAGCAAGGAGAAGGCGGGGGTTGATCAAACTTACTCGTCGTATAGTCCGTTTGTGGTCGACCCCTTTGGAATGACGGCTTGGAAGTTCCTTCTCCCCATGCCTTGGCTTGGCCGCCTTGATCATGCGCGACTCGTGGAGTGCTTCTTCCTTCGTCCTCGAAGGATCGATCCGACCTCCACTCTCTTGCTCGGTTCTTCGGCTCAGCTTTGGTGAGATCGACGAGAGATTCGGCCACGCTTAGCGCTCTCACAAGACTGCTCACGTCCCGTCGTTTTAGCTCGAGTTGTGCCCACGACTTCAGTCCATCCATGAATGCCCTGAGAGCCTCCTCCTCTCCTAGATTGCGGATTTGGAATTTGAGCTCCATGAACTCTCTCACGTACTCTTGGATCGTGCCCCTACGTCGAGGCAATGGAGCATGCTACGGGCTTCTTGTTGAGCAAACTCAGGGAAGAAGTAATCTCGAAACTCCCTCACGAAGTCATCCCATGTATCCACAGGATCGGCGCAGCGCTTAATCTCATCGCACCTATTTCGCCACCAAAGCATTGCGGTATCAATAAGGAACATCGGCGGTTCTTACCTTGATCGACTCGTCTAGGATGTTGACGGCGCCAAAGTATTGCTCCATGCTCCAAACGAAGTTATCCACCTCTTGGGTGGAGCGGTTGCCTTTGAACTCTTTGGGTTTTGGCACCTCAATTTTGGGCACCGCTTGAGAAGGCATCGCTCCGTTGCTGATGCTCAGCTTGCATAGGGCGAGCTCAGTCTTGAGCTCTTGGATCTCTGCCTTCATAGCTTCGACCTCGTCCCTACAATGGCTTACTTCCTCAATCATTTGGACGCGCTCGTTTAAACCATCGATTGATGCTTCAAGAGCTTCGTCCTTGTCATGCAGCGGAGGCGTAGCTTGGTTGATGCCGGTTGTGAAGTCTTCACGGAGCAAGCCCTCAACTTCCAGAATGTGGTCTCTCACATCGTCAAGCCCTTCCATGAACTCGACCATGGCACTCCGGACCTTCGCGAGCTTCTCATTAATCGCAGCTACGGCATCCATCGAGGCTTCTCTTTTCTTTGTCCAACCACGGGTCTCCTTGACTTGCACGGTCTCTCCATCCATAACAGCTTCGTGGCTCGACATTCTCTCAAACGAGTTGATGCTCCTCAATCTCTAGAAAGGAATCTCTCCTTTGCTCGATACCACTTGTCACGGGCCGAGAGTTTCCTTGGCCTCGGAACAACCCGTGCAGCGCCTAGCAAGCGGAATTGACCAGGCCAGCCTTCCTTCTATAGCTGTTCCAGTAAACAATATGGTGAATACTTTTTCGTGCGAGATCGTACCATGCCCAGCTTCGATCGGGCGTCTAGTCCATCGAGTGAGATAGCAAATCTCTTTAGGTACAACAACTGGTTTCGGCCTACCATGGCCTCGTCAGGAGAGCGGCATCAGCTCCCGACTAGTTTGTGCATGGGCGTCTACCCCGCTTTCAAAGCTCTTAAGTGATATAATCATTTCTATCCTAGAACTCTAGCACCAAGCTTGTCCCGACGCCACTCCCACGAATCGGTTATGTTCGATCATTCGCCTCATCACTCTTCGCCCGATAATCCCAAGCACCACTCACAAGGGTCACGAGTACGGGAGGATTCACGGACCATGACACAAGCCTATTTGACCCTCCTTAGAATCTGCATCTTGAACTCTCTCCTCTCTTGATTCGTCAGCCCTTCTCCGACCTCGACTTGCACCGCGAATTTCGCCACGCCCCCATCGAACCCACCTCGCTTCTCTTCCTCCTCCTCCTCCTCGTTCCGATCTTCACTCCCTCTCCCACGGTCGTCACATTCTCGATCATGGTCGATCTGATCTTGACGCTGCAATTCGAGAAGCGTCTCGATCAGTCCCTGTTCGAGCATGGCCTCGATCACTTCCTTCCTTCCGTGGTAAGCGATTTTGCACAGGCAATCGAAGGTGGCGGCTCGAGTTGCCGAGTCCCGTGATCTCAGGAGGTTCATGATTCTCGGGACTTTGCCGAGTGATTCGATCTCGTCGATCAAGGGGCTTCGCACGAGCGCCACCAGCGAGGTGAGCACTTCCATGGAACGGCAGGAGCCCATCGAAATCAAGGCCTCGAGAGTCGGACCCATCAGCACCAACCCCACGAACACGTTCCGGTTGAACCGAATCAGGGCTACCATCACTTGAGCCGCGTGCTCTCTTATGGTTCTTGGGCATGACTTGTCGCAGAGAGGGAAGGTGGGGTTTGTCATCTACTAGTCAAGTTGAACCCACCAACCTTTCAGAAATCTCACATGCGAAGCTAAATAGGGTTTTTGTAAGGCAATGTTTTGGCCTCTTATGCTGATTTTCAGGTGCATCGACTTTTGAGAGGCATCTGTACAATGTTGTGCGACGATCAGCACCCTTTTGCTTTCCCATTTCGTTCATAAGGGCAGTATGTTCCTAGCCCGAAAGGTTACGGAAGCCGCTATTGATGCCAGGAATTTAGCCGTGCCCATTAACAAATTCCATGTAAGAACCGAAACCTTTGCTGAACAACACTATACTTTTCCGGAAAACTATGTCACTGGATAGTGAATATTGAATAACATTTAAAGGATCATACTCTTCAGCCTAATTCATAACTCACTAAATCGGCATGGGAGACTCGAGCCCAAGTCGGACCTAAAGACTACTTTTTTGCATATCGTGGGCTTCCCCCTACAAGGACCCCTCCTATGACCATGCCCATCTGTTAACCCATTATCTCAATGAGTTTCGCCATTGACCCATTATTTTTGGCCACCGCCGTTGGTCGCTATAAGTTCTTACGGGTCTAATAAGCCCACGTGCTGTGAGGAAATAGATTGCTAGTATTGCCTACGCTGTGTCGATTTTCTACTTTCTTATTTACGGACTCTTGTGAGCAGTGGAATCAACCTTAAGAAATTTCAGTTAGAATTTAATCTAAGCTATACGAAGGGGATGAGGAAGTGGCGCAACTCCATTCGAGAAGACTTAATCTTTGAGTCTTTGTAAGGATTGTGCTCGAGTTATGAAAGATTACAACGAATGATTACGATGACGACATTCTCTTTGTTTCTTTCACTTTATTCATCATACATTGTGCTCGAGTTGTCTCATGTGATGCGAACTTTCTCGCTACTATGTATTTTTACAGATTACATGCTGCCGTTGGCGCGTAGAACATGCCGACCTCTCACCTAATGGAGCAGCAAATCCATTGGTTTCTGCTTTAGTCAGTTTAAATGGGTATATTAATTAAGTATACATCGCCCCAATCTCGATTTGTGTATCGTTCTTTCGCTCCTCCGAAGGGTTTGCTTTAACTTCAAAAAAATGTAGAAATCAAGAGTTCCAACCGGACATAAAAGGCCCTTTTTTTCCTCCCAATTTCCATTATTTTATTTCCTAGAACAAAAAAAAAGAACATAAATCCATTTGATAACATCAATTAATTTTTCTATTCCCCGGAATAGAAAAGTGACGGAGAATAGATTTGGAATAGGAATAAGAATAAGAAGTAAAAAAAAAAAAAAAAGTAGCATTTTATTTTTAAGAGCAATTTCTAAAAATAAGTTATTTTTTATTTTCTTTTTATTTGCCGACCGCCACTTCCCTCCGCCACCTATCACTGGCCGACCGCCGTCGCCGCCGCCCACCGTCGATGACTGTCGCTATCGGCCCCCCAGTTAGCCGATTGACTGTCGTTGCCAATCGTTGTCGTCACCCCCCGACTGCTGCCGCTGTCAACAGCCGTCGTCATCGCTCGCTACTGACAACTTCCGCTGTCGTCACCTACCGGCTGGCCAAGCCCCGACCTCCATTCTTTGCCGCCAATTGTTGTTGCCGCCCATTGCCAACCTCTAATTGATGCCGGCCGTCGCCGCCCGCCGCCAACCCCGCTATCGATGGCCGACGATGTAGTCCACGCATGCCACCATCGACAAGCTGAGTCAATGTTGTAGGTCACCGCGGACGACGGCGTTGGCGGTCATTAGTGGTGGGTGTCAAGTGGCGGCGATGGCGATCAATTGGTGGCGGGCGATAGAGGGGGCGCGGTCGGCAAATAAAATGAAAAAAGAAAAAGAAAAGGGAAAATAACTTATTTCTAGAAATTGTTCCTAGGAATAAGAAGTTATTTTTTTTCTATTCTTATTTACATTCCAAATCTATTCCTAGCCACTTTGGGGAATAGAAAAATTAATTGATCGATGGAGGTCGGTGGTAAGGAAGAATAAGAAAACAAATTAAAAGAAATTCTACATTACAAAAAACTATGTGAATCGTACCAAATGCATTCCTATTATTTTTACATTCCAATAATATAACTTTTGTATAGTTACAAAATACATTCTTTTATTAAGGAATTGTTATGGGGAATATAAATAGAAAAAGACTATTTCTAAAAATAAATTGTATCTCGGAACAGAACCGTTACTAAATGGACCCTAAACAGACCCTAAGGAAATAGTGGTCGTCACAAGTTAAAAACCAGTTTCTGTGTGAACCGCTAAAATTGACAAGAGAAGTTAATAGGGGAAAAGAAAGAAGTTAATCAAGCACAATAACAAAAATCAATCTTGACAAAAGAAAAAATATAATCACAACTGAATAAATCTCGTGTCAATTAAGCAAGATAATAAGCAGGGAAAAAGGTTCTAGCGAGAAAAAAAAAAAAAAAAAGCATGTTCAAACACCTAACAAAAGTTCACATTGATCGGACGCCCTGGGGAGGGCATTTAGGAGTTGCAGCAAGTTCCCCGGGAGTTGCTGTCCAGCCTCTGCCCGTCGAGGATAAATGAATACTTTCTTTAAAACTCCAGCTGTCCTCAGTAGAATCTTCATAGCCAACAGTCCTTCATACACCGCTTCAAAGCTAAGAATTTCGATCACCTCAAGCGACGATTGGAAACACCGAGGCGGAGGGTCGAATATCGCATCGGCTGTTACGGAATTCACATAAATGCCCTGATCCATCACATTTGCTGGTTAGGATTGATGTTCATATTGGCATTCGTCTGGAAACGAAAACAATAGGACAATAACATACCTGAGTGAATTTCAGATAACTCAAATTAGGACACTTGTGGAGGATCCCGACAATGAATCTAGATTCTAATAGCAATTCACCAATCATGCCCAACTCCAGTTCAGTGAGGTGAGAGAAGACTGGGAGAAAGTTAAGAAGAGCCGGTCTCCCATAAAGAAGCTAAATAAAAAGGCCAAAAGACATGAGAAGGTCAAGACTGCCATGTCAAATTCAGAATTATCAGAAAGCACCATGAAATAGATGCATCAGACATGTACCTTAGCGGGATTAAATAAAGCCAGACGTTTCACGCTTGAAAGATTCTTCAAGAGCTTATATTCATTGTAAGCACGAAGATGATGATGAGGCGATCCAGACACGAAGAGATCAGACATGTAGAGATCAAACATGCAGAGATCAACGCGGCGCCACAACTAGAGAGGATGGAGTCGATATTGTATAGCCGTCAATGAATTGCCCGTTATAAGTAAAGGAATTGATACAAGGTCCATGGACAACTAAATCGAAGGTACTTTTCAAACCCTCGTAAAAGGGACGCTCAACTATTTTCAGACTCAAAAGCTTGGGAGCAGAAATATGAAGCACCTCGAGTCTCCTCCACTTGCAATGGATGAGAGTCAAATCCTCGAGAGAAGGGCACGAAAGAAACTTCTCTAATACTGAACTATCGCTCTTCTCTAATACTGAACTATCGCTCTCACAATCGAAATCAACCCACGCAAGTGTTAAGACTTTGAGATTTTTCAGACAAACTAAAGAAGGGAGTCTCAGTTTATACTCCATAAATAGACAGAAATCAATCAGTGTTTCACAGTTAAAGACACAACTGGGCAACACATATTCGAAGTTTCCATATAAGCGCAAGTGGAGCTTCTCCACTCTGCGCTTTATCGCAGCTGTAGTCCAAGTATGGATACAAGATTTATCAGAAACAGTATCGGAGATTAGGAAAGCACTTTCAGGGGAAAATCGTGAAGTAACAATGAGCTGTTCACAAAGTTGACGAAACACGTCTGCCCTGGGAAATCGCGTTCGAAGATATGAAGGCTAGGATTGTTCCTAGATAAGTACTCCCACCTTTTTGACAGCAATCTAATGCTCACCACATCTTTCAGTTGCAGAAAACTCAGGATATGCCAAAGAATTTTATCAGGCAGATCACACAACCGTGTAGAGCTGTGGACATCTTGCCCACCATCATTCAAGTTCATGCACTGAGCTTTTTGAACCAGAGCTCCCGTGTCCATGAGTTCTGCAGTCTGTCATGGAAAATATAATGAAAGGATATGAGAAGATAATGAAATTTCTCCATTTAAGTTCTTGATTGATGAACATTGCTTTATGTCATGTGTTTGTTTGCATTAAAAACTGAATAAGCTTGAGGCGTTCCCTTTGAAAATGGCTCGCTTTATCACTGGAAAGATTGACTCGGCTTTTTTAACGGACAAGGATTAGGAACAAAGAAGAGAGCATATAAGAAGATAGGAACGTTGAAGATTAACAACGACAGCGACCTAAGGCCCAAAAACAAGACAAAAAGAAGTACCTTTTCTCGCGGACGGAACTCAAGCAATGGAGGAAGGAGAAGAACGAGCACAAGTTCTCTGGAGAGAGCTTCCTTTATAGTATTCAGAGAGATACCAAAACAAGATCTTTCCCCTAATTATGCGGATCGGATTTACACCCGTGAATTGAGATTTTTTTGACAGATAAGAATGGTCAAACCAACCAAAGATAGGGACGATTTTCATTTAAATTTGAAATGGCGTTGGAGATTTAATAAATTATAATTTAAAGTGTTAGAGATTCATTTTACATTTAAATTCGAATCTTGTCCCTAAGTTGATAACATACCGTCTTAATTAGTTTTTTTTTTTTGTTGAAACCATATTAACTAGTTCACCATTAGCTTTTCATAAAATTTGTGGGAAAAAGTTTGAGGTTGAAATCTTATATTTGGGTCTCATGGATGGAATTATATTACATATCATACCAGGTTAAATGTCAACACTGAATGTCCGTTATTAATTTTTTCCAATATAATTGTTATACATTTGTCTTTCATTACCAATAAAAAATTTTTGCTGGCTGTCATTAAGAAAACTCATAAAAATCATATATGTTTAGAAAAATTAATGGAGACTATTCATTCAATTTTAAGTGAACATTAGTACACATGAGAGACGAACCTATATTGCTACCCTGTCAGATGCAAAATATCCAAATAAATCTTAGAGATTACGGCATTATACTGTATAAAAAAATGTATCATCATGAAGATGAGATTGGGGACAGATTTGCCCTTCCAAGTACCAGACGCCGTAATCCCAGTCAAGTAAACCTCTATTTTCCCAAATTTTCAATATTTATTCAAATCGTAGTAACACTCTGTAATATGATGGATTAGATCTAGGTGCTTCTTAAATTAGAAAAACTAGGGATCGATTATATAGTTTTATTAGAGAATAGAGAGATAATCAAAGCCACCTCATTGACTCACAGAATGGTGATAAAGAAATTGTCGACAAAAGAGAATCCTCTCCTCTCTCTCCATATATTTTGGGTTATTTAATTTCTCTTCATAAGGGTGATTGGATCGAGGGTGGGTAGAATCTAGACTTGAACCATACCTAATCCTACTATAACCGGCTCCCTTTTCTAGACCTTGTCACCGACCATGTTTGTATTTGACCCTGTACCTGGCCCACCCCTATTTTTCTTGTTCGGTTCCAAGATCAACCTAGTTTCTACTAGAACTGTTTTGCAACCGTCCGATATCTTATAAGGCTTCAAATTCTACATCAATACGAAAATAATGTAATCCTCCTAATTTGTATTAAAACTTTAAGCACTTGTAATAAATAAGTTCATTAACTTTTTGACTAGACAAAAAATTAAGGATCCACGAGGCTAATTATCGTAAATAAAATCATAAGGCAAAGTAAAAATCATAACATTGCATAAACATTAGCAAACATGGGTCTAATATGAGTTTTATTCCCACAACTACTACATGAAGTTGTTTATTTATCTAAAATGATTAACAAATCTCTACCGCAAGCATAACTACTCCTCCGAAAGAAAAATTAGGCGAGTCAATCCACGTGGTACATGGTAATTTCGCAGACAGATGTCGTCTATCATCTGTTGAATGGTGCAAGAGGGAGCCGGTGAGGGAGGAAAGCGGCGAGAAAGAGGAACGACGAAGGAGGAGCGTCGTGCGTATCGAGAGAGCCAAGAGGAAAAATGCCGTGCGATTGCGAGAGTGATAATAGAAATCAGGGGAAAAAAAGGGTTTTTGACCTCTACTTACCAAATTAGTTCCCAAAGCAATTCTAAAACTAGTCCTGGGGGCAGTTCCCAACCCGTTTTTCGGGTGGGCCGGTTTGGTTTCCGGGCATACCCGATCTGTTGCACACCCCTACTCCATATCCTGGGTTAAAATTTGGTCAAATCTAGGTAAAAACAAATAATACATGTAAAATGTCATCTTAAAAGAAATCCGGTGGCTAACTGGTGATTAATTATGTTACGTGCGGAAAATTTAAAAGATACTTTCCGCGTCCATGATCTCTCCAAATGCGATTTCGTTGAGGGTTATGAAGTCACCTAGAGTTATAATTCAAGAAATTTAATTAAAAATATGCGTTTATTATTTCAATTCGCTTAAGAGATGGAAGAAATGGGCTCGTCATTTTTAAGCATTTTCGAATCCTTTTTCCAATTCTTCTCCAAAATCTCTTCATGGGATCGTGTGTCTATCTTATAAATTCTTTTTTCAATGTTTCATTTCTCACGTGCTTTGATGGACTTAGGGCTCACGTTCATAAGACTAGAAAGGGATACACGCACAAATAAACTGCCTTACTCATACGGGAACCAAAAAGAGCAGTTTGACATCGCAATAGGGTACATCTATACTAGACCCAAGACTCCGAATGCATAAAAACAATAAGTGCAAAATTATGGAGCAAACTGACCATCTATTCACAAGAACTGTGGAGGAAACTGACCAATATTCACAACTCCACAGTACCTGAAGCTAAGAGCAAAACGAAGCACGAACAAAACTCTAGTTATTGGGGGAAATAAACAAAAACGATCACTACTTATTCACAAGCATCTGAGACAAATACGAAAAATGAGAGAGAACAATGAGGGTGCGTTTGATAACCAAACCATTCTGTGCCGGGAACAATTTTCACTTAGAAATGATTCTTTTTATTCTGTTTCTAAAAACACTTTTTGAGCATTTAAAGGCACTTGGTAACAGCCCAAAATTTTTATTCTCGATATAGAAATGCGTTTGGTACGACTCTTAGCCTAACGTAAGATTAATGTTTTTAGTATAGATTAATTCAAGGCTCTTTTTATTATTATTTAGTTATTTATGCATTTATATATATATTTATTTAATATTTAACGTGTCAGAACGTGTCGGAATTCTCTACTTTTTGAGAAATGGCGTGTCGCGTGTCGTGTCGTGTCGCGTGTCGCGTGTCACGTATCGATGCTACCTAGCTCTTAGGGCGCACATGATAAAATTTCTTTTTTTCTATTTCTTTGTTTTTCCATTCCCAGGAGCATGTTTGGAATAGAAATCTATTTGGTAACGCAATTTCATTTTTTTATTTCTGGAATAGATTTTTATTCCAAAAATAAATTTGGAACATAAATCAAAAACTAAAATTTTTAGTTTCTCTATTTCTGGAATAAAAATGAGAAATGAAAATTCTTCTCATCATTTACTCTTGTTACCTCTTGTTGTTAACCATCGGATGCCCGCTGCCGACAGTCAGACGTTGGCCGAACGCTTGCCGCTGATTGCCGGAGGTCGGCTAGAAGCTCACTACTTGCCGGCTGAATGCTGGCCGCTAGTCGCTTTGCCGCACATCGCCGGATCTTGCTCGCGTGCTTGCCCACTGCTAGTCGCCAAACGCCGCTTGCCCGCCGCCATTGCCCCTAGAAATAGAAATTTTATTTTGTTATTAAACAAATTTCTATTCTAGAAATAGAAATTTTAAATCGTTATTAAACGCATTTCTTTACTCAGAAACTCATCTAAGGAATAGAAATTGAGAGATTTTCTCAATTTCTGGTTAGAAATTGATTTATGTTCCTGAAATTTTGTCATACGTGCCCTTAGGTATGTTTGGCAATGTTCCAATTTCTTTATTTTTCTTTTTTTTATTCCCCGAAATAAATAAAAAAAAATCCAGTTGATAACGTCAACTAATTTTTCGAATCCTTGGAATAGACTAATGGTCGAGGAATAAATTTGAAATAGAAACAAAAAGTAGAAAAATGTAACTTCTTGCTTCTAGGAATAATTTCTAGAAATAAATTATTTTTTCTTTTCTTCTTCTTTGCCACTCACCGACTCCCACTACTACCTCCTAATGTCCAGCCACCGCCTGTTGGTGCCGGCGTCGACAAAGAAGACTAAGAAAAGAAAAAATCTTAAAAAATTATTAAAGATTTAAAAAAACTCTACATTCTTGTCGCGGCCCAACCTCAAGGAAGGTCAGTGTCGCGACCTCCCCGAAGCAGGCTGAACCACCTAAGGGTTCGGTTAATGGACTACTAAGTCTAAACTTAGCTCGGGCTCTCCCAAACCCATACCAATTCGCAACTTAGGTTCAAGTTTTTTTTAAATGAATTTTATCTAGGAGTCGCCACTAATCTGTTTATGGTAGATCGATTAGACATCTAAGTAAAATAATAGGAGAATTATTTTACTCCTACGAACTAGAGACTTTGAGTATGGGAACTTGGTTACACTAAATTTCTCTAATGCTCTTTCAGTACCATTTCTTTTTATTTTCAAAAATGTTTTTGGAGGTAGTTTGGTTTAATTTTAACCTAAATTACTATCATGCAATAGGGTGATCACCACAGGTGCTCAATCATTATTAAACACTCAACGAATCAAACAAATTGCATCAAAAGAATTAAACATACAAAGCAAGCAATTATTATTTTTTGGGTTTTCTTTTATCTTGAAATTAGCATTTTACCATAAAACATGCACTTTAAGCGCATGACCTAATTTTACTAACAAGTTATTTCTAATTAAATGAATCTAACATGCAAACTAATTGACATGCACCTAATATTTTTGTATTTTTTATTGAAATTCGGAATTAATAAAAACTCTAATTAAACTATCTAAAATGAATGGTTATCTAATTTAGTTTAGGGATTAATTTGACTTAAACCCTATCCTATCTTAGAAAGCTATTTTTTTAAATGAGATTATTAAAATATGCAAACATTATCTAAGACTTTATCTATGAAAGAAAATGTTATTTAGATCCTATTCTAATCTATTCCGAAATGATCTAAACATGCAATCCTATTCAAACTAGATAATGCTATCATGAAATCCTATATATCCTAACGTGCAATCTAAAAAAAATGCAATCCTAATGTTTTCCAAAACAAGAACAAGCAATTACTAGATAAATATTAACACTCAAGACATTCATCAAATAAAGGATTAAAACAATTGAAAAAATAATCAATCGTCTCATGGATTAAATTTAACGATTATCTTAACCCTAAAATCACAACATATGAGAAACGTCAAAATAATTAAAAATTTGATCCAAAGTTTTACAAACCAAATTAATAATTATAATGACTTAATAATCAAAACACTATCAAAATGCCTCAAAATCAATATAATTAAAAATTATCCGACGTATTCTTGATCAAATTAGTAATTACAGCAATTTTTGGGCAAAACCCTACAAATGACGCCCAAAATGTTCAAATAATTAACATCAACATACCATCTTCCAACTTAAGCAACAATAACATAACTTAAAAAATAAATAAAATAAAATAAAAATAAAGTAAAATAAATGAAAAAAAATAAAATAAAAATAAACTACCTAAGGGACTCAACACGACACGCTTTGGCGCGGTGGTCTTCTGGCGGTATGTGGATGGAGAGGCAACAAGCGATGGTGGGCGGCGTCGGGCAGAAGGAGGCGTCGGTAGCAAGCGTCGGCGACGAAGGCGGAGGCGCGGTGCGAGGGCGCATCGGCGACGGCACGGTAGTAGGGCGAGGACGTCGGACGCCGGCGGGGCTAAGCGTGTGGTGAAGCGACGAGCGGGAGCGGCGGCGTCGCCGGGCAAAGCGTGGTCGTCGGGGCGTAGGGGTCGTCGGGGACGGTAGAGACGGAGCCGTGGTGGGCAGGAGGAGCGAGGCGTCGGGGGTGGTGTTCGGTGGCGGACGAGATGCTCGGGCGAAGGGCGGTAGGCATCGGGCGCCGGATCGCGGAGGCTGCTGCCTTGCTACGGCGCGACGGAGGTGCTCTGTGGTGCGGCAACGTCGGCGGTGTGGGTTCGCCGGAAGGAGGAGGGGGACATGGGCGGCGACGGCGGTAGCGGCGGCGCGGCGACAACCCGGGGTGGCGGAGGTCGCGGGTGGGGGCGTCTGCGCGGGCGGCGGGCTCGCGGATCGGCCCCGTGGAGCGGCGGTGTTACAAGAGCGACAGAGGTGGCGTCGGCCGCGGCTTACGGGCAAAAGCGGCGACGCAAGCTCGCGGGCGGAGGAGCGAGGCAAGACGGTGGCCGGCTCGGGTGGGCTGGCGAAGTGGCTGCTGTGGTACGGACGGGCGCGGTGGTGTGGCGGCGGCCTGGGCGCGACGATCGGTGCGGCGCTCGCGGACGAGACGGCGGTGGGTGAGGACACCCGCTCGAAGAAGACGGTTGTTTGTTCTTCTATTTTTTTTTTTTTCACTTTTTCTCTCACTGTCGCACGTCATCTCACTTCTTCTTTCTTGTATCTCTGCCTGCTTTTACGCACAACTTTTGACTTTTTTTTCACAAAAATTTTCTCTTGAACTTTTTTTTAACTCCCCAAAATCGTACGAGAAAAGCCCCGTTTTCATATCCAATGAAATTAAGCCCACATAGGGAAGAAACAAAATTTCCCTCTTCTTTTCGATTGCATCTCGCGCGCGTAATCTTCACAATTTTATTTCATTTACTTTCCTTTGTTCACGCCCATCGACTTGAAAGATCTGATGTTTCTTTTATTATGTCAAAAATGCACATTACCGAAGATTAACGCCAAATATGTATTTCGTCTTAAATATTCCATCGAAACCTTCCAATTTTTTGCGAAATATACCTCAAGGTGTATATCGTTTGAATATATAAAAGATTTACTGAATAGTTTACATAATAGGTTCATTTAATTAGAAATTGCTTATTAGTAAAATTTGGTCATGTAGTTAAAATGCATGTTTTATGATAAAGTTCTAATTTCAAGAAAACCCAAAAAAATAATTGCTTGCTTTGTGTGTTTAATTATTTTGATGCAATTTGTTTGATTCATTGAGTGTTTAATAATGATTGAGCACATGTATGATCACCCTATTGCATGATAGTAATTTAGGTTAAAATTAAACTAAGCGCACTCCAAAAATATTTTTGAAAATAAAAAGAAATGGTACCGAAGGGCATTAGAGAAGTCTAGTGTAACCAAATCCTCGTACCCAAAGTCTTTGGTTCGTAGGAGTAAAATATTTCTTCCATTATTAGATGTCTAATCGACCTACCATAAAGCTGATTAGTGGCGACTCCTAGTTAAAATTCATTTGCACGACCTAGGTGGTCCAGCTCACTTTGGGGAGGTTGCGACAGCTTGGCGACGTAAATTTCAGGTGCACCACCTATGGTTTAGGCTAATGGATTACTAAGTTTTAAACTTAGCTCGGGTTCTCCCAAGCCCATACCGATTCGCAACTTAGGTTCAAGTTTTTAACATGCAAATGGATTTTATCTAGGAGTCGCCACTAATCAGTTTACGGTAGATCGATTAAACACCTAAGTAAAATAATGAGAGAATTATTTTACTCCTACAATTGAAGACTATGGGTACGGGGATTTGGTCACAATATATTTTTCTAATGCCATTTCGGTACCATTTCTTTTTTATTTTCAAAAATGTCTTTGCGGGCAATTTGGATTTATTTTAACCTAAATCACTATCATGCAAATTAGGTGATCACACGGATGCTCAATCATTATTAAACACTTCATGAATTAAGTAAATTGCATCGAGAAATAAACACACAAAACAAGCAATTATTTTTTGGGTTTTTTTATATTGAAATCGGAATTTTATCACATGACATGCACTTAAACTATGTGACCTAATTTTACTAATAAGCATATGCAAACTAATTAGCATGCACCTAATATTTTTGTATTTTTGTATTATAATTTGTAATAATAAAAAAATAATTAAATTGTATAGAATAATTTGATAATTTATTTTAGGGTTAATTTGACTTAAACCCTATCCTATCTTAGAAAACTATTTTAAAAAAATGAGATTATTAAAATGTGCAAAGATTATCTAAGCCCTTATCTAAAAAAAATATATATTTAAATCCAATCTTAATCTATTCCAAAAATTATCTAAACGTGCAATCTAAAAATGCAATCCTAATTTACGAAATCAACATGTTCCGATACAAGATTTGATTTTTTTTTTGTAGTGTTTTTCCAAGACAAGCAATTATCAGATAAACAATATATCTAAGCCAATCAAGATATTCGTCAAATGAAGGATTAAAATAATTGAAAAAATAATCCGTTATCTCACGAGTTAAATTAACGATTATTTTAACCCTAAACATCACAACATATGAGAAAGTTCAAAATAATTAAAAATTTGATCCGAAGTCTTACGGGTCAAATTAATAATTATAATGATTTGATAACCAAAACACTATCAAAATGCCCAAAAAATTAATATAATTAAAAAATGATCCAACGTCTAATGGATCAAATTAATAATTACAATAATTTTGGGCAAGACCTTGTGGATAATGCCTACAATATTCATAAAATGAACGTCGATATCCAATGTTCCAATTTAAACAACTAAACTTAAAAAATTAAATTAAATTAAATTAAATTAAAATAAAAATAAACTATCTAAGGGGGACATGGGAAGAGCCCGGCGGTGTGGGAAGGCTGGAGTCGTGGGGATGGGTGAGCGGACCAACAATGACGATGGGCGAATGGACGAGGCGCGCGTCGGTGTTCTTGGGCGGAGGCGCGAGCGCGCGGCAGACAAACGGCAAAGCGCGGTGAGCGGGCGCGGGTGTCGAGCACGGGAGGGTAGCGGTGGCAAGCGTGGCATTGTAGGGAGCTCGATTGCGCATCGTTGGTGCTCGGGCGGTGGCGACGGAGGTGGTGCGGGGTTAACGGCGAGCTCGGGCACGAGTGTTGCGAGGACAGCGAGACGGAGATGCTTGGGTGCTCGAGCGGAGGTGCGAGCACGGGCGTTGAGTGCTCGTGGTGGAGGTGCTCGGCGGGGTCTTTTGCAATGGGACAGCGACGGCGTCGAGGTTGCTGTAGCGTCGCGAGGTGGTGCTCGTACAAGGGCGCGATAGTGGGCGAGGGCGGGACGCCGACGGAAGTTCCGCGGTGCTCGGGCGGGCGGCGGTAGTGGTGCAGCATTCAAAAGCGGGTGGTTGCGGCTTCGGGTGTCGGCTGGGTGGCGCTCGACGGAGGCGCGTAAGGTGGATGGAGGCTGGCAGGTGTGTGCGACGGTGGGCAGAGGGGGGTCAACGGTGCAAACTACACGCGTCAGGTTGCTACGAGGTGGGATGGAGATGTAGGCATGGCTTCGGGCGTGGTGGCGAGTGCTAGGTGGAGTGATGTAGGGGTGTCGGGTCGTCGCGAGTCGGCGCGCGGAGCTACGAGCAAGGCGGGACGCGTTGGTGGCTGGCGGGCGATGACGACGGTGGCGCGGTCACTTAGGTGCGGGAGCGGCGGCCACGGCATCGGGTTGTAGCGGCGGTGAGATGGATGCGCACCCACTGCTGCTCGTATGCCCGAGCACTAGCAAAGTTCTCCGGCGTCCGCCCCTACCCACCGTCTTGCGTGCTGCCACAAGCACCACCTCCGCCGACGCCGCAGACAAGCGACACCGGCTGTCCCTCTATGGCACATCGAGCACCTCGCCACGAGCACTGATGCCCATGCCTGCACCTCCGCCGCGAGCACAGAGCATCTCCGTCTCTGCCCTCGGCGCGCTCGTGCCTTGAAACTCCTGGCTGAGCGCGGCGGCCTAGGCGCGACAATTGGTGTTGGCGCTCGCAAACCGAGGCCGGTGGTGGGTGAGGACACCGCTCCGAAGAAGACAATTGTTCTTCTCTTTTTTTTTTTTCACTATTTCTCTCACTTTGTCGCATATCCTCTAACTTCTTCTTTCACTGTATCTCTCTGCACTCCTTTCTCGCACACCTTTTGACTTTTTTTCACAAAAATTTTTCTCTTGGAACTTTTTTTTAACTCCCCCAAAATCGTACGAGAAAAGCCCCCTTTTTATATGCAACGGAATTGAGCCCACATATTGAAGAAGCAAAATTTCATTTTCTTTTCGATTGCATCTCGCGGCCAAGGCGTAATCTTCACGATTTTATTTCATTTTCTTTTTTTGGTTCACGCCCATCGACGATTGAAAGATCTAATGTTTCTTTTATTATGTCAAAAATGCATATTACCCAAGATTAACGCCAAATATGTATTCCGTCGGAAATATTCCATCGAAAACCTTTCAATTTTCTACGAAATATACCTCTCGATGTATATTGTTTGAATATATAAAAGATTTGCTGAATATATCAAATCGTTATTCCTTATCGAGAACAAGATGCGCCTAAAGTTGTATGCTATGCAATTTTATTTTTTTATTTTTATTTTTCTCCTTTTTTTAGGGGTTAAGATTAATCCTTAATTTTTTGTGCAATAAATCAAAAATTATATGTCACAAAATTTAGGTGTCGGCCGGTCGGGTTTAAGATTTGACCATAAGAGTTTCCTGATGGTTCGTGTTCCAAAAGATGTCACTACCTCATCTTTCGGATCCAACCTCTTGTGAGTTCGTTGTACACGGTCATGAGTTCTCTCAAACTAGTATCTCACGTGAGGTGGGCGTCGCGATCCGTATCGCATGGGCAACACACCTTGAAAAAAAAAGGTCGGGTGTGGATATCGAATTTAAGAATACCTTTAGTGACACCCAAATTTTTTTTTCGCTAGTTAAGTTAAGCATATTAGAGACTAAGTTCATTTCTTAAGTTGAAAAACCTTACATTTTATTAGTTCAGCCGACCCACTCCCGTGCATAGGGGGGGGGATTATGCGAGAGGAATTTTCTTTCTTTCTTCCCCACGTAGCAACCATTCTGAAAAGAAGGGAGAGGCCACACTTTTACTCTTATTCTTTTCTTTTTCTTTTATTCCTTCTCTTTCCTTCTTCCTAAACCGCTCGGCCCCCAGCTACTCACTTCTGACCTGCATTTTCTACTTCTTCTCTCTCAGTCGAGACACCCATCCCCTTTCCCTTCCACTTTCGTTTCTTTCCACCCAATCGAACCCAACCTCAGCCTCTTCACAGCCCGCACCTCCTACAAGTAGCAAGACCATCTCGGTTTTGCCCCGTTTGGAGCCAGCGCCGCCGGCCGTGAAGCCCCCAGCTCGTCCAGCGCCTTCTCCCTCTTCTGCCGGTGAAAAACCTAGGCAAGTGGAGCTGTCCTTGTGGTCTTGAGTTCATGGATTGCCCCACCTGGTGCTGCATGTCGATTTAGGGCTGGGTAGCTGCGATTGGGATGCAGGGGATGGCTGATAGAGTCTGTACATGGTTGGGATCGGTAATAGTTGAGGCTGTTTGTTGTCCGGTTGGGACAGGGGTGTCGCTCTTGGAGTCTCAACTACATGGGTAAACTATAGCGAGCCGTGTGTGCACAAATCGTGGGCTGAGGGGGGTCGTTGGACTTGAAGTCAAGGGCTAAAACACTTGTTCTTGGTTAGAGTAGGTTCTGGATTTTGAGTGGCCATTGCCGGTGGGTTGTGGGTGTCGGGTTCTAACCGGCCGGCAGCCCATGGACCCCAAGTTCTGCGAATGGTTCCCTTTAGGCCGAGTTCCAATCATGGGTTTTGAGGATCGGGGTGATTTGAGGAGCTCGGGGGACATAGAGACTTCAGCTGGACCTCCCGAGCTAAATGCTCGGCCTGAAGTGGTTTAGTAGGCAAAACTTGAGCAGGAAACACCAAGGTCCGGGGGCGGTGGATGCTGGTCCATGAGGTAGAGAGAGATAGTAGTGTCGTAGGGGGAATCGCCAAGTACTAGATATTTCATCTCCTTATGGCTCGGAGAAAGGCTGGTTTGGTTGTGTTTCATCTAGCCGTGGGTAGGGAATTTGATGCCAACCTTTCGTGCATGTGATTTTTGGGTGCTTGATTGTTTGCCATGAACTGGTTTCATTGAGTTTAATTGAAGATGAACCTTGTATATGGTTTAGAACTCTCAATTTTGATGTGTCTTGAGTTAAGATTTGCGAGTGGTTGGAGTTTTGCAATTTTGCTTGCAATTTGGTATGGATTCCTAGAACTAGACTTACTGGACCTTCTCTGTTTGTTAATTTTATAGAGTTTGCTATGGTTCGATTTCGAGCAAACTTCTTCATGAAAGTTGTGCAATACATCCTGATCTATGACATATATTTAATTGAGATTTTCTGAATTAAAATGATCCTGAAGGCTTGATTTTATACCGTTTGTGAACTGTCCAGAACCGTGAAATCACGACCTCAGTGTGCTTTTGAATTTTTATAAAATTATTGAGTTAGAATATGGACTTGCTTCCTTCATGAAAGTAGTATAAGACATGTAGGTGTAGAACATACAAAAATTTCAAAGCATTTTACTGAGTTTTGAACTTCAAAATGGACTAAACCTCACGGTTGTTGATTCTGTTTGGCGGATGGAATTTTGAGCTGCATGGACCACATTGCTGCTCTCTTTACAGAAAGAATTGGACTTGGTTTTTTTCATGAAAAGTGTTCATTTAGGGTCTTGATATCACATATTATAATTTGAGGGTTTTCTGTGATGGTTCACTATGGTTTTTTTGCTCTAAATACTGAGATTACTCGATTTTGCCTTGTTCTGTCCATGTTGGTAGTTTTTGAATTTTCTGCAGAAAAGTGTTGGAATCTTACTTTGTCGCCTCTAATGAGAGTTCTTATATATCTTGAAGTATCTAATAATGTATGTTAGACCTTGGTGTGATTTTCAGTATACTGGAATTGTTGATGCTGCAACAAGGCGAAACTACGAATATGTGTAGTTGGCTAAGGAGCCAATGAGAGGCCCGGGTGTCGGGATGCCTGGAGAGGTATGAAAAGGACTAATGACATACTCTCCAGAGGACTGAGAAGGGCTAAATAGCTTCTCAGCGAACCTCGTGACGCTAGGTTGGATGCAAGGGGTACATGGTGGAGTGTCGTCTTCCCCTGGGTGATTGTTGCAGCTAGACTTCCATAGATTCCGCAAATTTATAGTTTCTTTACTAATTTGTCTTGCTAGCGGCCAACCCCAAGCTCAGACTACCCGCCTACTTGCTGAGTTTTTATTTTAAAAGCTCACACTTGTTTACTATGGCTTTTTCTTCAGATTAGAATATGTCTTCTGCTCCCCCTGCTGCCACTACGACTATCCTTTATGGCGCCCCATCCGATTTCGTATGGCGATAGGTGGAGATCCACGACTGACACTTCCCGGGCGTGATCTTCGTCAAGTGTACATCCTCCTTGATGGTGGATACAGAGCACCTATAGGGCCAACGTACCTGACCTTTGTAGCCCTCTATGCACGCGCGTGGATGGTCGGTTGATGGGGCCTCTGCCATTGTATGACAACGGTTCGAGCCATGGTGATAGCCCGACGGTGTAGGCGGTGATCGGCGAGCAATCGACGTTTGGGAGAGTTTTTGTTTTTGTTTTTTGTAGCGTGTACATGATCGAATAGGAGGCGGGATACCTAGTGTCAATGGTCCCTGGTGTTTTTTGTATAAATCCCCCTCTATAGTCCCACTTCCCGATGTGTACAGATACAAGGTTTATGGTAAATATAGTCAAAGGTGACTCGGTTTCTTATGTCTCAGCTTAGTATAATTTCTTTGTTATGATCTGAAATTATTATTTGAAATATATCCAATATAACTCTACACAGTTAGGAATATATCCAAATATAACTCTACACAGTTAGGAAGCAAGTAAAGTCAGTAGATGGAAATTATAGGATGCCACACTTTACCACAATAGCCTTCTTGATAGTACGCTTCGCTCATAAGGATGACATCAACTTCATCTTTTGGGATAGTGCCGCATCAAGTATGCTAAATCGTGGTGAATCTTATCAAGACCCATACCCCTCACGATGGATTCATTTATATGATCCAGTTGTTTAAAACAATCTAAAAATAAGACGAGAGTTGCCACTAGCCTTGCTTTTGGGGTTGGCTAAAAAACTCAATCGAGTGTCGGGAGTTGTCCCTCGATTTCTACACAACCATATATCTAGGTTCGAGGACTTGAGTTATGCTAATATTTCTTATAGCGCACTTTTGGTAGCTAACAGTACGTTGTGTTACTTTAGGTGATCATGCATGTCTTTTTTTAACTTTTTTGGGTCGTTTAACCTAAATTAAGTGATCATGCGTGATTGGTCATTTTCGGGCTACACTATTTCTAAGAAAGAAAAAAAAGAAGGCAATCAATTATATTGAAAGTATGAAACACTAAGTAAACAACCAAGGAAAGCATTAAATCTATCATGCAATCCTAAGAAAGTAAAAGATAAATGAAATGAAAGGACGAAAGAAATGAACCAGCAACTCGTCAAGTTTTTATACAAACAAAGGAAACTCGAGACATATGTTGAGGATGAATGGTACAACAACATATTTGGAATAGACATTGACCTTCCACCATCTTCGAGTCTTGATGATTCACCACCTTTGGAATCTAATCTATTTGTAACCTTAATCTAGCTACGTACATATAAAGGAAAGAGACAATCATGCACATCAAAACAATCAAAGGCACAACATGAAATCAAGAATGATCAATTAATTGAAACAGAATTCAAGGATGAGTGGGTCCCTCTAGATACTATGCAACTCATTTGATGACTTATAACCATTATTAACCACTTGTCTTCTCGCATAGCCAATAATGCCCATAACTTCTAAAGAGATGTTCTAGGTGATTCCCTATGACTTTCCGTTGGTATCATGCACCACACCTAACATACATCTAAAAATCACATACATGAGCATGTATTAAACATACAAGTAGGCATTTGAGACCTTGTTTCCCAAATAATCAACCAAGTGAGTGAACCGTGTTAGATCACTTATTACAAAGGATGTGTCAATCACAAACACAAGCATTGCTAATGAATGACATGAATATACATGAGAGGTAATTATGATGTTTCAACAATAGGCTTTAAAATTATCGAGAAAGTTTTTGGAGCTCAGCTTATGAAACGCATTCAATTGCCAAGCCAACCCTAGAGGCTCGCATAAATGCACTCATAAGCATTGCAGATATTTGGAATACGGTCCCATGATTTTCACGATGTCAAACCAATTATTGGGAAAAATGTTTAAAAGATTTGCTTTTGGAAATATCACATGTATCAAAACAATTTCGAAATATAATTTGGAAAATCCATTCATTAAAAATCATTTGACAACAAAGATTAAAAGATTTGAAACAATTTTCATGAGGAAGGCATGTCCTAATACCATGCACAAGCTAACCTAAAGGGCCTAACTAAGCAATCACAACAAGGAATTCATATATAAAAATTTCAGACCAAACACAACATGTCAGCAAAATTGGGTAATACCATTGATGATCTAACTATGAGAAAATTCCATAACATGCATAACATGACATGGAACAACTTTTATGAATAAAGTTTTCTTAAAAGAGCTAAGCATTATTTTATAAGAATCAAACGACAAGCAATGGCAAAAGATCGCTTCAAGTGCCAAAAGTTGGCACAAATGGACACTTAAGTGCCAAAAGTTAAAGTGACACCTAAGTGCCACATTTAAGAAAAAGTAGGACACTGAGTGCCACATCAGCGAAGCGGGCTGAAATCATACGTGGCAATTAAATATTAATATTTCTCGCCTACGTAGCTCGCCAGAAGAGAAGGCGGCTAGCTCTAATTCACCAAAAATGACGTTGTTTCTATAGTTGGCCAAAATAGAGCTCTTAAATTAGCCAAAACGATGTCGTCTCCCCGATTGCCCAAAATCTAAAACCATAAATCGGGCAAAATGGCATTGAAGTGCTGGAGCCCTAATCCCAAACCCTAATTCGATTTGCCCCAAATTCTACAGTTGAATATTGGAAATGGAGAGCAGGACTTTCAGCAGCAGCTCAAATTTCTCTTGCCGAAGACGAAGAGGAGAAGGCAAGCGTTTCCATTTTTGTAGGTTACCAAGTCCAAGAAAAACATCGTGGACTCGAATGAATCCCGAGAGAAGATTCTATGGATGTGACCGATACAGAGCAGGGTCGAAGTGCAAATATTTCAAATGGATCGATGCGAAATTCTCTCACCGAACTACAAATGTAATATTGGACCTACTTGATGGATGTCATCAACCTCCATCTACGCTTGTGGACGACTTAGACGATGTTGACTCAATGCAAGCTCGAGCATCTTCCTACTTTAACCATTTGAAGAATGAGGTTTCAAGGATGAAAATTGAACGGAAATGTTTTCAAGCGTTTATTGTGTTGCTGTTTTTTTGTCTATCCTACTTTATGATGAAATGTAAAGTACTCGAAGAAGAGAAGAAGTTTATCCAACTACCATAATTGTAAATGAGTAGAGAAATGTACTTGTTTTGAATGAAATGTAACTTATTTTTTGGAAGATGAAAAAGAAGTTTTGTGTTGTCTACAAGATCGTTGTGGCTTTTTTTCTTTTTGGTTGTCATATGTATTATGTGTTACTTCTTGTGCTTATGGGGAGGTCAATGAAAGGGAATGAATGAATGAGATCTTGTTTGTATTATGTTTTTGCTTTTATTTTGAATATAAATCGATGATGATGGAATGTATATTAGGTCGATGTGTTGTGGTGACTTCTTTACTTGAACTGAATCTAAACTAGCAGCAAACATTGAATTGAATGAAGTTGTCATAAGTTGAACCGTATATATAAACCAATGACCTCTCACGGTTTGCTGCACCATATACATTGAATGAACACAGTGATTACTCGAGTGCTATAAGTTGTATCTAGTTATCACTTAAGTGTCAGTTGTGATAAAAAAAAAAAAAAAAAGTCATTTAAGTGTCAAGGTATTATTAAAAGTGATCACTTAAGTGCCACTTGTGATTAAAAGTGAACACTTAAGTGCAGGTTTTAGAATGTGATCAGTTAAGTGCCAATTTTTTTATGCGTTTCATCTATAAATTGCACCAGCCATCAACTATTACCCTTACCTGCTGCCCACCATTGGCCACCGCCGGCCTCTGACCATCACCACTGACCACCAAACATCCCAGGCATCCACTTGTGCCACCACCACCCTTATTTATGCTGGTGGTATGTTGTTGCAGAAGTTGCTAGTGCAAGGTGCCTTACACCCGTTTACGCTCGTACCGGTGCAAGATGTGCATATTGCATACATCTTGCACAGT
This sequence comes from Eucalyptus curtisii, assembly GCA_017140595.1. Taxonomy (NCBI): domain Eukaryota; kingdom Viridiplantae; phylum Streptophyta; class Magnoliopsida; order Myrtales; family Myrtaceae; genus Eucalyptus; species Eucalyptus curtisii. Next base: position 25,984,497 of record CM029496.1, on the reverse strand, counting down.
GCTGATACAAACCCTCGGCTGACCCCTATAATAGACCCCCGTCCGACGTCGGGCATCAGGCGCGCGCCACTGCAGCAACCCCAGCATCGGCTATCACATCGGCACACGGCCACCACCATAGACCCACCACTAGCGCTACTATTGGTGGTGGGTCGTAGGTACGGTGCAAAAGAGACTCGTGCAAGCTAGGTTATGCACCTTTGCACTCTTGCACCGATACTAGCTAAGCAAAGAGGCCCAAGCCAACCCCAATAGACCCACCACCACCGAGGCTTCACTAGCAGCCACCACCGACCACATGAGCACCCTAGCCGCCACCACGAAATCCACCATCGACGATGAAAGTAAAAGTAAAACAAAATCAAAAAAATAAAAAAGGCAAAAATGACAAGCAACAAGATCGTTCCATTGATATTGAAATTCTCACAAACTCAATGACAAACTATTAAAAAAAAAAAGCATCCGATGAAACAAGCGCTCCTCGCGCCCTGAGCCATATCCCATCTCATTTCATCAATCAACATGTACAATGCCTCCTGTTACCGTGCTCCTTTTGATTGACATTTCACTTGATTCATAATCCTTGCACTTTTTCTAACTAGACGTGAGACTTCTTCTTCAATTATCTCGGGATGCGTTGATGCGATGGAGCTACAATTATCTAGGGCGAAACGATTTGGGGAAAAGGCACACCGTTGTATAGGCTAAACCGATTCTGAGATGGACTTGCAAGCTAACGTTCTTCTTACTCTTCTTTCTTGTTGGCGTAGCCAATGTCTTCTTCTTTGTTGGCATATCTGCTGATTCTTGAGTTGGGTCTTAAGAGATAAGAACCTCTGAACTTCTCCCAGGCTTCAAAAGAAAACTCAATTATCTTAAATTTACACCATAAATTAAATTAAATGCAGCATATAAAACTTACATTAGGAATAAACTGTTCCCGAGAATGCTCATTTGTATAAAAGCCATAACCATATTATTTTAGCCTCTTCCCAAGAGCCCCTCTTGTTCAAAGGGGAATGTCACTTTCGGTACTTGTGATTGGTTGGCCCTTAACTTAACGCATGTGATTCCTTGGGCTCTTGTTGGGTGTTCGAGGAATTTCGGTAGGGGCTTCTTCGGCCAATTCTTCGCTAGGCGTCTTCTAGATGGCCTTCTTGTAGGTGGCTCTTGATTTGGCTTTCTACTAGTTGTTTTTCTATTCAGCCCTCCGGCTTCGGTGACACCTTCCATTGGCTTTTGTGGTAGCCCTTGTGATGACCCTCTATGGCTTTTGGTGACCGTAGTAATGGATCTTGTGGTGACCCTTCGGTTGGGCCCTATATTGGCCGGCTAAGTTCTAGCTTGCCTTCTTCGAATACGAGAAAAAGGCAAATGACATCATAATTATAACATCGGGTCATAAACTAAACACAAATTATTGAACTTACCGGGTATTTTTTCTTTGTTCTTTGTTGGAGAGCAGTCAACAGCGCCCTCAGTTGCTTGACCAATCCTTTAGTGGCTGTCTTCTACCTTGCCTTCTTTGAACAAGCCATTCGATTTGGATACGGTAGAGAACTTTATTCTTCACTTGTCATTCTCGTGACTGTGAAAATAAAAAACCTTACATACATATCAATTATATCTATGTACATATTTGTAATAAACCATAAAATAACATAAACATGATTGTCATGACTTACTGGATTTATTGTCGTCAATGAAGAACAATCGACTCACTTCGCTTTTATTTGTCTTCTCCAAGCCGTGTCCCTTCACTAGGCCCTTGGTTGGCATCAAATGTTCCTACACTTCCTTAATTGACAACCTTAGTATTGACACTTACTGCCTATGTGGCAAAAAAAGTACTTCATGCACACTTGTCACTGCTCATCCCTAAAGCATTGAGACCTCTCCCTCCGTCATTCTTCATTTTCGCTTTGGTCTTCCAATTTTCTTACCCAGTATGGCAAAGTTTGAGGGTGTTTTGCGATCTGTTGGCTCTGAGAACTTGCTACTTATTGGGTGCAACATGAATTGTACGAAGCAAGATATGTCGCTTTCTTGTACCAACGTCATGGTCTTTTGTGTTGTGGCCCTTCAATTGAATGGCACATATGGCATGTGCACAAAAATTCCACTTAGTTGACATGCCTGCATGGAACATTTCCTTGTACCTACGGGGGGTTGTGTTGTTTAAATTTGTTTCTATTCACCAGCACAATTTTGTTCTTTAGTTCCGAGGAACAAAAAAGAACAAACGCGTTTGTTTAGGATTTTTTTTCCAGGAATACAAATCTATTTTTGGGTCCTGAAATAATAAATAGAGAAGAAAAAACTTGTTTCTGTTTTAGAACCAATTCCAAGAATACTTCTCTTTTCTTCCATTTCTTCTTCTTTTTTTTTTTGACACGGCTGCTTTGACCATCAGTAGCAAATGGACCCAGCGAGTTTAGTGGCCTGCCAGCCCGACCAAGGCTCGCTAAATATGCCCGGGTGAGGTCGAGCCTTGTCGTGGCTGGGCGAGCTCGAGCTCGCCTAGATCCGGCGAGACCGAGCTTGCCCAGCCACCGCCGAGGCCGACTCGCGTCGGCCGGCGAGGCTCGCCCGCCTTGGCCGGGCGAGCTCGGCCTGCTGAGTCCGGCGAGCTCAAGCTCGCCTAAACCAAGACGAGGGGCACCGACCCTTGCCGGCCGGTCACACCATGGTCAAGCCAACGACTGCCCAAAAAAGAAAAAAAAAAAAAAAGGAAAGAAAAAGGAAAAATATTTAAAAAATTAAAGAAAAAACAAGTCATGCAAGTTTACCAAGCGTGTTTCTATTCTTTTTCTATTCCAAGAACAGAAATTTTATATAGTTACCAAGCGTGTTCTTTAAAAAATTATTCCCCCGCAGAAATAATTTTTTCTATTTCATTCTTTAGAATAACAATTTTTAACAGTAACGTTCACCAAATACTTAAAAATAGACAACATACTTATGAAAACCCTTCATTATCTCTTATCCTTCATCCTATCTAAAATGATAGATAACCTACCCACAGAAAGTTCTCATCCAATTTTTAGCAATCCTAGGACCGTTGCCCAGTCCACTTTAGAAGCCTCATCTCTTTTCCATAAAGCCATACCATAACCCGTTATGTCTTCAAGCATCGAGGTAATTTGTTTGCATCTCTGCATCTATTATCCTCCATTGAATGCTTCATGAGATGTTATCGATGTTATCGCATCTTAAATTCTCAGCTGAAAACGCCCTACACCAATATTTCTATTCTTGAAATAATAGTGCATCATAACCTTCCTTTGTCAATTGAAGTAGTTCTTCTTCCAAAAACATCTAAATCAAATATATTTATTGCTCTTTCTTGCGTTACATAAATTTATCGACTACTTTTATCCCTTTTATAGGCCCGCCTAATTATGATATGTGCGCGCACACATTAAATGTTCTATAAAGCAACAACTCAACTATTGTTAGAACCACTCCTTTGCCAATAATTCAAATAAAAATGTAAGCAAAAAATGACATTTGATATCAAAAGGCAAACAATTAAATCAAATTTTTCAAAAAATATTACTTTTGTTAATCACCAGCGCCCACCCTGCCCCATTTGTTATCTCCAAATCAGGTCATCAAATTTATAACCACCAATTGTCTTGTTATTACCTTCATGACCGAAGCCAATGGAAACATTTGTTATTTATGACCCTTCCAATTGTGGCCACTTAATTCTCCTTGTACAAGCCCTTCAAAAAAACACTCATCCAATCTATAATCCGTCTACAATCGATAAAACCATCGATTTGCATGCATCAAGCAAACATAGAACTGTTGAACTTGACTCTAATATCAAAGAAGTGGTCTCTCCATGATCTCTCATTGCACTCCTTCTGATTTTGTAGCCCTACACTCCAAAACATAATTCACAACTGCCCATATTCGTTATACCTCTTGACCAATAGTATCTTCATCACCTTTTTTGATCTTTTCATTGATTCCTGAATATATTGATGCCTACCTGTCCTTTCACCACCATCCTGAACTCAGATTACTATTCATCCATGACTAATCAATTGAGTGCATGGACAACCATGCACTTATTACCCTTTATTTTCAAAGTCAATGGAACAAATATGTTTTCCCTCTTGATAAACTCCTAACCTGGGAAAGATCCACTTTTCCTAACAAATGCCTATAGATCTTCCAGACAATTTTGTTATGTAATACCTAAGCTCTTACAAAGGTCTTAATGCTTCTAATAGTCAATATTCCTCACTGTGGTAAGTAATGGAGTTCTTTAGTGGATACCTTTTCTGTAAATTGTTTTATCTTGAAATTTCATACCCTATTTTAAAAGTAGGAAAACATGATGGATTATAAGAAGGAAACTTACTTTTATCTATGCACAAAGCTCTTCATCTTCTTCAAGCTCATCTAGGAAGTAGCATTCTCGACACTTTCTTCATAATTAGTCTCCTCGCCAGCAGAACCAGCATCTGCGGGCCTTCGCCCCATTTGGAACTTCATTAGCTACCTGCAAAGCTGTAAACTTATTCATCAAAAAATCTCTTTGTTTTTTTCTTGGTAAGTCTTCTCTCATCATCGTTATCACTTATGAAATTTTAACAAGCAACCTTTCATCATCATCACTTGATTCAGCTACTTTTAATCTTAATCAAAGGATTGTGACATCACCTATGTCATCATCACTAAAGTAACTGCATCTGCTCCCTCTCCTCTCATCATGTTTATCCTACCCTCCTTCGACCTAATGCTAATAGTACTACCTTGAGCCCACACTGTCTCATTCTTGTCCTACTTGGCGCTCTCCATCATCATCTTCGTCTTCACTTTCTTATTGTACTCCAACATATATTTTTACCTCTACCATGAAGATAATGGTATAGAATATCCCTAAAACGATTATATCTACAACTTTTCCAAACCATCTCTTAGCCTTTTCAAGAATACAATACATCATTTGAACTTTACAAAGGCAAATAAGTCACTATATTTCTAACAAATCCTATATAAGATGCCTTTATCCCGACAAAGATGGTGCCCTCATTTCCACCTCATACTCCCACTCATCCTCCCCAATCATAAAATCCCATCGTAATAAAAACTATGATGGTGACATAATCCTTGTCATAAGCTACACATTCTTAAACACCAAGAAAAAATAATTAGTTTGGAGACCACATCCACAAAAAGAACAATGAGATAATTTACATATGGAGTCCCCCTCTCATGGACTTTTTATTAAAGAAAGGGAAGGAGAAGAGATGCACATGACGTCATTTACTAAAAAATATACCATCCACGACAAACAGAAGTCCACAGACTAATATTGCTCTACATGACAGTAAAAAGATGTCACTCACTTTGAATATTTGTCTTATCTTCTTAAAATATTAACAAAAAAAGACCACATCAAGCTGTTTCCGCAATTTTGTCATCTTTTTGCTGAACTAAACCTCAGGATGCGGAGAATGTACATCAACAATCAAATCTATTTTTCCCAAGGAAAACACAAACAGAAAATTAGAAGCCTATAAAATATAACGAGAAAGTTGTGTCACATGTCTTCTCTTTCAATCTAACTAACTATACTGTGGTTTCATGCCTGATAGCAATGCTTCTTTTGAAACTTCACAGCTATTAGCAAGATCAAGACCACACCCGAGAACACAATGAAAGGTCACCGTGTGATTAAAGGAACCAATTACACAAATACAAACCAATCTTATTGCCATACATAAAGCTTAAAAACGGGTTAGTATTCTTTGGTGGGCACTCCGATGCTCAAGATTGACTAAAACTGGAGAGAACCAAAACTGGAAAGATTCAAGCTTTATCCTTAATCCTCCACTAAAAGATACCGATCACTCTGTCGGACATGTCGTTAAACACGGCACACGGTTTTCATAGCAAATGCGCGTACAAGAGATGCGAGCATCGATCGCAAAAATCATTGACCGAGGCGAGCATCTCCACACAGAGGAGTAAATAAGAGTGCCACGCATTTCAACAAATTCATAAGCCAACATGCATGACTAAAACCAAACCGCTTCCCCCTCACTGCAGGATCAGTCGACACATTTCCTGTAAGCCCTAATTTCTACCAGGCCCCTAATAAAATAAGGCCCTAATTCCCCTGTCCACAGAGGGGAGAGGGGAAAAGGGCCAAGCCTATGGGAAGCTGGTATTAGTGAGGCGGCAGCGATGACCCAGCCACAGCTGGTGACAGCGGCGGGCCATTGATCACCTCTTGGGCGTGAACGACGAAAACGGAAAGGGCTTGGAATCTAATGCAGGCGCGAGTGACAGGAGCAGCGGCGACGGCGGAATTTTGCTTAAGCCAAAATAACATAAATGACGTGTTTAACACCAAGGAAAAATGACGTCGTTTAGGTCAGCTCGATCGATGTGGATGGACGACATAGTTTTGTCGTCCCATGTGTACTTTTTTTTTAAAAAACATTTGCCACATCAATAAATCACTTGGAAAATGCAACGTATGCAATTTGGCTAGATTTTCTCACCGATGGCACTCAAGTGATCTATTTTGCTCCATTTGGCAAAGACTTAAGTGTTACTTTTTAGAATTTTGGACTTAAGTGTCCCTTTGTGTCACTTGGCACTCTAGGGAGCATCTACGCGTCAACAAGCAATAAATGCATCAGGAGAATGTCAACATAGCACACATCACATCATTGCAATTAAGTTTTACCTATCAAATGAAGTTTAAAAATCATGAAACTTTGTCACAATATAGCCAATATGGTAACAAAACCAACTTTATTGAGGGACCAAGTTAAGAATCATACAAAAAAATGGTACAAAATGGCAAAGATTTATCTAGACAGGGATAAAACAGGGGCTTGAATTTGATCATAAGTCCCAAATTCTAGTCAATAGAAAAATTGAAAATGGATCTAACAATAAGTAAATCATGAAATCAAGAATGGCATTTCAAAAGTTCAAGATGTGCTTTATAACTTCCTAAAAGAGCCTTTGGAGTCTGGATGATGACAAAAATGGCAAAACCGATGCGTGTTCTTAACCTTCTCAACCGTAGCAACACCCACGCACATTTACGCATGCAATTGACGTACCGAATGACATCAAAATTATGCAAGTATTACATCAATAGGAAAAAACATGGCGACATGTATTTCATTCTTTCTAGAAAGACTTAGAGGTCGAACAAACTCAATATCATGCTTAAATCTGCCTAAGTTTGCCTCGGATGAGTGTAGGGGTAGACAAATGTATGTCTAGATCTAAGAGGTTTGACCTGTTAAAACATGTCCAAAAATTCTGAAAACTTACCAATGCACACTCACAAGACAATAAGAAACAAGTTTTATGGAGACAACTTGATCAAAAAATCATCACAGAAATCGGCGCAAAAATGACAAAGTGCTGAGGCAGCCAAGGTCAAAAACTGAAAAGCGCCAAGAAATATGCAGAAATCAAGCGGATTATGACTATAATTTTTGGAAGGCAAATGTTGGCCCGTTTGGGCCGTACGACCTATCGATTCAAAGCTCTTGAGTCTATTTTCTATATCTAATAGAACTCGAATCGAAATAAGATCATCTAAGGTCTTGTTTTGGGTCAAACAACTAGTTCCATAGACATGAATTTCCAAAATAGATTCAAGAACACAATCATCACTCAAATCATCAGTGAATCATTGCAGCATTTATAATCATTGATCTTAAGCATGTAAAGGTTCCTAATTTTGAATCCTAGCCCGATCGACATGACCGATCTCGCTTTCATTGGATTCGAGTTTTGAATTGTTACCTTTGAACTTGAACTAACGTGACGATTAGCTTGAACAATTGGCGATCAATGATTATCGGGCTTTGTTGAACCTCATGGATCATCAGGATTAACGTCGATCTACGAAGCATGACAAAAACAATGGAAGTAGAATCAGTTAACAAAACCTAAGGAAAAACAAGTGATTCACTTAGCTTTTATCCTCGAGCAGTCTTCTGTTTGGCTGGACATGACGAAGAAGGATCGATCGGACTTTTGCTGAATCTCAAATTGACATATCGACGGGATTTCTTTCAACGTCTATCTCCGATCTGACGATTTACGAGACTCATCAACAGATGTCTCGGCTTTAAACTTAAGATCACAACCGCTTCTTTGGAGTTGCATTTGAGCATTTTCAGCTTCTTCTTCAGTAAAATCAACGACATCAAACGTCAACAAAATCTGCTGAAAAGGAAACCGATTGGGATGAAAGCACGATCCAGAAAGAAATTATCACGGTAGCCTTTGATCACTAGAAAGTTGAGAACGAAAATAAAGAAATTAGCTTATCGATCGCATCAAAATCAAAACCAGAGAAGAGGAAAGAAGGCGTAGCTTCGGTCTTGGTACTGCGATTGAGTAGCGGAGAGTTCGAGGTGATGAATTTGTTCGGTTTCATGAATCATGTATAGATAAAATTAAATTAAAAAAATGCAGCGGAAATAAAGATGATATATTTTATATATTATTCTCCGAGCGTTGTTATTGCGTTTTAATCAAAAGTTGAATATAAGAAAGGGAGTTAAACGAATTTACCTCTCGAAGCGTGGCATTTTTAAACGAATTGGTTCGGATATTCTACAGTTCGAGCTCCCAATTGGTTCGGATATTCTACGGTGAGGCCCACAAACGCTCGGACCTCTAGTTCGTGACTAACACCAATAATGGACGTCAACGGAAGAGAGAACTTCAAATAATCAACACTATATCGTGCTAGCAATCTCGTAAAGATAATCGACATATCATTGATGTTTTAGTCATGTATTCAACTAGAGAAAATTTTCTTTTTTCGCGTCTCTTAGACACAAAACAAACGCTCACTTTCTCTTATATTTTCAGCAACCCTTTGTTATATCCCATAACAACATTTTAAATAATATATATATATATATTTGAATCAGCAACGTTCGATCGCTTCAATGCACAATCTTGTGCATGATGGTAATGATTGCCTGACCATCCATGTCGTGTATGATGGTTGCAACCACGTGCATGTGCATGAGCTTCATTCATTTTTTTTTTTATTAAAAGGAACGCGATGGTGGCGTTGCACACGGTCAGCAACAGATTCACTGTGGTATAATTTATTTAATTAAATACTTAATTAATCAATTCCTAAAACAAAAAATAAAAGGAACATAAACTTTGTGTGTGCATTTAGGGTATTAACATGTATCCACTTTGGGCATGTGTACATCATATGTAAGTACGCATTGACTATAATACAAATTAAATTAAATCTCATTTAATTTAATTTCAAAATAAACTCCATCGATTGCAGTAATTACAAACACATTTGAGCGTATAATATTTCTCTCTTGTTCCATGTTATCCTAATTTGTATCTAACACATTATTGCTAATGCACGATCTTGTGCATGATAATAATAACTTAGATGCACGCGATCAGAAGCTTCATTCATTTTTTATTAAAAGGCATTAGTTTCTGCGCTGTACACGGGAGAAACAACGATTGGTGACATTATTGCAGCGAATTTATTTAATTAAATAAATAATTAATCAATTCTAAAACAAAAAATAAAAGGAACATAAACTTTGTGTGTGCATTTAGGGTACATTATATCTATCTACTTTGGGCATTGTGCATCATATGCAAGTAGGCTCGTCACTATAATACAAATTAAATTAAATTGACTTCGATTCGATTGCAGTAATTGCAACACATTTGCAACAATATTTTCTCTTGTTCCACGTTATCCTAATTGTTTATGGTGTGTGACATCCCTAGGTTCATCAAGTTTGGTAGTAAGACTTGTACTACCTTATTAGTACTCCCGAAAATTAATTGTCGATTAGTCTTTACGGTCCTACAAACCATGATTGACATCTAGCAATATGTCATGATTACTTTTATAGTGTGAATGTTTTAAGAACATAATGAACCTGCTCGGTTTTAGTTACAAAGTGTAATTCAATCCCTTTGTCTTACTATGTCTCGATCAAATAAAGACCATGGAATATTTGTCAAGTCACCAATTCGATCATATGTATAAATCTAAATTGACATCGATTTTATTTGAGACATAAACAATTTGGTTTACCCGCTGCTAAAACTGACCAAGGATTTCAATGTAGTGTCATAATTAGTGTATAGGACATCGATGATATACCTTGCACTTGTGTCAGCGAGACAGATTCCATATCAGCACCACGTTAGTAACTTCAGTATATGACAATATGGCAATGGTATAAAGAAAGGATTTACATCCAACGATCCTAAGATGCACCTGTGAACTATAGCGATTAAAACACACGTTAACATTGTGTCTAAGGTCTAAGGACTATTTACATAAGACCAAAGCATGAACAATTAGACATTGACCCACTAAAAGCTTCCTGGCTATTAATCGCATCTATACGCCATGGTGCCAACTTGTCTTATACAAATACGTTCTAACTGCATCATAATACCCAATGACATCGATTCATCATTCCCTTAAGTATCAATACGGATGGTTAAGAAACACACCCGTCTCAACAGGATTAATATCCACTTACTAATCCATCGATCGAACGATTTAAAAGATTCGTCTAATTATGAACCCGTCACATATATTTTTAACATCTTAAGTAGGTCTAGTTGCAATTAATCTTATGAAATCATTCATAAATATAAAATAATTTGACAAATGAATTAATACCATTGTCATTAATTAAATAATAATAATGATAGTATAATTGAAATCCCTTAACATGTAACTATTACATAGTAGTTTTAGGGCATACATCCACAGTCTTCACATCCGATCGAGCTTGTTTCTGTGCAAGTGTATGTCTCTTCATTCCAGATGTCAAGCTTCGGCATGAAGATGAGAACAAATCCCGGTGTGTTCGTGAGAATCCATGAATGAGGAGAGAATGAGTGGAGGATTTCCCGTAACTTTCCAAAAGTCCAAAACAGAAAAATCTTGAAGAGAGATAGTTAAGTGAGAAATTTCACTTCTTCGCTCTCTCTTGATGGGCCAAAAAGAAAAAATCAAAGAAGGGAAAAAATGAGTGAAGTTCTTGCACCAGAGAGAAGAGTCGGTGGAGATCATCATGCCGAAGCAAGTATGAGCGAAAATCGTTTTCAGGAAGGAATTCCACCCGAACTTAGAGAGACGGAGAGAGATGTAGAGAGAATTTTAGTGAGAAAATAGAGTCAAAATTATGAGAACGCTCTTCAATTTTGAATGGGAAAGTTGGCTATATAATCTAAAGCAGATCAAATCTTAGCCCTTGGTTTAATCTAAGGGCTAAGATTTGATCTCTTTTAGCTAATTGGTTTGTTAAATTTGTTGAGAACACCTAATTGCATATGTCTATTTCAATGGCCACTTTATGCATTCTTAACAGGCAGAGATTGATCAATTTTGTACTAATTGAGGTCTTTTTTGCGATTTTCATAACATGGAATTTTAATTGCAAATTTCAAAATCTAATTAAACAAAATTTGAAAATTAAGACATGGATGCATTGGCCATGAAGATGGGCCAGCGAGATGGTGGTTTTCAGCCAAAAGATGTTGGAAAACTTAAATCGATCATGGCCCGTCAAATTCCGTCAACACCGGTCCAGCACCAATTAGTGCCAGGGTTGACTGGGTTGAAATTTTGTCTGAATTTTGTTGCGATTTTTTCGATTTTCCCCAGCTCAAATGAAATCAAATATTTCTATATAGTCAGGTCAAATGAGATGCAATTGGAGTATCTCAAGTCTATAATTGTATACCAAATGTTTAAATTCATTAATTCCTATTAGGCGAGGCCTAAGTTAAACTTATATTTTTAATTGAACTTCAATTGGCTAAAATTGAAGATCAATTACTTCAATTACATTCTAGTCTAGAATGGGGCAAGTCAAACTATAATAATTGAAGCACCTTAGGTGAGTTTTCTAATTTTGAATAAGCCAAATTGACCAAATTTAAATGTACCCAAGTGAATCTCCCAAAACTGACTTTGATTTGGACTTATTTTAAGAAAATGAGTGGAAAATAATCGTCCGTTCGAAAAGCATGAAGAATCGATTTTGATCCTAATCAGAGCTTAAAAAGCAATTCATCTTTCAATATGGTAAATTTAAAAATCAAATGAACAAATGGGTTTAAATAATTCATAGACCAAATGTCATAAAAGGAACTACACCTAATCATGATTAGAACAAAAGTAATTTTATTTTTGGACAATTTAGAACCTAAAATCGAAAAAATTCAAACAAAGTTTTTAATCAAATTTTGGTGAAATTTTTGACATACAAATCAAATTGACACTAAAAGAAGTGTTTTTTAGATTTTTAAATTTTCCAATTTTTGGTTAAATGTTTGACAAAAAATCAATCATTTAGTTGACTTTTCTTGATCAAATCTTTGAATTTTTGAGAAATTGATTTGAAAAAAGTGAAACTAAAACTAAATGACATCTTTTTTGGGCAAATGATATCTTTTTGGGCGAAAAATAATGTTCGACTAAAGGGTTAACTTTTGGTCAAAAATTGACCAAAGTTAGATCTAAAAAGTCAACCATTTGATTTTTCAGTTTTTTTAAATGAATTAGGTAATTTCAGAGGCAATAATACAAAGAAAGAAAGAAAATGAGGAGCGGCATTTTTTTTATTATTGAGAAACAGGCTTTGCCATAATTGGAAACCAAAAATCTCGATATTTTTACCTTTTCAACATGTTGATTAAAAATCAAATGTCAATAATTACAAAAAAAATTCATGAGAAAATTTAAAACTATATTTTGTTTTTTTTCCATTCCAAAAATAGAAATTTTGTATAGTTACCAAACGTGTTTTTTACTTAGAAATTATTTCGGGAATAGAATTAGAAAAAGACTATTTAAAAAAAAAAATTATTCCCCAAAACGCAAGCGTTACAAATGGATCATTAATTTTTTTTGTTTCCTTTGAGATCTACGAGGCCGAGGTTTGCAATGGCTAGGTGAGCTATCGGTGAGCTTTGCTAGATCTCGCCCAACCTTGGGCATGAGCGCGGTGGCTGCGGTGTCGATGTCCTTTTTTTTTTTGGGGGGAAAGAGAAGATAGAAGGAGAAAAGAAGAATGAAAAGAAAAAAGAAAAATAGGTTGAGGCATTCAGATTAGAGTTGCCCAAAAAACAAAAAGTAACATTTTTACTACGCCTTGATTTATTAAATCTACTCTTGGGAATAAAAAAAAATGGAGTTTGTTTCGGTATAAAAACTTTAATAACAGATTTTTGTTATTATTTGGCCGATTGGCAAAGGCACCGTGATTGTCCCAACGCCTCTCCAAACAAAATTTGCTTAGAACAAGTGAATCCAAACATCAATAAAAGTGTACATCCTGCGACAATGGGTGTTGACATTTTCTCCTCAATCCCTCACGTCCACTTCAAGAGGATTCAGTTTTTTTTTTTTTAATCATCTCTGCCTTAAAATCTTTGGATGATCTTCCTCAGCTCCGCGCGGCCCGTCGACCAACCGCCCTTGCCCAAATTCTTAAATTCGCAATTCCAACATATTTTTGAAGATCCAATTTTATTTTCAAAATGTCAAATCACGAGCTTTCCAATATATAAAATCGAGTTATCCAGCAATTGGATGAAAAGGTTATAACCGGTTAAAATTTGGTTAATTCAGGGTAAAAGCAAATAATAAATATAGAGTATCATGATAACAAAAGAGTAAATCTGATACCCACATGGAGCAGCCCCCATCTCTGAAGTACTAACATCCTTTAATCTTTTCCGATTTCACATAAATCATAACCCACACACCATGGTGGAGCCGTCTCTACTTAACACCCCCAAACTAAAAGCACTTTTTCCTTATACAGGTTGCCAAAGTCGATGCTTTAACCAACTTTCTAGCCTTCCATATTTTTCTAATATAAATATCTATTATTTATGACAATAGATGAGTATTCTAGAAGAAGGCTGGAGGTGGCATG